>OX388349.1:28323925-29816241 GCA_947579665.1 Sympetrum striolatum
TTTCAATTTTCTTCCTCTATTTTCCCTTAAATATCGTCATTTTATCTAGATATGATCGAAAAATGCAACAAAAACGGTTAGTTTTAGTGAAATTTCAATTCTTTTCAATATTTTGCATTAATTAAATCGAGATAAGATCGATAAAAGCTACGAACACGGATAATTTTAAAGAAATTTCTTTTTTTTCCTCTATTTTGTCTTAATTTTCGTCATTTTATCTAGATATTAAAGAAAATAGCAATGATAACAAATAATTTTTGTGAATTTTCAATTTTTTTAATCAATTTTGCCTAAATTTACTGTTATTTTATCGAGATATGAGCGAAAAAAGGAACGAAAAAGCAATATTTCATCGAAATTTAAATTTTCTAACTCTATTATCTCTTAATTATCGTCATTTTCTAGAGATCATATCGAAAAAAGCAACAGAATTGGATAATTTGAGCTTAAATTCAATTTCTTTCCTCTATTTTGCCTTAATTTTCGTCATTTTTTTGAGATATGATCGACAATAAGAATCGAAAACGGATAAATTTAGCTAAATTTCAATTTTTTTCCTTAATTTTGCCTTCATCTCGTCATTTTTTGTGATTTGATAGAAAAAAGCAACGAAAACGGAAAGTTTTAGCGAAATTTCTATTCCTTTCCTCTAATTTGCCTAAATTTTGGTCATATTCTCGAGATATGTTTGAGAAATCAACGAAATAGGATAATTTCACCTAAATGTCAATTTTTTCCACTTTTTTGCCCTGATTTTAATCATTTAATTGTGAGGACCTAGGTCGTTGATGACCCGATTTCGATAACCCAGGGTCGATGACTCGCGGTCGATGTCCCGAGATCAACCTGGTGGCGTCGATTCCAGGAGGTCGATTACGAGAGGTCAATTCAGGCAGAACCTTAATGAGAAGTCGACTCCGGTGGTCCACTTGGGGTGGTCGACTCCGTGAGGTCGACTCCTGGAAGTCGAATCCGGGTGGTCGACTCCAGTATGACTTATGGTCTATGACCCGAGGTCACTGACGCAAGTTTGATGACTCGAGGTCCATGACCAGATGTCGACGACCCGAGGTAGACGACCCGGGGTCGATGACCCAAGGTCGATGACCCGAGGTCGAAGACCCGAGGTCGATGACCCAAGGTCGTTGACCCGAGGTCGATGACCCAAGGTCGTTGACCCGAGGTCGATGACCCAAGGTCGATGACCCGAGGTCGATGACCCGAGATCGAGGACCCGAGGTCGATGACCCGAGGTCACTGACCCAAGTTCGATGACTCGAGGTCCAAGACCCGAGGTCGATGACCCAAGGTCGATGCACCGAGGTAGATGACCCGAGGTCGAGGACCCGATGTCGGTGACCAAAGGTCGATGAACTGAAGTCGATGACCCGAGGTCGATGACCCGATGTCGTTGACCCGAGTTCGCTGACCCAAGGTCGATGACCAAAGATCGATGACCCGAGGTCGATGACCCGAGGTCGATGACCCGAGGTCGATGACCCGAGGTCGATGACCCGAGGTCGATGACCCGAGGTCGATGACCCGAGGTCGATGACCCGAGGTCGATGACCCGAGGTCGATGACCCGAGGTCGATGACCCGAGGTCGATGACCCGAGGTCGATGACCCGAGGTCGATGACCCGAGGTCGATGACCCGAGGTCGATGACCCGAGGTCGATGACCCGAGGTCGATGACCCGAGGTCGATGACCCGAGGTCGATGACCCGAGGTCGATGACCCGAGGTCGATGACCCAAGAACAACTCGTTGAGATCGATTCCGGGAGGACTATTAAGGGAGGACAATAGAGGCATGACAATAATGAGTTATGAATTATGAGATAATTTCACCTTAACTTCGATTTTTCTCCCTTATTTTGACTCAATCCTCGTCAATTCATCGAGTTATGATCCTAAAAAGCAACGAAAACGGATAATTTCACCAATATTTCAATTTTTTTCCACTATTTTACCTTAAAAATTCGTCATGCTATCTATATATGAAAGAAAACAGCAACAAAAATGGATAGTATTAGTGAAATTTCAATTCTCTTCCTTTATTTTGCATTAATTTAATCGAGATAAGATCGACAAAAGCTACGAAAACGGATAATTTTAAAGAAATTTCTTTTTTTTCCTCTATTCTGCCTTAATTTTCTGTTATTTTATCGGGATATGAGCGAAAAAAGGAACAAAAAAGTAATATTTCACCGAAATTTAAATTTTTTTCCTCTATTATCACTTAATTATCGTCATTTCCTAGAGATAATATCAAAAAAAGCAACAGAAATGGATAATTTTAGCTTAATCTCAATTTCTTTCCTCTATTTTGCTTAAAATTTCGTCATTTTATCGAGATATGAACGAAAACATATAATTTTAGCGAAATTTTAATTTTTTAAATCTACTTTTCCTTCATTTTCGACATTTTATGGAGATATTATCAAAAAAGCAACAAAAACGGATAATTTCAACGAAAAATAAATTCTTTTCCTCTATTTTGCCTTTATTTTCATCATTTTACGAGATCAGATTGAAAAAAGGAACAAAAACGTATAATTTCTATCGAAATTTCTAATTTTTTCCCCCAGTTTGCCTTAATTTTCGTCATTTAATCGAGATATGTTAAAAATAAGCAACAAAAACGGATAATTTCACAAAAATTTCAATTTTTATCCTCTATTTCGCCTTAAAAATTCGTCATTTTATCTATATATGATCGAAAACAGCAACAAAAACGGATAGTATGAGTGAAATTTCAATTCTTTTCCTTTATCTTGCATTAATTTAATCGAGATAAGATCGAAAAAAGCAACAAAAACGGATAATTTCACCAAAATCTCAAATTTTTCCTCTATTTTGCCTTAAATTTCGTCATTTTATGTAGTTGGATTTATGATGGAAAACAATAAAAAAATGGATAGTTTTAGCGAAATTTCAATTTTTTAAATATACTTTTCCTTAATTTACGTCATTTTATTGAGATATGATCGACAAAAGCAAGCAGAATGGATAATTTCAATGAAATGTATAATTTTTTCCTCTATTTTGCCTTAATTTTAGTCATTTTATCGAGATATGATCGAAAAAAAGAACGAAAACGGAAAATTTCACCGAATTTATCAATTTTTTTCCCTTATTTAGCCATAGTTTTCGTCATTTTATCGAGATATGATCGAAAATAAGAAACGAAAACGGATAATTTCATCGAAATTCCAATTTTGTTCCTCTAGTTTACCTTTATTTTCGTCATCTAATCTAGACATGATCGAAAAAAGCAACGAAAACGGATAATTTTAGCGAAATTTCAATTTCTATCCTCTAATTCATAAAAATTCGTCATTTTATTGAAATGTTATCGATTAAGATACGAAAACGGGTAATTTCACCGAATTTTAAATTTTTTCCCTTATTTAGCGTTAATTTTCGTCATTTTATCGAAACATGATTGAGAAACAGAACAAAAATTGGATAATTTCACCGAAATTTCAATTTTTTTCCGGAATTTTGCCTTCATTTTCGTAATTTTATGTAGATATGATCGAAAAGAGCAACAAAAATGGATAGATTTAACGAAATTTCAATTCTTTTCCTTTATTTTGTATTAAGTTAATCGAGATAAGATCGATAAAAGCTACAAAAACGGATAATTTAAAGAAATTTATTTTTTTGTCTATTTTGTCTTAATTTTCGTCATTTTATCGAGATATAAAAGAAAAAAGCCAACAAAACCGTACAATTTTAGCGGAATTTAAATTTAATTTCCCTCTATTCTTCCTAAAATTTCGTCATTTTATCGAGATATTAAAGAAAAAAGCAACGATAACGGATAATATCAACGAAATTGAAATTCTTTTCCTCTATTTTGCCTTTATTTTCATCATTTTTCGAGAACTGATCGAAAAAAGCAACGAAAACGAATAATTTCACCGAAATTTATATTTTTTTCCTGAATTTTGCCTTCATTTAAGTCATTTTTCGAGATTTGATAGAGAAAAGCAATAAAAAATGGATAATTTCACCAAAATTTCAATTTTTCTCCCTTATTTTGAATCAATTCCCGTCAATTCATCGAGATATGATCGAAAAAAGCAACAAAAATGGAAAATAACATCGAAATTTCAATTTTTTTCCTCTATTTTGCCTTCAATATCGTCAATTTATCTAGATATAATCGAAAACCGCAACATAAACGGATAGTTTTAGTGAAATTTCAATTCTTTTCCTTTATTATAGATTAATTTAATCGAGACAAGATAGATAAAAGCTACGAAAATGGATAATTTTAAAGAAATTTCTTTTTTCCTCTATTTTGTCTTAATTTTCGTGTTTTTATCGAAACATGATCGAAAAACAGAACAAAAAACGGATTGTATTTGCGAAATTTAAATTCTTTTTCTCTATTTTGTCTTAATTTTTGTCATTTTCTCGAGATATGATCGAAAGAAGCAACGAAAACGGATAATTCTAGGGAAATTTCAATTTCTTTCCTCAAATTCATAAACATTCGTCATTTTATTGATATATGATCCTGATATATGAACCGAAATTTCAATTTTTTTCCTCTATTTTGTCTTAATTTTCGTCATTTTATCGAGATATTAAAGTAAAAAGCAACGATAACGGATAATTTCACCGAATTTTAATTTTTTTCCTCTATTATCACTTAATTATCGTCATTTTATCGAGATATGATAGAAAAATATAACGAAAACTGATAAATTTAGCAAACTTTTCAATTTGTTTCCATATTTTGCCTTAATTTTCGTCTATTTATAGAGTTATGATAAAAAAAGCAACGAAACGGATAATTTCACCGACTTTTCAATTTTTCCTATATTTCCTCTTAATTATCGTCATTTTCCAGAGATAATTTCGAAAAAAGCAACAGAAATGGGTAATTTTAGCTTAATTTCCTTCCTGAATTTAGCCTTCATTTTCGTCATTTTTCGAGATTTGATAAAAGAAATCTTTGCGAAATTTCAATTTTTTAAATCAACTTTTACTTTATTTTCGTCATTTTATCGAGATATGATCGAAAAAAGGAACGAAAACGGAAAATTTCACCGAATTTATCAATTTTTTTCCTTTATTTAACCTTAGTTTTCGTCATTTTATTGAGATATGATCGAAAATAAGGAACGAAAACGGATAATTTCACCGAAATTTCAATTTTTTTCCTCTAATTTGCCTTATATTTTGTCATTTTATCGAGATAGGATCGAATAAAGCAACAAAAACGGATAGTTTTAGTGAAGTTTCAATTCGTTTCCTATAATTAGCGAAAATTATCGTCATTTTAGCGAGATTTGATCGAAAAAAGCAACGAAAACGGATAATTTTAGCAAAATTTCAATTTCTTTCCTCAAATTCATAAAAATTCGTCATTTTATTGATATATGATCGAAAAAGATACGAAAACTGGTAATTTCACGGAAATTTTAATTTTTTTCCGTTATTTTGCCTTAATTTTCGTCATTTAATCGAAACATGACCGAAAAACAGAACAAAAAACAGATTGTATTAGCGAAATTTCTATTCTTTTCCTCTATTTTGTCTTAATTTTTGTCATTTTATCGAGATATGATCGAAAAAAGCAACGAAAACGGATAATTTTAGCGAAATTTCAATTATTTTCCTGAATTTTTCCTTCATTTTCGTCATTTTTCGAAATTTGATAGAAAATAGCAAAGAAAACGGATTATTTCACCGAAATTTCAATTTTCTTCCTCTATTTTCCCTTAAATATCGTCATTTTATCTAGATATGATCGAAAAATGCAACAAAAACGGTTAGTTTTAGTGAAATTTCAATTCTTTTCAATATTTTGCATTAATTAAATCGAGATCAGATCGATAAAAGCTACGAACACGGATAATTTTAAAGAAATTTCTTTTTTTTCCTCTATTTTGTCTTAATTTTCGTCATTTTATCTAGATATTAAAGAAAATAGCAATGATAACAAATAATTTTTGTGAATTTTCAATTTTTTTAATCAATTTTGCCTAAATTTACTGTTATTTTATCGAGATATGAGCGAATAAAGGAACGAAAAAGGATTATTTTAGCGAAATTTCTATTTTTTTAATATACTTTTCCTTAATTTTTGTCATTTTATTGACATATGATCGAAAAAACAACGAAAACGGATAATTTTAGCGAAATTTCAATTTTTTAAATCTATTTTTCCTTAATTTACTTCATCTTATCGAGATTTGATCGGAAATAAGGAACGAAAACGGATAATTTCACTCAATTTTCAATTTTCTCCCTTATTTTGACTCAATTCTCATCAATTCATCGAGATATGATCGTAAAAAGCAACGAAAACGGATAATTTCATCGAAATTTCAATTTTTGTCCCCTATTCTGTCTTCATTTTCTTCATTTTATCGATATACGATCGAAAAAAGCAACGACACCGGACAATTTTAGCGAAAGTTAAATTTTTTTCCTCTATTCTTCCTTAAAATTTCGTCATTTTATCGAGATATTAAAGTTAAAAGCACCGATAACGGATTATTTGACTGAGTTTTAATTTTTTCATCTATTATCACCTAATTATCGTCATTTTACCGAGATATGAAAGAAAAAATAACGAAAACTGATAATTTTAGAAAACTATCAATTTGTTTCCATATTTTGCCTCAATTTTCGTCTATTTATCTTATTATGAAAAAATGCAACGAAACGGATAATTGCACCAAAATTTTAATTTCTTTCCCATATTTAGCCTTAATTTTCGTCATTTTATCGAGATATGATCGACAATAAGGAATGAAAACGGATAAATTCACCGAAATTTCAATTTTTTTCCTGAATTTTACCTTCATTTTCGACATTTTTCGAGATTTGATAGCAAAAAGCAACCAAAAGGGAAATTTTCACCAAATTTTCAAATATTTCCTTTATTTTGCCTTAGTTTTCGTCATTTTATCGAGATATGATCGAAATAAGGAACGAAAACGGATAATTTCAGCCAAATTTCAATTTGTTTCCTGAATTTTGCCTTCATTTTCGTCATTTTTCGAGATTTGATAGAAAAAAGCAACGAAAACGTATAATTTCTATCGAAATTTGTATTTTTTCCTCTATTTTGCCTTAATTTTAGTCATTTCATCAGGATATGATCGAAAATGGGAACGAAACGGGAAAATTTCACCGAATTAATCAATTTTTCCCTTATTTAGCCTTAATTTTCGTCATTTTATCGAGATATGATCGAAAAAAGCTGCGAAACCGGACAATTTTAGCAAAATTTAAATTTTTTTCCTCTATTCTTCCTTAAATTTCGTCATTTTATCGAGAATTTAAAGTAAAAAGCAGCGATAACGGATTTATTTTATTTCACGGAATTTTAATTTTTTTCCTCCATTATCACTTAATTTTCGTTATTTTACCGAGATGTGATAGAAAAAAATAACGAAAACTGATAATTTTAGAAAACTTTTCAATTTGTTTCCAAATTTTGCCTTAATTTTCGTCTATTTATCGTATTATGATCAAAAAAAAGCAACGAAACGGATAATTTCACCAAAATTTTAATTTTTTTCCCTTATATAGCCTAAATTTTCGTAATTTTATCGAAACATGATCGAAAAATAGACCAAAAAACGGATAGTTTTAGCAAATTTCAATTCTTTTCCTCTAAACGAATAATTTCACCGAAATTTATATTTTTTTCCTGTATTTTGCCTTAATTTTAGTCATTTTATCGAGATAAGGAACGAAAACGGAAAATTTCACCGAATTTATCAATTTTTTTCCTTTATTTAACCTTAATTTTCGTCATTTTATCGAGATAAGATCGAAAATTAGGAACGAAAAAGGATTATTTCACCGAAATTGCAATTTTTTTCCTCTATTATCACTTAATTATCGTCATTTTACGCTATGCATGTACGTCATGTAGCAGAGATTGGGTGGAGGAGCTACGTAGTAGTCGTCATCTATATATATAAAGCAGAAATTCTGCGGGTTTGTGTGTTTGTGGGTTTGTGTGTTTGTGGGTTTGTTTGTCTTGGATTGGAGTCTACACCGTTTGCCCGATTTGTCTCAAACTTTGCATACGTGTCCATTTATATCAGGAAGGAAGTACTGTCGCATTTTTATTCAAAAATTTTGCTGGGTTCGAACCAAGATCGCTCAGATAGATTTTCATAAGGAATACACGTAAGCTTCACTTTTATCGGTTGCAGGCTTTATTTCTTTTGAAGAATTAAATTAGAAGGAATAGTCCTACAGAGTCGAGACGAACTCCGAAAGAAAGAAAATCGAATAAAGATTCTTATTTTGGTCGTGGGATCTTACTTTTGATTAGAATTTGCGAGAATATTGGTAAAATATACAAAAATTTCGTGAAAATTCGAGGCTGTAAACAACTCATCCCCCTGACGACCGATCCCATTGTTGAATCCGAGCTCATGTTTTATCCCGTAAAAATACTCGTGGACTTTAGGCCCATTAAGCTGATGATTGAAGAGTACGATATATTACATGGATAACGAGAAATTTTCTGTAAGAATGTAACCAGCAATTGCAGGTACGTAATTACTGTCAGGAGATTGTGTGTCTTCGATTTTATCACAAACCGTTTGCCAGATTCGTGTCAAACTTTGCGTACGTGTTTTCTGGGACCAGGAAGGACGTGCTGTCTCAATTTTATTCGATAATTTTGCTGGTTTCCAACCAAGATCGCTCAGATGGGTTTCCATAAAGAATAAATCTAATCTTCACTTTAATCGGTAGCAGGCTATATTTCTTTTGAAGAATTAAAACAGAAAAATAGTCGTGCGGAGTCGAAACAAGAAGCAAAAGAACGGAAATTAAATGAATGTTCTAATTTTGATCGTGGAATATTGTTTCCGAATCGAAATTTGGAGAATTTTGATAAAATACGCGTGAATTATCCAAAATTGTTGAGGTTGTAAACAGCCAATCCTCCTCACTATCAATGCGATGGTTGAGCCGAGCTCATGAATTTTCCTGTACAGTAAAAATAGCTAAGGATTTTAGACCTTATTCTAAAGGGAATTTACGAATTGCATGACCGGCAACTTGAATTTAATCTACTTCTATATTCCCCGTTGAGAATCAACGGGCACTTCAGCTAGTAATAAATATAAGGCATAATAAAAACCTTAGAAACCGAATAACCTTGCAAACCAACTGTAGCTTGCAATCCGGACGGGAGGGTGACTATCTTTTTCATAACACAAACACACTTTTGCGACAAAAACAATAATTTTGCACAAAAAAATATGGAAGAAGGGATTATAGCGACCGTTGAAATATTCGGAACGGGCAGAAGGATGCTCTATTTTAGAAAAAGTGTTTTTGTCCCAAATGTTGCTTTGTGGTAAGATAAAGATAGTAACCCTCACGTCCGGATCGCAAGCTACAGTTGGTTTGCAAGCTAAATTTGGTTCCAAGGTCTTTGAACAGATATATTAATATTTATCGTAAAACCTTCTTCGGCATACTTTTAGTTCGAAAATATCTTCAATCAATGGAATTAGGGAACGTTATATATTCGTAAATGGTCAATACTTCCGAAATTTCAGAAGATATTACGGCTAAATCATACTTAATTTTATTTGAGGAAATATAATGATTTAACTAAAGGTATTTTGCGTAAAGACAATGAAAGCAGCCCTCTTCCCCCAACCCTCAACTCCTCCCCTTCCGTCTACGTAATTTATTTGGATTATCTTATTTCTGTTTTCGGTTTTTAAAAAACTAACTTTCAGAAGCTAGATTTCCTAAAATTTACGAAATATTGGATGAATTTCTTCGAAAATCATTCATTATATTACACCCACCCAACACCCCTGTCTGCTCAAGGAGCCCGTAACTGAGTAGGGAAATGGGAAATGCGCGCCTGTTAGAGTTGAAATAAGTTACAATCGCCCTAGCGGATTCCCGAGGAACTATAAAAAATGGCGGAAAAGCAGACGAAAAACTTCGAAAATTGGTCATTTCTGGATGGAATTTCCTACAAAACCGCGTCACTTATGAATAAATGGTTATCATGTAATTAAGCCGCACTCCTTTATCTTTAAAATGGTGTATGAATGGTTTCTGTAACTCCAATAGTAACTGAGATATAGAATTTATCCCTGACGGTGCCAAACTGCAAATTTACCCATTTCAGCTGTTAAAAATTAAATTTGTAACATTTAAAGTTTTAAAAAATTTAATTTCCATCTTCATTAAAGTTTGTTGTTTTAAATTCAATTAAAAGTCTGGATGAGAGTTATTTCAATTGAAATTGAATTTGTTTACTGTTGTTAAGATAAAACATTCTTCAATATGATTACTATTTAAACTTTATTTTGTTGTTATTGGTTTTCTCTTAAAGTATTGATATTATTTCAGTCTAAATGTTATAAAAATAGACAATTATTCATAAAATCAGTAAGTTAGCAAAGTTTTTTAATGTTTTGATTAATATTTGCTTTTATTATACATTCCTTTGATATTTGTTGAATTGTACTGGTTGTTATAGGTTTAATGGGTTTTCAAGTTAGTAGAATGTAACTTCAATTATTAAAAAGATTTTAAAGCATTCATAGGTTAAATTTTGGAGCATTTACTTCATAATATTAGTATTAGGGGGTGATGCTAATTTGAATCATTGAGAGTATTTTTTTTTAGATCTTGAGTATTTTTCCCAATTTTCAGAAAGAAATAGATTTTGCTGAGAAATTTTCATAAGTGAGTTTTAATTGCATGGCATAATGATAAAATAATTAGTTGATCATTCCCATATTTTTGTGTTGTATCTTGAGAAATGGATAGTTTTAATTGGTTGGGCTATGTATTACAATTTTCTGAGGATAGTAAGAACTTTTTCTAAGCTTATATCGATGCAAAATGATTTTTACTAGTGACTTGTTATTTATATGCTTTGAATCCATAGAGCAAGGATTGGGAAAACATCTTTCTCAACATCTCTTATGTTAATGAACATGAAAGGAAACCCACATATTCTACTCAGACCACCGTTGCAAATAGCAATGATAACGACAAGTATTCAATTTAAAGCTTCATTTGAAGATCAAGAATGCAACTGACAAACCTGCTGCTCTATTTTACCATTGAGTGCAATGAAGAGCAATTTCAACCCACTTATGAAAACGTCAATGAAAATCTATTTATCCTTTAACATTGCTGATGTTTACAAATCTAAAAATAAACACTGGCCAATTCAAAATCAAAATTTTCTAAATAACAATAACAGAAGAAACTGATGGGTGTTCATCATCATCTAAAAGCAAAACAATATTCGATGTTCTAAGGTCATTTGCATCTTTGGAGTTAAAATTCTCAGAAAAGATAACAACTTAATGAATCACCAGAACCATCTCAAATATTTCCCTATTTGTTCTATAATTAAACATTGTAATAATTTGCATCTCTAAATCTAAATTCAAGCAAAAGTCATTCGATAAAATATTCAATAAATAATTAAAATCTTGAAAAACCTTTTCTCCCAAACAGTTGCACCGCATAAAAGGAATTCAAACTACTACATATATAAATTCTGTTAAATATTTTTGTACACCCAATAAAGTGAACTTTAAATGAATTAACACCTAACATTGCAAAATACTGAAATTTATAAATAAAAGGTCTTGAATTGTAAAATAAGAAGCAAATAGTAGCTACTAGACATGCCAAAATGAGAGTTTGCAATGTAAATAAAAAGATTTTTCTTTTGGATCACAGCAAACCTATTGTTTGTAGGAATACTTCCCCAAAATCTAAAGAATATACAATGGAATGTAACAAAAATGTTGAGGAATAAAGAAAATTAAAATTAAATTTGAGAATATTCAGATATAAAGCAACAACAGAAGATTTTGAACAATTATATAAAGATATTCAGCAGTTTATTACATGTGATGAAGATATTGTTTGAAGTGAGATGAATTCCATGATATTGATAAAGCTAGACAAGTCGACACTCAAAGAACAAGCTTAGTAACAGTATAAGAATCTGAGAAACAAGCAAGGATAAAAAGTTCCTAATGAACTTAAACAGGGAAGCCATATAATGAGAAATGCAAGAAAACCATATAAAATCTAATCGAATAAAGAGGAAATTTGAAACCAATAAAAAGATATTGAAGCACTGAAGAAGAGACTAGGGAAATATGTTAAAACAACTCTCAAGATATTAAGAAGTGCAATTCATAGACGTGAAAAGTGAAAGTCGTACACAAGAACTGTACGCCAAAACCAGCAACTCTCTCAAGTGGTATTCCTAATAATAATTTTAAAATATTGAACTCATTAATTATTTGGAAAGAAGAATTAAATTCAACAAAATATAATAATAAAAAGAGAAGGAACTGAACAAGTATTATGATTTCTGTGCAAAAACTATCTCATTTTTGCAATGTGATTTATTTCCTCTTTGTTTGTGTGAATCAAGTTGCTTAAATAGTTATTGATACTAATTAAAAATCACTCTTCCAGATATCATTCATCAAATAAGAGAGATATGAACTAACTATTGAAATTACTGATGTTAAAATAATTAAGTTTTCTTAAATGATAAAAAATGACATAATATATCTTTCACACATTAAGACAAAAAGTTTTTGAAGAAATTAATCAAGTCAACTAATCTAATGAAAAGAACAAAATACCTGAAGATATGTAAATATATAGCAATCGAATGTAGTATATACATGCAGACCCTTGGGCAAAAAAAAGGGCCTTAAATGTTGGCATTACAAAATAAACCTTTACAAAAAAGGAAAATCAGAAATAAATCAAACTGTGATAGAGTTAAAATTCTTTGAGCTATCTTGAGCATTAAATAGCATGTGAAATTGTGAAAACTTTCAAGAAATAAATAAAGTTCTGCAGAAAACAGTTTGAGAACTCCAGGATATGAGCACTCAATTGAAGAAAATGTTGTAGGAAGAAGAGAAATCATAGTGTACGCATAGAGATCCAAAAGCAAAACTATTTTAAGTCCTCAAGGTCATCTGTTATTTGGAGCCTAAGTTCCCAAAAGCCAATAACTAAAAGAATCACTAGCATGCACTGAACACTTTGCACTTGGAGGACTTCAATTAGTTCACAAAATACACAATACAATGATTCAGAAATCCTAATTATTATAAAGCAGATAGTCATTCTATCAGAGGCTCTTTGAATCAAATGAAACACTTTCTCTCAAACTGACATCCTAGTTTATAGAAATTCCAAGTTCTTTTCCATAAATGTAAATGTAGCCAAGAACACAGAAGGATGTTAAATTCAGAAGACTAACACCTGAGATTTAAAATGTAAATGAAGGGCCATAATTTTCAAATTAAAATACAGAAAATAGCTGTAAGATAGACAGATGAAATGAGAATTTACAACACAAATAAAAACCTCTTCCACCAGGAATTCAATGATCCTAGAACTTGTTCAAACACCTTTCTAAAATTCCATTACATTTAATGTAACTAGCAAACTGAGAAAAATTTCAAGAAGATTAAAACAATGTTGAAAAGAAACTTTTAAAGAGTTGTTAAAACAAACAGATAAATAAAAGAGTGTAATATGTAATAAATATATTGCAGAACATGAATCAAAATATACTAATCAAACTAGATGAAATCCATAGCATGACTTTCCTCGTGTCAGTTCCCAAAGGATAATTACTGAATGAACCACACTCACAAAACATTTGGCACTACAAGCACTTCTAATTGTTCACAAAATGAACAATAATTTAACATTGAATAGAAGAAATGCAGATTATTACAGTCACGCAAAATTCAATCCGTAAGAAAGATACCCTTGCTCTCAAAGACTTGTCCTATGTAAAAAGAGCTCCAACTATTATCTCAAAATTAATGCTGTTGGTAACTGTTTTTCCAACAATAAAGTACATTAAATGAATTAACACCAAACCTTACAAAAAAAGACATTTCTACATGAAGACTGATGAATTTTAAAAGCATATGCCATTTCCAATTGCAAGGCTGAGAAAATCCCTTATCAAATAAAAACCACTAACATTTCTACATGAAGACTCATGAATTTAAAATGCATATGCCACTTCCAATTACAAGGCAGAGAAAATTCTTTATAAAATTGAAATCATTATATTTTGGTTCTAAATGGACCTAGTGTTTCTAGAAAACTTCCCCAAAATCTACAAAACATAAATGGAATGTATGGAAACTGCTGACGAACATTAATGGACATTAAAATAAAATCTGAGCATATTCAGTTAAAAAGCAACTACAAAATTTTGAAAGAATATATAAAGATCAGTTTATAAGATGTAACAAATATATTGTTTGAAGTAAGATGAATTTCATGTTATTAATAAAGCTAGAAGACAACTTGACACCCAAAGAGCAACCAAAGAAACAATAATTCTATCTTCCTTCAGGAAAAATAAGTATACTATGTATATGCAACTAAACTTTGAAATTATTTTTCTCGTGAATTCCCAGGTATTTGATGGGAATGGATAGTGGAAGTGAAATTTTGGAGAAAGTGTCCGAAGAGAATTTGAGTATTCAATACACAGGTGAATAGTGCTGAAAACATGTGAGACTTAACTAACAAAGAACTGGCATAATGAAAAAGGGGCCAAGAAAAGATGCAAAGAATACTGATCAAAGACATTAAATTTGTAAGTGCAATTCACAGATGATGAATGAACTAAAATGAGAAAAGCCACACACAAGAATTGTACACCAAATCAGACAAATTCAGTTAGAGGATAAATTTCTTTATTCCACAAATGTAACTACCTAACTTTGAATCCCATGAAATAGATGAGATTGATTATATTAAACAGAAAAAAAAAATCTCTTAAGATTTATAATGTTTCCTAAGTGTTGGTATCATAACCAATTAAAAGGTGAAAGAATAAGTTGATATTAGTCTTCTATTTGAAAATGAACCACGAGATTAAGATCAGATGAATTTTCTGATAATCATGACAAATATATAAGCAACAGAATAAATTGATGGAAATAGATAAGTGTATGAATTTATTAATCAATTATAGGAAAAGGAATTATTTAAGAGTAACGAAAAGGAATTTGATAGACAGTAACAACCCCTTCAATGTGGCGGACAGCGATTTTATAAAATTATATCGCATCCCTAAAGTTATTGAGGAATTATCAGATTCTTTGCCACCCACTCGAAGATGCACGTCCAAGGGCGTCACCAGGGGGGGGGCAGCTGCCCCCCCCTGGAGACGCATTCGTATTTTGGTTCGGGATGTGTTGTAGAAACAATTTTTAGGCACGAGCGTATTTGAAAAGAATTTATACCCAAAACAAAGTCTAGTGTAGGCACATGTAAACACCAGTGATGGGAAAAGTACTTCTACCTAACTTTTACCCTCTCAACTTCTTCGGGTGTTCTAGGGAATTTTACCCATCTATTCAGCAGCCGTGCGTTAACTGAATCACACACTTGCGTAATGCAAATGCTCACGGCTCCTTGGGACAGGGCATGATGGAAATCCTGCCCAATGGTACCCTCCACAAGCCAAGAAATTGACTGCTGTCAACACCTTTAGATATCATTAGCATATTAACTAAATTCTTTTACTTCGAAATTATTTTACTGTATGGAAAACATCATGGAAGTAACATTCTACTATTCCATTCGAAACTGGTAGAACCGTTCACATTATTTATGACAGAATAAAAAACGAATAAAAGTGAGTACATGACAACGTAAACACCACTACAAATCAACTTTAATTTTGCCAATGAGAGACCTATTCCACCGGTATCTTAATATATTGTGCACAGTTAACACATAAAGCACTTCGTTGGAAGTTTCGGCAATTACTTGAAGCAAGATCGAAGTTATAATGACTTGAGTTAATCATACTACAATAAGGTGCAACTCACGAAGGCGTTGGAGAGAATACTTCCCCAACTAACTTTCACCTATTTGTAGTCGAACGTATAGAATTAGTTTTACTTCGTTAAGTTATGTCTTAAACTATTTCAATAAAAATTATGTAAAGACTATACTTACTCTTATGAATGAAGGTATTCCCTTGCTTCTTCGGGTTAGCGGAACATAAGAAGTCATAAGAAGTTCCATATCTCTAAGAAACAAACATATGCTTTATATGCCAAAAGAAATTGAGGAAAGCGAGATTAGGATTCAGAAAAGGAAAAGAAACTAAATCTTTTAATACAGTTTATGTACAGTTAAAATCTTTAAAAAGCAAACATGTTCCATTAGGAATATGGCATCTGATAGTAAAATAGATAAATATTTAAATAGTAGCCATGAATTAATAGTGAAGTTCTCCAAGCAGTATGAATATATAAGGAAGATAAAATCTGAGATTCAAACAAGTAAATACATAAATATCTAAGTACTACCAAACAATCAAAAGTAAAAATCTCCTAGAACAACCCTAAAATAAATAAGATGAAACCTGGTAGTCAAAAGTAAATATGGGCCATTCCATGCCAAGTGGTCTATATATACTTTCCTCTAGTCCATGGTATACACACCAACCATTACAGCAAGAAACTACATCTACTGTCCTAGGAGTTCCCATAATGGTTCGGCTATCAAGGGGTAGATTAGGATGATATGGTTTCAGTGTTGTCAAAAGATCTTTAAGAGCAGAATGAGCTATGTTGTGCTCATGAGACCACAACCTTTAGTTTATAGTTAGGTAGTTTATGGTGACACCCCCTCACTTTTATACATTTAGGGCACATAAAAGATTAATAATTTGTTTTAATTTTTGTTTGAATTATGGTTTATATAACAGTATATATACCATAGAGTATAGAACTCCATCATTTCAATGCTTTTTCTCAATAAATAAGCTCAAAGATGAAAATATGAGCCAATAAAGCATCATTTGTATCATAGCATTAAGTAATTTAGATCAATTGACTCAGTGTAAAGGGATTATGAAGAACTGGAAGACAGAAGACCTGCAGAGGTAACTGCTTGCCAATCTACCCCACGAAAGAAAGGTTGCGCTTTTACGTAAAGTCATTACTCATAACTGGAAACAAGCATGATGTATGCGTTCATTAAAGTTGCGACTGATTGCTAAAATATATAAAGAGTAAACCCTCGCTAACACGAATCTCAAGGGACCAGGCAGAGTGTTCGCGTTAAGAAAATATTCGTGTTAATCATATCGTGGCAGATCGATTTTAATACCTGATTGGCAAGCAGTTACCTCTGCAGGTCTTCTGTCTTCCAGTTCTTCATAATCCCTTTACACTGAGTCAATTGATCTAAATTACTTAATGCTATGATACAAATGATGCTTTATTGGCTCATATTTTCATCTTTGAGCTTATTTATTGAGAAAAAGCATTGAAATGATGGAGTTCTATACTCTATGGTATATATACTGTTATATAAACCATAATTCAAACAAAAATTAAAACAAATTATTAATCTTTTATGTGCCCTAAATGTATAAAAGTGAGGGGGTGTCACCATAAACTACCTAACTATAAACTAAAGGTTGTGGTCTCATGAGCACAACATAACTCATTCTGCTCTTAAAGATCTTTTGACAACACTGAAACCATATCATCCTAATCTACCCCTTGATAGCCGAACCATTATGGGAACTCCTAGGACAGTAGATGTAGTTTCTTGCTGTAATGGTTGGTGTGTATACCATGGACTAGAGGAAAGTATATTGAAGGAAGCAAAACCAGACCTTGTTTCATCTGAATACCCTTTAGTTAAGAGAATGCAGGAGGAATTCGGAAATAATCTTTTGACAGTGTCCATAAATGTAGATGGTTTGCCTTTACATGATAGTACCACAAAAACATTTTGGCCTATCTTAGGTATTTTGGACCAGAGTCTTAGTAAAAATCCCTTTTTAGTATGTTCATTTTATGGGGAAAGCAAACCAAGCAGTAGTAATGAATATTTTATGCAATTCATCAGCGAATGTAAATTGCTTGAAGAAAGAGGGATATCTTTGAATGGGGACAGTTTTATATTCCCCATCAGCTGCATTATTGCAGATGCCCCTGCAAGGTCATTCTTAAAAAATGTGATGGGACATAATTCAGTAAATGGGTGTGAGAAATGTACCCAAGAGGGTATTTTTGAGGGAAGAACTATTTGGCCCTACAGGAGAGATGTTACTCTAAGAGATGACGAGAGTTTCAAAAACTTAAGGTACAAAGAACATCAGAAGTCGGAAAGTGAATTGCAAAACTTGAACCTGGGTCTGATTTCTCAAGTCCCACTAGATTATATGCATTTGATGAAGAGATTACTTAAACTTTGGGTTGGGAATGGTTCAAAGAAATGTAGACTAAGAGCTGCAAGTTTAGATTTGATTTCGGAAAGACTGACTGCCTTAAGAGAACATGTACCAAATGAATTTCCTAGGAAACCCACAGTACTGAAATATTACAAATTCTGGAAAGCAACAGAATATAGGGCATTTTTGCTCTACTATGGACCATGCATTTTGTTTGACGTACTACCAAAAGAAATATATGTTCACTTTTCATTATTAAGTAATGCAATTTACATGCTATGCAGTGATCTGAGTTTACAGCCTAGCTGGCGAAATTATGCGAACGAGTTACTTCATCGGTTTGTGGGAGACATTCCAGCTCTGTACGGTGAAAAGCTGATGGTTTACAATTTCCATAATCTTCTGCATCTCTGCAATGATGTTGCTAATTTTGGTACTCTTGATCAGTTCTATGCTTTCCCTTTTGAAAATTATATGAGCAGAATTAAGAAATTAGTTCGATCTCCAAATCTTCCCTTGCAGCAGTTGTCAAAAAGACTTACAGAAATGAAGATGTCTTCTAATGTGAAGGTCAAGTCTAGAAAAATGACAGACTTCATCAGTTTAGGCTCTGATTTCAATTCGTGTTTCCTAACTGATGATATGAATGTGGTAATAATTAAATCTATAAGTAAAGCAGTGAATTCATTGGTTTTACACTGTGATGTATTCCAATCAAAAAGCAACTTCTTTGAAGTACCATTTCTCAGCAGTAAATTAGGAATTTTTGAAGTAAGAGCTCGTCAATGTGATTATATTATTAATGCAGACAAGTTGTTTAAAAAATGTGTGCTGCTGCAAAATTTCAAAGATAAAACATCTTATTTATGTATACCATTTTGTCAGATGAGACTCTTTAGTTAGTTTAAAATAAAATAATTATCTCTAAGTAAAACATTTTTATAATTAGGATGTCATTTATGTAAAGTATTCCTTGGAATCAAGGCAAAAATTGTAAATATACATTTTGTAATATAAAACCTTTTCCTGTATTTTATTTCGAATTTAACTTTCTTTTGGATTGTAATTAACTTTGTAAATATGAAGTAATATAATCATTTTGGAAATTATATGACAAACTTTTATATATATATCACTCTTGGTATTTAATTATTTCACTCCTTAAATTATCTCTGCATGGTTTTTAATATAATTTAAATATAAAACATTCCCTGTTGGAAAAGAGTAATTACTTTGCTGGCCCAACGAAGGGCCAACGAAGTTACGGTTGGGCCTCTGTTGGCGGGTGTTGGTTAACCCAACGTTAGGGAATGGTGGGTTGGCAAACGGTGAGGCGGAGTGCCATTCCATACCATTGGCCAACCGTGGACAACAACGGTTTGCCAACATTGGCCCAACGATGCCGTGTTACTTGGGAATATTCTTTAAAAAAGGTATGATATTTGTGAATAATTTTCTAATTCATGTCTTTGTTAAATTAAATATTAAATTGGAAAATACTATTTATTTAATTATAATCTCCTCCAAGCTATCCTTTTTAAGCAAAGCAGTGTCTGTTTAATTTTCTAATTTTTATACCCCAGAGAGCAGAATTTAACACATGATTTATTCTTGATTCTCTAACCATTAAACTGACTACAGACACATCCTTATTCCTGTTAAGTGCCATATGAATGATCTAACACCATTTTATTGGTTTCATTCACTTTGAGTTACCATTTTTTCATAGCTTTGGATAAAATTATGAGTATACTATTTATATTTTTAGCTGATTTAATGAGGGAATGTTAGGATATATATTGTGGATATTTAAATGTTAAATTTGCAAACAATTTGTTCCATAATATTATGGTTGTTATCTAATTTTGGAATATGCATCTCCCTTTAGTGTCCTTGTTTTTTTATCAGGATGGCTTGCAAGAGCATTAAGAAAACCACCTAATTAAAGTTTTTGCTGATGCTGAAAATATAAATTGTGCTTGCTTAGAAAGGTATAATAATGAATTTATATTAAATCATTTATCTCCCTTCTTGGTATTTGATTCATTGTGATATCGTTTTTCTATGCAGAAAAACTTGTTTCTGAGGGAGAAAAAATTGTTTTTCATATTTTTGAATGTAGTTATAGTTTGGATTTAATGCAAATCTAAGCTCCATACTTGTAAAAATGTACTTAATTTGTAGCAAAAATATGTCTGTTTGTTTCTTAAGTAATGTTTGAATGCCACCTGTCACATTTTCAATGCTAGTATGCTAGTCTTGATTTTTTAAGAGTGGATATTTTTATTACCAAGGGAATTGAGATGGACATAGTAGACAAGAAAATCTTTTATCTTGGAATAAAGTTATCTGATTTATCTGTCATTTATTCCAGTACTGATATAAGTTAAATTAGTAGAATGTTGCAATTATCTGTTGAAAAAAACTTCGGTGATTCATTTAGTATTGTTTTTTGCTGGAAAATAAAGCTTAGCATATTAAACTATTGTGATAACAGCATTAAGAATAGCCGATGAAGAAAAACAACACATATATTGCTTAACCTTAAGCTCACTTGGATAGTGATAAAAATGTCATTCAAAAATTAAAATGTGGCCAATGTATCACTTGAGGAGATTGGTAAAATAAAGAATGGAAAAATGTTTTATGGTAGAATTAATGGAATATTTGTGACTAACTTTACACTAAAACTGACCAAAGCTATATTATGATGCCAAATTCTAGACCTAAAAGATGACTCAGAAGGTGCATCAATCACGAGCAAGAATCAAAAGACAGATGGAAGAATTCAATAAATGGTTAAATAACTTTTGTGTTTGGGTGATGCTCTATTTTGGCATGAGAAAATCAATATTAGATGGGAAACTTTTATAGAGAAAAAGAAGCAGATTCAGCAGAAGCAGTTCTAAGTAATACTACTTTAAAGGAAATTGGTGTAAATCTTGGTTTAGAGTATTTTGTAGTGTGGAATTGAAACCTGATTCTTAGAAAGAGAATATGCTGAGATTGGAGTCTTTTCAGATTTTGGTTGTGTTTACTTGATTAGGTGGAGAGAGAAATCATGAAAGAAAGCTTTAAAATGAAAGGAGAAAAAAAAGGCTATTATTAATTGTGGGTGAATGATGAGACAGAGTCAGATATAGGAAAATGATAGATTGATTAACCCTGCTTTGTTCCTCAACTAATAATAACGATATGTATCAGCTAGCAATTGTTTTGTTTTTGTATGACCTTGCCATCAGGCTTGTGACCTAATTGCAAGGATTTTTCATAATAATAATTTCTTTACTGGTGTGCATTTCCTAGGTAGCTCAATCAGCAAGTTACAGAATTTGAATGGCATACAGTACCTTTGGGAATACAGAATAATGTTAACATCTCATTCTCTATGGCTCATAAATTTAACAAGAAATTTTCTTTTATCTCACATTGTAATTAGACTGATATTTTTGGAAAAAAAGAGCAGGTTGAATAAACGCATAAATTACTTAAGCCAAAAAGTACTCTTAAGTATGGAAGAGTGACACAACCCTTAAAAGCACTGCCAGAAAAAATGAGATTATTGGTCTCATTTACTGCTAAGTATGAAGCATGGCCACTTAACAACAATTTAAGAGTGGAAGAAAATTATAAATTATTCATCAGGAAATTCTCAGAAATCTTAAATTACTATACATTTCCCTTGGTCCCAAATAAAAGTAAAAACAAATCATTTCAAATAAATTGGATCACACTAGATATAATTAAATCCAGTAAAACAAACAGTCATAAAATTCTGGTAATTCCCTTCTAATTAACCATCATAAGATATGCAGGAATATGTTAAGTAAAGTTATTTAAAATTCAAAACAGATGGCATATGATACATATATTTAAAATTCCAATATCACATAGATCAGTGGTTCCCAAAGTGGGCGCTAGTTTAGGGGGCGGAAAGAGCCAAGGGGGCGGCAGAGGGGCGCCGGAGGGTCCTGACAATGTGAAAAATGTGAAGGCTTGGTAACATTCCTTTTGTCTCTATTTCCATGCTTCGTTTTTAAAGTTTAAATTTTTTCCCGCATCTGGAAGTACATAATTTAAACCATGCGTATCCTTACATTTTAAAGTAAGAACAACTGAAAAATATTTCCAAGCCTTTCTCGCACAAGGGAAACTTTTGAAGGGGTTTGATCTCATTTGGTCTATCGTTGGCACAACTTCACGATACTTAGTACCTCGGCTGCAAGGTTCAGTGTGAATAAAACGGGTGTGAATCCGGAGAGGAATCAGATCATCTGATAATTAGATTCGGTGGTTTTACATCAAATGTTTACCTGAATAATCATTTTCCAAACAAGTTGGTTCCAATGATATTATCAAGGCTGTATTGGTGAGTTAGTTTTCATTCATCGCATGATATAATTCTTGTTATAGTACTATTATATAATATTTTGTATTATTTTATGATGGCGAAGTATATTACAAAAATAAAAGGCCTGTATATTGTTTTTTGGTTTCATAAAATGGTAATAGATTGTTCAAAACGTGGACCTTTTCTCTCAGACTTCGTATATATACGATTAAATTTCCACTTTGGCGGCTGGATATCAATTCAATAAATTCCCAGTTTACTGATCTAAGTCACGGTTTTGCTGATGTGAATTTTTTTATTTATTCAAAGATTCATACAGAGTTTTGAGACTATTTTAAAGTGAATACAATCAACAGGCAAAGAAAATAACATATTTAAAATAAATTTGCATGTTTTTACGAAATAAAAATAGAAGCAAAATTAACAAACAAAAAACATAGATGTATATACACAGAAAACGACCCAGGCAGGAAATGATTTCCTTGGAGCATAGCTTTTTTCAAACAATGGGTAATATTCAAAATAATTCTTTGATTAAAAGAACACATTGGAAATAATTTTCCTATATGAGTAAATTGAGTAGTAAACATACTTCTTCACAAAATTCCTCTTAATAATATATCATCAAATTAAAAGGTGGCCTTGCTATGGAATAAACTTTAGTTGAACCAACGCACAAAAAAGTTTCCAAAAATTGAATAAAATCTAATTTCACCGCAACAGTCCCTTGAGCTGCCTTTCTTATGAATTCAATTTAGGGAATTGCATGAACTAATATGATTCATAACGACAGAATAGGAGCCAAAACAATATAAGTTCATCCTCAACTGACTAAACCAGTATTATAAATTGTATTCGATGAGAGCTTACTTTCACAGCCGAGTTCTTTGGTTTCTCTAAGAAAGACGGCAGAGGTGCATGTGCACACCTCCGGCACAAACTCCCTATGAACCATTTTCGAATTCGCGCTCGCGTGATAAATGTATTGCATTTGGATATGAAATGTACGATATTTATATAAAATAGATAAACTCTATTAATATTTTCAGTTTACCCGATTTGAAATTATGCCGCAAGCACATAAATATTTTGTTTTGATGTTTTTCATATGGTTACTAGTAATTTTATTTTAAAAAGCAACCACTTAAAGATCGAATCCACGTCTCATCATTAACACATACCCATATTCTATTTTGTTAATATATATTAAATTTTATTTTAACAAAATTTAATATTTAAACCTTTATTGTGGAAGCAGAATGGCAGGAACTAATTCATCAAAGAAGAGATGTTGACAGTATAATGTGGATTATCTTAAGTACGGATTCATAGAGTCATCTACAAACAAGCACATGTGCTTACTGTGCGAAAGGGTGTTTTCAATTGAGGCGATGAAACCTTCCAGACTAATTGACCATTTAAGGAAGGCACATCCTGACAAGACAGAAAAGACATTTTTTTAGTCGTGACAGAGTGCAAAATCGTACAAAACTTTCAAGTATGTTGTGTAATGCTTCAAAACACATCACTGATGGTTTGCGTGCATCATACAATATTTCAGTATTAATTGCCAAATCTGGAAAGCCACATACAATTGGCGAAGAACTCATCTTACCAGCAGTAAGTGAAAACCTGAGTACTGTTCTGCATAAGCCACCATATGATACAATAAAAATTATTACCCTAAGCAACACTTCAGTTCAACGACGAATTGATGAAATGGCTGAAAATGTAGAAGATATATTGTGCAGCATACTGAGAACAACAGGATTTGCATTACAGTTGGACGAGTCAACTTTGCCAGGTAATGAATCTTTGCTTCTAGCTTCCGTACTCTTTATTAAAGATGAAAATCTATCTCAGGAGTTGTTGTTTGCATGGCCATTAGAAACTGACACTAAAGGGGAGTCAATATATCGTATCGTAGAGCAGTTTTTCAGGGACAAAAAAATTCCACTTTCTAACATATTTGCTGTTGCGACAGACTCCGTCAATGACTAGTTGTCACCATGGTTGTATTGCATACTTGAGAAAATATGTAACAAATGTCTTTGCTATTCATTGTGTGATTCACCGACAACATCTAGTGGCCAAAAAACTGAGTGATCTCCTTCACAAGTCCTTAAACATTGTTATTACAGCAGTTAACAAAATCAAAGCCCATGCTCTTAATGATCGACTCTTACGAGAGCTAAGTGATGAGAACGACGAAGATTTTAAACGTTTGTTACTACACACGGAAGTTCATTGGCTATCAAAAGGCAATTGTATAAGGCGCTTCTATAATCTTTTTGACACAGTCGTGCAGTTTTTTGAGGAGAAAGATGCTTTTCTCAGCGACAACCTTAAAGGGATTAGGAGTGACGTTGCATTTTTTTCAGAACTATTTGCAAAGTTTAATGAAATGAATTTAAAATTGCAGGGAAATGATACAAACCTTATAAAGGCAAAATTTTCAGTGACTGGGTTTATTTCCAAGTTGCTTAAATGGTGCGCTTAAATAATTAAGCGCACCATAGGTCGCCACGAGTTTTATCAATTTCCTTCCCTGCTTGAGCTACGAGGGTCGTTCAATAAGTCCTTAGAAAAAGGTGGAAAAACAATTTTTTTTGGGGTAATTATTTTTTATTTCTCAACATAATCTCCTTTCAGCTCTATACATTTTTCTAAACGTTTTTGAAAAATTTTTATGCCGTCCAAAAATAGGATTGATGTGAACAACTTTTGTTTGTTTATAACAATGGAGAAAAATGAATTTCGGGCTGTGATTAAACATTAGTATTTGAAAGGTTTAACGCCGAAAGAAATCAAAGCTCAGTTGGATGCAGTTCATGGCACATCTGCTCCTGTGTTTGCAACTGTTTACAATTGAATGAATGAGTTTAAACGTGGCCGTTCATCCACAAAAGATGAATATCGTTCGGGACGCCCAGAGGAAGTGACTACTTCCAAAACGATCGACAAAATCCACGATATGATTTTGAGTGATCGATGGATTAAAGTGCGCGAAATAGTTGAGGCCACAGGCATATCGCAAGATATAGTCGCTTCAATTTTGCATGAAAAACTGTCTGTGAAAAAAATTTCTGCAAGATGGGTGCCACGTTTACTCACAGAGTAGAATAAGCACAATCGTGTTGTCGACTCTGAGGTTATTTTGACGCTCTTCTGTCGCAATCCTGCCGATTTTCTTCGTCGATACATACATACTGTGGATGAAACCTGGATTCATTACTACACTCCAGAAACAAGGATACAGTCTTAACAGTGGATTTTTAAGGGTGAACGGGCTCCGAAGAAGACGAAAACGGTGGCATCGGCCGGCAAGGTGATGGCCATGGTCTTTTGGAATGCACACGGCATCATCTTTATTGATTACTTGGAAAAAGGAAAAACGATAACAGGGACGTATTATGCGTCATTATTGAACCGGTTGAGCGATGAAATCAAAGAAAAACGTCCACATTTGAAGAGGAAAAAAATCCTCTTGCAACAGGACAATGTGCGTTTGCACACCTGTGCTGTTTCGATGGCCAAAATTATGGAATTAAAAATGGAATTGTTGCAAAATCCACCTTATTCACCAAATTTGGCCCCAAGTGATTATTTCCTGTTACCGAATTAGAAAAAATGGCTTAGCGGACGACGGTTCACTTCCAACGAGGAGATCATTAAGCAAACGAATGAGTATTTTGAAGAACTTCCAAAATCCTATTTTTGGACGGCATAAAAATTTTTCAAAAACGTATAGAAAAATGTATAGAGCTGAAAGTAGATTATGTTGAGAAATAAAAAAAAATTTCCCCCAAAAAAAGTGTTTTTCCATCTTTTTCTAAGGACTTATTGAACGACCCTCGTAGAAGAGCAAGCTGGTATAGGTGATGATGATTTGAGAGTCTTTTGTGACCATTTATCCACCTTGCATAAAAATATACTGCAGCAATTTCAGGATCTCCGTATGTTGGAAATTCCAGATTGGGTGATAAATCCGTTTGTAGATATTGAGGAAGTTGGAGTATTAGAGGAAGAATTAATTGGTTTACAAAATGACGTTGAATTGAAACCAAAGTTTGAGATTAATTATCAAGAGTTTTGGTTACAGAAGGAGGTTTCCGATCGTTATTCTGCATTATGGATGGTGTTTAAAAAACTACTTCTTGCATTTCCGACTTCATATTTGGTGGAACGTGGTTTCAGTGCAGTCATTCAGCTTGTTTCCAAGCAGATAAACAGACTTCAGGTTTGTGAACGCGGTGATTTAAGACTCCTGCTAAGTGACATTAAACCTGACGTTGGAAAACTGGTATCATGTCATCAAGCCCATTTATCCCATTAAAATTTTATTTGATGGAAATATGTTATTAAATTTGGCAATAGAATCTCCTTTAATGACTTCTAGACCATGAAAAACTATAATCAATAGTCACATAATTGTTTAACTAATTTTAGCAAAACATGATTGGTTTTTCTATTTCCATAAATTGAAAATGTTCATGTTAAAAACTTGCTTAATTTAAGTAAAAAAATAACATGAAAACTTCTAAAAAAAGCTTTCTTAAAATTATTTGTTTTGATAATTTATTTTTATGTAAAAAGTATATTCTCACTTAAGTTCCTTTAATTGTGCATTAAGTCTTTTGCATAAATGTGCTATGAAAACTATACATTTATTGGATTCTAAATAAACATTCCATTAGTCATTGTTTTTAATTTAATTATTACAACGTTCCTCATTTGTTTATTTAGTCTATGATTATGATTATTATTTTAAAGCCTCCGATTGGGGGGCATTGAGTTTAGGTTTATGGATCCAAGGGGGCGGTGGCTCGAAAACGTTTGGGAAACACTGACATAGATGGTGGTAGAAGATGTCAGAAAAATAAAAAGCTAAACAAGTAAAGGATATCTAGCTACCTATAGCTATAACATCATCCTTTTAAAAAAATTTGAAAAATAATATATGTCTCTATCATCAACTACCTAATAAAATGTAATCTGATATCCGAATTACAGCATGGATTTCTACAAGGAAAATCCACTATCACAGCTGTATTTAAGTTTCTACAATTTTTATATGACTCTATTGATAAAAAATAATTAGTTACTGGATTATTTTATGATCTGTCATGAGCTTTCAATAATGTAAACTATTCAATCCTTCAACAAAAACTTACATTAATTGGCATAGATGGGCTTGCATTCAATTGGCTGATGTCTTTTATATAAACAGAAAGCAATATGTACAATTAAAATACAGAGAAGATGATGGCAAAATTGCTGCTAATAGATAAAAAAATCACAACTATATTATGTGGAGTACCACAAGGAATTATATTAAGCCCCTTGCCATTCTGAATTTATATAAATGACTTGTGTACAAACATTACACACAGTTCATTGGATGTTCATGCCGATGATACCAACCACTTTCTCAGAGCTCCAAACATCAAAACCCTAGAAACAGGGGCAAACAAAGCAAGATCTGAAATGGCTACATGAATACAAAGGAACAACCTTGAATTAAATATTGGGAAAACACACTCCATTCTATTTCATCTTTATCAAAAACAATCTTGAGTATCCAATTGTGGCGGCTGCAGCAGCCGGCTTCACACCCAGCGCCACCTCAAACCGGACGACGCTACGCAATTGTTTTGGCAAGAGACTTGGTGCCACGCTTGGCCCCCCCAGGTCTTCTCCGGCAGCAGCGTTCAATTTCAGTCCTTTAAAAACATGTAGAGTTACCTCAGCGCCATTTGGTCGCTCACTCATTGTAAGCATCGTGACAATAAATAGCCACGTTAGTTATCTACGGTTTCTGTCTATTATTTCCTCGATAAATACCCTACGGCATAACCGAAAGCGTGCCACACAATCTTTTCTATAAATAACCAGCAAATCTCAAACTGCAATACTACAAAATTCCTGGGTGTGACAATTACTGAGACCCTAAATTGGGGTGCTCATTTTGAGGATTTGGCAAAGAAAATTCACCCTGTCTTATATCTATTGAAGAAATTATACCCAGTTGTATCCATTTACCACGCTTACTTTCTATCAAGAGTCAAGTATGGCATCATTTTCTATGGTTTGTCACCGCATCTAAATAGAATATTTATATTACAAAAAAGGGCTATTAGAGCCATGGGAGGATTAACTAAATTGACCTCCAGTAAAAAGTACTTCACAAAATATTAATCGCTAACCTTACCATCCATATTAATTTATTAAGCAGCCATTTTTGTAAAAACACAACCCAAAATTTTCACTTTTATTAATCAAAAATATATCAACATCTTACATGCCAGAATATCAATATACACTACAAAAGATATGACCTATCCTTATCAAGTAAAAGCCCTTACAATACTCTGTGTATATTATAAAATAAATTTCCCTCAGTACTAAAACAAATAGTAAAAGTACACTCATTTAAGACAAAACTAAAAACCTACCTACTAGAAAAAACATATTATTCTCTAACTACTACACTATACTAACTATACCTATCCCAACCTTGCTAGTAGGATAAAATATCCCAACCTTTCTAGTAAATGTGTACATAATGTATATTACTTGTACCATGTATGATATTTTATACCATGTATGATGTGAAATTTCATATTTATTGACCTGTCACATGTTTATGAATATGGACCCTAGTGATTATAAAATATTATTATTAATATTATCTTATCAAATGTAATTAACATATATGACTAAAAATAGAAGAATATTCCAATGATTAGTTTTAAAACATTGCCAAAGGAGTAAATGTGATTCCTTAAATGAAAGATCCTATACTGAAAGTCAATATACATGCCAAGAAAATGTTGCTGCAACGCAAGATTTTATCTTACATCCTGTAACAAAAGCTGAGGCTTTATATTTTATTTCCAAGCTAAATAATAGAAGTTCATGTAGATGGGATGAAATATTATCACTAATATTTAAAGATGTTACATTTTACATTAGGAATCCACTGTCTGGATAAATAAATCAGTTATTTCAAAGCAATGTTTCTCCATAAATGCTCAAATATGCTATTGCAAAAGCTTTTCACAAAAGTGGACTTCCAGTGATCCTTTTAATATACAATCCAATTACATCTTATACACAGATAATACTACTGCACGCATAAAAGAAAAAACTCTTAATAATCTTGGCTACAGCCTAACACAAAATTTGTATGAACTGAAGGAATGGTTCACAGCTACTTAAATTTATTATGCCATTTTTATGTATTATTCTATGTATTTTTATTGTTAATCTATTAAGCTGCTTTTATATTATGGTGAATATGTATCTAATTTACCAAAAATTTAAAAAGGTGCTTTGTAATTGAAGTAATGTGATTATGATGAGATAAAAATGTGCAATAGATTCCCCTTAGTCCTGTCAGTGTTTATGCATCAATAAACTATTCTATTCTGTACTCTTCAATTGGCTGATCCCAACTCTAGATTCCAAACACTAACCTGCCTGTAGGCAGGTTAGTGTTTGGAACTGCAAATTCACTGCAAATCTAATACACATCTATTACACTGCAAATCTAATACACTTTCTAATACACTGCAAATTCGCCCTATATATGGGGCAAATTCGCCCTATATATGGGGCGAATTTGCAGTGTATTAGAAAGTATCAGTAGTTTTGAGCAGTAGGAAAACAGCAAAGAGAAAGAAGATGCCAAAACCAGGCATATGAAGGTTTTAAGACTTAAAAGAGTAAAGGTCACAGGTAATAAATTAGGTTACAAAATATCCAGTGAAAAGTTCAATAACTGCAAGAATGCGTTGAATAATCTTCCCAAGTTCATTGGTACAATCCAAAACTGCTTATTTTTAAGTATATTACTTAGTAATCCCTTTAAGTTCATTTATCATAACAACTCATTTAAGTCAAAAGACATCATAGAAAAATTATTAATTATTCAAAAAGGTTATTTCTACATGTCAGTGTAGGATGTTTTCTCTCATACTTACTTTCTTTCAAACTCTCATATGTTAATATCATATTTTGATTGAAATAATAGAGATGTACCTTTATCCAGTACCAAGAAGAGTTTACTTGAAAGATAGGGATGCCCGCAAAAAATTGTTACACAAGTCTTATTGCTGTATCTACCTCTATAAGATATAAAAAGAAGTGATATTTAAATATATAGTTGTTGCTGGCTAACTAAAATGCTTCTGGTTTCATTCTGCTACACACAGAGAACTTCAGAAGCATTTGTTTTTTTTTTCATACATAATTTTTTTAAAATTATTGAAACCATAAACATGATTTGAAAATATTCTACGCAATTTTCTGGTAGGACAGGATTAAGGATAGTGATCATGTTTTAAAGATGTTCCTTACGATGAATACAAACCTTGAACTCAATCCATCAGTCTAAAAAAAAATAAGAAAAGTTTCATTTCAATTGAGATATAGAATTACAGGACATTATGAAAAGTGATAAAGGGTACATTTTTATAAACATGTGACTTTAATGACTTGATAAGTTTTTAAAAAAGTCACGCAGCAGCGCTTCGAGCGCTTCATTGTAGTAATAAACGAACATCGTATTGTCCTGTGCGCGGGCTTACGATAAAGGTAAAACTTACGATTATGGGTTAGTAGGCAGCTTTTTATAAACTTTCCCTCGCATTTGTAAGTTTAAAATTAATAACATGAATAAAATATACAAACAGTTAATTGAGCCTTTACGTAACTTGAAATTACGGCGAATATAATTTAAGTAGTCTTTGATTGTGTAGATACCCTGTGAAAGAACCCTAAGCAATCGAAGTGTAGAGGGTTTAGTCGGTCCAAATATAAGTATAAAACGCCTAATTATTTTGTTCCCAAATTCATTAAATAAAGGCATGGTCATTTCATTGGCTAATCTTGATTAATTAGCAATATCTTGTTGTATTACCAAACCCCAAATTGAAAATCACCATGTAATCCTCAATATACGAGTACTACGGCGTGCACAAAATGCAGGCTAAGCTAATTAACAATGCTTTTTATTAAGGAGAGATTATAGTTTTATATACGACAGTACTTTATTTAAAGGTGATTGAAATTAATGAAATGTTTGCAGAAACTCTGATATATCAAAATTTATAAGATGATTTTTTAAAGAAGGAATACCACAAAGTCGTGCCAAAATCAATCATCAAATTTTGATGCATCCGTGGAAAAATAAATTCTTGCAGAGTAACTGAGGAGGCATAAATTTAGATCTGCTTATGGGCTCACAGGCAATTAATTGTATTTAATCACCTTGATAATTTCAACTAGCGAAATACAATTAAAATTAAACAACAATGACATATCAGGTAAAGGTCCCTAGCGTGCATTTCAAAAGTTTTTTTGACTTTAAAGAATTTTTTTCGTTTATAAAACTTTTGAAATTTGAATGCTCAAATGAAAATATTACCTGCTATTTTTTCAATTGAGGATTTACTAGCCGTTTCCTAAACCTACATAATTATTCAAAGTAATAAATTTCTGGAAATACAGTTAGTTACCAGGAAAATAGATCCTATTTTGTCTATTAAGTATACTTTCTAAAGGATAACGGGAGAAATTTACTTAACCCTGAATTGAATGAATAGTTAAAATTGGATTATTTTCATGCGAAATCAAGTGCAAAGCAAATTCCTTTCAGCAGAAATCTGATTAAAGTAAATGTTTTCACGATTTCTTTTGTTACGATGAAGTTTATTCAGTGATCCTCAGGTCTATGAAGATGATTAATTGCCTTTCAGAAAAACTTGAGAGGGCTGGGTAACTTCCAGAAACCCACTTTCAAATATCAAAAGGTATGGAATGGAAGGTAATAGCTTACTATCATCTCCGTAATGGAGCAAAATGAGAATCAATCATGTAAGGGTGAGTTGTAATTAATAACATAATTAAAAGAAATATAATGATTAAATATGAGTGTTATAATGGAAGAATGTAAAAAAAAATAATTTCATCTGGCAAGATTAAGGATTGACATTTACAGTGCCTCCGTGAATGGAATTTTTTTAAATTTTCGGTTCGTTGTTCACCCATTCGCGAATAGGTTATAAGATCATTAATCATACTTTGTTCATCTGGAAGGTAGAGAAACAAATCAACTTTATTCTTTAATTGAAGGCACATTTAAAGATGACAACGCAAGTTCTGTCGTGATGCTTCTTGACATTTTATAAACTCTTAAAAGAGATTGACCAATTTAGCAACACATTAATGTATGCATGATTAGCGAAAAGCAAAAAGCTACCACCTCATTTCATAGGATTCATTATAGGCCAGAAATCAACACAGAACTAAATTTCGAAACGACACACTGAAGTCGCAAATAAAAAACAAAAACTAATGTACATAGAGTTCTTTGTTTTTCATAAAGTTAGCATAAAAATAAAAATTAATTTAATTTTATAACTCAATGCCTAAAATCAAGCTCGGAAGCCCGTAGAGTGTGTTGTGACTATATCATGAACTAAATGTTAAAATTAGGATAACAAAAGCTAAGGACTTCACTGTCTTCTATGACTTAAATGCTATCTCGTAAAATATTCATATAAAAGATTTATAGCCTTAAAAATCATTTATGTATCCAATAATGGCTCATAAGTAATATCATCTTACATCTGATACGTTGCCTACAACATATCTTCACTTCAACATGACAATGTGTAGTGAGAAGCCGTGGAAAAACGACATATAGCCGAATACTTTCATCCTAGGCAATCATCCAACGCATTCTTTCGAGACAAATGAGAACAACACACATAAGTTATATACGTCTTTGAGTAGGAATTTGAAAGGTTGAATTTGTGATCCTCACAATAAGATAGGAAATAAAAATGTCTTAGTACGTACTTTCTAAAAATTCGTGGAAAATGCCTTATGATTTTCATTTCTGCATTTCATGAAAGAGTTTGAATTTAGATTTGCAAGCATTCTAAGTATCCCCGTGCAATTTTAGTAATACTTTAGGATAATAGAATATGTTAGGGAAGATCAAATATGATAAAATCCGGAGTCTCAACAGAGCTACATTAGCAAGATAGAAAGTAAGTAATAAAGGGGCTCAGTCATTTAAAAAAATCAATAAAGAAACAGGATTGAAACGGAGTATAATGGAAGAAGAAACGATTGAGGATTCAGTACAGCTGCGGTACACTTTTCCTTCTTTATTGGCGGTATATTACTTAGCTCAGTACTCCGGAAATTCATTTTTTATGTTCGGAGAATAATTGTTTTCGAGAGTTTAATGAATTTCTACGCAATCTTCATAACTTTGTCTTCATCTTCTGAAAATGGTATGTTATTGTGTTTGATCATCCGACGCTTTCTGAATAAGACGAAGGGATAAAAAAGATTCAAGGATAAATTTTGGTCATCCGCTCAAATCAGACCATACCTCACAGATTCCCTTTCTCTTTGTTGGTAGAGAAGAGACCGCACGCGTTGGTCGTATTTAATTGACTATGGAACATTGAAAAAGGTATTTTGTGTTGCTTTCCGGTAAGTAAATTCTGTAAAACTCTTATTACAATGAAACCTCATCAGCGTACATGAATTCATATACCACTTTATCACTCAATTGTAGAATTGATATTGCACAATTGCGACATAAAGCTGTAGTAACAGTTTAAGGTTTAAAAACTTCAAAAGCCATCTTTGTCAGCGATCCATACTGCGTTGCAGCCGACTCCGGAAACTGCATTCCCGTAGTACTAACCTATTTAGAAGAACTCATCGTACATACATATATTTCAGTAGTCATACGATCATCATCAGGGATCAAAGGAAGTAAACGGGGTGGGGGAAATTCTTGTTCTTCTACCTCTAAAGATGATAGCATGACTACTTAAATGTACACTCCTGGCCAAAATTAAATGGCACCTCCCTAGCGATTCTTACGGCCGGTGCTGCGTTAATTTTGGCCAGGAGTGTACATTGGGTGCTTCTTAGAACTTCGGTAATCTGGGACTTTCCATTGATTCAGGAATGGTTGTAACTATGTACGGAACGATGGCAAAATCCTTTTGGAGGGATATAAACCTCTAATTAATTAACAGTCGTGTTCCAATTTCTTTCCTTACAGCTTAAGGACTGTTGGTCCTATAGCACATCTTCCTTTCTCACAATGGGCTGAACCTCAGTAGAAATCGCTTCTCAAGTAGAAGTATAAAAAATCTTTTGTCGTTACGTTAACGGCAGGAATCTTACACTCCCATAGATAGTGGTCGCTTAATTACCGCGAGAACTCCGAATTTCCGGTAGATTACGATTCAAATGCTGTCGGAGATCACGTCACAGTGAGAGACCTACTCTTACGCACGCTAAGGCTCACTTTCTCCAACGAATATAAGGACCGCTTTCTCCAGAGTGCGTGACCTCATCAAGAGGAGTAAGGCACGGCCGATGAAGAGTAGAAACAAACGATGAGTACGGCAAGAGCTATTAGAAGCGACTGTAAGATGTATTCGAACATCTACGAGCTAGCAAAGGAAACAAAACCGTGGTCCAAACCCAAGCGTTTCGACTCTTGTCATCCGAGACAGGGACAACCGTAAAAACAGTATAATTCCCTCTAATTTTGAGGTATCTAATGGATTACATTTCAAGATTTGTGTCGGTATTAATTCTAACAAACATCCGAATAACTTACATACTTTCTCTCACACGTGGCCACAGATCCTAATGCTGTTTCAACCGCTTTCTATCATAACATTCCTACCGTATAAGAATGGGATTGGGAATCATTTACCTTGAAAATTTATGGCTAACGCAAAATCAAACGGCCAATTTATTTGAAATAGCATTAAATACCAAATCGAAAAATCGAGGGAAATTCATCGACGTGTTCTAAAAATGTAAAATCAGATTTATGGGAAGAGAAGCCGCAAGAGCTTGGATTTCGTTCCCGTTTTAAACCGGAGAAATCATTCGTAAATGTTTTTATGAAAGTGCAATATTTGAGTTAATGGTCACTCGGCTTCAATTCAATTCAAATTCTTCAGGAAATACTCCTCTGATCTTTACCAAAAGATACGTATTTCATCTGAAATTGAAATATGATCTAATTTGAAGGTAGTTCGAATTTCGGCAGGTATGTTACAGCTAATACATTGACCTAGAAATAGCTTTAATTACACAAATATTAAAAATTCTAACAGCAGTAATTTTTTCTTAAATTTCAAGGGTGAATCAGTGTAAATAAAAAGAGCGAAATGAAATAATTTATGGAGATTTACAAAGTTAAATATGTGATATTTTAGTCTTCAACGATGAAAATCTTACCATAATTATTTTATGAAAGATTTTATGAACTTTTCTCAAGAAAGATTTCTTGGAATAAAATTTATGTTTTTTTACGACAGCTAAAATTATTTAAAATTGATTACTCAATCTATAAAATACTGATTCAATATGTATTTTGCTTATGGAGAATAAAATAAAATACTATACTAATATCGATCAGCAGTGGTCATTTTACTGAGCAATGGTCTAATAAGATGATTATAAATTATAACGGTTGCTTACGCCATTAGAATCGCACAACTTATTTAATTTACACTAATTCTGAAATAGTATGTTCTACCTATTCAAGGCGAAAGATATTCAATGTTTGAGTTTCTTTTCCGCAAAGGATAGAATCTTTAAGGCTTGGTGTTCGCATGCTCACTGAGGTCGGAGTCAATTTTTATGTTGATAGCCTTGAACTCTAGTTATTCCAGCCGCTTTTGCGACACCTAGCGATCATGGCCACTTAACAAACATATTCCAAAATTTGGTGTTTGGAAAATGATTAGAGGTAATTATTTGCCAATGGCCAATTCAAGTTTCCCGGTTCTTCAGCAAGTGTCGATTGGGAAGGACGTAAGCACGCGCTTTTCACACACTTGTGTTCAGACAAAAGTGTTCTACAAAAATTCTTGCTTCTGAGTATTGATACACCATTTTACTTAAGAACTAAATATTCACAATATTTAGAAAATGCAATGATTTAATAATAGAACTAAATTATTTTTTAGATCATCCATTGCTTGTTTTATTTAAACAAGAAGTTTAGATTGTATTAGCAGTAGATATTGTTAGAGAATATTCTGTTAGTGTGATAATAATTCATAACTCAAATAATTGTTAATGCAGTGAAATAATTCTAAATTTTATTACATTGCGATAAAATGTACAATTTTCCGATTTATTTTCTGAGAAATATTCTAGAACCGTTTTAAATTTTAGAAGTCACAACTGCTGCTCACTGAAAATTTTATTTTGTAGCATATATCATCAAATATAATATTTACTGGAGTATCAAATATATTCCACAGAATAATGTATCATCCGTTGTGATTATAAGAACTAATAAGTTTTACTCCTAGTTTGTAGCGAAAGCTACAATTATTAAGAATTCTCCAAGGAATATATAATAAATCGGATAGTTTCCAACACAACGGTATGAATTGACCTCAAAACCCAAGAAGTTCTGCTGTTGAATGTAACCTAATCACAACCCTGCAAATCGTACGTACATGAAATTTATTATTGAGTTTTATTTATTTTCTTTTACTTAATTGAGTTTACTTTAACCATTACTTAATTTAATTTAATCTAATAGCTAAGTGAATTGACATTTCTTGACGCATAAAATTGAGTTATCCCTCAAGAACACACGTCATAGTGGCGCGATCATTTCTTCAAAACTAATATTCGATAAAATTAACTGAAAAACTTTAAATGCCACAGGTGAGGCAAATTCCAAATGAAAAAGTTAACCATATCATCAAAGAAATTGAATGTAGGAGGGAATCTTCTTCGAAACAATTTCATTACCAAGGACAGTAATTTTCTGCTGAAAACCACCCAACGCAACGTTGAGAAATAATAACAGAAAATTATCCGCTTCTTCAATAAAATAACTGCGCTTTTACAACCTTCCATTATTGAGAAAATGAAGAAAAGATTTTCATTCACACTCCCAGTATAATTGCACCTATAATCGTATTATAAGGTGCAGTCGTTTATATAAAAAGATGAGAGAATAGAACATCTAAATCGGTCTTTAAAATTGCTTATTCGTCAATTTGCTAATCTCAGTTATTCTGAAGGAAATTTGCACATTTTTGACCAGACATGGCCAAAAATTATAGTGAATAAATCGCAGAATTCTATATTGGTTAGAATGAAGTATTTAATGGTCCAACAATAGGGAAAGATGTGACTCTGGTCGGGTGTACATTAAAGACCTCGACTTTCATCGATTGATTCACTTAAGATTTCTGAAGGCGATATTACGTCTATCCTAAAGTAGAGTATCATATGCAATTGACGAGTATGTGAAACAGAGCCGACTTAATTTAAAATTTAACTGGAAATGATATTTCTTAAATAATGCTTTGAAATTCTGAACATTTTAAAAAGTATGGAAATAGATAAGGATGCATAGTATTTCCCTAAATATATGACGATCCAAGGAATTATACGTATAATTTAGCATTCGTAAATCATAAATAAAATCCTATCACAGTATTTATTGAATGGCGGTGAACTGATGGTAATGGCGTACCGAGGCTCGTGGACAAGGCATAGTGCTGCAGAAGTCCGCAAAAATATTAAATATAAAAAAATAAATAATAAAGAAATATCGTACTAGTTGAGACGAGTCACGAAAAAGAAATTCTATAATCGAGATTATTGAATATCTTCGATTTAAGATTTTGACAACAAATAATGAGAAATACGACAAAATTAAACATTTCGATAACTTTTACCATTCAACTAAGATAAGAAGAGAGATGTTAGATACAATTCTTTGGCACAATTAGAATAACTAAATTTCATTCTGCTTCTATTTTCTCCGTTGAGAATCAGCAGAAATTTCAACTTGTACAGTACATACATGTGAAGTATTTAGGAACAATATACTTTCTCCTTCAGGTGTTTCCTAAATCGATACATTTTAATGCTATTTTAAATATTTCCTATCAGAATTTTCACCGTATAAAAATAGCATTGAGGGCCATTCACCTTGAAAAGTGATGGCTTACACAAAACCAAACAGCCAACTAATTTAAAATGGCAGTAAGTAGAAAAATAGGACACTCGGGGTGTTTTTCAAATGCAAAGACGAGAAACGAGACGAGATAATGAGAAGAGAATCTTAAGCCGCAACAACCCCGTTTCAAAATGGAGTATCACTTGTTTATTTTGCTAAAACTGTGAAGTATTATGGTGAATTATTACTCAGTTTCTATTTACCTCAAAAGCTGCAGGAAATAATTCTCTAATCTTTGCCAAAAGATATGTTCTTCATCTGAAATTCAGAGTGATTGAAATATTATCGATTTTCGACAACGACTATATCGCTGCATCGACAGGCATCTACAATGGTGGCGGAATACGCTCGATAATGATGGTAATCGTGTGCTCTCAATGGGGGACCTCGGGCGTTGTTTTCGTGGCAATAAACGCGGTCTCCTTGAAAGCGTCCTCTATCGGAATGCGGAGATTGGCCTCCCCTCAAACTGGAGCGAAGTCGGAGGGAGAAAGGAGATCAAAACGCGAAGCGAACAAGTGTATCACGCCAGTCACGAGCCAGATGTCGGATCGCCATACTCTTCGACAGAGCTCTCTGGGATACCAAGGAGGATTCCGAGACAACTCATAGTGCGACAACTCACCGTGCGACAACTGACCAGGCTCATCTGACTGCTCATCGCGAGATTTATGTATTATTAAATACATCGTTAATAGTAGTTGTATTGTTAAAAGTGGTTCGACAGCTTAGGTCATTTCGCACATTGGCTCCCACCGGGAATCGAACCCGGGACCACTTACACCAAAGGCAAAGTCCATATGACTATCCGGGAGCCCTATATCATTAATAATTTATTAACTAGTTTAATCAGTAATCGGTAAAATTACTATCACTCAATTGATTTAACTTTCAAAATTTGATATTATTTCGATTGTCGTAGCAATCGCTTGCTCGCGCAATAAGCTGTCGCCCGGTCAGCAGTCGCACGGTGAGTTGTTGGGTGCGATGAGTTGTCACACTCTTAAATTTCACATTCTGAGTTGTCAGGTCACGACCATGGAGGACCGTTCACCCGCCGGCAGTTATGCCATCGCAACGGATAATTCCCATTTCTGCGTGTTATTGCAACGTACAGTGCCCGGAGGATATCCGTCGTAATGGAATACCCACAGCGAAATCCCTTCCCACGATTAGTTCCGAAAGTTAGTGGTTTAAGTTGTCCCCTCAGTGCAACGGATTCGCTTTGGTCTAGTGCTGGTGCCGGCGACGTCCTTCGGAGATTTCAACGGCTGCGGTTTGCGTTTCGCTTTTTTTTCGGAATTAACCGACGCCATCTGTTGTCTATCTGTGTGACGCAACATCGAGGATGAAAGCTGCGGCAAGGTTGGAAAGACTCATTGTTACGTCAGGTGGTCGTCCTTTCACTCTGCAGAGATCACGCGGCGGCTCTCAAAAGAGAGGGTGGAATGGCAAACTGCGTCGGCGGATGAGTTTTCACCTGCACAGAAGCAAATTGAACGCTCAACAATGAAGTAATAGTCCATCGCGGGGGAATTCATACCGATTTTGCGAAACGGCCGCGATATATGCTAATGGAGTGAAAGATACCGAGGACACGTGCTTGATCGTCCTTGGAGTGTATTGTTCAATTGCGAAGAAATTTGAATTTTAGAGGAATTGATTCGGATGGAGGAATTGTTTATAAATCGCATTGTCGATGGAAATAATAACAGGGGGCTCCACATTAGTAAAAGGGGTAGCGCACTCAGGTGAAAGTGGTTCCGGTTCGATGTATTCCCGATTCCCCGATTTCGAAAGACTATGCGCAAAGTAAATAAATTTAAATTTGTCACAATTTATGCACAAGAGTTTTCAGAAACTTAGAATTCAATTCCAGTAAGTGTTCAGTATTTCTAAATAGTTCCGTAAATGGTCCAAAAAACTGAAATACTCGTATTTCCATAGCAATGGAATTCCTATAAACTAAAATTTAAAAACTAAAACTTTAACACTATGAAACTCACAAAATCCATTCACCAAATTGTTTTTCTCCAATTCTTCCCAAACTTAGAATCCAATCAAATAGAAACCCTTCTTAAAATAAATCTAAAGCGTTATTTAAATGATTAATTTTTGTTCAAGGAATTATTATTTATAAGTCACATTGTTAATGTAAATCTTTAAAAACTTAATGAACCTTTTTAGAATGAACATTCTTAGGATTCATAAAATACTAAAGATCCGTCTCCCGCCAAGAATCTCTTTAATCAATTTTATAGCGAAAGCTTGGTTTGGATAGCTCGAGATAGCTGGAGATAGTACTTTTTAAAGCAAATTTTACTAAATGTTAATTAATGCAAGGATTTTAAATATTGCTTTAATCAAGTGGAATAGTAAGAGTAACATTTTTTAAGGAAACAGAAGAGAGAGTAAAAGTATAAGTTGTAAACAATAAAAGTTTAATTGAAAATATTAGCTCTCTAAATTATGCTAAGCTATTTAGCGAGTATAGGATTAAGTAATTATTAATTAAAGGGCGCTTCTCCCTTTACAGATTGAGTCTTTTTTTTTAATGATTAATGGATATGCATTAAAATGATAAAGTTTTCGTACAGCCATACTTAAAATGATTATTAGGTTTTAGATTTAATTGCAATACAATTTACAAGAATAGATTTAGCAGAGTAATAATTTCATGATATTAAAGTATCTTCGTTCGAAGATTTGAAGTAAGGGGGTTAAGAAGAGTTTCCTTCCTAGTATATTCCCTTCAGCTACGTTCCCGTCGATTTTGTTTTCCTGGAGAGGATTAAAAATAAGAAAAGCTTCTTGTAAGCATTTTGAGTTACCAAATAATGTAATTTAGTTTAAGAAAAACTTTCGATGCCCCTACTCAGCATTAGAATCTTACGCTACGTTTTCTTTTCTCAGATGGGATTCATATATTACTCATAACAAAGCAGTGCTCATCTAATTTGAATGAAATACTTTTCTTCGTTTTAGCCCGTTCACTTTCTCCCAAAACATTACATAGGTGTGTGTTTTGGCGAATCTTTTCTCATCATAATTTGCCAAAAACACTCAATTTTTTTTTCAGCGTAAATTTACCCGATAAACTTTCTTCTTCATCAGTATTTACGTTTGATTTTTCTCGCCTTCCGCTTTGCTTTCTCCTTGAAATCTCATCAAAAAAACTCCTTAAATACAAATTTTTCAAGAAAAAGTTCCGTCACACTCATATTTACCCCATTTGTACCGAAGACAAAATCGCTGTTGGTTTCATTTTCTTCCATTTGGAACTGTATTTATCTAATGACTTTCGAATTTTCCTCTATTTATGTACATTAATCCAACTTCTTTACCAAATGATTTCAATCTAAAGATTAGTTTGTTGCAGCTCCCTGTTACCTACTGGACTCTTCAATCCCTTATTACCCTTAATTTCATTAGCTTTCTTCACCTATTTTGCATAAGTCAAGGATATTTAATGCTTTATTGTAAGACATGTAATTTTCTCTTTTTTTACCTCTGTCTTTTTGCAAACTTTCATTTTCATTAACTCTTCGAAGGACTTGTTCATTATTTACTTGATATATTCACTTTATTTTCTTCATCCTTAGATAATAACAATTCTTCATTGCTTCATATTTTTTATCTTTAACAGCTGCTTTTCACAGTATTACACAGCATCTTTACAGTAACCATCTACAGCTATGCAAAAGTACACATCAAAATAGGATTGCATGAGTAGTCTCCTAATATAAAGACTTGTATACATCACTTTGGGTTTATTTTTGTTTGAAATTGTAATAATTCCAACTCTTTTTCCCAAGAGATAGAATTACGATATGTTTAAGTCTTTCTTATACTGCTAACTTGTCAAATATTACTTGAGGTACATATGTTTCATTGCATGATAATTAAGCATTGATAGCTAAAAGATAGTCAAAAGTTATCTAAAATCACAAAGTTATATTTATTAACACAATGGCTGTTATAGAATTTTCTGAACTAAGAGGGACTTTTCGATCCATAGTATAATTGATACTTTGGTAATATACCTAAATTCCTTCCCATCCTCTGCAACCAATTACACCTTGGTCATACTTTAAATACCATCCGTATACTAAAATTAACTTTTTTTGCTGACAGTCCTATTGGGAGGAATCGGTCATGTATTTAAACTCCGGTGGGAGTTACGTAGCAGTTAGGTTCTCTTTTAAACTTTAACAGGTTGAGTTATGCAATCAGATGAAAATTAACTATTTAGAATGGCGTAATACTTCCTAGAGCATCTAATAACTTAAGCCATCGAATTCTATCGAAGAGCTTTCCTTAAAATTTTGAAATAGCTCTACCTGTGTGTGATATTAATAATAATACTCGTAATAAAAATATTTATTTATCACAAATAGGTTCGAAATGACCAAATTACATGTGATATAATAAAGATAATTAATAAAATTAAACACAAAAAAGGTAAATAATCTAATTGTCATCCAACCTTCATCTGACAATTCGTTCATAATTATTATAGGTACTTACGTTTTAATTACATCGCATTTTATGATAAATACGCGGTCTTACACGTCAGCTTCTACAACATGTCTTATTTTCATTCTATATATCATCTTGAATTTGAGAATATATTTTGAGATTTAAGGAATATACTTGAGAATATTCCTTAAATTTGTAAAGTAAAATAACCAAAAATAAGGCTTTTTAAGATGTGTGAAGATATATCTTAAATTAAGCGACATTATAGTCATTTTGTGCGTGTATCACGGAGCATGCACCGTTTACAGATTAAGAATAATATTTTATATCATCCTTGGACTGGGCTAAACTGGGACTAACCCAAGAATAATATTCCATGATATTCTCACCTTAGTTTATAACTTTAATCTGAGAGCCGAATTTTCTCATTCAAAATCATTCCGACTCATTTACCACATCGAATCATAGTCTTATACATTCCAGGAAGTAATTGTTTGCACAACCCATACAGCCTATCTTTATGCATTTATGGAAGTTTTAAGTATGAATATCTCTTTAATATATAATTGAGCGTAAGTTTCTCAATAGCCAAGTAAATATTTCAATAAAAAGACGTCTGTTTGCCATTCCTTTCTCTTCCATCTGATGAAGATCTGCAGCAAAGCTTCCTCGGTTTGTTTTTTATTCCAATTGGTAAAAAAATTTCATCACTCTGAGCATATGCCGAGTTCGTTCACTACTTTTCTCGCGTATGTGGTAATAATCTACTCTCTATATACTCGGTGAAATTTCCCGTTTATCTTAATTAATAATCTTAATAATTTAATCTTACTTTAAACCTTTCGTTAGTTACTCTAAATCTTTCGTTAGTTTCATTATTCATATCCACGTAAATCTTAGCTAAGACGGTCAAATTTCAATTCTCGAGCAAATAGGATAAAGAAAAATACCTAAAAATCAGAATTTTGTGCATTTACGCATAAAAATAATTCTATTATCTTTGCTAATATAAACTGAAAATGTCAAGATGAGTATTACATTCACAGGCTTTAAATTCAGAAAGTAGATATTTATTGTTGCTACAGAGTGTACATCACAGTTAAAGTAAAGGAGATCCACATCTATTCATACATATGCTAAAATTCGCTGAAACACGCAGTAGATTGTCTTCAACAAAGAAATCTAGGGTTTAGGTGTATACTGGACATTCCATATGTCACGATTCACGTTAAGGAACGCCGTACCGTTTACGGCACAGCTTATATAATGCAAAACGTCTAACATTCCTATCTTTACATTAATATTGCAATTTAGATAGGTTTATCCTTAATATTTCGCAGCAATAGGGACAGAAATGCATTCTAATCACCCGTAAAATGATTAACCGATTATACCGAACCTATTCTAACTGTAAACATGAAAAACTAATTCTCTCTACACATGTACTTCATTACATATTACACAAGTATACTCTTTAATAAAGAGATTTGGATTCATACAAGTATTCGACTCAGGTATAAATGCTCTGCTATGAAGAAGTATCCTTAAAGTAGAATACATCAGCAACTTTTCCGGTAAACTATTCCTTATGGAACATAATCTCCGCGGACTCTTTCACATTACAGTTACAAGCTGTTAAATATAAAAAAATAACTGTCCATACCGATACCAATTAGAATAAACCGATAAATTAAATGCCCAGTTGGCATTGAAAGTTCAGATATTTTACCAGGTCTGGATGTACGATCAGCCATTTACAGCTATTAATAATCATCATTTAAGTCTACGTCTGTGGAATCTTTAATGAGCAGAATCCATTAATCAAGTCATTGCTTGTCTGCGTACTTTCAAAAGGTCCAGGAATGCATCATGATGTCACATCCATGGTTTTAACATGCGCTTGTATATGAGAACAAAGTATGCAGCTTTACGAACAAATAGCAGGAATTAACGGTAAATCTCGAATGAATCATTGTCACGATCCGGCTGAAAAGTCCATCGATGACTTGGGTATTTCTTCAGATATTCAACCGGTAATTGCGTACTCCAAACCATTGGGACCTTATTCCAGGAAATGCTAACCTCGAATGTACTTACTTACGATTGCAGGAAATAATCATTTTATCTTACGGAATCGCTAGTGAGACAGCTACCGTCTTGAATGGAATTATGTTTATGCTAATGTGCGATGCTTCAATCACCTTTTGGCATAAAGGAGATTTAATGCATCCCTCAGTCATTCTTGGAATCAAGGAAGCAGTGAATCTATACGAGTACAATATCCTAAAAGCGTGGAAAACTGGAAAGAGCAACCACTAATTCCATCATTAAACTACACGGATCATTTATTTGGATGCTCCACGGAGTTAGTTTCTCTTTCGACCTTTCCCCAGAAGCCAAGGATAATAATTCCATTTCTGGGTCGATGACATTTCAATCAATGCAGCATGTGCATCGTACGTAAGATTTTCCAAAAATAGAAACTACCGCTTATACCCGTCGATAATAGCCGATAATTTGGCTCTCGTCCCCAAAATACAGGTAGAATGCATTTCGAAACTTTTTTTGCAATACGACCCTGGTTCTGTTCAGTTAGAGCTAGGGTCCACGAATCCACGATCATGAATAGGCGAACTGAGCGTGGATATTAGCGTTTCGCAACGTAAAATTATGTCTATTCAGGAGAAATGCGACGATCGTGGACTGTTCGATGAAGCGAAGCTAATGCGGTCTAAGCAAGGATAATATGTTGGTTTGCAATCGATTGGAATTCCATTCTTTGCAGAAAGGGTCGGAGTTGTTGATTTGGGATCGTGATGAAGTGGCGAAACGTCTTTTCATGATAGGGTCAGATTTTGGCAAGTGTTTGACGTAGGAGAAGTGAAGTAAACATGGGATACTTATATTTTGCCGCCATCATCAGAGAGTTTATTAACGTATATGAAATATTAAAGGAAATGACATAAATTCTAGTGACCATAAGTGAATAATTATTCAAACATTTATAATTAATAAATTAAAGATTGATTGAAAAAAATATTCTTTTCTCCTCATTTTCTTTTGATTTCTACAACTATGAGCACCTTTGGTAATCGATTGAGACTTTTTAATTTTACACAAAAGTATACTACATAATTATTACGTCACATTATGTGCTATTTAGTACTAAAATCACCTTCAATCAAAACTAGAAGACACAAAAAAAATATAATTTAAGGAGGGTAAGAGCAAGGGAAATTTTGTTACTATAAATGTATTAGATACCACTAAGAAGCTAATTATATCACATCATTATTTCAGTTCATTCACCAACTTCATTTAATTAAGGAGTCATCTTTTGCTTAATCTCATATCATCATTAAACAAATGAAAACGAGATACCAACTCAGAAATAGTCACTATTCATGGTTTATACAATTATAATTGGTTTATTACCGAATCAAGTCATGCATGATACCGATGAATAAATTACGAGAAAATTGTAAAATATATCGATGTCAAGTAAATAGATTTTTAAAATCAGCTACACAGTGTGCCCAAAAAAACTTATTTATCTATGAAACTGCCTATTTGCTACATTTGTATCGTAAACTGTTTCAAAATGAAAATAAATTACATAGCCGACAACAAGACACATAAAATGCTTGGTTTTACCAAATTATTCAATGATGATTTCACCCTAAATTGGCTACGGAAAGACCTCGTAGGGTAAGTCAATGCTCAGCGAAGCCGAAACCTTAAATGTCACAATTTCCATGACAATTTCTCTTCCCAAATCTTGAATCTTGCTCTATCTCTCCCATTGATCTGCGTCTCTCCAATTAAGTTGGAAATTATCGTACCCCACTGGACGGGTACCGTTGGAATTCTATCTGGTCGATCCGTTCAACGCAAAAGAAGGAACGACGGAGGAAGAAATACTTGCGTAAGAATAGGAAGACAAACGAAAGAGATTTATACTCGTGGGTATCTCACTGAGTACGGTAGGTAATCACAAAAACTGACACACACAAGAGGTTCCATCATGTTAATAAAGACGCATAACTGAAATCGTACAAATGTCGTTGCTGATAATCACATAATTACAATCCAAGGAATGAAATAAAATGCGATTGGAGTAATAAATTTATGGTTACTTCTATGACTGCAAGTTATTGTGATCGATGATTTCTAACTAAGAGCAAATTTACATCCGAAACATCTTCAGCAATAGAAAAATTCTGTTCTAACACTCATTAACAACCTTAATTAATGATAGTTACGAAGTTATGGGTGTTGGTTTGTGATAATCTCAGCTATAATTGCTAATAAGAAAACACATTATATATTATGTTTATGTTGCGTATATTTTGCAAATGTTGAAAAGTCATATTGTTAAACAGTGAGCTGCTGTATATAAGTTGATTGCTGTAATGATATGAGCCGTAAACGACTTGTGAATAAATAAATAAAATAAAATGATACTTGATGTCAAGTACCCGGTATAGTATATATGTAGGCTTTTTTTCTATGTAATAATTTCAATAAATGAAACTTTTTTAAACCAAAAAAATTCCCTCATTTCTTGTAGACAATATCCTTCGAAATTAAAATATACCTATACTATACTATAATGTATATAGTATAATAAACTAAATAAAAATACATTTTGTCAATTGAATTTCTTGCATTTATAAGTAAAAGGCAGTACGACAGAGCACATTGATATGAATAACTCTCATAAACTCATATATTGAGCGTGGAATGCAATGTTTCTTTTGGATTAGTTCCAACAATTCTTCCAAAAGGTAAAGACTGAATTATTACAATTTAAGCTCCAGTCAGTACTTCAGGAATCAAATCTGACATTTATCGAAAGAAAGGACCGAGAAGACAACGACTAAGATGCACGCGAATACAAAAATACAAATATTAATATAGCATGAAAAGGCGGAGAGGATTAAAGAGGATGATTAATGGTATGGGGATAGAGAGAGAGTGAGTGAGATAGGCGATGCATCGTGATATGTCGCTTGTCCTTTGGGGGGCCAATAAGTAACCGCCCGCTCCCATCCCCGTCTACTCCATGTACTACAGTCACTCCCTCTCATTGCAGACAGTTCAACGCCGCTTTGCCCCGCCGTGAAATAAATTCTTAGGCGACGTTTAAGATTCCAAGATTCGCACTTACGAGTAAAGGTTGCCAGATTGCTCTCTTGTTGGGTTGCCAGATGTTCCATATTCACCTGAACTGTCCATTATTTTTTACATTTATGCCTTGATTAGGCACACCCTTCGGATACTACAGGGGTCAACAACTTGTCACCTACTGTGATCGACATAAAAACTATTCTTTAGGCCGCAATCGGCTTAGGGAAGGGAACTTCTGAATTCGAAAATATTAAAAGCTGTTTTTCCGCCTTTCCAAGCCTTACTTACGTATTTTATCAAAACTAAGAAAAATAATCCTCTGATAATTCACATAAAAAACTATTATTGTGACTATTTTTGTCAACTGAAGTGATAAATAATTTCGAAAGAATGTTTCCGATCACTAGTCATGATCGAATATCTCGTGACAGTAGTAGATATCTTTTGGGTACCCCTGGATTACAATAAGGATATGGAATCATCCCACATTTCTTTAAACTTATTGCGTATTGAAATAACTATACAAAACGAGAATCTTACTGAGTTGAAAGGAATGTGACTGCTGTGTCTAGCACCTTATTATATCAGGTATTTGAGGCATTTTTCTCTCTCTAACCCTGCTATCTCAATTCAAATTCATTAGTCTACATATAATTAATTATAATCATTCATAGAAAAATTTTAATGATATTAAAAATTCATCAACCGTTCAATAGGAACTTGTTACTGAAGCAACATAGTTCGAGACAGTAAAATTTGAATCATCGGTAGACCATGAATCGTATATATAATGTTTCACTATCGGATTACTAGCAGAGTTAAGAAAACGTGCAAATTCAATACATCTTCGCACATTCGACGTTGAAAACCTTGGTAGTATTAAAAAATCATAGCGTTGTTTCCATCGTTTTGTAATTATAGATCATTATTTTCTTCTTAGCATTGAGATAATATCTTCCCCTTTCCAAAATGTTGATGAATTTAGAGGTGCCAAGCTTTCTTCACATGACCGATCTCTGCATGAATGACAATTTCCAAATGTATTGCCCTTGTCAAGCCACGTTCATTCCGGTAGTTACTTCTTTGAAGTCAAATGAGTAACTAACTATCAAAATGAGAATATACATCAACAATACCTTACGCTTCACGCATTATGATCAAGAATGACTTAGCTTAAGGTTATCCAAAGATTATTCAATTTGGAAATATTTATTTATTTATTTTTAGTATACCCCACAAACATCCATTTTCTGGACTTTTACAGTAAGGTATTAACAACAACAACCACGCAAAACCATTCCCTAACCGGAAAAATCCGACTAGCCGGGATTCGAACCCGGGGTTGGAGTGATACCGTGCGAACACGCTAACCACTCGGCCACCACGGCCGGTAAATGTATATATTGCCACAGGCTTAGGTAGATGATTAAATTTCACGGTACTAATGAATAATTCAATTTGAGGAAAACGTTGAATTGTCGAACGGTGATTTCCTTCCTAAAAGCTTGGACGAAACGCCAATCGAGAGAATGAGCGAATAATGCATTGGCGCTATTATCGTGTTGGATGTAAGGTGTGGGCTCGAATAGGAAGTTCTCGCGTAATTTAAGGTAAAATACCGTGTTTACTTTCGCCTACGGCGTCCAGACGCTCTGAGGCAACCCTCACCTTTTCATTCCAGTCACCCGCCGTTCACTATTGTTCGCACTTATTTCATTGGACCCGTTCTAAGATTACTTTCGAAAATATGTATTTTTTGCCTTTCAAAGGCACTTCAGAAGAACTCCCTTCTCGGGTGACACAAATATCTGCGGATTTGAGTCCTCGTTAGCAACACATCACCCGATTTGGCAATGAAAACAAAATCTATGGGCAAAACGTATAACTCATCTCCTAAAACTTTCCCTCCTGATTAACAACAAAGGAAGATCATTAACCCGAGAGATTTCCCTGCATTGCGAAACGAGAACTCAGATTTTAAATTAGCAAACGGACTTAATTACTTTTCCAATTACGTCGTCCTCGTAATCAAGCACGGGAATTGGCAATTCATTCATAATGCTGGTACAGGTGTTTTGTTCCAACTATATAAGAATATGATCAAACAATTTACATGTCCACATTATTAGCATTTAAAATTTACTGGACTAAGGCCACCCGGATTTTTCAAGATAAACCGTTAGATTTTGTCTGATTGTAATTTCTAATTGTTCTTATTGCTGTATTTTAGAGCTAGGATACGTTAAATCTTCCATTAACTATGTTTTATAAAAATCGCTGTATATTTACTAAAATTGATTACAGGACTGACGGCTCATTGTAAATTGACGATTAAGTCCTCTGTTACGGCAAAACATACTAATATTTTTCCCTTTTTCATTTGCCGTGATTTCAAAAAAAAATCATACCAAAATAATTTTGAAGTATCTCAGACTAGTTTTTTTTAACGCTCTTTGGCTCTCTTGGGCTATTACTATTGCCTTCACATTGTGTATTTAATTTAGCAATTCTATAATACGAATAATAAAACCAGCTGTAAATCCCATATTTAAAATGATAAAAAAATGTTTTAGTAAAGCATATACTACTGGTTTAATCATTCGCATTATGCTGAAAGAATTCCACAAAGTTACACCTTAAACAGTCATTTATAGCTACTTTATTACAAATATATACACGAACGACTAACTATATTCATACAGTTCCTTCACCTTTACTTTAAAACTTGAATTGACAACCATAAGTAGTGTAAAACGGATTCAAATCGTTCGTATCCTAAAATGAATTGAATGAAAACCATAAGATGAATCTTAAGCATTTTATGGAGACTTCTCTTCCAGCTTGTAAATGCCCTTTTAAGAATCGCAGAAGAAACCTCATTTTCCTTATCCTGATATGTAAACTCAAAGATCTTATCTATGAAATAAATCTAAGGCATTCCCTCTGCCCCGGAAAATACTGGGAAAAATACATAATGGAATCTAGGCGAGAGTCATCTCGACCTTTTCTTACTCTTTGGATACTTTGTTCGCTGATTCTAAGAATTCTCGTCGAGACCTACTTTGCCCTACCTCTTTCGGAGTTTAAGAGAATGGTTTGCCTCTTCAGCCTCAATGGATCTCAAAGAAGTTTTGTGTATTGTTTCATTTGAATGCATAAAAAAGCTTACCTCTCTCTCCCTCTTCATTCATTTTCTATGATCCTATAGTACTTTCCAGGACATTAATATCTTTCCAGTACAAAAGGGATTAATCAACTCCTAAAATTACGCATTTTCCTCAAATTGACAGACAAACAATCTGGAATTAACCTACGTTTTGAAGTATGAATTTTATGCATGTTATAAGTTAATTTTGAATTTGAAAGTTATAATAAAAAATACCTCTGAATCTTGAAGGTGTTCAATATTGCTTAATGTACTCCATAATATTTCTTTGGCATTTTATATTCAACATTCGGTGAAAGAAAAATTCATTTTTTCTTAACAAATCCAATCCAAAAAATAAAGACTGCGATGTTTATTTTAAATTTTGGGTAATATCTGTGAAGCAATCATAAGAAATACCCTAAGAATTGACCGTGTTTGAAATTTTTTCTACAGGAATTGTAGACATAACGGGAAGAAGGTAACAATTTAAATTCCAATTCAATTGTTTCAAATAAATGAAAGACAAAAAATCCTTTTTTCCTATCCTTTATTCGTAAAAGGACTATTAAAAATTATCGTTTTGTAAATAAAAATAACTGCAACAATGAATGCGGCAGTATAGTGGCTATATTTGGGGAAAAAATTATATTTGAATATTTATTTTTTGTTAACGAGTCCAACAAATTCTGATCAATCTTGCAGTTCTACAGTCGGTTATGTTTGGTCTTAAAGTAATTTGGTACTGAATAAGTAAACTGTATCTTTGCCTAAAACTTCCTAATGGTTGTGAAATTAAGAAAGTTACCGAGGTATTAAATATTATGAAAAACAGCGTTCACACTTCACCCTTACAGAGGATATTACGGGAAAGCTACCTCACTCCTCAACTTGCCTATTAAGTCTCATTCCCCTACTAGCTCTTGTAGCCGATGTAGGAGGGAACTGATGAAAACATTAATACGTATGCCTAAAATTATTCATCGTTAATAATAAGAAAGGTGATTAAAAACTCTCGACTCCAATAAAATACGAACAATGAGAACCAATTCCTTTAGGTTCATCAAAAGATCAACTTTAATTAACTCACAGACTCAATAAGGAAAGGAACCTTCCCATCAACTTAATCCCAATCGAAAAGGTGGTTCGTGTTCCCGAAACAATAACGGGGTCTTCCCGTAAGCAAATTCGCCCTCTTGGCATGCAATTCGGCCACAAAAGAGCAGCGGCGATTGCATCGGAAAGATAGCGTGCGAAAGATCTTGTGAACCGCTCATTATCGGCACGGATTAGCTGACGCTGCGTGGCCTTTAGCGAACGAGTCCTCCTTGAAAAACATTTATCCTCCCCGCAGTCGTACATCACGAAAAGGAAGAATTGGAGAAAAGTACAACGTCGGTTAATTACTCATCAAAGGATTATGACACACACATATTAACTCTCTGAGGTCTCTACGATGCGCTATGAATTTTTATTTTCGTGCAGTGGTAATTTTCTACTAATGATATATACGGCATTTACCTTTCGCGAAAAGATTTGCAGAAGTTTCCAGGCTACCCTCTTCAAGTACACGTTCGTCTGCTCAATTCGCGTATGATGTAGTAGAATACGCCAGGGAGGCTATGAAAACACCGAGTTGAGATTAAGATAAATGTAGCAATTTCTCACAGGTTTTCTCGAAGAATGTTCAATGATACCGTTCGCTGGAAGCTTCGAAGAAGTGTTTGTTTCTTGGGATATGGGAAAATATGGAAAAGTAAAGAGCTATCTTGATCAATATCCATATCAGCATCGTATTATTTAAGGGACAACTTGATACGTTAAGAGAATATTCGTTTACTGTGAAAATTGTAAGGTTAAAACAGCGAAACTTATGTGGAAAATTTGCATTTCATTTCATATGATAAATAAAACCTACCGATATCATAAGTTATACTTAAACTAGAACCAAGTGAACATTAGAAAACATACTAAAATTTAACTTGATTTGGCTGTTATTTTCCTTTAGCATTCACTGTTAAAAATTTTGGCCAATGACAGGCCGAATACGCTATGCTAAATCATTAATATATGTATATTCACTATCATCGATTATTTATGAAATTCCGCTTTTATTTCACCAAATCTTTTCGTCAATTTGTTTTAGATTGGAGTAGAGATAGCAAATATTTTTTCAGCAAAGATACTCCTCGATAATCCTCTTGCTTTTAATTTTATTCCCGTATTCCCGTTTATTCATATTTTCAAGAATAAAATAAAATTTCTTACATATTCTGGATGCATATAGATATTTCAGTAGGAGAATCATCTTAATAAAGATAAGATCAAATCCGTGATAGATTTAAATTCCTATGACGATAAATACGTGATATTCTAGACACGACTAATCGTTAGGGCTCAACTTTTAGTAGCAGCAAATGAAAATTTAATGGGGTAATTTTTAAATGTCAAGGTTACCCAAAGGAATGATTCTTCATGCAGAGAAATATTTCTACACCTAAAGATAAGATTAAGATGGTATAATTTATATTTATTTGCCTATTAATTTTCGATATAGCCACCTACGCGCAGTTACGCGTAGCTACCACAGAAGTAACGGAAGAAACTCGGTGTACCGCGATTTAGACAAATTTTTACAGATATCAGAAAAAATATTCTCGAAGAAGAGCAATCAGCTTACCGAGTAGAACATAAAGTTTTAAGAATCTTTAATTTCATTAATATTGAATAATTGAGGTTTGTTTTCATTACATTTATCGATTTAAATGACGTTAATTTCTGTTGGAAAGATTAAAAAGGATTTTTAATAAAAATAATCAGGTTGAATAAAGTTTCCGTTAAAAAAGAGAATATTTGAATGGCTACATTTTGGTAATTTTCCCCTTCTTTAGTAGAAGTTTTTCTCACCTTAATTTTGGCACAACATCAGAATCTCCAAATTATATTATTTTACCCTGTGTATTAACTACGACAGCATATCCTTAGGGTAAAGTAGAACACTGAGCTGAATACAATATTAATCTTATAATCTACTTAGGATTCAATCAATTCAAGAGTCAGTCTTAATTTATAAGCAAATCAGTCGAAATTACTCGTTAAGAAGAATGTTATGCGTTTCAGATCGATTTGGTGTCCAAAATTACTTGAAATATTTCTTCACATGTTGTTTTCTCTCACAATCATAAATGCGATTTAATAACATATACTTCAGTACGAGGATTCAACCATACTGAATAAAAATGGAATAGTAACAACCTATAGAAGAGAATTTCATGCAACCTTAATTATAGGAAAGTGTTTGTACAAACTGCAGCCACCAAATTACACGCAGAAATTTTAATTTCACCTATTGCAGAACACAAATTTTTTCACAAACGGGCGATTTTCGATGAAAGAAAGGCAAATATCTGTACGTAGTAACATACGCTGTTTAATAAAATCTAAGGTGATTGAGTATATTTTTATGCGAGCGAAATTCGAATGTATTCTTTCAGATTTTATCAGCTATTGCATTTTATCAATCCATAATTATCTCTGAAAAGGAATAATACGCTTCTAGCTGTTATCCGCAAAATCAAAGAATTCATATTGTCAATATATTAACTAATTTAGATTAAAAACAAATACAAAAAGGAAAATGTATAAAAACAATCTATTTTAGACAAATCAATCAACCCTTTCGATATAGTTAGATTTCGATATAGTAAATATATTTCGGGAAAAGTGTAGTTGTTTGGTAATATTAATTAGAAGACTTTATATGTCTTTATATATTATGCTGTTTATATCAGCAAATAAATTACTACGTATATGCTGTTTAAATGATTTAAGGTTATTTGGAATTCATATTAACTTATAGGTAATTCACAGCGGTGTGTGAGTGTTTTTTCCTTACAATCCATATGTGTATTGTATATTTATATTTTTGAATATTATTTTTATATTTTTTATAATTTTTTATTTATGAATGCTTATATTATAAGAAGGTAGGTTTTTTGTATGGATGCATAGGAATAAATTTTGGTTTCATTAATTGCTATTTATGTTAACGTCGCCATCTGTCCGCGCGACTAACTGCGGTGGTTTTGTATAGTAATAATAATAATATTATTATTATCATTTAGAGCTATATAAATTCTAGATCAGCAATTTCAAGTCTTTCTTGGCAACAATTTGATCATATTTCCTTGCCCAGTTATTATATATTTCAGGATATCTATTCAGTAGTTTCTACGAAATGTGAAAGATTAATTTCAAGCCCAATTTCCCATGTAATTTTCATTTCATATAACAATAATACGCACGATTCGAAGAATATTTTTCAGTTGAAAGTGAGAGAATGTTTTTTTAGATATTCGCATGATTTTCGATTAGACCTTCAAAAAATATCCGGTGAAAAGTCATAGTTCACATGTCTGGAACTCATCATTGATTTTTAATGTTATTTTTAATAAAGAGGTCTCCGAAGGCAATCAAACGGGTTGGAAATGATTCAGCATTTGTTTGCTTTACGTGGCCGTGACATATTAACCAAGACAGCTTCGCATTTTGAATATTTAAAAAGAAGTATTCACCTGTCAAGTGAAATATTTTAATCTAATGGGTTAGAAGAGCGGTTTGTAAGTTAGGATTATTGTAAAGGTCATATCCATGATGACTACGATAGGTTATGAAGGTCACTATGAAGAACTAAGGAACAGTAACTTGACTTGGAAAACTGGAAATTCTTCATTAATTTAGAAATGTAAATTATAATTGCATTTATTGGTCAACATTATCTCTGCCGTGTGTGTTCATAAATTGAAAAAAGGAGAGAAATTTTGTAAATTATAAATATCTATCGAAAATTGTTTTAATAATGTTATAATATATATTTCTAAAATTATTGTCGCTATATTTTATATTTGATCCTACCAGGACCCTACAACATTTAAGAAGGGGCATGGATATGGAAGAATGCATTGCGGAAGACAGATGAATACATTTCAGTAAAATGAAAATAATTTTAACCAAAAACGAAGAGTATGGATATAATAAATGAATGAGTATTGAAGCGTAAAAATACGATTAAAAATTAGTGTGACACAATGCACCTTTTTACTCAGAATTATTTTTTGTAGTTTGAAGTTGAATGAGAGTTAATAATCTCGAAAAGCCTCTTCAAGAACATACTCCTGATAAATGCCTTTTTTTCTCAACTATGAAAAATTTTAAATCTAGTGGTAAATATTTAGATCTAATTTCCATAACTCAACGCATGTGTTCCACGTCCCATAAGTTGTTTAAGCATGGATCATACCGGGATGGAATTGTAAAAGATAAAAATCTTTTTCAGCTGAATAATGTTTACAGAATTAAATAACTATGGATAATCCACTATACTATCAAAATAATTTTAAAAAATCACACTCTAATTTAATATTTTCTTGACTGACTTTTCTAACATAAGTTTCAACTGCATCAGTAACATTACAGTGCACAATGTTATCCAAAATTGAGTATTTCAGGGAATTTGGCATACTTGCTGAGATTTTGGTGAAAATATTTCCATGGATTATATTTATCAACAGAAAAATTTCATTAGTTCACCTAGCAATGTAATTAAATTTTTAAAATGAAGAAAAGCGTATGAAACATTGGAACCTCCTTGAAGACCTTCAGAATTGGGAAAATTAATCATAAAAATTGTCTCCAAACAACTGAGTGTATCACAACGTGTAAGTGAGAGCAACGAACTATCGTGAAATTTACCGAAATATTTTCCCTCAACTAATGGTTTGATTCATCCAAAATATATAGATAGTAATAAACAACTGATCGATAGAATATAAATATCAGTTTTAGAATTTCTTTCTTCCTCACTTGAAATTCCTCTTACAAGCAATTCCTTCAAATTTTATCCTCTAACGTATTTCCTTCGAGTAATCTCATAAAATTTACTTCCATACCGTGATTACTGGGAATTGTTTTATAAAGCCTCTCTTCTTAATTAATAAAGCGTGCGAGTCATTCGCTTGTAACTGAGCAATCGGTATTTCCCGCAGATTTCGCGCGTCCTTGGCCTATGTCCCTACGCTATTCTACGGCGCCTAAGTCAACGTAAACAGATCTTTGTCAAATATTCCGTAGTTTGAAACCACAGTGACTCACGGGTTTTTATGAGTGGATAAATTTGTTTTGAGCGCCGTTTGAATAACGTATTCTGCATTAGACAGCCTTTGATAAACATCAAGGAAGGAATGCCGGCTGAATGTGGGTAAATAGACTATTCCCTGACGATTTGTGCTAAAACCCTGAGTTTTTTATAGAGATATTCTACGGTAAAACGATGAAAAATTATTGGTATTCAACATACGATAATTGCACGCATTCTAAAAAAGTGAAACTCCATCGAGCGTGTCCGCTCTGATGGATAAAAAAAACTTAAGAACATTTTAAACGACTTCTAAGAAACACATAGTCAATTTTGGTAGAAAATGCCGATTCTCTAGTAAAAAATCTGATATGGCCAGCACATGACTTTCTCCATATATAAGATGTAAATATTTATCTACGACAGTAATTTCGAACCCCATATTCCATTTAAACTTGGAAGATGAGTGATTAATATATATATATATATTATCTTTGACGTCGCAAACATTATAGATAATGTTTTTCGGGACATGATCGATGAAAAACGATGAAATTGGCCTTTCGCCCATAGAGCCTAGAGCGCCCACAAAGTACATAATCAGCAACTTCCGGTTTATCAGTATTTCATGAATAACTCCTAAACAATCAGTGATAAAAAATATGTTTCAAGCAAAAGTTATAGTAAATTTTATTTTATAAAACTTTTTTAATTAATAGTATATACCTAAATATCATATTTATGGAGATATTTTGAAAACCGGAAATGAGCTTTGAAGAATGAAACTCGACTTTCGGATAGCCGATTTACTCCAAAAACTAATCAACTCTAAATACATAAAGCAAAGTACTATATATGAAATTTGGTGTTGATACAACAAATACTTTTCATGTTAGAGCGCCCACAAAGTACATAACAGCTACTTCCGGTTTATCGGTATTTCACGAATAACTCCTAATCAACCGGTGATACAAAAATATGTTAAATACAGAAGTTATAGAAAATTACATTATCTAAAACTTTTATAATAAATACAACATACGTATATATCATATTTATGGAGATATATTGAAAACCGGAAATGAGCTTTGATGAATGAAGCTCGACTTCCGGTTTACCGATTTACTTCAAAACCTAGTCAACTCTGATAGCACATACCACAATACTATATATGAAGTTTGGTATTGATACGACAAATAGTTTTCACGTTAGAGCGCCCACTAACACACACACACATACAGACACACACACACACACACACACACACACACATACACACAGACATCATTCCGAAAATGGTCAAAACGTGTTCTAGGGACCCCAAAACATGTATTTCCGTTGAAATCTCGAAGTCGAATTTTTTCATGAAAACAATACTTTCTCTATACTTCGTATATGGAGAAAGTAAAAATGACCTTCATTATGTGTTATTACAACACACATTGCAATCACATAGATCGCCTATTCCTCCAAGCGATACGAGATATTACAAGGATTTTATTTACCAATGATGATACTCTAAATGAATTCTGCTGAATAAAAGAACAATTTTTATCCTCAAATAATATAAGACATTCTATATGACCCCTGATATTCTACTTACAATACCCTATGTGCCTCTATAAGACTTTCCTCCATCCCTCATATTTGTTAGGATAACATCATAACTGCTAATAGTTATGAAGACATGCATACGGACTCCATACAGGATACCATACTTCTGACTTTTTCGTACAATAGGATTTCCTATACCATGTATTTATGCCTGACAACTTGACTGTCAACGATAATAGCCCAAGAGGCTGATTCGCCAGCAAACATACACATTGACTGTCAACTTTTCCTTTTTCATAGTAATATAAATAGTGTTATAATTACTCATACAATGACGTATAAATATGAAGATGTCCATCCTTCCAAGATCAAACTCGGATAAGCCATGAAAAATGAGTCACTGGTAAAGCCCAAAGCGAAATCAAACGCCAACTTTTATCTCCCAAAACAGCGTCAAAGTCTAAAATAAATTAATGTCACACTGACATAGGCTCGACTGACACCATGATATTCATGATTTTTTTTCAGATTCTAACATTTTCAACACAGTTCGTAAATATTTCAACTGAATGTCACGTTGGTTCGTAAATGTATAAAATTTTTTAGTCATATAATGGGCGACTTAACAGTCGTTTAAAAACTGGGTACCTGTCATCAAAACTTAATTAATGCCTGGCATTAAAATCTTTTTTCGCATAACACTAAAACAAAACGAAAATTTTCATTTATTTCTCGATATATTTTCCCCTCTCTGTGACAATGATGTGTTGCCGTATACGCAGGACTACCATCGATGGGAACCCAAAAATAAGCTCACTCGGACCCAAAAGTAAGATTTCTCACCAGAAATTAAGAACACAATTGATTAAGCAGTATTATTTACTATATTTCACATTGCCAATGATTTTCTCCAACAATTATTTGTCTTTTACCGCTACCCGTCAACTGTTAAGGGCCTAGGGCCTAAGGTGCTCTCTCACTGCCAGCACAAGTACAGAACTCACGCTACTGAGAACTCATAAGTGTGCAATTAAGATAACTTTAAACTGGCGAGTAACTTGCGACAAATCTCGCGCAAGAAACTTATACGGAAGGAATTAACCTTTACATTACATTCAATAAATTGTCCCGACTTTCTGTCGCGGTAAAGTTGCAAGTTTAAACCCCCATCAAGTTCTTGTACAGGCGCTTCTTATTACATGCAATGTGAGAGGCCATTCGATTGTTTTCGATCTGGATCAAATAAGACAAAAAATGGCGTGCACTATGTAAAATAAGCACGATTCTTAGAAATATGCACGTTATGGCAGCCCAGCGTATAGGAATCAGAAAAATTTCGCAAGCAAAAAAACCTTACTATTTCTTCATATATTCAATTGAGAGTATGAAGAAGAAGATACAAGTTAAGGATATCAATATCTGTAATCTATCTCCTTATTAAATCGACCCCTTTCAATTTCCATTGCACACCAGCATGAGAAAAAACTCGCTGTGGGAATGGCTCATCTGCTCGACCTTGACTCGTGTTTCAGCATCCTTCTTCAGTCGTGACCATCGTTTGGGGGTTTCGGAACAGAAAATTCTTTTCGTTACAATAAATTCCTAACTTCTTGCAAGATTTCGTTCCACGTCAAGATAAGAAAGGAAATAAAATTTAATGAGGATTTTCCATAAACTCATATCCAACATACCCAAAACAGTGACCTTCAAGTAAGAACATTTCCAATTGCAACCAATCACTGGAAATAAATTTAGGAAGCATAAAGAGCTTATAATTTCCTTACTTTTTCAGTTTAAATTCCACGAGTAAGCAATTCACATCATTTTTAAAGTACAGAAAAATCTTGATAGAATCGCACGAATTTTAAATTCGAACATTCACAATTATTTGAACCAAATAGCAACATTTTTCTCAAAAACTGCCTGCATTTTATTTTTTTATCGTAAAAATTCAAAATATTGTAATAATTCCAAACACTGTAATAATTTGAAAATCAATGTCTTGAACAAAGAGCTATCCGCTTTTTGTTTGGTTATAATATGAAAATAGATTATGTACATCAATTATACATTACAGATGTTTAGAATATTATATTGATTTTGCCAGCTATATGACGATTAAAGATATTTAACATTTGATAAAATAAAATTGCACTGACTACGCTGGTTAATTCTACTGATCTATATCCTTTTGCTATCTAAAAATACAATCAATATCAATAAATTGAATATCATAAGTATAATAGTAGCTCAGTAGTTCTAAATTAAAACAACATATTTATATAATGAGGATGAAAGTAATATAGTGATTATAATTTACTATCGTAGGTACAATTATCATCCAATCAAATAAACTATATTTCAATAATTTAAAATTCTACCGATTGAAAACCATTAACTATATTACATTATTCAGGTTAATTTGATGGAAATGAAGGATTTCTGTCAATTTCCACTGGCATTTGCTACGCTCTCGAAGAATTTATCGTCCTTCTTCATATTTGCCGAAAGCAAAAACCGGTCATTTCTACGTCTTCCAAATAAAGAGGTTTAGATGGATTCCTATCGCGGGGCCTCTCATAGCTGGCTTTCCTTTTATGGCCAGCACTCCTTTCCCATATTTGACCGCTTCGAAAATTTTATGCGATAAACGTAAATATTAGAGACGCTTAGAATACTAGGAGCGGGCTCTAGAAGCCATAAATTGATGAAGATCTCATCACAGATCGAGCAAAATCAAACGGTTCTTTGCCTGAATAAAAGAGTTCAATTGTCTCTGACATTATCGAACAAATAACTTACTTAAGTTAAAAAAACGAAGGAGAAATAAGGTGCCATATAGGAAGTTATACATATAATATTTGCATTAAAAAAGAAATTCTACCCTATTTCACTCAGTACTTTTAATGTTTTACTGAATTCATCTTGAGGAATAAATAAAGACGAAATATCAATCACAACATCCTTTGACACATATTTAAAACGCCTAGGGAATTGAAATTATTTTGCGAATATCATAAATTAAAATCTATCTTACTAATGAAAGAATTACAAGAGGAGACGTTCTACCATTGATATATTTTTTTAAGCGTTGATGGAATAGCACATTTTAGTTCGCATATGGATGTGCTGGATATTTTATTTCTCTTTATGAAATGTTTTGAAGATAATGTTTGTATTCTACCGTCGAGCATTACGAATTGTTTTTACTCTTCGATATATATAAATTCAGAATGCTAACTTTCCTAAATTTTCGGGCTATGTACACTCCTGGCCAAAATTAACGCAGCACCTCCCTAGCGATCCTTACGGCTGGTGCTGCGTTAATTTTGGCCAGGACTGTACATTATACTTAATGTACTTATCTCTATTTCTAATAAAAATATTTAGTATTCTTATCACTTCAATCTCATGCATAGGGTGTGCCATTAAAAATGTTTTTAAATATTTTTCATTTATTATATTTATAATAATTTTATAATTTTCTTTAACGATGCAATTTAAAAAGAAACCGGCAGATGGCCTAACCTACATAAAGCATTTTGTTCTTCTAGAAATTTAAGCTATTTTCATAATACGCATGTAACTATAACAGTAAAATCATGGCCAAATATTACTATTAATAAAATTTAAATAGTCAATACATTTCCAGACAAACTAAAAAAGTTAAGGAACTTGGTTCTTTCAACATACTTCCTGAATGTGAGTTAGGCATAGTTCTTTTTAATTTCACTGCATCAAATACTTTTCTCACATATTGCTAGTCTGAGATACATGAATTCGCATCAGTATTAATTTCCAAGTGTTCGGTAATGCATCACAGTAACGAAGATTACAAACACAGATATATGCATACTTTTGCGATGTAGTTTCGAAGCAGGTAGGATAATAACGAACGACAGTAATCGCTTTTATAAAGAGGTATGCGGAAAGTAACATCTAATCGACGTTCTTTGGAGTTGTTTCATCGCCTTAAGGCGTTGGATTGTTCGTGAATACAATAGCTCACTATAGATTGAGTAATGCGGAAGGAATTTCGATGGCATGGCGATTGACCTTGCCTATGATCGCTTGCGTAAATTAATAGCCAAGCAATCAACTGCAAATATACAAGAAAATTTTCCAGGAGAAATTGAATTGATAATGAATCACCGTTAATGAATTTCGAAGCTGCATTTCATAAAAATTTTCTCTTCTACGTACGGTTTGAAATATTTTTGTGAATCACCTCAAGTGAGAAAATCAACTTAAATTTCCATTTTTTAACAGTAATATGACAATACCATGATTTTAAGTTGGTCATTTTCTTCTCCGAGAAACCTCATTTCATGATAATACTTAACTTATAATACTTATTTTCCTAATGCATAAATTACCTCGAAGCATTTCATTTCTTAATAAATGACAATGGAAATTTTAGTTTACACAAGGTAAGTAACATACGAGAAAACTTTTCCACTCTTTCAAGTCAAAGTTCCATAAGAATTTCTATTTTATTCCTCCGTCAAACCTTCTCAGAATATTAAAATTTCACCTACTCCTGTAATATAGCCACACATTCAATTATCGCTGAAGTTCGCTAATAATTTTAAACGCCCTTGAATATTTTTAATGCTATAAAGAGATGATGAAGTATCGAACTAAATAGTCATATTTTTCATTGCATCCTATTAACTTTACCAATGTATACCTTTGCCGAAAAAAATAAAAGCAATTATACTCATGAAATATCCGAAAATATCTTGAGCCTGTCTCACTGACTTTTAGATTAAAAATTTGTTGTTGAAAAATATCACCGACTGCAAGAAAAGTATCACGGGTTGAAAACTACAAAAACAAAATTTTCTCTCGAGCAATTTTATCGTTATTGATTTTTACCGAGTATTAATCTTCTCCGATGTGTAAAATTATAAATCATCCTTATTAATATACGTAAAGAATTCTTTTTCTCCTCGGAGCTTTCGGAACGAAGTGGAAAGGCATTTTTCGTTTGTTTTCACCTTTTTCAGAGAATGGGTTGGGAGGCGAAGGCCATTTCCAAAGTCGCTCGGGGCTAAGAAGATGGCCACAACTTTCTCTCTGATGTAATTTCAAGGGTCAGTTGGTCTCTCCGTAACAGAATTGACCAGAGAAAAGTCCCTGAATGCCTGAGCCACCTTTTTTGGGAGAAAGTGGCGATTTCTTACGATTCCCCGCTATCGAATTTCGCCTAAGGGAAACAACTTTTACTTTAGCTCTCCCATTTTCAAAACGGCTGTGATTGCCTGTCACTAATTTGCCTAAAGATGTCATTGTCGCTGTGACTCTTATCTTTCGAACGGAGACATTTGGAATAAATAACACAATCGTAAGTTTTAAGCAAAGATAAAAATAATAGATATCTTAAGTATCTTTGAGATCGCAAGACTAAAACGATTTTTATAATTCTTTCACAACCGTTGAAAGAATCTTCAAAATTCTGATTATATGACGTCATCTATTAAACATTTTCTCTTATATATATATATATTGATTTCTTATTCATTATTCACAATGTGTACGAGTATTCATTATAAATAAAAAAAATCCCCTCAGTTTTCAATCAAAGATTAATTTCACCTCACTTCAACAATATTAAATTAAATTAAACCTTAAAAGCTGATTAAAGGTTAGATCGATCTCGCGGATTGGTGTTTCATACATAATGGAATTTAATTGTCGAATGCGATTCTTTCTGTGGTAACGAGACTGACTCCCAAGTCAAGTCATTTCGATGATTCAATTCAAGCACCAAGTTATTTCAAAGATTATGGTAAATTAACTCAATAAGTGATGTAAATACTGCAGGTGAAAGACTGAATCGCTTGAATACAGGGAAAAATCAATCCCTTCAACGTCGTTAAGTAATAAAATGTTAATGGAAAATTTTCGAAAACGCAGAGGTGCTTGACCGGCCTCTCAATAATTCAACTGTGGTTGGACTTTGAGACGTCATTACTAGACTCTCTTTAATAGAAAAATACTAAATTTTCTTATAATTGAACTATTTAAGTAGGAATTTCGCAATAAGAACTGACATCGATAATTTTATAATTAATAGTATATTCATTTTCGATTTAAAATTATTATTATTTATTAATTATTTAGTAATAAAATACTCATTTGAAACCTACTGACAAACAATTATTTGCTTAGCCAGACCAAAAAATTCATATTTTAACAGTAGAATACACAGGTTTTATGTATTGCAATAAGCAATTGTGTATGTATTACATGCAACATTATGAAGTGCAATGTTAAAAATTTACATTATTTAATGTTGTACCTTGAAATATGACAGATTTAAAAAATTATTTGCTAACGGACTACCAAAATAAGTCATTCAATTAGTTCTGGCTATAATAGTTTGTAAACGGCTAAACTTTTTGGTGCTATAATATTGTGATTCAATAAAATTATATTAGATTAATGATAATATTAGATTAATAATAATATTAGATTAATAATATTAATTAATATTAAGTAATAATATAATATATATAATATAATATATATATATTAATAATAATATTAGATTAATAATATTAATTAATATTAAGTAATAGTTTTTTTAATGCTTAGCTGCTGTTGCCCTTCACCTGTGAAGTCCCCCTAAGCTCTACTGAACTTTTCAGGAGGTTCTTCACCGAGGCAACAGCAACAAAGAACACACACGACCATTTGAATCGGAAAAATCCGATCAGCCGGGATTCGAACCCGGGACCTTGGGGTAGGAGCGATAGCTTAGATATCATGCTATCTACTCGGCCACCAAGGCCGGTAATTTTTAAATTGTAAAAAGTTAATTGTTAATTTAATTTAATTATTTACCCCAAAGTAGTCGTTTGCCTAAAAGTTCAATACGTAAAAATATTACGTGCCATGTACTAAAAATTATCATTCTTTCCTATGTGACATTGAGCCTATTGAAGTGGTCATTGAAAGGAGGAAAGAAGCGATAAATAGAGACGGCGTTGCGGAGTTATCTCAGAAATGAATGAGCGCATCGATAACGAAGGAGTCCTTGGAACGATTGAAATGCAACCGAGGAAAACAATGAGCAGAAGAAAGGTGAGCTAAGGGAGCGTATTTTAAGTAGCAACAGAATTAAGATATGAAGAAACGATTAAGGGAGATTACAGAGAATATTCAATCAGAAACTATAAAACACTACCTACTTTGGAGGAATAAATTATATAAAAGAAACGAATGGCAATAATCGGGTAAGCACGGTTGGCTACGGCAAATGAAACTTCAATCTAATCCGTAAATTGGTTAATTGATTGAAAATTTGATAATTCAAACGCTATACCGCCGGAGAATATTACGAGCACTTTCATTCCTAAACTGTTTTCAATGGAGTGGGCGTATGGTTTTTCAAATGACTCGAATGCTAAGTAACCACTTCGAAAATTAAAGATTAAAACACTATCGCAAGCAAATTGAATTGAATTTAAAACTGAAATCGTACCTTCCCAAAAAATTAATATACAATAAATCAGAAAAATCACGAAATATAAAATAAATATATTTTGGGGAAATTAATAATACTAACTTCGTTCGACATGTCATTAAATAACTTAGTACACAATGTAATTCGAGCGAGCGAATTATTTTTTACTGCACAATGAATGGAGGTGGGCCATAACCAACTTGAATCTTTCATTGGAGGAATGAATGTAAGATGGTAATGCGTATAGTTCATCAAAGAAATAATATGGCATGTAACATGAATGAGATTGTTGTTTTTACCATTGGTTTATTTTTTGTACTTCTTTTGCGCTTAAAATACGAATTTCTGCTCTACAATGCTTGCAATTATCAAATGGACTAAATTACTTAATGGCTTTTGCTGATGAAAGTCCAGAATTTTAGTTAATACATTTGTTTGTCTTAAAAATCAAGCAATGCTTAAATTATGAGCGACGTAGGAAGTTTTCTCGGGACCTCATAGAGAAACACTATTTCTCTGAATTGAGGAATTTCTGGTGGTACTATATATTTTATAATGCGAAATCTATTTATCTGTCAGATTTTACCCTAAAATTGTACCTCAGTACCACCCTTTAAAGCCATCCATTTTTTTTTAAAGAATGCTTCTTCAGCCCATTTAGCTTCAAGTTTTATCTACACAATTTCCCAGGCGAATAAAGGAACACAATTTTTAGAAAATAATCCGAGAGTTAAACATTTTTCATGAACTATCTCCAACCTAAATTTTACATTGATTAATTTATTGATTGTATTGCCACTAAACAATGACTGACATCCTGGCCAAATCAATTCCTCCACGATTCGCCACAAACTGGCCTTCAAAAAGAGAAGTCATGACTGTGGGATTCGTTTCCACGTCTGCTCGTCCGAGGGCTCGCCTTCCATTCCCACCGAAAAGGTCAAAGGTAAAGCCCGCGTCCGAGCTACCATTTCGCCTAAAGGAGTTGGCCAAGAAGACCGTTTCGCAAAGCGAGTCACCTGGCAACACAACGGCAACATCAAATCGCCGCATTCCCGTTCGCCCACCCTCCTTTAATCCACCCTCCCAACACCTTTTTTCCTCACGATTCACCCTTGAAAGTTATATCTGTACTCTCACTTTGAAGAGGCTTTGACCTCGTGGCCTCGCTACGCCCAAGCCGATGAAACTATTCGAATTTTCGCCATCTATTTGCCATAGACAATGCCTAAGATCGCGCAATAATTCGATGACGATCTCATGATACACTTTAGAAAGGAAAAAAATGCTTTAAGCAATTTTTATAGAATCATTACACTGTAAAAATAATTGTATCTGTGCTCTATTTCGAACATGTACCACATTCTACCCTGCTATGTTTTAATGAATAAAATGATGTAAATTGCTAACGACAAGCTATTATATATCTTAAATTAAGTTAAAATTGTGTCTAGTGAGACCATTGCTGGTGTAGATTTATATAAGTGGAGTCACACCAAATCCATGATTTTGCCTCTGAAGATGTTTTAATTGAAAGCGAAATAAGCATTAGGTAATTCGACAGGCGTTTGATGGTTATAGCGAGAATCCACCTATATTAAGTTGTATTGTAAATACGTTAATATCAGTAAATACTGTACAATATGTAGACTAGTTGAATTCAAAATTATATCTGTAATTTTTAAATTTTATATTTCCCACTGAAAAATACTCCTATTTGTAATCGCGGCAGACAAATAAATAAATATTCTTTAGTTGTTAGATTGTATTTTTGTTAGATTTGTTTATTTGTTAATTTTTAATTGTTAGATTACCATGTTCGATTGACGTATCCCACTTAAAGTGACATTTAAATGAATAAATAAATGCTTTGTACGAAAACTACGAATTTACATAGGCCGAGATTTAGGCTAATCATATCTATTAAATTTGTTTAATGAACTTTTGATCCTTGAGCACAAATATCAACGTCCTAACTAGTATATCAACCTAATAAAAAACCTAAAGTAATAACCGTAATGTAGCAACTCCATTAATAGAGGAAAATGTGCATATAAGAATGAGAAACTGGTATTACTAGCTCTTCCTGTTCACTGGAGAGTTTTTGTAAACAATAATAATGTATTTGATCCCCTGAAGTGATATTTGGTCGAATTTCAGACTAGGTCATATTTATTCATTATTTATGTATTCATAATTCGTTGCAATTTGGTCAGTGCGGCAACGGTCGAGGGGAATGTAGCAAAGTAATAGTATAATCAGTCCGGCAATAGCCCAAGGACGGGAGGAAAACCCCTCCAAAAACCTCCCGTATTTTTGATTCTCTATAACGTTTATGCTTTCTAGAATCATGTATGATGATCAAGCCTGATGATGGAGTCACCACAATCACGGTCGTAATTGATAAATAATTTCATAAAAATACGAGTGAAAGGCTTATGATGAGATACATCAGGACATTTTACGACTCTTTCGCTGCATCGTGCTAACAAACCGGTTTACATGACTAACAAGTGAGATGGACGGAGAGCAATTTGAAGCAGTCTCAAAACATCCCTACACACCCCTGGCGTAAGGGGAGGCACAAGGTCGTATGTGTCCGTGAGAAGCATATTTTGCAGATTATTCTCCACGGAGGGAAGGTCCGCTAACATTTAGATCTGACCTTTGAAGGTGGTCATGGGAACGACTGGTGAATAATTGGAGGAACAGAAAAAATTGAGCCCATAATAAATTGGTGCGCTTCCTTTCCTGTGAATATTTACAGAAAATGAATATGAAACATGTGGAAGTTAAATCACCTACTGCAAAGGATGTCGGTAAACTGGATTTTTTCTCTTTCATCTGTAGGACTGTGAAGAGTAATTTATAACTACATGGTACACTGACAAGAACATGCATATGATGAGTGAGAAAATTAATAAAACTAATCATAAAACGATGTTGAAAATATCAAGTTAATAACGTAGGAATCCTACAAAGAAAATATTTTGAAAACCAGCGAAGTAAACTAGTTTCCGAATTTAAAACCCAATAGATTACAACATATTGTAATGTTAGATTACAACATTTTGTAATATAACGCCATCAATAATAGATTTTAATTAAAAATAAATTATGAGAATACAAAGAAGCTCTTCTTTGAGATAACACTCTTTAGAAAGCAGGAAATTTTATGAAACATTATTGATGGAAATGAATTACAAACGAATAAAGTCACACATAACAGATAAACTAGTCTACATATATGGTGTGAAAAGAGAAATTAATTTTGAATATTACTAAATAATAAAATATAAGTGCTATTGGAACTCGATCTCCTTACCAGAGTATGTGTTTCTCTATGTACTACTCAAAAAATTGCCTATTCTAATCTTTCAATTCTTCTTCGTAAATTCAATATACGTCAAAATTTTTGATAATGTAACAGTAGCTTAATTGCTAATCAACTGCGGGAGATACGTATCTTGTTTCAAAATCTGATGTTGACACCTGAACATTTATTTCCAGTAGTGAAAATGATCTTAAGATATTTTATATTCAGTATAATTGACTCAAATTTTTTATCATAACAATTCGATTTAAATATAAATTTGAATTTTGTGTTGCAAATAATTATCCGAGTAACATGATGAAATATATTCTAAAATTTATCAAAATATTGATTAGTGTACAAGATAAAAAATTAATATTTGTTCACCTTTAATGTATGGATATCTTAAATAAACTGCAAGCCAAATCGGGCCAGATAAGGGGTTTTAACGGAGTAGAGAATACACTGGATATTGTGCGCTAGTATCTCTTAAGAAAAGGCCTTTGATATCACTATCAAAAAATAAAAATAATTGATTGTTAACATGAAATGGAAGGAACTTCAAAATCTGGAGTTCGCGATGAGAAAAATCAAGTGAATCGAGTCGTGGCAAAATCAAACCTTTTCCGTCCTTAGCCAATTCCTTTCTTCTTGTTGATGTCGTATTAATGCACAAAATACGTCATTATTTATTGTCGGGAAAATATACTTATTAGAGTAGCCACCATTTTAAAGAAGTTCCACTGAACAAAAGGAACTCTAAATTAATTTTTCTCCAGCAATTGATCTCGTTTGAAACTCAGAGCCACAGGTACATTCTCTCAATAACACATTCGTGTTTTCTTGGATTCGTGCGCATTCGTTGTCTCACTGATAAATTTTCAAATGATCCTACTTTATGCTTGCTTATCCAGCTTTTTAGATAAACTCCAGTTCAACGCTTTTTTCGGATGGTTCTATTTAATATGCTATAATTCTCTTTACGTATGCAATGTTTTGGAACGAATCAAATTGGCATAATATGACTTTCGTATGAAATGAATTAATCTTCATAGTCAAGTTCGCGATGAAAGATCAGGTTTGATTAAGAGAGAATGTTTTACATTTGTTTTAATATATTCTGACGAACGTAAACTCCACCTATTTCTCACTCAGAAATCTCAGGAGGATTTTTTTAATACGGCGCGTGTTCTTTCATGTCCTTCCCAAGCAACTATTTCAAAATTCTTATGTGGTCTTTCTTTCCTAACATTAAGCACACCTAGCCTTGTTACTCCATGCACTCCTCATCGAAACAAACGTCAAATGAAAAAATTCTGTTACACACTAATTCCACTTGTTAAAGATATGCAAATTTAAATTCCGTGTGGAATCCACCGAGGAGTGTCTAAAGTCAAAATTGAAGGAATGGCTGTCAGAATGCGGGAGATCAGGGCCTCTTATGTAACAAGTCGCCCGCCCAGCACCTGTCTTCTCGGGAACATAGCAATGATTTCGTAAAGAGTTCTCCGTTTCGCAATGGAAGATAACCGACGGAGGACCTGCTGGGAGAGCCATTGACCCATCATTTGAGGAACAAAAATTAATGGGGCCATTGCCGTCCGAATTAATCATAACACTTATATAACAAAGCTAAGAGATACATTGCAATAAAATTGTACAAAATACAACGCAAAATGAAGAACGCCACAGCACTAAAAGTAATTATACAAAGATAAACGTACATGACAAAGTTAAATACTCGGGCGAGAAACAGAAATTAACAGAGAAACAAAATTATTTTAATCGAAAATTGTTGAATAAAAAAAGTTTTTAAAAACAACGCAGTGACTTTTACTATCATCGGCCACTATTTTCGGCTAATGACAGCTATTCTCAAAGCCGAAACTAGTTGTCAATGATACCCTATTTGTGGGTTATAAAAGTTATTGTGCTGTTTTAAAACCTTGTTTTATTAAAAAAAATTTTAAAAGGCGTAATTCCACAAAATTACGGCCTCCTCCGTGAATTTTAATTTTAGATTAGATTAGATTTAGATTTTTTTTAACCTAGCGTTGTAAATACAAACTTTTTTTCCAACGCCTCGAAGTAATTTCTATAGCGTTAAAATAGAACTTAGTATTTTCAACATATTTTGTGGAAAGTACTAAGTTTGCACACAGTTTTCCGCGGAAAATAATAATTTATGTTTCAAATTGTTTTAAATGTCGTCACAATAAGTAAGAGCCAGAACATTTGGACTTTATGTCCATCCAAGTAGCGTTATGAGTTTCTCACACATAAATAATATCACGGGGAAAAACCAACCCTTTCAACATCGTAAAGTAATAAAATCTGAACGGAAATGTTTCGAAAAGTCGGAGGTGCTTGACCGACCTCTCTAAAATTCGACCACAGTTGTTCCCTCTTGGCTCAAAAAACATATTTCTAAAGATCACATCGATGTGTTTCCAAGAATTATGATTTCCAGCGAATCAGGTATGTATGCAATCAAATAACTCTAATATCGAAATAGTTTGAAACTTGAAAATACTTGATGAGACGATAGACGATAATATGTTCTTGTGATTGAAAATGACCTTCGTGATTGAATTCCATGAAGCATAGAGAAGACAATTAATGAACGGAATGCATGATTCGTCGGAGAAATGATGAGAGCCAAGAGGCATTATAGTGAAATAAACAACGAAATAAAAGAATGGGAAGCAGATCAATTGAGATGATATGATATGATTCTTTCAATAATATCAAAGAAAGTGAAAATACAGCGGACATATTAGAGAAAATGGACATGTTGCTACTTAGACGATACTAAAAGGATGAAGAATGTTGAGAGAAAGACTTGGTTTAAGTTACTGTTCCACATATAATATAGATAAATTGCAAAAATGCGAAAAACTTAAAAAATAGAGAATAAATCTCTGAACAAAAGAAGAATTTCAAAGGTGAAGAGAAATAAGCCAATAAAACAACATTTTATCTCGAATCGCGACCTTATCCCAAATCTCGTTTTAGAGAAGTTAGATACTCCTTAAGAAAAATCCAGGCACGAGCTGTAAATATATATATTTCAGTATTATTTGTGCAGTGTGTCAGCGATGAGATGTGTTGACATAAAATTGCTGGAAGATTAACTAGAAGTAAAAGAAAATATTGAACCACGAATTCCCCAAATAAGGATTATTCACTGCATAAATTAACCGTTGATGGCCTTTTCATTAAGATATTACGCTAGCTCATCCAATGTCTCTGTATATTGCGAAATAGAGTGGTAAACCAAGACGAGCAGAAATAGCGCGAGTGAAATGACCCCGAAAAGAGTATTCAAACTATTAGAACCTATTTTCAGTTTAGCATCGCAGGAGAAAGGCATTAAAAGTTATATTTTTTAAAGCTGAATTGAATTAGATATTAAAATATTCAATATGAGAAGTAAAGATTTATTTATTCGTTATCTACGACGCTGAACATTTTTCCGAGATAATTCATCATCTGTAATTTCCTTTGGGAATGGGTCACACGATAGGAACATGGTGATTGGTAAGTAATTCGGATGAATCAACTTGGAAACATTTCCAACGATACAATTCTCAAAAATCATTTCCAGGGACGAAATAATAACCTATGGGCTACATGATGGAGTTAAATTTTTAGGCTCCATCTCGCCCAAATAAAGACGCTTAGTCACTAATCCCCTAGAACCTTTCACGGAATTCATTGAGAACAACCTGTGATAAAAATTCTATAACTGATTCAACCTTCAGCAATATAATGATCATAACTACAGTACCTTCAAGGATGGTTAAAATGGATAGTGAAATAAAATTTTCGTCCTTTGATTTTGCACATCTATTTTGAAACGGATTCTCCATCACATATGATCGGTTAATTAAATTAAATTTAACAATAGATGCATACACTGGATATTCCATTTTCATCATGCTGTTTTAACCATCCATCCATGCTTTACGGGTAAGAATGCCAATTATTTTATTTACAAAATTTCTCAATGCATCCAATCCCATCTCTTATTTTTTGCATTTATATTTCGTTTCAGACAATTTAATCAATCTTTTTGTAAATTTTCTATTAATATTTATGTTTTTATTCAGTATTTCATTCAAGGCGGAAAATATATAAGAATACTTGAGGTGAAATAAAACTAAATGTATTATGAATCCAATAGACCTTACCTTGAACTCAAAAATGAATAAAGAAAGTTTACACAATCTAATCTTCGATTAAGCTCGATTCAAATAAATATTTACGAGACAAACTATCAGAAATTTTATGAGAATTTCGGATGATTTAATACGATGTTTAAAATATTATTGGGCATTGCAGATAAGTGATAGAATCGATTTGTCATAAATGCTATGATTCAGAATAGACATTGATCATTATAAAGCGTCACTCTGGTCCAGCCGAAACAATGTTAGGTTTTGCGTAATAATTCATTACGCAACACCGTTATCTTCGCAAAACTGGGCGAGTCTCCCACTCCTATAAGACGTTGTGTGCGAATGGACGATGCGTAATATTTTGGTAGTTTTTGATTTCTTCGACTCGAGCCAAGGTTATGTGCCAAATTCATCAGAATTAGTCAAGCCGTTGACGCTGGACATTAAACTGACTGACGGCATTGAGAGGACAACTTTCAAGCGAGCCCTAACACTTGTGACTCATGGAGTTTTATTGTTTTTTAAGAAACAAACAGAAAGCAAACCAGAAATATACTTTATAGGCGTTAAAACGATACTTAATTGTGGGCGTTGCGGTCGTCTCCACACCCTGAATTACAAATGTAAATAAATTTGTGCGACCTCAAGGGTCTTGCAAAATTCTGTTTTCCTAAGAGAAAGAAAATACAGCCCTCTTGTATTTATATCTAAACATAAATAATAGGAATAAATACAATAAATGAATTATAATCTAGTTTATGTAAATTATAATAAGAGAAATGGTATTACTGTAATATGCAAAATATAAATGAAAAAATATATCTACTAATTTGGAGATATTTCCAATGAAATTTCCATTTTCCTTCTAAAACATGAATTAATAGCTGGAAACTATTTTATGATAATAACAAACGTAATAAGCATGATATGAAAACCAGAAGAATTATAATTATATTACCTAAAAGCTACAGAAAATATGGCCCAAAATGATTAATCCGTGTTATTCCCAATATTTTTAATGAATTGCCGAATCATATGATGAATTTAAGTACACACCTGTACAAAGGTGAGGTTAAATGAGAGTGAAGAAATGTTTATTGGGAAATAGTGTGTGAAATGATACGTCTATTTGACATAACTGTATTTTTTTGCTAATTAAACTAAAATGTAATGAGAAAACACAACTCAAGTGTGTGAATTTCACTTTGAGAACCTCAGGATGAGTCAATTTTCAGACTCAGGAGGTTTATTATATGAATTCAAACAGATTTGTTGTATTAATATTATATTATATTTATTGTATTATATTTATTATATTATGTTTATTGTATTATATTTATTATACTAGCTGAAGCGCCCGTTGGTTCTCAACGGGGAATATAGAAGTAGATTAAATTCAAGTTGCCAGTCGTGCAATGCGTAAATTACCTTTAGAATAGTCTTAAATTGCAAGCTATTCTTACTATACAGGAAAATGCATGATCTCGGCTCAACAATCGCATTGATCGTCAGGAAGATTGGTTGTTTACAACCTCAAAAATTTTGGAAAATTCACGTGTATTTTGTCGAAATTCTCGAAATTTCGATGCGGTAACAATATTCCACGATAAAAATTAGAATATTCATTTAATTACCGTTCTTTTGCTTCTTGTCTCGACTCTGCAGGACTATTTTTCTATTTTAATTCTTCAAAAGAAATATAGCCTGCTACCGATAAAAGTGAAGATTAGATTTATTATTTATGGAAACCCATCTGAGCGATCTTGGTTCGAACCCAGCAAAATTATCGAATAAAATTGAGACAGTACGTCATTCCTGGTCCCAGAAAACACGTACACAAAGTTTTGACGCGAATCTGGCAAACGGTTTGTACTAAAATCGAAGATACACAACATACAAACAAACGTACAAACCCACAGAATATTTGCTTTATATCATACAAGACATCTAACTTCCCTCATCCATGAACTGGTAATCTCCTAACTGCAATTACCTACCTGCAATTGCTGGGTACCTTCTTACAGAAAATTTCTCGTTACCCATGTTATATATCGTCCTCTTCAATCATCAGCTTTATGAGCCTAAAATCCTCGAGTATTTTTACGGGATAAAACATGAGCTCGGATTCAACAATGGGATCGGTCGTCAGGGGGATGAGTTGTTTATAGCCTCGAATTTTCACAAAATTTTTGTATATTTTACCAATATTCTCGCAAATTCTAATCGAACGTAAGATTCCATGACCAAAATAAGAATCTTTATTCTATTTTCTTTCTTTTGGTTTTTGTCTCGACTCTGTACGACTATTCCTTCTAATTTAATTCTTCAGGAGAAATATAGCCTACAACCGATAAAAGTGAAGCTTACGTGTATTCCTTATAAAAATCTATCTGAGCGATCTTGGTTCGAACCCAGACAAATTCTTGAATAAATATGCGACAGTACTTCCTTCCTGATATCAGAGGACACGTATGCAAAGTTTGAGACAAATCGGGCAAACGGTGTGGACTCCAATCCAAGACAAACAAACCCACAAACACACAAACCCACAGAATTTCCGCTTTATATATATAGATTATATTTATTGTATTATATTTATTATATTATATTAAAAACATATCATTTTTAAATAACGGATATATCTAGATACATCATAAAACTGGTGTCTCGATCTTTGGGTTAACAATTATAAATTCAATTGGCCCATTTTTATATTTACGAAATTTTTAATTAAATTAAAAATTTTGAAATGTTGGAAAATATTCCAGAAAAGTTTGAGGCATAAAAAGATTACCAACCCGTATATAAGAAAATGCAACTAACATCAACTTCCAAGACCATGACATTTTATGGTTTTAGAATCATAAACCTAGATAATGGGGATGTACGAAATTTTCCTACATCTGTCCTACATGTTATGTAAGTATCGAAAATCTAACATTCATTTAATGTTTAAGTAGACCGTAAAATTGATTTCCTATTTTTTATCAAAGGCAAACGAAGGAATTCGCTTGAATTTCTTAATTTACTTTCGCTTCTCCTCAAATAACAAATAAACTTTCTAGCTTTTTCACAAACCAGCCTCTGAATGACCTCAAGTCATTGTCACGCTTTACTCTTTCCTACTAAACTTTCCAACGTTTGACTAAACAAAATTAAGCTACAGAAAATTATACCCTATAATGTCAATAAATTTGGAAGAAAGCTGTTTTTCTTTAAATATAACACGAGTAGACAAATCTCCCTATTTTCAAGTGCCCGATAATCATTTGAGTACACAACTCGGCTACCGAATGGAGTTTATCGCAGTAAGCAAACAGCCACGAATAGAAAACCTGAGAGATAATAAAGATGCATTGCTGTCCTCCGAGTGTCTGTATCTTTCTCAGTTTCATTACTCTTTAGAACTGAATTTCTTTGACGACTTAGAGTATGCTATCGGAATTAGAGTAGTTAAACTCCTGCAAATCATGAAATCATTAGTGGAAGGCGAGACTTCCAGGAAAGGCATTGGAAAGATTGAATGTGCTATAGGAAATTCTTTGCAATTGCTATTTCCTGTGCACAATTAATGTCTTTCTTATTGTTGCTGAAAATATAGAATACAGTTTGCAATTGAGTTAAGAACTATCATTATGTTTGAGGATGAATATTCATACAACTCAGCTATCACTACATCGGTAAATTGATGAAATAAAATCCAAAAAAATTATGCCAAAAATCCATTCAAATTTATTGCATAAGTATAGCTGATGAAAACTACTTGTCGAAGCTCTTAAAGTTCTTAAATAAAATTCATTGTAGAAGCCGTTACTTGATGAAACTGTATTATGGTGGAAATAACTAAGCAAAATTTTCATAAAATATAATAACAACATAATAATTTTTCATAAAATAAATATTTTGTTAAACGTTTGCTTAGTTATTTCCACCACATCTGAAAGGCTTTGCTTACGACATCAGAATCTGTAAGGGATATAGTGACAGTTCCGCCATTCCTAACAGATAAAAACCTCTATTAATTATCACTTTGCACTTCCTTTTAGTTTGCGAATAATTCACAATAATACGCGAGATTCTCATGTGTACACGGATTGGATGTAGGTACTCGTTTTCTCTTGTAATCTATCCTCACTTCCAGCTCATGATGAATGACTCCATGCAGACTTTCAGTCTCACTGCCTTAATGCTCAATATACATGTTTAGATTCCAGAGTGAAATATTCACCTTGAATGCGAGTGTAAGCGAATAGCGTACGCTAAATATACCGATCTTATGCAATCAACTCAAACTTCAAACTAAGGATAATGGGAAGGTTGAGATCACCTTCGACCTTGCTGAGAGGGTTCTTCCTTATAAAATTAAAAATCCGACTTTTAATGAGACCTTAATGACTTTCCCCATTAGTGAAGTAAAGCTACGCTATTAAACATATAAAGTAAACTTTCAGAATGCAATCTTTGTATTAGATATGTTAATTTCGATGACTGTCAAATATTGAAGGGTAGCTTCTAACGGTTTATCTTCCCTTGACTGCACATTTAAATAAAATGTTTCCAAGTCAACCTAACCGTGTATGTATACAAATATCCGAATCTCTTGTCAAACTCAGTCTGTAATGAATAGTTCTAAGCTTCGATTAAGGAATCAAACTATCATTGATGTTGAGTATTCTAAAAAATAAGATATACTGAATTCAATCCGAGAGCATTAACGAATCGAAAAGTATCATAAATAAACTTTTGACATCAAAGCAACTAAAGATTGAATGAAGTCAACAAGAGTGATTTAAAGACAAATATATGTTTTTTATACAAAGATAAAAGCATTAAATTTCAGTATACATTGATCTCTATCACCGTAATCTCCATTTTGTAAAATAATTCCTTTTTTATTTAAAGAAATTTGTACAGATACTATTTTCAATTCCCAAATCTCTTCCTTTTGATAAAGCTTATGATACAATGATGATACAAATCGAAAATTTTCAAGAAAATAACTCTAAATTGAGAAAGAAAATGTAGCGATACACTCAATTTTACAGAGGGGAACATTAAATACTAAAAAAATAAGAAGGTCATTTGAAGGTATAGCTTGAACAAGTATCATACACTAAAATTATTTTTTCCTTTTAATTGTGACTGCATAAAAGCCTCCATAATTCATCTTAATTAGACGCTTCAAAATAATATCAATTCAGAAGGCACTATGGTTACATTTATTCTATTCTATGTCGTTAAATTGCATACTAGCAATCTGAATTTGGAAATTTTAAATCTAATGCCAATGAATCCCGAATTCTTTAGATTCAAACTCAAAGAATTTTTGGAGATTTCTAAGACAATGGTATTAGTAAGGCAACTTCATCATTTCATATTCATTTTTTAACTAGAACTGTGCATGTACGAAGATAACGATATTATCAATTTCTCGCTCAACTCTCCTGCAAGAGAGAATACATTATCAGTTACGTGGGATCAGTTCGTTGTAAAGAGGTTCTATGTATTTTAAATAAAGTATTGTCACATAAATATAGGTGCCGTTATTCAGAGGCCCGTCCAATTTTACTAGAAGGTACTTTTGCCTAGAAATAAAATTTATCCTGTAACTTATTACTGTTATATCTATTAAATGTAAGCATATTATTATCTACGTTGAATAGAAAGGACGTGGCATAAAAGCGATTGATAAGGAACACATAAATCAACAGTTTTTCAGAGCTTGTCAAACAATAACGAGAAAAACGATCCGTGGTATTTAAGTACATAAGTAGAACAAAGATTACGTATTAACTGGGATTTTTTAAAGCAAGCCATTGAAATCATCCCACGAATTAAAGGCGTGTGAGATAACAAGGTGGAAGTAATATGATTTCTTTGGGAATTTTTCGGGTTTCGGGAATGGATGGAAAAGGTTTTTCTTTCGCATGTAACTCTGAAACATATGATTCACACATTCGATGAAACAAAAACTCTCACCAAAGCCTCATCACGCTTGCAATGTTTGGGTTGGCTCATATTTCCAAACAAAATGCTCTGGAAAATTGTGAAATTAAAAATTCTACGCCCTTATTTCAAATGACTGAAATTATGTCACACGGAAAATAGATATAATCGTTATGAAATTTCTTAATCGGTTCAATTAATAATTCTCGTATCATCCTTTAAATAAAATCAAATCCATAAATAGCTTTTAATGGAAATAAAATTTGACTCACATTAAATTTCGTATTATTTCAAAGGCGACAAACTATTAGGATTTTTGTACTATCTCACGACTTAGGTGAAAGTAAATTTAATTACGATAAAAATGGGCAAGCCTCCTCATAGAAAAGTTAAAAAGTTGCTTCTAAATTACACTTTATTATAGAATTGATTGAGAAATCACTCGTCACCTCGTTAAACTTTCTTATTACCTTTGACAAATACCAGCATAATTCTAATTAACGAATTGTATAATGTTACTTTTCAAATGCTATTAATCTGGATGAGTAATTAACTTACAGTGATAAAAGTGGAATGGATACCTTTTCATTACCACATGAATCTTAAAAAAGGATTAGAAATTATTATTATAATGTTTGTATCTTACGGAGCAGATAGTTTAAATAAAGATGGAAACTTCTCTACTGAAGAAGCCTCCGCCGAGAGAAATTTTATCTCTGATATCCTTTATAGCACGCAAGTGCGAAATGTCAATCCTTTGCTAAATGCAGTGAAAGCTTTCGTCCATCGGGAGGTTTGGGTGCCATTAATGAGTTCTCGGAAAGGAGAGAAAACGGATTCTAATACGGCGAAGGAAGGACTAATAGCGCCGTAAAATCAGGAGGAGCAACCATCTCGCAGAATCATATATGAGGAGGTGCGTATATTGGAGCGAGGGGAGTGAAAGTAACCAAGTTTGGGCTGACGAATTCGCAGGCTGATTGATGGCCTGATCTTCCAATTTCCATGTGCACGCGTGGAATTCACTCACGACGTTCTCACAAGAAAGTCGCCCCCAAACCGAGTTTAACTCAGGAGTTTAACCTCTGAAACTTTGCAACAGCTTTCCTTTTCAGCTGGCACTTACTGTAGAGCAAGTCCCTGGGAATCGAAATTTATGATCATTTCACATCTATTGGTTCCAAAGTGGTATCGAGCTGAGAGCTGCAAAACCTATGGAGGCCAAATGTTGTGCCTTTCAAGTCATCAAGTCCGAAGACTGATTGTATCGCCTCCGCTTTTACCTTTGGAGATGAATTAAGGCGAGAAGAAAATAGATGAATAGAGAAATAGTTTGCTTGAATATATGTATGTGCAATATACTTACTCTCTTCACTGATCCAGAATGCTATGAGTAAAATAAATATAAATAATAAATAAATAATAGGTAAATTTATTCCATCTTAAAGAGAATACAAACAAAATAAAAAAAATTATTCAACATTGTGATGGAATTAGGTACCCCATAGGTAAAACCTGTTTCGGGGTTATCATCAAACTAAAATACACGGATGGCTGGTGCTGATACATACAAAAAACAAAAATGTAAGTGGTTTAACAAAAAAGAAAGAATACGTTTGTATGTTCTTTACTCTTGTTCTTAAAGAAAAATGTAATACCTGTAAATTTTACAAAAAAGAGAGAGAAAAAACTAGATACATGTATATAACAATAATAAGAATAATAATACTATTTCTATCAAAATAATATAATTATAATAACCAAAAAATTATAATATTAAAAAAATCTATCAACATTTTCATTTGATAAGCCATCTAAGAGTAACGTTTTCTCAGAATTTTCACGTAGAGAGACTTGAATGAATGCATCATTCACATCTCAGTAGTCCTCAATTTTTTTTGCAGCCATGAGCCATGATTTGCACAAAATCAAATAAATGGAAAATGAAATAGTATTAGTTTTTTCAAGAAAAGAAGTGATACCTTTGCAAAGTCTTTTAATAAATTAGGAAATTGTTACCTTGTGAAAAAGAGCGCTATTTTATTTTACATTTATTCATGGAATACCACAAAGTAACTCGAAAATTTGTTTGTTTAAAAGCAAATAAAAAAATTCTCTACCTGAGCCAATATACGAATGGAAAACATTCCAATCCGTAGAAGGAGAACATCTTTTGGGAAGAAGAAATCAAAGAATGTATTTTGATTTAAAAGGTAGAAATGGCAATATACAATACATCTCAAACTTAATACTAAAAAGATCAAATTTCGTGCTTATCACACAAATTATTTCTTTGGGAAGAACTCATTCATTTTTAACTCACGGCTTTTTTGGATCTTTTTGTATTAGAATTGCATATCGTGTATAAATTCGATGCTTCCAGCTAGTAGAATTATAAACGATAACTTTCAATGAAGGAAAGTCAAGTTGAGACACCCAGAAGTCTAAAATATTAAATATTTGTAATTTAAATTTAATGACTTAAGAGGTAGCTTGTGAAACACGAAACTTTTAATATTGGAAAAAAATAAATACTAAGAAAAAATAACAAAAATTGTATTTCAGTTTTAAGTATTTGCAGGGCAAATCCAACAGGACAATTTAATCTGCGACTGACATGTTTGATTGAGATATGAGCAGAAATCCGATAAGATTTTCTTTCATCGTTAAGAGAACGATAAAATACCCATTAGCGCCATTTAGTATTTTGAGTCGCGAAGCACCATTGAAAATGAAAGGCGGAGGAAAGCCTTCGGATTAGGACATGGGTCAGTCAAGATGGAACACGAAGCAAAGAGAAATCTTGGAAGGCTAAGAATCTCTCCAAAATTCCATCACCTCTTTGGCTAAAAGTTGTGTCGTTGTTTCAAGGACAAAAGAGCATCATTGTTTTCTTTTCATCGGACAACATTCTAAAAGGTGTTGAGAATTCCCTTGGGCATCTGGCACATGTGACCGGGATAGGAGAACACAGCCGATTACCCTACTTGCATCATGGCGTATGGTTACGCGTAGGAATAATTTTATATAAACACGGTGAGTTTGCCAAAATTGTGACGAGATCAAGGACCAATGAGCGAAAATGTGAAATCCGAAGAAGAGAGCTTAATTGACATTTCGCTTAATGGATTAAAGTCAAGTGGATGCTTCAGCGGGAATCTATTTAACCTTTGGAAAGCAATAAAATCGCTAGTCACTGTGGATGCTAAATAACGAAAGGTCAAATAGATTATTTTAAAGGTTTCGTTTGGATGCGCCGGGTCCCAAACAAGTAATGCTTTGGAAGGACAGTTATACAGTTTGGAATGTAAAGTGACGCAAGACATAGATATGTGTCAGGTTTTATTTGATTTCAATCTCTGAGGTTTCCTCGTTTGATTGGCGATAGAACTGGGTAAAAAAGACGAATAACCATTGGAAAGTCATGAGGACAGGAGTAGAAGTCTTCTAACGCGTGTTTTTCCCCAGCAAGGCTAACAGTATTATTTTATTTTACCTTACATTTTTGAGTTAACGACGCTGTATTTATGGTCTCACAGGGAAACACCTATCACGAGAGATCTTTCAAGGATGAAGTTCGGCATAATAAAGTATCAACTATTTAAATTAGTAATTTATAACCTTACTTTACCATTGCCATTTCTACAATACGAGTATTTTTGAGGTAATGGGTGTCAGAAGAAGATTTTTTTTCCACCTCTAGATTTTTACATCTTAATTCCTAAACTTCTACGGAGATGTAGCACAAAAGAAACTGATGAGATTCTGGAACTTGCTTGGCAATTGTTTCTCAAGTAAATTCCCAAGGAAAAACGGACTTGAAAAAAGTCTTGACAGGGCCGGGAATCGAACCGGGGATCTTCCTCCATCCGGGAGGCTGCCTTAACCATTCAGGCTACCTGGCCAGAACATTTAAACAAGCCTTTTTTGAGGACTTTGTGCGCAAGGGCACCCGGGTTCGATTCCCTGCCCTGTCAGACTTTTTTCAAGTCCGTTTTTTCTTGGGAATTTTCCTGGGTGTACGCCCTTATGTGCTAAGTCACCTCAACCCTTTCCTTATATTCTCAAGTAAAATCATTAGCGGCATTCCAAATCAATAATGTGAGAAGATCATTGTAGGATATTCCGTTAATGTTAACTTCAGAGAAAAACAGATTACTTGAAGGTATTGCTATTTCAAATACAAATTATTATTTATTATAATCGCAAGCCTTTACTTGGTATAACCAACTACATCGTCCACCGTGAAAGTAATTCACAGAGTATTTCTGATTCCACAATATTAACAGTAATATATATTTATTTATTTCATTTATATAAAAATATTAACAGTTAAAATAAACTGAGCAAACCGAAATGTTCTGAGCAATTCGTTTCACGATGAACGTTAGTCCTAAATAACTACATTAAATATGATTAATTATTTCTTCGCATTAATTTCACCATCTGTTACTTAGTATATCTTTGAAATACTTCCCTCGGTTACATAAAGATAGTTTAAGAAATCCTTCCTCAACATAGGTTTAACCGTAATATTTCTAATATCGAATAATAATCATATAAATTTACTCAGATCAAGAAGAGTAGTATCAACACCGGCATCATTTCCTATATATAAGTAAGTATTATTAGTACTAATTTAAAAATATAAAAAGTAAAGAATTCCCATTGTCAAAATAAACAAATATACAAAAATCAATTCTACCATAATATCGAATCACCAATGGAGAATTTCTTAATGAATACAATAATTAACTTTGGCATAACAGAAAAATGAAAAACTGTAGAAATTTAAGGTTAACAAAGCAATAACCTTCCTATATCACACTGTTAATTCATTATCGCTTTAATAGCTGATAACTTTAATCAATGATAATAATTTATAAACTTAAGAATGAAATCAATTATTTACTGCCGATTCCACTGGGTAAATATTCAGTATAAGACAAGGCATTAATAAAAAAAATAATTTTGACAACAGAAATGTTGAAGAAGTTACCTGTTAGCATGAGGGAAATATTAGATTGGTTCAGTTGATCAATTTTATCCGTTTGTATTACTTCCACTTAACATCTACATTAAGTTAATCCTTTCCAAATTAAAGCTTTCCAAGAACGAGGCTTAACAAACGTGATAAGCAATCTTAAATACCTTTTTACGATTCCTCGAAATGGACATGATTTGAGGTGAATACAAGCTATTGCTTTACCGCTTTTAATGAAAAGAAAGAATTTTAGTGCCGTGTACGTGGAGAAAGTCGTGTTTTCCTAAACGAGAATTTTGAACATGCATCGACACTCAGTTTCGAAATTATGATGTGGTGACGGCTGTTTGCGAAAACGAAGACAAATGGAAATTCATTTACGAAATTTTATGTGCATCTACTAAGGAAAGGGAAGTGACCACACTAATCATTGCTGTAAGTACCGCCTGATTAACTTAGTTTAATGTTATTATGTATATTGAAATCATTTATTTAAATGTTAACCGACCATTAATATTGATGTATCGCATACATGTACTTATTGGTTGTGTATTTCAATATTTTTTCGTGTTCTTTTTTCTTATCTTTTAGTTATCACTATCGGTAGATTTTCGCAGGGTTTTCACACCCCCCTTCGTTGTGGGTGTTTTCCTGCTGTGTATATTGTTTTCTTAAAATTCTCTTAATTTTTTTACATCCACAATAATTCTCATTTTCTCTCGTACTATCTCTTTAATGTAATTTAATTAATTCCAATGGAATTGATTATACAACCGATGTGTTAGATGGAAGAAGAGACTTTTAGTATCAATCTCGTCCAAAGAAAGACGATAATTATTATTAATTCTTCTTAGATTCTCATTACAAAGTTTCTGTCCAAGTTTCTAAATATACATTACATGGGACTATTTTCCAGGACTCCTATAGCAACTAACATAGAGTTTTCTTACTTTCGTCGTTAATAGGTATATACTGCAGGTTTCATCTGCATACCATACCGTAATTTTACTTATATACGATGGGAATGTAAAGGAGTATGTTCCGAAGCAATGAGAACAAGCTCGGCGAATGAATTTAGAAACTTCTGAATGCTTTTTATTAACTTACTGTCGCGTATTAACACCAATTCTCACATTCGTAATGTTCTTTCTCATCATTTACATATTGGTAGGTTGCGAAAGATTTTTACAACCCCCTTCTTAATGGACGATATCCTGCAATTGATATTTTTTTGGGTTTTTAATCCAATTTTTCCACATTTTTCTCATACTATCAGTTTAAATTATTTATTAGACAATTTAGAAAGATTGGTTAAGTCGAATATTAGGCATATGAGAAATATATCTTCACGATTAATAAATCTCGCCAAAATAAAAACTTTTTATTATTACAATTTTACACTGATTTATGTTAAAAATATCTGGAAAATATTTTCTTTCCCTCCTCTTTTATCTTCGTCTCTTTTTCGGAAATTGCTCATTCATCAATCCTAAAGACTAATCTATTATATATAGATGCTTCTCCGGATTCATTACTATATATAAAGCTGCAAATCCGACTCATTCATACAAATTCCTGGGCATTTCTAATCGAGCTGGAAGACTGAAATTTTCAAGAGAGATTTATAATTGACAGTCAAGTTGGGAAAAAATCAAAAATTCCTAGATTTTGACCTAGATTTGAGCCCAGAGACGATTATATTTTTCAATGTAATTAAACGGGAAAAACGAAACATGGCCATGCAGAGAAAATTTCTTTCGTTAATTAAAATGTGAAAAAGTAATCGTAAAGCAGTAGGACTTGGTCTGTATTACGTCTGAAAGATTAAAGTTTACTTTTCTTGCGACCGATTTAAATATTCCTGCACAAAATTTGCAAAATTTTAGTTTGAACGCCAATTTTTTACGTTTTTTTCTCCTCATTTTGAAAATTAAATCTATGGCAAACAACCATTGTTTGAATCGAAAACAAGTTTGTTTACGATCCTATTTTCATACGCCATGATAAAGGTTTGATGCATTTTTAATTATTTTAAATGTTTCTTTCGATATATGTTATTAATGAATGCTGAAAAATGTAAATTTCATCAAAATAGACCGTGGATATCTGCACGGTCAATGAATCAATCGTGAATGCATGCTGTGAAAACATAAGTTCATGTAGAGAATACGAGACCATTAATAACCAATAATCGTAAAAGTCATGTAAGTAGTGAGATTATTCTAGAATGAAGTACATAGATATTAATTTAAATTAATATATAGGGATATTTTTGTAAATTTAAAGGTTTAACAACAGTCTTTAGAAATAACATAACTACAAGCAATAAAAATCATTAGTTTAACGAACACTATAGTTTAGTAATATATTTTATTTCATAGCTCACTTAACCAAATATATTTATCGTATGCTGAACTCGGACTAAAAAGTTCCATGTATGCTTCACTTTCGTACTATATACATTGTGATATATTGTCACCGAAAAGGTCATACCGGAAACCAAACCCATTGCTGCCCGCCTTTCTTGAAGGACCATGTTATCATTGAATATCAAGAAATTGTAACTTTCAACTAAGTGAACAACAAATATCTACTCAGGAATTACATGGTATCATTGAACGGTGTTAGGATATCGTTGTTCTACGTATATGGTAGATTTCTTTTCGTGTGTGACTTTCTGTGCTTTTTATTATATGCCTATTATGTTTCTTCTTTTCTATTTTAATTAAATATAATTATTCTGTCATCCTCTTCAAAGATAACTGAAAATTAAGTTCCTTTTTCTACATTTTTTAATTAATACGTAGTACGCAATTAGTACGTAGTATATTACGTAATTCAACTTTCATCAAAATAAAAAACAAAAATCTACACATAAGGTACACTGATTTCCTTCAACGACCTTCTGATTGCGTTGTTCTACGCTGGATAATTCTTCGTAAGTAAAAACAATTTTTGCATGTATCATTGTATGAATATTATTTTCCCATCTTCTCCAAACGCGCTTTAGAATAAAGTTCTTTTTCTACGTTCATTAAAACTGTTTACATAATTACGTTGCCTATTGTCTATTGGTTTGTTTAATTAGAAACGGAGCTCATTGTCGTGGTAGACGCCATTTAATGAATATAAGATTATAATGCAATATGTCTTGCACTGAACCTATTACTACATAGGTAATCGTAAATTTATTTTCCGCATTTTTATCATATGTAGATTTTTATTCTAACTTAACATTCTTAAGCTTATTTCTTTAATTTAATTTTACGAATGCACATTAAATCGTCGTCGTCGCCGCTGCTACATTCATCGCGGTGGAATCCCGAAAGAGATACCACGGAATCAGCCGTTCGCCGCGGAAACCTACGACCTTATATATTCATTGAGGGCTGAAATCCAAAACTAAGTAAGGTAGGAATTGATTTGAGAAGCGAAGGTTTTCACATTGCCAGCTGTATGTAGCGCTAGGAAGAGTACGTTCCTCAGAAAATATCAGGGTGTTAGTTTCACCGGAAAGGATATTTGATAATATTCAGCACGCCGTCAATATTGTCCTCATCATCATATGGTGATCTGCCCTGAAGGAGGCGCCGCGGCCATAGGATTTAATTGGAACATGTCTTGCACTAAACCGAGTTCATACCACAGGTAATCAATCGTCTATCGATTTCTCGAATCTTAATTTTATGCAGATTTTTATTCTAACTTTACTTTGGCGTATTTCCTTTATTTAACTTTTCGAATGTGTAATCATGAAGAACTCAACTCCAAAACTCCCGTATCAAATGAACGTGAAAGGCCATCGAAGTAATTATTCTATTATTATATTTTTTGATGATTCTCGATCTTAGATTTGAAAATTGTGTAACTAAAGACAATGGCATAATTAAAAAGGAACAAAAACATCGCATATAGACCCATAACTCGGGGTAGTATACCTTGATAATTTTCTTTGCTTGCAGTTTGCAAGCACTCATTTACTAGTTACTATATATAAAGCTGCAATCCTGACTCATTGATACAAACTGTTTGGCTATTTCCAATCGAGCTAGAAGGCTGAAATTTTCAGGAGTGGTTAACAATTCACACTCAACCCGGGGAAAAATCGAAAATTCTCAGATTTTGACCTAGAATTGAGCCCAGAGAAGATTATATTTTTCAATGTATTTAAACGGAAATAACGAAAATTGGCCATGCAGAGCAAATTTCTTTCGTTAATTAAAATGTGAAAACGTAATCGTAAAGCAGTTGGACTTGGTCTATATTACGTCTAAAAGATTAAAGTTTTCTTTTCTTGCGACCGATTTTAACATTCCGACACGAAATTCGCATAATTTTAGTTTGATCGCCAATTCATTGCGTTATTTTTCTCTCATTTCGAAAATTAAATCTATGACAACAGCCATTGTTGTAATCGAAAACAAAGTTGTTTACAATACTGAATTCATACGCCATGATGAAGGTTTGATGCATTTTTAAAATTTTTAATGTTTCTTTCGATATATGTTATTACTGAATGTTTGCTGAAAAATGTAAATTTCATCATAATAGACAGTGGATATTTGCACGGTCAATTAATCAATCGTGAATGCATGCTGTGATAACACGTGTTTATGTAGAGAATACGAGACCATTTATCAACGAAGATAATCGGCAAAGTCATGTAAGTAGTGAGATTATTCGAGAATATATAGATATTAATATAAATTAAGAAATAGGGATATTAATGTAAATTGAAAGGTTTAACGACAATCTTTAGAAATAACATAACTACAACCATTACGAATCATTAGTTTCACGAACACTATAGTTTAGTAATATTTTATTTCATAACTTACTTAACCAAATACATTTATCATATACTGAACTCAGACTAAAACATCTCATGTATGCTTCACTTTCATACTACATACATTGTGATATATAGCCACCGAAAAGCTCATACCGGCAACCAAACACATTGCTGCCTGCCTTTATTGAAGGACCATGTTATCATTGAATATCAAGAAATGGTAACTTTCATCTAATTGAACAACAAATATCTACTCAGGAATTACATGGTATCATTGAACGATATTACGATATCGTTGTTCTACGTATATGGTGGATTGCTTTCGTGTGTGTTTTTCTGTGCTTTTTATTATATGCCTATTATTTTTCTTCTTTCCTATTTTAATAACATATAGTTATTGTATCATCCTCTCCAAAGAGAATTTAAAAATTAAGTTCTTTTTCTTCGTTTTTTTAATTAATACGTAGTACACAATTAGTACGTAGTATATTACGTAATTGAACTTTCATCAACATGAAAAACAAAAATCTACACATTAAATACACTGATTTCCTTGAAAGACCTTCTGATTACGTCGTTCTTCGTGTTCGCTGGATATTTTTTCGTTAGTATAGACAACTTTTGCATGTATCAATGTATGAATATTATTTTCCCATCTTCTCCAAATGGGCTTTAGAATAAAGTTCTTTTTCTACGTAATTTAGAACTATTTACACAATATTTTACACATAATTACGTTGAATATTGTCTATTTGTTTATTTAATTAGAAACGGAGCTCATTGTTGTGGTAGATGCCATTTAATGAACATAGTTTTCAATTGCAGTATGTCTTGCACTGAACCGAATACTACACAGGTAATCGTCTATTTATTTTCCGCATTTTTATCTTATGCTGATTTTTATTCTAACTTTACTGTTTGGCGTATTTCCTAAATATAATTTTACGAATGCGTAATCATTAAAGGCTCCCGTGTCACATAAACGTGAAAGGCTTTCGAAATAATTATTTTACTATCATATTATTTGTTGAATCTCGATCTCACTCATTTGAAAATTATGTTATAGAATAGTCAGTGGTATAATTAAAAAAAATTTCTTTCCATATATGTTATTACTAAAGGTTGAAAAATGTAACTTTCATCAAAATGGACAGCGAAAATCTGCAGGGTCAATGAATTATTCGGGAATACATACTGTGATAACATAAGTTTATGTAGAGGATACGAGACCATTTTTCAACGAGGATAATCGGAAAAGTCATGTAAGTAGTGAGATTATTCGAGGATGAAGTTGACAAATCTACACTGAATCTATTTAGGGGGAATAGGAAAGCAATTTAGCTTATGAATTCTCATTAGTTACTGCCGAAGTAAGTATTATACGGGATCAAGTCTACCTATACCTGAGTAAAAGTAAGTACAACTGAAATTTACATAATCCTAAAATATTAATTTCTGAATATTGATGTAAATAAATAGTTTTAACAACAATCTTTAGAAATAATATTAATATAAATAATACGAATCATTAGCATCAAGACCACTACAGTGTAGTGATATTTCACTTCATAGCTCACTTAAACAAATCCATTTATCATATACTGAATTCAGAATATAAAGTTTCCTTAGAGAGCAATTTAGCTGTACATTCTCATTAGTTAGTGACGAAGTATATATTATACGGGATCAAGTCTACCAGTACCTGAGTAAAAGTAAGTACAACTAAAATATACATAATCCAAAAATATTAATTTCTGAATATTAATGTAAATTAATAGTTTTAACGACAATCTTTAGAAACAATATAACTACAAACACTAAGAATCATTAACAACACGACCACTATAGTTTAGTAATAGTATTTCACTTCATTCTCACTTAATCAAATGCATTTATCATGTACTGAATTATGTCTAAAAAGTTCCTTTGTCATGGCCTTTTCCGATTCCTAATTTATGGCGTTGCATTAATATGTTTCGTCTTTCCTATTTTAATTGCATATAATCATTCTGTCAGCCTCTCCAATTCACCTCAAATTATTTTCCCATCTTCTGCAAATGGGCTTTAGAATCAAGTTCCTTTTCTACGTTCTTCAATATTATTTAAATAGTAGCGTTGCCTACTGTCTATTTGTTTATTATTATTAATTTACTTTGTTTTGCATATTTCCTTAATTTAATTTTACGCATGCATATTCATTAAGGACTTCCGTACCAAATAAACGTTAAAGGCTTTCGAAATAATTATTCTATTATTATATTATTTGATGAATCTCGATCTCAAATTTCAAAATTATGCATACGATAGACAGTGGTATAATTAAAAATAAACGTAAATGTAACATATATACCGATAACTCAGGGTAGTATCCCTTAATGATTTGCTTTGCTTGCAGTTTGCAAGCACCCATTTACTAGTTATTATCTATTATATATAGATGCTTCTCCGGATTCATTCATATATATAGCTATATAGATAGGATACAAATTCACAGGCTAAACCACAATCGTCATTGACCTGAAATTTTTGCGACAAATTGGCCATAACGTGTAACCTCCAGAAAAATTGCGATTTTGAACCTCCGTGTCATTGGTTCGATTCCAGAGGGCCCCAAAGTCCCGATTTTTCCCGTTTAAATGCATTGCCGTGATTTTCGGGAATTTTTAAAAAATACTTCCCGGATAGGTAGATAATCAAAACTCTAGGAGCCGTTATATATGGTCATGATCTATTGAAAACATTAATGACTTTGATGAAAAATATCCTAGGTTCTATGCTAGGACGATGCAAAAATCCGCCGTTTAAAATACATGGGAGTAATTTTTCATTATTTTTTTTGATGAACTTATTGAAATTATAGGATGTTCGTGCTTTGCTGGAAGATATATGGTACGAATTGGTTTTAGAAAAAAATTTTTATAAGACCGTACTATTCCTGGGTTCCATTCCAGAGCACAATAACTTTTCTCTCATAAGGAATATAAGGGAAAAGTAGGACGTCATTTGAGGCAGTTGTAACCAATATTTCTGCTTGAATTTTCACACATGGTTAAAGGTGGAGATCTTCTTTAATGCGGCATGGAAAGTATTACCAGAAAGACCCGGGTTCGAAGCCAGACGGTATATATATCCCCCATTTATAATATATTGAGTTAGTTTTCATTATTTATTTTGTTGTACTTATCAAAATAATAGGAATTTCTTGCTTTGCTGGAAGATGTATATTAAGACTTGGCTTAAGAAAAAAAATAGATACGAGAATGCTGTTCCTGGGTTCGATGCCAGAGCACGTTAAAATTTCTCTCATAAGGAATATAAGGGAAAAGTAAGTCGTCGTTTTAGGCAGTTGCAGCCAATATTTCTAATTGAATTTCCACACATAGTTAGAGATGGTGATCTTCTGTTTTGCTGCATAGTATGTTAACCAGGAAGACCCGGGTTCGATGCCAGACGATTAATTTGCAACGGATTTTAATATTATTTCCCAACCTTTTTTTTTTCTTTTTAGGACCGTCCCGATATAATGCCGATATAAAATTATTGTTGTCCATCTGCTTGCAGTATGCAAGCAACATTTTACTCGTATAATAGATAGATGCTTCTCCGGATTCATTCATATATCATATCTATTATATATAGACGCTTCTCCGGATATACTTATATATATATATATACACTGGGGATCAAAAGTATTAGCATGTTCCACAAGTGCCACCGACTTGAAATTTTTACGACATATTGGCCATAACGTGTAACCTCCAGGAAAAAGCCGACTTTGAACCTCAGTGTCATGGGTTCGATTCCAGAAGGCCCCAAAGTCACGATTTTGTCCATAAGAATACATGGCGGGGATTTTCGAAAATTTTTTTGAGGCACTTCCCGGAAAAGGAGAGAGTTGAAATTCTAGAGATCGCTAGATGCCGTGAATATCTAAAGGAAACCACAAAGACATCTACAAATATTATCCTTGGTTCGATGCTAGGCCAGGGCAAATATTCTCCCGTTTAATTTACATAGCGATTTTTAAGATTTTTTTAAATTACTTACAGATGACTTGGAAACTTGAAACTTGGCACGTAGATATATATCATAAATATATTTCATAATAAAATTTTAGAGCTCGCTGATGGTCCTTGGTTCGATCCCAGAGGGCAATTTACATCCTACAAAGCATTTCTTATGGAGATTACGGAAGCAAATTTTAGGTACTTCCTGGCAAGTTGTTGACTTCAAACTTTGCATTTATTAAGATCAGGTCAAACCAAGTCATAATGTGTTTTCACAGCTGCCAGTAGGTCCTGGGTTCGACACCAGGCGTCTCTACAATCAGTAATTGATTCAATTTTTAGGAACTATTTTGAACCCCTTCCCAATAATATAGAAACTTGAAATTCGGCATATAGATAGAGATAATAAATAACTTTCAGAAACATATTTTAGATTTCCAAGATCGTCCTTGGTTCGAATCCAGAGAGCCATTTAAATTCGTGAAAATTAGAACGTCTTTTGAGGCAGTTATAGCCCATATTTCTGCTTGAATTTTCACACATAGTTAGAGATAGTGATGTTCTATTGTTTTTCATAGTAGGTTCACCAGTAATACCCGGGTTTGATGCCAGACGATGAAATTTCAGCGAATTTTAAGAAAAATTTCAATCCACTTTTTTCTTTTGATGGTCGTCCCGATATGATGCCGACATGAAAATAGTGCTGTCGATCTGCTTGCAGTATGCAAGCAACATTTTACTCGTATTCATATATATATATATATATATAGAGAGGATACAAAGTCACAGGCTAAACCACTAGCGTCAATGGCTTGAAATTTTTACGACATATTGGCCATAACGTATAACCTCCAGAAAAATTGCGATTTTGAACCTCGATGTCATGGGTTCGATTCCAGAGGGCCTCAAAGTCCCGATTTTTCCCGTTTAAATGCATTGCTTTGATTTTCGGGAATTAAAAAAAAATACTTTCCGGATAGGTATCGAATCAAAACTCACGGAGCCTATATATATGGTCATGATCTATCGAAAACATAAATGAGTTTTACGGAAAATATCCTGGGTTCGATGCTAGGTCGGGGCAAAAATCGGCCGTTTAAATTGCATTGTGGCGATTTTTAAGATTTTTTTTGGACCCTTTCCCGATGGCATGAAAACTTGAAATTCGGCATGGAGTTGGAGATCAATAATAAATTTCAGGATCCAATTTTATATATTCGCTGATTATCCTTGGTTCGATCCCAGAGGGCCATTTAAATTCCTCAATGCATTTCTTACGGAGATAACGGAAACAAATTATAGGTACTTCCCGGCACGATAAAGACTTCAAACTTTGCACTAAGAAAGATTAAGTGTATACAAATCAAACTGTGCATTCCCAGCTGTCAATGTGTCCTGGGTTCGACACCAGGCGTCTCTAAAATCAGTAACTGATCCGATATTCAATAATTATTTTGAACCCTTTCCCAACAATATAGAAACTTGAAATTCGGCATGTAGATAGAGATCATAAATAACTTTCAGAAACATTTTTTAGATTCCCAAGATCGTCCTTGGTTCGAATCCAGAGAGCCATAAAAATTCCTGAAAATGAGAACGTCTTTTGAGGCAGTTGTAGGCAATATTTCAGCTTGAATTTTCACACATTTGTAGAGATGGCGATGTTCTATTGTGCTGCATAGTAACTTCAACAGTAAAGACCCGGGTTCGGTGCCAGACGATGGAATTTCAGTGAATTTTAAGAAAAATTTCAATCCATTTTTTCTTTTGATGGCCGTCCCGATATGATGCCGACATGAAAATAGTGTTGTCGATCTGCTTGCAGTATGCAAGCAACATTTTACTCGTACTATATATAAAGCTGCAAATCCGACTCATTGACACAAATTCCTGGGCATTTTTAATCGAGCTAGAAGGCTGAAATTTTCAGGAGGGAGTTATAATTCACAGTCGAGTTGGGAAAAAATCGAAAATTCTCATATTTTGACCTAGGATTGAGCCCAGACACGATTATATTTTTCAATGTATTTAAACGGGGAAAACGAAAAATGGCCATGCAGAGAAAATTTCTTTCGTTAATTAAATTATGAAAACTTAATCGTAAAGCAGTAGGACCTGGTCTGTGTTACGTCTAAAAGATTAAAATTTACTTTTCTTGCGACCGATTTTAACATTCCTGCACGAAATTCGCAAAATCTTAGTTTGAACGCCAATTTTTTACGTTTTTTTTCTCCTCATTTTGAAAATTAAATCTATGGCAACAACCATTGTTTGAATCGAAAACAAGTTTGTTTACGATCTTATTTTCATACGCCATGATAAAGGTTTGATGCATTTTTAATTATTTTAAATGTTTCTTTCGATATATGTTATTAATGAATGCTGAAAAATGTAAATTTCATCAAAATAGACAGTAGATATCTGCACGGTCAATGAATTATTCGGGAATACATACTGTGATAACATAAGTTTGTGTAGAGAATACGAGACCATTTATTAACGAAGATAATCGGAAAAGTCATGTAACTAGTGAGATTATTCTAGAATGAAGTACATAGCTATTAATATAAATTAATAAATAGGGATATTAAGGTAAATTAAAAGGTTTAACAACAATCTTTAGAAATACCATAACTGCAAGCAATACGAATCATTAGTTTAACGAACACTATAGTTTAGTAATATATTATATTTCATAGCTCACTTAACCAAATACATTTATCATATACTGAACTCAGACTAAAACGTTCTATGTATGTTTCACTTTCGAACTATATACATTGTGATATATTGTCACCGAAAAGCTCATACTGGCAACCAAACCCATTGCTGTCTGCCTTTCTAGAAGGACCATATTATAATTGAATATCAAGAAAGTGTAACTTTCATTTAAATTAACAACAAAATCTACACAGGAAATAAATGATATCCTTGAACGATGTTAGGATTATACGTATATGGTGGATTGCCTTTCGTGTATGAAAATTGTGCTTTTTATTGTATGCCTATTATGTATCGTCTTTTCTATTTTAATAACATATAATTATTCTGTCATCTTATCCATACAGAATTTAAAATCATGTTAAATTCTGTCATCTTATCCATACAGAATTTAAAATCATGTTAAATTTTCGTTTTTTTAATTAATACGTAGTACCTTACATAATGATATGGGATACAGCTGGGGAAACGATAAATAACCACGAAGAAGCAATTGTTTTCATTCATATAAGCATAAAAAATGTACCTACAGTGGAGAGAATTTAACTGAATTATACCTCAAAGAGGAATTTTTATTTTTCCAGCTCCCAATTTCGCCCTGTCGGCAACATCTTAATTAAACACAAATTAATATTGTTTTTATTTGAATCCTTCCCAAGATCAAAACTCAGGCTACGACCATTATTTACGTGGAATACAAATTTGTTTGCAGTTCGAATAACATGCGCCGTCATGAAAGTGTGAAGGTTTTGAAATATTTTTCATGTATCTTTTGTTTGTAATATTAATATACATCAAGAACATTTAACTTTCATCAAAACAAACAACTAAAATCTACTCATAAAATACGCTGATTTCCTTGAACGACCTTTGGATAACGTTTTTCTACGTATTAGCTGGATGATTCTTCGTAAGTAAAACAATTTCTCTGATTAAAAATGTATGCTTACTATTTTTACTCTTTTCTATTGTATTCACCTCAAATTATTTTTCCACATTCTGCAAACGGGCTTTAGCATTAAGTTCTTTTTCTACGTTTTTCAAAATTATTTACATAGATACGCTGCCTGTTGCATATTTGTTTGTTTATATAATTAGAAACGGAGCTCATTGTCGTGGTAGACGCCATTTAATGAGCATAGGATTCAATTGCATTATATCTTGCACTGAACCGAATACTACACAGGTAATCGTCTATTTATTTGCCGCATTTTTATCTTATGCAGGTTTTTATTCTAATTTTGCTTTGATTGGCGTATTTCCTTAATTTAATTTTACGAATGCATATTCATTAGGAATCAGCTCCAAATCTCCCGTATCAAATAAGCGTAGAAGGCCTTCGAAATCCAAAGGGGGACATCCTAATACTTTGAACAACCTTCGGATTATGTTGTTCTACGTGTTTGCTGGATAATTTTTGTAAGTAAAAACAATATCTGCGTTTATCATTGTATGCTAATTATTTTCCCAACAGCTTCATACGGGCTTTAAAATAAACTTCTTTTTCTACATTGTTCAAAATCATTTAGTTAGGTTGCCTTATTTCTATTTGTTTCTTTAATTAGAAACGGAGCTCATTGTGCCGCGGTATACGCCACTTAATGAACATAGGATTCAATTGAAGTATGCCTCGCACTGAACCGAGTACTACAGGTAACGAATCCTCTATCGATTTCTCCCATTTTTGTCTTACGCAGATTTTTATTCTTACTTTACTTTGTTTGGCGTATTTCCTTAATTTAATTTTACGTATGCGTATTCGTTAAGGTCTCAACTGCAAAACTCCCGTACCAAATAAACGTGAAAGGCCTCCGAAATAATTATTATGGTAAAATTTCTGAAGAACACCGGAACTTTCTCTTCCTATATCTCCGTTATTACTTGATATTTTGAGATGAATTATATATCACATTGAAGATAAGGGATTGCGCATTTTTTTCATTTTGAGAAATTACTCCTAATTGCCATGTTTTAGGAGATATTTTATTCCTCTTCCAAAATTTTACCATTATCATATTATTATGATGAAACTAGATCTCACATTTTAAAAATAGGTATACGATAGACAGTGGTATAATTAAAAAGAAACATAAATGTAACATATAGACCCACAACTAAGGGTAGTATTTTCCTTAATAATTTTCTTTGCTTGCATTATGCAAGCACCCATTTACTAGTTACTATATATAAAGCTGCAAATCCGACTCATTGACACAAATTCCTGGGCATTTCTAATCGAGCTAGAAGGCTGAAATTTTCAGGAGGGAGTTATAATTCACGGTCGAGTTGGGAAAAAATCGAAAATTCTCAGATTTTGACCTAGGATTGAGCCCAGAGACGATTATATTTTTTAATGTATTTAAACGGGAGAAACGAAAAATGTCCATGCAGAGCAAATTTTTTTCGTTAATTAAAATGTGAAAAAGTAATCGTAAAGCAGTGGGACTTGGTCTGTATTACGTCTAAAAGATTAAAATTTACTTTTCTTGCGACCGATTTAAATATTCCTGCACAAAATTTGCAAAATTTTAGTTTGAACGCCAATTTATTACGTTTTTTTCTCCTCATTTCCAAAATTAAATCTATGGCAACAACCATTGTTTGAATCGAAAACAAGTTTGTTTACGATCCTATTTTCATACGCCATGTTAAACGGTTTGATGCATTTCTAATTATCTTAAATGTTTCTTTCGATATATGTTATTAATGAATGCTCAAAAATGTAAATTCCATCAAAATAGACAGTGGATATCTGCACGGTCAATGAATTATTCGGGAATATATACTGGGATAACATAAGTTTATGTAGAGGATACGAAAACATTTATCAACGAAGATAATCGGAAAAGGCATGTAAGTAGTGAGATTATTTGAGAATGAAGTACAAAGATGTTAATATAAATTAACAAATAGGGATATTAATGTAAATTAAAAGGTTTAACAACAGTCTTTAGAAATAACATAACTGCAAGCATTACAAATCATTAGTTTCACGAACACTATACGTTAGTAATATTTTATTTCATAGTTCACTTAACCAAATACATTAATCATTTATTAAACTCAGACTAAAAAGTTCCGTGTATGCTTCACTTTCATACTACATACATAAATTGTGATATATTGTCACCTAAGAACTCATACCGGCAACCAAACCCATTGCTGCCCGCCTTTCTCGAAGGTCCATGTTATCATTGTATATCAAGAAATTGTAACTTTCATCTAATTGAACAACAACTATCTACTCAGGAATTACATGGTATCATTGAACGATGTTACGATATCGTTTTTCTACGTATATAGTGGATTGCTTTTCGTGTGTGAGTTTCTGTGCTTTTTATTATATGCCTATTATATTTCTTCTTTTCTATTTTAATTACATATAATTATTGTATCATCCTCTCCAAAGAGAATTTAAAATTAAGTTCTTTTTCTACGTTTTTTTAATTAATACGTAGTACACAATTAGTACGTAGTATATTACGTAATTCAACTTTCATCAAAATGAAAAACAGACATCTACACATAAAATTCACTGATTTCCTTGAACGACCTTCTGATTACGTTGTTCTACGCTGGATAATTCTTGGTTAGTAAAAACAATTTTTGCATGTATCATTGTATGAATATTATTTTCACATTTTCTCCAAACGGGCTTTAGAATAAAGTTCTTTTTCTACGTTCTTTGAAACTATTTACATAATTGCCTATTGTCTATTTGTTTATTTAATTAGAAACGGAGCTCATTGTCGTGGTAGACGCCATTTAATGAATACAGGATTATTTTGCAGTATGTCTTGCAATGAACCGAATACTACACAGGTAATCGTCTATTTATTTTCCGAATTTTTATCTTATGCAGATTTTTATTCTAACTTAATATTCTTAAGCTTTAATTTACTTTTACGAATGCACATTAAAACGTCGTCGTCGCCGCTGCTACATTCATCGCGGTGGGATCCCGAAAGAGATACTACGGAATCAGCCGATCGCCTCGGAAACCTTCGACCTTATATATTCATTGAGGACTAAAAATCCAAAAATAAGTAAGGTAGGAATTGATTTGAGAAGCGACGTGTTTTCACATTGCCAGCTGTATGTCGCGCTAGGAAGAGTACGTTCCTCAGAAAATATCAGGGTGTTAGTTTCACCGGAAAGGATATTTAATAATATTCCGCACGCCATCAATATTGTCCTCATCATCACATGGTGTTCAGCCCAGAAGCAGGCACCGCGGCCATAGGATTCAATTGGAGTATGTTTTGCACTAAACCGAGTACATACCACAGGTAACAAACCGTCTATCAATTTTCCGTATTTTTATCTTATGCAGATTTTTATTCTAATTTTACTTTGGCTTATTCCCTTAATTTAACTTTACGAATGAGTATTCATTAAGGACTCAACTCCAAAACTCCCGTAAAAGTTGAAAGTGAAAGGCCTTCGAAGTACTTATTCTATTATTATATTATTTGATGAATCTCGATCTTAGATTTAAAATTATGTATACTAAAGACAATGGCATAATTAAAAAGGAAAATAAATATAGCATATAGACCGATAACTCAGGATAGTATCCCTTAATTATTTTCTTTGCTTGCAGTCTGCAAGCACCCATTTACTAGTTCATATATATAGATAGATAGGATACAAATTCACAGCCTAAACCACAAGCGTGATTGACTTGAAATTTTTACGGCGTATTGGCCATAACGTTTAACCACCAGAAAAATTGCGATTTTGAACCTCAGTGTCATAGGTTAATTTCCAGAGGGCCCCAAAGTCCCGATTTTTCCCGTTTAAATGCATTGCTTTGATTTTCGGGAATTAAAAAAAAATACTTTCCGGATAGGTAGAGAATCAAAACTCAAGGAGCCTATATATATGGTCATGATCTATTGGAAACATAAATGAGTTTTACGAAAAATATCCTGGGTTCGATGATAGGTCGGGGCAAAAATCGGCCGTTTAAAATGCATTGTGGCGATTTTAAAGATTTTTTTGGACCCCTTTCCGAATGCATGGAAACTTGAAATTTGGCATGGGGTTAGAAATCATAAATATATTTCATAATAAAATTTTACATATTCGCTGATGGTCCTTGGTTCGATCCCAGAGGGCCATTTGCACTCCACAATGCATTTCTTATGGGGATAACGGAAACACATTTTAGGTACTTCCCGGTATGATATCGACTTCAAACTTTGTATGAAATTAGATCAAGTCCTAGCAAGTCATTTTGTGCATTTACAGCTTCCAATACGTCCAGGGTTCGACACCAGGCGTCTCTACAATCAGTCACTGATCCGATTTTTAAGAATTATTTTGAACCCCTTCCCAATAATATTAAAACTTGAAATTCGGCATATATATAGAACGTATAGATACATTTCGAAAACATATTTTATATTTCCTAGATCGTCCTTGGTTCGAATCCAGAAAGCTATTTACATTCGTGAAAAGTAGGTCTTCGTTTGATGCAGTTGCAGCCAATATTTCTGCTTGAATTTTCACACGTATTTAGAGAAGATGATCTTCTGATGAGCTGCATAGAAATTTCACCAAAAAGACCCGGGTTCGATGCCAGACAATTAAATTGAAGCGAATTTTAGGAATATTTTCAATCCTTTTTTTCCTTTCCGGGACCGTCCCGATATAATGCCGTTATGAAATTAGCGTTGTCGATCTGCTTGCAGTATGCAAGCTACATTTTACTCGTATAATAAATAAATAATATACCTGCAGCTACAATTCTTGTAAAGACGATCAGGTTCGTTTTGTTTCTTCGGATTTTACCATATTTTTCTAAATGCATATTTATTTAAAATTCAAACAGAAAGTAATCCCAGACGTCATCTAAAATATTTTACAATTATTTCATTCGTCTTTGTAATCCATAAACAATTTCTGTTAGTAATACATCTTGTAGTTATATTATAAACTAGTTCAATACCAATTTATTCATAAAAATAACTAATATAAATGCCCAAAAGTTGACGCTGAATCTGAATGGACCTCAAAGTTATTTTGTAATACGTGGAGATTTTCACGTAACTTTCGATATTTAATCAACATATACCTTCTCAAGTATATGAGTCTACAGATTATATAGATAGCCCTTTAAATTTATACCAAAATTCAGTACCACAACAGGAAATAAACATAAAATGATGATGCTGTTTTAGATAGTTAGTAGTAGCAATAGTTTTGGAACGAAAGTGTTGGAAAATTGGCTCAGTATAAATAAATCAAGTTCGCTGTTTCCTTCCTTGAAAAATGTTCCTTCATACTGCCGGCGAGAGTCGTTGCGAGACAGCTGGGGAAAAACTACCAGCAACAGATCGGACTAAGAGAATGTTTATGAGTAAATGTTACGATAAATGCTAAAGGAAATGTTTTTGGGTCAGAGTAATGATAAATGCTATCAAAAGCTGTGCCGTGGGAGGAAATTCCATGGAATGAAATTCATTGCCCACAACTGCGCTTCTTAATGATATTGTCAAACGTCATGATGCGGCAGATGAATGAGCCATTTAAGAAAACCAAGAGAACGCAAAACCCCATTTGAATGTGAACTAGTAACAGGTACATTCAAACTCACTCGGTGAGCTCTGACGTTGCAATAGTGTGTGCTACAAAAACGAATTATAAACATTTGTTAAGCAATGAAAACTTTTGAAACATCAGAAATAATGAGTAAAATACCAAGTCTGTAAGATGAGTGGTAAATCCATGAATATACTTAATATGAACAATAGAAAAAGCGACATACTCAGATAATATGGGGAATCCCATAGTATCGGTTGTAATGCCTCAATATAGTCGTTCCTCTATCCAAACACATTTAAACAGCCATTTAATGAAACGTATGTACGCTCAGTCAAAAAAACTAACTTACCCTAAAGAAACGCAATTTTCACTAAAATTTCGTATTCTTAGATACTTGGTCAGGCCCAAGATGAACTTAGTCAGAGCTTTTGTACACTTATTATTGAACCTAAAGGGCAACTTTTCCAACCTATTACATTTCCGATACTAAAATGTTTTGTTTCTCGATACGCCCACATGGGGATGCCCAAGTCTCCCCTCATTTCCTCCTAGTTTTCACTAATTTCCGTTATTCCACGTCATTGTCCTTTCATTTGAATCGAAAATGAAGAAAAAGAAGGAACAGATTGATTTTAGTAGAGATAAAGATGAAAGAGAAAATAGAGGAATTGTATAAGCTCGTCAGAATGAATGATGTCATATCATATTAATAATTAAGATCTCAACGTGTATATGTTATTATTATGTATTTATTATGTGTAAGTTCCCATTTCATGAATTGGGCAATTACACGTTTGGGGTGAAAGGAACCCTACCTACCACACTCAACCCATCGGCGCCGCGCATATTTCACGATTTATAGCGGAGATTAATTAATTATTTAAATATGCGCGGCGCATGAAATGGGCAACTTTTGCCCATTTCATGAAATGGGCAATTACACGTTTGGGGTGTAACATATATATAAATAACTCCTTTATATATTTGTTTATATATTTTCCTTTCCTTTGCTTTTGATTGAAATTAAACCTATCCAATCACTTATCCAATCAAAATCATTTTCACTTACTCTCTCTATTGATATCTATATATACACTGTGGGTACACCAATAAAATTTGTATAGGTCATCATCAGCTATCATTAGAATTGAAGACATCAAAAATGTCTATTCATCCATATTTCCTCTGAAGAGAAAAGGCCAAGACCAGATAACAAAGATGGAAACAGATAAGAAACTTTTAATGTTAGCGGAATCGTGTCATTCAGAGGCAAAAGCAGCATGTTGCTCTCTTGAATAATTTGAATATCAGACATTTTGGTTCCTCATTTACCAAATTATATTCCACATAAAATGTGACAAAATATCCGTTTTCAATCCAAAGCGATAAAGGTAGAGGGAAAACGAAACACTATTTACATTATTTACTGATTTTTGCTCCAAAAACCAAACATTTTTACCTCCGAATAAAACCATTAACCTTACCGTTATCCCCTTTCAGATGGTATCCGAGTACCATTCTGTTGGTCACGTTCTTCCAGCAGCATTCGGCATAACGGTTGCGAAAACCAGGATGTGCGAAAGAATCGCTACGACTCGTCATTCGAATCGGTCAAGAAAGATTTCTTTCCCAGCGAAGTTCAGTCCCCCGCAGAGAAGATTTCTAACCTCTGCGATACAAACGCTTTTCTGGATGCTAGCAATCCCGCGTGAAATCATAAACTCCGTCCTTCACTTTTCCGTATTCCTTAACATGAAAACGAGACTTTAATGCCTTAGCGAAGATTTATGTAAGAAGTATGCTTTAAGCTAGGACAGTGGTTACAGCATATAAATGGAAATATGTGTATAAAGTAAGTAATTTCTAGTAATTTATAAGTCTTGTCGTTTTATGTACAATTTAAGAAGGCGTCACTGCTAAATCTAGAAAAAATGTGAAACTAACTTTTTTAGACTTGGGTAGTGATGAAATTTATGGCTCTACCTTCAACTATGAAATTATCATGTTAGCAAACTCGGACTGGATAGTGAGCCTGACAAAAAACAATGGAAAATGAAATCATAGAACTTAGAAGAATTACAGCATAAATATTATTCATCATCCAGTTTATGAACATAACGGAATTGAGTCAAAAAAACAATCATTCATTTTATGAGGATAATCGACTGAAATTTAATTTTCAAAGAAACAAAATCCTCATTAACAATGCTATATCATTATTAGGCTGAGAAGCAAAATGGTTTTATGATTTCTGCTAAAATGGAACCAAGATCCAGTTTTAATCCTAGAGAACTTAGATTCAGCACTTTTTACCTATTTACACACAGAATATTCTATTATCTTGATGCTCAAAATTTGTTTCTCTCTCTCATTTGTTAAAGATGTGATACATAAAGAAAAACCCAAAATATACGCTTATATTCCTGCTACTACATATATCTTGATGAAAATAATGTATCAATCATGCCATTTGCTTTTTAATATAGAAAAGATAAATAGTATCTTTCACTTACTTTTAACCTGGTCTTGTTCCTGGATGTGGAAATGCGTGATGCATCTGCGAAAAGGTTATTGTTGTTTGTTCCTAAAAAGAATTAAAATTTTCTATTACTTCTAAAATCTTTGACTATCTAATTTTATCAATTCACTCATTCTAATATTATTATACTTCTTTATATTTCCATCATGTAAAGTCCAGTCTTATTTTATTTTAATGTATTTTCTGCGAATAAGTCCCAGATACTATATATTTATGATTGAAACATTTTCCATTTACATTTTGGTATAGGATAGAGGAATAGTATTTCATTTACCTTAGTCTCAAGTCTATTTCATGGCTGTGAAATTATTAAAACTATCGAAGAATCAATACTGAAATGATTAATTTATTTCTTTATTCATTGGAGTTTCTCTATATTGAATGTTAGACAAATTACATTGAAATGGTCATTGTGCTATAGTTACATAAACATATATGACATATCATTCATTCTCAATCAAGAATACCGGGACTATTGAGTGGTCAGCACTCCTCATTCGGCCTAGTCACCTCACACCCTCTCCACATCCCTTTGGGTAGCCTTTTTGGATGGGATAAGAATTCACACAGCCTAAGGTAAGACCATATTACAGGCAGAATCAGAAGAGAAAATTCTACATCGGAGCACAATGTAGGCATATATGGAAATATGGGGCCAAGCCTTAAAATCGCCGAAAGAGATGACCATAAGAGAATGATTAGAAGCCTATAATCAGAGCCTCTCCCAGAGATACGACGTCTGACCTTCGCAAAGTGACCTCCCAGACCGTTCGAAAGGGAGCTCTGAAGTCGCACTGCGAGGAGAGAGTAATGTTCCTGCATTGCACACACGTCATACTCCTTGCCCTCTCTCAGCTTCTGTCTCCGCAAATGCCTCCGAAGGACGAGAACCTATGACGCTTCCTTCTAACTTAAATGGGAAGCCATGCGTTTAATGGGCCACTACATGCATGCGAGAGAGCTCGTGTGAGGAAATGGCGGAGAAAGCGGAACGCATCAAATCTCCTTTGGCGTGAAAAATCCCAAATATATCACCCATTCTGAAGCATTTACTACTCGGCGGGAATGAGTTGCCTTGGTTTGAAATTAGGGAAAATTGCTGATTACCCTAACCCAAAGTACATTCACCCCTTTAATATTTAGCCGCTTTTCAATCTTTGAAGCTTAACCAGCGAATAAGTGCATCTCATCAAACGAAAGACTACACCAGGAATTGTCATATCCAGTCAATCACAACTAGTTTAAATCATCATGGTTTTACGAAGGCATAAATTCATGAAAACTGGCCGAGACAATGGTTCTATTACATTAAAGAGTTAAAGCTATTAACCCTTTTCTAGTCCAGTGAGTCCAAATGGAATCACAGCGTATTCTTGACTCCAGCATCCATTCATGTACCCGGCTGGCTCCACTTGGGCTCATAGGCTGTAGTATATAATTCTAGAAGTAGGTTTCATGACTTGCCATTCAAAAAAATCATGATCTTCAGCTGTAGCTGAAGATTGCTGTACTCATGCTCTCCAGTTATTGTCAGGGTGTATCGGTGTATCGGCGGTGGTGTTGACGTTACTGAAAAACTGACTGTAAGTGGGATATTTTCCCGTAAAAAACTTTAAAACTCTTTCATCATTTTTTGTTTAAGGTTTTAAGTAGTCGCTACAAAAATTTTTTTCACTAAATTTAACTTTATTCCATATAGATTATGTGACTAACTTTGGCTCTAATTACGTTTGAACGAATTAAAAATATTCTGCAGATAAATAACACCTTCAAAGACCTTTCAGTGGAAAAAGTATATTATTTTGCTATATTTTCAAAATTCGGACCGGAAAGGGTTAAATATATAACCGCTTTTCGACCTTAGAGGAATACATTTCATCGACCAAGAGATTATTCCCAGGAAAATAGGAGTCCTACCCACATCAAAATATTAAAAATAGCTACCCAGAGTGAGGGAAACCTGGGTTCGGGTCTCAGTCATGTCATCAGTACTTTTCACTTCTGTTTAGTGCAAAGTAAATTTCATTTCCATCATCTTTAATAATACTCTACCAAAACCGCAATTTTAACAACCTACAATCTCCATGGTTTTATGAAGACATAAATCATGGAGACTAACTGAGACAATAGCGCTATTATTTTTCAGAGCTAAACGATAAAGAGAAAGCATCCATCAGGATTGATGAGTTTTTCTTATGCCTGAGCTATCTTTTCCGGGTCTTTTGATATCTCGTTTTCCTTGGGTTTTGTTATGATTTTCTCTTGCTCCGTCTTTCAAGGTGAACTAATCTGCTTCCAAATCTTCAATACCTTTTAAAAAATCCTTATATTGTAGCACTATATATTCCGAACACTAATAATATAATTCCTAGTATATTCGTTCCAATTACCAATGAGCTTTGTTTTCCATTTGTCAAGAATTTGAGGCAATGCGTAATATGCAATATTTTGAGCACATATGATTATATAACAAATAGCGAAAAAGTAAAGGGAAAGGGCCACAAGAGTTACGTATTACTAGTATGGGCCAATATAGAATATGCGACCATCGTGTGGTTACTACATGAGAGTTGCGAGTAAAGAAAGTAGAAAAACCACTTACAAAGAAAAGCAGCTGGATTCCATAATGATCCACAAAACTGGAATGTGACTCTTGATTGAGAGACTAGAAAAATGATTCGACTAGTTTGTATGCATGAATTTATTTCTAGTGATGATGGGTGGGAAGGTTATTTATTAAGAAAAAGAATTTATAAATTAAGAAGGCGAAATTCTTTGGGTCTCACAAGCTTAGGCGTAAAAAATTGAAGGCGTATTAAAAATCTTCGTTTCCTAATTAGGGTTTTCAGAATTAAATAAGCTACGTACATCATTCTTAAAGCCTTGCCAGAAAATTTCAAATGTAAAGCCCATAGCTTTACCATTCAATGTACTATTTTGGGGTCATAAAAATATGGATGTTGGAGATATTTTCAGTAGTGATGATGGTTCTGGAGGAAGTTCTATATTGCTTGACAGGTTGATGGACGGAAGATATTATCTTCGTGACCGCTACGGTATCCGTGAAGTTTTGTTAGGAACTCCAAAAATCAAGAACCAAGTTAATGGCATATCAATATTATGTATGTATATTTTATTTATGCAAACAACTACCATGAAACGCTGAGCTTGATTACAGCTTATAATGCAGAATCAATAATAATGTGCTTATGTATATACATAAATTTGTATAAATATATAACACACGCAAGAACCATGTGTGCGTAAATGATTCTCAGGATATTAATTAAATGTGAGCCCAAAAAAGGCATTAAGCGCGGCTTGAAACGGAAAGTAACTGCTTGATTTTCGATTGTGCCCCAAAATCCTTCAGAAAAATATACAAAGATCAAAAAATTTGAATTTCTCCAATTAAATACTCGCGCATTTATCGACTTTTGATGGGGATGATGCACGTCTTTCAAGTTAGCGGTCAGTTAGGCTTCCGGGGACGGAACCAGCTGATGGTTTCGTAAGCGATGGCTTTCTATTGGGACCTTTGATGATGAGATCTCTGAAAACGAAATGTGAGAGAACAATATTGGCTCTGATGATTTCCAAACTGGTCGAAATCTCTTCCTGTCTTCTATGACCCATATCCGACTGAGCATACCGAAAGCTCTCTTCCGTATCTCCTTCCAAATTCCCATCTTTTCGCCCATCCTCCTAGCCAACATCTCTTTCTTCCCATTCACTTTTCCAGCTCGTTTTCCATTTCCTTTCCATAACACACTCGAGGGACCATTTATTTAGGATGTGTGGCCGTAGAATTTCTCTCAAAAAAGAGAAAATTTTTAATTAACTCTTTTATAGTCAGCTGAAAAAATACCTGAAAGTGACGCGGACATATTTTTGTGCCACTTAAAACTAAAGCCCGCTCAAACCGTCTCTAAATTTTTAAAGTTCTAACAGGTTTCTTTCCTTTTTCTATTTGAGTGACAGATAACGAAATTGAATTCTCAATTCAACACCCAATACCCTTCTGGTACTCATTATTATAAGTATACATTTGAATAAATAATTCATTGACATCAGATTATAATTACAGGTAGGGAATACGTAGATGAAATAAGGTATACGAAATACCAACCAATTTAAGATGGAGCTGAACTTGTAGCATATATTTGCTGCATAATTAAATTTAAATTTTTCTATATTTAGAAGAATATTTTAGTTTATACATGAAGATGAACGTAAAACTGACATAAAGAATTCCAATGGCCAGCAAACATTGAAAATAACTTAAAATATTTTCATGTGATTTCATAAACTAACTACTTTTCATTTATTTTTCTCAAACTGGGACTCTAAATCTAAGGGCGCATTTAATTTTTTTTCGGAAATGAAAAATTCACGCGCGTCATTCTTTTAAAACTTAAATTAATTGAAGATTATACCAGGAATTGTTATCACAACATGACGTTACCCTCCGGAATAGAAATCAAATCTAAGTTCATCCAAACCAAATCACGGAAATGTCTTTACGAATCAAAAGTGCAGGGAATTGGAGTTAAGTTAAATGTGACAGATTTTTCGGGCATTTCCGCGTTTATAATAAACAACTCTGGACGCCGTAATTCTGTTAAGTTTTCTCCTACCTCTGATGAGAGTACGAGGAAAAGAGATGATCTCTTTCTGTGATGGCGAAAATACTGCTAATAAAGGGTATTAAAACTTAAGAATTTTAAACATTGCAGAAAGCTATGTAATCTTGCAAAATGATAATGTATCAAATAAAGTCAATATATGCAGCAAAATTTCTTACGTGAATGAAGTTGCATCCGTAATGGGTTTTCTAATATGTAATTGTTATGGGTTGGTTGGAAGAAGAGACTTCAAGTCTCAATCTCGCCCAAATAAAGAAGATTTATTATTATTATTATTATTGTTATTATTATTAAAGAATTCAATAGACTTCCTTAGAGCGCTATACAAATTTTGGCCGAATATAATTAATAATTCTAGTCAGCTCCTAATATTGAATATATTTTATCATAAATATACGATGATAAAATCGGCGTATTTTCATAATTTGACTTAAAATTTGGAGGAAACTTTGAATTCACTGTATTTTTTTCCTTTGCTCAATAATTATGAGTTTAGTTTTTTTATTTAACATCTTCTGGAAGAGTTGTCGATAATTTTGCAATGCATTGAATAAAAACTAAACTGCATAAAAAAGTAAGGAATCCGGTCATTGAAAGCTATCTAATATTGTGATACAGGCGGATTGATAGAATTTCCCGAATGTCCCTCAGTAATTGACACAAAACAAACCATAAATTACAGACGTTTCTGCTGCAACTTGTCGCGAGGATTTGGAAAAAATACCTTCCACGTAACTATCCAAATACATTTCTAATGATCATGAAAGCCAATGAAATCAGAGAGATAAAAGCAAGATACTTAACAATGTCGATGAAACCCCTTAAAAATATCTGAAGTGATTTTAAAAAATAGTCAGATTTAACAGGAAGTGTTATCACATTGGTGAAATGAAGGTTCCAAAATTCTGCTGCACAATTTCCATTCTTGATGTAGGCCTTCATGATTGGTTTGGTGTGAGGCACACTCGATTTCTCTCATAACGAAAAAATTGAAATTGAGAGATTTTCAAAAATAAATTTCTCCTACGATTCTCCACGTACGGGACTAATAAATCTGATCTACGGAAGGATTGAGTCGTTGCATAACGGGACGATTACGCCGCTAGCGAAGGTGACTGCATCAACCACCGCAACATTGCCTGCAAGCTCTATTCGCGTTTCCCATTGCAGTCCGCTGAGCAAATTGAGGATAATGCCTTTCACAAACTTGTGCTCACGAGCGATTCTAAGGAGGCTTTAATATCTGCAAAATGCGGTTACGATTTGGAGGACGCCATTACACGCAAGTGTGATCTTCAAATAAGGGATCGAAGAAAGGTTACTTCGACCGCAGGGAAAGTTACGAAGAGATGTCATCGCGTGCAATGAAAATTGGTACGTCAATCGGAGAGTCTGAAGTAAATAAAACAACGATATTTTCACTTTATTCCTCTGAATTTTTCTTATACTGTATACTTAGAAATAGAAGATGTATCATTTTTGTGATAACCTGAAAGGTTTTGAGATAATCTAAAAGGTTTTGAATGCCCTTCTATTCTAGTTTGACCCAAAACTACTAGCTATTACAAGAAATGGATCTCATAATTAAAAAAATAGCATTCATTTTTCATTTCATATACGAATTCATTAGGCACCAAATAAGCTGATGAGTAACGAAATCCCATATTAGATGGAGAAACGTAATTCTCTCAACAATGAAGGTAATTCTCTTGTTAAATAAGACCATATATCCAAAATTCATCAACGCTACTATTAAATGCTATGACTTTAAATAGATTTGCTTTTATTTCGCATAAATATAATGTTTTATCTTCGTTTCTTCATTTCTTGAATGTCAAATTTTTTCGAGTTTGTGCTCTCGTTTATCCGAAAAAATTAGTTTCCTACCTCTGAAAAAGCTGATTTTCTATGACACGTCTCATTGTATTTATTTTGCAATCCGACAATATGATTTTGATAGCAATTTCTTGTATATTTTGACACTCTTTGCTTGTACATTTGTTGCTGCTACGGATTTTTCTTTCATAATATACTCTTTGGTATTTCTTCTGAATCCCTTTCATCTTTCTATTCACACTTATGTGTGTATTAATATTAATGATGTTGCCTCATTTTCGACGTTTTAGATGGAAAAAGAGAGTTCTAAAAAGCATTTTCGCGTTTTCAATCCTTCTGAATTGAGTAGGCCTTTCATTATCATATTTTTAATTGCATTAAATTACATAAATGGAAATTGTTTAATCTGTACAATGGAATTCAATTCATTATAGACAAATCCTTCTTCATTTCATTAAATTTGAAGCATTTAGTCTATATGTCACTAAGAGAAAGTACGTGAGAAAATTCTTACATTCCCTTAAGATTATTCACTAATACTAAGGCAATATCCAAAAACTATCTGACTTTTTCACTTTCCCCATAAGTCTAATCTCATAATTACCTTTCTAAAATTACTTTTTTTAAATCTCATCAAGTTTAGAATTTTTTAATTCGATCTAAACTATAAAAATTGGAATAGAATAGAAAATATAAAAATTGATAAGCTGATTCCTTTAAAGTCATGGTAATAAGTATATAATAAATGGGTGATACGATCATATATTAAACAGATTTGTGTTGATCTTTGAAAGTGTCAATAGGTTGATGGTGGTTAGATTTGTTTTACTTTACCTGAATACAAGAAAGCATTTATATAAATGCATATTTTTGTTAATCCTGATGCCCTGAGTAAAGGTAGAAACTACAGCTTACATAAAAAGTAATTTACTTTATCTATAGAGAGATATCCAAAGCCTTTCATTTTCTGAGATTAAAATTCAAAACCATTCCTTTATGAATACGAGAAGAAATATACGATTCTATACTGAATGATACGGATATTGGTAAAACCTTAGAAATACGAATTTTAATACTACAGTGCTCGCGCGGGTGACATGTGTCACCCAATATATAAAATTGATAAACAATTTCTGAACGCACCGCGATACAGTACTGTTCTTTTCGGTATTCCTAAAATATGAAACATACTTCCCATCAGTGGACTCACGATGTGACTTTTGCAGTAGAGCCCGAGATCAGAGCACTCGGAAACACTGCGGCAAGTGCAATAAGCGTGTTTGCCCAGACCGCCAAATTATTGTCTGTCCCGATTGCGATGATATTATATTATGATTGAATAGTAAGGATCAATACAAAACATTATAATGAGACAAGTCCTTTAATAATTAGCAGTATAAATAACACTAATAATATACCCAAGACACATGATTGATCATTTAAAGCACAGTTATACCATTAACATATCGATAATAATTTACTCTGCATTCTTCACTAGTTGTAGAAAAGTTAAGATTTTTTAACCATTATAATAATGATGATGATGTATTGACTTCTATTTTGACGAGATTCAGATTAAAACTTCTTACATCAAACACTTCGTTGTATAACATTTAAATGAAAGCTTGGAAAAAAGTACGCATAAGAAAACTACTTTGTGGGTTTAAAAAAAGAAGGAAAAGCAGCTGAGGAAACTTGAGAAGTGAAATCGCAACGTAAATACTTTGAAAAAGAGAAAAATTTTGGATGACATTTATCTTTGTGAGATCCTGATTTGCGATTTCAATCATCATCGATTTACATATTTATCGATGTAATTCGGCATTGAGTACGTGAAAATGATGGACGTAAATTTAAAGACTGATGTTTGGTATTCACGTTGTCCTTTGTATGAAGATGATGTCACTAAAATTTTAGCATACGTATGCTCGACAAATAGGACTACATTTCTTCAAATGAATGATCTGCTTAGTATTTGAGGCTGGTGTTTGCCTCTGTCCTAGAGTCAAAAAATGTCAGCCGAAAATCTCAAGCAAACAGAATACTCGAGTGCCTCGCTTAGGGGGAAGATTGGTAGGAAAAGCAAGGAGATGTGCGAGATCTTAAGTGGCAATTTGGTAGATAACCCATCCTCCAGAAGAAACGTATACCTTTGTATATGGTCGCGTTTCAGACGCGGAAGTCTCAAGTCCCTTGCATTGTGATTGATGGGAAACTTTTTGCCAAGAGGCGGGCTTGACTTTTTCCTGCCATTCCGAGTTGAGGGTTGGTATTCCTCTCAGGTATGCAGGTGCTGCACTTAAGTCTAGAGAGTTCTTCCTCTTTTGTCTGAAAGAATTTTCTCTTAAATTCTCCTGGGAGTAAAACTCCGTATCAAATTTATGTGAAGTGCTGAGGAGTTAATTCGAAAAATCTTATTCCTGCTCACGAATCAACGGAGCACAATAGAATGCGTATGAAAATTTGCGATTGGCTATAAATATACTATTTAATGTTTCTGACAGGTTAAATCCAGAATGGAGTTTACATTTTGAATTTCACCTGAATAGCCTAACTATTTCATAAACATGTGAGAATAATAGCCAAGGAAATTTGAAGACGCATATTATATTCGACATTATCAATGGAATTTTTGCAGCAAAAATTTTAACTATGAATACTTTACTTCCGATAAAATTAAATATAGTTTTTATTAGTATACATCCTTACTGAAGCTTATGATTATTAAGCATCCTTACCACAGCTTACGCTATACCAAGAAAGATCATAAGAAGCTTATGTAATCGATTTTACTCAATATTGAGATCACTATTTTTTCAAGAATAAGGACATGCACTATTCTGAATAATTAAAATATAATACGCATCCTCAGATCAAAATGTAGCAACATTTAATTGCACTTCGATACAGCGCAATTAATAAATCAACTTAGTAAATTTTCCATTCGATATTTCTGTTAATTCTTAAGAAAGCCCATCGTTGAAGAAAACGCCTAAATTAAGACATGGTGGAGTATATCTGGAACGAGTCAAGAAAATTTTTCTGAATTTAGTTCTCATAATTTACACGAATTTCCATACAATTAAAATCGTAAACTTCGCGAAGAAGCAAATTCTGGGTAAGACAAATATTATACATACACAAGATGAAAACAAGAAAATATAAACAAGTTACATTTAACTATGTAGTTACCTCCAAAGCAGAATCGAGATTGATTCTACTTTGGAAGGAAGTAAAAATACACTATTAAATTCGTAGATAAAATTAAAAGATACACGAAACGAAATCTTTGTATTTCAAGGCGTACGCTTTCTCATGCCACCTCATAACTTCTTCCCATCATCATAATCAATTTAATATCGAAATTTTTCTCAAATTAAGGTTTTCAAAAAAGCCGTGAAAAATAAAAAGCTTAAAATATAAATTTTATTCCTTACTCGAATTATGTTAAAATATAACATTATTCGAGGATGATAAAGTCATAAAATCATAACCAGACATACATAAATGTACCAGAAGAGATAAATTGGTTTACTAGACTTACGTATATAGATAAAAATAACTCGCACATAACAAGAGCTTAGAGAATTCCTTACAATTCCCATATTGCAGGAGTTCTGAAATAATTCAGCACCACCACTGCATATTAATATTAAATTCCCGATGAGCAATAATATTCCACTAATATACGCTAAGGACTTAAGCTGACTGCACTCTACCACAGAATCCTCTATTTATGCATATTCAAGAGAGAGAGTTGATGTTTAACAAATGCGAAAAATATACAAAACGAATTAGAGCTTCTTGTTTATCACGAAACATATTGTAGGTCTTCAGATTGCGAGAAAATTTCACGTTTGTATCCTTATTTATCGGTTGAATGGAAAGCTTGGAGAATACTTTCATGAGGAGAAATAATCCTAAATGATGGTCAATGCAACCGAGATTCGACGGGTCATGTGATTGCGGGCTTTCGATCATTACAATGAAAATGCCGCGGGAGAAATTCGTAACCTTTTATCTCACTGTTTCACAGGGGAAAGGAAATTCGATTTCTTCACCGAAATTTCGGTAACTGGATGTTAATCCATTCAGAAGAAGCCCGAATACTCCCATCAACTGACTCATGAACCAATTGAGGATTTATATTCCTGGATTAAATTATTTTCCAAGTCTTTTGCAAATGTCAAAACCTTTTATAACCGACAAAAATAAGACTGATTTTTCATCAATCTTCGGCATTATAAATCACTCAGAGCCGTCATTTGCTAAACATAGAGAGAACTCGTTTGGTGAAATTTCACATATTTTTTTAATCAAAATGTTACGAAATCCTGTAAAGGTGATTCCGTGAATCGAAATATTTCGCTCTCCTCGATATGTGTTGAATCCCTCAAAGGAATGCCTTCTTTGAAATCACTATTATGAATGTGTCAGCTCGTTTCTTTGGAAAGGCCAGCTTTTGATTTTCTAGGACTCAATGACAAGCTGGTGGGAAGGCGATGATTTCCTTTAGCATCCCGTAAAGGTATTTCTACATATTCCTCGAACTTATGAACACTCGAAATTGTTATGACCTTTACATCTTTTCCTTTCCGAGAACTTCCAAAGCTTGCAATGAACAATTCATAAATCTCATTTTCCTCTCAGACATTCCTTAAATACCTTACGGATCTTTTACTCCTTATAACATAGGTGGTTTCGTACTGATATTTATTGTGGATGGATAAGTAAGACATTTTACAAAACGATCTCTATTCTATATATTTTCAATTAGCAATCAGCATTATGCATCATTTGTTCGGGATATAGTCCCATTGTGAGATTTTAATTTCTATATCCGTCACTTAAAAGTTTTTTAGGAAGTGACTCTTCTTGACTTAGTCAATGTCTATATACTCCTCATTATAACTTTAAAGGAGTAGGAATTTTATTAAATCAGTTAATTCATTCCTTTTTAACTATGAAGATGTTTAAATTCTGTTCAAATATATAGACATCCATATTTATACATAGATATCACAGAAGAATAATAATTCAGTTCCTTTCAAAAATATTCTTTGAAAGTTGTGCGACGTTTTTCATTTTGTATAAATTACTTTTGGATATTACTTTGCTTTTACACATAGTCTTAGTAGTATCTAGTATTTTACACATAGCCTTTACTTTTCTTCATTGTATTTAGTATATTATATACTACTTTTTCCTTTTGTTTTTTCCGTAAATATTATGAATTAACTCCGAATCAAGTAATTGATAACCTAAAGGGCACCTATGTTCCTTGAATAAAATTGTTTTCGATTTTTATTTGGAATACTGGAAGAGGAATTAAAATTAAAATTATAATGATAATTGTAATTAATTTTAGTATTCCATATTATATTATATTTTCAAATAGACGCATCTTGAAACAATTTTCTTCAATTCCTCAAGAAACTTTTAGAATCAATGGGATTAAGCAAATTTCCCACAAATACTTCAAATTTGAGAAACTTGGTGGCAAGAAGTACATATTAATCACTATCGAGTCGATTGCCTCCCTCAGATAGATTTCTTTGGCGCTAATTGAAGAAAAGGAAGCCCTAAATTATAGCCTCACGTCGCACATCCATTCTTTAAGTGCAAAACAAAACAGAGGGAAATCGAAGAGGTAAAAAGAGGAACCTTACGGGCGCATCATAGGAAAAAATTTTAGCGCTCCGCATTTTTCACCTCCGACTTTCACGGCACAATTGCATTTACACTTTTTCATCTTCTCCCGGCTTTTTGAGGTTCCCTACCGCCTGAGGAAAAGCTTTCCCGAAGCAAAAAATATCGTCCTCGGCCGAGTGTTGGGCCTCTCGGAATGGACACAGGACACTTACGCAAGAACTACGCGCTGCCCTAAGTTCTTAATGGTAGAAAAACATTTCACTCAAAAGATTACAAAAGCAAGTGAGATTATTTTTTCTATCAATGCATCAGAGAGAGGATCCGCGGAAAGAAATTGTCAATTCCTCTAATGCAATCGGTAACCAGCGTTCTCTCAATACTAGCATTTGAGTATGATTAAATATTTACGTTTGAAACCATGTTAGAGTATCTCCAGAGTGTCCAGATTTCCTTTCAGTAAATGAATGAAAACAAATTTTTATTCCTAAACTTAAACGTTCTTTTATGTTGTTTTGAATAAAACGGAAGGTAAAAATTATTATTAAAAATATGTATATTTTAATCATTATTATTATTTAAAATCGTGTTATGTTAAATTTAATTGCATCGCTTATTTAAATTAGTTTTGTAAAAAGCACGGACTTCAGGCTAAATGTTTCTCCTCGGTTTTAGAAGCGGAATAATATGTGTTTTGCCTCAACAGTTACAAGAGAAATATATAATGATAGAGATTCTCCGTTCGCTAATTGAAATACTAAATGCATTTTTCTTGGCAAACTTTCCACATATATTATTAGGGGGTCTTTATTACGTATCGCATAAATTTATAACATGTTAGCCAAATGATGGTACCAACTCAATACATTGGTGGCTCTGGATAAATAGATGGAGCCCTCAGTAGCGAGCTTATGCTTATGTTGGCCTTTCTTCCACCAAAAATCTTCCGAAAATCGTTATGATATTTAAAGAAAGGAATGAAATGAATGGAGAGAGAAGGTATGGGAAACGTTTTTAACTAAAGATTGGCAAGGAAACATTCCACGCTGTGGGAAAACACCCACGGAGATGAGGATTAAAAAGTTCGCGAAAGCAGCATGAAATACAAAAGAAGAGAGATTCCCACCGTTGTTCTAATTAGTAGTGATTGAAGTTTAATGACATTTTCATTTTTAGAATAAACAGGGGTACCAATCTGTAGAGGTGGACAGAGTGTAACAAGCAAACCTAAGTAAAATTAGGGAGTATTAGACAGCAATGAAAACACAAAGAAAATAGTTACGATCATGAGGGAAAACAAACATAAAATATCTAAAGAATAATTTGATCAGTTCTGAGAGGCCGTCTAACTCGCAGTTAGTAAGTCGAATGTGGTCCTTTATCCAAATTTATGAGGCCCGTTAGATCCATTCTGAAGATTTTGTTCAATTTTCTATGCTAACATTCGATAAAAAAGTGAGAAATGCCTAAATTATAAATAGGAAGTCTTCTTAAAAGTCAACCACCTACTCAGTTAACAAACCTTTGCAATGAAATTTATTTCAATGAATCATTACTAGTTTCGACCTAAAAGAAAACACATTATCCGTAAATTCTTCATGGGAACTAACGAGGCCCGCTGGGGGTATAAGTTTGGGCACCACTGGTCTAAATTTATTTTTAGCTTTTTATGGAAAAAGGTCGCATCTTTAAGATCTTCAACCGCTGAAGACTCAAAAATCACACCTGATAGGGCCACCAAAAGTAGCGCCTCAACCCAAGATGCCCAAAAGAAAGGCGCCATTTGGGTCGAGAACGCCCCGGGGAACGTTTTCTCGAATCCAAAAAACTAGTCACCGATCGGCCGTTAAAGTCTCCTTACTTCAGTCGGAAGCTTTTGTACAAACGCTCCTTCTCATACGCTATTCCCCTCACTCTCTCTTTCTTCCACGATGAAGCATACGACCGCTAACCGCTACGCACTCCTAACCCACTCTCTCCCCCTTCTACGGAGGCTTTTAACGGTTTCTCACGTTCCGCTGGTGGCCGGCGGGTTAAGAGCGTGCGGGAAGAGTGGGCGGCTGGCTGCGGAGGACCCCGGCCTCTGAGCTTTCCCACACCGCCACGAGGAGAGAGGAAAAAGCGGTGGATAGACGTAGAGGAGATGAATAACGACTATCAGAGTTATTGACCAATACGCGGCCTCGGCATTTACTGCACCGAATAGGAAGTGACTGGATAGGAAGGGAGAGACGATTATGTCTTTTAGTCGGAAAGAACATTATCTCTAATTCAGCGGTAGGATTGGTGGATGAGTGGGCATGCGAAAGAATACCAACGTGGGTGTAAAACGAAAAGCGAAATGGTTTTGTCTGACTTCCCTCCTTGCGAATGCGGGATTTACGACCAATATAGTTGGCGTGGGAAAATTAAATATCTACGCTAACAGATGCAGAAGTATCTGCCATTGAAACATTTGTGGCCAGACGTTGCTCGTTAGCCGATAAACCTCGGATTTCCATTGTTAGTTCCCTACTTTCTACCGTAAGTACCATTTTAGAATTGAAGGTACAAATGAAGTTAACAAAGCACAGGCGAACATCAAAGGATAAGTGGGCCTCTCACAATACTCCAAAGGGCGCAGTAATTCTTCTTTAGGTTACCTTCCGTAGATGAACGTTTCCCGTTAATGAATTAACAATAGAGAATAGGAAGACTAGAATGGAAATGGAAGCAGTAAATGTCATTCTATGAAATGAGACATCTTGGACTGCAACCGAAGATAATAATCTTTTTCAGTACGATCTCTTCAAACGTTTGCATTTGGAAGACTTGAAAAGAATTGTGCTTCAAGATTCATAGACTTTTTATCCTCCACATTTCATGAATAGCAGCTAATACTCATTAACACTCAGTTACCTCTCCATTCTGACTGCTTAATTAACAAACCTATTTTGAGAATAAACAATAAAGCTATGATACAGTTATATTAGCTCAAAACTTCCAATAATAATCTTCGATTAATTTAAATCGGTATACATATATTATGTAAGGTACGAGGAAGGCACCATTGAGTTGAAGTCTCCTGAAATGAAATATGTAATAGTCAAAGATATACTGTAGGTATCCAAGCCCTTAGCATACATCTATATATCTAATCGGTCCATTTTCTTCATTTTTTTAAGTTTTATTAACTCCTTTTTTATCTTATAAATATCTTGTTGAAACTTTACATAACAAACATGTCCTTGTAAAGAAAGAAATTTTGGAACATAATGAATTAATCAATATAATAAATTAATCAACGTAATGAATTAGAGGTTTCAAATCTCCAAAAGCCGTCTATGTCGGCGTTCCTCCTCTTACTTCCCGCTAGTCGGAACGGCTTTTGGAGATTTTATACCTCTAAAACATGTCCTTTTATGTACTTACAATTCAGGATATGCGATGAAAACTTATTATCTTATTCAATAATCTATAAAGTGCCTGAATCCATAGATGTTAACGAAAAGAAGCGATGGAAAAGATTAATTTAATAATCATTAGTTACAGTATACTGTTATCAGGTCAGAGTGAGGCTACAAGACGCACTTACTAAGAGCCTGAACTCATCGATGTTAACAGAAAGAAGCGACGTAAAAGATTATTTTAATAATCATTTACGATAAATTGTTAGTATAGAGTGAGCTTAGAAAACGCAAAAATAGAGGGAAAAGTTGTTTTGAATAAATAACAAGTTGATAGGATTGATGATATACATACATGCTCCCTGTTGAGCCGAGAACGACAAAAGAGACTTGACGTAAGAGTTTGCCATCTTGAAGTTCTGTTACATTGTAACAATCTCATTATGCAACAAAGTTGGAGTAGAATCAAATGTTTGCCGTTTAAATTTTTTCAACATCTTCCGTGCGTTCGGAGGAATAATATGCACTCTCGTATTCCGAGAGAAAAAAATCAAAGAAAACACCGCTTACCCACGTAGGCAACATTACTAGTTTCTGAATCACCATCCAGTGCGTATGTAAATCAGCTAGACGCACTCTTCATACGACCATTTCAGCCGTTGAAAGATAAATGTGCGTCATTAGAAATTTTATATCGAATAATTAATCTTCGGATACATGATATTCCTCTGTTCTCCATTTAATCCGCTGTCTTACGCAATTTAACTGAAACTTGAACCGTAGTAAAATGAAATTTTGAGAGACCTTTCAAAAGCTTGTTCACAGCTGAACGACATATGATTCCAGCCATTTTAGATATAATAGTTGTTATCATTTATTTTCCATCGTTTACTTAGTTACATAATAATCATTGTTGTATATGTATTTATTTATACGATATCAATAGCTCCCGTAAGAAACGTGGGAGAAATTGTCGAACATGAATTTCATGTATTTCCCGAAGTGATAGGATTATAATTTTTTGAAACTCGTTAAAGGTATAATGAAAAATATCATATTGATTAGTTTATTAGTATTAGCATTAGTTTGTCCGAAGTATCCTTGGTTCGATTCTGGACGACTCGAATCGTCTCTCATAGGAAATTTATGTACATTTAGAGCCATTTCACACTTGCCCGGCAGCCGGCTAAACGGCACCGTTTACACGGTCATTTATTGAAAGGCATATGGAGCCTTTCAAACTTGCCCGGCAAGTGCCGTGTGCCGTCCAAACGGCGCACGGCACCGGATAGCAGCCCGGCCTTCCCACTACTTCGGACGGTTGCCGGGTCGTTTTCAGGCGGGAAATATAAAAGATTGTTCAATCCCAGCAATGTCCTGGTGAATCTAGGCGATTATTTGGCCCTTCTTTTAAGAAATAATTTGATCGGAAAACGTTGTACTGTCTACGATAATAATATTTAATAAGCTACGTATGTTTCGGTATTAAATATTATTTCTATTTCTCTTCCTCCTTTTCGCTCGTCGATAAACTATAAAACACGCTATCATCTGCTCCCTTTCCATTTCTTCAGTAATATTTACAATATATCGTAGAATATGGAACAGGTGGGTGGATATAAAATTAAGGGACTTTGCCGTTTAAACGACTGCCGGATAGATGTGAAACCTCTCGCACCGTGTGTCGTCTATACGGTGCCGTTTAGCCGGCTGCCGGGTAAGTGTGAAATGGCTCTTACACACACACGTACACATTTTTATCGATCGCAGATATTTTTTCTTTTGCAGAATTAAATCAGAAATAATGGTCATACGAAATCGATATAAATACCAAAAGGAAAAGAATTGAATTAAAATATCTAATTTTAGTTGTAGAACATCATATTAGAGACGAAATTAAGAGAATTCAGAAAAAAATGACAAAAACTATGGGGAATTTTGTGGGCATAAACAATTCCCTAACGACAAAGCAATAAAACCATTAGTAAACTTAGGAACTCAAAATTCAGCTACATATTATGCAAATAATATCACATTCCATAATATAGAGTTGAATTTTGGCTTCACGAATACAATTTTAAATGATTAATGTTTTCGTTCTCAAAAACATGGAAAATTTTGCCATCGAAATCAATCGAAAGGCAACGACGTATAAAATCGCGATAATGTTCTAGCAACCGAACAAACAAATACTACATTGTAACAGTTAACAAGCACTATTAGTGTCAAGGAAAAACACATGTTAACATATAGGGATATATATATATATGGTAACTATATTTAATTTTAATTCCATCATTTTTGACGGGGGAATACACTATTTTTTTATAAATAATGCACGAGGATCAAAAGCCAAGGAAGAGTAGAACAGAACCGGTCGGAGTATTCAGAAGCATCTAGGGATGGACGCGTGAAAGCAAGACATAGACAAATTCTCCTGTATGATATGAATAGAGCAGTTTGTTATGACATAGTGGCCTTGAACAGGGAGTTTTAGGACCCGTGGACACATATAATAGCCTCCAAAAGGGCTATTTGGTCATGGCCATGGGGTCAGACTATTTCTCAAGATATTTTAATACCATTATTAGGAACGAATTTTAATGCCGATTTGGACTTATACAGTTTTGCCCTAATTTCTACGAAGGAGAACATAACTAATGTGGGAGGATCCCATGTTTTCCCGACGGAAGAGATATGTGAATTTTAGCGAGATTTTCACAAGATTTCATAATTGTGTTGAGAGAATATTTCCAAAATTCCAAGTTTGTTTTTTCAGTGAAAGGCACGTTCATAATTACCAATGTACGGAATAGGGTATGTAAGATCGATGAAACAGTGTTTTTCCCCTTGCATTACCAATTGCTAGGCATACATTGATGAACAGTGAAATAGTTCGCAGTTTATGAAATATCCAACAGATCCTACACAGATACCGTTCTTTCACGTAGATTAATGTCCAGTGAATACATATTATGAAAATGCTTAAAAAAACTTGCTCGTTTCACTTTCCAATCCATTTCTATTAAATTTGTATTTAAATACGTCTTTATAAATAAGATTTTAGTCAATGCCTGAACTCAGGTAGACGTAAATGTATATGCCTGTAAGAAGAGCATGGAACATAAAAATAATAATAGAAGCAACGTATTTCAAATTTTTTGTGGTTCATTTGAAGCTATAATTCGGCTATTACTAACAACGACTTAATTACTGAAAGGTCATCTGAGTTTTTTAACCCAAAATATTATTTTTAATATGTGATAGATGCGTTCTCACAAGTCTTACTCTTATATAATTAATTCCGGATCATGGGAACCAAATTTAGAATCCGGCATCACAAACTCGGTGAAAAAAAGAATACAAAGAAAGAAAGATGACGAAACATTCGTCGAAAATAAATTAGCATTTAGGTAATGGCGTCTTTTAATTACCTTATCTTATTCATTTTGCAGAGTGACGAAATTCCGTGGAGAGCGCTACCAGAAGTTGGGAAACACATGAAAACGGGTTTTAGTACTACCCCGGGCCATGGATTGGCCCTTCATTAGGCAGCCAGCAATTAACCAAAACACCTCTTCATTGCCAGTCATGCATCTCGAATTCATACCGGCGAGCATACCCTGTTTTTAAAATGCATTGCGCATTCGAGTCATGTAGGAACGTACTCAAATCTTCCGTGCGAAATCGAAGATTTATTTTCCCTTCCTTCGAATCTGATGTTAATGAATGACTGGCGTCGCTAGTGCCTTCGCACGCCCATGTCCCCTTATCTATCAAACGCCGACGCAGCCCAAAACCTTTCGCTGTCCCGAAGATCGGTATTCGTACGCTTCATACCCGGAGAAAGCATTTTTCCGTCCCTTATCTTACGAGTGTGGGCGGGCGAGGGATGGGTGAGTTTGGGCTAAAATGAAGAAAGTGTCGGGATCGAGAGAGACTGCGATTAACATCTGGTTTCACGGAATCTCCAACTCTCCCGTTTCGCCTTTCCACTAAATCACTCGGGAGCAGACCGTAATTTCTAATCTCGCTCCGACGAGGTTGTGCAATCGAGCATAATGGGATTACTCGAGAGTTGTTCGGCCTCTTTTTATACATACTAGGCTGGGGTGACTTCCTCGTCGCCGTGGGGGGTTTTGTTTCAATTTCATAACTTCCGTGTGAAATCTCTCGAAGAACGGGAAATATTAACATAATAAAATCGCCCAATCGCGTAATATGACCGCTTAAACGTCGATGGTCGACGAGTGGGAATGGAAGCGGATTGATTTGTTAAGCTACGAGCTTATGTAGCATTAGTTCGTATAATGCATCACTAGTCCTATTAAGTGATAAATGGAAACAATATTTCGAGTTCTTTCGATGAATAATTTTCTACATGGATGAATTGACCACGAAATCAAGTTTCATTCTTCTCTTACTGCCTATTATTTCTCATCTTTATCGTTATTGCTATACCATATTAGATTGTTTAATTCAAATAAAAAGGCTAAATTTAAAAATTGAAAACCGATTTATCGATCGAAATACCATTTCTAACGCAAGAAAATGTATTGTCACACAATTACATCGCAAATATTTTTCCTTTTTTTTGTCAACCTATGTTAATTTTTAATTTAATTCCTACTTTCCCACTCGCATTTATTCAGGAAATAAGAAAAATATCATTATATAAGAATAATATCCTAAAGAAAGTTGATTAGATCAATTGATGCTGTCGAATATTATGATTTCGTAAATTTGAAGCTCAAAAGGCAATTATCTAAAAACAAGAAAAGGCTTTAGGGGAAAAACTTGTGCATCGATAGTTCCTCAACAAAAGTTAACGTGAATAAACCACTAGATTACTATCATATTAAAATGCATTTTTCCAAATCATTGAAACTTTATTTAGCACCGAAAGCGAAAACAAAGTCGTACATTTCTTGGTTAGCAAGTAACTGAAGACGGAGAAGCACTCATTCGTAACCAATTTGAATTCAACGCATAATCATCTGTCCAATTAAAAACCTTTAGCCAGTCATATTTGAAAATAAAACAGAATTTACGGCGCATTTTCTACGAGTTAATAAAGATGTGCTAACACGACCAAAGCCCAACCGTCCCTCAAGGGGTCAACTTCTTTGTCACCGAAAATTTTTCCCGAATTAGAAGCCGGGCGTAAAGTACCAACTGCACTCCAACAGGACAAACAACGCCATCGACTTCGCGGGGGGAAGTCCCTCACTCAGTTATGCAGACGAGGGCTCTGGACCCAGAGGTGGTATCTAATTAAGGATTTTCCCGCAAAAAAGCCATGTGCGTCCGAAATCCGTATTTGTGGATTCCTTTCGCGAACGTGACATCGCCCGAGAGTAATGTTGGTTCTCGTTTGTTTTGACGGAGTCCGTCCGTGTTTACTCTGAGTGCTAACGGGACTCCTTTTTCCATTTTCTCGTTGAAAAAAGTGGGAAGGTCCTCGAAAGTTCCCCGGGGGGAGATGAACCGCGATTTTTTTATTTATAAATTTAGAAAGCAATAGACGGAGGTGCGTTTTCGTCGATTTCTTCTTCGGAGAGATTAGGAATGGAGGAGAGAGTGTTACGGGGATTTCGTTGATTGGGAGAGAGTAGAGGAGGGTGGCAGATTCGCCCAAAGGAGAGCATCCTCGAAGGTGAAAGCGGAAACGAGATCCATAGCTTTCTCCCTCCTCTTCCCTGTCCATATTCCACATCCATCTCCTCCTCATCCTTGAGTAGAGATAGAAAGCATCTTCACGGATGATCTTTTCTCCCGGGGCGTAAGCGTGCCCGATGGAAGCGATGGACCGTAGAGAATCCAAAACACGCAATCGCGGTTTTTTTATATCCGCGGATCGGAGAGGGATGCCCGCATTAAAACTTCGTTTACGGCGTTGGTTTTACGCCCGAGACTGGTATTTGGCGATGTGATGGGGAAGAGATACGGAAATTTATAGCGTGCAAAACTGAGAGGTACAAAATTAAGAACCTACTGTTTATGATGCTACAAATCATGCCGAAATCTGCTGGTATTCGCAACGATAGGCGAAGACTCAGGTGCAGTTTTTTTCATTATGTTGCGATGGGTGATAAGTATTTTTCATTGTTTAATAGCTCCCGCTTAATAAAGAAAACCTTTAAGCGTATATTAATGTAATAAAATCACAAATTTCTTTTGACACTTAATAACTAAGAGTTAATAATATTTACTAAGAAAAGGTCCAAGAAGCTTTTTAAAATCTCAAAGGAATAAAAATATTTTAACAATTATGTGAATATTCGGCCAGCTATTTGCACCCCTTACTAGAGGGGCCGAAATTCAAAGAAATCCACCCGACTGGTCTATAAAGTCTTCAAGGGTTTTATTTAGGCAATTTAAAGACTGAAAAGTCTCTTACTCCATTTAACATTTCTTAGTGATATAAATATCACAAATAATGTGTGAATAGAAATAGAGATTGAAACTTTAGAAGGAATGGATGAGGAAAACCCTAAGGTAATAACATAGAAAAAAAGATCTACCAAAGTAAAACACCCACGAAGAAGAAGGGTGAAAAACCTGAGCTAATCTACTGAAAGTAAAAGCTAAAAGATATTAAGGAAAGCTATGCATAACATGGAAATTACAAAATCAGTACTAAAACAAAATTTCTTCAAATTAAATTAATAACAGAAAATTCCAATCACTGACCAAGTTAGGGAATAGATTCAGCGCAGCAACGTGATGGAGGAAATTTACCAGAATAAGTATTTGAAGATTTTAGGTATACAAATCAAAATTTCAGTTTAAATTATTTTTAAAATACCTATGAAATGTCAGACTTTCAAAAGGTATGACAGTGATAAAATGAATCCAGAAAATAAGAGAAACTTAAGGTGAAGCGGATTAATTTACCTGCTTAAATGAAATTTACCAAGCTTTTGCGGAGTGAATGATTTTTTTAGAAGACCACTTGCTTGCTTCGTGAAATTCCTGATTATAGTAAGGGGAATAATTAGAAAATATCATCAAATAAAAGGAAAAATGGAACGAAACTGTTTGAGCGATATATGTAACTGTTCAATATCTACCGTTAGTGTTCTAATCGAAGGTGAAATATATAACCTGCAATTCTACGGGTAAGTAAATACATTTATTTTTTCTCTTAAATGATATCTGGGATTATTACAACATAATTGCATGATTTCTGGCACTATTGGGCATAGCCATACCGGGGTGCCTATCTATTTTATATAACAAGTATATACTAGTCTTTAAAGTCTTCAGACCAAAGGCTGGGTAGAACCTGGGTAGAATTTCCACTACTCCTGGTCATTAAATCCAAAATTGTACAGAAATAAATAAAATGCGGAGAAGTCATCCACATTTGTTGGCTCTGGTCGTAACTTATGAACGAACTAATCGAATTATATCCAGACGGGAAGAATCCACTAAAGAAAATGACAATTCAGTGATTAATAACCACCTAGCTTGCGATGAGAGCTTTCCCAAGTTCATTTAACAGTGTAAAGCACGATGATGACCTATCATGGAGAAATATTGGAAGGCTACCTGAAATAATAGAAGGCAGATTCATTGCGGTATCGTAAAGCTATCAAGGAGGCGTGAGAGTTGATACGCCGGCCACGTTTCCCTCTTTATAATATGCTGTCTGAAAAGTCCTTGGTTCTAAATGGTCTGTTTGCGCCTTCGCTATAAAACTTTCAAAAATAGCTTAAAATCACTGTTATAGGATGAATGAGAGCTCAATGCATTTTCTTTTATTCACGTTTGGTCAACGCCTGAAAATGTTCATCTTTGAAACAGTTTACTTCTTCCGTAAAGTACGGATAACAAGGAGTAAGGAATACATAAAGTGAAATGATAAAATGATTATATGTTACGACAACGATGTAATGGACACTATCACAAAACAATTTCATGATTAAAAATAATGTTCGTTACATTACATTCTCCTGCTATCCCCTTTCCATAGATCTTCACATTACGTACAGTAGCTTTCCTTTTGGAAGATCTGCACAGAAGATTAAAGCTCGCGGTCAAACGAGGCAACTTCGTGGAAACCGAATTGTCCTGAATTGCTTTCTGTTTGCGCAGACGACCACTGGAAAAGCAATGTTTATTGTCGATAACGCGGTCAAATGAGTTGCAAGACTAAACTTCAGGTGCAAACATTCGGTGACTGCGCAAGCGATGCGTTGTTCAGATGAAAGCTCGCGCATTCCATTGAAAGTGCATCTCCTTTGAGATGCCCTGGTTAAGGACAACCACACTAGTCAGAAATCAATAATCGAGGGGAGAAATGCAAGCATTTAATTTTCAGCCAATAAAACGATACTTTGGACGTTAATGGATCGGTTATCGAGATGATTTATAATAAAAGAAATTAATTAAAAGAGAATGCTTGGAAAAATGAAGGCTGTGAAGCAAAAGTGAATAATTTGTTGGGCTTGGTGTAATATATAGAAATACGCTGTTTATTTTGAGCTATTTAAACCACTCGGTGGCTTATCTAATAGTCCATGAGTGAGCGTATTTGGACTATTTATCGGATTAAATTGGATCTATACATCATCACTTTTATAGCTGACACCCCTTCAGATTAAGAATCATCCAATCAATGTTTGCGGATCTAAATTGTTAATAAATGTTGGCATTTAATCAGATTACTTTTCTATTCAAATTACATCAAACTTAAAATAATATACTCGTAGAATACATATACACCGCTGCGGGTTAATGCATTTTAAATAGAAGATCTAAAAGGATAATTCTTGTAACAAGCAATATTTCTACCTTTTCTTTATATTTCCAATCTTTTTTCATTTTCGTATTTTGAAAAATCCCAATAATTAAGTGTCAGAGTAATAAATCAGAGCACCACCTCTATATTCTTACGCTTTTATCTTTTACGGCGTAAAGCTATTTAAGATTCATTCTAAGCTTTTCCATTTTAGCTAGTAAGAATGTTACATATATTCAGAGTTCTACAACAAATTGTAGTGGAAATTCAGAAAATGTACTGCATATGAACGATATAATATGAAGGTGTCTCTATAAAGGGATTTCATAAACGTAAAGATACTTTTCATAGAAATGAAAATCCTTTTGTTTTAGTTCCAACTCGATCAATTATTTGTGATTAAATGAAAATAAGTTTTAACTGAAGTAAGAGATATTAAATTGGCAATTAAATGTTATAACCATCAATGTGCACACTGAATTTGAACAGCATTACGAAATATCCACTCAAATTATCCTCCACATTTATCAATATCTTATTTTATAAACAGTCAATGATAAATATGCCCTCATAATATTCCTGAATAACTAAACTTAATTAATTTCTGTAATTTCTGTAATTTCTGTAAGTTGTTACCTGCTAACCCAAAAAGCACCGTTTTTTGGAAAGTGGTTAATGGTAAAAGTGTCTGGAAACATTATTACACGCAAAAAATAGTGAAAACTGGAAATTTCGAGTGAATAAATAAACGGAAATATAGAAGAACTTTATAAAAAAAGAGAAAGTAATTCGTTTCTAATTCATTCAATGAGTAAGCAGCCAAAATGCTTTTCCATAAGAAACGAATATAACAGCATAAGTAAGCTATTGAGACATCGTTTGGGTTAAAATCACAATGAACCAATGGAGGGACTGGTATGATGAATTTTACATAAATGCACATATAAATGAGATGCATTAAGTCATATGCAAAAAGCAAAAACGCATACTTAATTTTACAAAAATGCCGAATTTAAATTTAAGAAAAAATTACATCACACGAACGGTGGTGCAAGCTCAAGCCTCAAATTCCTTTTTATTTATGAATTTATAATAATTTTCATTATCTTCAAAAAAACTCCTACTGAAATTTTTGTGTAGCTGCAGTGAAAATTCGTGGAGCAATACTCAATACCGAATCATTTGAATAATAAATATCTGGATCTCTAATACGAAAAACAACTCACTTTTTTATAAGTAGCAATTAGGGTGAGGTCTCCTTGATCATGTATGATCCTGAGATATGTACTAGATGTACTCTTCAATTTCCGAAAGTTCACTCAAACCCATGATATGTGATCCTATCTTTTAATGCGATCCATATCGACTAAATTTTCACAAAAAACACCATCTTAAACTCAATACTCTTAGTAATACATCTTAAATTCAATGCTAACTACATCCGTATGTAAAAATATATATGAAATATTATATAAAATCTAACTAAATCTTTATGTAAATATAGTAAGTGAGTAGCTACATTGCATCATTCGGGTGTACATTTTTCATTGAAATGGAAGAATTTTGAATCTAAACAATCATTATTCTTTCAAATCAATAAGTAAAATCAAATTTTATCAACAAAAATGTATATAGTAATTCTACTATATTGTAGTATTGCTCCAAAGTGATTAAGTAAAGTCTTGATTGTAGTTCTTTGTTTTCAGTGTGAAAGAAGATGTGGAGAATAAACAGATATGAAAAATACCCTATGGGCTCTTATCTGTTTATTTCTATTAACAATAATTGTATCTATTTCAAATTATGAACTTATTTTGTACGACTACAATGGCTGTTTCTTCAGCTTAATCGTCTTCGCGGAATGCCACTTAGTGTACTAATCGTGTTTTAAATCAGCAAAGCCAAAAAGAGATAACCGTAAAAGAAAATAGATATGGTATTTCTGTATCCATACTGTCTGTATACGGGAATTATAGGTTTTCATTTTCAGGTGGTAACGGACTCTCTTTGCAAATCTCGAAAATTACAACTGTTACCGCAATTAATAAAATCAATCAAATTCTTGCGTGCTTTATCAACTCAAATAGCCATAAGCAGTCAATTTATTCCGATTGAAGTTAAACGAATGACCCAAAAGTATAAAAAAACTTCAAAAAACATCGAATGAATAAAAATTGGATAAAGAATGGATATTGATATGGAGATTGACGTTTTATTAATAATTTCCTTAACAGAGGGAGCTGTGACCTTGACTAATTTGTCCACCCCTCACTCATTCTTTCTGTTCTCTCTGTTTGTATGATTTACATCCATGGAGATACTGATCGAAGATGTATTAAACACATGATTTTATGCGTAAACAAAGTTACAACAGAACAGAGAGGAAATTTAACTGTTTCGTAATAGTAAAATAGCATCGTCAGTATAAAGAAAGACGCTTATAGTCATGTGCCTTCCTTACCAAAGTAGCACGTAAGAAATAGAATGCATATATTTATTTGCTCATGCGATTTTTATCTCTAACAAATCGCCCATATTAATTCATGCTATTCAACATTTTCTCAACCGTCCCGTTTTTCTCTATCCAAAGATCACCTCGTCTTCACCGCACAAAACCAGTAGCCATTAGGGTCTGTCCCAGTTCCTCCAAGTCTCATCAATTCCTTCTACTATAACCTTTCAAACAACACTAACTATCATCTTATATTAATCGTGCAGTTTATGTTTCCAAATCTAGGCCACTCATCTTTTGATACCCATCTTCATTGAAGTAAAAAGTTCATTGTGTGAAGAAATACATTCGGTACGATGAAAAGTGCACCCTTTTATGAGGCAGTTTTCAACTGGAAAAACTTTGCGAACAAAATCTCGTAGTAGCTCTTTAATATACAGTTTATATCATTATTGCTTTGGATATGAGAATAAATGTGCGTGACTTATTCCTTGCGTGACCAATTTAGCATGCATACTTTCAGGAGATAATTGTATGTTATGCACACGTTCGCTTTATTTTGTTTCTATATATGATTAATTGACGTTAATATAACGAACATTCATGAAATGCCAACATTTGGCTATATATACTTTTACTAAGGCCTAACTTCAGTTAAGAAAGTTATAATGAAAAGAATACTTACTTAGAAAACCTTCCCATAAAAAGATTTAAAGATTAAACCCATTTAATCATTTTTCATGTAGTATTTCATTATTTATGGTTTTTTGGTATTTTAATAAGTATAGAATATATTATTAGCGTATGTAGGTTTCTGAATGTCAGAATTTTCATGTCAGAGTTTTCCTTCATAAAACGTCGAGACAAAGTAGCCAATACTTTCCGTTCATTATCCATATATCTTAATTAAAACGCATTAAAATATTCCCAAACAAGGGTGTTTGGGATGAAGATACACGTATATAAAAACTACAGCAAAGAGGTTTTCCAAACGAAGGAAGGCTAAGATAACGATAAAGGTGGATGGGGAAAAGTTAGAACAGGTGGATAAATTCTCTTACTTGAGAGGGTTCTTCCTGTGATGGAGGATACATAGATTAGGTTCGAAAAAAATAGCTTTGGCTTAGGAAGACTTCGTGAAGGTAAGGAATTGAATGATTCTGACCTAAACCGAACACGGATTTTAGTAGTGAAGCTGATTGGTGATATATTTTAAAATCCGATAATAATATTTTATTGAAATATCTCATCATATAAAATCAATCATTTCTGACCGTACTTCTTGGAACGACATAATGAAATAAAGAAGCATCTTCATGGCTTTGCGCTAAAACCGGTATTCAATATAAGATTTTGTGGAAATTACCAAGTATGTTTATCTTTTCTATTTCATTATATCATAATATCTTTTAAAACCAAGAATCCACGCCGCAGGCTTAACACAAAAATCACTCTTAACATAAAATAATTAGCAGTATTCTTAGCACGAACCAGCTAGTGTACAACAAAATTTGACAATGAAGAAGATAAGTGTGTAGAAATAGACAAAGAAAAATAACAAGGGATATCCTTGAATAATCGACAGCTCATTACTATGTCCCTATTGGTCGTTGATTGGAAAGACCCAATGAGTTGAGCCGGCAAACAAGTCTTCAGAAATTTGATGATTATAAAAATGGCGTGACCAAGCATTGCTTTGATGCCTCGAGTCCTTGATCTTTATGAAACTGAATACGATTCGAAAGTCCCGCCGTGTGAAGCTATTATTAATATTTTCTTTTCCTGCGGCGGTCCTGTGTTAGTTGTCTAAATTATGGAGGTTTGGGAATGTCCGATGGAGAGATAACATTTACAAAACCCCTTCCATAATGGCCGCTGAGGAACGCTCGACCAACGAGAGCCCAATCTCCGAATCCGAAAAGAGAAAAGGGCGAGTTATGACACGGCATATCTCCGCGAATTACTCATGCAAAACTGTTATCAAGGTGTGCATTACGGAGAGAATTAGTGGGGAATTGCGTTAAGAGCTCCTTTCTCTCCTGTAATTTCTTTCTGCTTCTTCAGTGTGGTTGAACTTAACAGGAGTCGGACGATCTCAGGCCAACGGGAGAAGTGTTTTGGGCTGAGAATAATGGTGAGGGGGATGCAGTAAATGTCAACCTTGTTTGCTGCCCCGTCATCCAAAATTATAGCTGCAATTTGAAGAATCGGAATTTTTTCACTTTAAATCCCAAGCATTATAATGACGAACTACATTGTGAAATATGGATGGAGATTGGACCCAGAAGAGGAATAAAAAATAAATATAAAAGAGATAAAATTAATTTTATTTTTACAAAGTAAGATATAACTAAAAGGAACACGGGTGTGTTATTAACATTAAGATATGCCTTGTGGAAGTGTACTGGTGTTTTAGTTTTTATTTTACTTTGCGAAACTAAAAATAATTTTATTGTGGAAATGAATTTGCACTCTGTCAAACTTGAACTTTTAAAGTCAATATTCAAGAGAATTTCGATATTAAATAACCTAATTCTTCAACTTCGAGGTTCCTACATTGATGATTGGAGTATTTGTCGTTTGAAACAGGTTAAAGAAAAAGTATATTTCATTTAATTTTGCCACAGTCTTGTTCATGAGTGTGGTGAGATAAAAACTATTGAACTATGGGTGATACTACATCACAGGGTACTTAATATGATTGATGAAGGTCTCTCCTTACGAAATGCTAAGAAAAGTAATATTCGTAGAGTCATTTTGCTTCACTTAAATAGACATGTTTAGCTTAGCACCTCACCTTGGTGAGGAAAGGAAAGGCAAACTATCTCACTCCTCATTCACTTGGTAAGCCTCATTCCCCCTACAAGCACTCGATATTATGTTAGAGGGGATGAGATACCAGCCAGCTTTCGTGCTGAATTGTCTACTTTAAGAGAGAGAATTGCAAGACATTTCCCCAAGAAATGGAAAGAAATGAGAGCGACTCAAAGAATAGCTAGATTTCGATTGGAAGAGGAAATTGTTTTAGATAATTTTATATGTACGAATTCTAAATTAAAGAGTCATCGAGACAGGAAAAACGGAAGAATTCGTCTTATCTGGTACGTAATTTGGAAATTGTGTACGCGAAATTTGCTCAAAAGAGAGAAGGTTTGGTAAAGATGAATCAGAAAACAAAACGAAAAGCAAAACCCTTCGTTGAGAAATTTTATAGGACTTTCGCATTTGAACATCTGAGCGAATAATAAATCGCCCTGGTGCGATGTGAAAGTTACCCATCGTTCCCAATGGTGTCCGAAATTCTACAAGTAACCGTTCCTTTAGAAAAACCTCTTCATCTGTTCACATCCAAATATGGTTATATACGTGACGTAAAATTTTAAAATTGATAAATAAAAAAGGTTTCTTTACTCTAACATGCATTTTAACTCTGTTCCACTCACGAAGCAATTGGTTTTGGTTTTCTATGAAAGCTTATTACTCCAAGCATCCACAACTGTAAGTGGTATAAGTCGTAGAAGATAATGAAAATTTTCATCTTAAATCTTAAAAATAATTAAAATCACGCGCTAATATTTCAATTTCAAATTACGAGGAAAATAATCAGTGTTGCTATTATACGAATAAATATGGTTACATTAAATAATGAGGTGAACTCGATATAAAATTCTTACATTCCATACATTTAGCAAACTAATTCGAATTAAGTACATACTTTCAATAAGTGACTAATAAATTGACAAAGTATTGTTTGCAGAATTGTCAGGGAGATAGGAACAAATAAGACCGGTAGCAATTTGAATGCAAGAGTAAGTTTTAAAGATCATTACCCCTGAAGTCGGAGAGGCATAGAAATTCGAAAGAGTCGATTTATTTTTCGTAGAGGAGTTGACTAATTTTCTCGCCAATTTATTGTATTGTATTTTTTTACTCCGTACAGAAACAGCTAAATGCAAACTCATGTAACTAAACTATACTGAAACATATAAAAAGACTCAACAAATTAGTGCAAAGTGAAATAAATAAATTAAACTCAGCGAATCCTTTCATTGAAAATTGAACGTGATAGAAAGATTTTAACTCAGCGTATAATATGAAAAAGAGAGAAAATTAAAAACATTGGCTGAACGGAGACAGAAAGCTGATTTCCGATACCTCTTTTTCGGATAGTGGAATTTTAATAGCGGCAACTAAACGGCACTTTTTTCCAAGCACGTCTGTGGATACATCGGTTCAGAAAAGGTTTTGGAAAAGCTAAAGCTCGACGAGCCTAAAATTCCTCAGTCGCAAAAGTCGTTCCCAACCAATCTCAAACGCTATCCTCATGAAGAGGGAAAGTTCGCTCCGAATCCAAAGTAACTCCTATTTGTTTGTTTATTCGTTCGCGGGTCGCTTTTGAGTAATGCTTACTCGTTCGCGGAAGGATTTTTCCCCATCTAACCGCGAGGTCAAAGAGACTTCGAGTGCAACACCGCGAGGAGACCTTAATAAGAGTTTTCTTCATTTCTCGTAATCTCGCGCGGCCATCGAGTCTTCTTGCGGTATCCGAGGGTTTTAGTGTTTGGAAAACTTTCCAAGACCGAAAAATTTAAGTGAGAGATCTTCTTGTGAGTCAACTCTTGCAAAGGGTAAGTGCTGAACGAATGGAAACCGACGTAGCTTGTTGTGCAATCGCAAATCCCCGCGATGATTTAGGCGGTAAGCAAAGATGCTCAAGTGTCGTGCGTACTTGGATAAGACCTCTCGATTATTATGGCGACAAAAATTAGATTCTCCTCCAGTAGGCAACATTGTTTAGATAAAGCCCTTGTAAGTATATAAATAAAATTTCCTTGGCAAGGTAAATCCTTTGTATTAATAATATTCTTTTTTTCCTCATATTGCACTATATGGATCCATGTACTTTTTCCATATTGTCCTTTTAGGTTTGTTTTATGTTATTTTGTACATTGGTATCTTTTTTAATGTGAACTGATTCTTATTTATGTATCGCATGTAAGCATTTGTTGGTAGTGTATTTCTTTATTATTTAATGTTTTATTCTTATCTTTTAGCTATTACTATTGGTAGGTTTGCGCAGGTGTTTTACATTCCCCTTCCTTGTGGGTGTTTTCCTACAGTGGATTGTTTTTCCTTAGATCTCTTAGGTTTTTTAGACCCACAATTCTTCTAATTGTTTCTACTTGTAATTTTATAATTAATGACGATGAATTTAATGGAAGAAGAGACTTTTAGCTCTCAATCTCGCCCAAATAAAGACGATGTATCAATATTATTATTATAAATCCAAAGAATTCGGAATTCATTTTTTTGGACTGCGCACATCTTACATGAAATGGAGGGGAGAGATTTGTATTCGTATAAGAAAAAGAATGCATTTGTACGAAATAAACAAGAAATTAATAAAATACAAATTGAGCGTAAAGGCTAAATTATGAGGATTACCTATGTATAGCATCTATTCAACTCTTAGGTCATGTATGAATATTTGACAAACCGTAGCAGATTTAGTCTGAAAATAATTAGATAATGAAGTAGTATAAAAATTAGATTCACCTCCAATATGCAGATTTTTTTATATAAATCTCTCGCAAGTATAAAAATTTCTCCAAAATTTCCATCCAAAAAGAACCTTATTCGTTTTCATAGGAATATACACATCTTACATGGAAATGGGTAGCGATATTTGTATTCATATGTGAGAAAAATAATACCTTTGTACGAGGTACATGCGACAGTAATTTTAAAAAATTAACGTAAAGGCATGACAACTACCCAGGTGTATTATTTAATTGATTTGCGGACCATATATATATTTTTCAGAAACAGTAATTAATTTAACCTTGAAATGATGAGATAATTAGGTATTTAATTAGTGATGATCAGAAAATAAGGATAAAAAATACAAATATATGGCAAGATAAAATTAATTTTATCAAGGATAACTCTCATGAATGAATAAGCACGTATAGGTATTTAAAAAACATGTCGTAGCTTCCACAAGTGATTCTTTTTTCGAAGAAAAAATAGGACGGATCGACGAAACCGGTCGAATAAAAATTTTCTGTGGAAGCCATGAAGTTTTTTCACTGAGATGTGTATCAGTTAGAGGCATAAGTGCATTGCAGGCACCATAGCTATTCCAAGATTGAGTTAATGTAGGATTTATCTGCCTTAAGTATAACTATTAGAACACCCCTCACCACTACAAGAACACAATTTACAATTACAATAATCGTTGACAGAAGACAAAAAGTTTCTTATACCCCAAAGAATAACTTCCATCTGGCGGCAATGGAAAATGTCATATTTGGATAACTCTTAATACACCCATGATCTATGATTGGATATTGCAAAAGAATTTGCTAAAATGGCGGTAATACGATGAAATGAACCAGTGTTGTTCCTTAAAGAACTAAGAATATCTCGAGCAGCTGTACCTTGGAGGACGTTGTAAAGGCTACTAAACTTGTCTTGAATAGAATGTGAATCTTGGAACGAATAATACATTTAAGATATCCATAAAAATCTGATTTTGTTACATATGTTATGTAACTCTTAGTTGTTGTTTGGCATTTGGTTTGGACACGAAATTAAAAAGTACACCTACAATATAGTGTCAGGATTCTGTAAAAATAGAATTGAACAAAACAGATGACGACATTTGCTAAAGGTTTACTAGTCATCATTAGTTATCAATGATATTATTGATTGAGATTAAAGACGTATCAATGGATTGGATACATCGCCGTGGGAGATGACCAACGCTCAGCATCCAAAATGATGGAATGTTTCTCTATGGAAATCAAGTGGACAAGGAGAAGGTCCATGGAAAGATGGAAGTTAAGAATATAATGAAATTCTAAGAAGAGGTATAGAGTGGTATGGGACGACACCTTTTGGAAACATACGAGGCCTTCACCTGTCGATAGATGGAAAAAATATCTATTATTAAGGCAACTATCACATTCACCAAAGTGTGGAAATTTTCCGCAGAAACTGGCGGGGTGCTGCGAAATATGATGTGAGAACATATACCAAAATTAGCAATAGTAATTTACATCGAAATAAATCCAAGTGCTATAAAGGAGAATGTGTAAAAATACATAAAAAGTGATATCATTAACATGAAGTTGACACATAGACTTCTTATTTCTAGTATGTTTAGGGTTCATAAAATGCGTGATTATATCAATAATATTTTATGTCCATATCCATGTCACACGATGAAAATAATTATACTTTTTCGTCAATAACTGTATCTTGCAATAACACTTTCTTCCTCATCATCTTCGTAATGTTCATCTAATTGCAAACCGTTATATGCCTCTAAGTGCATCATGGTGCATCGTCATACTTAACGGAAAGCACTCCGTTACTTTTAGTTGCAAAACAACTCTACCACTTTATTTAGAAATAATACAAACATGAAGAAATTTTCTCTTTTCCCGGATAATTTTAAAAAGCTTTAAGTTAATGGACCATGAAATATGTATCCTCCGTTGTATTTTCGACATAAAAATTTTGGAATAAAAATAAATCCCATACTAAATGACATTTTTTTGATATCATACTGCGAGTGTGATCATTTCATTGCCTCTTATCATAGAAACTTACACAACTGGGAGTAAAATACTATATTTAATATATTATAGAAAATGCTAAAGCTTCTTTACGATAAAGGTCTGATTTTGAGATTTTGTTTATTTTTAGGATGAGACTGGATTTATTACTAGTTAATAAGTGCCACCCCCCATAAACCCCAGTATGTATTGTTTATTCATTTTTACTTTTCGTTTTTTGCGAAATTAAATTGCAAACCATAGTCTCACGAAATCGAGACAATTTTCAAAAGAAGGTCAATTGAACAAAGATTATTAAATCGAACTAAAGTGGACTCGATAGTCGTAGAATAAATGCGAATTCGATGAATGCTTATTAAGATACTTAATAATGAGTATAATATGAGACGGTATATTTATTATTAATAAGAAAACAATATTTAAAAATATAAATTTGAGCCAGACTTAAATATTTAGCAAAGAAAATTCATCACTAACTTTCATTTTCGTTTCTTTCCTTAAATTTTATATTTCACTCTTTCAAAAAGGCAAATGTTAAACGAATTATGGACATACATTTTCAACGCTAAGACATGATATTAGATTTTATTATGTCTACGTTTCAATTCATATCAATCCACTCAATCCCAATTTAATCGTTAATCTAACTGTTGAAAAAAAATACAAGCACTACCGAAATTTCTCTGGCAGTCCCTTGTTTGTAACGAACCAAATGTAACTAGATTTTCATTTAACATTTCATGTCGAAGATTCATCATGTTCTGCAATATTTTCACTCGCTCATAATTTTTTTTTAAATAGGAAATATCGTCGTTAAACTTCTATGATATAAGTTCTATAAATAATTGAGTACCAAATATTAAGAAAAATGATATTGAAGAAAAACCGGTGGGACATAAAAACACCCCGCGCGAGTCTTCACGCAATAATATTGAGCGTAACTCCGCATGGCACTCGATTATGAATCCATTTAAGACGTAATGGATGATTATTTTTTATAACATTTGACATATTTTCTTAGAACTATTCATAAAATCGAAAATGTGAAAACACATTGTAGAGAGCAAAGCTATTCATTGAAGCTCATTAAGAGGTTTGCAACTTACGTGTAACGCTTTCATCATCGCAACGGTTTATAAATCCCCCATCACTAAACATCATCTCGCACTTACGCTGAATAATCGAATCGATACTTTATATTTGTACACTTTTCTTGGTAAGTACCAATGACTTGCTAACTATCTTAATGTACAGAAAATTATTAGCACGGTGAAATTAAAATGCTTCCAAAAGGGCGTTGTTAGTATTTTCTTATTTATCATCTCATTATTTCTTTTTTATGGAGACATTTTCTCTGACCTTTCAAACTCTAAATAAAGGAAACGCTTTATAACATTTACACAGTGTCAATTAAGAGTTATAAAAATTCTCTATTAAAGCAGTTTACATTAAAATAAATAAATGCTTCCGTACTGTAATTACGAATGATTTGAAGTTAAATATATAAGTTAACATCGAATAAAAAAATTTAGAACCCAAAAATTGTTTCACTCTAAGCCAAATTAGTTTGTGAGATGATTACAACATTACGTAAGGCTTGATTGAGAATGCTGCAATGAGAAATTTTGTACGAGATACTCTATGAAACATTTCGCTTCGTTGCTGCATTCACGCAACCAATTGAGCCGTTTGGCGGTCCTTTTAGTAATGATTAATGAGGAAGTAAAGCATCCGTAAGCCGAGATCGCAAACGCCTAATCTCTAATGGTGTGGTTACCGTAAACATCATTAAAGTTTTAGTAGTTTCTCCTTCAAGTTACTGATTGCATCCCATTGTCTTTGGTTCATTGAAGGTTTTACCATATTGAGCTAAACTTGGCAAAACGGCATACCTCAGAATAGACAAGAGCTAATGTTTAATGGACCTTATAAATCCCAACTACTTGCACCATACTTTCTTGCCGTTAAAAATATCTGAGCATAGAAAATAATGTAAATACAACTCAATTCTAAAAACTATTAGAAGGATCATGTGCTACCAAATTTCTATTTAACTAAGTTAAAGCAACGCGTTCCGTGAGTACAGAAATTCGTTTCGATCTAACATTTTCGATCGTTTAAGCTATCTTCAAAAATTACTCAAAGTAAATAGATACTATTATTATTTAATAATTGACCTCGAAAATGCATAATTACAATAAATGTATATGAAAATCTGGAATCGTACACATTATAACATAGAAAATATAAAATATTAATAGCTTTCCTTAATTCACATAAAGGTGCCTTTCAAATAGCATGAGTGTTGATGAAAGATTTAAATAGAATTTTTACGGCAAAAAGCAAGTAAGAATTTTCTTATTGTAGGAAGCAGTCTATCGTCTTTTACGACTAAGCAAATATAATCACTCGAACTATTCCATTGAAATCATTTGAGTCTGCTCATAACGAAGATCCGGACAAGGAATGATACAGGTTTTAAATTCCTATCTCATTACACATACGTTAAAAAATAGTTAACTTTAGAAAAAGCTATTGCAATGCATTCAATGGTATAATCTATGCTAGATAACGTTATCATAATTTCGCAGGCGCAAGGAAGCAAAAGTATCCGTAGCAAAAGTGTATCCGTAATTTTATCATCGTTTTGGCATAAGTACAGATCATTGTCGAATTCCTCGATGTCTGCATATCTCAGAAGAGAAGCATACACGTTCCTCGCAGAGTGCGTGTGGAGAGCGTCTTCTCATCAATTAACGCAGTGGTCGACCTCCAACCTCGTCTTCTGCCTCAAAAAGAGCAAAAAGGAGTCTGCGACGTTTCGGTAGCATCCGCAACGATAACTAAGCGACCTCGACTTCAAGATTTTATTTTATTCGTCTAAACACCATCAAACATCCGTTACAAATGCAAATGATATTTAGTTTTATCCTACATCTTCCATAATGCTTCACGGGAAGAATTTTAATGATAATTTAATGTATATATGCCTCTGAACCGATTATATAAAAAATATATTCCCAATTTTTTATAACGCCACCTGTTCCTTGGTTATTCCACCTGGAGGCCGGTTTGAGGCTTAATCCCTCCACTACCGGAATTCAAAGTCTCTGGAGAGAGAGTAAGCTAGGCAATATTAGGAGTGATGAGCTTTGCTTTACTTTTCTCACTGAGCTAGAAAATTATTAGTGGCTGCGTAAGTATACAACAATGACCTTATGAATAGCAAATAGTCAATCACTTCTGGTGTTTCTCGAAGAAATGTTTCATTATCAATCAAAACTTATCAGTTTTCACTCAACAAGAAGAACATCAGTAAAGATTGGAATAAATTAATGAAATTCATGGTGCGAAATTTCATCTATACAAATACAGCTATTATTATAAAGACATAGTGTTAGCTACTCGTTCAGACCAAAAATCGTCGGAAAAAGTCACCTTTAAGTGTATTTCATAGTCATTGGTTTAAAATTTACCATTCCAAAATCATTATTTTGGAATAAGTTTTGCGTGTAGTTTTATACTTCCACGATAGTTTTCGGTACAGAATCTATGAAAACTTCATCATCAGGGACACTATCCACACATTTATATAAATACGACTAAGGAATACATGTTTATCATGAAGCTATCAATAAAGTTTCATTATATTGCTTATAAGAACATATGTGATTATAATAGTGTGAACTCAATCAATTAACAGTAAACCGTGTTATTGTAAGTATATATAATAGAACCATTTTTATGAGTGGATTATCACAACATCAAGACCATCATCAAAATTCTACGTTTTAAAAAAGGTTAAAGATGGAGTATGCGAGATTATTCCGAATAATGATCTTTGATTTCCTCCAGCTGGCTCAAAAATTATAATCTTTGACATCGTTATTTTCTATCTGCCACCTCCTAAGCAGCTTTCCACTCTACCTCTTCCTAACTTTTCCCTCTTTCATTCTCACTAAATAAACAGCAATCAATTAATTCTTACATAAATTTAAGTCAATAAGACAATGATAAATAGATTTAAAATATCCTCTTAGTTGATTCGTTCCTAAAATAGCTATTGAACTCGTCCAAATCATTTTCAATACCGCGAAAGACGCTAAAAATTTACAACGCTTGTTTCTCTCTCAACTCTTCCCTAGACAAATTTGATTCGGACGTGATAAATTTGACCAAGTAATAAAAGCCTTCATTCTTGTCGCCCTGTTTTTCATTTCCTGATATTTGAAAGTCAATAATTTAACGAATTGATGGACCGAATGGCCTTCGCTTCACTTTAAGGTTCATATGTCCACTTCCTCAACCACGCTTCAGAGGACAAAGCTCGCATAAAATATATTTAGAGGACTTGGAAAAAAGTCAGCAATTTTGATTACGGGAAAGTATTTCATTTTAAAATTCATAGGATTATAAATCATTATTTCGTGTTACCTTCTGACAGAAAAACAAATGACACAATTTTATAAACAAGAGAATATAGAGAGATAAACTAAAGGCAATTGAAAACGCGAAACTCACATTTAAATGAACTAAGCTTCGTGACAGGTCAGCCCACTCTCAACCCTTGGTAGGTGGATTTAATGAGACTCAACATTAGTCTCTAATTATTCCAAAGGTATGCATGAATAGAGTAACTATTTCTCTATTGCCCCTACCATTAAATCGTATAAATAGTTCATTTTTGGCAGATATATTCCATGAGAAAAGGTCCATCATCCATCGAAGATGATCCTATCAAACTGTTATCTTTATGTTGATGATTTTCATAGACAGAGTAATCGAAATTTATTTCTTAGCACTGAGGCAAAACCTGTTCCAACGGAGTAGAATGAGGGGAAAATAAAACCTGAGTACCTCAAGTCCCCCACAGGGACCCTATCTGTAAAATGGACTCGCCCATAGCAGAATTATTCCACTGCACAAGAAGCATAAGTTTTCGCGATATATTCAAAATTACCCTTTCTCACATATGAGTACCTTTCCCATTTAAGGTGCAAAACTTTTGTACACATTTTTAAAGGATAACTGATGACCCTTATCTTTTATTAAGTATCAGCTCATAGGCTTTATTCAAGTTAAAATCATCTATTTATAATGTACCTATTCATAAAGTATCTATTATGATACATCTATTAATGACATATCTGTTTATAACGCCGATATCCTTAGAACCAAATTCCCTTAGCTACTCTTTGATTCCAAGTGTAACTTGGATAACGATACGACAAGCAGATGCAACTGCGTACCACCTCGAAACCCGCTTTTCTCATCCACCGCCATCAATTCCGCATTCAAATCTCGAACAGGTTTTCGTCCACACCTCACTCGCGAACCGGGAAGGGAAATCTGTCACGTGACCTCCGAAGCTATTGGAATCATTCCCATGCCCATGTGTAATCACGGAAAAATCCGAGAATGTTGTTACAGGCGAAGAGGATCCGCGGATTCGCAGACGCGCCCGGGGCCCTTCGGCGGAAGATCCTTGAGACGCCGTGGGAGACCTTGGTCAGAATAATCCCTTCGCCCACACATGCCTCAACATTTGAAGACTTCAACCGAACCCATTCGACGCCGATAGCCACATACGCATTGAAAACACCTTCAATCGCGTGCCGCTGTTGATCGATCATTTCCCGTAATGATTTGCTCACCCTCGTCACTTGATCGTACGACGGAATTGCTAGACGGGGAATGATTGACGCTCTTCGGGGCACACAATGGGGAGGTCCCATTCAGTCGGACTTTTCCCGGAAGGTTCTCGGGGTGTTGAATTTGAAGGTGGGGCTTTTACGATCCTCCGTGGATTAAACGGTGAGGTTGCGTTTCTCGCCGTTTGCGGAAGCTGTGGCCATTGCCTGCGCGCGCGGCGTATTCGAGTGTTTGCTCACTTTCTTCCCGGTTGGTGCTGCGGTAATTCTCCCCACAATCGCTCCAAAAACGTAAAAAAGATTGGAGTAAAAATAACTTTCCAACGTCATTGTTAGGTGGTGAGCCTCTAACCATTACGTGATGGGAAGTGGAAAAAATGAACAAGAGGGACCTCGCCAGGATCGACTAGCTCGGTTCAATTGATTGTTTTAAGGGAGCACCTTCCAGGAATTGAACTGATTAACAACGATCAACGCCACTGTACTTCTGCTCAACGCTTCCCATCCTTTGTAAACTACTGCTTGCTGTCGTGATTCGACCTGAAAAGCTACTACATGGCCTGAAAATAATCCGAGTTTAGCTGGATGCCCGCCATTTTTTTCAGATAAAAACTCCTTTGCCTATTCCTTTCTGAGAATCTCAAAAAAATGAATTAAATCAATTAAACTGGCCTTGATTTGGAAGAACTTAATTTGAAAATAAAAGACTGATAACTAAACTTTAGTTGCTAGCAACAGAATTTTAGTAGTAATTCAACGGCTGGGGTCATTTCGTCTTGGGATCCTGCCAGGAAGTGAACCCGGGACCATTTCACCAAATGGAACACTGCCATTTTGAATATCCTGATGCCCATCAACTTTTCTTTGTTCAACAAATGATGTTATTATTTAATATTAACATTCATTGTGTTACTAATCGTGAGTGTGTGTTATCGAAAATAAATAAATTGCATTTATATGCAGCCTATTCGACACTTCTTTTGTTATTCTCAAAATGTTTGATTTCCCCCGTCCAACACTGTATATACTAAAGTTATTCCATACATACCAATTTATTGTTGGCTCAGAAATTTTATTTTTGAATGCGAATAGATTTTAAAATAATATGACAGCCAATTCCAAACCCAAATATTTCACCGATTAAAGCGTAAATATACCAACTTTAAGATAACAGAGCAAAGTATGGGCGGAAAATTCATGATATTTTTCTGCATTTCTCTGTTTAAGCCAGAGATTTAGTTTCTTCTCCGGGATAATCATTTAAATAATGTGCATAGAACTGTCTCCTTAAGATAACTTCTCAGAAAGGAAGCAATAAAATCAACAAAAACCATCTCCAGCCAATTAGCATAAATAACATTAACAAAATAATGAGGCATCGTATAAATTCCTCAGTTTTCCCGATTAAGACATGGTGAATAACTTTTCTCAAGTTTAGAATTATATTTAACGACTTTGAATCTAAGATAAAACTGCACTGTTTTTCATTCGTTTGGAGACTTTCCAAAGGTAATAAATTTTCGTCGAAAACGAATGCTCTCCGTATGCATTTAAATAGGGGTGAAAATGCTAGAGCTCATGCTAGTAATTGATATTTCTCCAGAATTCACGGATTAAATGGCCTTAGTTGTTGATTAGTCGAAGATGCAAATAAATCCTATTTAAATACCGAGAATTAAGGGATAAAATGCAACTATGCAATGCTGATACACATCAGAATTTTAAATATTTATCATAAATAGTCTACAGAAGGAAATAAAGATGGTTCTACAGAGGGAACATAAGATCAGACATATTAAATTTTAATTTTATCTAAGCATTAAATACTTTATCCTGAAGCTTCCATTTACGAAGGTTATCTAAAAATGTCGACCTTAATGGCCGGGAGAGTCAAACGCTTATTCAGCAACATTTTTCCTTATCCTTTTTTTACACTACCCTTTCTTTTCGAGTAATTCCTGATGCACACATCCATAAACTCCACGCCAATGCAAAAGTTAATCTTCGACGCGTGCTGCGTGATTGACGGAAAAGGACACTGAAGTGTTTTTTGCAGACGATAAGTAAGGAAGACATCAAAGCGGTCAATAAGACATTTCCTGGCAGCATTCTGAAGAACATTCATTCGGATATATAAGTAAAAGGAATTATTTACATTGATCGACTTCAAATACATATAATTTTATGTCTTTGTTTATACAGAGAGACAGCTTGAAGATTGGTAAGAATCTCTCTCCCTCAACTCTTCAAATCTCAGATTTGATGCAGCTTCCTCTTACCTCGCATGAATCTGCTTGATGATATTTGCTGATGGAAATTTCTATACATTGATATGTTGATTTGAAATCGCAAATTATTTCTAAGTATTATTCGTTTTTCCTGTCAAAATCGAAAGTATTATGTCACTGAAGAGGGACGAGAGAAGACTCAGAAATTCTTTCTCCAAGTCTGGAAAGACCAACTGTGTTTACTCTATGTTTCCAAAGAATGACGTACTTGTGATTTCCAATGGATCATATTTCTCCTCAGATTGAGTAAGTATTTCCACAGTTATTACGAAACAGCTGTCTATCGGAAAATATAAAATAAGAAGAAGAAAAATAGCTTATTCATTTAATAGAAATTACTAAAACAAGAAAAATTATTCAGAGCTGCATTTATCCTGGAAACCAACATTCTACGCTACCAGACAAAAGAAACAGGTAATAAAATTCAAAACTGACCGCGATCTACTTACTATATCACTGGATAAAGCCGATTAATGATACATAATCCTAAAACATAATTTAATTACACATGTATACACAAAATATTTAACATCTCACATGAAAAAAATACAATTATCGGCAGATGTAGAACCAATGGCATGTATGAAATGATGATAAATTGAATCATGACGTATTCAAACCTGGAAAATATTTTCCATAAAGAGAGACTTTAATTATTGCCACTATTCTGCACACTCATACCTCGTTGGCTTTCATGTCATCACAGCCATGATGAATACAGTGACAAAAGTAAATGAAAGATACATTTTTCTCTGTCTTGTTCCAAAGGCATGAAATTATTCCATTCATAAGCATATGGTAGCTGGAACGAAAGACTAGCAGGCAATTAGAATTTTTTTCTACATTTTTTTTCCTTTCTAATTATTTCTTCATAATGCGGGGCTTACCTCAACGAGTATATATGGCTTAAGTTAATACTATTTGATGAGATTCGTGTTCTCTTTGTCTGTTTTTTTCTTCCATTTCTTTTTAATGGGCTAAATGTTGAGTTGTTTACATCCACTTTTTCAAAAGGTGTATTTCCATTTCAATTAACCTATGCATTATTGGTTTTTATTTGTATCATTGACGTCAGTTCATATGGAAGAAGAGACGTTTCAGTCTCAATCTCGCCTCGATAAAGCCTCAATAAACGGTAAATGCAAGATGACTTTTTAGTTCCATCCATCAGGATATGGTAGAAGCAAATACCTCATCGATTTGATAACAATAGCGGATGAACGGAGAACAAAGAGATGTTGGAGTGAATCTCATTCGCTCCGTGGCAACTTTTCCTGGACCCGCGGATTCAAACCGCAACACCGAATCCGTCACGTCACTCAAACCTCCTTCCATTGCGACAAATGCGTAACATTTCCTTTTAAGCGTAACGACATGCAAAGCGATCGCTGCAAGAGGGCCTAAAAAATGGCACGGCTCGAGAGAATCGTGACATTTGGCTCGTTTGGAATTGCCGGCCGAGTGATTCAACAGCCATGCCTTCGGGTCAGTGGGACACTTGAGGGTAGGGGAGGCGCGAGGGAGGGGGTCTGCAGGAGGGGAGCCTTCGACCTTGGAGGACTGCATCCGGGTGTAGCCGATGGGTACCTCCGGCCAAGCGGCGGCCGCCGACGTTCAACTGTCATATTTCCACCTACTCGGAGGCGGCAAACCGGAATACCTTCGGAGAATGAAGTGCTTTTGCAGCACTTGGGAGCAGCTAATCCGTCCCACCGCTCATGACATGAGGGGTAAAAAGCAGTGCTGATTAAAAGCGAGCCGACTGTCACTCAGAACTTTCACCTGAAAGCCATTCCCCTAACTGAGAGAAACATTTAATTAACAAGGAAAGGTGGTTTAAATTTAAAACGGTGGTGGCCAAACTCTTTCAAAGGTAGATTACAGAAGTAAAGGAAAGCATGAAATTCACGGTGGAAGACGTTTTGTGGAACTTGATCACAACAAAAACGGGGATAGAATAGTATTCTTTCCATAGTTTTACTTAGTTAGGCAGAACCGGTTTCAGCTAATGACCGCCATCATCAGGTAAAGTCGTTGAAACCTGTAAAAAATATTATTCTTTATCCTTTCCTTTTATTGCAAACAAAAATTAGTACATGGACCATTAACATGAATTATTATGCTATATTATTATTTACCAATTGATGCAAGATAATTTACTATTAATTAATTTTTCTTCAACTTATCTATTTCAAGATTGAAAAGGGTTAAGTGAAGTAACTATCACGAGTTCATACATAGAAAAATATTTAAATTAAGACCAGTATGCTCAACGATAACTAAATGGAAACAATAAAAATCTCATCACGAAAAGGTCCTGAGTATAAAATATAATTCCCTCGCGGTGAACATGGATCTTTCATGGACCAGATGGAGACCGTGGGTTACATTTTGAGGACCTTTATTATAAAAGTGAACAGTGGCAGAGGTATGAAAAAGATGCGTCATCGAGATATGATTTTTTGCCACGATATTTTAAAGGATACCAAAATTTTATGAGGCGACAGCATTATTAGCAGGGGATTCTGTATACAGGTACGTGTTAAGTAGTAGTTGGAAAGCACGACTGAAACTTGATGATGATATAAAGAGCTAAAAAGAATTAATATTATGGAATAATATCCCAAATAAGAGATTAACTTAATAGCTACACTAGTACATCGAGCAGTTTCGTTAATGCACAATTAACTAATTTATTGACATATTAAAATAAAATATCTAATGACGCGATTCAAAAAGAATTGATTCAATGTTATTTTTTCAAAATCACAAATAACTGAGCACATACAGGCCAAGAATGACAAACTAATAAAAGAGAATGAATTACGTGAGCGTCTTTCCATTGCTCGTAAAATACTTAATGAGCAATGAATAATACCGTATGGGAGTTTAAGTACTAAAAATTGAATCGAAAATCTTCAGACTATCATCTAAGCTAAATTCCCAAAGCCTTTCAAGGACAAAGAATAACAGCGGCCTTCAAACGTAAATAAACAAGTCGAACATTCTCAAAAAATGCTTGACTTTGGCGACAGAGGTTTCTTGGTTATTTCTTATGACTTGCAGTTTCGCTAGGCTTTATTGTCGGGGAGACATGGATGAGGTTCAAACATCCATCTGCCGGAAGACAGCCTCTCGGTTTTTCCGAGGATAATTTTAAACCTCTCCATTCAATTAAATAATCCTTGTTTAATGGAAAAGACATTGACGGAGCATTTTCTATCCAGATACTTGTTGTGCACATGGATTTCATAGGGAACTTAAAATTCTAAAGAGAATATTTAGTATTTTTTTCCTAAAAAATATTTTAATAATTGTATAAAAGTTATCTTTCTTAATGCGAGAAATAGGTTTCAAACATAAGGAATGAGGAAGGTCATCCTGTTTCTAAATTTCGACAGAATAAACGATAAATTTGCAGTTGAACCCTATTCATCCTTATATGTAGCTATGCATAATTGAACTCGTGTAATACGAATGCTAAGCAAACTAATGGGGTAAAAATTATCGAAAAAAATCAACCGTGCAGAAATATATGGATTAAAAATCTCTTTCCGGGGTCTGTATTACAAACTAAGGAATTAAATCGTTATCTGAATGTAATGCTTCATTAATTGGCAATGATTTTTAATTTATGATCCCGCCATTTTCTAAATTAATCATTTAAATATATTTATAAATGTTTTCCGACAACTGAGATAATTTCCATTCGAAGAGGAGTCAAACCTATGATCGCTTTCACCAAAGGTGAACGCGTTGAATGTTTGGATATTATAGTGATTTATTATCTCAATAATACTGCTTTATAGAAATCCCTCACCCGAAACACATTTTAAGCTAAATTGATGTTAATAATCGTATTTTAGAAGCAAAGTCACGATTACTGCTACCAAGATGAAGAACAAACTTTGCGAGATTTATGGAATCCATAATAACTTTAAATAAACATTTTTACTTTCTCCATATACGAAGTATAGAGAAAGTATTGTTTTCATGAAAAAATTCGACTTCGAGATTTCAACGGAAATACATGTTTTGGGGTCCCTAGAACACGTTTTGACCATTTTCGGAATGATGTCTGTGTGTATCTGTGTGTGTGTGTGTGTGTGTGTGTGTGTGTTTGTGTGTGTGTGTGTGTGTATGTGTGTGTGTGTGACAGTGGGCGCTCTAACGTGAAAACTATTTGTCGTATCAATACCAAAATTCATATATAGTACTGTGGTGTGTGCTGTCAGAGTTGATTAGTTTTGTAAGTAAATCGGTAAACCGGAAGTCGAGCTTCATTCATCAAAGCTCATTTCCGGTTTTCAAAATATCTCCATAAATATGATATATAGGTATATTTTATATCTTATAAAAGTTTTAGATAATGTGTTTTACTATAACTTTTGTATTTAACATATTTTTGTATCACCGGTTGATTAGGAGTTATTCGTGAAATACTGATCAACCGGAAGTAGCTGATTATGTACTTTGTGGGCGCTCTAACATGAAAACGGTTTGTCGGATCAATACCAAATTTCATATATAGTATTTTGATTTATGTCGTTAGAGTTGATTAGATTTTGGAGTAAATCGGTAAACCGGAAGTCAAGCTTCATTCATCAAAGCTCATTTCCGGTTTTCAAAATATCTCCATAATTATTAAATATAGGTATAAACTATAACTTAAAACAGTTTTAGAAAATGTAATTTACTATGACTTTTGTATAAAACATATTTTTGTATCACTGATTGCGTAGGAGTAATTCGTGAAATACTGATAAACCGGAAGTTGCTGATTATGTACGTTGTGGGCGCTCTGGGCGCTGGGGCGAAAGGCCACTTCATCGTTTTTCATCGAACATGTCCCGAAAAGCATCATTTATAATGGCTGGGACGTAAAAGATAATAATATATAAATTAATCACTCATCTTCAAAGTTTAGATGGAATATAGAGTTCGAAATTACTGTCGTAGATAAATATTTACATCTTATATATGGAGAAAGTTATGTGCTGGCCACATCAGATTTTTCTCTTTTGCAGACATTTTTCCCTGCCAGAATAAAATCAAAAGTAAATTCCATTCATCGTTATCGTCAAATCCAAATAATGCAACAGTAAATATAATTCATTAAAAATCTGGAATTTTCGTAAAAACTGAAAATGCGAGCAGATTAACAACGTATCCCGAAGAAAATATAATTTTATGAAAAATTAGAACAGTTTCATGGGGAGATAATGAGTAACGACACGAAAAAATGATAAAAACTTTTAATGGATGATGGCAATCTAATGAATTAAAAGATTCAATTTCCTTCTCTTTCAATTACTCTCCTTTTATTAGCTCATAAATTTCTGATGCCTCCATCATCAGTAGATTATACGCTTTCGTTTATACCACTAAACTTTTCGTATCCTTTTAAATTATTGTTAATAATGACTTTGCTGCTTCAACAACAGCTACTATCTATAGAACGTAAACGTACCGCATTCGTTATCGGCCTGTGTGACTCTCCCTCGTGGGAAATCAGAGTGCATGCAATGTTGAATTCCTATAATTGATTCACGTTGTTTACAACGAGACATAAATCCAACAATTGAGATCCAATCACCATTCAATGTGCAGCAGGATGACATTTCCTGAATTTGTCCAAGATTTAAGAGCGTTACATAACCACTAATTGATAAGAGTAGTTATAGAAGAACACAATAATCATCAATAGTACACACAGTGACACAGACACAATTTTCATCACGGATAAGCTTTGTTTTATACGTAAAATTAACATTTCTCCATCTGAAGATTTTGTATCAAAAATAAACGCTACAAAAATCAACGTAGTGTGTATAAATAGTGATGAAGAAATTTAATTAAATATACGGAGCATAAGAGTGGGTCAAGTAAGAAAATTAGGTATTTAGGATCGATATTACCTTCTGATTTGAGAGATGAAAAAGGAATAAAGAACAAAGGAGGGATGGCGAAGCAGACTTTTATAAAAATGAGAATACTGCTATCCAGACTTTTAGAGATTGTTTTAAGAGAAAGAATTGGCAAGTGTTTAGTATGGAGTGTTTTTCTCTATGGTACGGAGACTTAGAAATTAAGGAAAGCAGAAACAGGGAGGATCGAAGCTTTAGAGATGTGGATGTGTAGGCGAATGCTGAAGATCAGCTAGAATGAGAGGGTAACAAATGAAGAAGTTTTGGAAAAACATAAGAAAAAGGGAACAAGCCTACAGACAATAAACCAAAGGAAATCAAACTGGATGAAGAACTGTAAGAGCATGTCATGAGAGGAGGATTGCTGAGGAACGCTATTGAAGCCATTATTGGGGGAGAGAAGACAAAGGAGAAAAAGAAGGATCAAGATTGGAATACTTATAAACAAATATGATTGCCTAGGATAAATGGCAGTGGAGAAGAAGGTGGAAAATGTTTGTTGAACCTGCTTTAGAAGCAGATAACCGATGATGCTCTGAATAAATAATTTATAACACACGTCCCTGCATCTGATATGAGATCTAAAAATCAATCAGCCAATTCAATTGAATCTGAATCCGTTTACGATTTGAAAAGTAATCGAGTCTCCAAGTTTCGCAGGTACCGAATTTGTGCATACATTTAATACAGCCATCTTTGTCTCTAGTCCAGGGAATTTAACATTAGCCAAAAGATAAATTGTTTTATCAACTCATCAAAAAGCATCGCAGTATTTTTGCTAAATTTTCAAATCTGAATTTGATCACGGCTTCACCGGGCTTCACTCAATGACGAATCATTTTGTAAATAAATGGATTATTCACTTCTATCAACCAAATAATTTCTCATACGTCAACTCGAGGCAATGATGGTCATTATTCTTTATAAGAAGAATTTTCACCACCCAGGTGACCACTTCCTTGTTTGGTTTGGCGACAAAAAGAGAGAAAGGAGATGGAGACTTCAATGCCTGCATCCTTGAGAGTTTATATACATTCGTCTTGTTTTCTTAATCACGTAACTTCTTCCCTATTAACCTTACGTTCCGGAAGTAGTACTTCACTCATTCACTCATTGAATGAGTTTCAAATATGGTCAACGATAACTGGAATCATTGTATTCCGTTTAATTTATTTGCAATGAAGGAGGATGCGCATACGTCTCAAGATGTGAAGGGAAAATTAAAAAAAGAATAGAATCAACTGCTTAGGTTGTGATTTCGTGGTAGAATTCCACGAAGGAACAAGAAAAGGCCAAAATTGTACCAAAAACATTAATTTACAGAGAAACAACCAACAGTGTGGTTGGAAAATTTATTATTTTTTTGTTCATTCGGGGAAAAATATATTACGTAAACTTGCGAAGCTGTCTTCCCTGATTCATTAATATCCATAAGCTTGAAAATTCAAAATTTCAGATGTATTCGATTTATACGAAGAATAAGCGACGGCGACGTTGTGATTCCAGCTTTCAGCAAACGCGATTTACGTAGCCAGACGAAAGATTTGACGGGATTATAGCGATAACAGAGGGCCTATATTGGTCTCTTTTATTCGGACAGTTTAAAGAGCGCTAATATGGCAATTATTTAGGTAATTAGGTGTTTCACACCTCCTGCCATACCCCTTACGGCGGCTCACTGGGTATATAAGAACAACCTACAACGATTCTGAAGACTTTCCCACGAAAGTAAGAACATTCTTGGTTTTAATCATTCATTCTGCAGTTACTAAGTTGACCACATCGAACAATACACCCAAGGATTCATTCACAACTCAGCTGAAGGTAATCATCCACATGAGTTCCAGCAGTACATAACGTGATCGAGACATGAATTCGAGAAAAGATACTTCGCAAGGAATATAAACTTCGGGACAAATTTAAAACTGGTTTCAAGAGAAAAGATCGCAAATCTTTCGCAGCTTTGTTTTCATTCCCACGAGCTGTGATCAAGAAAGAATAAACCATGTCCCCTATCGCTTGAGCACGATCCTATCTCGGATGCAACGGTAGTTTCAACTTCAAGAAACTTTCACGTACATACATCTATTCTGAGATAGAAATGCTTTGTTCTCATGTCTTAGAGAATAGTATATCTCGAGATTGCATAATGATTTCTCAAGTGCTCTTCATAGTGGTGCGGGAAGACGAAAGATCAAGGGTTTTAAAGTTTTTTATCTAGCACTTGTGAGACACAATCAATTTGCAGTCCTTAGAGCTTTCTCAAATGTGAAGGAATCTTTTAGCAATATCACTCTAGCTTATATTCAACGAAATCGCCTTAATAAACGACATTGAGGCTCTTCATTACGTATGATGTGTAATAGTTGGCATGGGGCTTAACTGCAATATTAACTTAAACCGAATTATAATCGATAGTTCAAACTAATTCAGTGGTTTTTAAATTATGATTAACGTAAGTACGAGGTTTTTCAAGCTTGAAATCTTAAAATTATGACTGATTATAATACACTAAATGCCGCTAAATTCCAGTTAAGCTTCTTCAGATTCTTTGATAAGCATATTTGAATAGAAATAATACCGCGCCTAAATTTACTTACTGATACTGTAACTTGCTGATAGATTATTTGAAATATCAGTGAAGCTGAAGAAGGGTGTAAAGATTACAATTTCACTCCGTGCTAACCCTACACAAAGTTATACCACATCTGAATGTCCTGAAATAATGTTTAGAGGATAACTTGTGAACAATTTCCCTTGCCTAATTATTTCTTCAGTATCAAATATTGATGATCGCGGTGTTCGAATTCATTGCATAGACGATTCAAAAGAATAATAAATGCAAACATTTCAGCATGCCCTAAAACAGTTGCTATTCTTATCAAGGTAAGTAAACACATTTATAAATCGTAATTTTTGGTATACTAAGGCTTTCCATACACGATGGATGAATTGTTGTAGAGATGTTAAAATCGTCATGAGCAATATTATTACATACTAATATGACATGTGGGTACATAATAATATCGCTTGAAAGGGTTACCGTCAATCAGACAGGTAGTTAACGAATTCATAAATTTTTATTAACAACTTTTTTTCATTTCCCTTGTTATAATATGGCCCGTGGATTACTGAAGAAAAGTTTGGAAAAGTTTAAATTCTATAAGAAAATGCAAATATGGTTGAGTCTTACCTTATCCGCCTTTTGCCTTATCTTCAACTGATTCCCTGATTATTGTACAAGACGGTGCATGTATGTGCATGATGAAGTAATTTCTGAAAAGAAAGACAATTATGAAAGTGTCTTAAATAGAGTTCAGGAGCAAATAAAAATATATCTCACAAAGAGTCTTATCAAGAAGCTTTGCTAATTTTTTCATAAGCTTAATTTGAATATCATGGTAAATAGGTTAATATTTTATATAGTTTCAATTTTTACTTTCTCCATATACGAAGTATAGAGAAAGTATTGTTTTCATGAAAAAATTCGACTTCGAGATTTCAACGGAAATACATGTTTTGGGGTCCCTAGAACACGTTTTGACCATTTTTGGAATGATGTCTGTGTGTATGTGTGTGTGTGTGTGTGTGTGTGTGTGTGTGTGTGTGTGTGTGTGTGTATGTGTGTGTGTGATAGTGGGCGCTCTAACGGGAAAACTATTAGACGTATCAATACCAAACTTCATATATAGTACTGTTGTGTGTGCTGTCAGAGTTGATTAGTTTTTGGAGTAAATCGGCCGACCGGAAGTCGAGCTTTATTCATTAAAGCTCATTTCCGGTTTCCAAAATATCTCCATAAATATGATATATACGTAAATTGTAGTGATTACAAAAGTTTTAGATAATAAAATTTACTATAACTTTTGTATTTAACATATTTTTGTATCACCGGTTGATTAGGAGTTATTCGTGAAACACTGATAAACCGGAAGAAGATGATTATGTACTTTGTGGGCGCTCTAACATGAAAACTATTTGGCGGATCAACACCAAATTTCATATGAAGTACTTCTATTACAGTGTTTAGAGTTGATTAGTTTTTAGAGTAAATCGGTGCACCGGAAGTTCACCTTCATTCTTCAAAGCTCATTTCCGGTTTTCAAAATATCTCCATAAATATGATATTTAGGTATATACTATTATTTATAATAATTTTAGAAAATGTAATTTACTATAACTTTTGTTTGAAACATATTTTCGTATCACTGATTGTTTAGGAGTTATTCATGAAATTCTGATAAACCGGAAGTTGCTGATTATGTACTTTATGGGCGCTCTGGGCTCTAATGGCGAAAGGCCAGTTTCATCGTTTTTCATCCAGCATGTCCCGAAAAACATGATTTATAATTTTTGTGACGTAAAAGATAATAATATATAAATTAATCACTCATCTTCCAAGTTTAGATGGAATATAGAGTTCGAAATTACTGTCGTAGATAAGTATGTACATCTTATATATGGAGAAAGTCATGTGCTGGCCACATCAGATTTTTTAAATTAAACATAATGAGTGAGCAGGATCGAACACACAACGTAATTAAACATATAGATGACCTACATAGGTTTCAGTTATAGATATGATCAGGGCCGTGCTCAGGATTTGCTCGTGGGAGGGGTTTTGTTCGTGAAACTCGACTTCTGATTTACGGGAAAGTGTGACTCACTGAGACGAAAGGAGTCCTAACAGACGTTAACATAAAAGTTGAAAGAGGCACTAAATTTTGGAAGAAACATTTTACTATATGAAACATTAAATAAAATAATTTCATTTAATCCTATCTTCAATTCATCATTCGTGGGACTTTTTGTATGAAGGATCCTCATGTGGGGGGTTTCGAAACCCCAACCCCCTCCCCCCCCCCGTGCGCACGGGTCTGGATATGATCTCAAGCACAACATATTCCACATATCTCAATATATCTCTCTCAAACTTAATAAAAATCAAATACAGGTCATTCGAAAATAATTGAAATCTTCAGAAGAGTGCATTAAAAGAGAATCATTCAAAGGTTAAACATGTGGTTTAAATTTAATTACGGTCGTAAAGTATTTTCTGAAATATTTACGATCAATGATGGAATGGGTTAATAGCCAATTTTTCAAAATTAACAGGACATAAATCGCATATTCCCTCCATTCTACATCAATTCACTTTTACTTATGGTCCAATAACATTAAAATACATTTTTGTACACATTTAAGTTTTTTCAAGTGGAGTGTAAGTTTTTATTCAACTTTTATCGTTTTTTTTTATTTCAATATCCATAAAAACCAAGGGGGAACGTTTAAGAAACTTATATTTTTGGAACATGATGTTCTTTCTGAAGATAAAATATCCATAACAGGATCTCAAAACAAAAGGTATAATAAAAATGTATCATGTTTAAGAAAAAGATAAAAGGTGGCTTTGAATCAGGTCAAAGATGAAATAAAATAATTGTAGAATCGTTATAATGATAACGTAATAACATACGTGATAATATAATAATAGCCTTGAATGATAAGGCTTAAATTGTTGGGTATCCACAAAAGGTAAAATACTACGTATAATAATACATATTTCATTATTATTTAATACTATAACTGATTTTGAAGCTAAAAGTGCTATTACACCAATCTTTGTTTAACCTACATCCCCGTCAATAACACCATACATTTCGAACTTTGTCGACTTACTTTTAATTTAAGCTCAGATTATGATATTATTCTCTTGAATTAATTACTTCGACAATGTATTCAATACGTTAATAGCGCTAATTATTTTAATCTTGATGTAAAATGCTTCAATTAAATACACCAACTACCCATCTGACTGTTTTGTTCTTTCTCGTATGTGATGGAAATATGTCATCAAGCTTTTCGCAATGGTGTATCCAAAAATAAATATATTCGTAGGAAGTGAAGATGTTGGAAATTTCGCTCACATATTCACTCACGGCCATATTTTGTTTATTTGGATATCCTGAATGGGTTTGTTCCGGCGTTGAAAAGGTGACTGCACTCGACAGCCACTTCTCAGATCGCGGATTTGAATACCACCAAGGGCATTGATGCTTGTGCTCATTTTCATGAATCATCCTTCGCTATTATCATTCTCTGAGAGGAAATTGATCTTATCGCCAAAATGAAAATTCTATTACCGTAGTGAAGAAGAAGATACTCTGTTATATGCCTCTAAAGCTGGAAGTTTTAGTATCATTTTTATTTGGTTCTCATATGGAATAACAGACCAGAAGTGATATTATAAGTATAAAGTAACGTTAAACATAAATAAACTTAGTTTCCCGTGATGGGAGCCATTCTTGTATTCGATGTCACACGAATTGTGAGCGAAACGTTTCGATGAGGAAGTAAGGTATGAATTCTTTTCGGTCATCATGGTACGTCTTGGAAACAGGGGATTTACCGAAAATTTTTAAATAATCTTAAGAAAAACTACGCTCAATGAGTTCATATTGAATTAAACTTTTATGAAGTTTATCATTTTATAAATTCGAAAAGGAGACCCCACCGTTCAGAAGAAGCAAAAATGTAGTTTCAGCATTTTCTCACGCAGGTAATGCTCTTCGATAACGTTTTATTCAAGTAGGTACACTATAGTTTCATTTGTTTTCTCATGTATGAAATTTTCGTATTAATGTTTTATTAGATGAAGTACTGAGTTCTAGAACGAAATTGAATTGATTTGACTATAATAAGGCATATAATGGAAATATATGTTCATACTGAAGTATAAAAGCTTCTATTGTCAGGATAGATAATTTTTATCATTTTAGAATGATTTAATTCGACGTAAACCAGAGATAAGGTAATGTCTTTGTGGAATGACGATATCATAAATATACTTAGAATACGCTTCTACAGAGATAACAGATATTAGCCAATTAAAACGCTTTTCTAGAAGAGTTTCATGCAATCGTTATACATGAATTGAGTATGTTTTATACTCTACTATGATGTATGAAATACACTGAGACATATGTGTTTGACAGTGTTACTGTAAAAGTGTTACTCGTAAAGTCATTGTGCTTAGCTTAATAAAACATTTTCTGCTAACAAAATTCTGGCTTGGTGAGGAAAGCAAGGGTAAGTTGCCTCAATCCTTACGTATTATGTTGCCTTAGCTTGCCAAGTTAGCCTCATTACCCATACTAGCTCTTGGTTCCTAATTTAAGAGAATGTGAGGTAAAAAAATCGGCCTTTGAGCTGAATAGTTCACAGACAAGATAAGTAGAGGTTTAAAATCTCCAATAGCTGCCTTCGTCGGCACTTCGCCCCTCCGGTATTCGGAGACAACAGGAAGGTCCGGATAACCGACCTGTTAAGAACTCCCAATTTACAATTCAATAGCGATTTATTATTTTATGCCCCTGAGGAAGATAGCATCGCTAATAAAATGTAATGTAAATAAATGTATAATTCGTTAAAGCCGTGTTCCAATTTTTCTTACCTTGCAGATAGAATAAAAATTATCAATAAAAATTAATAAGGACTAACTGGAACAGAATAAAATTCTATACTAGAATAAAGGTCTTTTTAAGAGCTTTAATATGAGTGTATATGATGTCCTGTCAGTTTAAAACTCTTTCAGATACGAGCGTTTTGGCGAGCTTGCGGGCACCAAAATCCACACATTTTTGGAGACCTTGTCAACTCGCCATTTTGTTGCTCTTCGAATTCGGTCAAGGAATATAAATTCTGAGTAAATATAGTGAATAAATGAGCTGATAAACATTTTGATATACATTTTAAATGTTACCAACCTAAAAATATGAAGAAAAAATGAACTGAGAAATTACTTTGTTTATTTGTTTATGCAAAATTATGGAAAATTGTAGGTGGTGGACAATTTTCATCAACACTTCTGAATTCATCGCAATAAATACAATAAGAAACAAGTAACGACGTCAATGTAACCAAAACCTTGTCGGCCTGAGTAATTGTTAATTGATATATTTACTTGTTACGAATACTTGCATGATCCTGATGAATGAAGCTCCAACAAACCAGCATCCGAATTTTACAAAGGGAGGATCGCCGAGAGAATAAAACATCAAATGTCAAAGCGCGTCATTTGGAATGCGAGAGATGGGTCCTATACATCGTCGAAAAGCTCATCGCAAAGAAAGGGAAAGGGATGCGTAGGGGGAAAGGGAGGTGTCAAGGTGATCTGGGCAGAGAAAAGGAACCAAAGTGACACAGCGGAGTCCTTGAAGAGAGAATCGATTAACGGGAGAAAGGCCTCATCTCCCGCATTTCGGTCCATCCGCAGCTTCGGACGCACGGAGACCTCGAGGGATTATCGGGAAATTGTCTATTTCTGTATGACGCTCGAGGATATTCCTCTTCGTCATTGGGTATTTCAACCCGTACGTTCATAAATAACTCTTTACCGCAGCCAATGAAGAAATCAATTTTCCGCTATTAAAGGCGTAGTCCCTTGTGCCATATCCTGATACTGTCTGTGAAGTATTCAGCCCGAAGGCCGGTTGGTACCTCACCCCCTTTGACATAAGCTGCTAGTAGCCTGCAGATAGGAATGAGGTTTACTAGGTAGGATGAGGAGTAAGGTAGTTTACCCTTGCTTTCCTCATTGAGCCAGAAAGCTTTAAGCGGAACATGTCCACGCAAGTGAAGTACAATGACTCTACGAGTAACACTTTTCTTGTCAGTCCATAAGGAGAGAACATGATCGGTGCAATTATTCACTCATATCTCAGTAGGTTTTATTTTATCACAGCCATGATCAAGATTGGGACAAAATAAAAGGAAAGATACATTTTTCTCTATCCTGAACCAAATGGCAAATGAACATAGGGATATATTCCATTCCTCATAATTTGGTAACAGGAGCACTATATGGAAAAAAAAATTATATGTAATTTGGTTCAGGATAGAGAAAAATGTATTTTTCTTCTACTTTTGTCATAATCTTTCTCAAGGTTGATATATGAATATGAGTACACTGAATAGTACACTAATTAAAGTTTCTCCTTATGAAAAGCCAAGAAAAGTGTCCCTTGTAGAGTACTGTGCTTGGCTTACGTACGCATGTTTCGCCTTTGGCATTCTGGCTTGCTGAGAAAAGGAACAGCAAACTACCTCATTCCTCGTAAGGACTAGTAAGCCTCATTTCCCTCTCATGGATCTTGATAGCTATAGGGGTTGAGGTGTTCCAACGAGCCTTTAGGTAGAACACATTACAGTTAACAGCATGCATTATGCATATATTAACATTACTCACTAAAAATCGGAGCTTTTCCATTAGTTTGTTTGTTTTTTTAGTAAGAGTTACAGCTATATTTTTATATTTTTGCAATTTCAACCCTTGGGTTATCAATTGAATAATTTCATAAAAATCAGTATATTTATTTAATATTTTTACATGAAAGTTTTAATTTTCAAGCGTAGTTTCTCTTTTAGGTAAATATGTGTTTCGCATACATCTCTGTACCCACAAGGATATCCTATAACTAATTATTCTCAAACAAAGGAATGCTCAGCTGATTAATTCTGATTATTTACCTATTCTGGCTTCTCTCAATGAACCGTGAAATCCACGAATCTCATATCCACGTATCGTAAGGAAATAAAGATATTTATTTCGTGGTTGTGTTTGTAATGGTGATTTCATCAGTCAAGAATTTCCTATTCAGCTGGACTAAGAAATAAAGGAAAACTTTCATTTTCTCACAACGTATTTTCCCAGCTACTTAAGTAAGCTAAAATTATGTTACATATTATTTTATGGCTCTATTTGTAAGACGTTCTGGAAAGCCGTTCAATGAGTATCTTTCAGTACAATGTCTACCGCAATGTCTATTTAAAATAGAATGACCTCACCCATGGCCCTGAGTTTTTTGTTCTACGTAAAGTACTCGTCTAGCAGGTAATAAAACGTAATCCAGACGGTGTTTTTGAATCGCAGATATGGTAAATATATACTTCCTTCTTAGGCCAATGATGTTATTCCCTGAGGTTAGTTAAACTGAGAAATCCTGGTTTTTCCTGTATTTTAGCTTTTTGGAAAGAAATGTGAAGCATCATTATTATGGATTGAATAAGTCTGTAAAGTATAGAACCCGAAAGCCAGTTTGTACCTCATCCGCTCTAACATTAGTTACTAAGAGATACTAGAATAGGAATAAAACATTCCATTAATTCATAAATGAAGCACTAAGATGAATAAAACCTTTCTTAGCATTTCATAAAGATAGCCTAATCAGTGCTATCATTAAGCATCACTCATACCTCAGAAGCTTTCAAGTCATCACATTTAAGAAAGATACTCGTAATGAAATAGATAAAAATAAAGAAAAGACATTTCTCTCTATCTTGAGCGGAACAACAAATGGAAAATATTCTACACATCAAGATATGGTAACAGCTATCACATCTAATTAAGAATGGTTTCCATCTTTTTTTCAAATACAATAAGTATCCTCTTTTGTATAATATTTAATAAATTTATATTAGGACCACAAAATATATCCCACATTGAAATTCCATTTGAAGATTATCCAGCAACGAACTCCAGACTGTTATTTAAGGTACCCTGACCTATTGTACCAGTAGGTAGTAAATACAGACCAATTCCATAAGATAAAATTAATAGTCTCAAGTGAAATATAGTGGAACCTCACCCTAAAAAATCGAAAAGAAAATAAATTAAAATATTCCTTGAGAATCACTTTTTCCCAATTTCATAAGAGTTACAAAATTTCCAACAATCCTGAGAAAATACCTTCAGAAAATTCTTTACAGGTTACGAGATGCATTAAAAATACACGCGGGATTATTTACAAGAGAAGCAAGACAATATCTGCCAGCTTCATCAGAACCAGTCCGTAACAATTTATTTCCCTCGAGCAAACCCTTCGACCGTTTGATTCGCCAACGCGTTTTTTGCCCGGAGACCTTGGGAGAGCGCCTCAGGTCCAGATACAGTTGAAAGCGAGGACAAGGGAAGAGTAAACATGTAAAGAAAGAGTTGGGTTTGCGGTGTCCTTTTTCGGATCTTCTGAGGCTTAAAGGTCACTACTAGAATGAAGAGGGTGACGGAATTTGAGTTACTAAGCAAAAGTGTGAATTGAAAGGCAGAACGAACACACAATCGTATAATTTCCTTCGGGAAACGCTTCATCTTTGCTCGGCTAAATTACGTTCAATAAGAAAATTACTCAGGGGTTAAAAGCTAGGATTAACTCATTACTTTAATACCTTAAAGGTTTCTTTTGCGAAATGTGAATTGTCACGAAGACTTTTCTCACTGGAGCTAATTAGTTTTTGAAAAGATTTATCGTAAAGGTTAATTTACTCAAAATAATCTGTGTACATATTAAAACTACTGGTCTTTTTTGAGAGCATCGATGGAACGGAAAAAGCTTATTCCTTTCATAAGATAGAATACTTAAAAATTAAAAATAAAAGTAAATACTAACAGCGGAGATCCAAGGAATAGGGTCTTGAACGAATACAAGTCTTAAGGGATATGTTTCGAAATTTTCTGTTTCATATCAACAAAACTTATTCTTGAAGTGAAATCAATAACTGCGAAATCCAATTCTATTAAAAAAAGTTTCCTGACCATAAGCGAGTTTATTTTGGACAACGTCCATTATTAGAAAAAATATTATCAATTTCTTAAAAGAAGCAAGTAAAATCTTACCCATACCCATAATGTTGCGTGGGCAGGAACTAAAAATTATAGAAATGAATGGATAATTCTCTAACCGAATAGTATGATAAAATCGTAAGTTAGCTCAGATAGCAATCTCACACGACAGATAAGACAATGATGGATTATTTGGTATTTTGATTCATTATTTTACTGCTTTGGTGGATGTTCGCCTTGGTGCACCAAAATATACTTTGAGTATAGTCCAAGTATATTTTATACACCTCTGATAACCCTGTTGTAGGCTTTATTCATATTAACTTCTGTTCTAACAATTAATACGTAAGAAACACATCATAAAGCGGCTAGAAAGTAAGGAAAAAAGGTTTAATATTATAACACTAGAAAGAGGAATGCTATTGATGGAATAAATCTGTAGAAATAAATGAACATAAAGAAAAGTGAGAAATCAAGGAAAGAAACAAGAAGTGAGAAAGATGAAAGATATTGTGCCTAACATCGCTACGTTTTACTTAATCTGTGCGCGTTTCAATTTTATCCATTCTATAATGTGAATAAATAAGAGATCGTGGCATTCATTCATTCATTAAATGAACGAATTAATTTTTTAAATCATGTTAATTTTACAGACAAGTGTACTATATACCTTAAATGAGCCAGCTAAAATAACAGCCACTGTAGATATGGGAAGAGATTAATGTTATTACATGGTAAAGTTCTAACGAAATGTCAATGTATATGGGAAAATCTACATAATGTATGAATATCCAAAGTGAGCAACAGCGCTACTACTTACACAATACTTTCCTTGAGCCCTAACATAGCTACGTTTTACTCAATTCGTACACGTTTAAATTTTATTGATTATATAATGTGAATAAACAAGAAATCTTGGCATTCATTCATTGAACGCATTCATTTTTTACATAAAATTAATTTTACAGACAAGCATTCTATACACCGAATACGTATTTTGAGCTGAAGAGTTGACTTTAGATGTTATTCTTTGTAAACCAGAAATAAATAACAGACTTCTTGCCTAACACCTCTCTATCAAATAGTGAGTACTTATGAAATATTTTGATTTCCTTTGCAATTATACTCTATAAGGCCTCTGCTTTAATGGCGTATCATTTTCATAAACTGCTAATCAAAGAGGCCATTTTTTAAGCTTAATATTTTATATGATAATAGTTTAAGAGAAGAAGAAATCAGTTGACCTCAAAGTTAGACCTCAAACCTTTAGCATGGGAATATATCGGGTAATTGGTCTTCAAGAATGAATGAAATCGCCCTTTAGATTATAGGTATGCCAAGTAAGAGAGCGTTTGCTGCAGAGCAACTTATACATCTCCAGCGGTTGGAGTCAATCTTGGAATAGATTTCTTGTTATTTACTTAATAGACGAATTCTTTACTATGTGGATTTACTTAATACAATGAATGAAAAAAATATGTAAGATACAAAAACTAAATTCAAAATTAAGTTTATAGAATTTAATTTCGTTATTTTTAACATTACAGGGTCTATTGTTTTTGTTATAAATAATTAGCGTTTCATAAATCGGTTGAATGAAGTTGAGAGAAAAAATGTCAAACATACGTAATGCTGGAAGTAACTTTTAAGTCCTTAGACCTCTATGGAAAAAGCATGGCTAAGATGACTTTCATTATGAATTATCACCATAATTCCTCTAATTCTGCGAATTTTGCACATGGTGTTGTTCTGGTTTTCTAATTTAAGCGAGAATATCATATCTCAAATTATCATCATGGATTGATGCTATAATGGGCAATTAGATATCTCTAAAGAGTATTTAAATATATATTTTTATTTAAGAAGCAACACACTTGGTAATTTCCACAAACTATTTATTTATTAGAGGCGACCAGTTTCGTTTACAAACAGGCATCTTGCCTTGCCTTTAAAAAATAAGTAAGCTGTGGAAATTACCAAGTGCTTTGCTTCTTTTATACGGCACCCATCCTCGAAGTTGAGCTTGAAGTCATCAGAAATATATATACTTTTTGTCAAATCGGTAGCAGACATCAAAACAGCTGTTCAAAACAGACGGTCAAAATAGCCGACTCGATACGAAAATAGTTCCCTGAATCATATCACTTAATATGCGGATGAATGGAAATAGGAGGAGGGAAACTTTCCAACGGGAAAAATAAACGTAATTGCATAACCGCAGCCTCTCACAATGACGCTCTTAGCAGTGCCTTACTCCGCCACAGCCCATCCCCACTCCCTTTCTTTCCTTCTCTCCACGCTCTTCTCCAGACTGGGTCACGACTCTGCGGTGAAAGTCTCTCTCCGTGCATCTCTCTCTAAATCAACTGTATTCCTCTCTCAAAGACTCCGACCGAAGGAAAGGAAATCGACTCTCGTTAAACCCGCGAGATTTCGGTGGATTATGGAAGTGGGTCGTAACTTTCCACGAACAAACACTTTTGGGATATTATTCCCATCGGTTTGTGTAATTGTCTGCGTGATTACGAGGTAACCGCTCGAAAAAAACGTACACTACGACTCCGATTCTCATTTCAAGAGAGATCGATGTTTTGACGGATGAGCTATTCGGCAGAAAACAAATGGCATACGATCCCACGGACGCCTTTTTAATGAAATGCAGGATTATTGTAGAATTTTTCCCACATGATGGACATTGTATTTTACTGAATATATAAAGATGTGAATTAGCTACACCTCGTGAATCGTCATGCAGAATTAAATTGAAAATGCTTGAGACTTAAATTATTAATTGAAATAGAAACACAGAGATGAGATAACAAGACATTGGATTAATACAACAATCTTTTTCGTAGTCACCTTTCGATAGGTAAGAGTTTTCAAACTCCCTAAGTAGCATTTGTTGAGAGGGAAGAAATTGTAATAAGGAATTAAACGACGACTTTATAGAATAATCTCCCTGTAATTAGTAACGCATTAAATGGCAAAGTATGACAACATATTAAAAAACGTATGATACAATCTACTTCAAAATAGATAATGAATAAAAACAGTGTAATTTTCCACGCTATAAGTGTTTAAAATTACACTGTTTTTATTCATTATCTAAAATGGCTTTCCACAAAGTAACGCCTGATCATCTAGACTACTTCATAATGTCATACTTATACACAAGGATATGTAAGTATTTGATTTGAAAATACTGAAATTTATAATTCCCTTTAACTATAAGGTATTGCCGCTTTTTTACTCATATGTAAAATATTCAATCATAAAATTTAATTGTAATTAGGTCTCAACAATTATAATATAACTATAATTGGGGCAAAGCAACCACGATTTAATTGTAATTAGAATTCAACAAATTCTATGTAATTGTAATTAGGTCTCAATCGTTTTAATATAATTGTAATTGGGCCAAAAAAATTAAATTTTAATTGTATTTAGATCTTAACTTTGTAGCAGAAATTGCCTCAATAGATTTATTAGCTCTAGATAATTAACATCTAACTTCAAAAACTGGGTATTGTGGTGAGTATTGTTTTCTGTTATAGCTGAAAATTTTACACAGAAATAATTCTACTCTTTGTTGGTATTTTTGTGTCTTGGCTTATTTTTATCCTTATTTTTTCTTTACTTTTAATTTTCAGTACGTTTCTCTTTATTCTCTCTCTCCTACACATTATCTTTACAATTTCTTTCTGCAGTATAGCATCATGCTTTAGACAACCTCTGATGATACTGGACCTCAAAAATAGAATCTGAAGTGAAGCAAGACTTTACACATTTATTTACTACCTCTCGCGATGCCAACAAAGAAAACTTAAAATACACATTGAAATCTTCTAAAAGATCAATTTTCAAACTATATTTTAAATTCTTGGGCATTAATAATCCTTCAAGTTAGCAGCGATACAATGCTGCAAAAGTGGATAAAAGTACACTATTCAAAAATCATTAAGGTCAAAATTCTATCCACTGATGCAAAAGTATTCTAAGAGATGTGTTAAAATATGTAAAGTATACACAATCACTATAATGTATTGTAATTAACTATCAACTATAGGCATAAGCTCATGGAATTCCAAATTAGATCTATTTATTTATTTCATATTCCCCACAAACATCCATTTTCAGGACCTATACAATGGTAGGTATTAACAACAATAATCATACAAGACCATTCCCTAATCGGAAAAATCCAACTAGCCGGGATTCGAACCCGGGACCGTGGGGTACCATGCGAGCATGGTAACCACTCGGCCACAAGGGCCGACTAAATAATAAATATACACCAAAATAACAATTTATTCAAAACCTGAGAATAAATTATTATGAGCATTAAATTATTATATTTATAGGAACAGTTTTCATTTTTTAAATTTAAGCCTTTCAGTACATAGGAAATCATATTGCGATTTAAGTTTATATTGATGCTAGAATAAATTGCTACGAATCGAACACTGATGGAAAACGACAAAGGAAAGTAACTCTGATGAGATTCGATTTCTTGTTCCCAGTAGCACATATTCGCTTTGTTTTTTCGCTCCTTTGCCTTGCTTCTGAAATGAAAGGTTTCGAATATAACGAAAATAAAAGACACGAAGAATATGGAAAAACCTAAATGACATGTAATGGCGCCTTGAAACATATTATATTAGCTTCCATCTCCAAAATCGTGCCTTTCTGGGAGGCCAAATCTGGACGTGAATAACATCAAGAAATAAGAAATATAAATGGTACCGACCTAACAGACTCTCCAAGGTCTCGACCTGGCAGATTATTGCCCGCGGTTCCGCCTCTCCGCTTTGATCTTCAGAAGATGATACTTTCGGGGCAAATTCATCGAGAGCTTGTAAGGTATAGGTTCAAATGAATATATCCAAGAGAAATGAGAACTGCGGTATTAAGGCCACCATATTTACATGATAATTTCGAATATGAAATGCGTACAAAAAGTCGTGAAAGTGATAATTGGAGAGTATGAATTATATATTCCTCTCAAAGGAATGAAAAATCAACTTTCGACTCTATTCAATAAGAAACCGTTATAAGAACCTTGGAAAGTCTATGATACGTATGGATAAATGAGTCTTTATGACTGCAATTTCATCTTTCTATATAATTAAGCAAACAAGTGATTTAAAATTACACAAAAATAGAAGAGCCTGAAATTTAAAAGCTTAGTAGTTAAAAGCTTAAAGCTAAAATACCATAAAACAAAATAGCTCAACTAGAAATCAAAGACGAAAATGATTTGACATGCCATTTCTTTTAATCACTGCATAAATTTTCGCCGATAACGATAACTGCCACAATATTATTATTTAAAACTGGAAATATTTGTTAAGGACGTTCTTGTCACGTAAAAACAAGCTTGAAGCTTTGATACAAGGAAATTGAAAGTTATTTTGTAAAATCTCCATATCATACATTATCCATGATTTTCTCGATTACTTTTCTTCATCATGAGCTTTACATAAGAATGCATTTATCTATTAATTTTTATAGCTCAAATAAAATTTTAAAACTACTTCTTCGCCAGATACACTATATTGTATTTTCCATCAATCTCTCAATCCCCTAAATTCATATCTAATATTAGAATATATCTGTATGAACGGAAGATTAAAAAGAGAAGGAGCTTAGCAAAACTCCTCAATTAACTTTTAATTCATTCATAGCTAATTACGGTAATATTGGAAATATTAAATTGGCCGGAAAACCTCAACAAATTCAATGGTTACAGTACTGTTCTCATTTTCGTTCACATGTAAGAATCTATGGTGCTGGTGCTGTATCATTACTTTATGCCTCTTTCATTTGCATGACCCATATCGAAAAGACATTTGGGGAGGAGTGGTCGTTTAATAATGCTGAAAGGACGTGTAAAATGCCAGCAGAAGTGAAATGGAAAGAGGGAGGGTCTGTGTTCAACTGCGGGCAAAACCAGTACACCCCAAAGGTGAAAATGAATGGACCACTCCTCTGGCAATGCTCTGAGGCATACTTTCATATAAACACAACCTATTTTCATCGCTGAGTAAGTATTCCGTTAACTTGAATCTCAACCTTCATTTGATGGTAGAATATATCTGAATCAAAATCCAGTAGCATTGTATTGCTCAAAGTTCTCTTGAAAATACCTCCAAATAAAATGGTCGTAGCTTAGTGTTCATCATATAATTCTTGTGTTTTTAAACAGCAAAGAATAAATTGGTTTGCGTATCATATTACTACAAGTTTAAAATTGATCTTCGATTTCAAGTTTGTACAAAAGCTGTAGATTTATTTATTTGTATATACCTGTAGATGATGGAGAAAAGCACCAAACTTAAAACTAGTGAAGAGAGAGGATATTATAGAGGTGGGTGACTTACTTTTGAATTCAGTTTACCTCAACGGTAATAGTTTTATATAGCATTTGGAATTTTATTGATAAGCATAAAATTTCCAGTAAAAACTATTTTTGAAATCATAGCTCAACGGAAAGAGTAGCAGAACGGCAATCTGGAGACGGGTTCGATTCCCGGCCCCATCTGACTTTTTTCCAAGCCTATTCTTCCTTGAAAAACTATTTTCTTTGAATGAGACTCAAACATATTCTCCCTCTAAAACACATTCCCCCACTTATATAGGCAACCTTAAATAACTCATTCTGATATTAGGACTTATTGTTACGGATTTAATTTCCCTATTTTTTTTAAACATATTTTCTGTAAGCTTTCACTTTAATTAATTAATGCCTTTTCAGCGATTGCACCAATCACATATACAATCTATCATAAAAATACACTGATGAAGAGATATGTTTAGAGTTATGAATTAATTTTTTCTGATTGATTTCTGAACTGATTTCTTACAGTACTGATTAGTATAGTCATAACGCACTATTTGCGTCCATCAAAACATGGGAATTATTTCTTGCAGAGTTAATTTACCTAATTAAAACCTAAACATGAAAAGGAAAATAGATGCTGAAATTTGTAAAATTCTTGAATAACTGAATAAATTAACTACTTCAAATTAACACAAAAAAATCATTTTCAATAAAGTTAACCTTGGTTCAAACAACACTCACAGATTTTAGTATACAATTGAAACATGGAAATACTTTGCTTTTAAAATTAGTAAAATTGATAAAAAATTCCATCTTTTAACTCCTTTTAAGTAACATGCAAAAAAAGCTTCCCATCTTGTGACGCAGAGATAAGTAATCCCCGGAACTCATAACGGCCTTAAAATACCTGTTTTTTCTCATTTCCAATAAAAGATTGTATCATCTGATAAAACCTTCTAAAATCGAGTAATCAACAGAGCCATTCCCACCAAATGACCCCTCAGATTTTGGGCCTAACTTTCTCTACCCCATCATTCCTCCCAATTGTTGTCTGCCGATGGCGGAATTCGCGAACGCGGCCTCGGAACAAGGACGTCGCCGCTATCATAGGCTGCATTCCTGCCCACACCCCTGACTCGATGACGGATCCGACGCCTAACAAAGATCCTTTCGAGTATCTAAGCAAACTAAATGCCGAACCGACCTCTCCCAGTGACTGCCAAATTCCCTCTGAGCACGCACTTGTCTGCACGTGAATGTCGCACGGACCTAGAAGGAAATACTTGAGAGCAGTAGTCTGTGAAATATCATGTAAATGCCCTCGCGAATGTATTAATAGGGTATACATACATCTGTAACATATGTTGATGGATACTTGAGAACGTCTACATTGTCAAGAGAATAGTCGGTAGTAACAATGAACATAAAGACAGTGATGTTTATTTGGGCTCAATAAGTCCAATCTACAGTCTGAAGAGTATCTGGATCCGTGTTTCAGAACCTTTTTCTTGTGATGCCCCACCTAAGCCTTTCTAAAATTCTAATTCCCCTTACGCAATATAGAACATAATAATTGATGCAAAATAAAAATTTTAATTAATATATTAAATTATCCACTGAATCTATCCAATAGTAAAACTTGTTAGGAAACACAGGCCTTAGATTTTAGAAATAAAACATTTCCCTGACTTTAAAGTCATTTTTTTTTTCATTTATTTCAAATATTTCTATCGTATAAATATATATTGCAACTTATTTTGATTAAAATAAAAAAATAACAATTTTTTGGAGGAAATTGTAAACATGGCTTGAAATCAAGGCATCAGCGTTTGAAGGGAATTTTGGGTTACACTATCGCTCAATCATGCCATAAAGATTCCTTGAATTCAAGTCATCAGTTTTGAGTGGGTTAAAAGAAATGTAAGTGAAGCTTGTGAAAAATTATCCAAAGCAGAAAAATTCCCTAAAGGAAGGAGGATAAATAAATAATAAATCTGCCAAAACCTGCATATAGCAATAGCTTAAAGACGTTAAAACATGTACCCGTATCATGGTGCACGCATTTCCAGCCGCTCGACAAATGCTGCTTCACAGTAATCAGAATCTTCAGTTGGAAAATACTTTGTTTACCTAAAAGAAGTCCTATGACCTCAAATATTCCACACACCTACATCTCCATTCAGTTTTCACTTTCCTACTTTCAAAGAAATCCTCCTAAGTTTCGTTAACTATAGATTTCCTTCCGGTTTACTGCTTCACCGAAAACAAACATAAGTGACGGTTTGAATGCCCAAAGAGTTTTTATGATACTCATTCAAACGAGTTCATTTTGCTTCAGCTCGAAATACTGCAGACTATTAAAAGCAAAAGTATTCAAATTTAACAACAAACAAAACATAAGTAATCGAGTGCAGTATTCATGTAAATAATAAATTAGTGATATTTATGGCCAACGATATAAACTGTAATGAACTAAATTAAAGAATTACTTTATGATCCAAAAACTTCGTGTGAGAAAAATATTATTGTATTTTGTAATTTATATTATGTTGCAATAACGCCTTAAATTTGTTTGACATAACCAAGACTATGGAAATTAATGAAAATAGCTCTCTTAATAACTAAACTTAGTATGAGAATTATCTATGCGAAATATAAAGTGAAAGAAGTTTAGATTCCATTTATGCTCTTTATTTAATTATTTTAAGTGATAAATTTTAATATACCTCATCATTTGTATACTTTAAATCACATTATGTTTTTACATTGCAAAATATCATCATGTTAGGCACACATTTCAACTACTCCTAATTTGAAAACGTAGCTCCTACGATGCTACAGATTAGAAAGGTATTATTTTTAATCAGTGAATGACACAAAATGACCTCAGTAGTCAAAGCCAGCATAGCTAAAATATTTTCATTTTCCGAAGGAAGAATAGACTTAAAAAAAGGTTTATTCTTCCTTGGGAAATTTTTTAATCAATGCCCATTTTTCATTTTTCATTTTCATATTTCTTCATGAATAATGAATTCTAATCACTATAAGACATCTGAAACCACTCTACTTAACATATCAAATTGAAAGCATTCTGTTTTTTAAACATTATGCAATGCAATTAATTATCTACTACAACCATAGTTTAGACATCAGAAAAAAACACCACCAGAGCATTTTTCTGTTGGAAATTAACTACCTACTCGTCTAACGAAACCATGGATTTTTAAAGTCTCCTCTCAAGCATTCTTAAAGAGTAAAACAATAATGATTGAGACGTAACACAAATGGTATCTTCCAACTTCGAGAATCCACCCATCATTAAGGGTTAGTGAACCTTTAACAATCTTCCTGAACCTTTATTCTCTCTCAGCGCATCTTATAAATAATTCAACTCTTCTGTACCGCTACTTGTTACAATCATCAGACATCTCTTCCGTTGATGAAAAAGCGGGCTAATCTGAGCTTATTCGCTTCATACACTTTTCCGTACACCACACATCTCCTTCGTCATCAAAGTTTCTAAAGTCACGTGCACTCAATGCACGGATCTTGTGTACTTCATGTCTTCATTAATTTCTTTGCCTGAGGAAAGTTCAAAGGGGATAACTCCCCTGCTTTCCCTTTTTTCTCAAAACCGACGACATGTAAATTATTCTCTTCCTACGCCTCAAATTGGTTGCTAATTAAACACGGAATTTCTTTTTCTAACCGAAATTTGGGTCCGTTTACTGCATATCTCAAAATTTAATGAATCTCCACTGGAGTCTCATTTTACCAAGTTTTTCCCACAGTTATATGTGACAACAAAATCTCGATTTCTCCAGCAAGTTGAGGATCATCATAACCCCCTGTAAATAAAGCCCAGAAAGTTTGATGATCTCAATTCTATAATATTAAAACAGGATTAGAGAATCTATTAAGGATTAAAAAGCAACGAAATATAAACAAACATAAAGATAATTATTTTAAATTTTCTATTATTAGGATGTACGTATTGAACCCTTGAACCAATCGAAAATTATTTTAAAAGCTAAAATATAGACGGGTTAACGGAATACTGCCTGATCTGGTGTACTTATATATATTAAAAATACATGTAAAACAAAAATATACATCCCATCCACATTACAGGGCTGCTCGGCATAGGGAAATAAGCATTTGTAAACACAAGCTATTTCGCGGTTGGGTAAAAGTAAAATATAGCATTTAAATAAGCCAAATATAACACTAAGGAACAAAAATAATGTATATAACAATGAGAATCTAAATGTTTTCCATACGTATCAATATGGCTGAATTTATTTGGAAGGAAAATAAATTTCCTGTATTACATTACAATGATATTCTTTTACTTCAACTGGAATTGATATAGGAAACATTGACGTAAATATGATTAAAATATAAAGTAAAAATGTTGAAAAATATGAAGAAATAAAAACATTTTGAAGACTGATAAAGTATGTTAATACTGCGGCCAAATTGGGCGCATATCCAACATCATGTTCCTCAATGGGCTACGACTTTCCCTAGTTTCCCTTCGGTGATGTCTACTGTATTCGGATTCCCAGTTTTGCAGATTTATTTCAGCTTTTACATAAGCAAAATTACTTTAAAAAAGGGAAGGTAATGAAATTACCTTTAGTAATCGTAGGCACTCGAATACAATTCCTGATAATCAAAATCAAATTTGTGCTCGAAATTACTAGCTACTAGCCATATTTTGTTTTGAACGTTTTGGTAATGCAGATTTCGGGGTCTTTGAGCAGAAGAAAAAAGTTCTTCCGTAAATTGTTTACAATTTATTCGATGGCGATTGATGGAATTTTTTTTCTATTCCCAAAGACGCAATTGTTTTAATTAATTTAACTTCAACGAACGAAATACTTGTATGAGGGACAGGGGCACAAATCTTTTAGAGCCCAATGTGATTGATGGTGAAAAATCTTCCCAGATTTACGGAGAACTAAATTTTTACGATGAATGGAACTGGGTACTCAATACAAAAACTAGTAAAGATTGAACCGTTAGGCGTTTTGTAAGACGACACAAGGTGCTGATAAAAATTCCTGCTAGTTTGATATGTTAAGTGAGGCTGATGAAAATATGCCAAAATTTCTAAAATATGAGTTTCCGGTTCTTTATCAAAAGCAAGTTCTATAAAAAAATGAAATGTTCCATTACATGAAACAACAATTTTGAATTCAGGTAAACTCAACGTAATATACAGAGACACTTAATCACTTTGTTAAATTTGTGAGCAGCGATATTTATTTGAACGAGGTAATTAATCAAACAATTTATGACGAAAGTCAAAATAAATCTTGGAAGAGATTTCCTGAAAAAGGTGAATATTCATTTAACAGTTAGCCACGGGATAAAAGTAATAAGTTTACAGTGCAGGTGGGACCATATACGCTATCCACCAACGCTAAAGGATTACCGCACCAACGATAGGCTGTGATTTAATTATCAACGTGAAACATCAATGCTGATGCTTATAAAATGAAGTGAACCAAAAGCCCCATCAGAAAATGCCATCTCCTTTTATTGATGATTGAAGACAGTGTGGATACTCTTTCTTTCGTCAGCCATTGAAAGCTTTCTGGAAGTTTTGGATGGAACGTATGTACCGAATCCGGTAGCGACATGTTTGCCGTCAATGAAGGAAGTACTTCCCAATCTTTATTCTTGCGCATTAAAATTAAACATGGACTCCAATTTATCGGCAACTTAATAATTTCAAAAAGATTTCACATTGATAAAAATGGTGGCTGGAATCGGCATAAGATTAGGATTTGAAAATATCTACCCAGCTAACAAAGCAACCTATTTAGGTGATAAGAGCTAAAGAAACGTGTGTATTCTTATTCACTTTGTCCGTGTCGATCACGAATATGACAAATTCATTTGCAAATTACATTTCTTTCCAGATGATTTTTGTCGTTTAGAAAACATTTCCTGTTTTTGTGGATGTCATATTGATATTTTTATGCACATAAGAAAACTAAAACCTTAAAAATTTAATGTTTCTATTATTTTCAGAATTACATATCCGACAGTGAAATAATTACCAGAATACATTGAAGAATTTGTAGTTTTAAATCATTTCTACTCTGCTGCGTTAAAAATGAAAGTGACATTAAGAATAAATGTTATTTCTTCTACATTTTAATTTAATTAAATTGTGCGCTGCAATAGGAAATTCTGGCCACATTGCATCTTATTAATTTTAAGATGGTCCGGCATTTTACCTAAGACGGGAGGGAAACCCCTTCCAAAGATCCCCTTCAGGTAGCGATTACGGTATGTCACAATGAATTGATCGGCATATTGAGATACTTGATTGAGAGATTGAAAGTACTTTTCGTTTCATTTGGCTCTTTACACCAAATTAGGTTTCCATTATAAAGCGCATACATATTGCAAAGTAAGAATCTAAAGACTCGTTTTCTTTTCTTTCTTGGGACGGAAGATTCGAAAAAAATAGCCTTGGTCAAGAAAATCTTCATGAAGCGAAGGGAATCGAAGACGAGGTTTTCAATTCCCTTCGTTTATAAAGGAATAAAGGAATCAGGAAAATATTGGTGAAATCCCCACAGTGGAGTGTTTTGCTGTATCGGTGTGAAACGTGAACCTTATGAAAGGAGAAAGTTAAAAATTTGGACGCATTCGAGATGTGGGAGTGACGTAGAATGGAAAGAGTAAGTTAGATTGATAGGAAAGAAACGCGTAGATTCTGGAGATGATTCTAGGGGAGATGGCTTTAATGGAAGTAATTAAGCATCGGCATTGGAAATGGGTGGGTCATATATTGAGAAAAGAAGGACTGCTAAAGAAAGTAATTAAGGGAAGAACTCTAGTAATACACAAAGGGGAAGATAAAGACAAACGATGTTGGATGACATTCAGGGTGAGATAAGCTACCAATAAACAAAAGAAATGGTGTTGAATAGGGATCTTAAGGCATATAAACCAACCTAAAGGTAGAACACTCATTGGATTGAAAGACTCGAACGAAATTCAGGTATATGACAAGGTACACCAAGATCATATTTGAAGCACATTAACGCTCTGCGGAACCCCGGTTGGGAAGCGCTGAACCAAGACACAGGGGAAACAATAAGGAGAAAATTTGCGTTTTTGAGTTATGTGAACCGGATACGTCATCGGATAATCCAGCCAAAAACAAACATGAGTGTTTATGTTACCATTTGCCCTAAACGTTATTAATGAGGGGATACAAAAGAACCGGGGACTTCTCCGAAGCTGGAAAACGGTACGGAAAGCGTCTCCTCCGTTGAGTAGTTTTACGTCGACCTTTCGCAATAGCCGCGGCCATCTCGGCTACTCGATTCCCTTCACCTCTTCCCCTATCATCTCTCCCTCCGAAGCATCTCCGGAGATGCTCCGCCGTCTTTCCCAATTCGCCGCCCCCTCCGCCTCCCTCCCCCGCATATATGCCGCCCCCAGTGCCTCTTCCGCCCATTCGCGTGTAAACCACGATCGCGTCCTCAGCGGCGCACCAACGATAACAAAAAGCGTCGCGACGCTAAAAGGTGAGTGTGGCGGAGTTTATCCCATTGCATCCCGACACGGATAAGGCACCTGGGAAGTGTTTCGGCTTTCTTTCCCCGGTGTTCTGTTCCCCCGGTGTGAGAGTGATTAGGGTATGAACTAGTGAATGGAGGACTGCAAAAAGACTTTTTCCAAGAGGATCTCCCAGTGTATTGCTAAGGACTTGCTTCGCGGGATGTTGTAGTGCGATTTGGTGAGGAGATAGCGCGCCGGTGGTCAACTTTCGTTTTCTCGCTTCAGATCTTCCTTTTTCCGATAATTCGGCGTTTCTCGGTGAAGTTCAAGATCGGCGCGTGCCACGATGATTATCGGAGGAATTTCTGCCGGAACTTGTCCCACAATACAAGCAGTTTCCAGCGACCGTTCTCAAGGAATATTTTGTACTATACTAGAATGATCTTTATACATTAAAATTATCGCAGTTGAATGATTGAGAGACTAAGGATCGTGATGCGATAAAAATTTCTTAGTTCCACAAAAAATCCAAGTGAAAAATATTACACTCATACATAACTCATAAGTTAAAAAACACAACAGTTTCGACGCTATAACGTCATCTTTATCAAAGTGTCGTAGTTGCATTCGTAGAATAAAGTAATAGCTCATTTTATCTTTTGTGTTTAAGATGAAGTTCTACAAAGTGAAGGCCAAAGTGATTGAATTTGAAAAATATTAACTTAATAAAAATGAATTTATTTATTTTAATAAACATAAAACATTTATTGTTATATTTCAATCACGAAAATAAGAAAAACTGACTGATTTTAAGGAGGATATTTTCTCGTGATTAAAACACGCCCAAAAAAATTCAATTAATTTACAATATTCATAAAAGTAGGAATTTAACTATAATTGGCGATATTTTGAAAAATATCTGATTGTTCCTCTTCATGTTAAAAGCGTTACGGGCAACACCGATTGTGACATCAACTTCCTCCACCTATATGAATATTAACTTTTAACAACTAAGCCGCAAATACTTAGAATCATTTATCTTACTTTCACTAATTGAAGATACTACAACCTCCGACAAATCAGAATAAATTTACTCTTTACAATACTAATAATAAACTATATTTAAAATAGAAATTCAAAGGAAGCATTTTGTGTTAGGGCATTATTCTCGCATTTACTGAGCACATAGATTGGTTTCTCTAAAACTAACAAGAAACGGCGGGAAAGTTTCCCTCTCCTCCATGGACCGACCTCGAGGCCTTCTCACCTTTCCAAGACGCTCCCACGGATAAAAGAATTATCGTCATCCTCTCCTCTCGCGGACAATTGCTATTAACGGTAACCGACTGTGGCCTACTGCAAATCTAACGAGAAAGTAGGGAATCAGCTGGAAACTTCAACGACCGAATGAGAGAGTATTATCGAAACACAAAAAAAGAAGAAAGAAAATACGCGAGGAATCCAAAGTGGAAGTGCAAGTGTTTGTGCGTCGTAAAAATGACAATATCTGCAATTTTGTCCTTGGTGGCAAGGACTTGGAATTTATGGATTACGAGCGATCCTTTGGAAAGGGCAGTTGGCGGTGAGATAATCATCTCCGATATGAGATTGGATGAAGATAAAACGGTCCAGCGGAAAGAATCGTGGTGCCTGATGGCACGATTGGAAGAAAAGGGGACAAACGCAGGAAATTGCGATGATTAAGAATGCTTGGGAATCTCACGACGCCCTTTCGTTTCATAACGCATAACTCTTGACTAACAGAATTAGCTGGGAAGTGATGTACCTTTATTCCGAAACTTCCATTCTTTTGTTTTACTTTGAGTCTAACAGATTTCCCAACATATTTTAATCGTTGAAATCCGAGTTTTCTCATATTTTATTATATCATAGCATTTAAACTAACAATAATTTAAAGAATAATATATCGGTATCCTAATTTTTCATGTATGCCCTGTCACAAGCCATAAAGCAATTCATATGGTATGCAAGTAGATGTATCAGTTGAAACAAGAAAGGCCGCGCTAGACCTAGGAATTTATGCAAATTGCAATTAACTGTATTCCTTACTATTATTTTAGTTAACGTGATACTAAATTTTGGAGTATTATGGAGGATTAAAATCTATTTTGTTAATTTCCTCCTAATAGCGAGTCAAGAAGCTATAAAGTTAATTTCCACAATAAAAGCAAGGGAATGCAGCTAGTTTCGTCAATATCAAGAGCCTGCGATGCTAAATAAGTTATAGACAGACGCTGTACCGATGTGTGTGAAGCATTTGAAATTAGGAAGTAAAGAGAATTTTATAGGTTTACGTGAAAAAATAATTTAGTTACATCACCAATAAATATTAGGGATTGCGTTTCTCAGAATTGATGGACAAAGTCAATAGGCTACGAGATAACTTTATTCTGAGTCTTTCATTCGAAACATCTTTGTCTCTGGCGAAAGAACAATAATTGCCAATCTCAGGCGAAAAGGATATCCAGAATGCAAGAAATTTTGAAGAAAAACGTGTGAAAATGGAAAACGGGGAAGGAGTCATCTTCCAAGAAGAAAATCGAGAGTATCGGAATGAGGACGATGAATCGTGAAAGAAAAAAAAACTCGGAGAGAAACATCCAAATATAAACCCCATCGAAAGTCGAACATGCAAATATGAAAAATACTCAGCATTCCCAATTAACGATGAATAATTTTTTGTTCCTTCCTTTTCAGGATCAACAACCATGCGGTTGCTGATCGTTCTGGTGCTGATAGAGGTGAGTACTCAAATTGGCGCATGCGCATTGGGAGTTTATGTTGGAAAGGGAAAGCGAGGATGAATAGCAGAAAGCGCGGTTTTTTTCTGGAGAGATGCAGGAGTAGGCGGATAAGCCACGCGGAGTAGGGAGTGCTAAGAAGAAATTGAACGTGCTACTTTAGATATTAGAGAGACGAAGTTCAAATCATTCCTCGGTCAATGTTTCGATCTTTGATACAATAAACGTTCGTAGATGATGAAGAAGAATCGTTCTCTTTTAAATTCGATGGTAACTTCTTAAAATTTCAAAGTTTTTATTACTGGGACCGCCATTGCACATTTGAAATTGATGATTCTAGTATTACTCTAGTCAAGCTGAATAGTGCTTTACGGTTTGGAAAAGATTTGCGACTGAAATTCCTTATAAAATGAAGATAATTTTAAAATGCAACCACTATATGAATAATATTCACCATTTTTGCACATATATAAGTCACTCCATTTTAATGAAACTCCACATGAGACAAACTCATTTAAAATAATAATCAACTAAGGTAATGAAAATTTAAAAAATCACGAATTCAGTTTATTAACGTTTTATATGTGCGAAAGGAAAAAGAGCTTAAAATACAATATTTATTCACATTGTGATGAACTTAAAGTTGGTTACATGTTTGCAAATCTATAGAAAAATAAACAAAATAATGGTTAAAGATCTAAAACAATATTTAAATAAGAATTTCGATTAAAATACTTTGGTAAAACAGTTGCATTTCTGTGCTGAAAATGATTTTACGAAAAGAATTAATAATTAGGATGAATCTAAAGACTTTATAAATTATTGTCATAATAAATTTCCTAGCGCTTTTAAGACGATCCTCCTTTTACTAGGTAATCCGGGAAAAAAAGTTTCAGATTCGTGCAATGCGGTAAATGATGTCAATAAGTGAATATATCCTCTTTGGGTAATATATGAGAAGAGGGAATCACAGTTCAAATCTATTGACAAAAACTTCCCTGCATTAGTGGTAGAATAATCTTTTGTGTGTCTAAATTGATAATGCCGCCAATTAAAGTAGCTCATTTGCAACACTCAATGCAAGTCATCTTGAGGACGGTAATCATAGAATATTAATCACGCTACAATATCCATAAACTTTATTTCTTTCGAAATCTTTTTGGCACAGCTGAATAGTTCATCAATAAACTTCCTAACTTGTGTTGATACGCCAAGGAAAAAAAAGACTGTTTTATTCTCCACATAATATCTCAATCATTCCAAATTTACCAGACAAAATCCACTCACTTTAGCTACTGAATTCTTTGCTTGATTCACGAACTCGATGGGACGAAGTTCAGCAGTAATAAAGCGAATAAGGATGTGTCTGCTTAAAGTGCGACACAATTTTATGCCTGCGGTGACTTCTTATGTGAATGATGATATCCTCCAGAATATGATGAAAATGCAACTTTTGTCTAATTATTAAGGACAAAATTTGAAGTTGCTGATCTGATCTAAGGGTTTCCAATGAAAGCGAAAACCCACCCGCTCAAAATTTAGAAGATACAACCCGTTAAAGCTGAGATTCTGATGACATTGTGATCTCGCATACATTTTTTTCATCCAAAGAAACAGCTGAAAATATAAAGTTTCAACACCTTTCGACTACATTCAAACCGTTTTATTTCCATAAAAAATATCTTTGGATTCAGTGGAAATTTTCTAACATATCACCGTTTTTCTATCAGTAGTTTTTACCTTAGCTTGCTGCAGTCTTGGGAATGTTATGAGAAATATGGCGCAAGCGCATGAGTAGTTCTGCGGGGACTGTAATGATCATTGAATGAGACGTACACGTGTTGATGAGATATTCGAATTGAGGACAGTGCCCTTATTCCTGCATTAAGGTGATAATGCTTTCCCGGGTCATGCCAACATATTTCCTGCCAATTCCAACCAAATATTACTATTAATGTAAAATTGAATCTATGAAGTGTGTATCGGTATGAAACTTAGAATCGACGAAATTTCCATCGGTTATGGTTAAGTTAACCTTTCGTCGGGACAATGTTATCTTTTCGCATCAAATCATTGTTCTGATTAGTTTGGAGCCAAATTAACGTTGCTGTCTGGTAACGGATGTTTGATGAGAATATAAATGGTAACTTGAGAGAGATATAAAGAACGAAACATACTAGTGGGCTTAAGTGAATGGCATTCAGAAGAGGGGTGGCAAATATACAGGATAAGAGAGTAATTAAGAAAAGATATTACGGATATATATAAGTTCGAAGTGAAATAAGTACGCTTTGTAGACTAGAGTGGAGGAATTTAATGAATAAACGCGGTCATTATTAAAATCCACTGTTACGGACTTTACCTTGTGGTAGCTATTCATGATGAAAGAAAAATAAATACAACTTATACAAGTTAGCACAGGGTTTAATACAAACGAAGTAAGGTCGTTCGTTCGTTTGTATTACATCCTGTGGTAACGAGTATAAGTTGTTTTTATTCCTATTTCAGTGGCCATTGAAGTTCTTGCTCTATTAAAGAAACTACGTGAGTGATAAAAATGAATGAATACATTTCTGAAAAATAGAATAACGTGTAAAATTCATCGCTAATCAAGAGCTCATATATTAAATCTAAGATATTTGATCTCAGTGTTAAGAGAAGGTGTAGAGAAGTTCTAATTCTAACATGAACCACGATTCTACGGCTATTTTCGATTTCCGTGCATAAAATTTAGCGAGAGTTTATATTTGATTACTATTTCCGGGAAAAATTTCAGCGAGAGTTGATGAAAATATTTAGTTAGAAGCTATTTAGTTAGAAAGAAAGCTGAGGGAGCGTCAATGTAAACTTTGGGGAGGCACAAAAGGAGAGAAAGTGCAGACGCTGAAGATGAGCGAAAAAAAAATAGAGAAGAGCGAGTGGGTGAACGTTATGAAACAAACGAGAGGGAAAGTAAGAAAGATTCTTTGCGAAGTGACGAGAAAAGAACCGTTGTAAAAGCATGGAAGTGGTCTCGACTGAAATGAAGATTTAAAACTTCGATTGAAAGGTTTTGGGCACAGATTATCCTCTGCCATATGGCTGAATCGAAGATCATAAAACGTAATAAATGCTTGAATGGTTGCTTTCGTTGGCGTCATCCGGGACGCGTAAAGGAAAACATGTGTAAGGTAATAAACTCATGAGCATGCCTTTAGAAAACGCTCAGATCTGCATGGAGATTGGGAGCAGAGCTCCACCGCAAGATGGGAATCTGTTATGTGTAGGAGAGAGAATGTATGCTACCAATGTTGCCAACTGACGGGAGATTGATTTTAACTATCCTATCCGCGAAAGAAAGTATCCATGCCTGTAACCGTCATCTTACGAGCTAAATGCCATTGTTAATGAAAAAAGCACAATTTAGTTTTATATTCCCTGATGATAAAAGGAGATATTATTAATAAACATCAGTTTTGACTATTTAACCAACACTTTCTCGCTCGGGTCAGATGGTCGAAAATCAATAAGTGGTAATTTTAGTGATTATTAGTTAACTAAAACAATTCACTAACAACTAATATGAAAGCTTTTTTAAATAAAAATCAGACATAAAGCATGAAATCAATTATTATTTCATTGAATCCACTCATTATGTAAAAGTCATAACTCAATAATATTATTAATTCGTAAAATTTTCATTAATTTACTTCTTCTGATTAAAAACACTAGTTTACTAGCTTCTTTTTTAAATGAACTCGCAGCATTAAGAATACATACATAACTTTCACAAAAACAATCAATTCTGCTATTTCAGGCAGACTCAGGTTACTCTTAAATGACGTATATAAGATTGGAAGTATGTAGAAGGCGATTTGTAACACTTCTAAACGTAAAAATATCTAAGAAGCAATCATCCTTGAGTTTTACCCTTTTCTATGTACTATAATCCTTTTCAAGAGTAATGTCGAAGGTATGCGGAAAAAAATTACGATAGCTAGAATTATTATTATTTTTTCTAAGATTAGTAAGTATTAGTTCTAAGAATAAAGGAAAATTTGGAAGGGTTAATCACATTATGTGCGTACTAATTCGTCATTTAGATCATTAAGAAATTGTGGTTCTGGCCTAAATGACCATCATCAGACGACAGACTGTAATACAAATGCAAACTCAAACCACAAACTTGCACATCAGATGTCTTAGGATATTGAGATAGGTCGTTTCACGAATGTAAGCAAAATCGTGGTAAACAAAAGCCTGCCTTGAGTCTCAAAACCCTGAAAGAAACATTTGGCAAAGACTACAATAATATATGTATGTTGTTCATATGTTGATTATATACGTAATATCAGCGCTGAGTTTTGTCAAGGTCGATGGTTACTGTTGGTGCGCAAGGTGTAATATTAGAAAGATATCAAACTCTGATCCTGTAAATTCGAAAAAAAATCGAATTGCTCAGAAATCACAGTTCAGTTCAATATCCGCGTTAAGATCTTAAGCGGATACCTCACACGAATTTAATTCATCCCTAACACCCATTCTTTATTAAATAAAAAGAGGGGCGTCGAACACTCATTATTTGCATTTCGATTTCCGTTCCAGTTCAATTAGAGCAGAATTTCGGTTAATTTCCTGATTTTCTCCGGTAAGCACCGTCAAACCGGTTTTTTACTCCCAGCATTAAATATCATAACCGTTCTAAAACGCTTTTTTTACGAGTACCAACGTAAATGTATTACATGAATTATGAGATTTTAAAATAAAACTCTACATGTTAAAGAAAAAACTCAAAGTATGAGCTCTGTTATAATCGAAGTATTGGCACTGATTAAAGAGAGTTTAGGTCACCGTTACACACAATAAGTCAAAAGTAAAAACTACTAATTAAAAAACAAAAAACGTAAACACTTCATTAAGATAAAAACCATAAATCGGAATAATAATAGTTCTCGGTTCGGTTTCTACTTCCACCCCGACGTAAATAGCGATTATTTTCGGTAATCGGTTCGGTCCGATTCTCCAGTTAAAGGTATCCTTCCATTGCTTTTCTAATTTTACTGCGGCTATTACGATGGATTGTTAACATCTCATCCATTCCCCAAGTAACGAGAATCGAATAACGGGTGTGGGCATTGCCACGACCTTCAAAAGTCCTCACGTGCCTCATAATACAGTAAACCAGACCTCAATCATAAGACCAACGCAAAAGAAAGGCGAAAGGTAATGGGAATGACTCCCTTTCTAAAGAGGTGTTTACCTGTTAACCGACCGAGCCCATGTACTCACTTGTCCGTGATCATTTTTTTGCGTTACATAACAAATGTAATAGCAGATTTCCTTTCTAAAAAAGGAAAGGATTAACATGTCCCGCCAGCTACAGGTGTCTGGAGAAACTTTAGTAAGAATCAGCTGCTGAGAAGAATAACATCGTAAAGAATTAATGGGAAGGGTTTCCGGTGGAAAAGTTAGGAGACAGAAGAAATGCGGGAAGGAAGAGGAACTAGGAGAAATGAATGGGAGAATAGGATGGGGAAGAAGTAGGTGAGAAGGAGGTGGAAGGCCAACGGTTGGCACGACTATGACCTTTTCACTTTTTCTTCAGCTCCGTAGCTTTCTCCAGTCGACATGGAGGTACTTGACAAAACGAGGGAAGAGGTTTCCCGAAATGCGGATTGACCTCTCGTGTCTCACAAACACTTGTCACGTCGGATGTCAAACAAACTTTCGCTTCCCCGAACCTGTTTTTTAATGGTAATTACGTACTCGGACGCATCCCAACGTGGAGGTCACGTGGATAATCAGTCAATGTCTCCCTCTGTCGATTTTTTTCTCGTTAAATACGATATCTTTCTTACGCATGGCACCAAATTAAATTTCAAGATGTGCTTATCGATTATCGATTGTATTCAAAACTCATCGAGAGAATCCCAAGATATCAGGCCTAACACTGCAGAGAATAATCTTCCTTGCCATATAATACTTATATAAGTACGTTTAATTAATAATCGCCCGGATCACAAAGTTTCTTTTTTCATGATTTACGGCTTAAGTTAAAATTTGGTACAATTCATGCCTTTACTCTCCCACTCTTTCCGAAAACGAAACTACGTTTACTATAAAAATGTTACTAAGATACTAAATAATTCATTTATGCAGTATTCATAAGAAATGATACTACGAATAATAAGACAAATATCAATGGCCTCTGAACCTTATATAAATCATTGATAAGAAATATTTGGGCCTTTCGATTTGATATAATACAATTCAATCCAACAAGTTTCTCCAAGTGTGCGCAAATAATTAAGTACCAGTACGAATATATAAAAATACATTTTCACTGTCATCTTGGTGTAAATATCTTTTTTACATACTATTAACTACTTATGGGTGGGGTGATATCTTAACTGAAAAAATGATTATGAACAAATTATTCGTCGATAGCTTAAAATGGGAACCCATTCGTAAATATTAACCAGTAAGGCCAATTCAACTTATATTTCACTCTCATTTCATTGATTGTTTATTAACAGCATGATATATTAGTCTTGATTAATAAAGACGTTTCCAGTTCTAGAAGACAAAAATGCTTTCAAAGTCAACACCTTTAAAACCAAATGTAGAAACTCGACTTTCTCAAATACATCTCTTTATTACGAACAAAATTGTAACCATATGATAGGATGATATTTATTCAAATGACAGTCACAAGGACGGATCCTTACGCCAGAAAAGCGTTCCAAAATAAATAATCAGACCATAGGATAGAATAGATAATAAATGGTATATTAGTCATACGTTCTGAAAATAAATGAAGTCCACACATGAAAACAAAGTAGTTTTCAAACATGCATAGCCTTTTTTGGGAAGGAATTGAAATCATCCAAAAGGTAATTTAAATAACCTATATATTGTTAAAAATAGTGTGATAACTATGGAATGGAAAACATACCTTCAATTATTACACGGATACCCTCATGTGTCCACGCTCTAAGTCTGCAAAGGGCATCCTAGAAGTACAAAAATGAAATTAAAATTGACTACAGGTATTATACTTAACGGGAATTATTTTTAAAATTAAGGCAAAAGCATCACATAATACATGTTTAGGACGCATCGGGCTGATATATAATCTCGTTCGATAAATTTATTGCATTATATTCTCTTTCCTATACTGTGTTTCTGCAACCTGTACTTCCTGCAAGGTGCAACTTCCTGTGTTTCTGTTTTGATGAACGGAATATATTTAATTTGTTTTTGAGTCAGGGATTGTAGAAAATGTAACTTTCTTACACTTTTGCCTCAAACTTTTTCTATAAAAATACGAGAGTTACCAAGCTTCGAGTGATACTTAGTGAGTAATATGAAAATCACTCGTCTTGGTCTTTCCTCATCAGATGCTATGAAAAGAGTTACTCATAGGGTGCATTTTCCGGACTTTTCGGGACCAGTGGACTGCTCCGCTTAGTGGTTGCTAACTCCTCTGGTTTAGTGGGGAAAACGAGGACAACTACATCACTTCTCACCTTGCTTACTAAGCCCTATCCCATCTACAAAGCTGTATGTAGTAAAAGACAGAAGGGTTAAGGATGCGATCATTCCTTGAGCTGACTTTACAGGCAAAGTATAATTTACTACGATCATTAACCTAAAAAGCATATGTGCTGATAACTATCCACTCTAGGAGATTATTCGTTTGGGAACGAAGCATCTTTTTTTCCAAAAATTAAATATATTAGATTGATTTAAACTATTATAGTGTACACAGTATGAAATAGGCAATACAATACATATATTAAAACAAGTATCATTACAAATTACAATAAGGTAAAACCTGTTTATTCTACGGTTAAAATAAGAATTTTTTGGCCCTGCTAAGCAAATAATCTCTTTCATAGAAGAATAATTCTGATAGATACAGACGCTGCAGACGTTACGTAACGTACTGATTACGCAATGTAGCTTGGCGCTCCCGCGGTATGGTCGCATGTCCCGTGTTTACTCTTCGCTGAAGCCTCAATGCGTTTCCTTTCTTATGTAGGCCAACGACGCAGACAGGTCGAGTATCCTCGAGCGTAGGCTGCTCTGCAAAACATGCGTGAATTGCTTGTACCGACCGCCTAGGCGTTTTCAATGACCTTCGTATTTACCAAGTGATTTCTGGGTCGGGATAGAGGAGAGAGATCTTGCAAATAGTTGCCAATTCTCTGTATAACGTTAGACTTTAAATTTGTAAGATATAATTTTTGTCGAATCATCTTGGTCCTATCAGGTTAGTTACATATCTTACATCAATGATTTTTCCGGAGATTGAAACAATGCGTGGTGAAGATTGTAATATTTTCGAAAAAATATTTTATTCCGTTTCATTACACAGGATTTGAACTATAGTAAAATACCTACATCACAAGTAATTTCGCTACCCTAGTTGAACCTTTTAAACTCCTAATGTTGGACCTGCTCACCTATAGTACTTTCTAGTGGGATCTATCTCGGGATCAACATTACTAATAACTTAAATTGGAGCACGCATATTCGAAAAATCTGCGGCAAAGCAAGTAAAAGGCTTGGCTTTGTAAAGCGTATTGTCGGTAAATGCGATGAAAAGGTGAGAGAACGATGTTATTTTACCTTGGTCAGACCCCTTCTGGAATATGCGGCAAGTATATGGGATCCGGCGGATGTAACGTGTACTCGCGAACTCGAGAAAGTGCAGAGTAAAGCGGTTCGTTTTGTTAAGAAATGCTACGATAAAAAAGCAAGCGTTACAAAAATGCTCTCAGATGTAGGTTGGGAATCCTTGAAAGAAAGGAGATTGGAAGCAAGGCTGCGATTGCTTAATAAATTCAGGGAAACTACATTTTTGGAAGATACAATCAGTATCATGCAACCCCCCTGTTACCTCGGTCGATCCGATAATGACCGTAAGTTAAGAGAAATAGATTCTAGGACGAATCGTTTTAGAGATTCATTCTTTCCGCGAACAATACGTGACAATAACCGAATAAGGAAGTAGTACAGATTCAACTGGTGTTTACACCCCCTGCCACACGCCGAAAGGCGGCTTGCAGGGTATTAATGTAGATGTAGATGTAGATGTAGTGAAACAGATTATACCCCATAGAATTTCGTCTCAATATTCAAAGCAAATAGTGAATATTGAATCTTCGAAGAGTTGAGAAAAATACATTTTGGAGGCATTTCATTTCCTTTGAAATGCAAGTTCATCATTCTTTTTTTTCACCCAAATTCACAATATGATATTAGCAAAGTAATACATACATAATTGGCATGATATGAATATTGAAAATATTGATATTGGTATTAATATTAATATTTAAACTCCTTACCAGATCACTTTGTGAAGTAAGCAATAGCTTTTGTTCAAGTAAATTATAAATTAATATATTAATAAGCGGAATCTGTTGATGACTAAATTTGATAAGAATATAGCCCTGAATATAGAAGTTAGAATAACTATGGTAAAATGAAAATTCACAATATTTGCTGCTTACAAAGGTAATATTAGAATACAGATAATTATAAAGAAAATTCGTGGTCCACATTGAAGCTAACTATACCAACTTTTATACGAACAGTCTGCAGAAACAAGAGAATATTAATGAATATCATTTGGCTTTAAATAAAAATTCAAGACCACACAATTCATATTAACCCTGTGCTAGTGGAATCCTGAAATATCGTGTATATGTCTATGGTTGTCAAGTTCATGCATATTTCACTAAATGGTTAGGTCGAAGGTTAGGTTAATTGGCCGAGAACTTACGTATGGTTTCCTAGCTAAATCAATATCTTAAAATAAGCACCAAGGAACGAAAAACCTAACTTAAACTAATTGAAAATGTTGATAAAATATTGGCTGATAATGGGAAGCGCTGAATCTTGATGAGGATTTCATTATCATAAATGAATTAAATAAAAATAGGAGATTGTTTAATAATAAAAATAAAACTATATCAAGTTACCTATATTACCTATAAGGCTTTAAGAAATTCAATAAATTATGCAAACCGATGGGTTGGTAACATCGCCCTAATGTTTCTTCTTCAACACAAAGATTTAACTTTTCCTTTTTACATTTCAGCTGGCCGCAGCCCAGCTCCACTTCGATGACCACCCTGTGCAACCTCCTGGGAACGCCCTAGAGACTATAGGACTAGTTCCAAATGGAGTGAGGGGTGGAGGAAGGGCCTTGACAACGAGGCAAAACAATGAAGTCGGACATCATGATCATCATCACCACCACACGCATGTGGACATGATCGATATCAAATGCGACTCCCGAGGGATGCTGGTCACAGTGGAGTTCAGTGGACCATTTGACGGCATCATCTACAGCAAGGGACACTTTGGGAAGTCACGATGCAGGTAATTTATCTAGTATATTATACGTAACCGAAAATTTTGCAGCAAATCCGTTATTCAATTCAATTAGTTATTAAAATAGCGGATCGAAAGTCAAGTTTTGTTAATATCATTATTTCTGCGGTTTTACTATTATGCGTTTACTCTAAAAATGCTAATATTTTGGAGCATCAGGAGATCTCGTAATTCTCTGTAAAGACAAATAACTCAAACATCTTCATTCACAGGTATCCTGAAGTGTGGTATTATTTTGCATTCTAAACAGGTTTTTATAATCGTTAATATCAAGCTAAAACAGTTTTTAGATGGTAGAAATGATAAACTGTATATACGATACAATCATGAATGATGAATCATCTAGGAATTTAGTAGTAGTATTGTTAAAAGTGCTTCGACAGCTTAGGTCATTTCGCACATTGGCTTCCACCGGGATTCGAACCCGGGACCGCTTTCACCAAAGGCAAACGCACAGTCCACATGACTATCCGGGAGCCCATCTAGGAATTTATTAGGTTTTGAATTAAATGAGAGATTGAAATTCTTGAAGAAATTGTGTCAGAAAATGTATGTAAAACGTGATACAATATGCATTGAAGGATGTTGATGAACCTTTTAACTAAAATTCTCCCAAAAGGCATACATTTTATAGATTTAGCAAAACATCAAGCATAAATAATGAAAATACATTAAATTATACATTTAATTACTTCCGTAACTAAAATCTTGTCCTCTTTATCAATATGTTTGTGAACTAGTTTTAGTAACAGATTTGGAGTTCAATTCTGAAGAAAATCTAGTTAATGAAATTAAGTTATTGAAAAACATTTATTGATTAGTATTAAACTGTTTCCCCGTCATCCTAGTAATTGAGACGGTTCAGTTACACATTCATCGACTGATTTCTGAAAATGTGAATTTAAATTACGAAATGAGAGTCATCTTAGAACTACATCGATGCATGTTTCCCGGCGTGGAATTTAAATTATTATTAACTAATCTCTCTTGATGCTTTGATACTTCGCAGATACGTAGAACCCGGTAGCGGAAAGTCCTCTTACACATTCACGATTCCTCTGGATGACTGTGGAACCACACCATCTGGAGGATTCGGTAGAACTGTCGACAACGTAATCGTCATTCAAACAGATAACCTTGTCCAGGTAAGTGTTTCATAAACTTCTTTCTATCATTTCAGAGATGACGCACCTAATTGATATCAAAATATTTTTACCCACGTCATTTTGCAAATATACTCTAAGGAAAATAGTTAATATCGCTAATTTTCAGTCACCTAATGCCTTTCATCGAAGTTTGAAGCCAATTCATCATAATTAACATGGTAAACATTAGTTGCAAGACAGTAGTAAAAATTTGAAATAGTAATACTGAAATGAAATTGTGTGAATTATGAACCCAAGTATACCATGCTTTTATTTCGACTTTGAAATTTAACTGCTGTGAATTCAAACGTTTTTAAATTTAACAATAAGGAAAGGTAAAGAATTTTGACTAAAATCCTTATACATTTTTCTTTTAGGGGTTTCATAGAGTAACCGTAAGCAAAAAATGCTATTGAAGACGAGATAAGAGTTCTTTTCATTGCTTCTAATTTTCATCAAACAGGAAATATGGGATACAGCCAGAAAAATTTCCTGCGCCACAACAGACCGGAAGGAAAAAACGGTGATATTCAAGCCATTCGTGGTCGATATGCTGGAAGTGGTGAACGTTCCTGTAGCAACTGGAAACGTCAATTGCTGGATGGATATTCGCCGAGGGGAATATCCAAACGTGAGTGAATTTTTATCGCATTAGAAACCAATGCTTAAGTGTCTATATGATCGAATTTTTGTTCGAGACAACGAGACAACGGAATATCTGAATTAAACACAAAATGGAAAAAGGAATTAGTCACTCATACTAACGCATGAAATATTTAAAACTGAAACCTCACATTACGAAGTTTATGATCCTTTGTATGTCGTATAATTTCGAGCTGAACCTCAATTATAAAAAAACAGTTGAAATATTTCACCCGGCACTAAAATGGGAGTTAAAACTTGAAAATGTTTATATTTTGAATTTTCTTTAACTCCAAAATAGAGAATTTCATGATAAGTATTCTATTTTAAAGGATTGCAGGAAATATTCATTGTTAAATTATGTAATGGTATAGTTTATAGCGTTTCAAATGAGTGATGAATGAATAAATGGATTAGAGAATTGTCCTTTTCATTAACATTAATAATAGTAATTTTCCATACAGAAAACCCTTATAGAGGGAGAAAAGAAAAAGATTGCAGCACTGCGATGCATAGATCAAAGGTGATTCTATTTTTGGAAGCCATAAAGCAAGGGCTAATCAAAAAAATTTTAAAAATCATAAAAATACCCTGTATAATCCTCTACGATTACCTATTCTAGAAAGTGGTATCTTCCAAACCTAAGTTTGCTTCATTTAAAGTTCTCCGCAAAGCTTTTGCAGGACTCTGGGGTAAATCCATTTTAAATGTACGTGCTACATCATACATAGACCCGAACACTTTTTCACGCTACATCAAAATATAGCAGTGGCATTATTAAAAATAGTATATACTAATATGCCTTTCTTTTCCCTTATATAGACTTATCCGCTCGAAGAGGTGATTAAGATTGGCGAAACTCTTACCATACTCGTGTACCTGAAGGACGAGGAAAACCTCTACGACTTGAGGGTAAAAGATTGCTGGGCATACGACGGAGAGGACTACGAATCTCCAGAAACAAACAAGTTACAGCTGACTGATGAAGAGGGATGCCCAAAGTAAGTGGATGCTTCAAACTTAAACACACATTCGCGTATAAGCTATTTAATTCATCGCCAACTACTCCCAAAAAGGTAATCCTTAATTGCTCAAGAATTCGCCTGGCTCTAGCACATCATAAACAACTACAAATAGTAAATATTTGCAAAGTAACCACCTCAGGCTGCTTGACAACGCTGTCGTGTTCACTTGGAAAAACGAGTCGATAAATTGTATATCTAATTGTAAATTTCAATTTACAACTACGTATTTATCCAACAAGGTGCCTTTGAGCTTTTGGCAGGGAATGCCTGCATGACTTTACTTCCCTAATAGATTACTTTCACGTATCGTTCAAGGATAAATGGATTTTTGAAGCGACTTGTCCTAAAATCTATAATTATTATTTATAGCATTTAGCATTTATTGTTGCATATAGAATTAATTATTACCCTGATCTTACTCATAGTATCAGAATGGCCTATGTAACAGGGATGACGCTACATCCCCAGACAACGTACTTTCTCTGAATTAATGAAGTAAATTTAGCCTTTATTCAAATATTCTGAAGATTTTCATCCTGCATCTTGAACCATCTGAACAATTCTCACTGCTTCATTTTAAGAATTCTTTACAAAACGTATAGCCTTCCGCAGTATTTTTTCCAATTCACGAATACAATACCTTTCATAAAATCAATGTGTTTTAGGCGTTACTTCGTGGAAGGTCAACACAAGAGAATTAGGAAAACTTTGTAAACTTCCACAAGTTATTTATTGCGACCGGATTCGGTGGAATAGGTATCGTTTGCGATTCGAAATTGAAAATATTTTGATAAAATACACCAATATTTTATCAATATTTTGTGGTTGTAAACAACTCATCCCCTTGACGGCCTAAGCAATTTTTGATTTTGAGCTCATGAGTTTATCCATAAGAAGTCATAGAATAAATGATTAGTTTAATCTAATGCTGAAAATAAGAGATAAACTATATTAGATAGATAGACTATAGAAGAAATTATATTTATAAATTTATATATACTATATATATATATATATAGTAATAAACATTTTATATTATAAACAATATCCTTTGAAGAATCTCGCAAAAAATATACGAAAATTTAAAAAAATTCAAATTTTGTTTAGTTGTCTGTAGCAACCAAGCTTTAATTATATCAACGTAATTGTTAACAGTCTTTTTTCATGAAATAAAACGGTTTGATTAGTAGTGTGCTGCTTATAATTTCTTTCTCTTGATCGATTCAACTGAATATGTATAAATAAACAGGTAAGTTGCTGGTGTTTTTATTATAATCTTCTGAATTATGTATTAAATCTAATATATTTGCATCGATGCATATTTAGCGATTGACAAAAATGTAGACTTGTCCAAAAAGTTAAAGCAATTTCATGTTTTGTTTTATGCAGAATACAAAAAGTGATTAATTTGTGGTAATTTTAATTGCTTCCACTCCATATACATTTACTATTTAATCGTTGGTGTTTCATTTTCGTTTCTGTTTTGGAGTTGTGATTGAGTTTATGTTATTTGATGGTTTTCCGTGTTCATGTTACACATTTTAGTATTTGGGTACAAGACAGCTCCACAATTCACTTAATTTCTGCGAAAAATATTGGTCGTTGGTTTTTAGAGGCATATATAATTCATTTCTGTATAATCATCGTTTCACTTATCTCTTTGTGCCTTTCTGAAAATGTCTCCTTATCATAATGTGATCTTTGCACACATATATATTGCTTAAAATAATGTTGTCTTCATTGACGATATGACAATATGAATATTGAGTAGATATGGCTTTATAGACATAATCATAATTTTCATTTCTTGGTTTGGAAATAATTCTAGCCTGATATTTACTATCTACCTACAATTATGAAGCATGTGTTAAGATCAAGGCTGTCAGACTGCTATTAATAAATATTAATATCCCCGTTGAGATTCAATGGGCACTTCTGCTTTTGCTATTATTTATTTTTGTGTGAATGAAAGACATAAGCAAAATACCTTTCCACTTTACTCTGCTAACACATTGACTACCTTTTATCTCTTATTCATTAGCAATGTAATAAAAAATAATGTATTGCATGCCTTTAATTAAATAGTATAAATTATAATGTACACAATAAGATGCAACATAATCTGAGATAGCCATAACAGGAAATTCAAAATAATTGAGGCATTTAATGGTAAAAAGATACGTTTCTCGAAGTATAAAATGATCACATTTGTGTAAGTTTTGTCAAACATAAAACATTTTATGTGCGCAAATATTTGCACGGGCTGAGCTCTACAGTTAGAGACTATACGAACACGAATTTCCTACCTTATTGAACAAATTGTAGTTATTGGATACTGCGCCTGCTTTTGAAAAAGGGATACCGTACATTCAGGATCTGCTTTTGTCATAATCGGTAAGCTACTGAGCGAATTATTTTTTTTTTTCTTTTGTTATATGACTTTTAATTCAGTAATTGTTTTCAACAGAAATATTCATAGGAATTCATTTAAAACTCATTTTATTTAATAAAGAACTAATTCTGCAATGTATTGGTTTATTACAATAATAAGATTCTTGATTGAATTTACCTTCGTTTGGCACTTTTCTTGACTTCGTAGGACAATTAGAGGTAAAATTTTGAGTAAAAAGGCAAGAAATTGACCATCATCATGGTGCATAGTCGTGTATCTCATCGTTTTGGAGTAAATAATTACTTTTAGTATTTCTCCTATGTATTCTTTATGGAAAAATCGGGTCCATCCTGGCATCGAACCCTGGGCATTTAAGAAATCTCTCTTGGTATAGCTTTATAGAATGACCATCTGTAATTATGTGTAGGATTTCAAGCTGAAATCTCAACTGTAACTGCCTCAATTCACGTCCTATCTTACCCATATATTCTTTATGGAAGAAAATTTACCATGCCCTGGCTTCATACCCGTGGAACAGTTTAAATTTTAGGTATTATTAATTGACGTTTTATAAGATATATGTTAGTTTTCGGTACCTAAAATAACACCAGCAGAAAGTACATTAAGAAGTATGAATTTTTTATGAAGTATTGTCATATCTTAAATATTCTATGCACGCAAATATTTGTGTGAGGTCAGCTAGTAAGCTTAATTTTCGTATAATACTCGTATTAAATGACACTCATATATATACTCACTAAAGAAGAGAGGTTCTTTGCGTATATGAAAGAATGAACGAATAAAGTTCACAAATTTTTATCATGGCTCCTGACTCGAGATCTTATTCATAGTTTTCCATTTAAAAACTTCAGAGATCACTTTTTATTTAAATTCACAGGGTAGTAGAGAGCATCTGACTCAGTTTTAGATAAAGAGGCTAGGATAAGGATTTATTCATTTAAAGCAGACTTTAAACGACGGTATGTGTCGATTTTATGTTTTTAGATTGTAATACCATATTGTGGAAAAAAGGAATTTTAAATTTGTTTCAGTTTGAAAATGTTTGAGAATTTAGAATTGAATCCTTGTGTTATTCTATTTAAAGAGATACGTGACATTTTATGGAATTAGTATATTTCAGAAGAACAGATGTGATATGGAACGTTTAAATTATTTTGAGTGTTTTACTTTTGAATCTACAGCTTTCGTAAATAGGTTTTGTATGTCAAGTGGGTGATGCATAGGTGGGCATAGGTCGTATGATCGATAGATACGTTAGGAGTTTGGTTTTTTATGTTTTCCTGAGATCCGTCCAATAGTATGCCAGATAAGGCGAATTTGGTATTTGTTGCCTTCTGAATGTTACTTTTAATATTTTCCTTCCAGGTTAATTTTTCATCGAGTATAGCACCTAATCTTTGCATATATGAATGTTTTGTATTCTTTATTATTTATATTACACCGACTTATGACTAAAACCATTCATCCTAAATTTTACTCGTCATCATTGGTAAAATTGCTAATACTTTCTACATATTCAATATTGTATTCTGTTTATTTTATATATTGTAGTATTCCGGACCCTACTTTTATTTACTGTGGTCTCCAAGTTTACCTCTGTTTATATACCAAGTTATTATAAACAAAGTAACACTTTTCCTTAATGATCGATAAAGTAAAATCTGTCTCAAACTTTAAGAAGCTGTATGTTATCGATGCGATCTAACGTAACTTGGCGGAACACCATGATGAAATAGATTGAAATAACTTGGTAATTTCCACAGAAAATATCATATCCTTGAGTTTCACTGAACAATATATGCTTTCGGCATTTACGTTCGGATCACGTTTCCTTGGATTTTTTGTTCCTGTGGAATTTACCGATCTATTTCAGTTTATTTCATTGAAAAGCCGTTTTCTCTGATTTCATACAATTCCTTTCTCGTTTAAGTGTATTCTTCTCTTTAATTAATTAAGCACTTTCAAAGGCATTAAATTGGTATTAAAACGCACGATTTATGAATAGGAGGGAGCTTCAAGACGGTGAAATTAAGGAAAATGCAATAGATGAATGACACACACATTAACATACTTGTGTGTAAAGAAAGAAAACTTGGAACACGGCTTTTAAAGCATTAGAGGATAAAAATCCCCAGTAGCCGTCTTTGCTGGCGCTCCTCGTCTCATTCACTGGTGTACGAAGAAAACAAGAGAGGACACAACACTAAAAGGGGGGAGGGTCAAGTAAAATCAAAATTTTTGACAAAAATTTTTTTTTGCTTAGAAAATTAGTTTAACATCTGGAAAATATCCTGTCAAAGTTTTAAGGTGGAATTCGATGTCTAAGTGTATCTAGAAGTCGTTATGCTGACGCACTCCAACCAGCGCCGAGCACAGGTATACGACCGCGCGCATGGAACCCCTCTCCTTACGGTACTATTGGTCCTTTGGGACAATGGTAAGGGTTGCATCCATACAAACGTGCAGAAGATCTAACTGAGCGTTTTATCAATCTGTTTGTCTCTCAAACGTGGTCATAATCTCTGTTTCCAGGGTGTAAGTTTCAAATTATTTTTCGAATGTTCCTCTGTGTTTTTGCGATGAGTAAACGAATCAGCACTTTCGAATTTTTCTTATGGGAATATTATCTTATGGTGCGAGTCATCTATCTATAGGATGGGCTTAAGAAGTGCACGCGTTGCACATTGTGTGCAAAACACTCGTATCGTAGCGTCCCATTGATACCGATGTCGGCTCTAGGCCTGCTCTGCTACCGAAAATATCGCGCGGCACGTGAGCGAATCTACCAAAATAATATTCGATTTTTCGTGTAAAAAGGCGATTGAAGAAGAAATGAAGTTAAACGAAGAACATGAAAGGCCACTGTTGCATTTAACAGTTTCGGGCGATGGACGGTGGAAAAAAACGAGGCTTCTCTTCTTTATATGATATTACAAAATTTATCGGTTATCACACCGGTAAAGTGATAGACTTTGTAATAAAAAGCAGCTATTGTCAACCCTGCGTCTATTTCAAGAATGCAAACAAAAATGATCCACGATATTTGGAGCATAAAGAGGAATGCCCAATAAATCACTCCGGATCCGCTTGGCAAGATGGAAGTGGATGCTGTGCTTGAGATGTTCCAGAGGTCGGAGGAACTTTTTGGTGTAAAATATTGGAATTATGTTGGCGACGGGAATGCAAAAACTTCGAAGGCTATTTTAGATAAGAGACCTTACGGCGATAAACTGAATGTAATTAAAAGTGAATGCGTCGGCCATGTAGAAAAGAGAATGGGCAGTCAGCTCCGTAACATAAAGAAAACTGCCAAGCTAGGAGGCAAGGGAAAACTAACCAATGCGCTAATAAAAATATTAACGAAGTACTATGGACTTGCTATTAGGCGACACGCCGATTCTATCGACGATATGAAAAATGCAATTTTGGCTACGTATTACCATCTGTCATCTTTGGACAATGAAACGCAGCACCAACATTGTCCTCCGGGCGCCGACTCTTGGTGTCCTTTCTGTGATGCAGAAACAGAAAAGAAATTAAAGGACTATCATCACCCTCTGCTGCATCCAGATGTGAAGAAAGCCGTATTGCAAATTTGTGAAGATCGGTCTAGACGTGGTTTGCTGGAGAGATGCTTAGATGGCTACACTCAAAATGGAAATGAGAGTTTCAACTTTACTGTTTGGCGCCTGGCCCCAAAGCATCTTAATTGCGGATCAAAAGTTACAGAAATCGCTGCATATTTGGCTGCCGGCGTTTTTAACGATGGATATGCCTTCATAATACATGTAATGAATGCTATGCGGCTTCAAATCGGACTCGGCTGCAAGAAATTCGCAGAAGCATGCGACGCCCACCGTGTGCTCAGATAAGAGTGTCGCAGCCTTGAAAGCATTCAAGAGGCCAGGAAAGCTCGTAAAATAGATAAAGCGGCTTCACTGAGGGATTATTAGGTAGAGAAAGACCTCTTCTACGGCCCTGGTATAACCTCTTCAATCAGCTGAATGTTTACTGATACTTTCATCCTCTCCGAAAACTTTAAACGCGTTTTTCTCAAAACGTAAAATTTCGCACGCCGTGCAACGTAGCTCGGCTAATTTTCAACCGATTTACACGAAATTTTCATATATTTTTTAAAATATTCTACATGGCATGAACCTAAAATTTAAACAAAAACATAACAATTAGCAATGTTTTTTGGATATTGTTTATAAAAAAAATGTCTTTTTTTCAAAATGAGGCTAAATTTTTAATTTTCAATATTTTTTTTTTAATTTAATGTTCATGCTGTGCTTATTATTATTTATGAACGGAAAATTTTTAAATTTTTGATTTCAGACAATTAGAGCGACATGTGCGTTGCACGGCGTGTTTCAAAGGAAGCAAATTCAACAAGCCACTACTCAACAAATTTTCAACATTTTCAACAAATAAATTTTTCCTGTTATATTTCAAATAGTATGTTTTAACAAATAGTAACTGGTTGCGCAGTTCAATCTATGATCTCTTTAAAACAAATTCAAGAAAAAACGACTGTTTACTTGACCCTCTCCCCTTACAACACTCAATGCGCATTTCGAAAGCAATGCTTTCTTCTTCAGGAGAGTTTTTATGCAAACTTATGTGTCTATTTTTTACTTTTAGGAAACAGAAACTGATTCACTTCTGGAGGCGTACGTACCAAACAGGGAAAAGCGGAGCCAGTGTCATAGCCTTCAACAACATCACTGCCTTCAAGTTCCCTGACAAAATGCAGGTCTTCCTCACCTGCAACATAGAGGTACGTAAAAAATGAGCATATAAAAATTGGATTCCAATCCACGAAATTATTTCTGTAATCGTTTTAGTTCATGATAATTTAGGAATATAAAACTCTTCCAAATTCAAAAGAAAATTAACTTTTCCACCGGTTGAATTCCACCGTTTTAATGTTGACTATAATTTGAATTTAATAAATTTTCATCAGGTAACGACAATAAATTCATTACTTCAATAATAACTTTTGAATTCTAAACTGAAAACAAAGAAAAAACTCGGTACTTACCATATGATTTATAACAAATAGACCTTACATTATATTTTGTTATATTTGTTATATATTATTATCAGTGAATTTAATGCTAATTCGTGAATCAAAATCTCATGGAAAATGTGAATTGCATAATAAAATAATAATAAAGACTAAAAATTGTAGGATGTATTTCCTTATACTTAAAAAAATAGAAAGAATAAACATTAATTATGGTTCCTTATACTTCTCTAATAGATATTTTTGCCTTTAATTATACGAATTGAAGATCAAAATTTGTATGAACAATAAAAAAGCAGAGCTTTTCCACATCATTTACTAACCTTCAATCATGTTTAAAAGACCTGTATCTTTAAATTATTATAAAAACACTTCTAAGCTTCAACCACACATTCAGAAGCTGCAATTGTTTAATAGAACCAATTACTTTTATTCTGAAAAAGATATGCCTTGGGGAATGTGAAGGAAGATGCGTCGGAGAGCCATCAACTCCAATTGAATTCAGCACTCCAGGTCCAGGATATGAAACAACAGCGATATGTGGCCCCAATAGCTTAGATCCAAGGTGTAAGCCAACTAGAACTACACCAAAGGAAATTTGCTATCCAGGAAGTAAGGATCCAAGGTGTACAAGACCCACACCTCCACCAACAACTTCAAAACCAGTTTGCTATCCAGGGTCTCAAGATCCAAGATGCCCAAGGCCAACTCCTCCACCTACAACAGCAAAACCAGTTTGCTATCCAGGATCGCAGGATCCTAGGTGTCCAAGACCAACACCTCCGCCAACAACTGCGAAACCAGTTTGCTATCCCGGGTCTCAAGATCCAAGATGCCCAAAACCAACTCCACCACCAACTACCGCAAAACCAGTTTGCTATCCAGGAAGTCAGGATCCAAGATGCCCAAGACCAACGCCTCCACCAACGACTGCAAAGCCAGTTTGCTATCCAGGAAGTACTGATCCCAGGTGTCCAAGGCCTACACCTCCACCAACTACCGCGAAACCTGTTTGCTACCCAGGAAGCCAGGATCCAAGGTGCCCAAGACCAACCCCTCCTCCAACCACGCCAAAAGCTGTTTGTTATCCGGGAAGTACTGATCCCAGGTGTCCAAGACCTACACCTCCACCAACAACTGCAAAACCAGTTTGCTATCCAGGAAGCCAGGATCCCAGGTGTCCAAGACCAACCCCCCCACCAACAACTGCAAAACCAGTTTGCTATCCGGGGTCCCAAGATCCCAGGTGTCCAAGACCAACACCTCCACCAACGACTGCAAAACCAGTTTGCTATCCAGGAAGCCAGGATCCAAGGTGCCCAAGACCAACTCCTCCACCAACAACTGCAAAACCAGTTTGCTATCCAGGAAGCCAGGATCCAAGGTGTCCAAGACCAACCCCTCCACCAACAACTGCAAAACCAGTTTGCTATCCAGGAAGCCAGGATCCCAGGTGTCCAAGACCAACCCCCCCACCAACAACTGCAAAACCAGTTTGCTATCCGGGGTCGCAAGATCCCAGGTGTCCAAGACCAACACCTCCACCAACGACTGCAAAACCAGTTTGCTATCCAGGAAGCCAGGATCAAAGGTGCCCAAGACCAACTCCTCCACCAACAACTGCAAAACCAGTTTGTTATCCAGGAAGCCAGGATCCAAGGTGTCCAAGACCAACCCCTCCACCAACAACTGCAAAACCTGTTTGCTATCCAGGAAGTCAGGATCCCAGGTGTCCAAGACCAACACCTCCGCCAACGACTGCGAAACCAGTTTGCTATCCAGGAAGTCAGGACCCAAGGTGCCCAAGACCAACTCCTCCTCCAACGACTGCGAAACCAGTTTGCTATCCAGGAAGCCAGGATCCAAGGTGCCCAAGACCAACTCCTCCGCCAACGACTGCGAAACCTGTTTGCTATCCAGGAAGCCAGGATCCAAGGTGCCCAAGACCAACTCCTCCACCAACAACTGCAAAACCAGTTTGCTATCCAGGAAGTCAGGACCCAAGGTGCCCAAGACCAACGCCTCCTTCTACCACGCCAAAAACTGTTTGTTATCCAGGAAGTACTGATCCAAGGTGCCCACGGCCAACACCTCCACCAACGACTGCAAAACCAGTATGCTACCCAGGATCCCTGGATCCCAGGTGCCCAAAACCAACACCTCCACCAACAACTGCAAAACCTGTTTGCTACCCAGGAAGTCAGGATCCAAGGTGTCCAAGACCGACACCTCCACCAACAACAGCAAAACCAGTTTGCTATCCAGGAAGTCAGGATCCCAGGTGTCCAAGACCAACACCTCCACCAACGACTGCAAAACCTGTTTGCTATCCAGGGTCACAAGATCCAAGGTGTCCAAGACCAACACCTCCGCCAACAACAGCAAAACCTGTTTGCTATCCAGGAAGTCAGGATCCCAGGTGTCCAAGACCAACACCTCCACCAACGACTGCAAAACCTGTTTGCTATCCAGGGTCACAAGATCCGAGGTGTCCAAGACCAACACCTCCATCAACGACTGCAAAACCTGTTTGCTATCCAGGATCACAAGATCTAAGGTGTCCAAAACCAACTCCTGCTCCTACTTTACCTCCACAAATGACGTATCCACCACACACAAAACCATCAATACCATTCTGCTATCCTAATAGTGTTGAACCAGAATGTATAACACCAACAACACCAAAAACATTATGCTACCCAGGAAGCAGGGATCCTAGTTGCCCACAACCTACTACAACACCCAGACCAGTATGCTACCCAGGAAGTTCGGACCAACGATGCCCTCAGCCAACGACAACACCCAGGCCGGTATGTTACCCAGGAAGTACGGATCCACGTTGCCCTAAGCCAACAACAACACCTAAACCTGTTTGCTACCCGGGCAGTACGGACCCAAGATGTCCTCAGCCAACGACTACACCCAGGCCAGTTTGTTACCCAGGAAGCACGGACCCACGCTGTCCACAGCCTACAACATCCCCAAGGCCAGTGTGCTATCCCGGAAGTACGGATCCACGATGCCCACAGCCTACAACTACGCCCAAACCAGTTTGCTATCTAGGAAGCACGGATCCTCGTTGCCCAAAACCAACAACGACTCCAAAACCCGTTTGCTACCCGGGCAGTACGGATCCACGTTGCCCTAAGCCAACAACAACACCTAAACCTGTTTGCTACCCGGGCAGTACGGACCCAAGATGTCCTCAGCCAACGACAACACCCAGGCCAGTTTGTTACCCAGGAAGCACGGATCCGCGCTGTCCACAGCCTACAACATCCCCAAGGCCAGTGTGCTATCCCGGAAGTACTGATCCACGATGCCCACAGCCTACAACTACGCCCAAACCAATTTGCTCTCCAGGAAGCACGGATCCTCGTTGCCCAAAACCAACAACGACTCCAAAACCCGTTTGCTACCCGGGCAGTACGGATCCACGTTGTCCTAAGCCGACAACAACACCTAAACCTGTTTGCTACCCGGGCAGTACGGACCCAAGATGCCCTAAGCCAACGACAACACCCAGGCCAGTTTGTTACCCAGGAAGCACGGATCCGCGCTGTCCACAGCCTACAACATCCCCAAGGCCAGTGTGCTACCCAGGAAGTACGGATTCTCGTTGCCCAAAACCAACAACGACTCCAAAACCAGTTTGCTACCCGGGCAGTTCGGACCCAAGATGCCCTAAGCCAACGACAACACCCAGGCCAGTTTGTTATCCAGGAAGCACGGATCCACGCTGTCCACAGCCTACAACATCCCCAAGGCCAGTGTGCTATCCCGGAAGTACGGATCCACGATGCCCACAGCCTACAACTACGCCCAAACCAGTTTGCTATCTAGGAAGCACGGATCCTCGTTGCCCAAAACCGACAACGACTCCAAAACCCGTTTGCTATCCAGGCAGTACGGATCCACGTTGCCCTAAGCCAACAACAACACCTAAACCTGTTTGCTACCCTGGCAGTTCGGACCCAAGATGCCCTCAGCCAACGACAACACCTAAACCTGTGTGTTATCCTGGAAGCACGGATCCGCGCTGTCCACAACCTACAACATCCCCAAGGCCAGTGTGCTACCCAGGAAGTACAGATCCACGATGCCCACAGCCTACAACTACTCCAAAACCTGTTTGTTATCCAGGCAGTAACGATCCTAGATGTCCACAACCAACAACCACACCAAAACCATCTTGCTACCCAGGCAGCACTGATCCACGTTGTCCTCAGCCAACGACAACACCAAAAACTATCTGCTACATAGGAAGTACTGACCCTAGATGCCCAAAGCCAACGACAACACAAAAGCCTATTTGTTATCTTGGTAGTACTGATCCGCGCTGTCCACAACCTACCACAACCCCAAAGCCAGTCTGCTATCCTGGAAGTAGTGACTTTAGGTGTCCTCAGACCACTACAACATCCAAACCGGTCTGCTATCCAGGTAACAAGGATCCCCGATGCCCCCAGCCTACAACGACGCCGCGCCCAGTGTGTTATCCGGGAAGTACGGACCCTCGGTGTCCACAACCAACAACTACACCAAAACCAGTCTGCTATCCTAGTAGTTCGGATCCGCGCTGCCCTCAGCCTACAACAACGCCAAAACCAGCTTGTTATCCAGGAAGCAGTGACCCACGTTGTCCAAAGCCTCCAACAACACCAAAGCCTGTTTGTTACATTGGAAGTACGGATCCGCGGTGCCCTCGGCCAACAACGACGCCGCGCCCAGTGTGTTATCCAGGAAGTACCGATCCTCGGTGCCCACAGCCAACGACGACGCCAAAACCAGTCTGCTACCCCGGTAGTTTAGATCCAAAGTGCCCAAGACCAACCCCTCCAACACCATATCCTCCTCCAACCACACCACGTGTTCCATTTTGCACTCCAGGATCTGATGATCCAAGATGTAAACCTCAAACCACAACGGCAAAGCCTCGTTGTTATCCCGGAAGTAGTGATCCGAGGTGCCCTCAGACAACTACTACAGAGAGGCCAAGATGTTATCCTGGAAGTATTGATCCAAGATGCCCACAAACCACTACTACTGCTAAGCCAGTATGTTATCCTGGCAGCAATGATCCCAGGTGCCCTAAATCAACAACTACACAAAGACCTGTTTGCTATCCAGGCAGCACTGATCCAAGATGCCCTCAGACAACTACCACACAAAGACCTGTATGCTACCTTGGAAGTAATGACCCTAGATGCCCTCAAACTACTACTACTAAAAGGCCAAGATGTTATCCAGGAAGCACTGATCCTAGGTGTCCACAGACAACTACTACAGAAAGGCCAAGATGTTATCCCGGAAGCACTGATCCTAGGTGCCCTCAAACAACTACCACTGAAAGGCCAAGATGTTATCCCGGAAGCACTGATCCAAGGTGTCCACAGACAACTACTACAGAAAGGCCAAGATGTTATCCTGGAAGCACTGATCCTAGATGCCCTCAAACAACTACCACTGAAAGACCGAGATGTTATCCTGGAAGCACTGAACCGAGGTGCCCTCAAACAACTACCACGGAAAGGCCAAGATGTTATCCCGGAAGCACTGATCCTAGGTGCCCTCAAACAACTACCACTGAAAGGCCAAGATGTTATCCCGGAAGCACTGATCCTAGGTGCCCTCAAACAACTACCACTGAAAGGCCAAGATGTTATCCCGGAAGCACTGATCCTAGGTGCCCTCAAACAACTACCACTGAAAGGCCAAGATGTTATCCCGGAAGCACTGATCCTAGGTGCCCCCAAACAACTACCACTGCAAGGCCAAGATGTTATCCCGGAAGCACTGATCCAAGGTGTCCACAGACAACTACTACAGAAAGGCCAAGATGTTATCCAGGAAGCACTGATCCTAGGTGCCCCCAAACAACTACCACTGCAAGGCCAAGATGTTATCCCGGAAGCACTGATCCTAGGTGCCCGCAAACAACTACCACTGGAAGGCCAACATGTTATCCTGGAAGCACTGATCCTAGGTGTCCTCAAACAACTACCACAGAAAGGCCAAGATGTTTTCCTGGAAGCACTGATCCTAGGTGCCCTCAAACAACTACCACTGGAAGGCCCAGATGTTATCCAGGTAGCACTGATCCAAGGTGCCCTCAAACAACTACCACTTCCAGGCCTGTCTGTTATCCAGGAAGCACTGATCCTAGATGCCCTCAAACAACTACCACAGAAAGGCCAAGATGTTATCCAGGAAGCACGGATCCAAGGTGCCCCAAAACAACTACCACTGCAAGGCCAAGATGTTATCCTGGAAGCACTGATCCTAGATGCCCTCAAACAACTACCACTGAAAGGCCAAGATGTTATCCCGGCAGCACTGATCCAAGATGTCCTCAAACTACTACTACAGACAGGCCAAGATGTTATCCCGGAAGCACTGATCCTAGGTGCCCGCAAACAACTACTACAGCCAGGCCAAGATGTTATGTAGGAAGCACTGACCCGAGATGCCCACAGACAACAACAATAGCCAGGCCAAGATGTTACGTGGGAAGCACTGACCCAAGATGTCCACAGACCACTACCACGTCAAAGCCTGTGTGTTACCCTGGCAGTACTGACCCAAGGTGCCCACAAACCACAACAACACAGAGACCAGTTTGTTATCCTGGTAGCCCTGACCCACGCTGTCCTCAAACAACCACAACAGAGAGGCCAAGGTGTTATCCAGGAAGCTCTGACCCAAGATGTCCAAGGCCAACTACGGTTCCCCCTACCTATTTGCCACCAACCACGCAAAAACCGAGTTGTTACCCAGGAAGTTCTGATCCCCGATGTCCCCAGACTACCACAAAATTTGTCTGTTATCCAGGTAGCCAAGATCCTCGTTGTCCTAGACCTACAACTACCCCCAGGCCTAATTGTTATCCAGGAAGCACAGATCCTAGATGTCCACAAACAACTACCACACAAAGACCAAACTGCTATCCCGGAAGTACTGATCCAAGATGTCCTAAACCAACCACAACTCCTAAACCTAATTGTTATCCAGGAAGCAATGATCCTCGTTGTCCCCGGACCACTACCACAACAGCCAGACCTAATTGCTATCCAGGAACCACTGATCCTAGATGTCCTCAAACTACTACAACAGAGAGGCCAAATTGCTATCCTGGAAGTACAGATCCTAGGTGTCCTAAACCTACCACAACTCCTAGACCTAATTGCTACCCTGGTAGCAATGATCCTCGTTGTCCCCGTCCCACCACCACTACCACTTCCAGGCCTGTCTGTTATCCAGGAAGCACTGATCCTAGGTGTCCTCAAACAACTACTACACAAAGACCAAACTGCTATCCAGGAAGTACAGATCCTAGATGTCCTAAATCAACCACAACACCAAGACCTAATTGCTACCCAGGAAGCAATGATCCTCGTTGTCCACGTACCACCACCACCACCACCAGGCCTGCCTGTTATCCAGGAAGCACTGATCCAAGGTGTCCACAAACAACTACAACACAAAGACCAAACTGTTATCCTGGAAGTACTGATCCAAGATGTCCTAAACCAACTACAACTCAAAGACCTAATTGTTATCCAGGAAGCAATGATCCGCGTTGTCCACGTACCACCACCACCACCAGGCCTGTCTGTTATCCAGGAAGCACTGATCCAAGGTGTCCACAAACAACTACCACTCAACGACCGAACTGCTATCCCGGAAGTACTGACCCAAGATGTCCTAAACCAACCACAACTCCTAAACCTAATTGTTATCCAGGAAGCAATGATCCTAGATGTCCACAAACAACTACTACAGAGAGGCCAAACTGCTATCCCGGAAGTACAGATCCTAGGTGTCCTAAACCTACGACTACACCTAAACCTAATTGCTACGCTGGTAGCAATGATCCTCGTTGTCCCCGTCCCACCACCACTACCACTTCCAGGCCTGTCTGTTATCCAGGAAGCACTGATCCTAGATGTCCTCAAACAACTTCTACACAAAGACCTAACTGCTATCCTGGAAGTACAGATCCTAGATGTCCTAAACCAACCACAACACCAAGACCTAATTGCTACCCAGGAAGCACTGATCCAAGGTGTCCCAAACCAACAACTACCCCAAGGCCAAATTGTTATCCTGGTAGTTCTGACCCTAGATGCCCTCAAATAACAACGACAATAGCTCCTATTTGTTATCCATTTAGCACTGATCCCCGCTGCCCACCACCAACAACTACCTCTAAACCTAATTGTTATCCAGGAAGCAATGACCCTAGATGTCCTACACTTTTCCCACCTACCTATCTACCACCTGTGACTAGTAAACCCGCATGCTATCCTGGAAGTAATGATCCCAGTTGTATACAAAGTACAACTCTGAGAACAACCACCTATTTTGAATGTTTTCCAGGCAGCAATGATCCAAGATGTAGGATACCTACTACCACCATCAGACCTACTAAAAAACCCTTGTGCTATCCTGGTACAACAGATCCAAGGTGCTTTACTTCATCTGAGACTCCTTCTACAACAAGACTGATATGTTACCCAGGAAATAATGATCCCAGATGTCCAACAACTACAACAACTTATCGTACTACCACAAGAACTACCACCACAAGACCTGTGTGCTACCCAGGAAGTAATGATCCAAGATGTCCAACAACTACTACAACTTATCGTACTACAACAAGTTCTACTACCAGGAGACCTTTATGCTACGCAGGTTCCACAGATCCACGCTGTACTACAACCATAACCACAACAACTACTACAACTGAAAAGCCAGGATGTTACCCAGGAAGTACAGATTGCGATGAAGATCCTAGTAGCAACATAAACACTAACGTACCCCTATGTTCAGAAGGTTCTACAGACCCACGCTGCACCACTAAAAAGCCACCAGTTGTGTGTGAATTTGGCTCAAAGAGACCTGAATGCATAGGTACTTCAGGAACTACTACAACTATCACTGTACCTGGAGGGGGAGACGATTATCACTCGAAAGATCAAGATCCACAATATCATTCATTCCATTCCTGTAAGTATAGACATATTCCATAATTTCATGTTACACTTCACTATAATTTTTTGAAAAGGCTATTTTTCTGGGTTAATGTATTTCAACCAGTTTATTGCCAATAAACGAACTTAGAAATATATTACGGTTTCTGATAAAATGATCTTAGAAGTTCATTAAAGGATTATGATTAAAGGAAAATGACATAACTTTTATCACTCCATTAACTATTGATGTATAGCTTTTTATCTTTCTCCCTGAAATTATAGTAAATAGGTGTCAATGCTTATTCTTAGTCATTAGTGTAACAGGCAAAATTCTGTTCATCGCATCAAACCTAGTAACTCCTTGCAATACATAATAACCTTCCTTCCCAAGTATTCAAATATAATTAACAGTATTCATATAATAATGAAGCTGAGTAAGAGAAATTTGAATGTATTTTAAAAGAAGAATTGTGTTCAAGAAGATCAAATAATCAAATGAAATGAAGAAAAATAATCAAATAGCCTTGAATGGAAATATATCTGTCACTTCAACATCTATACAGACTGCAAAAAAAAAGTTATACACACACATGTATGCTATATTTTTGCACACAAACTTTTTCAACCATCTCTTTATTGCTGTTATTTTTGTTTCAGGGCAATACCAAAGGGGTACTTCCAAACGAAGACCTTTTGGCAAAAGAGAAACTTCAGATGATACACTAACAGGAGAATATGAGTCAGATGGAGGAACTCCATATGATACACAGGCTCATTTACAAGAGCGAAGGAAGAGAGAAGCTCCTTTGAAGCAAGTGGTTTCCATCACACTAGGTGTTCGTGGTTTAAGGGTGGGTCCAAATGAGCAGGAACGTCCAAGAATTAAAAGGCATGTTCCAGAAGAAATACCTATTGTGACTGATGACTTGGGAAATGTTTTTGGTGCTAAGATGATTGTAGGTGTAGTAATAGCATCCTTAACGATTTTAGGAGCTGTAGCATTTGTTGTGATCAAACTAAGGAATAGATGGATGACTGTGTCAAAGAGTGAAAGAGTAATAGTGTGTTCTCCAAAATGTATGACATAGTGATTCAAAATGAACTAAACATTCACAAAATTCTCAAGTACAAAGAGGAAGAAATGGGCAGAGAGATCAAGAAAGGTGCTAAAACTGTATAAAATTGGGTAATAGCAAAACTAAATAAATCTGCCATTTTAGAATAACAATTTTCAAGGATGAAGTTGCTCTTCTTTGAGAAACGTATATATTTTGGGATATGTAAATATTTGTGCAACACATTTGAATTTTGTCTCACGCTTCTTTTACTCCTTGAAAATAATTTTATTACCTTTCGTATATTTGTAAATAAATTCATACTTGAAACTAAAATGTTACCTATTTTGGCAAAAACCCATTCATCTAATATTATATTATTTTTTATGCAAGTCATTAAGATATTTTCAATGTGATAGATGTCAAAAATGTATCTAACCAATCACAAAATGAGACCAATGAAACATGACTAATAGTTAAATGTGTATGTTTAAAATCTCCTTAAAATGATAACCTTTTTCAAATATCTTTAGTTTGTTTATCAGTATTTTGTATTACCTGAAGATATTAAAAAATAGTTCTAACATACTTCCCCATCTAGGTTAAGGAAAATTCTCTAATTTTAACAAAGTGAATAAACTTAACAAATTTATTTATATGAGACCAAATGATAACAAACATTAAGATCTGGCTTTTAATGCAAGGCATCATCATCTCTTTTTTCCACTGAAATTTGAGTATCTCTCTCTCTTTCTGGGAGATAATTCTTTAGGATCTTTAGAGTATGAGAATCTTACTTGCTTCCTCAATTTAAATCCCTCAGAAACAGTAATATATGATTATTGAATAACTGCAAAATGGTTATTTTGCACCATCATCACTTTCAATAGCATTTTAACATTGCCTGCCAGTTTTTGAGAAGTTTATGTTGTGAAATAACTTTATATTGATTGTAAAAAATTCAAATTAATCAACCAGAATTTTTTGACGTTTTTAAATAAAATGCACCAAACCATACAAAGTATTTAAATAAAGGGTAACTTTAGATCACTAAGCTTCAAATAATCCAAATTCCACAATAGTAGGAAGATTATTTCCATGTATTCTATCAGCTACTGTCTCTCCATGCCCATTGTATGCTTAACATCTTCATTTTCTTTAACTAACCCTTTCCTACTATCCTCTAACCTCCTTCATTCCCAAACTAAAGGGCTTTTCACCCACACTACTAATGCCCAACAAATACACAACATGCCCAAGTTTAGCATAGAATTCTTGTCTTTGTTCCCAAGATAAATCAGTGCCCCAGTGATAAATCATTTCACATTTTGATTGCTTCTAGTTCTTGTGTTACTCTTCATTCTATGTATGTATGGTATTATTACATCATGGATTTGTAAACCACAGACTCAAATTACTTCAATGACTTGATAGCAGGATTGTTTGAACCAAGTAAAACAGCTCTTTCATCTGCTCTCATATCAAAATGTTCTATTTCAAATTTAATACCAGATAACCTTCCTTAAGGTTTTCGATAACTTTCCAGAAACTTAGTATCCATAGTACATAGTACATCTTATACATACACCTAAAATAATGAGAGCCTGGTCATATGATATGAGGATCAAAGAGATCAACAGTTCTTGCCAAAATAACAAACATTCCAAAAGACTGATTCCATGATTCCATCTTATTCTCCACACTAATGTATCATGACTTCATAATATAACAGAGTTTTGTCCAAACCCTTTAGATTTTTGGGTTAGAAGAATACCTTTCTTACTATTACTGCAGTGTTATCAAAGAAGTGCTGTTGGTATTCATGCTGATTCAATGTAATGGGATACTGATCCTTTTCATTGCTTCTTCGAGTTTACAATTGTTACAGAAACACACTCCTCTACGAAATCCCTAAGGGTGAAACCAACTTCCTAATCCTTAAAGAGCAAGTTCTCACTGAAGTTCAGATTATATGTATCCAAAGTATGTTATATAGTAATAACCTGTCCTACATATTTCCTTGGAGGTATATTGAAGGCCCACCATTCTTCCAGTATTTTATCTCTAATAATCATGGACAAACATCTTCAGAATAGGCCTCATCACAACTGAAGTTTAGATTTCCACAAATCTAAAGAAGTACTATATTCCTGCATAGTATAGAGCATGCATGGACATTTTCATCCATCCTCTCCTCGGAGTGGTATGCACCCAATCATGCAAACTCCTTACCCAATATACTTCAGAATGCAACCTTCACTTCCTCTTCATTGCCAGCTATCGCTAATCGTTCTGTTTTTCTTCAAAATATGACACGTGAATGCCTAAGGAATTTGTGAATAAGAGAATTTGCCAATAATGCTGTGCATAGCACAGACTCACTGCATGAGAATGGGGGAAAGGGACACCAGAGGTATAGGAATTTGGAGGTGTTGATTGTTGTTGTTGTTGTTGTTAATGGTTGTTGATGCTCCACCCCCTGGTACCAAAAAAGTCGCTTTACCATCCAGTTCCATCATAATTAACTATCCAATTCCTTATTTTTCACTTCACTCTGATATAGACTATAGACTTTACTGCTTTATTATGAAAACAGTCCGATTTCATGTTGCATTGCAATTTCTCAATTAATAAATGGTCCTTCAAAGTCCATTTTCAGTGATCGATAGACAAGAGCTAATAAACTGGTGAAGTATTGTTTTTTTTCCTTGTTCACTAGATTTGGCGGACTACCGAGTATACTTACATCCGAGTGAAAGATATTTACTTTCATAATCTTTATTATTAATCCCTTTCACATATTTAATGATCAAGCAAAGTTTTTATGCCCATTACCTATATAAATCTTCAACAGAGGTAACTATTGATGATGGAATTCATTTTCCAACAGGTTAAATCACTTATATAGTCGGTCGATCCGATAATGACCGTAAGTTAAGAGAAATAGATGCTAGGACGAATCGTTTCAGAGATTCATTCTTTCCGCGAACAATACGTGACAATAATCGAATAAGGAACTAATTTAGATTCAACTGGTGTTTACACCCCCTGCCACACGCCGAAAGGCGGCTTGTAGGGTATTAATGTAGATGTAGATGTAGATATAGTCAACTAATAGCAACTATAGTTGCTTTCTTTATGTCTTTCTCTGAGCTTTCTTCAGCAGCTCTTATTTTAGATTTGAAAATATAATAATGCTTTACAATTCATGGTCAGTAGTTAGTAATCTTTGATTGAGGCTTTGTTAATATACGTACTCCACATCTTCTTACAGCAGAAGATAAAGCTAATATACAGAAAAATCAATGAGCTAGGTTTCATTATTCAACTCTCTCTAACCATAGTACTTCATCTTCACTCAAACCATATATATATATTGTAAAACCTATCAAGGCCAATCTAAATTCCTTCATTTACTATCATCTCTAATGAAATATTTTCCGTAGCAATGACCTGCAGCATACATTATTCAAACTTTCTCCATGGAGTAACTCAAGAGAGGCACCTGTTTTCTTAATTACGTAAATTTGTATACTTGATAAAATTCTTGCACCTCAAAGAGCTTCTTTACCTTTCCACTCATTCAATTTCTGTATCTATGGTTAAGTCAGGCCAAAGAAATATCAGCCTTTATTTTACTTCCACAAGGACAGACCACTGAAACTAGTCAGTGAAGTCAGAATGAAGCTCAAAAAATCACTTCTATTGAAACAATTTTCATTCTACAGACACTAATGCCATACAAAACCTTAAATATGAAAATGAAATAATTGTAGCTTACATTCCAATAAAAAGTTGTAATGTGAGAACTGCTTAAGCTTCTATTTGTTGTAATGCAGCTTCCTAAAAAGTAGAATTCAGCTGCTTGTTCAAGTATCTCCATTCCAAGTTTTACCAAGCAATTTTCTTGCTTGTTTCTGTTAAAGAGCACCTCTTACTAGGTCAACTTTTTTATTTATTTCAATTTTTTACTCTTGTTTATTCCTTTCCATAGAAGACCACATTTTAGGAAGATCCTCTTCCTTTCCAAGCACATTTGCAATATTGCTTGATAATCAGCATTATCTTCCTATATTCATTGAGATTTTATGGTAGGTACTTTATACTTCATGTGCTGCCTATGAAATATATAAATTAAAGATCAGTAGTGATAAGCAGCACCTCTTTGAAACTTCCTCATTATTTAGGGCTCATATAATGACCACTTTCTGCTCCTTTTAAGAGCAAGGAAATATAGCCAAAGTAATTAATTTAAATTTATTTAAAAATCATATAATTCTGTCCCATAATGCATATTTGGAAGCTTTAAGAAAAGACTTAGGGTATATTTGCACATTAGGGCATGCAGCTATGGTAAATCCCATGGAAATACATACTTCAAAAAAGTCTGACAGGATGAGGAATCGATTTGGTTTCCTTGCCAACAAAGTTCCTTAAAAAAATAACTTTAAGCAATGTACTGGCCAGATAGCCTAGATGGTTAAAGCAGCCTTCCATGCTACGAAGATTATGGGTTCAAATCTTGGTCCTGTTAGACTTTTTTCAAGCGAGTTATTCCTCGTGACTTTGGAAGGTTTTTTACAAAATTAAAAATTGTGTGTATTTTAGGGGATAGTTGCTCACAAATTCAAAATTCCTTTAAAAACTTGAACACCATTTTTAGGCCATTTTACCCACTCACTCATGTTGAAGGTCGGAAAAAAATTAGTGAGATTCTGACTCAGTTACATACGTCAATAATAATATTTTGATGGCAGGGTCAGCCATCAATGGTCAAATTATATTTAACCTAGTGGCAATCCTTAAAAGATTTCACTCATTATCTACTTGCACATTTTGCAACTTGGCACTATCTCTAGCCTTCAATATGCAATCAAAGAATACACTGTTACAATAGAGTAAGCTCACCTTCACCTTTTTCTAATTATCAAAGTAAGGCATAAGAATAGTAAAAATTAAGAATATTTTGTATTTAGATAAATATTCACCGAGAGTAAGGGAATAGTAATATTGTTAATATGATGATTGAATTGTAAACTGAATCCTATTTTTATTTTCAAATCATCATTAGTTTTAGTATGACGTTAAAGATTTTACTTTTAAATAAAAATACAATATGGTTAAATAGGACATTAAACAAGAAGCAAAAAATAATAACATGACTGGGTCTTGAAGCCAGATCACCCACTTGCCAGACAGGTACTCAAATAACTTAACCACCATGCTGCATCCTTCTCACTTCTAAAATAATTGAAGAGATGTGTACTTTTTCTCAATAATTTGAGGATTTTTTATTTATAAAGTAAGCATCTCTTTATTTGTTATCAATGGACTTCTATAATACCTCAACCACCTCGGTACATTTTATTTCTCTCCTACATTTTTCATCATGGAATAAATTTAAAGGAAGACATAGATGTGAGGAAAAGTGCAGGTACTTGTCAATACCAGGCATCAATTGGTATAAATGTGCTATCATTTGATACTCATATACACTTCATCACTCAAACACAAGAATGGCAGAGATATAAGAAAGAAACATTAAACGGCATTAGGTTTCTCAAACATTATTTCTCAAACTCATCAGTTGAAGTGGGCAGAACTGTGATTTCAAACTAATAGTAAGACAACTTATGTGCAAGAACTGTGTTTCCCGACTAATACTAAGTTAACTTGAGATATATGCAAATTTCAATTCCAGGAAATAAAAATTTATTTCAAATCCAAATATTCTTTGGATCAATGAAGTTGATGGAATGAATCCTTATGATATCATTTTTAGCAAACCAAGAGTATAATCCTGATAAAATGAAATCTAGATTTCTTCCTTATTTTATCCTGATAAAATAGTTTTCAGAAGTCACACAATACACTTCCAGAGGGCTATTTCTTTTTCATCTAATATTGGGTCTAAAACAATAATGGAATTGATAATTTTTCAGACAGCAGTAACCAAATTTCAGAATCCTTCTTCAATTCAACAAATAATGAAAGGACAAAAGTTGGGACTGAATGAAAAGTGCCATTAAAAAAGCCACCAATTTTCATTGATGTATTCCGTAAATTACCAAAATTTCAGTACATCTCTAATGAAAAAAGAGGCAATTAATATGAAAAGAGTAAAAACTCATTGAACACAAAAATTGATTTTTCAAATCTGCAAGCACTCATTGTCAGTAATCACATACATTCCTTCCTATTCCGATGAAAATTAACTTGATCAATTGTAAAGGTGTTTCTTCCAAAATTGGAGAAAACAAAAATAATCTAAACAAAACATATTTATTATAAAAACTATTTTACACACATAATTCATAATAGTAATCATTCGACATTAAGACATACATTCAGATGGAAGAATAACCACAGATGAGACAATTAATTTTTTACCAATGATTTATCACCTTAACTGAGCATGTTTTGCAAGAGCATCACTTTTTTTCTGCTGCATTGCTAGTCTGCTAGCCTCTCTCCTTCCTTGGTTAATAGGATTTCTTGGATCATGAATCTCGAACCATTCATCACCTTTAGCTTTATTTGCATCGTTTGCAAGAACAGGAATTTCATCCTCATATTCCAATTTGTGTACCAACCTGAGTAGAAAATAAATTTGATTTATATTAAAACTGGAGACATTTCATGCATAATATCAACATCAAAGTCAACAGTATAAAATTGAGTGAACTAAAGTCATGATTTCTCAAAATATTTCCAGTTTTGGTAAAGGTTGAGTATCAAATTTTATTAAACAGATAAATTATAGGCAGAATTATTAGGGTTAGTTGTTTCAACCTCTGATACTTTTTCTGGAATTTTGCAGTCATCGGGAACAGAAAAAAAGGACTAAGGAATGAAGAAAAAAAGAAGAGGTAATTTCAACACTGACTCTATGATTTAATGTTTCCAATAGCCATTCAGTTTTAAATGACTTCCTAAAAATATGTCTAAACTGTTGGCCCATTCACCCATTACCCGCTTAGTCAAGACATCATTCATGATATTCTTCAACAGCTAAATAATAAGTAGGATATTTTCTGATGAATTGATTTATTTGCAACAACAATTTTGCTGCCATGCTTTTATTACATGTACTAGTGAAACCTATTGCAAATTTTCATCAGTAAAATACTCAAGTTAATTTGACTTTATATTATGTGATTAGGTTTGGAGAGATTAAATCATATTTAATACAAAGGCACATTATTGGAACCTAAAAGTAATGTATAAGAAAATATAATATCATGTGTATTTACTTGACAACAAACAATATATTAATAATATTTGTTCTGAGATTTCTTTTATTTAATGTAACAATTCTTTTAACTTGACAGTTTCCGTAAAGTTTAAAGGATCTTTTAAGAATCTACACTTTGCAACTGTATCATTTACTTAGATTTTTGAATAATTTTCAAGTAGTGACCTTAAAACTGCCACGCATAACAGTTCATAAGAAAATGCTTGATGAAATAAATACAATCCTGGATGATAACTTTTTGATACTAAATAATACCATTTGTCATTGAAAATGATACAAGAAATAGGAGTCTTCTCAATGTTAAATGTCGTTTAGAGTTTCCTTCGGGGGTCAATATTACTGCGGTTTAAAAATCTATCCCTATTGCTACTTCCAGTTGAAATTTGTCTAAATAATTTTGTTTCATGGAATAATTGAGGGTATACTTAATCATGTAACATTTCAGAGTACTTTTCTCAGATTTATATTTCTTTTAAGCATAACTATTCCAATTATTTTTAATATTAGTTTATGTGGTAGAATTCCTATAAGAGAATTCTATAATCTATTAATAGAATCTATAATTCTATAATCCTATAAGAGAAGTCTATGAGACTTTGAACATTCTGTTGGATAATTTTCTATTTTCTTTCCATCTTCAGTGTCAAAGTTATCTATACATTTGGTATTCACTGCTCTCTATATTAAGTAATTCTAACATCTTCTGAATGTAAGCTGATTTTTTTAATTATTTTACCAATCAATCCAAGATTTATTGGATAAATTGCAAACTAATTGCGACTTATGCACTAAAAAATTAATAAAAAAATTAAATAAACCAACATAAGAAATGAAACGCGGAAATAGCAATTTGGCGATCATCAAAACCTTCTGCAAAAACAATTTACTTTACAAAAACCACATTCGATTACTTCATTACTTTCGAACTGAGAGTAATAACAAAGACAGATATTGCCAAATAAAGATCTAAAAAAGAGATCAATATGTAAATCCATACGGTGAGCCAAGCTTAAAACGCAAAAATATCTTAATAAAAATATATCTTTGATCACTTCATTTTCTTCCCTTCACTTTTGGTCCCTGTATTAATAAAAATCTTATTGTAGTAGTAGTAGTATTGTTAAAAGTGCTTCGACAGCTTAGGTCATTTCGCACATTGGCTCTCACCGGTAAAATCTTATTTTTGCGGTTCATTGACCATAAAGAAGCAAAACAGACAGGCACACACTATATAGTGTTTTATTATCCATCGTCTGTAAAGTATCCAGCCCAAAGGCAGGTTGGTACCTCACTCCCTCCAGCATAAGCAACTAAGAGCTTCCAGAGAGGAATGAGGTTCACTAGGCAGAATGAGGAGTGAGGTAGTTTGCCCTTGCTTTCCTCGCTGAGCCATAATGCTATAAGCAGAACATGTCCATGCAAGTGAAGCACAATGACTCTATGAGTAACACTTTTCTTGGAATTCCAACGGAGAGACCAAAATCAGTGCAATAATTCACTCATACCTCAGTAGCTTTCATTTCATCACAGCCATGATCAAGACTGGGACAAAAGAAAATCAAAGATACATTTTTCTCTATCCTGTACCACATGACAAATGAAAATATTCCATCTATCAGAGTATGGTAGCAGGAACTGTTTTATTATATTAATTAAGTTTCCAGCCAACCCTGACTAACACAAGCATATTTACGATATCAATACTGGTTATTGAATGAACATCTCAGCTAATGTCAGCACTGATATCTGTATCATTATTCTGCAGCATTGGAATACAAAAGTAGAAACATCGAATGGCTGAAAATTATATTTCACTGTTAAATTCGGGAGAAATTTGACCAAAGTCAAGCAATGTTTCACTGTTTCAAGGGTATTCAACAAGAAAAAAATAAAATTGCCGTTTAAAACACCTGCAACTGAGCACCCAGTCAACTCTCACAACATAAAGAATCTAATTTGAATGGTTTATCTAAGTAAATAGGAATGACAATACATGCTTTGAGAGGTGCTACTTCTTCCTCACATCTGAGATCTTCACACTTGAGAAAATAAACTATAGAGCGGCAGTTTTACCAGATTCAGTAATTATCAAAATACTTATATTTTTGGATTATTTAGCACTTTTAGGTGAGTGTGAAGATTTCTATTGCAGTTGTCTAGAATCATTTATTTTTAATATTTTTTATAATACTGTATTTTATTCAAAGAATTAACTCAGATTTTGTGTGAATTAGTTCAGTTGCAAATACCTCATATTTCCCATATTTTCCAACCCCTAGAAGCCTGAAATTTATTAATTAAAAAATTGTAACACAAACTTTTTAAGACTGAAACATTAAAACTAAGGTGAGATGTATTTTTTCCCTCGTTAATAGGAAATATTGATATATAGGAGCACCCAGTGAAAGTAACAACATAACAAAAAATTGCATAACAGAGGGTTAATAGAAACACAGATTGAATTCCATTAAACTTATACAATCTCAGACAAATATCTTATTTCAGTACTTCTGATATGGTATATTCTGGTAGTAGAAATGACAATGTTGTAAATTAATCATTTTATTCATACCTTAAGTTATGCACATTTCTTGTTTACGTTTACAAAAGTAGGCATTTTAATGAATTCAAAAATGGTTAATACACTTTCAGAATTTCAAATGAAGAAAACGAATTTGGACTTGGAATAATTCAGCATTAAAACAATCTTCGAAATTAGGTTCAATGTCCAAGGCACCATTGTACATTTAAAAGTAGCTTTTTGACTATTTCCAAATTCTGGGAATATCCTTTGAAGATTTATGATAATGTTTGTAATAGAAACTATAAATTCAGCTTATTTGCAGCACCCATTTAATAGAAATGATTTACTTATATCAATGGAGAGATTGAGCCAAAGATACACAATATTTTCATATACATATACACATACACAATAAATAACCAACAATATGTTCATCTTAATTGCTAGTTTCTACGTCCAAAATTCAATCAAATTGGTAAATTAATGCCAACATTTTTACTAATGGAAATTTCATGCCTACATTCATATGGTCCTGAAAATAAATTAGACATATCGGCTGCTATGATATTAAGCAATTTATTTCCAACATACCAACTATCTCCAGCTCTTCCATCAAGGTCCTCTTCAACCTCATCTGCAATTGGCTCTTCTGTTTTCACACCAGCTTCCTCATCTTCCAAAGCCTTGTCTTTGGCTTGCTTCAATCTCTTATGGAAATTTTTAAGCATTGCCAATGTCTGAGCCTGCCTTTTCTCACCTATTAAAAAAGTAATTACACAATTGAAATTTTCACATTTGAGAAATGTAAATCAACCTACGATGTATAGGTTTTGACTGCATTTTGTAATTAATATAAAATAAGTAATACCTTGAAAATAATATACCGTATTTGATGGCATATAAGACGCACCGGCATATAAGATGCACCGGCATATAAGACGCACCCTCATTAAGTTGGCCACTCATAAGGAAAACAAGTTTTAATAGTCTGTGCGAAAGCGCGGTACCACAATAACTTAAAATGTAGTTTCTTTTAGTGGTCACGTTTTGTAAAAGCCAAACATTAACACAATCATTGAATGCAATTATGAAATAGGTAATATAGACCATCTGGGCTAAAAATAGCATTCAGTATTGAAAGTTAACCTGTGGAGGTTGAACCTTCACATATTAGATGCTGGGAAATTTTTCGAGGCATAATTTAGGAAAAAAGGTGCGTCTTATATGCCGTCAAATACAGTACATCCAAGCAAACGGTGAATTACAAAGAGTACCAGAAAGACCAAATAACCAAATCCATTCTCCAGAAGCTTTTCGAGGTCATAAAAAAATAATACCCCCAAAGACTAAACTGTAGGCCAGTGATTCCCAAAGTGGGCAATAATGCCCCCTTGGAGGCAATGCAGTAATCCAAGGGGACGCTATACTAAGGTGTATTATTCTTATTTGACCATACATATATCCATTTCTAATTAATTTTAATGGTCTCTAGACAGTTATTAAATGTCAGATGTAATGATTTGGTGGATTCTTAAACATTGTTGCTTTTCTTTGCTTTATCTCTTAATCTTTGGATCTAGTCTTACAAAAATTATTTTTTATAGATGCCGGATTGGGGCGGTGGTATGGGAGTTAGGGGGCAGTAGCATGAACAGTTGAGAAACCACTGCTGTAGGCCAATAGTTTTTAATTGAAAGGGAATTAGCTAGTCCATTTAACTTTTGAAGTAACCGATTCTGAATTAATCAATGTGTGCACTTATGTAGGACTTTTGGTGTAGACGACTACTGGAATCTCATACACAGTGTATAGGCATAGATATATACATATATAGTTGCATATATTAGTATGGTGAACAAGTATACGGTGCTGTGAATGTCATTATTGCATGTCTTAAGGTGTACTTTAGATTCACAGTAATTTTTTTTCCATTTCGGACACTTGAATTTTGGGGTGCACATTGCAATCGATTAAATATGGCATATACGAGATTCTTATCTTGAGATAAAGAAATACTCTGTACATTCCATGCAGGAATATTAAAATGAAGAGATACTTACCTTATACATCCATAAACACAAAAGATAAAACACTCATAATGTAAAGAACTTTTAAACTTAGAGAACACAGTGAAACAGTTTAACATCTGATAAGTATGAATATAGTAGCAAATGTTTGGAAGGAACAAAATTCACTTAAAGTGGAAATCGAATAAACTAATTCTTTTTCTATGGTTCTACACAGAATTACAAATTTATGTAATGAATGTATACCCTTTGGTGGAATCTTTTTGTGGCTCTCCGTAAACTTTTCCAGTTCATCCTTGTAACTTTTCATAAGCTCATTATCTTCAGAAGTTGACATGTCCTTAGTTTTTTGACTAGTAGATTCATTTTTCTCTGGTTCTTCTTCTCTACCAGGGTTTCTTTCCTTCCTCATCTCCTTCTTGAGCTTCTTTATCTCTTCCCGAATTTCTTCACTAAAATTTTAGAGAAAGGAATTCTAAAATTACAATTTTCTTTATAATGTAAAATATCGCACATTAAACCAAAAAATGCAACTGACAGCTATGGTAAAATTTATTTTCTATCAACCATGGCTCTTAATAAAATACATAATATTTTTTCAATAACATTACAGTTGAGAAATCTATAAATATACTATCATTGACTTAAGATACTATTGTTAACCCATTAAATAATATCCATCGAGATTCTTCTCTGTCCATTTATTTTCTGTGATATTTTGAAAGATGGTGATACACTAATACATTTTAAGATTCTCAATATTAAGAAAATAATTTTTATAAGACAAGAGACGCATACAAAACCTGCTATTAGACATTGTCACACGAGGAACAAGAAAAAAAATTCAAAAAGAGAAACACTATATTTCATAGTGATTTGTACTATGAATGTAACGACTATGAAATCAGTAAATTTAGTAAGGCATAACCAACAGAAACCATCGCATAAATATTTTTTAAATGACAAATCCATGTGGAAGCCAAAGGTAATCAAACATCAGTAGTAATAAATAACAGAAAATGAAATTCTTACGCTCTCTTACTGCTCTCTTTCTTTCTGTCCTGCCCAAGTGTATACTCCTCTTCTTCATCAGAATCATTAGCTTCTGGAGCAATTGGTGCATCTTCCTTTTTCCTTTTAGCTTCAATAAGCCTATTCCGTACTTGCTCCAGCTTTTGCCTGTTTTATGGAAAATATAGTGAATATGGAGATTGAATTACTATCACAGTCAAGACATAGTTCATAAATAGTTACTTCTAGCAAGTGAACAGCTTACCGTCTGATTTTTATGTTGGAAAGCATTTACTATATTTTTAAAGGCAATAATATTGATATTAATAAGATAATACTGCAAACCAAAATCAAACCAAATTTTAATTACAAAAACATAGGAACCAACTTAAATTGTGTATTTTTTTATCTATCTGCAGAAAATTTGAATCACAGTTTAACTCAATTTTCACCTGAGAAAAATCGGAAACAATTTATAATTGAAAAATTCAATTAGTAACTATGACTAACACAACCAGGTGTGAAGACAAAGATTTTAAAAGCCTTTTCAAAAGTCTACAATAAATTACAGTCAGTCTAATTATATTTAAGAAATATTTAGTACTTTCCCAGCAAACTGTATGAATAAATCTTTCTCTGCTTTCCAACCAGGTTCATTGGTTTCCTTTGAGATTTTGGCTACAATTTCTGCAGCCATCTTCAGGTTATTATACCAAATACGTACCTCAGATATGGTAGCCAAAGTATGGAGTAAAATAGCAGACACATTGGTAAAAATTCTTGCCTACAAGGATTTCTACCGATGTGTCTGCTTTCTACCAAGGAAAGATTTCTTCAACAAGTGAACTGTACCAGTGGGAGCCTATGTGTGAAATTACCTAAGCTGTCAAAACCCTTTTAAAAGTACTACTACAAGTGTACTGATAGACTTCATAAACTCAGACACTGCTTAGCTTTTTTCTTATTAAGGTAACTCATCTCATATCTTAACAGACCTCTAAACACCTTTGGCAATGAATCATTAGTCTGAGTAAAAACTAAGATCGCAAAAGTAAGGAGAATGCTACGCTGACACAATTACACAAACTTAGTGCACATTCTTTCTAAAACTATATACTGCATTAGCCTGAATGTGGTGCAATCTTTTCTTCTCCAATATCTAACTTAAAAAGTCAAAATTATACAATATTTGAATACTTCTAAAATCATAAATGCATAAAGCATGTCTCCAGTTGCATTTTAGAACATGTTCATGCAATTGGTACGTTGTAAAAAATTGTGATTCAAGCTAGGATGCTATTGCATAAACACACTGGAGAAGCATCTTTGGGGAAGAATTTCAAAATAGATAAAGGCTAAATTATTGTAATTAAAAATATGGGTTAATGGTAGTTATGTGGGGGTTATACCATTACTTTTTTTCAGGTAGAAATTCCGAGGGTCGCTGTCCTAATCCGGACCCTTACCTCGGCTTCCCTGCTCAGGAGTGCCCAGCCACCATAGCAGGGGGGACCATAAAAAAACTGACTGTGTGGAATATGATTTAAAAAGTTATAAACAATTCAAATGAGCAACAATTTATTATCTTCGTTGTCTCACCCGTCCTAAGAGATATACAAGCATCTTTTGATCAACGTTCTACGATGAAAATTGAGATTTTTCGTGATTTTGCAAGAAATTACCCGTTTACACATGGCAAAGTTGCCGTTGGGTGGGGGTAGTGGGGAGGGATTTCCAGCAAAAATCTAGAAATCCTCCCCCCAAACCCAGATGAGATATTTGAAACACCCACCTATCTGACTGAGCAATGTTGCCATGTGTGAACGGGTAATTTCTTGCAAAATCACGAAAAATCTTAATTTTCATCATAGAACGTCGATCAAAAAACGCTTGTATATCTCTTAGGACGACTAAGACAACGAAGATAATAAATTGTTGCTCATTTGAATTGTTTATAACTTTTTAAATCGTATTCCACGTGGTCAGTTTTTTAATGGTCCCCCCTGCTATGGCAGCTGATCACTCCCAAGCAGGGAAGCCGAGGTAAGGGTCCGAATTAGGATAGCAACCCTTGAAATTTCTACCTGAAAAAAAGTAATGGTATAACCCCCGCATAACTACCATTAACCAAGATACGTTTTCTGGCCCAAATCGTGATTTACGCACATGTGGTCTCAGGTTATCGGTATCTCTAATGCAAGGATTTCCGTTTCTACAAGTTTAAAGAAAATTATAATACAAAAGGAGAAAGTTAAGTAAGTTTTCCCCTATCTGTTTCCCTCCAAAATACTTGGGATCGTGTTATATTTGGGCTAGTATGGTATATCATGTAATAAAAACCAAAATGAATTATCATAAATATTATTTGATACCATTATTTTACCATATATCAAAACTGTCACTAAAAAGGGAGTAGGAGCATAAATGAGCCAAGGGTACAAGAAACCTAAATACACTCCTGTTTAACCCATTCAGATCAGCTAGCAATTTTAATACTTTCGTCAGAAACTGAATCTATTTTTTTTGTTTTCTAGTAGATTTATATACTTTATAGTGAATATCAACAAAGAAAAAAAATTGAACAATTAGAGAATATATTAGAAATGGGCCGCCGATGGGCGGCCTCCGCTCCTGGGTACCGTCGGCTAGGCTGCCGATCGGCGGCCTCCGATCCGAATGGGTTAAGGGGGAATTTAATTAGCACACACATTCTTTCATTACAATATATTTCACAAATACAGAAAGTACTAGAGGACATAATAATTAATATCTAGGTATCAGTTTAAGTGGCAAATTATCTTTTATGCTACCTTTACCAAACATTACCAAATGGAGATATCACAGTAATACCTCTTAACTTACCCATCTTTCTTGCCAAAACGATCCAACTCACGATCTTCTTCTCCACTTCCTTCTTCTTTCCACCCCTTCAATGAGGTTTCATCTACTGCAGGTTCAGAGCTAAGTTTAGGATCAGACAGAAGATCATGAGTTGACTTTCCTTTGTTAGCAAATAATTTGTTGGCCTCAGCAACCTCTTCTTCGTCCTCTTCTGCTTCCTCTCCAAATGACAAAAGTTTGAAATCCCTAAAAATACAATGTAAATTATAACAAGATCCCAAGGATGAACATGAAGGACTTTCACCCTTTTAGGGCGGCGGGCCAATGTATCGGCTTTTGCCGCTCGGCTGAAAAGTGCGGCGGGCCGATATATCTGCTTGGTTGGCCAATTATCATTATTATATTTATCGTATATTATATTATCATATATTATATTTATCATTATTAACCTGTTTAATCTCATTTATTAAAAAAACGCATATAGATACATATAAAAATAGCTTTATATTGTTTTTTTTTCCTAGTTGCTACATTTTATTAGAATACCCCCTGCATTTCTCGCAAGTACTCCAAGAAGAAGGATGGCACTAAGTGGGTTAACCATACATACCAGAGAAAAATGGCACTAAAAATGCACCAGTTGTTGAGAACCTCTGATTTTTAATTTTAATGAAAATTTCATTCCTAAAAATAATTCAGCCCAAACTCTTAAAATGCCCAATTTCCCAAAATAAACAATTCAATCAACCTTTACATAATAACTTTACAGCACAAGATCAAGCCTTATTAGAAAAATACTTTCAATTCATAAAAGAAAATAAATAAATTTAGAGACGTAAAACTAAGTTAAAATGATAGAAAGAAATGACAATTTGTATAATAAAATTAAATCATTAAAACTAATAACAGACAAAAATAAAACAATCTAAGAAAACGTCACAGAAGTAAAATGTATGAAAAATGTCAAAAACAAATCATAATACATATTATAAAAATTAAAATAATTCAAAATAAAAATGTAGAAAAACAAAGTAAATGGATGTAGGAAAAAATATATAAAATGTACACTAGAAATATAACAGAAGTTGCACAGAAGAAATAAGAACCAGGATTTACAATGGAAAGGAGGCATTCGGGAGGGTTAAAGGTCTACTCACTACAAGGAAAATACGGCTAGAACTAAGGAAAAGATTTGAAAAATACTTTGTATGGAGTGTCATTTTATATGGGGCTGAGACTTGGGCAGTAAAAAAGAAAGAAGAGAGATACCTGCAAAGTTTTGAAGTATGGTTATGGAGAAGAATGGAAAAAATTAAGTGGAGTGACAGAGTGAGAAATGAGGTGTTAACAAGGATTGGAGAAGAAAGATGTTTAATGAAAAACATCGCGAAAAGGAAAAAGGCATGGCTTGGGCATATATTAAGAAGGGACTGTTTACAGAGAAATATTATTGAAGGGAAGATTAACAGTAAAAGAGGGAGAGGAAGAAGAAGGACGAGTATGCTGATTGACATGAAGGGAGGAAGGAGTTATTCAAAGATGCCCAGGATAGAGAGGGTTGGAGAGCTAGTTGATACCTGTCTTTGGACAGTTCCACTAAAGAAGAAGATTACTAGAAAATAATACAAAAACAAGTTTTTAATCAATTGCCAAAGCTCTTTTTAATCTAATCATATTTCTAAATGAACAAGTAAATATTTTAATTTCTAGATAAGTTGCATAATAACCTGTCATCTTTCTGATGAGAGGTGAATTATAAGTGTAAATTCTACTTGGATACGGAACATTGAGAATAAGGTTATTTCTAGGAAATTTTGAAGTTAAATTTACTCATATTCTCTCATACAAAATAGGATAAGTTATAAAATTGTTTTCTAAGGATTAAAGGAACATTATATAAGAAGTTCAGTGCATTGTGTTCAGTGGCTGCAGATCCAGTTGCTGCATAATTAAAATGAAGTTGATAATATAAGGATCATCTTCAGATTTGATCCATAAATAACTTACAAATTTAAATGTAAAATAGCTTTTAAAAGCAGCATCCTTAGTTTAAAGATTAATATAATACCTGAAAATTTTTAGTCATAATATGGATTTTAACTGATTTACATTAGTTAAAAATAATATTAGCAATTACTTCTTGTACTATGAATTTATATAGCAAGAAAATGTAAATTCTCACTTGACTCCAGCTTTGCTTTTCTTTTTCTTGTGGGTTCCATCTTCTCCGTCCTTCTTAGCAGAGCCAGATAACACCCGAGGAATTATGTCAGTGAAGGGATTGCTCAACACAACAGTTTTCAAAATTTTATGGGGGTACATAGGCCTGTCTTCCTGCAAAAATTTTCATGATTTTTACAGAATTAAACTACATTCATACAAAACTGTATTCAATGTTGCAATCAATAGTTCCAAAACTGTGATAGAGTGATATCAAATTAATAAACTAAGGCGAATATTGATAACAGACGTTAGAAAACTCATCATTTGCCACAGTATGGTTAACATTTTTTGCTACTCACCCGGTCAACCAATGCGTCCTCCAGTTTCAGCATATTAAACAACGTTTCTCCCATAACTTTCCCAAAAATTGTGTGTTTCCCCTGAAGATGAGGGCATGCTGCAAGTGTGAAGAAAAACTGCGACCCATTATCGTGAGGAACACCTCCATTAGCCATTGCAACCAAACCTCTTCTGGCAAACCGAAGACGTGAGTGTAATTCATCCTGTACGATCAATTCATCACATTACTAAAATATACGATAAGGATCAACCTATTATCATAAGTAAACTTTAATATGACATGATTTCAATGAATATTCTAATAACTGATCGCAAATACCTGGAAAGGTTTTCCATATATTGATTCGCCGCCAGTACCATCTCCTGTCGGATCTCCACCTTGCGCGATAAAGCCTTTAATAACCCGATGAAAAATAGTGCCATCGTAATAACCTTCAAGACATAATTGTATGAAATTACGACAAGCTTTGGGAGTCTCCTTGGTCCAAAGTTCTATGTCAATATCACCAACAGTTGTTTCAAGTAAAACCTAGAGAAAATATATTGAATGAAATCACTTAAAGATGATAAGTAAAATGCATTTATTTTCAAGATATAGTTCCAAGATACTCTACCTTTCCAGTCGTAGGTGGTTCTTGTATGTAAATGTTGCTCATTTTTACGTGTTTTTAAGTCTGGGTCTTCGAAAGATCTCCGAAACTTTTCAAGGCAAACCAAAACACTGAACAAATCAATGACGAAAAGAGCATGATCAGCCGCCCGGGCGGTTTGTCTGATTTGTGGAATGGGGTAGACGGTTGAATAACTTAAATGCAAATTGATTCAAAATAAAGATGTATACAAATGATATAGATAATGCATATACACTTTCATACTAACTCCTCTTCCTTTTAAAATTTTAGTGGTGATATTTCCACTATCACGAGCTGTTTTTAGTTACAGGAAGGTGCCCGAGTATCTGAATCCGCCGAGGATGTTTTTTCTAATTCTGTCATCGCGGAGTAGAGTGGTAATTCTAAAGAAATGTATATTTTATTTTAATACACCGTGAAAAGTGCACTTTTTGGATGTTGAATAATGGAAATGGACGTTGGAACATGTTGGATAATGGATAACAAAAAGTATAATGAATAAAAATCAAAATGAAGATTTGATAGGGACATTTTCAAGTGAATATAGAATGCCAAGTAGCAGAAAAAGCTAATTCAAAGATAAATTTTCTATCATTAAAAAGGAGTTGTTGGATTTGAGTCAAAAATATTGCGCTCAGTTAGAGATAAATATCTATATCTACGATTAGAGATAATTATCTACATTAAAGTTAACTTTAATGTAGATTAGTAGGAGGAAGGAGGTTAATATGTAAATAAAATTAAATCATGTATTAAGCTGGGTTTCCAATTGACTGGCGTATGGAAACACATGAAATCAACTGTCATCATCAGTACCAGTAATCTTTGTGCAAGTGAAAGTAGAAAGGAGTTCAAATTTCAGTGCCAGTAGACTTCCCCCACTCTGTTTTCCAACGTATCAATTGATTGATGTGCCTTGAAGCCATCAATTGGTAAAATTCCATCACTTGAATCGCAGCAGAAAAATTTAATTCTACATTTTCATGAAAAAATGTCTATTGGAACAATTTAGTATAATTCATCATGATGAGGTTCTCAAATCACAGTCCTCCCAAAGAAAAATAATTTCCCTTTATAATTAATATTGGCCGTTATCGACATCAATATATGAGCAAAAAATCTCATATGATGCTACCTTTAATAATGAGCCACTTTAAAATACTTGAAATGCGAGGGAACATAAACTGGCACCACTGCATACACATATGTGTATTCAAACACCACTAAACACTTAATGATCTTGAAATCACAGACACTGTAAGGTATTAGAAATATGAATTGTAAGATATTAAAAAAACCGAAAATCTTACCATAAAATCACCATATCCTCAGTATAGCAGGAAATTTAAATGGTAACATAATTTAGGGTAATAATTTTATAATTAAAGAAAACTTATACTGATGTAAAATGATGGATTTAATGAGAAGATAACTGGGGAGCAGTGACAACGATTCTGACATTAATACAAATAATGAGTATGAGGTGCTGAAAGAAAATATTGGCCAAAGGATTTAAGATATGAACATGATAAATGGGTAAAGACCACCACCATTTGCATGGTGTGGTGTCCATCAAGATGAAACAGGGCAGGCATGTAAATTTCCTTTTGGAAAAAGTATTAAAGGGCAAAAACTATACTGAGAAACAATAGTGTGAAATGCCTTGCCAGAAGAGATAAAACAATTAGGAAATTTAGGACAGTTCGGACACCAAGCAAAAATCTGACTTGAGGGTATGAATTACTAATACATATATGAAAATTAGAGTAATACTTACTTTATCAATAAACAAGGATATCTTACAGAAACACTATTTTTAGTGTTATGGATTATTAAGTTTTAGTGAAAAATTATAATAGTTAGCGATAAGCAGCTGAATTAAGTTGGATGATGTAAATGTATTAGTCGTAGGCTACTTGTAATTAAATAAATAAATAATCTTGCTACCACGAGGAGTAAGCATGGTACCTTAACACAAGCAAAATCTTGTAGGCTAGATGTGTTCTATTCCTTTAATTACGTACTGGGATAAATAAACATTGGTGGTCATGAACTTCGTTAACCTCAGTGAAGCGTCAGATAGTATGCGTCAAAAGTTTCAATTAACTGCTTGCAGCATTCTGGATAATAGAGATATTTGACGAGAATCCATTGCATATCATTTTTTAAATTAAGAATTCGTATCTACAGGTAAAAATACGGTATCAACGCAAGTTGTAATTACCTACTACAACCTGAGTATCACAATGATCACAATCGAGTTGCTCGAGTTACGCGCATCTGAAACAAGCGAGTGACGTATTATACTTCACAACACAGCCAACACAAGTTTGTTTTCTTTATTTTCATCGTTTCCATAGATAATTAAATCATTAATAAACAACACTAGATCTTACTTTTGATTCGAAGTGGCAGTTTTTTCGCATTAATAACTATTAATTTAATTAACGAGCAACTTATTTAAGAGTTGTCACCAGGAAATATGGTAAGGCATTCATTAATTTATCTTCTTGAATATAATTGATAATCTAGCTATGAGGGCTTCTTTCTACGTTATTCAAGAAAACTCAGTAACTACGCGGGGTAATAAATTGGATGATGATAAAGTAACGCAGGATTGCTTGGTGTTATGGACGTTTTGATGAAAGTCGTTCCACGAATGAAGAAATGACACCAAGCAGAATTGGACACATGACACATTGCAGAATTTCTTGAATATATCTCACTCAACACAATTTCTCCATTGCAGTCAATGAGCAATTCAATTCATAATATTTGCCAAGGCTTATTTTCCATTGACGTTTCTGTATGCACGATAATAAGTTTCCATATGCCGAATTCTGTGGGGAATTTTTTAATATAATTAAATTTTTATTGTGTTCAAGAGTTAACTTATCGGCAAATAAATTCGTTTTCTTAAAAAAGTTCAATATGACAATAACTCCTTAGTTGCAATAATAATTTATGAGGTCTTACTGCTGATACGTTGTGGTTAGCTTCAGCTTTATCAATTCTTGTATCTTGTCTTTTGGCAGACTCATTTCTTCCTAATGTACCTTATTATAACCATATATATTGTCATCCGATTTTTCATTGTGATATCATAATTGCTTATCAATATGTTTCTTTATGTATTTACTTCTCTAGTTTTTAACATATCAGTTGCAATTGTCATCATTGCTGATCGTTTTAGATATTTCTGTCATTTAGAAAACACGATAAACATTGATGAACGTTTTCTTTTATTCAATCTTCTCCCTCCAGTGTTCCTATCCGAAACCAAACTCCGGTGTTAGACGAAAATCAGGCGCTTCTAAATTTGAACTTACCGAAGAGCAGAAAGCAGACATCAAGGCAGCATTTGATCTGTTTGACACAGATAACACTGGGAAGCTAGAGGTGAAATTGCTGAAGGTATGCTTTATAACTCCATATTATCTTACCTTTGGTGATATTAAGTGCGATCCGAAGCTATAAATTAGTATTTTCTATAGAAATACCATAAATGATTGCCAATATAATCTACCGTGGTGAACAATTGATGGTGATTAGAAACAGATTTGGCTATTTGTCCAACTCCTATGAAGTCCTATATTTTCATCATTCTAGTTTGGTTTAATTATTCTTTGTTTCTATGACTAGCCAGTAAGAATGTTATTCAAATTCAGTTCAAGATATGTTTTCAAAATAGCTTGCTTTATATCTAAATAAAATTTTATTAATCATGAGTATTCTCATGGAAAAACATTCTTATTTCAGGTGTCCATGAGAGCTCTTGGTTTTGAGCCTAAAAAGGAAGAAATCAAAAAAATGATATCTGAGGTGGACAAGGAAGGAACCGGTAAATTAATTAAACTATAAAGTATTATACTAGAAGTCTTAGTCTAGAAAGTATTATCCGTATAGTTCAAAAATTATAGTGGTACCCGAATATGATGTAAGAGAGTTTTGCCAACTTCTGTAAAAAAAATATATTGGCATTTTTAGAAGATCCACACGAAATTACAATTTAATTGTAATTAAGTAATGCCTTCTCATTGTTATGGAAAATCAGTTGATTATTAGGCAGTTTCAGCCATTTAAACCGACAGAAGAGGGTTCAACCAAATTTCCAACTCAGTTCATCGTATTTTTGTTTTTCAAGAGAATGCATGTGAATGAAGAGTTTTCTTTAATATATTTCAGGTGAATTGACTTATGATCAATTTCTTCAGCTGATGAGTAGAAAGATGGCTGAAAAGGATACCAAGGAAGAAATAATGAAAGCTTTTCGCTTGTTTGATGATGATGAAACTGGTAAAATCTCCTTGAAGAATTTAAAGAGGGTTGCCAAAGAGCTTGGAGAAAATATCACGGATGAAGAGTTACAGGTATAAGCTAGAATTCCTTGACACAACTTATTGGCATATTTGATGCAATTTACTCCCTAACAGCCATGCGGGCAGTGTGTTCAGCTTTTGTGAAAGCAGTACCAGGTTCGATTCCCAGTGGAAGCCACATGCGAAATGACCTATGCTGTCAAAGCACTTTTATCAATGCTACTACTTGATGCAATTTTGGCATTTTAGAGGTAGTATAAAGGGTAGTCAAAAAGTAACCTTCATTTCTTTTGTTAACAAAATACGATTACATAAGAATGAAAACTTTTTGAAATTTTTCAACATAGTCCTCTCCACGTTCAATGCATGTGCACTGACTCCTTTCTGGTGCTTTCATTTTGCAAAAATATATTTTTTTAGATGACTGTCCAGCCATAAAGGCACCACTGTTTTCACTATATTGTCAGTTGAAAGTTTTTTCCCATTAAGAGCCTTGAGTGGTCTAAAACATGATAATTTCATGATTTCTAGATTAGTCAAGTAAGAGGGATTGGTAGAAAATAAAAATTTGAGATTGTGATCTCTTTGACAGTTGTCAATGCAATTTCGTGCTTCAGCAGTAAACCAGATTAGAGCTAACAACATCATTTGGACCTTACTGTCAGTTCCAAATGGTTCTGAGAAAGATTAAAATAATACAGTAGAACTCCAATTATCCGAATCAATTGGGACCAGACCCCATTCGGCCAATTGAAAATTCGGATAATCGAAAATTCAGATAATTAATTAATTTCTGTATTTACATTGAAAACGGGAGAAAAAAAACTACATATATAGTATAAAAAAGAGCTATGTATTAATTAATTTAAAAAGTGGTAACACTTTGGAATGTTAAGCGTACATGACTTCTAAATACCATTGAAAATACTTTAACTAAGTCAAACTGATGTAGTATTTACATTATTAAATATTTTTTTAATAAAACATTTTTAAATACATACTAATTAATGCTTAAAAATTTACATACTTTGCTAAATGACAGTTATTGCTTACTAAAAATCTCCAAAAGTAAGCTGTTTGGCTGCCTTAACCCCGTTTTCGGGCAGCCAACTGCTATATGAGATGGTGTCTTAAAGTGATTTGGATAGTCGGAGTTCTACTGTATTTACTGTTTACTGTTGATCCTCAGGGTGTATAATGTTTCAGAAAGGGATCCTCACTGTTCCTGAAAGGCATTTGTATAATTTGCTCTCTTTAAGATTCAGCAAAATATTTCTGTCACACTTGTTATTCCACTTTTCAATATCTTTTGCCATTCATATATATGTAATAATAAAAATATTTGGTTTATTGCTTCAACATCCTTTAGTGTTCATAAATTTCTTTATTTCTTCTTGAAAATCCAAATCTCCATGTTGTTCTTACTTGGAGTATTTATCTTAGGAAATAGGCATAGATGTTTTCGTCTGTTGATGGAATATTCAGTTGACGACTGGTAAATTCATTCTGCCAGATTCTGCATACTTTAAACAATTCCAAAAAGTCTTATTAAAAATTTAGTACTTTCATTGAGGTTATTTTTTTGTTTATAACTTATGTTTTAAATAGACATGACATTTTCAGTAATGACTGAATACTAATTTTTCTTTCAGGAAATGATTGACGAAGCAGATAAAGATGGTGATGGAGAAGTGAGTCAAGAAGAGTTCATGAGAATCATGCAGAAGACTCATCTCTATTGAATTTATTGTTGTATTTGATATATAATTTCATGTTGAACGCACAGTATTAATGTTGTTCCATCATACTCACTGTCATAACTCAATTGCGTGTATTAAGAAAGTAGAGAAGAAAATATGTGTCTACTTTTGCTTCCATATAGTAACAATAAGAAATCTACAAAGTAGATTTTCCTTTTTCTATTACATTAATGTAAAGTAAAATCAGTTCAGGAACTTATTTTCAATAGCCAAAATGCATTAAAAGTTGTATATATTTGTTGTACATATATATTTTCAGCACCATTGTAAAAAGAAAATTCAATGCAATTAGTTCCACAATGCTTATATCTTTATTCCTTTTTGCATCTTGATATAGTTGGTAACATGCAAAAAAAACATCCATGCATATGTATTTTTTTATCTTAAAACTTAAAATTTTAACTTAGTAATATTTTGATGGAATCTCATTCACGATATCAGCTTTTTTTGATTTCAAAATTTATGTATTGCACTGTTTTATCAACTGTGATGTGAATTATCACTTGTAAATATTTTGAAGAAGATCTCATCCAAGTCTTTATCTTGGTGCTTTTGTCAAAGTGTGTATTTACTTATTAATGGGTTATTCTTTTAAGAGCTTAATGTGGCATACAAGCATGCATCCACATTTATGTTGTTATTCATTCCTCTATATTCTAGTCAATAAAAACGATCATATTTCTAAATCTTTCATTATTTAACACTTATATTCTCATAAATCAAAGAGCCAAAAATTTGGTAAACTTCCATTGCACAAATATTTCAAATGTACAGAATCATTTCATTCTAAGCTAAAAAAACTGTCTTTGTGTTGTTGTTTAGCTTTATTGTGCTGGGAAATTTCAGGAGTGAAGAGCGTTTTGTTAATGATAAGCATTTTACATCAGCTGTGTTCTTGAAGGCTCAGAAAATAAGTGAAATTTCAATATATTAAATAACTTAACCAAAGGAATGGTGTTGTATTCCAAAAGTGTCTTTTTGTCAAAAATGTAAATTATACAATTAAGCTTTGTGTCAAAGTGAAAAAGAATATATGAAATGTCATTATTCATAAAGTGAAATGGGTATTTGTCATCAAAGAGTAGGGGTGATCATCTTCCTCTATTTCTGTCAATGATACCCCAGCAAAAATTAAATGTATTAATCAAGAATAAACTCAGGTAATTTTAAACTGCATATCAATGATATAAATGAAAAAGCCACAGAATAAAGCTTTAATTCCTTTTTATCATTTTCTATTGGTTCACATTTCATTTTCCTTTTATTAAAATCAATTAAAATTTGAAGTCTGTATTATTTTCCTGTTGTTCTTTTGAAGAATTCCTTTGTTTTGAGAATTATTTATCTAAAAAAGTCAGTTTATTAAGCATATTCTATTTAAGCATGGAGTTCCAATAGATATCACTGTAGAAGATGCAATTCAAAGAATTTTTTCTAATTTATTTTACCCCTTTTTTGCTTCTTATGCTTGTGCCCAGGAATGCATATAGCTCTATGTGTAACACATAGGTACATGCAGTTGCATATTTTATATACTCTGTAATTAATACATTGATAAGGGTATCAATACAATATGTGAAATAGGTATGTAAAAATAAAATTATACTGAAATTAATGATTTAAATTTAATTTGCAAAATTTTGTGTTTGCATCTTATTATGCAGAATACTATACTCATTGCTATGATTAAGTTTGTTAGGTAATTTTGCTTTCTAAATAGTGGTATTAAGCAGATTAAAAACTGCAAATACTCATTTGAGTAGACAAGTGGAAAATGTAAATACTAAGTAGAATACAAATGCTGAAAAGTAGGATAAATCAACATGTACCATTATTTTCGAATTTATCATGGTAACTTTTTAAAGCCATGAAAATAAAGAAAGAAATTTTATGCCCAAAAAATATGTTTCCTTTTTAACTAATATGTGAAATTCTTCCCAAGTGGTTACTACTCAGTTATTTAGATTTCCTTCACAAATATGATTTCAACAAATTGTCTCAAATTGTGGGTCGCCATCCAACTCACATTATGTCAAATACTTGTGTCCTCCAAAAATATTGATATTCAAAATCACCATAGCTTACAATATTAATTTCCAAACCTAAAATGAATACATATATTTAGTCATTGGTATAAGAAGTTTAAAGATTTATTAGTAGCTTGATATTAATATACCCTGAGTAATGTATAATGTAAGTACTTGTTAAATAAATAAATAAACTTTTGGAAAAGATTCAGTGGCCTAATTATTTCATAAATACATATAAATGTATTGTTATTGTAGCAGTGTCTTTAATTCCAGACTTTATAACCATCCAACTTTATGAAACCAATTTCCATAGAGGGTTCATGCTTAGATAAGTGGTTCACATTCTTGTCACGAGACAAGCCTATTTGTTTACTCATGCTGAACTTTTACATTTTTTCTCTTCTATTGTTGTTTCTAATGTAACCGATAACATATGAGTCGACTCTAAATCAGTTTGTTTGACATCTTTGACATGTACCAGTAGTGTGACACGAGCAGCGAGAGCAGGTTGATGTAGTTTCCTTCTATTTGCTCTTACAGTTCAATCTCAAAAATGTTGTTTCACTGTTAACAAATCTTCCACTTGAGTAAAAAGGAAATGATTTCATTTAACGATTTAAGCAAATCAAATAAGCCCCCGTTCTCGGAATTATCTTATTATAATTGTTAATTTTTTAAACGTCTCTATCCTAAAGTTATTCCATGCCCTGTAATTTCTGATGCAACGCATTTTATGAAATTTTAATCACTATATATAAGAATCATCATTACGGCCAAGAGTTCTTGTCATTTCGTAATAGAATCAGCACTTTCTCTGAATACATTAATTTTGAATTAACAGACGTAACAACTTAAATCATGAATAAGACTGAAAATTGCCGTGTGACCGAAATCAAATAATTGCGCCTTAGATTGTAACGTGGTGATTTGACGCATTTAGGAGCTCTTTGCGGCCGTCATTCAAAAACACATGTCAGTAGAAGAGGAATAATTTACCAAGTTTTCCAAAAAATTCTTTCTTTGCGCGAACAATCACCTAGGTTTATTATAAAGTGTTGATTAACCCGTTTAGTGAGCTATTCTGCCATGTTTGAAGATAGCGATTCCGATGGATGGGACGAAATAGAAGAGAAAGAAGAGTATATTTTCCCATGCATATTTTGTAAAGAGGGACTTTCTTCGATAGAAAATGCCTTATCACATTGTGAAAACGTTCATCAGTTCAGTCTTTCATCCCTCAAGAGCAAGTTTAAAATGGATTGTTATTCCTACATCAAAATGGTAAATTATATTAGATCAGAAAATGTAGAGCCTGCCGCAGTAATGAAAAGTAGTGAGTTACTTTGGAAGGATGATAAATATATGAAGCCTGTACTTCCTGGCGATCCATGGCTAATGCTAGGTATTAACTTTAGTGTTAAAAATCATTGTCATGATTAAGGGTATTTTAAAGGCAATTAATGCCTATCTTATTATAATGTGTTCTAACCATACCTCGCTCACTTTAGTGTATATTTTACATATCAAACGATCAATTTACTGATGATCCGGTCGGTTTTTATTGTTGATTCTAAAATATTTACATTCATTATTTCGTTTTATAGATTTCGATGAATTGCCAGAAGATAAGGATGGTGATAATTGTGAACCAGTCACAAAAGAAGATGCCTTAGCTGCCCAAATCGAGGAATTACAGAAAGAATTGGAATGCGCGAAGCAGCAAAATATGGAAATAATAGGAGCTGTGTGCCAGATGAAGCAAGTCATGCAAGAGTTAGTGAAAGGAGATGGCGATATTGATCAAAATTCAAGACATAAAAAGCCTCACCAGGGGTCTGAAGAAGTTGATGATGATGAAGATGATAGCTATTTTGGCACGTATGCTCACTTTGGAATACACCACGAAATGCTCAGTGTAAGTGTATATTTTAACGCAATAAAACATCTATTCCATTCCAAAATCTATGGTAGATTTCCCATTCATATGTTATCCTTTCTCTGGGAGTAGATATAATATGAAGTTGTTTATGAATTGATGACAGAATGAGCTCATTGAAAAGTTGTGCGCATATGTTTTATGGATTTTTATGTGAATTTAATATATATTTATTTTATCAAAGGATAAGGCTAGAACTGAAGCATACAAGTCATCATTTGAAAGAAATTCTGAAGCTATTGCTGGGAAAGTGGTTCTTGATGTGGGATGTGGCACTGGCATTCTCTCATTGTTTGCTTCACAAGCTGGAGCAAAGCAGGTTTTTGCCATAGAAAAATCAGAAATCGCTTATTCTGCAATGGATATTGTTAGGTAAGACTAATCTAATAAATCTTTTCTAGAAGCACAATATTTACCTTAATTTTTACCATCTATACAATCTAAAGAAGCTCATTTTTAGAAATCATCAAGGGAGCTTCCTTGATGATATTTATATGATGATAATTTATTCCTGAACGTCCATGTTTCAATACCCATTACTATCATGCATATCCACAATGGCGGTTTTCACACAGCCCTGATTCTGATTTTTTTTTCATACCTATGCAACTTTAATTTGGCGCTCCCTGGATGCTGCATCCCAGGACAAATGTCCTCCTTGCCCTTACCCCCCTTAGTAAACGCCACTGCCCTGCTTTATACATACATATATGATTTCCACTCTAACAGATGTTGATGTAACTAACTTACAGTTAGTTACATCAACAATTCTAATTTAATTGACTCAAAATCTTTCCAAGTGCATAATTTTGATCAATAAGTTAATTTTAGATCATTATTAAATATTATATTCTTTATGTTTCCTATTTCTTTCTCTCCACAGGGAAAATGGCCATGAGGGTAAAATTAAAGTTATGAGGGGTAGGCTGGAAGACTGCAAGGAATTACCAAGTGTGGATATCATTGTTTCAGAATGGATGGGATACTTTTTGCTCTTTGAAGGGATGCTGGATACAGTGCTAATGGCTCGTGATCAGCATCTCAAAAAAGATGGCCTGATGCTCCCAAATCGTTGTTCCCTGCATCTCGTAGGAGTCCAGGACGAAGGTTTGCATTTCCTATATAATAGGGAATTGGTAAAAGAATATACTGAATTTGGACCAAACTCTTATCCTTTTAATAAGAACCTTGAGCTTGGGAAAATTGCCCCTGTCCATATTATTCATAGAAATAAACTTTTTTGTATATTTATCGCTGAAAAATAAATCAATCCTTATAGAATTACTTAAAATAAATGGCTTGGAAAAGCTTGATCTCTTGTTGGTCAAATATCACTATTGTATCCTTAACGTGTAGAAGTTAACTAAGGAATTCCTCTGAAATGGATCATGTTAAGGATTTATAAAAAATTTTCTATTAGTATTTATTAATCTGTTAAGACTAAATTTAAATTGTTACCAAAGAAATATTTCTGAGTACTTTTTGTGGAAATTCTCTAGTGACTTTTGATCAAATATCAAATAGTCACTGTTTTTCCATCTAATATTTATAATTTTTGAGAGGAAAGAAAATTATTGTGTGCTTCACTGTGCAGCTCACAGAGCTGTACTGCTATCACAGAGGAATACTCAGATAAGCTTAATTTTTTTCTGATTTCCTTAGCTGACAAAATAAGCCACGCAATATCACTTTACAATTCATAGTATTAAAAATCATTCATATAATATCAACAAAAGTCAAAGACTTTCAAATTTTTTATCAAATAATGATTAATAGGTGATTAGCACTTGATAAATTAGTTCAAATAGTATTGTGTTGCCACTTAGGCATCTCAGCTCTGAAGATAAAATCTTAAAAACCCATCACTCTCAAATAATATTAAAAAATTGTGCCTGAAACTTCTCTTAATTTGATTATCTTTAAAGTTTTTGTTTTGTAGCCTTGAAAATTTTTTCTTCAGATCGCCACAAACAGTTAGTGGGCTTCTGGTCGGATGTATATGGTTTCAAGATGTCCTGTTTGAGGAGGGAGTGTACCAGAGAAGCAATGGTTGAGGTTGTACCAGGAAAGTCTGTGTTCACAAATTCGGCAGCTTTGCTATCTCTTGATTTAAACACCTGTACTGCAGCTGATGCCTGGTTCTGTACCCCTTTTGAGCTGACTGCAGACCGAGATGGCTGCCTGACTGCCTTAGTGGGTTACTTTGATGTACATTTTGACCTTTCCTCATCCATTTTGATGTCTACGTCACCACTGGCTCCTGCAACACATTGGAAGCAGACAGTTTTTCTACTGGAAGAACCTATTCCAGTATCTTCAGGTAAAATTTTCCTGAATATGCCTGTATATTTGATGGTTATTATATACATATTAGATTTTGTTTTAAGATAATTGAAATATTAGCAGTAATAATTAATTAAAATATTGTACGTATTTTAATACTATAATTATATAAATATTCATATTTGTATTTATATTAAAATAAAAATTTAATACTATAAGTTTTTAAACTGTAGCTGCAAGATATTTTGAATTAACTTTTGATTTTGCTACGGTATCATTTGAAAGAATGAAGTAATTCAAATTGCATTATTTTTAATTGAAATAAATTCTTCAAATATTATATATGTAGTATTTCATGTTTATTAATGAGATTCATTCCATTTTGAAACAGGTGGTAAGATCAATGGTGTCATGGAATGTCGTCGGCAAGCCAAAAATCCACGAGCTCTAAAAGTTACATTAACTCTCGAAGGAAAGCCACCTAAAGATTACTACCTAGATTGAGAAAATTCCATTTGTTATGCTGTGAACTCTATGACTGTGTAACTGGTGATTCCCAATTCTCTGTCTGATGTTGCTTGTTCAAATTTTAATCTTTTTTATATTTTTTACAATTCCCCAAAGAGGAATTGAGCAGCTTCCTTGAAGGTCAATCAAGAATATCTGGACATTCTTATTAAAAGATGCCTTTTTAAGTTTCATTTTTTTTCCTTTGTACTCCTTATCACACACTCATGTCATTCCAAAGAAATCTTGCTTGTAAAGGAATGCTTTTTATTTGAAAAATTTTTGTGTTAGAATTCATGCAAATGTAATTTCTGGCGACGATATTGTTAGATTTTTTTCTTTTGGAATCTTATTTTTTCCACATTGGAAATTAACATGACTTCTTTTATCAGAAATTGGGTCTTATCCTGCCTAATTACAATCACAATGATTAGCATCTCAGATTACTTGACAATCCCATTCCTTGAATGAATGTGTTACATATCATTTTGCTCCTTCTTAAAGTTCATGTAACATCCATGTTTGCTTTAAGGCTTGACGTCATAAAACACACACTGCACAAGAGTTGAAGTGTATCTTCTCCAAAATGCCACATGCTCACTTTCGCTGATCTCTGGTGCACTATTAATATTTACATTATTAAACTCCTGGCTACAGTCAGGTGTTGCTTTTCCCCAAAGAATTCCTTTTCTAGTTTGGTATTTTGTAATAAATGCTCGACTTTAGCTTTATAAATGACTGTGCCTATATTTTGGCTTTAAACCCAAATGTCTCATTTAAGCATAAATTATATCCCAGATGACAATTAATATTATGTTTACGTTGAGGTATTTAAAAATCTCCCAAAAATATTAGAGCTGGATATATCTTGCAAATTCAAAATAAGCAACGATTATGAGCAAGCAGATATGAAAGAGTAGAATGGATATCCTTGAGCACCAAATACTTGGCTGGATCCAAGTTATACTGGTAATGATAATGTATGCTAACCCATTAAAGATCAATTATATCCGTTTCCTTTTTGTAATTTATTGATTATTAAGACAGAAATTGACTATAATTGAGATGTGAGTTGTTTGTTATTGGCTGAATTAGTTTGACTGAAATTGAATGGCAAACCACCTCACTCCTCATCCTGTCAAGTGAACCTCATTCCTCTCTGCAAGCTCTAAGTAGCTTACGTCAGAGGGAGTGGAGGTACCAACCCACCTTTGGGCTGAATACTTTGCAGACATATATTGAAGAATAAGTTCTAGGAAATATTTGAATGAAGGTACCACAATAAAACATTGGCAAAGCCAGACAAACACATTTCAATTCTCAAAAAGCAAAACCGCTTTATTTTGATTTGGAACACTGGCATTGGAATATACAAATCAGCCTCAACTGGAAAAGTTTTCATAGTATATTTCATAACATTCAACTATCTATCCTTGTCTTGGTGTACATCACTATAGAGTACAGATTGTAAGATTCTGAAATATACTGAAAAATATTTTTCTTTAGATTACCTCACTCATCTCATAGATATTTCTAAAATAACAACATTAATCATTTAATGCTTGAACATTTTTGCTACAAATGTTTACACAATACAGCAACATACAGAAAATTGATCAATTTTTGTCCATGATTTGGGCTGTCTAAGACTAAACCATTCCTTAATATAAGATCATACAAATTTTCTCATGAACTTGGCTTATGAGCCCACTGCAGTCTGAAAATGTTAACACTGCTAATAATTTAAATGGAAAATACTATAAAAGTATGACAATCCCTTATGACAAACTGAACTTGGCATTTTATTAAGTAAACTAAGCCTGATACACATTATATGAGAACAAAACAATGTAAGACAGTTCTTAAACACTGAATTTCATCAGGAAACTTTTAAGAGTCAATTTGGCACAATATTTTACATATATTACGCTCTTACACGCTTGAAAATGGCAACATTCGTAGATACATGCCTTCAGTGCAAAAATAGTGCAATTCAAGTAATGAAAATATCTTTGCAAATCCTAGCAATTAGAGTGAATAATATCAAAATCAGATTTCTTAACGTTGATAAAAATAACTAAAATAAGAGTAAAAAAGTATATTAGATTCAATGCAAATCATCTCATATGGAATAGTAATATCCCTTTTTAAATAAGCTTAGAAATGGAGCAGAAAGTTTATTCACTGAAGTAATCCTTTGAGAGTCAATACATGACATAGAATGAAAGTAAGGGGTAAAAATGCATGAACTTAAATAATGTCTAGTAATGAAACAACAGCCATAAATGTAATAGAAAGTCATTATCTAAAATGAAACTGATAATGAGGTACAGCTGGCGTACAAGAGGAATTCAGGGTAAGATACCCAGATATCAACACTATAAGGAATATTCTCCAAATATTCTGGATTTCACAGTCGGGTTATATCTGTAAATACACACACAATTGATATTAAACCTCTAAAAAACTATGATTCACCTGTATTTGTCTTAGGATATATCAAATTGCTCCAGCAACTCTATCATAGTATATCCACCCTCCATTCATTTAGAGGGTACCATATTCTAATGATCAATGTCTGAAAATTTAAGAAAAGCTATCTTTGTTCCATTAATCACAATGTACATTAATGAAGTTAAAATAATTTGTTGGGTGTAGTAAAACAGCAACGAAAATTGTTATTGAAAAGAGATTGTGAATTAAAGAAATTTTTCTGAAACATTCTTTTCTCGGCAAACTTCAAAGTTCACTAAGCAAGCAAAAAGGGGAAAATAGAAGGGAAAAGAACAAACAGAATATTCTAGAGGAGCTGCCAAAATTTGCTCTAGAGTAAAATACGACCCATCTTAAATAGACTGGGAGAGTTTAAAAAAAGTTGAATGCAGACATTGAAGGAATGTCAAAATCGTACAACAAGAATGCTGAATAAAAAAACCACACATGACATTAGTAAGATGGTAATAGGCATACTTTTCGGTCCCAACTGCCCATATTTGAATATATAAGGGAAATTTAAATTGGGCTGGGAGAAGATTAATGGAACTTTGACTTTTATTGGAAAGCTTAATTGCCTGTATTTGTAACATTCAAATTTTATCTGATTGTTACATCTGAAAGCTAAAGATCAATCATCTCAGGAGAGATAACTTATGAAAGATTAGGAACAATATGAGAGTGGCATTCAATTCAAATCCGGTTGAATATTTATTGCTAAAAATTAAATTCTTCAGCAAACAGAAAAGAACACCGAGCTTTCGCAGGAATAAGCCATCAAAATTCTTATGAAAAATAGCTTGAATCAATGCGACCCTATTCAAGGTTCTTACTTATTATAAAGTTAGTTGATTCACATAAGCTCTATCATCACAGTTATCTTCACAATGGAAATTACTAATAAGGAAGATAATATGTAAGACTTAAAGGAACCAACAGATCTAAATCTGTACATTTAAGTGTATATTTTGATACAATTGATAGAAAAAGGAACTAGATTAAAACATTTCTCAAACAAACTTCACTACCATGACTGGTATTATAGGTGATCAAAATACGGTACACGTAAAGGTAGTAAACACCGATGATCTGAACTCCGTATTCTAAAGTTCATTAGCAACTAGAAGTGAGAAAATACTGTTTTATGAAACTTCGATCAGTCTTCTAGATAGATATTTTCTTTCAAATACACTACTGTTTTATGATAGGTTTACCACAGAGTAAGTACCTTATACATATCTTATTGCACGAGTGTCAACGTAATCTTCAAAATTAGTTCATTAACAATCAGTATGAAGCTCTCATCAAATATTCCTTTAAACTAAAATTTGAACATTTACAGAACTGACATTTTTAATAAGATATGAGCAAATTGTACGCTGAGATTTCAATATTTATATTATACAATCCCGCCACACAAACACCCATGTGGTTTTCGATGTAATTTCTTCGGCAAGCACAATCTGCGATTTTTACCTCGGAATAATAAAATCTCAAATAGTCGATGATAAATCACTAGCGTACTCATTAAGATTCAGGTGCCTCAATGTGTGAATTTCATTTAGTGTCACTAAAGGCGTAGATATTTTCAATAAATTTTCCATTCCTAAAGAGGAATAAAGAGATTAAGAGTTACTTCAGATACAGGAATTTTGGGCTCCACTACAGATAGATCTTCCCATCTTAAACTGTTCTTCACTGGCGGTGAGAAAGGGGTGACTAAATTTTGATTCACTCAAGACTTAGATCGCTGTCATCGTCCTCATCTCTTCCTGTCTGCTGACTAATCTGAGGAACACATGTTTTGTCAGGTATCATCCCATGCTCCACGAGAAAACCTTCCACATCACATGAGAAAAAATCTTCACCGAGCTCATCTGTGAGTCGCACGAAATTTCCAACAAGCTGGCCTGCTTTATACACAAGCAAAGCTGGTACACCACTCACTTTGAAATGCTGACTAAGTCCAGCCATAGAGCCCTTCATTTTACAAAACTTAACTTCGTTGTATTTTTGACTGAGATGAATCAAGCAACCATTCATCGCCTCACATCCTTGAACGTTATCTTCATATATGTGAACAATGATGGTAACAGTCTTATGTTCTTTGTCAATTGCATCAAGAAACTCTTGGCCAGAAGCAAGACTCAACACTCTCCCGAATTTAGGCATCCCAGCTGCATGTGAAAGCATCTCATTCATTCGCTTCTGCATGTATTCTTGAAGAAACTTGTCAGAGAGCAATTCTTTCAAGTCAGGATCCAAAACATTTCCCTCTTCAGCCTTAGCCTTTTCTTCGTCCAAAGCAGATTGACATGTGATGGTAAGCTTCTTAATTAGCTCCAACCTTTCGCTTCTTTCGTCGTCTAATCTTTGTCTTTCCAACTCCTTGAATTTCTGCCAGTCACTTAAAACACCCTTCGGTCCAGTGTTGGAAGCAGTCCCTGACCATTTTGAAATCTCGGCAGGATTACCAGCCATCGTTGCTGCATCAGCCTCAACTTCATCTTTGTTTTCCGACTCCTCGTCGTCATCCTCGCCTTCACTGCTGCTGCTACAATAATACTGATTTTTTTCCCCAAGTATTTTATCTTCTAAGGTAGACATTTTAAGAGTACGAAAGGTTACAATAGAAAAAGAACAGCGTCTGACACTTGTGTTTACAATCAGCAAGACAGCGAACCTACCGACTCTTTTTTGAAAGACAAAATGCTATCGTTATCACAAATTAAATTATTTAAACGATCTTTTCGACTTTCATTTTGATTCTTATTCGAAATATCGCCCGCCAAAGTTTTCCGTTGAAATCTTCCATGGTTTTAAGCCGAAGAGAAAGGAAAAGATTACTTTAAATCAACGCATATCTGAAGAAAAAATCTGTCTATGAGTGGGAATACATTCATTTCCTTATGATAACTTCACGGGAAATTTAGTTAACTGATAGTAAGCCATAAAATTGAATACCGTAAATAAAATTCTTTTGCGTTGAGAGAACTTATCTTTTCGTACTTCAAGGTCTGGAATAAAACAAAGTAGTTCTGATTGCAATTATTGATGACTGGATAGTTCCTGAGTATTTTTTTACCTATTTCTGTATCATTACTGTATTCACCTGTCGATATGGTGCCCATAAAACTTTCCTATGTTGGTAACAGTTGGTAAACCCTGCAGAATGAAGCGCGGACAATGTTTTCGAAGTACTGGTAGCTTGGGCAACTTAAGGTGTTTCAATGGATCTGTTTATCTTGCTTTTATAAAGAAAAATTGTGATTATTAGCATTATCGTTATTATATATGACGTAGCAAGTAATCAAAAACACAAAGATGTCGTCATCCAATGCTATGCGACAATTGGAAGAACGACATGTTGCCAATGAAGTGGAGATGATGGTTTGGTCTAATCGAATGGATTTACTCGCTTTATCAAATGTCAGAGGTGAGTTATTTTTAAAAGTAAAGTGTGCTTTTATTTTGGATTGTCTACAATCGGTTTGATTCAAATGCCGAATGACGAAAGAACCTTTTTGTTCTTTGAAAGAGTTTTTGAGATTCAGTTATTAAGGTTGCTTACCCAATTATGTTCCTATTAAAAGTAAGGTTTTTAAATTTCATGGATAATCTGTGAAACTTGTACCTGCAGGCGAAGTTGCACTCCATCGTCTGACATGGCAGCGAGTATGGTCTTTAACACCACCTTCAGAAGGCTGCACCGTGAAAGGAATGGCATGGAGGCCCGATGGAAAAGTTATAGCTATTGGTTACAGCACAGGCAAGCTAATGATTTTTACTATAGTAGAGCTTTTCAAGTTAAAAGGGTATGCATTTTTATTTGCTTTAGTATCATAATGTTAATGGTTATCAGATACCATGAGTCATTTTATCCGTTGGAAGTCCATAACTTCCGACTTTGATCACCTCTTTCGGTTTGTTTAGTTTATTTCTCATTATGATTGACAAATCTCTTTTTTTGTTTCCGTGCCATTATTAGTAGCAGAGAATTCTCAAGGTTGTGAATTGTTGTGATTAATATGACAGTGGAATTTTAATTATTTTTAAATAATATTTATTTACGAAGGAAAATTGTTAGTGACATTTCTCTATGTATTTTAGGTGACTTTCTATTGGTGGATGTTGAAAATGCAGAAACTTTGCACAATGGTCACGTCGAGGGTGAAATAACATGTGTAGCATGGACACAAGAAGCTCATACCTCAAATGAAGATTCCAGTTCGATTGCTGATAGAGGAAGGTTCATGTCCCAGACTCATTTTGGACTGCACGATCTGGTAATAATGGAGTAGTGTTGATGTTGAACTATTTAAAATTGGCTATTTTCAATTTAGCAAATGTTTCTGGTCACATGTATTAGTTGGAATAATTTTTAGAAAAAAATTATGGTTGGATATTTTACTTTGTCATGTCAAGCTAAAACCAAATTGTTGTGATAGATTTCCTACAAAACATTAAACTAAAATAAATTAATATTACAAAACATACAACTCAATCTTGCCCTAAATAAAGTCCTTTATTATTATACATAATCTACCAGCTTTATTTATACATATTCTTTGTTTTTTTGCTCTCTATGGGGACAACATTGGAAAAAATCCTCATTTTTTGTCATCCTATTTGCACATTATTTATGATAATAAAAGAATATGCATTTTAAAAACTATTTGGTTAATGGTAAGGTAAAACTAGCACTAAGTTGCTATCAGTCTGTATATAATGTAATATGCATACAATTTGTTTATTAAATATTTATGAAGCATTGTCATTTGATGCAGAATGTTCAAATTGTGTATACATGAAATTTCTTCATGAAAGCTCAAATTCAATCATTCTCTTTTTCAATTACAGGATAATCCTAGTAACTTCCTTCCTAAGTTGCCTTCTTTGTCCAGAAATTTTGGTTCCATCAGCAAGAGTGCAGAAGACAGCTCTGAGGATGCCAAGAAAATTCGTGATCAAACTCATGTTAACATTCTAATAATAGGCACAACTCTTGGTAAGGTATTCCTCAGTGTCTTTGGTTTGTTTCCTTGTGGTATAGTTGATATGAAAGAACACTTGAAGGCTGATTGGGAAGTAGCTGAAATATTGGATGCAGATTTTTCCAATGGTTTGGAAACATTGTTTATAGTTGCATCTTGTTGTAAGAAGGGGGGTGAGAATGCTGTTTCTAGTGAGCCGGTTGTTGTGTTGCTCGACACAAATATTTTATCCACACATGCTGCGGAACTTCACTCATTAGCTCTCATGCATGGACAAGTTATTGGTGTGATGGGATATCTTGATCAAACCATGCGCTCTGTCGAAGATGCATGGGAAAACATTCTTTTTGAAATGGATTCCAAACTGGCATCATATGCTGCAAATGTGCCTGAAGGAACAGTTGCTGCTGATTTGCTGGATCTTTTAATGTTTGGTTCCTCATCTGATGAACTTGAAGCATTCCTCCTGCACCAGCTCACGGAGAAGGGCTTGAAACGATTAGGTCATGCAATAGAATTAAGCTATACTAGTGTTCAGCGTTTGGTCCTGAGACATGCAAGAGGTGCTGGAAATGCTCTTGCTTTTCATCTTACAAGATTAAAAGGCTTGGCAGCCAGGCAAGATCGATTTTCTCTGCTAGGCTTAGAGGAAAGCGCAGCATCAAATGCATTACGATCTACCGGAGCCTTTCTTGCCAAAACGGGTCAAGTGCAGACTGTTATAGATCGTTCAATGAAAGAGTACAAGGCCTTCTTCAGATGGCTTTATGTGGTAATCCTGCGTCTTTCAGAGGAGCGAATTCCTCCGGAAGTTACTCGAGTCACTCAGCAAGACCTTGCCTTTGTAGCAGAGTTTCTTAGGAACTTTGAGAAGGTTGGTTGCTCAGGGGCAGGTGGTAAGAGGGGACACTTTGACCTGGAGCATCTGGGTAGTTATCTCTTCGATAAAGATTCATACGATAAAAAAGAAGACAGAGGTTTTATGAGAGGGGAAACAAATGCTTGGATGAAAGTCTTAGAAGAATCACCCTGTTTAACAAATATGCCCGGGATATATGTGCATGACCCAAACACCTCTCTTACTTACTGTCACGAACAACTGAAAGTAGCAGTTGATAAGGCATTTGAAGGACCTCAGCGTGCAATAGGATCTTTAATTACAGTCTCCAAGGTGTTTCCTTGCTCGCAAGAGAGGTTAGTAAGCGTTGTTGACCATCCCCATTGGGTTAGTCATATCAGAGTTCCAAATTCAAAGAAGAACACAATTTATATAGCCTTCCCTCAAGCCAAGAAGTCATCCGAATGCTTTTGGTTTATTGAAGTGTCCGCAGAGCCTGTACCTTCCATCAAAGGGGTGATATTCAACTTTGGTCCTTCGTATCATGTGTTAGACCTGCAGTTTTATTCCCCTGATATTCTTTCCCTTCTGCTGGAGAGGAAAGAGTCATCTGTATTGGTTCAATTGCCCACAAAGGTTGTGTTGGAACGCATGGGGCAATGGGGTCCTAGTTGGCCTGTTGTGGAATCTGCAGAGAGGCTCGTGGACCCTACCATATTCCGACCAGTCGGATCTACCTTGTCAGCTCGCTTTGCTGTGAGTGGGGCAAGGAAGGTTGCGGTTGTGTTGTCCGAGAGCCGACGAAGGGTGCGGCTGTTTGAGATGGAGGTTGAGGAAGAGGATGAAGAAGAAGATGAGGAAGAAGAAACTACTGGTGTCGTGGATGAGGATGAAGATGTTGGAATTGAAGATAAGTCCACATCTGAAGCTCCAGAAGATGTTCCAATGGATGCTGCCAATGAATCTGATGTCAAATCAAATGACGACTCCTTAAAAGAGTCACCTTGAATTGTTTTTGTTTATGCTGTAGTCTATATGTAAAATAGAATAAAAGTGATTCTATCTTTTTTTAAGTCCATGGATATTATTTCAGGTTATTGTGATTAAGCTTTATCTATCACCTCAGAATAGGCGTTGTTATTAAATTTCTGCTCTTGTGAAGGTGTTCAGAATAAAAGAGTCCACGATCTTAGTTTGATAGTAAGAAAAGGATTAGTTTTTGTTCTAGAGAAACTTATTTCCATGAAAACGTATGTGAACACAATAAGAATTAAAATCCATTTATGCCATCAAAACTTCTTTATAAAAGGATTATAATCAAGATATATGAATTATATACAATAATGATTCATAATGAATTTCTTTTCTGGAAATCATTGACTGCTTTCATCAGCTGTTTTCATCCAAATAAATTGGCCAATGTCTCATCCTCTTCCATGATAGCTTATTTAGCATTGACTCCATACTTGATAGATTCTGGCTAATCTTTATTTCCCTCTTACATGGTGATTCCCAATCCAACTTTGCCAGAATTTTACTTAAACTTTAATCTTTCATTTTGTTACTACATATCTAGCCATCTTTCTTTACTCACCTCAGAGTTTCCTTATAAGATTTGTGTTGTTATAATCACTAATTCTGATTCCAGAAATTGAATGATTTTCTACTAAGTATGTTTTTGGAATAATAATTCTACTCTTACTTATTGATCAATTGTGATTTTCTCTTTCAGTCATTTATACAATTTTTTTGAGATTCTATAAATGTATTCTAAAAGAAAATTAATTCTCAATGATTCTGGGTTTGTTTCAAAATGGAAGGATCTATTTTGGTGTTGAGTTGAATCGTTTTGGGTTAGTTTGAAAGTAAGTAATTTTCAGTAAGCCAAAAGGGGGTTAAAATCCTAAAATAGTTCTGTATGATAGTATATTAATTGAAAATATGATAATACATCATACGTGTGGCAATTGTTTGATACGCAATGGTTCCTTCTCCCCAATCAGCCTGCCCAGGGATTTGTACATAGTTTCCTTAACTGCTTGTAGCTCTTATAGGCTCCACATTACAAACCAGAGATTCCTATATGCTCCTGTAATAATGTCATTGATGTGTTCCCACCCCATTTAAGATTTTCTGTTGGCTTAACACAGAGATATCTATTTATAATTTGGTAAAACTTGAATGGTTTTGCTGTTCTAGGAATGATATTACAGGTATTTTTGACTTTATCCTCTTAACAGAATATGTTTTTATTTACCAAATTAATTTCTACCCAGTTTAATTTAGCTTACTCAGCTAGTTTATCTTGATCATTTTGCAGAAATACATGATCAAGAACTTCGATTATGCACCTATTGCAGCATTATGCAGGTCGTTTAAATTATTAATTAAATATAAGCTTATATTCTCTTGATAAGCAACTTCTAAATCTTGACAATTTTGCAGTATTTATCTCTATCAATTTATTGAATTATTTTTGTATAGAAGATGAAGAATTACTCTCTTTTATACCTTATTCAAGGTTTTTCGATGATTTAGAATGTTACATTGGGACATGAAAGGGAACATAGCGTATATAATGTCACAAATAATATCAAGGTATGTATTCTTTTACTTCAGTTGAACCTCATTTTGAAAGAACTATGGTAGGAAATTGTTCAATTGACATTATATCCTCTCATTACATTTGCTTTGCTGACAATTCTTTCTTAAATCACTTCCTCAAATATTGCATTTTATTTTTTGACTTGTAAATCATTTGCATATTTTGGCACATCATCTTTGCAGGTTGAATTCACTTACCATTTTTCATATCTGAGTTATTTTTATGTTTATACTCTGAACTACTGAATTTAACTTTCAAGTGTATAGAAAATAAACCTAATGAAAGGTAGTTGTTCATATGTGGGTATTTTTCATTGATTAAGAAAGTTTACACCCTATTAAACGTCAAATGAGGATTACCTTTCAGTGGATTGGGTATATTTCATAATGAGAGATACAATCCGGAACAAATCTTTTGTATATTTGTGAATGGGTGGCTAAATCTTCTTTGCAATATGTTTAATTACATTTAATACTTTGATGTCATTTCTGTTTAAGTTTAAGATTGTTGTCAAACCAAAATATTCTGCTTTCATCTTATCACAGGGTGAAGTGCTCAGTCTCTTGTCATTTCATCCCATTCATTTCTTCCCGCTAAGAGATTCATTCTCCACAGATAAGTATTTCTCAAAATAATTCTATCTGAATTGCATTGAATCAGTTTATCACACACAAACACTTTAAAATAAATTACACAGTTGCACTTTCCACAAAATATTCACTACCAAACTTGTTATATGAATACTCCTAAGCAAGTGAATGTCACAATTTCTTCCAACTTCATAACGTTGGAAAAGGATAAAGCATTTTATAAAAATACTAGCGTAGCACTTATTCCCATTGTGCCTCAGTCTCTCAAGATATTTTTGAGTTTTGTAAGAGCTCAATGGAGGCTGAGAATTTCACAAAAGTATGTTAGCACAATCATCCAACTTATTTCATCTCATTTAATAAATACATCTTCAGCCATATTCAGCTGAAAAGTATTCATTAATGAGTTTCAACACACTGATAAGCACTCTCTTTAAAATCAAAAGGTTTACTTTGATAAATTACTCCCACATGTCATTGGTGTAGCTTGTTCATTTGGCTGTAGCAGGATGTCCTAGTTATTGGAACACATTTCTCAACTGGATGTTTGATTGTTCACAGCCTACTAACAATTGCTTCAGGCACAACTTAGAGGTAGGACTCCATAACATGAAGACATAAAAAGATAAGGCTTTTACCCGTAAGTCTTATCTTTTCATTTCTTCACGTTCATAGCCTTGCTTCCACACCTCCCATCGGCCTGTACATAGCGTTGAATGCTCTTGGAAAGTCTGTGTCAACTGAGTTATCCACATCACCATTCCCATGCATGTTTCCTGAAGTTAATTCCACCGCACCGCTATCCTCGGGTGCTTCGTCATCTGGGATAGCTAAAATACAAGGAAATAAAATCATTAGACTTCATTCATGACATTTTTAATCCAAGATTCTTATGATGAGTTCTTCAGTCAACAAGATTGTAGTATTTTTCATATTTATTGCTTACTTTCCGAAATGCCTCATGGGATGGTTAATTCAACAGATAATTAATGGGTTCATAGTGGTACAAATTCCTATGAGATGCTGTCTCTTTTTCTGCTACCCATAAATTTTTTTCTTACCATTTCAGAGGATCATTATTATCCTGTTCCAGTTCATTTGTAGGATATTTTCTAATGGTTGTTATTTTTATGAATACTTATATTTATATTAATTTTTTTAGTTATTATAGAACATTTCCAAACTCTACAAGACCTGGTGTCTTGCTGTTGCACAAATGTTTAATAATGACAGGGAATTAGAATTTTCATAATTTAAGTCAAACTTTTAAATAGTATTATCTATTTTGTTTATTTTTGATATATATTACATTCACTGACCGAATAAAATTTCCTAAGAATGTTGAAGGACTGTTAAACTACTAGGGATTACTTAAATAACATATAATTATACATCACTAGTAAAGGTCCTATCTACTACGACATTTCTAAAATTCTTCTATAAATTATTTATTGATTTAAACAAATAACTATCTATCTCGAGTTTCTTGGAAGAATTTTGAATGAGAAAATTCCTTGTTTTTTCATATTTTAGGACATTTCTATTGAGTTAATAATTGGGTTGCCTAGATTGCTTTCTTGGGTCAAAATAAATTAGTTAGCACCCTGCTGTTATGTTTATGCTGGTATTATACTTCATAAGAGTGAAACAAAAAATAGATATTAAAAACATTTACAAAACATCTGTTTAGATGTTTTCTTGTGGGTTTATGATGAAATATTTCATGATATATTATATAAGTATGATGATGAGCTGATTATTTTTCTGTTGCATAAATATTCTCATGATAAAGATTTGGGGCTGAATATATCATTCCAAATGCTTCAATAGTGGAAACTCTGTGAGAGCATTTCTCCTATTAGACAATAAATCATTCTACACTGTATGAAATAATTTTCACCTCCCATCAATATATCATGTAAAAAGTACTCAAGGATATGCTGTAGTAAAATGAGAGGTTTACCTCACTGAGAGTTGTGGAAATAACTTTGTTGACGAAGGCCCAGTTCCAATTGATCTCCAATGCCCTATCCCTGTAAAACAGCAGTTAAATCTTGTTTCTGATTTCAATACCCATTTTTATTTGGGTAGCAAAAGATACATAATTATTAATTTAAAAATCCATATATACCTATACATTAAGATAGGTTTATATATTGTGGCTGTTTTATTAATCACATGGTTTTCTTTGCTCTAAGGGACAAGGGAGAGGTAAATTAACACTTTATTTAGAATGAATGTTCCAAAATCTTTTTCGAAATTTGTCAATGTATCTCAGTATCAAAGAATATAAGTAAATTCTTTGTAGGAATGTATTAGTTATATATCATGTGTTATTTCATTTATTTAGTAAAGATTTTATTTATACTGTAAGTTTTTTTACCAGTTCAAGAAACCTTCACCCATTATATAATATTCATAAGTCCAAAAAATAATAATTCAAATTATATTTAATTTTGTTGACTCATGATTAAGGTGTAAGGCTATATCAATTGTATTCAAGTTTAAATTTCCAGTAAAATATTACCTGGAAACAGATGTGGCAGTGGAATTTGAAATTAATTGTTGTTCCAACCAATATTTCAATGAATACGTCAATGCTAATATATTTTTGGTTGTTTTATTTTGGAACAGCAGGGTAGAGTTTTGAGTTAGATTTTATACCCACTACTAGTGTAAAGAAATAATCTTAAAACCATACAATATTCTTCACTAAAAATTGGATAATTATATCAACAGGAAATGCTCTCAATTATCATAATATACATCTATAAGCCAGTAATAGCTTCAAATATAAAACAAAATCAGAATAGTAACAAAAGGTTAGTTCATACAATCCTAATATCATATTGTGGAATGGTAATAAATACTCATGCATTTAATGTTATCCGATATGAGTGCAATCAAATCAATGGATTTACTGTCCTGAGGATTTATATCACCAATACTGTGTCTTGTTTTTACCTTTTTGTATAATTTTAAAATTTCAAAGATAGGATTACAGTGAATCAACTATGGAATTCTCACAAAAATCAGCTAATGCTGTAAAATATTATATTTTATTATTATTTGAATTAGTATAATTTCTCATACCTGTAAATCTAGCTGATGTTCTTCTTCTGTATCTAAATACTGCATAAGCTAGGGCCAAGAGTGCACCAACCACAATAAATGCAACCCATCCTCTCAGCATATTGGTCTGTGGATAGACAGAATAAGCCAAACTTAGAGATAGGCAGTTCATTTGATTGTTTGCGTAATTAATTCGTTGGCCATCAAAAACTCTTGTCAGTATTGTATTCAGTAACTCATTTTGTGTTTTAACCCTAAGGTGAAACATTTTCTGTCTCATTGATTATAATAATGCACAAAATAATTTCTTCATTGAATTTCCGCATTTTCCTTGAAATATTTTGTCTAACTAGCCTAAGCTAAGGCTATTTGAGCAACTTTTTAGTAAAATTTATGGTGTAATATATTTCTTAGAGGTCCGATATTTCTGAAGAATATGAAAAAAAATTAATGGCAGGATTGGCATTATATTTATTATGAATTTTCTGAGGCTGCATATTTTATTAAGCATTTTGATGGTGAAAAATCAACTTCTATTAGCAAAAATAGTGATGCATATTTTTGTGAAATTCCTGAGTACTTCATGATTCTAAAAAGAATTCTGCAGTTGTTTGTTCTTTCACCATTATTAAATTTATTGCAATTTTTTACTTAATTACTCCTTGGAATATATGTTAAAAATACTCCCTCATTTTTATAGACTCAGAGGAGATTAGTTCTATTTTATTTCTTTATAATTAAAATCATTTTTGTAAAATATATTCAGTGATATGTTGTACATGCTAGGGGAATAATTTAAGTAGATGGGTATTATGTTTGTATTCAAATGGTGATTAAATTGATGGAGATTTTATAATTGAATCCTTCGGCGAGTTAAAAAAAAATGATAGATAAGGTTCACTCATTTCAAATTTATAAGTTGTATGGTGATTACTTTTTGTTTTTTTGTCTTATGGGAAGAAACTTACTAATTACTATATTTTGTGATGCACACTTTTTACCTTAATATTTATAAAAGAGGCTAACCTCATAATCTGTTTCCCAAACTTCTTCCCAATCTTGTTTAACCACCAGCTCCACTGGCCTAATGTAGATGGATGAATTTACCAAATTTTGTGACACACACATGTAGGGTCCTCCCTCTTCTTTTGTAATTGCCTAGCAAGAAAATGAAAGATCTATTATAGATTGACATTTTTATGATTGACAACACTAATTTATAGTCTTACCCTAATAGCATAGAAATATTGTTCCTTAGGAGGCACTTTTGTAACAGATTTGATTAAAATGCATAATATTGGTCAACATTTGGTTGATACGATGGTGTTTTCTTTGTAGTTATTTCAATTTAATTATTGTCATTTCGAAGAATGCATTGAGAAGTTAAATGTTAATAATAAGTATGTAAAAATTAACTGATTGATTATGAGAAAAATACTTAACAGCTTAAATTTACAACCTCTTCAATCCTCACACCTTTACAAGGAAAAAATCACACATTCTGGAAAATTTTGATGTAATATTAAACACATTCCAACTTACTTAACTTTACTAAAAATTGCATTACTTACCCTGATATATAAGGTTCCTGAAAGCACTTCATATTTGTATTTGGTTCGGTCAATATCATTTCCTGGTCCTATAACAAGATATGTATTGTCTGGCCCTGTTCTTTCCCAATAAATGAACTTATGTGGAAGGTCATTTGAAGGACAGGGGAGGACAGCAGTATCTCCTTCTGCAACTTCATGTATCACAGGTACTTCATGGGACACTTTTCCCGAGCATTTAAATATTGTCACCAACAGGGCAAAAACAGTCTTCCACAAGGTCCCTGTCATTTTTCTGTGAATTCCAATAGCTTCCAGCTATTATCTGAAAAGAAATTAATTGATGAATAAGTCATTATTTCAAAGTTTTTAACTTAGCTTATCTTGTTTTCCTGTATCTGACATTTGATTGGTAGGGTTATTTAAACAATCAGCATGAAATATTTTTCTGTTGATAAGAATCAATGAGGAATTCCTGTTCAAATTCCTTCACAGATATACAAAGGTCCATTTTAGGGTAAATGAAGTTAAAGAAAGGTCAAAATACCCATTTCTTTGAAAAAAAATGTATAGAATAATCTTAGAGATCTATTGTATAAACTAAGATGGTAATAATAATAATGGTAATAAAAAATAATGTTTCAGTATTATAATATTGATGTAATATTTAAATTTCTGTGACCCTATCAGGTGTGAAGTGGAAAGTCAACTATCAATGAAGATGGAATAGCAATTCTACCCCCTTCTAAATAAGAACAAATCACACAATGGCTTGGAAGGATTATTATTCATGAGAAATTTTAATAAGGTATTTCATTTTACCAAATATTTATTAGAGCTTATCAGAATGGGTGTGCTGTCTTAATGATAGCCTCTGTCTTTGTGCTATAATTCTATGAAGAGACAATGATTTTTTTGTTGCAGCATCTGGACTAATTGACATATAATTGTATTATTCTTTTATTGCTTTAAATTGAAGTAACATTTTCATATTAGTTTTACAAGCCACCGGTAGCATATGGTGTGAGTTCTTTTATTCAAATTCCAATATTGATATACTACTAATATCCTAATCTAACGCTAATTGCTATTGGTTTCTCTGATGCTCTGGGTAAAGAACAACCAAAAGTAGCTCTTCATACTGGTGAATTTTTCCTTTTAACACTTTTTTTTGCTTTCTCTTGGTTATTCTTATGGTTTTTAATTGGATTAAAAATGCTGCTATCTTATTGAATAGGTAAATACTGATAAATTTTTCAGAAAACTTTTTTAATGATTGGAAACGGTAATCTATTCTTTATTTCTCCCAAAAATTTCTCCAGCAATACCTAATCATAATTGAAATACTGCTGTTAAAACTGAAATCTCCTTTAAAGAACGTAGCCACTCTGATTTAGCCATCTCTAAATTGGAGACTTTTCTTCTTTGTAATGATACCAATTCCCACAGTAATGTTATTGGAGAAAATTGATTGATTTACTGATGTATAAAAGAAACATTATACTAATGCCATCAGCCATTCATACTGTGGCGACTCAGTCATCTGCGCCCGCCGCCATGTTTGACGCGGGCCCCAAATCTAAAAGCAGACGGAGCCTCCAACTTTCAACCACCAGAGGGAAGAGATAAAAAAGGACGTGAGGCCCCAACGCAGATTGGCCCTACGCGCTCTTTCTCGGACTCTCTACCGTTTTGGCCCTTGGCTCGGCGAGGCGTGACTTGTGTTCCAGCACTCCTCGTGCTATTATAGTTCTCATAGTGTTTCTGTAGTTCTTCCGCATATTTGTCGTCCACAATAAAATGTTTAAATCAAGTTCGTGTAAATGTTCACTCTCGCCACGGCGAACGACCTGTTTTCGTACATAGGGATTTAGCTACGACATCCCATGTTTTCGTTCGTCACGATGCTGTGCGTTCCCCATTACAACCGCCGTACGGCGGTCCATTTAAAGTGATTAGGAGGACAGATAAGTACTTTGTCTTGCGTGTGCGGGACCGTGAAACCACCGTTTCCGTGGACAGACTGAAGCCAGCTTATCTCCTGGCTGATGAAAGTTGTCCGCCAAATGTACCGCCGCAGCAAGACGCCCCTCCGAAGGACCAGATCAGCGACGATCCACCGCCGACGCCACGCGAAACCCGTTCTTGGAGAAGAGTTCATTTTCCAGAACACTTGAGAAATTTTCTTTGTTGAGATTTTGCATCTAATCTTACATTTTTTTCATTTTAGAATACTTAAATGGACTGCCAGGGGGGTGGTGTGGCGACTCAGTTATCTGCGCCCGCCGCTATGTTTGACGCGGGCCCCAAATCTAAAAGCAGACGGAGCCTCCAACTTTCAACCACCAGAGGGAAGAGATAAAAAAGGACGCGAGGCCCCAACGTGGATTGGCCCTATGCGCTCTCTCTCGGACTCCCTACCGTTTTGGCCCTCGGCGAGGCATGACCTGTGTTCCAGCGCTCCTCGTGCTATTATAGTTCTCATAGTGTTTCTGTAGTTCTTCCGCATATTTGTCGTCCACAATAAAATGTTTAAATCAAGTTCGTGTAAATGTTCACTCGCGCCACCCTTCCCGCAATACTTTCATTCTTTTGAGTATTTGCTCTTTATATCTTAGAACGTCCATCGGAAGTGTATCTTAGTTCAATAGCCCTGGATATTCTTCTGGCATATTGTTATAAATTATGCAGACCCATCACTGAAGTACAATTTCCATGTGTTCATAAAATATACCTATATTTCTTTAAATATATGTATCCCAAGTCTTTATATTGGTGTCTATGTGTCATATTCCAGAGAAATGATTCAAATAGATGTAATTCCAACATATTGGATTTATTTTCCAAGTTTATCTTGTAAACTACTTAATTCAACTTTAATCTATAACCTTCTACTATACCTATATTCAAATTAGTTAAAATTAATCAATAAGTTAAGGGGCTTCTCATTGAGCAGCCACTATTTACCCAATATCACACAGTGATCAACAGGTTGTTTGTGATCAACCTTTGGGCTACATTAAGTGATTTTTATATCATTTGTACATTAATATACTGGGTTTTATCATTAAAGGAATAAATCCTATCTTGAGAATAATTATCACAACTTCATGTAAATTTAGAATTAAAATGTTAAGGTAATTTTTACTTGTAAATCAGGAAAATGAGTTTAACACAATTATCTGAACAGGAATTTAAACAGATAATACATTTATCAAGGGCAAGAAGGTGAATTAACTTCTGATTTGTTCTTTTGGTGGAGATAGTTGCATATTTTGATAGTCCTTGAATCAATATCAATTTTCTTCATGAGGGATAAAATTGAATTATAAAAAAGTTATTTGGAAATAAAGGGTAGGGAACCTTAGATTCCCTATTAGACATTTTCTTCTGCAGGAATTTTCATTAGAAAATCTATTTTATGGTCACATGTGACTGCACATGTGAAATTGCAATTGGCATTTTGTTGTTTGTTAACATTAATCGGTTATTTCATTCCAGTTTTCCAATTAAACTGATTGGTGTGTTCTTATTTTAATATCCAATTTTTTCCAAAATATCCAATTGTTTTTTAGAATGAGTGGTATTTAAGAAAATATTTATTAAGCTTAATACTTTCAAGTGCTCTCTCGAAATTGTTTCCTCAGACACATTAATGCCAAAATCAGCTGATGTTACATGAATTATTTGTCTTCTATGTGTTTGAAAGCCTATTTTTTGTCTTTGTCCAAAGTTCCTTTTGAGGAGTCAAATTATTTGAAGCCCAAAAAATTCAGCAGTTGTAATTTATTTTTTTCATTGTCTCTTATCTGTGCAGTCGCGAGTGAAGAAAATGTTTTTTCTAATTATCAGCGCACAGTTAAAATAATAATGACTAAACGTATTTGACCACAATGGCTGAGATGGTTGAATGCCGCCACATCTTGGCCCATATAATTCAGGATTCTTTGATGTTTTCAGATAAAAATATTTCAAAGATTGTCTGCTCTTCATTTATTTTTGCTTCTTGATTTAGCAATTTAGATTTTATTATTTTCTAAACCCCCATTCTTCTTATTTACGTAAATTGTGGCGAACATTTCCAGAATCTCGTTCGTGAAAGAATCGGGCGTAAATAATTTGCGTCTATTTCCTGTGCAGAAGGATTTATCAGCCTGCCGTTCTAATTTCGATGTAAACGTTTACGTTTCCCCATTGGAGGAGCCATATTGAAAGGAAAGATGACATCGAAATAAAGTTTACGTTTGCGTATCCCAAATAGGCTGGATGGTGCCCAAATGATGAAAGAGTGGGTAAACAAACGGAGAATGCAATGGTGTTTGGCAAAGTGCCCAGCCTTATTCAGCTGCGCAAATGCCGAATTTCTTTATCCTGGGAATCCATTGTAAATTCAGGTGAACTGTTTAGTAGGTAGTGCGGTAATTGAAATTGATTTTCGATTCAGAGTAAGTGAGAAACATTTGTGAGCCCCACTGGTAGAAAGAAGACACGAGCTCATCCTATTTAGTTTAACTAAAAGGGTAAGGGAATGATGTGATCCAAGAGAAGCTGTGGTCATTTTAGATTATTTAGAGCTATGTTTCCCGACTGGTGCGACTCAGGATGCTATATGTAGGGACTGAACTCGTTTCATTTTATTACTTTTTTATTTAAAAATTTTTGCTTAATTATAAATAAATATTCAAATTGTTGCACTGCTTTGCATCAAAATAATAACTTTCGTAATATGTTTCGTCATATTATTCAGTAAAACGAACGCATTGCCCATTGGTGAAAGGGTTATCTTGAGGACTCGGAAAGCGAGACTACATTAAGTTTTTGAAACTCTACTTTATGCAATAAATGTTAAATATTCCAATCAAGTTTAAAACAAACAGGGACATTTAAGCTGTTGATCCTTAGGAAGATCCATTTCATGTCATCCATAAATATACGCGGAAATATATTAACATGTAGTTACCTTGCATTAATCATTTATTTGTACTTTCGATTTTACTACTTGCTAACTCTGACGCATATATAATATTAGTTATTAAGGTTATAATTCTCTACAGGACGGGCCACCTATCAAGCGGAGCCTGGGTCAAACTTTTTGTATGGGTCCCTCCCGCGCTTCTTATGCCTACGTGATCGATCATGGTTTATAATTAAAGGAAGATCTTTGACGTAGCGAAGTTTTCTATAGATATAACTTTCCCTCAAAATCAGGAAGCTCCCATTTTAGAATGGGGTCCCTTAAAAATGGAGACCCGGATGCTAGGTATATAAGGATACCCTTGCCGGACATGGTTCTCATTGTCTATGGTATCCTCTGTTTCACAACTTAATGCCAATCGAAAAATCTATCTGTTAATTTTCTGAGTGTTTTGTTTTTTCTTTCCACTGAAATCATGCAAAAACATGCATACTAATAGAAATCTACATAATAGAAGGCAGATGTATAGGAATTTGGACTTTGTGACTTGTCATAAATAAACGACTAAATTGTAATATAGGTCAGGAAGGAATAAAAGAAAATTGAGTACGGAAATCAATTTCGGATTAGGGTAAGGATTATGCAGTGATGATATCAATTATGGAGTGCATTAAGCTTTGGGATCTTAAAAAATAATTCGCTTATATCGTTAAATTATGTATAATATTTTCGAGCATCTTTTTTTATGATTTACAAATATAAGATGGATTTATTTTTTTCACATTTAAATATGTAAATAAAATATTAATAATGTGTTAATACAATTGAAAGTGCCAAGATAAATTTTCACGCATAGAGAAATATAAAATGATATAGTTATTTAACTCGAAGGTTGAACGTGAAAAAATATTTTAGCCTATTGGCCGCAAACAAGGAATCGATTACTTTCGCTTTCCAAATTCACATAAAAATGCCGGGAATTAATATTTACTATTTAGGCCTATATTACATCAATGTCGAAAAGCAGCTTAAGATACTGGGGGAGAGATCATTTCGGTTGTTTATTTTTTTTTATTTTTAAAACTTTGAGAATACAGTTAATTTTAGATTTATATTTACATAAATACGTAAAATCAATGCTTTTCATGGATTCCGAAAGAAACTAAGTCTAAGTATTTAATCTGTTGTAATCCATTCTAATTAGAAATTCAATTATGATTTTGAACTTCGTATTGAAACGGATGCCAACGTGAATTTGGAGCGACTGATTAGGATGTAGTTGCTTGCCAGTAGATTTAGCTTGTGAAAAGAGAAAAAGAAGTCATGCGAAAAGAAGAACTGTCGGGTCGAGTTGAAATACGAGAAAAACAAAAGAGAAACGAAGCAACAGGTAAAAGGCAATTTAAATTAGCTCAAAGACGACGCTATTGCGTGAATACTAGATGGCATTATATAAAATTTTATGGAAAACGTAATACCCTAGTTATCCAATAAGTAGAATAACACTTCAGGGCAGTAGAGGGTTATATAAATGTTTGTGAAGCTGCAGAAGGTCGAGGCAATTGAACATTGAAATGGTTATACATACATAAATATAAGCGTTGTATATTAAAAGAGAACATCTTCCCTCGTTTCCGTTTTCTTTTAATAATACGATAGCTTAAATTCCAACTCATTTCACAGAAATATAAATTGGTAAGAGATTCTTTGTAAAATCGTAATTACACAATGCGTCAAAGACGTTGTGGTGGACATAGTCTCTGGAGATATCCGTTTAGCTTACCTCTTACCAAAACTTTAAAATCAAACTACTGTGGGATATTCTTTCTTTAATATTTTCTCATAAATATATCGAGTGATATTGTGAAAATGATCTTTTCCTATTTGTGTCGTATTGATTGATTGGAGATAATAATGATAACTGCTCGTTCTCTCCAAACAATGTTTCTTCATAAATATTAGCTCTGTAGAAAAACAAAACTAATTTGACCGCTGTATTTGACTAACAAACTCAGAACCGTTAGGTTGTTCAAGTACCTTAAAATTCCTGCCTGATTTACCACCCGAGAGGTTTTATAGTCGATCGAAAAAATATTTTTCAGTCTTATCCCACTATCTTAAAAAAAATACTGCTATTTTGAATGGTATTAATAGCATATCTACTTGAATGGTATTAAGTAGATAACATTCTAGGATAAATAAATTAAAGTAATAATTATAAGCTCATTTTCAGAAGGGTTGAACGGTTCTGAAATTATAAAATATACTTTTCCGATCAACAGGGACAGAACATAAATGTATGAAGCTATGCATATTATGAATACTATTGACTAGAAAATAATTACTATTTCTTCCTGAGTTGTATTTGAATAACGTTTTGGTACTGTAGGAAAAGTGTTTAATGGAATCCCTTTCATTTTTATGTTCAGCTCTGATAAGTAGTGATTCAAGCGATAATCTGATCGTAGCGCGATCACTTTGATAACTTCCTGAATACTGATTGGCCGTAAGGTTTAGTTTCCTCGAACCATACCTCTGTAAAGGCGAGTTCAAATCGCGGGAATCGAGCGTATCACAAAATAAATAGTTAATTTCCTTACTTCTAGAGGTTTAACTCTGAGATAGCAGTTCACTTGGAGCAATGTTGTGAAACTACTTCAAGTCATCTACTCTTTTGCATCTACCATTACAATTTAGCTGCAAGCTATAGCATTCTGTAGATAGATTTATTAGTGTTAATATTTCAAAGGAAATACGCCACTGTAGTATATAAATGATTTTTTCCTCTAATATTATTGTATTTTATCTATAACTCGGTATTTCGTGATTTTTAATTTGGTTTATCTCTATTAATAGGATGACCTCTTGGAAAGAGAACGACTTTTTAAGTTCCTCAATTTTTTAAATGACCATTGGTTTCGTCAACGAGCTGACATCTTCATCAGATTACGAAACCGGTAGTTAGTAAAAGAATTGCGGAACTTAAAAAGTTGTCCTTCTTCCAAGATGTCTGTTTCCCACGAAGTAAAACTCGAGTGTATAATTTTATTTAGGTTGACCTCTCTCTTCTCAACCAAAAAATGTTTGCGTAGTCTCTCTTATTGTTAGCATTAAAAGGAATCTGGGCCGGAGCATCAACAAAACGTCCAGATTCATTCGCTTAGTACGTAGCATATATTAGCATATCCTACCATGTACATGTGTATACAACGTATGATTTCATTGTTAACTTACTGATTAGACTATCGTTTCCGAGATTTATTTAGCAGCTCTTGCGTCATTTTCAAGTAATGTGAGGAGCTCCGTCAATATTTTTAATCTGGTAATTAGCAGACAAAATCGCTTTCCTTTTCATTTTTAGCTACGGGACAATTGGACTGGTACAAGAGCCAACTCGCGTCTATCATTATACGGCATTTGCATACATCGAGACATGTGATTCATCTCGGATGATCGCTCCACGACGCGAGACGGTTGATGAACGGCGAGATTTCATTGACACAGCGTCGATATCGCCTTCTATTTTGGGAACCGAGCGCAAACTTTCCTCGGAATTTCCATTTTGGTCACGGGGTACACAAACCACCTGACAAATATAGTCCGTCCCCGATGATGGCCCGCGCATGCTTGGGAAATTATTTCGGTTGCGATGCGTCTGGTAATTGGCTGCTATCGGGGAATAACTCCCTCCTCATTGGCATTTCGCATCATTGGCATTTTGACCCGAGTTTTGGCAAGCTTTCAGTAGGATTCATTCAAGCCGTCTCTTTTGTCTTGCTCTCGCACCTTTGTTCAGAGCAATGTTTTGATAGCAAAGACACTTACAGATGTTAATCGTTCTTCATATAATTAATTCACACTATGCATCCTCTTGAAAAAGACTGAAATTTTCTCAAAACTTCCTTATAATATGGGGAAGAGAGGGCTTTAATTGAAGTAATTAAGTATCGATATAGGGAATGGGTGGGTCAAATACTGAGAGGAGATGGGTTGCTGACTCTAATTGAGGGTAGAATTCAAGGGAAAACACAGGGGAAGACAAAGACAAAAGATGACGGATGGCATAAGGGATGGAGTAAACTACCTGGGAGTTAGGATATGGCGTTGAATAGGAAATTTTGAATGCACATGTACCTGCCGAATGGTAGATCATTAATGTATGTATCCTAACAATTGTGTTCAACGAGTAGGTATTTCCCAATAGAGCTTGGCTTGATTATAATCCATCCATAAAAGTCAATTCATCTTCGTTCCAGTGGTAGTTGTTGCTTAATGAAAATCCGTTGCATTCTGAAAGAGGTATAAAAACAACTTGTACACGTTACCATAGGATTTAATACAAATGACGAAGCTTCGTCGTATGATGATGACGCTATGTGTTGAAAGCTTGGTCGTTTTTATTAAATCCTGTGGTAACGTGTTTAAGTTATTTTTATTTTCCTTTCATCAAGAAGAGCTATCATGAAGTAGAGGCGGAAACAGAGGATTCTGGTGCATTAATTGAAATATTTTTATTTATATCTATCTCGTTCCTTCCTCCTGTTTTATGAATATCTTCTCTTAGTTTTCATTCCATCATCATCTAATTGATATAATATGAGATAATATGCATAATGAGATTTTCGCGTAAGAATCTAACCAATGTTTAAGACGATTTTGGAATTGCTTTGGCAATGGCTCGCTCCATGATTAACTGTTGTATTTAATCCTGCTTAGAATGTAATAATTTTGTTACATGCCAATCACCTTCACTCAACAATACAATCATGTACCATTTTAGTTATGTTTAAAACCATTTTGACAACGTTTTGATTACGACTCACGTCATAATTTATTAATCCGTCATTCATTTCTTGTAATTTTTATTCTTCCGTATTTTCATCACTAAGCTTTACAGAACATTTTCAAGCGAAATTGGTTTCTAAGAAATAGAGCTAAAGAATGAATTTATAAAACAGTTGTTTGACCTATCATGACACACAATCCTGAATACAGACCAGCTTTTATAATCATACAATGAACATTATTGGAATAAACAGAAGTGAAAGTGCTGGGAAGAATAGCAAATCTGATGTCAAGAGAGAGAATTAGAAGTGAAGGCATTAGAGAGACGTGCAAGATTGACGGAATAAACATTTGGATCAGAAATCGAAATAAAGGCAGTAAAAAGCATATCAATTAAATGATGAAGGGAAAGGGTGCCGCCTGGTAGAAGAACCTTCGAACGTCCTCTAAAGCACTGGAAGGAAAATCTAATTATATAAGAGAACTATATGGAAATTATCAGGCATTAACGTATTTAAGATAGAGAAAAAAAAATAACTATTGTTGTTTCTTCAGAGAAAGTCAGCCATTTGTTAACCGAGTAAAAGTAAGGCGATGTAGTAATATCTCATCTTAATTAATTGATTCTATGTAAGGGCCAGTAGACAAATATAGAAAGGGGCATTGACGTATACGTGAGAAAAACAAATTTAAACTATTGTTGGTTCTTCGGGGAAAGTCAGCTATTTTTTATTGAAGTAAAAGTAATGTAATGCAATAATATCTCACCTTAATTAATTGATTCTCTGTAAGTTTATGTATTCAAGTATGGTAAAATTAAATTAAAACAAAAAAATGATTTTGTAGGGCACTCAGAAAAGAATTCTAGTAAAAATAGTCGTTGAAAATTTGTGCTCATAATTTTTCCTAACCTCTCAATGTATTGATTTTACTTTTTCCTCGAACTGAAGGAAAATTTTATTTCTAAACTGATCTAAAAAAATCAGTAGGAATAGATTTTGTATGGCACTCAAAAAAGAATTCTAGTAAAAAGTAGCAGTTGCAAATTTGTGCTAATCCTTTCTGCTAACCTTTCAATTTATTGATTTCACCTTTTCCCTCGAACTGAAGGAAAATTTTATACTTAAACTGATCTCAAAAAATTCAGGATGTTTACTTTCGATGTTCATCCGACACAAAATTTCCATTCGCTTAAGTTAGAATGATTCCAAGTAATGCGAGTTGTATTTACGTCACTGAACTAAAAAGTGAAGAAAACAATAACGGCGATGAAGTGCTAAGCACTGACAGAATTACGGAATTGTCTGAACTAGATTTAGCTAAATTAGGAGACGAGAAAGTTTTATCGTCATCGTGCTATTTTTGATACAAGAGTTCAATGGAATGTAAAGTAAGAGTGATAGAAAAGTTTTCAAATAAGGATATAATTTGTACTGAGGAGAAGTCCTCTTGTAATTACAATTATACGAACTTTCCTTGCTTAAATGTTCTTTTTAGATCATAATTATTTTGATAATATTTATGTACAAATATTCGTGGTTTACGATGCCTATACAGATTGTTTTTCGACCTTAGGAGATTGGATAGTTGAATTCTAATCGTTTTTAAATTATTCTACTTTGCATTATCACAATTTTACTTTGATATAGAATAGAAGTATAGAAGTTTTAACCAACAGTATCCCGATTTAGCTCCTGGAAAGACTTCGCGTAATTTCGCCGGTAATTTCTCTACGTAGCTGTGTTTTAAAGCATTAAAACGTTATTTCTTATCTTTCCAATTATATTCCAAGTAACATTGACCAACCCAAGTATGCCTCTTTTCTCCTCAGTAATCAAGCTTTTAGGCTAGTAAAAATTGTATGAAACTCACTGGAAATAATGAGCAAGTATGTAAGTTATGGTATTAAACGGTAATCTTTGTGCAATTAACGATGTTATGAAAATTACATAATTAATAAAATTAGAAATTCGAATAAATATTCTCATATTTGACGAGTGTTAATGAAATTAACGAAGGTGCTTTTGGTTGGCCTAAGTTTTAATATCCTAAAGCGTGAAAGGAATTTTTTCTTGTACATACATTTACATAAAAATTGTAAAGTTTAAAAATTTTATTTTCCTGGTTGTTCAATACATTAAAAAATGATGGTGTAAGTAATTTCAATGTTTCCTCGTAGAGTTGTCATAATTTGAAATTAATGCTGTCCCTCTAATATCTGATAATGATATCAATTAGTAAACTTAATTTCGTATATTTTACGATTAGGTTATATTTTAATAGTCAGGAAGTCGACTGTTCTCATCAATTCATCTCTTCTCTTTCCCAATAAGGAATAGAGATTCCAGTCCTTCTATAAATTGTAGTTTAGGTAATAATACATGTATAAATTGCCTCAAATCCAGTAATAAATTACAAAGCTATTGCTCATGGTTTCAGAATATAAAACAGCCGCCATTTGTGTCGCTATGACAAAAATTATTAACATAAACTCTATTCTCTCACCTTAACACGTATTGGTCCAAGTGTTTCGGCATACTTAAGACGTTCACCCAGAATCTATTTTAGATGAACGGCGGATTGGTAGATGTGTAACGTGACTTCTCAGGTTCAGTAAGGTCACATGCGAGGCATTATTAACGTGAACAATAACCTGGCGTAAATTATTATAGCCATAGAAATGTTTTCATTGAGTTTCGTGGAGATTTTGTGGTGAAGGTCAATTGAAGGTCGTTCTTGTAAATAAAACTAAATTACGGTTTAAATAATAGCAAAGATTGTACAAAACAATTCACGATCAGCGTGTACAGAATTTTCCGAAGCTTCGAAGCATTTTATATATATTTTGTGTCGATGAAGCTGTACGTATGAGGAGAACATTACATCGGTGTATTAATTCTATCTAATTTGGTACAGTTCAACCTGTTTGTCTTTAATTAGTTATTACGGTCTTATTTCTTTGAATTTCCCAAATTGTATAAAATGAAGACTCCCAGAGTACGCGAAATTGTATGTGAACTTAAGTGAACTTTGAAGAATGACGGGCAAAAGTATGTTTGAAATCATAATTCAACCAGATCACAATTTATACGAATAGCTTCAAAGGGTGAAGTAAACTTTATAAGTTAACGCTTAAGAAACAAAAGGAATGCCAAATATACTGGGGGAAGGGAGCTGTAGAAGGAAAGATTTAAGGTGATTCTTATAACAGACGATTTTAGCTACTGGAAGGGGAGTTAAAAGGGTTTTAATAGTTCCTCAGGAATACGTAGAGAAATGGGAGCGACCCATCCTTTAGAGGAAAAGCAAAGATGATGTAAAGAATTTTATTTTTAGGGCAGAAAATGTATTTATTGCTGTACATCTTAATTGAAAATAAAATCGTTTTGCTATTTCAGTGACATAAAACAATATGAAATGATTCGAACAATCCTTTAAAATTTTCGAAACTAAAGAGTAAGAAAAATCTCTGACGTTCTAAAATGGCATTTGAACAAAAGTAGCAAAATATATCACTAATATTCTCAAAAAAAATTACTCTATATGTTTTTATAGTATTCATTATTATTAAAGTGTGAATTTTGCTATCTAACGCCTTTAAAGTTAGTATAATAGGTAATTTTAATTCATTTTAATACCGCGCGGTTAGAGTTAATGCTCATTACAGTTATTGAGAACTGCTATCGTTTGAATGAAAACTATAAAATAATGTTAATACTAACATTATTTAATATCTGTTAGAGTCATTGAATTTAAATTATAACGTTTAAATCATAAAATGAAAGAGTAGAATAAAACGGTTACTTTCTAGCTGATTTATCCCGATGTTAGTTACCTCACATTCTTTCAGATAAGTTGGTAGACATAGATAACGTAGACCGATTAATTTGCATTCATCCCGTTTTTAGTAATTGGAGTTTTTCCAAAAAGGAAATCCTAATATGTTAAAACGAACTTAAAGGGAAAGAGGTTTGATTTTTTTTCAGCTCCAGCATAAACCTTATCCGGGAAGAAACATGGCACGAGGTTTCCTGTAGTTAAAAACCCAATATAATCATATTTTTTTATCGTTTTTATGTTTTTTTTTGTAGTAATACATGTATCGGTATGTAATACGTAATCAGTTTTGTGCCAACCTACCTTAGGTATTGCAGAAATCAAGTATTTCTATTTCTCTTTCAAGTTGCAGTCTGCCGTAAATTAATCAAAGGTTACGTCATTCCGTGAATTCTAATTTTGGTCGAAATTTATGTACCATTTGCTTTTCTATCGGTTTTGAAGGAACAGAAAAGCTAAATGTTTATTTTACTTTCCGCAAAGAAAATATTTTATGAATTTCTCACTTCATCTATGCTGTACTTTTTGAAGTAAGAATAACGAACCTACTGATAATAAAGAATTAAAATTAATAAAAATCACTGTAGCTGGCGATGTCTTTTGGGAATAAGTCATTATAAAGTAGAGAATCGTTGTTCTTTTTCCACGGTATAGTGAATATTAAAATTGTTATTTGTTTTCAATAAACGCTATACTGTGGTAAAAGTACAACGATTCTCTTCTCTATCAATTACAGTTAAAGTTAAATTAATTAAAAATTCAAAGACACGAATGGTTGATGGGAAATTTTAAATCCAGTTGATGCATTTTGGATTCGGAATACTATTTCTTGAAACGTCTCCGAGTGGGAAAATCCCTCGTCTGATCATCCACATATCGTCACTGCTAATAAATTCCTTCGGTTGAAAACTAATCTCTTTTGAAGACGGAATCGCCGGCGAATCTATTTCGCAACACTTTTATCGCGCATACCTGAAATTAAGATGATGCAACTATTGTCGGGGGTGTGTCTTGTCCGTCACTGTGGCGGTAGGCGTGCCCTCTGACGTCGATGGGCAGAACTTTGATCCCGTCTTGCATCTTGCAAGGAATGCGGACGCAGCGATTGGCATGCAATTTTGTTGTAGAAGCGAAAAATGCATCAGGTGAACCTTGAAACCGAGAAATCGGGTATTTGTTTCTTTAATATTTCCATTTTGAAAAATCGGCGATAAATCATAAGTATTGTAATGTGTTAATAATTCCTTAAGAAAGAGCTTTCAATGATCGAAGTTTTTTGACATATACTTTTAGAAACACATAAGATGAATTAGACTTTATTCTATTCCACAAATACTGTAGTAAGTATACAGTATAGTATTTGTGGAATAAATTAAAGGTTATTTTATCTTATGTGTCAAGATGGAGTTCCGCCAAATTAAGCCCGTAGAGACTTGATCTTTGGAAACGTTTAATTTCCAATGAAATGCTTTGCTATTTTTCATTTGAAAGATTTCCGGTGTTTTTTATTTTTTTCGGAACACATTTATGATGGCAACCTTGATTAATGTCAGGGTGAAACAATCACTTCATTTAATTCGATGATATGACAGGATTTTTCAATTTATCACGCGGTATAAATTGAAGTTTCAGATTCGAAACTCGGGTTGGTAGCGAAAAAAAATCTGCAATAGTTCCATTAGTAAGGAAAGAATTTCTTTTAACCCTGAAGATGATAGCGTGACTATTAAAATGTACATTGGGAACTTATTAGAAGGTCAGTAATCCGGACCCTTCCGTTGTTTTTGGAATAGGTCACGATGCTGTACGGATCGCTGACAAAGACGGCTTTTGGAGAGCTTTAAACCTGTAAGTACTATTAGAAAGAAAAAGCGATCAAGGTTGGAAAATGAAAGCCGAATAGAAAAAATACATCGAAAATGAAAGGCTTTAAATTAGCTACAATTTTACCAAGAATGCAAGTAGAAAGTTTCCCGCGCATTATTTCACCGCACGGTATTCCTCTAAATCGACGAATTTCCAACAATCGCACAAAGCGCGGTAAATTGGCAAGGAGCTGAATTGTTATTTAGGACTGTGCAGGAGAAAACGTAGGTTGGTTTTGATTATTGCAGTTTGGAGAATAAACAAAAAGGGATACAGGAGAAAAGAAACCCTTTTAAACAGAAATTACTAAGTTGTTTACTTTCACTTGTTTCTCTTATGGCTACTGCAAAGTGACGCCTAATCGTATAGATTCATATAAACAAAAGTGTCTATTATTCGAAGTATCCGGTGACGTTTTCTCCTTCTCTATTTCTTTCCAATAGATTGTTAATGAGCGGTATTCCGAGCAGTTTCCTCCCCCAGTTGATGTAATTATAAGGCACCCGCCCCGAAGCCGATTAACCGCTCGAAAAAAAAAATATTGCAGTTTTTTTCCTCCGATTCCCGGAAAGGCTTTCGCAACCGCGGCGGCAATTTGCAGAAGGTGGTTTCGGAGAAACGTAGAGAGCTTTTCGCGCCACAAATCCGTCGCCTTTTTTCTCTCAAAGACATTTAAAGTCATCAGTCTCACGCACCATAGGATTCCGGATTACGAATGGAAATTCCGTGGGCATCTCCTGTCGTAAGAAAGTCACGTGGTCCCATTCTATTCTGGTCCGAACAGGAGCGGTCTCCTTCGTCTATGGGGTGATTCTTCTAAATATATATATGCCGCGGGGGGAGGGGAGGTTTTCGCTAGGGACACCCCCCAAACAGTGCGCACGTCTTCCTAACCCTTTCGTCCTACAAAAAATATGGACAACAATAAAGGTCGTCTTGGTTCATCCCAAAGTCGAGCGAACCCCCTAAGGGCACGTAAAAGCACTTTTCACCACGAAGAAAAGCAGGTGGATCTGCAACCCCTCTGGCGATACCGCGGAAATCTTTCCTTCACTGGGAAACTTCACAGAAAAGCGATTTTCTTCCGTGTTAGGGTGTCTGCACAGCTTTGTAAGGGTATATCTCCCGGAGAAGTATCTACCGGGGTTAAAGGTGACCTCTAAGTTCCCCGGAACATCCTCCGCGGCGAAGGACTTACCCTCTCTGCAGACGTCCTCGATGGTTAATCCTTTACGATTCACGGCGGGGCGTTACACTTCCTCTTCGATTGTAGGTAACGTGTTCCCTTCACAAGCAGTACGATAAGACAGGCTTTGCAACATCAAACTTTGGAGGTTGGTCTCCAACGTCATGGCTCGCGCCGACCAATCGCCGGTGAGCGTGATGTCAGAGATGTTAGGGGGGCGGAATGCTCGGTCTCCCCCTCTTTCTCTACCTGCTCTCCGAAATCCACTCCCAGAAGCGCGTGATTTTCCGAGAGCGAAAACAGCTGTGAATGCCGCACCGCGATGACCGCCGGAGGGCTATTTTTTCTCTCAATAAGGCCATCGTTGAGATCTCCAGCATCCCTCCGGATTCGTCGTATTTGATGAGAATCTGGAGTGGTGTGATTAAATCGAAGGATCGAACTCTAGGATCACGTCGGAATTCGCAATATTCTTTGAAATTCAATTCAAGCGCTATTTTATTCAAGTATGTGAAGGGTTTCTGGGGGAGAATGTCTGGACCGTTACTTCCCAACCGGTGAGCCGTGAATAACTCCTTGATGTGCAGCGTAAAATCGGGGGAAACGTATTCTTTCAATTTAGCAATATACTCGCGATTTAATATTCGAAAATGTTTGCCTTTCAATGGAATTCCTTGGTGAGAGTAGCAAAATATTTTTTATCACACCTGGATTTTTTTTTCAGTTTTAAATCACATAACCCCATTGGTGGCAATGGTCAAAAGAACAGTATCTTTTACGTAATGTATGTGTATTTTTTATCCCAGAAAGTAAATGAATACAGTGAGATAAGGAAAAATGTTAGTCGGAAGAAATTTATTACTTTAGCTACGTATGATATTGATTCAGTCGAATAATTACGTAATAGGGTTTAGAGCCAACTCGATAGTAAATGCAGATCAATAAACCTTGGTAAACTGTTCACACGTTTAATTCTAAAAATTTTTATTGTCCATCCCAATTAAGTGAATCCCACCTATAGATAGATTAATTGATTAAGCCTTAATAAGAAAAAATAAACTATTACCTCCCATTAATAAAGTTCTAGATCGACAACTGAAACATTATTCTTTCCAAAGCAGTAATCAGTAATTCAATCGTTGGTTTTTAGGGATATCTTTAGTATTTCTAGGAAATATTGAGATTTTATTGAAAGAAGCGTAGGTCTTAATTAGCTACTGATTAGTTAGTTATGATAATCAAGGTATTGGATAAACAGTGTTTTACCTTCCTCACAAACTTCCTTGATCTTGGTATTCTCTTTCTAAGATATACTTCCCGAGTAAGGCTACACATTTATAGTCAAGAGTTTACATTTATATCCATCATTTCGTCATATTCTTGAAAGTTCTCTTGAATTATTAATTGATAAAATTCGCAGGAGCTAACTCGAAAGTGAGAGAACGAATTCTCCAAGAGATGATGAAAAAGATTTAGGTTTTTACTCATCAGAAACGTTCTTTTCTTCTTGGAAAGCGTAAAGCTTATCCTTCGGAGAAATTTGACGGACGCGATTATAAGATTTAACGGTATCGTTTGTCGCCTCGCCGTTGCACGACGCAGTAAAATCCCGAATTGCAGGATGTGACGTTCATGATAATCTTTCCCGAGGCCTATTTACTCCGGTTGTATTCATAGATCAATTTGCCGTTCAAAGTCGGATTGCTCACGCGTCCACTGTAACTAATAGGAGTATAATTAAGTGGATCTGGGTGTATTTTTGGAGCTGTACCTGTTTCGACACCTGCAAACCACTTATCTCGTGGACTCTCCGTCCAAATAACTACTTCTCAGAGCAGGTTTCGTTAATTTTCTGTGGAATGAATGGAGGATAACTTCTCTTAGTCTTTGTCATCTATTTTTGGAGCGTTTTTTCGATCCCAAAGCCACTGTACTTTTGGGCTTTAGTATGGCATTCGTTCATAAAATATTGCTTTTATCACCTATATTCTGAACAACTGCGTATACTATTAATTGTTTACAGTTTTCAAGTTTGGATTTTTAAAGTATTTACAATAAAAAAACTTTTTTAAGTTTAGATACCCAAAACTTGATTCACGTTGATGGTTTGAATATAATATTTATTGATACATAATAATTGTATCACTAATAAAGAAAAGGAAAGAACTGTTTGTAAGTTAGTATATCGTCTGCTGCTGCTTCTTTAAAACATTTGATTACCTTAAAACAACAACTTGGAACATTAAATTACCCCAATTATATTAAATATTTTGTTTCAAATTTCATATTTGAAAAATTTGCCGAGTAAATATATATAACATAATATATAAAAGTAGAATTATAACATAAATGAGAAAAGATATAAACATAACAACAGTATTGAACGAGACTACAATGAGATTAACATATTTCATCCTTCATGGAAATTTGTGAATTTACGGGGGTAATGTTAATATGAGATTATTTTCGGGGATGATTTTTCCTCGTGGTGATAATCTTTGATGACTTCATTTAAACCGGTAGAAGGTAAATATTTCACAATGACTTGTTATGCATCAGCCTCAAATCGAATGTTTCAGAGGAATTAGCGATTCAAATTGCAATAGACGGAAGGTTTTCCTAACGGTTCAGAAGCCCCCAAGATCACGCGCGATCTCCTCCGAGTCTGGATGTGGAGCATTTGCCGGGAGCAACGTGAGGAAAAATATACTTCGGCGTTTACAAAACGTAGAGGATTTCAAGTAAAGCACCTCATGAATTATTTCCATAACATTTCCCAACGGTTTGTGTGTTCAGGCTTTGCATCCATATCGAGACGGGGAACCTTTATTGTAAAAGAGTTGTTAGCTTCCATCGTTAAAGTCTGGTAATAATAGAATTTGTCGGGGAATCTATTTAAAATATTTGAAAGAGACAAACGCGTATAAATATTAGTGCGTTGAATTTGTGTCATTTTACTAAATCATACAATAACTGTTTTCAATATTTATCGAGTTACTAATCTTAGTACAAAGTATTCTTCGTAAATTTGTAAAACACACGTTTATTTATGAATATTCGTGCTTTATAGGATCAAGAGCCCATACCCGGTTGTCTTTAACTTGACCTTCCTTTCTCTCAAGTTCAAAGTTACTGCTTAGAGGATCTACGATCGGTCATTTTCGATGTCTTCAAACAATGAATGATAGTAAATGGTGAAAAAAATAAAACCACTTTTCAAGAGAAACTGGTAAATTTGTATTCAAGATTCACTTCGTATAATACTACACAATAAAGGAAAATAAGGAATTTTCACAAGCACGGAATTTTTCTTTTTTGTGTGGTATTGCACAAAGTGAATCTTGAATATAATTATATCAGTCTCTCTTGAAAAAGGGGTTTTATTCTGCACCATTTAGTCATGGAATGCCATAAAGCCGCTCGCTAATCCGTTGAGTTTAATGAATGATAGTATTTTCATCTATCTACCTCTTCCTCTTGTAGTAGTATCAGTCTTACTTAAATTGTTACTTTTATTTAAAATGAGGAATTCTTAGTCTAAAAACTAGCGTCATTTGGTGCTCATATTTGCTGTTATTTCGCCTTTCCAAAGATCTCAGGCAAAATATCCCTCTCTCTAGCTAATTGGGATTTCGGTGTCCTACTTAGTTAATAATAGAATGCTTTTCTACTTGATAATCCAATAGCATGGTATTATTATTTACAGCGTTCTACTTTTTCAAAGAGATTTTAGGCAAAACATCGCTGTCTCAAGCTCATTAGATGCCCTACTTAAATAGTTACAGAAAGCCTACCCTTTTCTACTTAATCTATCCACAGCGTATTATTTTCGGCCGTAACTCATGGGTAGTCATTAGTGCCCGAGTTTTTTTTAATTTCCTCCACCAGTAAAACTGTACGGATGTCTGGCGAGAGGGTAGATTTCCTCTCGGAGTGATGCAACTCTCTCTCCGGGGTAAAAATCCCGGGGCGCAGTATTCGGAGGCCTGCAATTTATTTCCAAATTACGCGCATTCCCCGCATTCTGCAGGACTACCGCGGGTTTTGTTCCCTATTTCAACCTGTCTAGGGCGTGGTCCACTGTCTTCATTACGTTCTTTTTCTACCGACTCAGCCGACCTCGATTGAAGGTTCTTCGCGTTTTTTGTCCGACAGTCTTTTTGCTCATTATAATACGCTCGAGACGGGTTCGCACGTGGCAGACTCTGCTTTTGTTTCGACTTTGCAGACGCATCACTCTTTCGGGAACGGAGCTTTCGCTTTTTCGTCCCGATCCTCAGTGGGCTAGAATCGAAAAAAGGTGGCCTAAACTACTATGAAAGTGTTTTTTTAAGGTGAGGGCTATAAAACTTCGCATGGCTAACCTGATATACGTTCTGCATACAACTACGGAAGTAATTTATATTGAATCCTGCATGTTAAAATTCTACAAGGGGTCAAAGTTGAACAAATTTTTGGCAAAAATTCCAGCCTTCGATTTTTCACGAAAACTTCATCTTCGAGGAGATACTGAACTCAAACGAAGACAATCTTAGGCTAAAATATAATTTCACATTATAAATATGTCCTTTGTCCTTCGCAATACTTGGTTTTAATGACCACCGTTTAATATTTACATACTATTTATAACAAAATGGCGGAACCTTATTTTGGAGCAAATTTTTACTCTTTGCATCGCTGTATATTTTGCCGTTTACGCTAAAGAATGACTGAATAAAGATCGTGGAAATATCTGTAAGGAATTTTAGGTAAATACACTATAGAATGTCACTCAAAAGAAGTATTTGTGAAAGATGATTTGCTTTTAGTCCGACATTAAACTCTGTGAATCTTTCAAATATCTTATCCAATACCGTGATATACATTCTTATATTGGAAAAATCACACCAAATATTGTGTATCAAGAACCGCTTTGAACTTTGGCACATAATTAAATGTAAATACACCTTTTTGATCTTATTTTTGATATTTGCTCCTCTTCTGCCATAGCACTTTCTATATCGTTTCCTCTCTTAGTATAAACTATTCGCTTTATTAGTCAATTTATGTGTTAGGAAATTTCTAGCGGTTTTCTGACCTATTAATTAGGAAGAAAATCATCTTTTTTTCATAATGTAAATATTTTTTTTCGTATCTCAATTTTTTTTCGCCTTTCGATTTACATTCCATTCATTTTTCCGTTGAGAATCAACGGGCCCTTCCACCAGTCTGAAATAAAATCTTGCTCAAATTTGCTTCTTCGATATATAATCCGAGTTTTCGATAACGCTGCAAGGATCCCGATTCCTGTGAATTCCGTGACGCAATGGCCCTTGCATTGGTGTTCGCGTGGTTCCGAGCACGTCCTCTCATTCACGTTGACCGCTTCCCCCCTTACCATCCGCACTGATTCATACCAGAGGGCATTCTCCCTGCAGGAACTTTCTTTCCTAATGCACTCTCGTTGCGGCCTACGTGAGATTTCCCTTCCGAGCGATTTCCCCCATAGTAACGATCGGCTTCAGCGATGGCTGCAGAAACGAAAGCAGTGATGGCAGATGTTGATGCATCTGCTTTCATTCGTATCGAGATTTCAAATTGGATTGTCTTACTACTGAAAGATACCGTGATCGTGTGTTTCATGATACCGCTGTTATGGAACCACTAGTGAGCCCTGTGAGAGGATAACGTTTATTTTTTCATTACATTATACCGCAGAATTTACCGCGGTATCATGCAACCCCTCTGCTACCTCGGTCGATCCGATAATGACCGTAAGTTAAGAGAAATAGATCCTAGGACGAATCGTTTTAAAAATGCATTCTTTCCGCGAACGCGACAATAACCGAATAAGGAAGTAGTTTAGATTCAACTGGTGTTTACACCCCCTGCCACACGCCGAAAGGCGGCTTTGGATGTAGGGTATGAATATAGATGTAGATGTAGTTAGTCGCAAAGACAGGTGGCGACGTTAACTCATACCACATTCAGTTCGCAATTAGTTAAAGTGATATAGATTGATGAATTAGAGGTTTAAAACCTCCAAAAGCCGTCTTTGTCGGCGTTCCTCCTCTTACTTCCCGGTAATCGGAAAAAGCAAGGAAGGAATGCCGTATTATAATTGTACTCAAAGCACTTTTCGGTAGCAATGCTATCGAATTACATTAATTTATGACCCCTGAGGACGGTAGCATTGCTATTGAAAAGTGCTTTGGGTAAAATTATAGTGCGGTTATTCCTTTCCTGCTTTATTCAACTACCGGGAAGTAAGAGGAGGAACACCGACAAAGGCAGCTTTTGGAGATTTAAACCTCTAATACTTACAGCATGTATATTTAACAATCACTTTAAGAATTCACAAAAGCTATAAATATGTGTGCAAATAAAGATTATCCATTTATAAGTGGGTATAACATAATATTGCTAACCTACTACACAAAATTTAACCTATAAAAAAAACAAATATAAATATGCAATTCATTTTTACATAAGAATAAAAATAGACTGCGCTCTAAAATAGTTATTGATTATCTACACATTTGAAATAACCTTGAAAAAGCATCTACATGACTTTTCTAGGACTTGCAAGATATTTCAGGGAATAATTAGAGAACAATTATTAGTTTTGAAAGAACGAATGAAATAAGTAACCGACATCTTTAAAATTCTTAAAATCCATAAATTATTTCTTTTTCGAGCAAAATTAACGTGTTCTCCTAAGAGATTTCATAAAAACAATGATTTTTTGCGCATTGCATAAGTCAAGGACAAGCCCTGCAATTTAGTGATGTCTCCAAAGAGAGCGGAAAATAAGGAGTAGTTAGTGCTCATGGAAAATGATTGTTAAAAACTTCCTCGTGAATTACTTCCTTTTCAGATTGTAAGTCAATCGTACTTCATTTGGTGGCTATGATCTCAATACTCAGATAATAAATATTCGGTATTTAAAAGTAAAAATTAAGTTATAAAACTGTATCGTTTTTCAGTCAATTATATATTTTTGCCGTAATATTTTCGCATGTTGAGCCAGAACAACGTTCAAGAAAGTAATCACTTCTTTGATAGATCCGTAAAAAATATGTCGATCAATAAAGCAATTGTGTCAATACGAAAGTTATGAGAGCTTTTACATTAACTTCTTAACTATTATCGAACTGCTTCTTATGTGGATATATTTGGTCCCTATAGACTATCTATTACTTTAGTCACGACTTGTTGGTGGTATTTCATGAAGTGAGTGAAGGAAAAACACTAAGTTTACCAGAACCATGTAAAGTTTATTTTACCACTATGGCTTTGATGCAATAAGCCTCTTTTATATACTTTATCTGACTTGGTTATAAGCCCTTACAATTTTTAAATAGCCATTTCGAAGATATTTTCATATATTTTGGACCATTTCTGTTGAAAAAGAACGAGATTTTTGCCTAAATACATCTGAAATAGGTTTAATATCGTGATTCCTTTACGAATTTCACTGTTTATTTAATTTTTATTAAGTTATAGTCAAAGTTCTGTTGTTAATTATTCTAATGTAATCGAGAAGCTACCGGTAATAGATTTGACATTAATGGAGTAGGCTAATAGTTTCGAAGTCTATAAATCTAGCCAGTCATAGTTTGAATTATTAATTCAATTAATTTACTTAATTCCACCAATATTCTCGGGCGTTGTCCGAAAAGGGGTTAATCACTTTTGCTGGAGGGAATAAGTGATTAGCTCCGTCCGGAAGTTTCCAAAATCGCCCGATGGACCTTGAAACACACCTTCTCTTGACCCTTCCCCAATCATTTCCGTATAATGACTTATAAAAACACCATCTCAATTTCCAGACACGGGAAATCGAGTATGTATGGTGTGTTAAAAAGTAACGGGAATTTCCGATTTTTGGAAATAATTATATTTATTCGTCTACAGAAATGTTATCTCCTTGAAATTTATCCCCATTTCATATTATACAGTAATTCCAGCGCTTTTTCCAATCCTCGAAACACTTTTGGAACTGGTTCTTTGGGCTAACTTTTAGCTCTCTCAACTATTCTTTTTTAATGCAATCGATGCTTGCAAACGAATTTAAGGTTATCTTTATTTTCCAGAAGGGAATAAAGTCACACTGAGCCTAGTATAGCAAATTTGGAGGCTGGGGCATCATTACAGTGCGGTTTTTGATTAAAAATGATGAAACATCAATAAAGTGTGAGCAGGTGCATTTTCGTGGTGCAAAGGCCATGAATTCTTTCGCCGCAAATCCGTGCATTGTTTTTCATATCGCCTCACTCAATCGGCGTTGAAGTTGTAAGTAGAACTCCTTATTGACCGTTTCCCCATTCACATTATTATTTTTTCAGTTTTTTCGTCATTTTTCTACGGTTTTCATCGGTTTTGGATTTGCTGGAACATTCAGGGCGCTCGTTATCCTTAACTTGTTCACTGCCTTCTTGGAAACTCTTATATCACCCGTAAACCATTATTTACTCTTAGCAGACTCACCAAAAGGAATATTTAAACCAGTATTTCTTAAACTTTGATGCAATTTCTTTCATTTTTATAAAAATATGCAATACAAGTTATCTGATCCATTTTCAAAATCGCTTAACCTACCAAAACACATCTAACCTTTTTGACAGCTGATAATAGACTAAAAATGCAATAAGGCTAACATAGTGTAGCAACTTTTCAGACAAGCTTACCAACACAACAACAAAGAATCGCTCGAACCGGACTGATATAACACGCGAAATTACAAGATTCTTATTTTTTTAACACACTCGTATGCAATTGGATAATTGGCGCAGTTTACATTCGTGGGCAAGGTATAACGTCAGAACAGGCGAAGCATAACTCTTGAGCGAGGTGCTAACCTGCTCACTATTTGTGAAAGAGGTCGTCATAGGTCTTTGAGAAGCGTAGAGTGATCTCCGAGGCATGTTGAGGTTTCTCTCCGTTTTGTAATTACGGTAGTCGATTTCACCGTTTATCTTCCGCAGACCTTCGCTGTTTGATCTTGTCGACGACTTCCTGAAAGCTTGAAATTAATCGCCCGGATTATTGATTCGGACTCAAAATTTCTTTTTTTCCGGAATGGGTTCACATAATCACCACGAAAGGTGGTTACCTATTATTTTACCCCTTAGGAAAAACAATGATGGTACTGGTTATGGTAAATTCGAACCGTAAATTCTTTTCTATAACCATCATTGGTAACCGATTATCAAACTTTATTTTGGCGGGTTGAGTAAGAAATTCCAACGGTGAACTTCCGCTGTACTATCCTAATATATTTTACGTATAGCTATTCGTCGGATTTTTCTCACATCTATTCAAAGTTTTAATTCTCTGAAACAGCAGATCTTTTTATGTTATAATAATAATAAAACGACTTTATTCGGGCGAGATTGAGACTAAAAGTCTCCTCTTCCATCCAACCCATCGTTGTACAATATATAAATAATCAATTTAAAGAGATAGTATGAAAAAATATGAGAAGAATCGTGGATGTAAAAAACCTAAGAAATTCTTAGGAAAAAAAATAATTCACCGCAGGAAAACACCCACTAAGAAGGGAGGTGTGAAAAACCTACGCAAACCTACCGATAGTCATAACTAAAAAGATGGTAAGAAACATGGTTATATTTTATAAATACACTATCAATAGGTGCAATATATTGGATAAATCAATAAGCATAGTCACTTTGGCATTTAAATAACTGTTAACCATTTACATAAGAACATAGAATAATAAAAATGAAAGATGTTGCTAAATTCAAAACTGTACAAAACAATAATACACAGATCTAGGTATACATATTTTATAACATAATTACCATACTTCCTGCATATAGTCAATATTACATAAAACGTAGACATTATCACAAAATAGTGATAGGAAACAGTTGATAAAACATTTTATTACTGTGATAAAGAAGAGAGAATGGTATGTTACGAGCGATGGTAGAGTACATAACGGGGAAAATATAGGGGAATTCATTCACATATATGACGATTTAAATATAACGAAATTCTTCCTCATATTAGTGAATATTAGAGTCCAATAATTCGGCCTTGACTTCAAGGTAGTCTTCCATCATGAAGATAAATATAAAACACACTTCTACGCTGTACCATACAAAGTTTTTATTCTACAACCATAGTTTCAACCTGATGATGACCTAACTCGTTGAAACCATGGTCGTACGTTAAAAATATTTGCGTGGTATAGCGTAGAATTGTTTTTTCTATTTATCTTCATTAGTGGATATTACTGTATCGAGAAGTAGAAATACAACATCAATGGGTTGGGAAATCGATTATGATTTTTCAATTTTTGTACAAATATTAATTTATTGGTGCATTAGTAAGGAATCAAGCCTACTAAACAATCAGCTAAAATGAAAACTTAATTGTTTTTTCATTCTCTGGTACTTTTACGATGGCTCCATATTTTTACAAGTTATCTCCCCACCGGGAATCGAACACAGGATTTCTTTCCTAACATACTTTACTTAATCATGCTTTTAAAATACAATGATTTAAACTTAATTGAAAAATATTGAGTATAATCATTTGCAGATGCCTGTGTTACGTACTGCGTTGTTTATAAGCTCGATTACACAAGAGTATGTACTTTTTAATGTCTTCTATCAATCGATAATGGACTAAATGGACTGACTCCCTTTTCCAACTTTCTTATCTCAACGATTACTCACATTACTTGACTGGTGGATAAAGTGCAGTCCGAAGATTATTCCTTACCCTCCTCTACGTAATTCCTCTTTTATCTAAAAGGAAACTTTGCGTCGTCGTCGGTTCCATCGGTCGCATTACAGAATCTCTGGCGAAAAATTAGATCATTTCCGTAAAAGTGACTCATCCTTGCGAGCAAATGTTGAGTAAACAATTAGGCATCGGATTGTGATTATATTTTACTTTCTCTCTTCGCATTGTAGCTTTTAAGTTAATTCCTAATCAGGAATTTCCTCTATCTATGTTTTCGAGGGTAGGGTTTCATCTACGCTCTTACTTCCTTATTGACCAAATAAAGACGTTTTTATCTGTATTTTACAGAGGGTCTTACATAGTTCTTATTTGCTACTTTACTGTTCTGATACTACTACTAATCTGTTATCCAGGTGCTTTAGTTATTTTCACACAGATCCTTGCTGTAAGCTTCCGCTTCAATTTCATTTCCGACCGAAGACGAATAAAGTACGAGAAACTATGGTTAGGGTGTCAAAACTTTAACTTTGCAGCAAAAAAAATAATCCGAGAAAGACGTAAGAAATTAATGATTGGACCGCCCGCCAAGCGGGTTCGAGGGCAGCGCGGGGTCTGAGGCTCCCGCAACACTTAATGTACGGGTTCGAATCCAGTTCAGACGAAAAATCGAAATTAGGTTGGTGAAGAACCTCCGGTGAGTTTGACGGCCCTCTAATCCCGGAGGTAGCTCCCGACCGGATTCGAGCCCGATACAAGCAGCGTCGCACCTAGGTGCCTCGACCCACTGCGCCACCAGTGGAACGATGAATGTGAGGCAGAATATTGTGCTGCTTCGTCCAAGGCCTCCCTCGTAATGAGGAGGGAATTCAAAATGGAAAGCGCGCAGTCTAAATAGCGTGCGACTAAATATGGATCAATTCCAAGCGAAAATTTAGAGTATTTTAATTTTTAGAGCATTGTAGATGCTTTATTAAATTGCGCAACCTCGTATACCTTAAAATTGTGTAACTATTATCGTATTAATCTCATCCTTTTAATTCAGAATGCGCGAATTGTTTGTTTAGGAGAATTTAATATATTTTAATTTTTAATATCAATACGGTATTATTCTCTAGAAGATTTAATTAGTTCTGGATAAATTCCCAATAAATTTTTTAATACATCATATGAATGAAGGTCCATAAATATTATCATTTATAATTATATTTATTTATTCTCAAAAACTGCAAATAGGCACCAGGCCAGGTGGTAGTCATATTATGAAATTAGAATTCATATCTATTATATATAGATGCTTCTCCGGATTCATTCATATATATAGATAGGTATATAGATAGGTATATAGATAGGTATATAGATAGATAGGATACAAATTCACAGCCTAAACCACAAGCGTGATTGAGTTCAAATTTTTACTGCGTAATGGCCATAACAATTAACCGCCAGAAAAATTGTGATTTTCATCCTCAGTGTCATGGGTTCGATTCCAGAGGGCCCCAAATTCCCGATTTTTCCCGTTTAAATGCATTGCTTAGATTTTCGGGAATTTTTAAAAAATTCTTCCCGGATAGGTAGAGAATTGAAACTCTAGGAGATTTTATATATGGTCATGATCTATCGAAAACATTAATGAGTTTTACGGAAAATAATCTGGGTTCGATGCTAGGTCGAGGCAAAAATCGGCCGTTTAAAATGCATTGTGGCGATTTTTAAGATTTTTTTTGGACCCTTTCCCGATGGCATGGAAACTTGAAATTCGGCATGGGTTTAGATTTTATAAATATATTTAATAATCAAATTTTACATATTCGCTGATGGTCCTTGGTTCGATCCCAGAGAGCCATTTACATTCCTCAATGCATTTCTTATGGAGATAACAGAATTAGGTTTTAGGTACTTCCCGGCATGATATCGACTTTAAACTTTGTATGAAACAAGATGAAGTCCTAATAAATCATACTGTGCATTCACAGCTACCAATATTTCCTTGGTTAGACACCAGGCGTCTCTACAATCAGTAAAATATCCGATATTTAAGAATTAATTTAAACCCCTTCCCAATAATATTAAAACATGAAATTAGGCATATAGATAGAGAGCATTAATCCATTTGAAAAACATGTTTTAGATTTCCTAGATCGTCCTTGGTTCGAATCCAGAGAGCCATTTACATTATTGAAAAGTAGAACGTCGTTTGAGGAAGTTGAGCCAATATTTCTGCTTGAATTTTCACACATAGTAAGAGATGGTATTTTTCTGTTGTGCTGCATAGTAGGTTCACCGGGAAGCCGTAGGTTCGATGCCAGACGAATAAATTGCAGCAAATTTTAAGAATATTTTCAATCCCTTGTTTTTCTTTTGAGGGCCGTTCCGATATGATGCCGACATGAAATTAGTGTTGTCGATCTGCTTGCAGTATGCAAGCTACATTTTACTCGTAAATATTATGCCTTTCAGTTTCTCGTGCTTTAAATTAAAATAACAATTTAAAAGTATTGCCTAAATTTAATGGTAACAATATCATCTTTTTACGTATAATTATTATTTATAATTACGATTTGGGAAGTAAAACCCTTGGGTACTCTTATTTATTTATTCTGATGGGGGATGATACGATGAAGATAAGTATCAACACCACGATAGGTAGTTTTACTCCATTAATCATGACAGAAGTACTACATACTTAATACATATTATTATTTTTATGAATAACTATTATAATGAAATTTAAAGTGGAAACTATTTCCATAATACCTTCAAATTTTCCTTATCATATTTTGGTGACTGTTTACTACTTACTTACTTACATATTTTTCCGGTGTTAACTTCATCTTTTGATAAAGTCTGTCTCCCGGAATATTTCCTTTTCTCTACTGATAAAAACTTTGTTCATTCTTTTTACTGTGGTAAAGCAACTTATATGTCACTTTTTGATATTCCGGCTGATTAAGAAACACGTTTAATTGGTCGTAAGTTTGTCCATGGGATTTTTAATCCCTTTTTTTGTAAATGTTTGAATGATTATTTTGTTTACAAAATGAGTATCTTTTTCTTACTGCTCATTTCATTAGACCAAAATTCCTGTGTATTCCTACGGGAAAATCCATGAGCTCTTCATCTAACGATTTCTTCGTCAGGGGGATGGGTTGTTTGCAAGCGATGCAATTTTGAAATATTGCCCGATTACTCGCAATTTAAAAATCCAAAACGGTATTTCACGTATTATATCGTTTGAAAGTCGCAAGAGAGAATTTATCCCTAGGTCGCAAGCGATAATTTAAAGGGTCACAGGTTGAACACTTCCGAATCATGTATGCAGCTTATATCATTATCTGAGCACACTAACTTTCAAAAATATCCTATATATTAACTGCCCCGTTCAAAGATTCAAATTATTCACTTCTGAACTCATCCAAACCTGAGAAACTAAAGAGTCATTGAAAGTGATACGTTAACAGTTGTGTTATGTGAAGATCCCATTGATGGCAAGTTCCATTCTTTTTTAACTGCCTCACCATTCGCGGGATGCAAAGTGCACATATTCACATTATCGTTCTCAAAACGCGGTACGTGTCAACTCCACGTAGTACGCACGCTGCGTAAATTAACCACTTCCCTTTCTGGAATTGGTCCAAATATGAACCACACGCTCTCCTAGTATCGAAAGTGGGTTTTTAGTGGAACTCATCCAATGATGAACAGGGAAGGAAGTTACGATCACTTTCCTAGGAAATGTACGAATGATCCTGAGTGATATGGATTATGATAGCTAATGGAAAAGATGTATGTAAGTACTTCCACATACGTATGTATTCCTTCTATCTTATTTTAGATACTTCTTAGCGAATTTTTAAAGTATGAATCTCGATTATGTTTCACTGGACTTGGTCAAAAATCTCTGGGTGTAACTTATCTGTACATTGCAACCTTCTCCGCCGTTTAGAATAAATTTTCACCGCCAAAACGTAATGAATTTTTATGTATGAGTAAGTCAAGCATTCTAAGTTATTATTTCACTATGGAAGGTCTATACGACCAGATTTGCTAATTAGAGTAAAAGATGTCGCTGAAAGAAGAAAAAATCTCCAGGATTCACGAAAAATCGCTAAATTGGTAACTATTATGGGTCCATATGTATTCCAATTATTTTTCAGAAAATCACTGCACTACTAAGGGGTATCTATGAAACTAAACCATTAGGACGTATATTTAAATTATACCGTATTGTTACGAAATCCATGTTGGAGATAATCACTCTGCTTTTAAATTTGCTCACTCTGTTGCAATGCAATTTTCTTACATTTGTATAACTCTATGCTTATTTTTCTGTCAATTAAAATCTACGGAGGTGGACGCGATGCTGTGGAAATTCATAATATAAAGATGATATATACTTTTCCACAATTTTATTTCAGAACAACCAAACCAACCGGTTGTAAATAAATTTGTAAAAATTATGCATCATCTTTATATTTCTGTTAATTTGTTATTGAACTAAACTTTAAAGCATAGCAACATGTATTCATGATCTGTTAGTACAAACACTTCGGGAAAGATAAATCCGTAAGTCCTAAGTAAAATCATCACGCTCCTATATTTTGTTACTTGTAACTTTTCTAAGATTCATGGATACATAATTTAAATAATAACTGGACTAAGGTTTGCATAAGTTAATTTTCGGGGGAAGGAATTGTTTCCTCAGGATTTTATTCCACGGGATGGTTTCAGCAAATCTTCGCCACGAACATTTTTCCTGTTTTGGATATTATTCGACCCTTCCTTGCATTAGGTTCGTTGCCTTTATGCCCTTGTCCAATACTAACATTTTATTACTCTTCAAATTCATTATCAATGGAGGATAGGAATGCTAATGCCATCGATAGCTTTCAATGCTGTAATCTCGTATTCAGATTCCCAGTTCTTTGTACGAGTATTTTGAGAAAGCATCTCTCTCCATCGCTGCCACGATAATTACTAAATTGGTACGTAAGACTGCATTCATCTGGATGGATGCCGTAAAATCTCCAAAGGTTTTATTAAATCCCCACACAACAATTCGATCCAAATATTGGAATTTTTTCCTTCCCTCTTCCGCCACAGATATCCGCTGGCGTAGAGGTTGTCGCTGTAAAGTTATTTTTTGGCCGTTCGGTACGAGCGATGAGAAATAATGGCGATACCAGATAAAAAGTGCTCTATCGTGTCATCTGACGGCGCATTCAACGCTTTCGAAGTCGTCCGGTGCACTATAATGGGATAGATGGTGAGCACCGATTTCGTAGACAAAAAGTATATCGAAATGGCCTACATGTGGTCTATCGCGATCTGTATTCATGCGATAGTGACCGGTAGATATCGATTAGCGAGTTAAAACTCAGCATTAAACAAAAAGTAGGAACGAAAGATCACACATCGCATCATACCTTCCACAATTGGTTTTAGCTTTAGTGCGAAAAAGGAATTTTGCTGTTATTATAAAAATGTTGTAGTCAACCCAAGTTGGAAAATTTGTATGGATAATGTTAGCGTATGGATGACGATTTTATTTTTTGATTAAATAAACGCGATTTTCTCTAATTTCTCCTAATCTTTTTTCAATGAAAAAGGGTTAAGGTAACTTTGCACATAAGGGTGTGCAACAAGGAAAATTCCCATAGAAAAACGGACTTGATAAAAGTCTGACGTGGCCGGGAATCGAACCCGGGATCTTCCTCTACCCGGTAGGCTGCTTTAACCTCTAACCTTTTTCTGGCCGGGTAGCTTAGATGGTTAAAGTAGCCTCTCGGAGGAGGAAGATCCCGGGTTCGATTCCTGTTAGACTTTTTCATGTCGGCTCTTCCTTGGGAATCCTATTTTAATATTTCTCACTCAGTATTCTATGTGAGATTAGAGGAGGATGGCACCCCAATTGCCATGTGGGCAGCGCTTTCACCTTTGGTAAATGCAGTCCCGGGTTCAATTCCCGGTGGGAGCCCATGTTCGAAATGATCTAAGCTGTCCATGCACTTTTATACATAGAGTAAGAGGTTTACTAGCAAACTTAATCATTAGCATATTAAGTCTGATTTTTTTTACAAATATTTCTTTTTGCAAAAGTAGTTTAATGAAAAATATCAGACCCTTTTTTGCATTTTCTTCAAGTTATGGTGATTCGATGCGATTCGATCTAATGAAGCTGATTAAATTGCAAATTAAAAAGAAGGAAGTGTATATGTTATATAAAATGGCATTAATATACAGCATTAAACCCTATGAAGGTTGTATATCTTAAGAGGCGAAGTCTTGCAACTGTATTATATTTTATAAACCAAATAGTCCTTTTGTCGGCGCAGTACTTTATTAATCTCTATACCTTCTAATAACCTGAATAATATATATAATGTTTTATAAGCTATATTTTACCAAATTTAAATGAATGCAGTGGGCATGGTAGGCGATTATTTTTCTTACCAAAAGAGCCTTTAAAGTTCGGGAAGAAATCATTAGGATAGTAGGTGCGTATTCATAATCTATTTTATTAAACTAAATCACGTTATGGCGTTGTATTATTTGATTAAACTAAAATTCAATTGAGGTAGCCTTGATTTGGTGGAATTACGTAATCGGGATCATTTGGAAATAACCATGCAAATCCCACAAAAAAATAATTCTATTGTATCAAAAGACAACAAAAACATTTTGCTTAAAATAGATCCGTATTTTTGCATCTTAGACTAGCTATTCAAGCAAAATTTTAAAATTGCGTTGAACTGAGAATTTGTGAAGCACGGAGACTCCTCAGCCTAGTTTCCTGTCACGCGGTGCAAGATACGCACGCGATCTCTTCTATCTCTCGAATTAAACATAGGAGTCAAAATTGTCAAATTATCCTCTCTGTATACATGGTGGAAATCGGTGTGTGGTTGTGGTTTTTTATTCAGAAGTCACGGCTAGCGTGATTCGTTGACGTGCATTGAAGGTCCCGAGGGAATCGTGAACAGAGCTGCGAAGGTCTCCCGTGCCTTTTCTAAACTCCGGATGTAATGTTTTCAATTTTGTGTTCGGCGCGTTTTACACGTTATTATGGTATTTAATTCGTGTTATGATGATATTCGATAAGTGGTTGGGATTAGGTAGGTGGTAATAACAAAATTCTTGTTCCATTGGCCTCAAGATCAGGTTATGTATAAAAATATGTTGTTGGTTTTGAACTTAATATTCGTCCTTTAGTTATTTTCTTAAAAAGTAATTTTCTGTAAATCATCAGCAATGCAGAGTGCTCTTTTCTAATAAGAGGTGTATTACGAGTTCATCAGGATCAGCCAATACAGTTTGAGAGCAAGTTTTGAACGCTATTTTAAGAAAAAGGATATAGTGACTCCAGTTTGAGAGCAGCATTACTGTCCCGTCTTATTGCTGCGACTTCTTTCTTTTAGATTTTATTCCATGCTTTGTTCAGCAATCCGCTGTATGTATTCTAATGGTTCTTCAAAGTCCTGCTCTGTATTTTCACTTCGAATCATGTATTTCAATCTATACCATTCTTAGATGTTTCTATGCATTTACTTATTAAAATCTAATTGTAGTATAAATACATTATATTGAATTCTTCTCAAACTGTAGTTGTCTATCAATTCAGATTTGTGTTCAGTCTAAGTTATGCAGGAATGACATTTTTTCGAGTTTTAGTTCGTAGGAAGCGAAGGAAGCTAATTTCCAACTTGATGATAGATAATGACTAATTACTTCCTAATTGCGTTTTGTTGGCACGACGCTATGACGAGCTTCTACGTCATAAGTTACGACATACTAACTCAAACGACGAAGAAAAGAAGACGAACAATCGACTTTTATCTCGTCATAACAACTTTCAAACCAAAATCATAAAAGAGAATTCGTTTTAAAAGGCTGGTTATTCGCTTCGAGATTTCAAGACTTCGAGACGTTTCTCGAATTTTCTATGAGTTCTGTGAAGCATTTACATTATAATTAACAATAAGTTATCAAGCGAAAGATATGTTAAAGATTTGAACAAATATTTGACGTGGAACTAACATGTAGATTCCTGCTCAAAGTCAAACAAAGTCACACACATTTTTGCAAATATTTTAGCCGTCTCATAATACATAAGAATAATTTAGCAATTAAATAATAAGTAATTAATATTCGGCTGCTATCGTATATTTCTGCGGGAATCTGTGTTAAACCCTATCAGAAAATTTTAAAATATAAAAAATAGCTTTCATAGTCTGATTCTCAAAATCTCCGAATAAAAATCTGCAGAATTTTTACAAAAAAAGAAAAGAAATCCTCGTAGATAAATTAAAATCAAATTTACATTAAACTAGTGAATTCAAAATGATTGTGTATTTCGATTTCAACTAATACGAGCGTTATATGGATAGATTTCTGCGTATTTAGGATCAGTTCTAGCCATTCCATCACATAAGTCTGTTTACTAATTAAACTAAATCCATTATAAAATTACGTAATGATCTACGCAATAAAAAGTCGGTATGTTAAATAGTTAGCGAAGGTGAATCAAGGAGAAAAACTGAGTATCTTACAATTCATGCGATGTTTATATAAATGCATCTATTCTTTTTCATTTTGAAAATGGAGGACAAATATTTCTTTCCTATTAGGTTTTCAATGATAAATTGTTGTTCTCGATACATACGGAAGGAACAATTCGTAATGGAAGATAAATTGTACCTCGTCAGATGCAGTAGCTATATATTTTTTACGTTATATCTCCGTTCGGTATTTTCTCGAAGGGAGAGAAATATCTCCCCAGGGCAAGCAAAATTTACTGAACCCAGCAAAAAGCATTCCGGCTGCAATTCAGCTATTTTCACTTCCCGAGAAGAGATTGACGGAAATTGATCTGGAAATAACAATGCGTGACCAAATTCAGGTTGAATTTGATTCCTTGAATATTCATGCCGTATAAAAGCTCGTTGATGATTAAGTAAAATATCATCCAAATCATTTTATATGTGGGTAAAAGATTCTGTGGATTCGCACTATTTTGATCCGTTATTGTAGATACATCAATTTCGGGTGAAATGGTGAAGCAAGTTTCTATTCTTTTATATTTCTAAACGATGCGTAGATATCCAAGGAAGCATAAATAGTATATTCGGCGTCATTCATCATCTTCGGTCCATGCAACATGAGTTGACCTCTGATCACTTACACTTCTCTCAACAGTGCGTAAGTCCACAAAACAATCTCTGGAATCAATAATCCCGGAGCCCAAGGAATTTCTCAATCGTGCATTTTCTATTTCTTATTTTCGTTTTCTTAATATTGTTTACTGCCCCATTTGTAAGATCTTAGCGTAAATGGGGGCACTTCCCAATTAGCAGTTCTCGATGTTAGAGTTATTTCAACGAAATTGTGATTAAGGTGCCTAGATGAGTTGCTAAATACTTATTGAAGTAAGAATTCACATAATCAAGGACAGTAAGATGTCGTTAGTTGCGATTTGTGTGTTAAATATTATTTTTTCGAAAATTAGGAAACTTTAAACATCGCGAAAACATTTCATTGAGCTGAAACTGAACCTATGGGTTTCTCAAAAAGGTACGCAAGTATGGAAAATTTTGAAACTTAAAAAAATTGACGTCAGTTCCTGTTCGATTTTGCGTGGAACAGCCCAAGCATATTTTATTTCCAGTAAATTATTCATCTTCCGCTCCTGATTTTTAAGGTTATCATTGAAAATTCTACTATGACGTTGTGCAGTGTTACATCTCCAATAATACGAAGCCATTGTTCAATACCTGAGTTTTACTTCGAATCATTTTCACCATTCTATTGAATGGTTCTTCTGTTTATTGAACAGCAAATGTTTGCAGATGTTTTTTAACCTTATTTAAATTTGCTGTATAGTTTATCGTTACTGTACGTTGATTCGCTGTTTCATGAAGACACTTTCTTAAATGAGTCCATCTTCTCTCTGAATATGCGCCTCGTGAGAAACACCGAGAGGAAGTCTTAACCCTTGGGTCAGAGTTCACCTTGAACTGAATTTAGCATAATGCATTTACGTTAGAATTCTGTGAACCTGCTGTTAAATTCTCCGACATATCGTACACGACTCCAGTAAAGAGAGACGAAAGAGCATGACCGAGAGTCTAAGGAAACAGCGGACAGCAATTGCAAAGTTAACAGTAACTAAAGACTACAAAAAGGTGCTTGTTTGTTATTCATATGTTATTACTGCTGATGTAACTAGCAACTTAGCGTATAAATGCGTTGAAATTGCTGATTTTAGCTAATCCTCATTCATTTTCCTTTCAGCTAATTTTTATAAAGTATGGCTTAAATTTCCGCTATTAAAATTGTAAGTGATGTTATAAATGTATTCATAAAGGTGGCCATGTATAACTGAGATTCCTTTTACCAGATTAAGGCATAGAATGTGCGGTCTTGCCTTCATAGGTCGTTCGAGGTCACCTCTACGTGCCTTTGAGGGTATATTTACACACAATGGAAAACACATTCCAAATGATAAATGCACTACAGGAAGGGTATAGCAGCGTATAGCTCGAAATAACTCGTAAAAATTCAGGAATACATACCTTGATACCGATATAAAGATATTAATGTGGAAATTAAGTGTACGCAGTTAGCCAAAGGACTTAGAGATGTAAAATACGTAAAAATAAACTTTTTTCTTCGAAGCGGAAGGAAATCTCGTGATGGCTCGCGTTTGTCCGCTCTCCATTTTATTCGTAATTACTTTGCTGGCCATTTTCCAATGTGTCAGAAGACCTCGAGATTAAAATAAATCCGTCTCTACTCATTCGAATTTGAGACGCTCCTGCTACAATTTAGGATTGACAGCGGAGATATTTAGACGGGCCATTCAAGAATCTGGACAGAAATCTGTGCTAAAATTTTCATAGCATAAACACTTCAGTCGTAAACAAACTAATTTGTAAAATTATGGAACAAACTCTATTTTGCGTATAATGTGTAACAAACTTCATCAGTAAAATCAAAAAATATTTCATTTAAAAAATGAATTGTCGCAATGAGATCTTTTTCATCTCAGCTAACCATTCGTGGAAGTTTTACTATCAGACTATAGCCTCTTTATTACTTGTCATCGTTTATGGCGTTTTTATGGTATAACAACGCTCTCAACGTAAATGGTAAAGGGTAGGAAATAAACAAATGCTGATAAGTCGGAAATTAAAATCGCACGTAGTCATATTCAGTCTCCATGAGTTAACCGTAAAATTAAATAAGTACAGATATTTCACATTGAACGAACATAAACTTACTTTTACTTTAACATGCCGAAGAGATTTTTAATGGAGATAAGAGATCTTGGAGCCGTTGATACATTTTGATAGTACTCTATCTAGCATTCTGACCAAATTGCTCCCTTATTTTGAGATTTACCGCAAATAATATTCTTTCCAAAGTCGGTAATATGCACAGTGTATACGCTCAGAAACGCTGCAATAACGAGTAACTGAGGTTTGTAAAAGAAAATGGGAAATACTGTATTCGGGAAACAACTATAATAATATAGAAATTTTATGCGAACAGATGAAAACTACATTAACTGCTTAAAAACCTACAATGCAGTAAAAGATGTATATTTTCATAGTTTCGGCCTTTGTATTTTGAAGTTAGGCTCAGTAAAAAAATAAATGATAATTCTTAGAACAATTTTAAAAACCAATTTTTTATCGAATAACGTCATGAGTATCATATTTTTAAGTTATTCGTCTCGACTGCAGACCCTTTGAAAGTTTCAATAGCGATTATAGAACGAAACTAGTTTAGATAATATAATTGTAGGTTTGATGTTGGGAAAACCCATGGCGAACATTTCTATAATTTTTTACTTATGAATTCTATAAATTATAGAAAAAATTGATTTAAAGCAATTATAATAGGATAATTACAGAGACAGCTCAGACGTATCCATGATCACTCCAAGCTGTTCCGACTTTGGAAGATGATTTCATTTCCAACAACGTTATACTTCCGTTGAGAAAGGAAATTGTAGCCTCTGAGGAAAAAGCTAGTTGCGTTCTAGTCTAATTCAATAGATTCATGTTTGTCTATTGCTACTGAGTAAAGGAAAACATAACTTTGATTTACTTTTCAGTTAATCTTCTCCTTGAAAATGATTCATTCATAGATTTCCTTTGCTATACTTACATGGACCTTTTTAAATCATAGTTGTTTGACTCAATGGGGAAGCAACACCAAAATACGTCACTCCTCATCTCCCTTAGTTACCTCATTCCCTCTTCAAAGCCTTGCGTGTGAAATCGGCCTTTGAGCTGATGTCTTCTCTGATATTTTATCTTAAAATACGTTAGTGTTTTATCTTATAGGTCTAATCTTATATCCATGATGTCATTCATTACTCTAAAGGGAAGTAATATCTTGTCTACCGTTTATTTTAGGTGTAGGAAACATTAAACGAAGATAGAAGCTTGTTGACAGTCTGAGACAACTGCCTAGGAAGCCAGGGTCAGGTGAGCAACAAAATGCTGCAATGTAACCGATGTAATACATATGAATCCTAAAATCACATAGCTCGTGAAGTAGAAATTCATTGGTATGATTGGACAGCGTTATTGTTCTTTAATAATTTACCTCACTCTAAATTTGTCACATTGATAAGATGTAAATATTTGAATTTGCAAATCCTTAATACGCTCGTGAACGAAGATAAGATTATTTGATATCTGAAATTCATATATTTTCGTCCAATTTCCTAGACTAATTTTTTTTAACTACCAATTGATGATGTGGTTTGAGCTGAAGGTTTTAATAAGTAATTAATTCTTTACCTTACGGGATTTTCAATGCAGTTTTTCTTTCCATGTTAAAATGTCCGAATGGATGGGTTGTATTATTCTTTGGGATCGTAAACAGTTAATTACCTTTTACCAATTACCTTTCATATGCAAATGATTGTGTTTTTGAAGAGTTTGAAGAGTTTGAAGATTATTTTCATTGTTTATTTTTATTTATATATTTCCCAATTTGTCACTTACAGCTTAAACAGCCAAACTTATACTTGGATTTTTGTTGTATTTCTACCATTTCCTAAATATTGTCTTTGGAATTATATCTCCGACAAAAACCTCTTTGCGCATGAGATTTAACCACCTTTTGTATCATTAGGTATTCGAATCGAAAAAGACGTTGTTAGATGCTCGTTCCGTTTAGCTTCCTTGCATCTTTTCTAAGAAAGAAAAGTTTCCTCTCAGATAGGAGCGAAGTTTCCTTTTGGCACATTAATATTCCATCCTGGATAGCCGAATGACGCTCGTCTTCTATGAAAACGGCTCCAGGTTCGATTCCCGGAGGGGAGCATGGTGACTAGCCAGTATCGTGATTAACCTGGGAAATTACCTGGTTTAAGAGTTAGCGGATCCGCTGTGGTCTTTGAGAGCTAATAAAATTCGGTGTAGGTATGCTAGCAACTTATCACCGTGGTAAATTCACAAGAAAGGACGGACTGGTACTATAACCGGGATCTCCACACTTCTTGTCGGTTGCTCGATCCATTGCGCTTTCCGGCTAGAATATTCTAACTTAGGGAGACTGTAGGTAAGACTCTTTTCATGTCGTTACTTCGTTGGGATTTTCCAGGTGCACATCTTTATTTATTTATATAAAACAAACAGGTAAAAAATACCCAAAAAATTGTGTTTTAATAAAAACATGACAAATAAATAAGTCAAAGTTAACAAAAAAGAAATCGATTGAAAAAAATGTCGTCTGAAATATAATAAGAATAAAGGTCACTAAAATTAATAAACAAATACAGAAAAATATTCACATGCCAGTAAAGAAACCAAAACACACCGTAAGACACACGGAGACTTAAAAAAATATTTAATAATTCTTCTCCTAAATATCACATATTTGTCACTAAAAATGTCAGTCAGGAATATTTCTTAGCACCTCGTTTGCCTTTGCCATGATTCTGGTAATCGTCGAGTATTTGTAGCAATTCACTCTACAGGCTTGAACATAGAAAGGGAAACTTCTTGTCTGAGATGCAGTGCCGGATTTAGGCAGTAGGCAGAGTGGGCAGTGCCCATAGGCCTCTACCAAAATGGGCCTCCACCAAGGTGACAAAATGTAAAAAAAAATTGTAAAAAAATGGGAAACCCGACAACACCCCGTTGAGTCGCGGAGAAAGAGGGAAATTTCTCATCAAGTCAAGACAGATTGGGGGGGGGGGGAGAGGCGAAAAACGTCCAAAAAAGGCCTCCACCCGTTGGATTGCCCATAGGCCTCATATACCCTAGATGTGATATACCACTGCTGAGATGGTACTTTAATTTGAATGAGTTCAATAAGTTTAGTACAGTCGGAAGTGTCGCCAGTTATAATTTTCCTCAGAAGCAGGTCCGCCATACATCTTCGGTAAGAAAGACGAAGAAGGTTACACCTATGGCATAACATATTACAAAAATGCTCTCGGACGTAGGTTGGGAATCCTTGAAAGACAGGAGATTGGAAGCTAGGCTGCCTTAATACCCTGCCATTAATACCCTGCCACACGCCGAATGGCGGCTGGCAGGGTATTAATATAGATGTAGATAATTTGATGAATATAGATGTAGATGTATGTACACCTTTCACCCTTAAACTGTGATAATGACTTAGCCCTCATAGGGAGGTTGCGCCATGGACTTATGCTTCCTTCATCTTAATAATTCATCGTCAGAACACGGTATTTCGCCGGCGTATGAGTAGGTACGTGTTCTTGACCGCGTGCTCTCGCCTTCTTCTGTGAACAGAGTAGAAAGTTGGAGAGTATTTCTTCGAAACAGTTCGAAAACAGAACTCACCCAAGGCCGCATGCGCTTCTGCAGTGCTTTTTCTGGATTGGTCAACGTTGCCAGAAACGTCACTTATGAATTTCTAGTCCAACTTCCTTGCGTCATCGAAAAAATACGGTTCCCAATATTTGAATTTTAATACCACGCCGAGAGGTACTAATGGGTAAGGTGTGGATTTAGGTAAATCTTGCGTTAACACGCGTCGGTGGTGTCTCGAGGAAGTCAAGCTCTTTGGAATCTATGATTAATGATCGGCGCTTCGGAGAGACGTCTGACTGTTGCCCGAATGTCATGAATCTTTTCGTAGCGGAAGTCTGTCAGAAATGGAGCGGATGCTGTCCGAACACTGCCCTCGCTTCATGGGAAGCACCCCTTTCTTCTGGTTTGCCAAGGTCATCCGCCGGTAAAATGCCGGTGGACGCATCTCATCCATAATCGACATTCATTCAAGCCGCCGAATTGGATGGGGCATAATAACCGGTTTCTTTCGCAAAAAACTTCAATGAATTAGTTATTAATACCGTGAGATGAAATAGAAATTTCAACATTCGGGGTTTGGAGGCTCAAAGGATCTGATCAGCCTTATTATATTTGGCTCGAACAGGATTTATAAGAATAAAATTACAGCTACGCTTTTCCACAAATGTAAGTCCTATTGAAAACACTACCGGTTTAAATACATTTGCTGTAAAATGTAATTGTAATTTTATTCTTACGTATCTTATTCATATGAATTCCCACTCCGTAAAGCATGCCTGAGTCGATTTTATTTATCTCGAATTATTAATTATATAATGCGTTGATAACATGCATAAAATAAGTTTCGTACTGCTGATTCGAATCATAAGAAATACCACTCAGCGCCAAAAATATTCATTGTGAAATATATTGGACTTGAGTATATTGGAGTACATTTTTTATCCTACATATTTATAATAATAATAATAAATAATAATAAATTTATTGTTCCAAAGACATACAAAATATGTATAGGAAAGGTCACTTTATAGTGTAGTATATTCCTTTTATATTATTAAGTCACTTTATTACAGAATTTTAAGTTTCATATACTTACATTGTTTATAGTTTAGTATTCATTTCTATCGTATGAATATGTATTCGTTATCAAAGTGTGTCTGTTCTATGGAAGAATATACAAGTATGTTCGGTAATACTGGCTATGGAATTATTTGACCTGTATTCCGTCGACTCTAGTTCTTAAAATGCATTAAATGAAAACTGTTTCTGCTCTCCGGCTGATTAATTTAGTAGATTGAAATCTTTTGTTATATTTAAATTATATAGTATTTTTATTTAGCAAGTTGTCGGTGATATGGAGTTTGTAATTTAATTGATTGCTCGGGTATGTTGTATTCAAAGTCACCGTTATGAAGTAATTGGAAATTAGTCGATGTATTAATCAATATGTATTATGTTACTTTTAACAACTACGTCAAGTTGTATCATTCGTAAGGAAAATGTCAGTGTTGCGACAATAATCAATCCATTGTTATAGGGTACTGTCGGTTCTGGTTATGGCTTTCTCGCCGGAAAATTCGTCCAATTGTCACGTAATCAATGATAACAACATTGTCATTGTAAATCAATTGACTCACTCTAAACAGAAATACGTGAAATATTTCTCAACTTTGATTTGCAGATACGATTTCGGACGTGACCAAAGCATGGTTGTAATCAATGGGGATATCTTTCTTTGGACCAAAATCCCAGATCATCGTTTATCTTTAATACTTCATCCTATTTCAAGAGGTTCTAGGAATGGATCTAAACACGTTTTTTCTAATCTTCAGAACTTATCTTTTCGGGTAAATGAATTGCGTTTCATTGCAAACAAAAAAATATGGTTTTCGCTCGAATTGAAATTCTTATAGGAGCAAGCATCGGAATTATACATTTTGAGTGTTAGATGTACGCCCGTTTCTCTTCAAATACAGGTTCTGTATTCACAGCAATGTTTCTTTTTATGATTATTATTCTATCGGAAGTATGAATTGCCTGTATTTGATTTTCACATCCTGTACATTAGATACACAGGATTCACCTTGACTCATCCAACGAAATACTCAATAAGTAAATAATTTCAAAAGAAGAACTTTAACTTTTATTCTATCTATATCAGAATTTAAGTTGGATAAATAAAGGAATGTTGGTATTCGATCAATAATCTCAACAAGTGATGATATTAGAAACCATTACTGGCTGACGAAAATTCACCAGGTCATGTTTTTGTCACGGTAAAAACATTTAATTCGTATTATTAACTACTTTCGTTATTATTGCAACAAAAGACATTTTATTTCATTTTTATGTATGCTCAGGGTCCGAAATTCGGCTAATCGGATTTTTCTGGTTAAGGGAAGGTTGTGTCTTTGTAAATAGTAATAACCATTTAGATATTTGTAATTGGGATCTTCATATTTCCATTAGAGAATTTATTATTTTTATTATATATCCTATCTTTAACCGCATTCTCGTAAAAGTATTTAAAACTGTTAAGCATTATTCACTATTATTATGATTGGTAAGTAATGACAGCGAACACTTAAAATCACATTCATTAAAATATCGGTCTTAATACTATATCATATAGTAATTTAATTAATTCATGTTATCACTGATCTAACCAATAACTCTACTTTTTATTTTTGTAATGGTGAGTACATTTGAATTAATTACGGGGAAGTTATGTACATCGTCTCCTTCACTGTGGATGTAAGCGAAGAATTCAGCTTGGGTTATAACTTTCTAATAAATTAAATACACGTGAAAATTCCGCTGCCAGCGTTAATTCTACGATTCAGCGAACACCAGAGAAGTATTTTTTTTGGATCGAATGATCTTTCGGAATTCTAATAAATGAGTTTTCACATTTACCGTAGGCGTTGTTCAGACATTCATGCATGCCTTTATTTATTGACGTATTCCTCAAAACAAAGGTGTTGTAGAAATGCACTTATCTATTCCGTTTGCTATTATCTATCTGTATTGGCAGTTTCGATAAGGCTAAACGTGATTATTTCGTCTCTGTGAACCCTACGATATAATTAAAATATAGTGATATTTAGAATCGTTCCAATAAAATCCGAGCGTACCAATTTTCTCTTCATTCTTCTTTCCTGTTTGTTATTGATCAATGAAACCATTAACTAACATTTCGGTTGGATGGTATTTATTAATTTTTCACGAAGCAAAAATTCCTATTTAGAGTGATGGTATTACAGGTACTAAAACAAAATAGAAAGAAAAATAACTTTTAACAAGGATATCTTTCTCAACGTACTAACTTGGTTACACTTAGCATTAGTCAATAGTTAAAAGAGCATTTTCGAAATGTTATAGGAATGGCGAATAGAATACGATTAATTATATATTCCCTGAACCCTAGGGATGGAATTTATTGCAGGATTTGGGATCCACATGAAGTATATTTATGTATTTAGAGTAATCTCAGATGTGGAGTCATGGTCCAACTTAAAGCAGCTCGTTTCCTCTGTTAATATTTCATGTTCAATGGTAAAGTCACGAATACGATAAAATCCCTTGGGTGGAAGGTTCATTAACTGACGAAAGATTTTCGAAACATTCATCAGTTCAGAAGTTTTAGACGAACTGTATGACATCGTAATTCCAGTAAACTTCCTGCTTTAACTTCTTTAAATATTTCCCTGAAGATCTTATGGAATCAATCATTCCAAGAACATATCACTACAAGATAAAATTGATATGCTGAAGCGTGACTTCGTGGAATGGAATAGACATTTTTTGAAACCACTACAAGATCATCGATGATACGTTACGCAATACAATATTTTACTTAATCTTTATTTTTTCTAATCGTACTTTTATTTATTCATCCTCTTAATTATTAAGTATCATTTGGAAGAGGTAGTTAATCTTTTTCGGCTGAACTTTGAAAAAATTGTATCTTGCATTTCACCTCAGCTATCGAATTTATATTTTCCTTTTTTAGTAAACGAAAGAATCATTGGTTATACTCATCTCTTGGAGATGGAAAGGAAAAGTAAAATGACTATCCGTATGAAATTATTCTTCACCGAAACTTCAGCGGCTTTGTACACAATTCCTTCCTAGCATTGGATGTCATATTCAGGAAGCTCTTCGCTCTTAGATATTTCAAGGTCAGTTTTATTTTTTACATCCCATCGCAGCAAATGTAAGAAATTTTGACCTATTAGGGGCATATTCTAATTATGTATTATCATTCTACGTGTGGTGCGATCATTGAAGAAATCGTGGGCGAAGTACCTCACTCCTCATTCTTCCAAGTAAGTCTCATTCTCCCTAATGGCATTGGTAGCTAATGATTGAGGAAGTGAGGTACCCACCGGCGTTTTGACTGATTTTTTTTACAGGCAAATGCGATTATCGCAATTACGATTCAAGATCATGTATTGCGCCGAAAATGCGTTTCCTCCGACATTGATAAATCGAAGTGATGTTTTTGATCCTTCCGGAAGAAAACATGTATCATTTCGTCACCGGACATAACGCAAAAATGAGCTAAAAAATAAAAATATACTGTTCACAGAATAATATATTTATTCACACGACCATCACTTCGGTGTTACACCACCATCAAGACATAGGATGTATATATCAGCATAAATTCTAAGATAATAATAGTAATAAACTATATTACGCAATCAAATAAGTAATACTTAATTTAGCAGCAGTAATATTTTAACTCTTTATTAAAAATTTTATCTTCAAAACTGGCCATGATCGCGTTTATCTGTGTCAGCATTAGTCCATTTACGCATTTATGCCGATGGGGTTATATAATTGTGGACTTTTATCAACGGTTATTTAATCGCACGGTTTTGCCAATGTGCGGTTTTGTCGTGTCGGTATTCATGCTTGTGGGGTTTTATGGTGTGCGCTCTTGTGGTGTGGGCTTATGTCCGGTCACGGAAGAAAACACGTATCATTTCTATCGATTCCCTAAGTGTTCATCCTATCCCGAGTCCCACTCGGCTCGACTCGGCTCCCCTCGAGGGGAGAGGAAGGGGCCGCTCGGCTCAGTTCGGCTCGCCCTTCGGCAGAGCCAGGCTCGTGGCCACACGGCTTTGTAATCGGCGGCCATGGTCGATTCCGTCGCAAGCAAATCTTTCATGAACCCAGAGTTCCTGGCGGGTTTCATACAACTTTACCGTGATTTGCCCTCTCTGTGGAACGTGGGCGACGCAGATTACACCAACAGAGCGAAGCGAAGCGATGCTTGGGACACGCTCGTGGAGTTCACTCGATCGAGAATCCGAGATGCTGACCTTCCGTTCGTGAAGAAGAAGTTGGAAAGCATTCGGGCGTCTTTCCGGAAGGAGTTGCGACGCGTCAAAGAGAGCAAGAGAAGCGGAGTGCCCGGGGAATATGTTTACAAGCCGACGCTTTGGTACTACGATCTTCTGCTGTTCACGGCCTTCACCCCGGACCAAGAAAGCGTCTGTGCGAGTAAAAGTAATTTGAAGGCGGAGTATGAGGATGACCACGCGGTTCAGAATGGGGAGGAGTCGGTTGAGATGCAAACAATGGTGAGATGCTGATGACTGTCCTCTCACGCTGCGCTATGTTCTATTATTGTTATGAAATAGGATATGAAACACGTCTTTTTATTCCTAAATTATCCAGATGTGTTTTTTAATTTTTAACTGTTGAATTTTCTCTCACGTCAAATGTAGTATGTTTAACTTCAAAATTGTTTTCATTTATTATTATATCATTATGTTAATATTTTATTTTGTTTATTTGTGATATTTATTATTTTCTCATAGTGTATCATTTCAGTTTTTCCTGTTGCTGAATTCATTTTTCTTAAATTTGTTACGGTATGCTTTTGTGGTTGCAATGTCATACTCTGCTTTTCTTTACATCTTTTAGCTTATACAATCAGTAGGTTTGCGCGGTTGTTTCACACCCTCTTTCTTCTTGGATGTTTTTCTGTAGTGAGTCTTTTTTCCGAAGATATTACCTCAGGTTTTCTTACATCCATTCTTTTTGAAGTTTTCCTCTCTATCTCTATTTCCTTACTCACTACATATGTTTTTAGTATCAATGACGAAAGGTTAAATGGAAGATGAGACTTTTCGGTCTCATTCTCGCTTTAATAAAGACCTTACAGGCGTTGATTGTTTCGTATATATTTACGCTTCTATTCAAATGCCTCTGGCAGATTCTCCTTTGTTCACAAATCTTTCCTTCCCTTCCATCAATAGAATATTTTCATGTACGAATAGAATTTGGTTCTGGAAAAGGGAAAATCCATCTTCCTTTTCTTATTTCTCTTTTCTATGGCTATGTTGACACGAAAGATGCAAAATGATATAAACGATGCTGAAATATAGCTTTCATCTTGGTCACTGCTTACTAAGAGCGATGAAAAGTCTTCTTCATATTGTCATGGTGTTACTTTTACATATTAATTTTTCACTCATACCATTCTGACTTGTTTAGGTAAAAAGGGCATTAAATTCATTCAACTCTTTTGCCCCCACCGGGAGATTTCTGCACCCTACATTAAGCATTAATTAAAAGCTACAGGTTTAGCCTTTCTCTAATAGCATTTAGCATTTTTTCTACTCTTGATGACTACTCCATTTTATGAACTAACGTATGATTTATATCGCACGTTTCATCCAGAGGAAACTAAACATATTATCTAAATGTTCTTATATTTCCAATTTATACATTTTCCATTGCCATTTTCATATGCTTATTTTGGGATTAAGCTTTCTCATCTTCATCGAGACGAAAATTAATGGTTGTCTTCTTTATAATCCTTTCACTCTTTATAGGCTTTGGTAGCCGAGTGGATAGCATTCCAGCTACGGTATCGCTCCTACCCCAAAGTCCCGGGTTCGAATACGGCTGATCGGACTTTTCCGATCAGGGAATGGTTGTGTGTGTTCGTTGTTTCTGTTGCCTCGGTGAAGCACCTTTTGACAAGTTCATGAGAGCTTAGGGGGACTTCACTGATAAAGAGCAACAGTTTCTAAGCAGGAAACAAAAAGAAAAAAATCAGTAATTTAGCTGTAAAGCGCTTGATTTTTCATCATTGCCCGCCTCCTTCAATATCTTTCTCTTAACCCAAACATTTCTATACTCTTTGCTTACATCCGACTGATCTCCATGCAAAGATGATTACTTAAATACTTTTAAAAAATTTGGTTTTGCTAATGATGTAAAATATCAATTTTCTCGATCGGTTGTTGTACTCAAGTTTTCTGTTTTCTTTTAGCAAGATCTAAGGGATCAAGGGGAACAGATATCCAATCTGGTTTTGCCTCCACAACCACGGAAAAGGAAGAAAGCGAAAAACTCTTCGACAGCTCAACTATGGCGTCAGAGTCTAATTCAGAGAGTAATTTCGTCTACAAGCCAAAAGGATGATGAATATGACACACTGGGCAAAACTTATGCAGCTAAGCTGCGTCGAATGCCAGCATCACAGAGGGACCTCGCCGACAGGTTAATCCATGAAGTGTTGTTTAAGGGTCTAATGAATCAACTAACGCCATCCACTGGCTACGACTCAGACACAACTCGTGATATGATACCAAGTAATGCAGACTTGCAGGTTGACTGATATCAAATGAAAGAATCATCGTTTAAAATGGATCGCAGAGCACATGCTTGACGTCGATTTTCCAGTCTAGGGATATTTTTTTATTATAAAAAGATCGATTCTTCAATATTGTCTCGCCAAAAATAGTTTATGAAGCGCCAAAATTCCAGGAGAAAATATGTTTAATTTTCAAAGGATATTGTATTTTTATATTGAGTTAGTAATAGTTTATTAGCTGTATTTCTAGAAGTTAGTTTATGTACACGATGTAAGATGTTACACAAAGATTTTGCGCTACTTCTTCTTGCTACTATGTTGGGAAAGTTGAGGCAGATGATGCCCTGGTTAAGTATCAAAGAATAGTTGGTGGTCTTCGGACTTGAATAACATTCCATGTTGAGTTTTATTTTTCAATAAAAAATTAAAAAAATAATCATCACAGCTTATATTATTTAGTTGTGTAACTGTACAGTTGATCTTTTTAATTTCTTTTCATAATCCTCAATAAAGTTTTCTACAAGTGTGATTTTTTAAAGGAGTGTAGATTGTTTTATTTTAAATCAGTAATAATTACGGGTGTGAATTCTATGATGAAAGTGAAATCTCATCGCTTTCATGCGTTGATTTTATAGAATTGGATTCCACGAATAATTTTATCAACCAATATACTCCCCTAATTTTAGCACTTCATTATCTATGATTATTTTGTATCTCCAGCTTATCTGACTCCACCAGAAAATAACTACAATCTAAAATATTAACTGCCAATATCGTCATAATTCTCTTCTACAACACCTATCTCGAGGGCGTAGAGCTGATTTCTAATCCGCGGGCCGCTTGAGGTTCTCGAACCGCATTGCATAACTGGAAGCTGTATGAAATTGTGAGGATTTGTCTTCCAATAAATAACTTGCATTTTCTCCGACAATTCTTCTTGAGAGACGTGTTAATTTTGTGCATATAATTTTAAGCATATATCTAGAACGTACATCATCACTATTCTCTTTTTCAATTTCTGGGACTTTTTCACGATTATTTTCACTCATTTCTGGGTATCTTCCGATTAAAGTAATTGAGGATGGAGAGGGATCCATTTCCCACTATTCGTATTTTTTTAACTTTTTGCTCGACTGGCGGAAACCCAGCCCAGTCCGACTTGTTGCTTTGTATCGCTTGTCTCCGAGTTAAAAAAGGCCTACCGATTTCTTACTCCTTTCTAGGCTTCACAGGAAATATCTTGATGGACTCATGTATTTTACTAACAGATATTGCTAGTATTAAAAACAAATTTTTAAAATTAATCATACGTAGTAAGTCTAGGAAATTTTTGTTGGAATTTATTAGGTGCATGGCAATTATGCAGTAGTATTTATATTATTTGTAGCTGTTATTATTGTTAATTGTCCATACTGTTCTATGGATGCTACAATAGTTGTATATATCCGTCGGAATAAAAGCAATGTAATATTTTGTTCGGGAAGTCGGTACGTATGACGTTCCTTTCTTCGAACACAAAAACTCGACCCTTAAAAGAATTATCAAACTAATAATTGACTTCTATTATTTCATATGCTAAATAATTGGTAACGGTGCAGTTTTTGTACAATTTTCTTGTACATTTTTTGTCGATTTCTGTTGATAATGACGTATTGCAAAAATTATTTATCCTGTCCTATCCTACGAAGAGCTAAGTGCACTATTTAATCTTTGCCATTGCGTCAGACCCTGACTTAGCAGAATGTTCGATAAATGCCGAACAACCTCACGATACAGAAAATTGGATATGGGTCTCTTTTATTCACAGCATTAGTTAAAAAATTAAGAAAGTCTCAGTTGTTTTTTGACCGGTCTTTACTTTCGCTCCTTATTGTTCAGAAAGAATTTCGCGCGGCAAAGAGGGAGGAAAGAATATTCACATCCGATTCCCAAATAAATAGATTCTTAATGGCACTCTCCAAAATATCTCAGAAAAAAGAGTTGACCTCAATACCAACTAAAATGGGGTCTTACTGCTAAGTTAGTGAACTATTTCGATTATTTATATCCCTTCCACCGACCAGAGGAGAGAATGGCAAACTCACAGATATATATTACTAGATAGGCAGTGGCGGTGGAGGGGGTGAAGCCTCGTGATGCGCATGGCGGCCATCTTACGATCACCCAAATTTGAGCGTATTCGTATTCTATTTCATAGGAGCAGGACGTAACACTACGCGATAAACAGAATTAATGGCTTGAATTAGACCATCAATTACAGATAAAATAACCATTATTCTCCATTGAGTTATAGTAACCGAGACAAATATTTTTTTTCGAAGTATACCAAATGTTAAATGATAAAAACATACTCCGAGAGCGAAACTAAGGTAGCATTGTACACAAAAGATTAAAAATGTTTCCGCTATTTAGATTATGATGAACATTCCTTAATAACTGACTGATTTAGAGCCGGAGGTTGCAATCATTTTATCGACAAGGCGGAAGATATTAAAAAATAAAGACATTTATAATAAGTGGCATTTATTTATTGCATGGCACACGGACGTCTCTGTTCGTGGAATAACCGTAACTGGGAAATTACTTATGATATTGATGTTTGAAATATGAAGTTTATGTCAGATATAATTTAAACAATAGAGATTTTCAAGGCTATATATTCTAGGTAAGAATTCTGCAGCTTCATACATAGATTAGATACGGTTAAATTCTGGTTATAACGTCCCTCACTTTTACGCGGTTTCGAATGTACCGCGGGATTCACCATGTCCCCCGATATGATTACATTGACTATTTTCTTTGTTAGTGGTAGGTAACTTTGTGGCGAATTTTTTCTCAACGTGCCGTAACTTCCAGCAATTATGTCAACGCGGTTGGCGGCACATTGAATTATGTAACAATCAAACGCTGAACACTATCGCGCTAAAGGAAAAGATCAGAGTACATATTTTATTAACTTCTATGAAAGTGGGGTCAGGAAGTGGGAGTAAATCATTAAAACATCATTCGCTAATAAATTACTTATGAAATTTAGCTTTACAGTGTTTTGTTTCCCACGCAGTTTCCCGTAATAATGCAGGTGTAAACTCCGTCCCTCTAGTTGTAGCCGAATTTTACTTTATTAGTCAGAGGCAAAATATAACTTCATTGCTCCAACAACGTTGAGGGAAGGGAATGAAGTTACATACCCTACCTCAAACCAGAACGTAATTGTTATTACGATTGAACTTAACAGTTTTTAACAATAACAGTTTAAAAACCATAATAGAGGTTAATTCCATTTTAAAAGGTTTTAACTGGAGGCAGTAGTTCACACTCTAATGAATATTAATCTCCCAAGACAAACCAATCCATATCAAATTCAAACACACAACTACACCATAGGAATCAAGGAATATAAAGAAACAGAAAATGTCCATTTAGAAACAATCTTTATTTACAATTCATTTGTCTTTACTGACACTACACTGAAAAAAACACTGTGGTTGAATCATCCAAAACACTAGCAGAATCAAGTACTAGAAAACAGCATAGGTTTCTGTTATGGAGGGCTTCCAGGAAAGTTTTCCATCTTCTGGTGCCATGATCTTAATTCTTGATGGCAATGGCAATGCAGCACCCAAAAGGAATTAATGTCACTGAATCATCTGTAAAACCGAAGTAGTATAAAAATTTATAGTTAACTGTAAGCACATGACTGAAATTCACATAATGATATCACTTTGCTGTCCATTTGATGACTCAAGTAGTTTTCTTGATTGAGGATCTTTATTTACTTTTGGGTATAAAGTGAGGGATTACTCTTTTTTCTCCAAAAACATTTCTCTATAATGGAAATCTATAAATTCGTATGAGAAATTAAGACCTGTAGTATACATTTTATTTAAACACAAAATGCAATTGAAAATTGCTCAACACTTTCACATCAATTATTAAACACAGGACATAGATGTATTTTAATTGCTAATGATGAGATAATAGTAAGAAATGACAATAATGTCCTAATTTATCTTGAGATTTATCATTAAAATTAGGAAACAAATTGCTTCGCACCTTAATATCTAAGAGTCTATTATTGCAATATTAAGTGAATATAGAATACTTAAGTTCCTTCCACACATATGTATGTATAAAATTATATATTCCTTCTGTGGTCTAATGTACATTTGATTTATGAGGCTTAATTCTATAGGTGAAGTTCGTCCCACCGAAAAAAAATTCTAACAAGCCGAAATGTTTACACTACAAAACGGGAGATTTTTTTACTATACATACCAACAAATACCTAATATTTAATAAGAATTGAAGTCAATGAATTTAACAATATACAATTGTAAGTATGTAATCGAAGTGAATAAATCTACTGATATTTCTCTATATATATTAATTATTGTACGAAACAAGAAACTATCAATCCCAATAAGGATCTCTTTAATTACAATTGATGCTACAGATAAAAAATATTGCTTTTAACTTTATGGCTTGAATAAATTTAATCTAACAAGGTTTGATTCCTTTCAAAAAGTTATTCTTCTTTGAAAATAACGAATCGCTTGCAAACTTTCAATTTTGCACGTCTAAAGTAGGGCCAAGTCACGAGATTTTCCGGTAAAATTTCACTTTAGGACTGTTTGGGAGAAATTCAATATCTCCCTTAATACCGATGATATTTCGACTAAGTGAAATTTTACCACGAGATATAATGTGCAAATGCCTGCATAAATTAATATAAATGTAAATTTAAATTGGTGGAATCAGTAAATAGTCTCAAAGTACAAGCTATCATCAACAATGCGGTTCCGTTGGCTAGAAGTAATTTATTTATTTACCTGTGTAAGGACACATTTTCAGCACCAGGAGTTTTCTTCCTCGAAGTATACTTGAAGGTGCATCCCCACACAACACAATGGTTCACCATTCTTCCTATTTGCAGAGGAAACAACAGAAAAAGTCGGCACGAAATCCTATGCTTTCAAAGCCAAGATGGGTTCAGGAGGGTGACGGTAAGATGGCGGTTACGCGCAAAATTTCTCTTTTGCTGGCTTCACCGCTACCTACGGAAAAGCATAGGCGCTGCCTATCTAGTAATATATATCTGTGGGCAAACTGCTACAAAAATACACTGCTCCGTCATCTACCGGAACAATTTTCACTTATGGATCTTGATTTGATACCGCTAGAGGCACCTTTTGACGTAAAAAATAATTTTCTCTGAAAGTGTTCCATCACGCAGGATTGATAATAGCACCAATTAATGTTTTCCTTATGGTTCTCGGGAAAGGATATGAAATTTTTATGATTTATATTCTGAGGCTATGTGAAATTATTCTAGATACGCTTATCGTGACCAACGAAATAACCTCTTACATGCTCTTAAGAAAAATCTCCACTTAACTTTATGCTCATATTGATTAATTCTCTTGGTATTAATGCTCGCATTGATGAATGCCCGTAACAAAAATGCTCTCATAGCTTTGTAAGCTAAATTATTACGTAAGTACATATAAAACTAAAAATTTATTAAAGGAGATGCCGAATAGTACACGTATACTTGTTTCTTAGGGGTTGATTCTAATATTGAGAACCTTTCATTAAAGCGTATGAAATCTACTAATGAGACGTTTCCTAAAAAACAGACGGGCTATGCGGGAATACCGAGTATTTCACTGGTAGAATTTCAGCGAACGTACCTCTGTTTACTCGACGCCAAACCAACAACTCTCAATAACATAGTCCCTCTTGAATCATCTAATAAACTTTTGATGTATAACAAATATTTCAATCAATACTGGATTCCCACGTCTGGTTACACCGCACTGCACTGCACCGATGTTTTGATTTGTTTACCTTATCATCTGTAGTCGAAAGATGGAACTATTGCATGGAAATATTTGCCTATCGTAAATAGCAGCGTAAGTGCGGTTCAGTCCTGTGTCAATATTACGATGAGATTCGAATATCATTAGAAATAATATATTGCAATCCTTTAAATAATGTGGTTCTCGTAAATATGTGTAGAAAATTGTTCAGATACTGACTTGAGCTCGAAGTCTTACTGATTGCTCGATATTCATATAATAGTTGTAATGAAGTTTGGATGGATTATTGTTATTGTTGATCTGGTGAGTTTATTCCTTTAATTTTTAAATAAAATCACTGCATTTTTTGTAATAAACGTTTAGAAATTCATTTCGTGCGAATCGAACCGGTTCTTTTCTTTCTATGGTCATGTCCTTTTATAGAATAAACGGTTTTACCAGTTAAACTTGTCTGTCTACTAAAATCGCTCGCATCTTTTAGTTATAGCTGCATGTTACCAGTAAGTTCGATGTTAAAATAGACGAACACCCCGTCATACTGGCTTTCTGGAAACATCTCAATAAATTGGGGCCAAACCGATCAGAATTCCTCGCCGTAGAAGCCGCAATGTTGTGTTTTGTGGTTTGGTTAGACATTGGGTGAGCAGTTTCATATTGGGTGGTCTGGTGGCATCTCTTCTACTGTATTATACATTTCTATCGAACGATGGTAAGTTACGTTACTTCTTTTTGTCTTTAAACTTATCTTATACACTTAAGACTAACGTGCTTCGTTTTACAGTCGATCCAAACAACTTGCTTGGATTCACTCACCGTGAGGCAAGGCTGGCAGAACGTGTACGAGAAATGGAAGAGCAAAATCAATTGTTACGTAGACAATTAAGTATATCTCAGGACCACCTTATGTCAGTCATGTCAGATCCAAAACACAATGGATCGGCGCCAGATAATTATGGTTATGCAGATGATCATTCAACCCGATGTAACAACAAAGTGCACGTAATTACCATTTTCTTCTGCTTGACTGCATCTATTTTCACAGTCATCAAAGACTATTGAATATCAATGATATTTGTCCAATCTACACAATTGTTATACATTTCTTTCTTCTCGCAGGAGCCAGATGTGCCCAAGTGTGATGTGATTCATGTGGCAATCGTTTGTGCTGGATATAACTCAAGTCGATCTGTTGTTACTCTCATCAAGTCCATTTTATTTTATCGTAGAAATCCTCTTCATTTTCACTTTATATCAGATTCAACTGCCCAGGTGATACTACAAACCTTATTTTCTTCGTGGAGTGTGCCTCAGGGTATGCATATTTTTATCAATCAATTTTTAAAATCGATTTTGTTTTATGAATTGCGAGTGATATTCTTTATGGTGAAATTTCAGCGGATATTAGTTTCTACTTGGCCGACAATGTTGTGCCAGATGTTTCCTGGATTCCAAACAAGCATTATTCTGGTGTTTATGGTCTACTGAAGTTGACTTTGCCCAAAGTTCTTCCTGAATCTCTCCAGAGGGTGATAGTCTTGGATACTGATGTGACATTTGCCACAGATATTGCTGACCTTTGGAAATTTTTCAACAAAATAGGACGGAAACAGGTCAGTATTCTGTTAATTATTTAATTTAGCCTTTCTTTAGTAATGCTTAGTAAATCTCATAGAATTTTATCAGTGATGCTTTTGTAAAGTTGTGTCTTTACTTGAATCTTGATGAAAATGCATATTTCATTAACTAATTTGAAATTAAATTGTATTTCATTAAACGTATTCAACAAGAACAATATAGTCAAATAAGAGTAGATCACAAGATTGAATGATACCTTTGTCAGTCAATATGTAAGGAATTAATTTTGTAATTCACCAATTACTAGTATCCATTTATTCTTAGTGCAACATATATTTATGTTGTTTGTATATTTAATTAATACTTACAATTTATATTACTTTTATATCATATAGTATTAGTGTACATTGTGAAAATTTCAATATTATGAATGGATTTTTGTTTCAATTTTTTCTTGTACAATAGATAGGGTATTTTTATCTATCTCCTATTCCATAGGATATATTTATGTATTGTATATTATTGATTTATCATATGAATCTGATATTAATATTGTCTTATTTTATTTTCTGTAATATGTTTTATATATACTTGTATAATAGAAAAAGGGCATTTTTAGTCTGTTTAATGAATCTTGTCTATTATAACCATATATGTACGTAAATTTTATTTATAGGCCATTGGTCTGGTGGAGAATCAAAGTGACTGGTATTTGGGCAAACTATGGAAAAAGCACCGTCCTTGGCCTGCTTTAGGAAGAGGGTAAGAATTTCTTCCTATGAGTTAATTACTTTAATAAAATCTTTTTTGCTGTATATTGGTACAGTATGGATTAATTTGAATTATTTAATATCTTTCAGGTATAACACCGGGGTCATCCTTTTACACCTGCAAAGGTTAAGAGAGCTAGGTTGGGGTCAGTTATGGAGACTAATAGCCGAAAAAGACCTTATAACCATGCTGGTCACCAGCCTGGCCGATCAAGACATTTTCAATGCAATCATCAAGCAGCATCCGTATTTAGTGTACAATCTTCCTTGCCAGTGGAATGTGCAGCTTAGTGATAATACTCGCAGTGAACTTTGTTATACCGAAGTCACAGACTTAAAGGTAAATCTGATACTTGTGTGCTCCATCAACATAAACAAATGTGTATGAATTTCAAATTTTCAGTGTTAAAGGAAGTACAGATTTGAGCACGTTCTCAGATCAAGTTAGGTTCCCAGGAAAGGAAACAAGATCGTTGGAATTTTCACATCTAGACATGCATCTAATGTCTTATGGATAAATTAAAGTGATTAGTCTGGCATGACTGAGAGTTGAACCAGCTAGCAGATGGCTGTAGCCAAGAATTATGAATATCTGGATTTGATTCCCAGTCTTGCTGAACGTTTTCTCTTTTTTATATCCATCACATTACATATTGTCCAACCAGTCTGAGAACTTTATTTTGAAGTTGGTTATAATAAGGTTAAAGTAGTACTGATTTGTTTTGCAAAGAGTATTGAATAATCTCAGAAGTAAGCAGCAAAGATGGATTAGTTTTTGGGGTGATAATTTAACGTTTTTAATTCCAAGAGATAAGAGGTGTTTAATTTTCAAAGTACAGAACTAAATGCTCTATGTTATTACACTTAAATTATTATTTATTATTCTGCTTTAATTTTATAAATTCTGATCTTCTTAGTCTATGGTAGCATTTGCAATCTTTATATTGCATTATAAAATTTATGAAGTTCTAATTAATGGTGGCCAAATAAAATTTTTCAGTCTAAGTTTTGGCCAGCACTTGATTGAAAACAACTTCACATTAGCTGATTTATAGTGGTTTCTTCTTATTATCTTAAGTTATATTGAAACTCAACTTTGCAAAAATCACCACACTACAAAGATCAAATTAATAATTTCAACTCATAAGCTCTCATACTCATTTATTATTTATTTTTTTATCTAATAGTGTGACTTTTTTAGTGTGGTGAAAAGTTAAAATTTAACAGCTTCTAGTTTCCTTTAATAGTTGATCCTTCTTTTATTTTCCTTGACTTAATATAATTTCTGTGGTAGATAGAATGGAGTATCTTAGTTTGAAAATTCTGAATTTTCAGGTTATTCATTGGAACTCACCGAAGAAACTCAAAGTTAAAAATAAGCATGTGGAGTTCTTTAGAAATTTATACTTGACATTTTTGGAGTATGACGGAAATTTACTGAGGCGTGAATTGTTTGGATGCAATAATACTAAGACAACTGTGAAAGAGAGAGAACTGAGTGAGGTAAAGTATATTTTATGTAGATGAGATTTCGAGCTTATTTATATTTTATTTCTTCTATTTTGGTGTTAATATTTTTCAGTTACATTTTGTGCCTTGCAATGATAGTTTTAACTTACTTCAGTAAAAATTTTCAGTTCAGTAAAAATGATTTAACATATGAGAAGTTTGATAAGTCAGTGAATTTTAAATGAAACAAAAATCCAATTTATTTCTCAACTTAGTCTTCTTTCAGCCCAATACACTTAGTCCAATATTTTTATAGCTTAAATAAGCCTTCAAAAAGTACAGTTTCTCAATCCCTGCAAAATAGAAGTCTGTTTCAGCCATGATGTTTTCATTCAGTTTTGAGTCTTTGAGTTCTTTGAGTTTTTCAGTGAGTTTTCTCCTAGCAAAACATTTATTCATGATTTTGAATCGAAACACTTGGTAGATGAGGTAGCAGTTCAAATCACAATTGTTTAATTCACAACTTGGGGCTCAGTAATTGCAGAAGTGTGCATTGGCACAAATGTGCATTGCCCTGGTGAAAGAACATGTTTTCTTTCACAAAATGTGGTAACTTTTTCATTTTTTTAAATGCCTCCAATAAAGAGACATCATGTAGGTCTATGACTATTTTTCCCTTTTCAGTTAGTCGATAAATAACATGCTATGCTTATGCCAATAAAACTGTCACCATGGCTTTTCCTGCTATTGGAATGATTTTTGCTTTCATAGGAGCATGTTTGTTCAGGGAAATCCACTTTTTGGATTGTTCATTGATCTCAGGTTAGAAGTAATTATACAAGTCTATCGATCATGTGATAACACCTCCAAAATTAACTTGGATAGCATATGATCATGTCCAAACACAACTAAAAATAGTTGCAGGATTCCGCTTTTGCTCAACTGTGTCAAATCACTTATCTTGCCAATAATAAATACCTATTAATTACATGTTTACAGTCTTAGTTATCTCGTAGATCTTCACTCACCAGCTATAAAACACCATATCATGGCTTTCTTCGACCACCACAGGATATCGTAGACTCTTGGCATCAGTTATGCTTGTATGACCACTGAGAAATGCAGTGAACCTCTTATGAATATGGGAAGGAGCAGTGTCCTCATGATGCTTCTTCATTAATTTCCATTTCCTTAATCTTTATCACTCGCAAGAAGTAGCTCTTTATCAATAATTGGAGTACCTATTTTCTGATTTCATTAAATGAAGAAACACTTGTCTGCTTTCGGATGCTCTTAATGAACTTCTAAAAAGCAGAGAAATCCAATTTCCATGAGCTGCTAATACTATTCCTTACATCAGAAATGAAATTAGATTGAAGTATTATGATTCCAAGTATCTGACTTATCACATGTCTCTCATAGCTGTACAGTAATTTTCTACATAAAGTAAGTATTTTTATCATAATTGAAAAGTTCAATCACATTTATTAATTTGTGTAATCATTGATGCATACAAATGTTATCCTCATTTTCACCATTATCATACCTTTTAATCAAAGTAGTTGATAATAATTTTCTAATTGCATTCATATATTGCTAGGACGAGTCGTTTTAAAAATACATTCTTCTGGCTAACGATACAGAATAATAACTGACTAAAGAAGTAGTTTAGATAAACTGGAGTTTACACCCCCTGCCACACACCGAAAGGTAGCTCGCAGGGTATTAATCTAGATGTAGATATATTTATATCATTCATAATATTATTTATCTAAATCCAACAGAGCTGAAAGGATAGTTTAAAAACTGTTGCATTGATATAATTTCTTTGTACCCCTGGCTTATGGTGATAAATATTGCAAAGGAAATATGAATTTCCTCTAATAATTACTAGCTCTGCTCTAGCAATGAATTTACTTTTCTACTGATTCCATGTTTGCTTTTATCAAAAATGTTTCTATAATAATATAATGATATGGCCTATTGGAGGAAAGGAAACTACTCAACAGATTCACAAATCATGTATAATTGGTGGAGAAAACCACTTAACTGAAATCATAACAGATTAAGTTGCCTTAAGTGGTATTCCTTATTTTAATGTGAAATCGTTTAAACATCCACAGCTGAATGAAGAAGATCCTTGTTACGAGTTTCGAAGAGCCAGGATGAACAACTACCGCACCCACCTCTATTTCCTAGATTATGACAATGAGCCTTCTTCAGATGAATTTGATGTTACGTTAGTCGCTCAACTCTCTATGGATCGCCTCCAAATGGTTGAGGCTCTATGTAAACATTGGGAAGGTGAGCTTTTTTTTGTCTTGTGTAGATCTTTTGGATTCACTGCTGTTCTTATCTATTTTTCTCTTCTAAATTTGATAAAACCTATAATGTAGCATCATGATCAGGGGTGGATTTATAATAAGATAGCTGAAGGCTTCATTTGTTTGGAGTTCTTCAGTCAGACTAGTTACTATAGTTAAACTAATGCACTTAATGTATCTGACAGTAATAATCCACCGCTGTGTTTTATGTAACTTAACAAATGATGTAGATGTTTGTTTTTGTAAAAACAAGGTGAATTATTAGACACTTTTATTGAAATTTTTAATGGAAATAATGATTTGAAGGATTTCATTTTTACAGTAATTAACATTTACATGATTTTTTAGGTCCAATCAGCTTAACATTGTATATGTCCGATGCAGAAGCACAGCAATTCCTTAGTTATGCTATAGGCTCAGAAGTTCTGAATGCAAGGAAAAACATAGGCTACCATATTGTCTATAAGGAAGGGGTAAGATTCTCACTTTTTGATTCTTATTCTGTAAGCATTAACACAAGTCTTTTTGTGATATTGCGGTGTTAATCCTTTACTGTATATAATAGTCTACCTTAATATTATTTGATTAATTGTAATTTATTATTTTCACAGAATTTTTATCCCGTGAATTTCTTGAGGAATGTTGGTCTTCAGCAAGTTAATACTCCATATGTCTTCCTCACTGACATAGATTTTCTTCCGATGTATGGCCTATATGTAAGCTTGAAGAAGTCAATACAACTTCTTAATCTAGCCTCGTCTAAAAAGGTAATTTTCCATGAGAATTTATCATCACTAAATCTTTCTCAAATTTGGTATGAAATTCCTTAATTGCTGAATTAATCCCAGCTTTAATTGACTGATGTTTGTTACATATGATACACTCTCATGCTGGGATTCATTTATGTTCATATTCATCTTAATGGTTATTAATAATTTGCCAATATAAAATCAAAAATATACTTGACTGTTATTAGTATTTACATGGCAGCCTTTCAAGAATAAGGGCTTTCATCAAAGTCAACAAATAAGAAAATGTATTCATTAATTAAATTAATATTAGAATGATAAATGCACACCATTGGAACTCGATTGTTGAGTTTACATTGCTATCTTCTAAATGAAGAATTAATGCATATTCTAGAATATATTTGTTACTAGTGTTGATATTTTTCTGGGTACTGATTTTTCAAAAGATAATTTTGGATTCATTTTGTAACATTGCTGACATATAATTTACAAATATCACATTAAATCTTAAACTTACCTTTATTTGTGATACTGAGCTTCTAAAACAGTAATTTCATCAAACATGATATTCTTGACCAGACATTGTCTACTCTTCAGTAAATAATTCCTTGAATTTTTCTTTCAGGCTCTAATTGTGCCGGCTTTTGAAACCCAGCGTTACAGGATATCTTTTCCAAAGAGCAAGGTTGATCTTATAGACATGCTGGAAATGGGAACATTATTCACCTTCCGCTATCATGTCTGGACCAAAGGACATGCTCCCACTAACTTTGCAAAATGGAGAACAGCTACAACTCCTTATAAGGTAGGGTCATAGGTTTATTTTTTAATATTTGCCATTTTTTCTGTTGATTTTCAACTTAAACAATATCAAGAATGGCAATCAACTATCTATCTAATAAGAAGTTCAATCATTGCAAGTGAATTCTGAAGAGACTTCATATTTTTAATTCATTACTTTTTAGAATTATCATTGTAGCTCTGGTATATGCTGATACAGTGAAATTACCTTAAAAAAATCACCACTGCAAAAATCTTTTTAAAGTCAAGGTTTTATCTCAACAATTTGTCTGTTTACAAACTTAAGTTTATACATTAGAAAATACACCACTACATTCTCTAAGATTGGCATTTCATTGTAAAATTTGACAAAATAATGATCACAAAATATATTTCCCCTATAGTTAACATCATGAATCACATTCATTATAAATGCTTAAGATACAATACAGTACAAACCTTAGACATTAACCTGCGTGTATCAGTAATGCCCAAACGAAATTGTACATCAATAACAAAGCTTTTCAGGAAAAGCCAGGAAGACAATAATTGAAACTCTTTGCACACTCATTTCAATCTATTTCATCTTAATCATTGTAAGCTTCACTGTTTTGGTATGATCTAAAATACTCACACATACTGTTAATCAGAAATTAAATACAAACATCCATTTTCTCCTCCAAGGTTTGAAACAAATTGGCTTAGTTACAGATTGGATTAATGAACATGAAGATTGAAATTTGTCAAGTAATTGGTAAATATCCACGACATATCTTAATTACAAATTTAAGTAAATTTTTGTTTCATTTAAACCACTTTCAACTGAGCTATTAGTGTAAGTAAAATTCTCATTTAGGTGAATAGAATATTAGTTTTAGAGTTTGAAAAACTCCAATAGCTGTCTTTCAAGGTATTCCTTGTCTCATTCACTGGTGTTCGGAGAAAACAAGAGAGGACACTGTACTTTAATAACACTCAATGTGCATTTCAAAAGCAATGCTTTCTTCTCCAGGAGTAAAAAGGTACAATCTTTCACTCCTGAAAAAGAAAGCATGCACTGTTCAAATGCACATTGAGTGTAATTAAAGCACTATTTCCTCTCTTGTTTTCTCCGAACACCAGTGAATGAGACAAAGAATACCCAGAAAGACAGCTATTGGAGTTTTTCAACCTCTTACTCTTTAATAGCTGTGTTTCAAATTTTCTTTCTTTACAGAATGTAAGTTGAATGACTTGTAAAATCACCTGTAAGGTCCACAGCTTTGTAGGAACTGTCATCTTGTTGAATTTATGATGATAATGAATTACCGTATTTACTTGAAAATAATGCACCATTGATGTAATGCCAAAATTGGAGCGTTGGAAATAGAAAAATCATTGCCTGCAAATTTAATGCGAAGCTAATGACATCCAGCCAGGTAGCCTTTCGTAGCACTGTATGCTTGCGTACAATTTGCATATGCACTATGTACAAGATACTGGTAGATACTGGTACATACATGCTGAAAGTTCTATGAAAGTGCGCACATGAATCAATTTTAAAAAATTGATGAGCTAGCCGATTTACTTTCATTTGAAAACTGTTGGCCAACAATTGAGTTGTTGGTTACTCTTACAGTCAGAACTTCGATAGTGCATTGGTGGAAAATTTAACAAGTACGTGGAATCAGGGTGAGCTGAGGATTTGGTTGGCCCTACACTATGGGACATTTGTGCAAGTTGTACTGTGCCTGAAACTAGTGTGCCATCAATTTGGCACACCCTGATTTTTAAGCTGAAAAGATACCCAAAATGGTGTGCATTATTTTTGAGTAAATACAGTTGGTTTCTTAGATCGAATTACCACAAATCATCACAATTTGATTTTAAAATCATGTAATCCCTCCTTACTTTCAATACTAAAACATTCATCATTGCACATCATATTATTGGACACAGTGAGTTCATGCCCTATGTATTTTATTTCTTCCTGCTCTATCTATTATTTATCCAAGTCCTTTTCTTTCTCTCCATTGAGAGGAACTTAAAAAGTAATCACATTTTGTCTAATGGTATGTCCTTTAAAATTTCCAGGTGCAATGGGAACCAGATTTTGAGCCGTACATTGTGGTGAAAAAGGACATCCCAGAATATGATACTCGTTTTGTTGGTTTTGGCTGGAACAAAGTGTCTCACATCATGGAGCTGGAAGCTAGAGGATACGAGTTTTGGGTCTTGCCCAATGCTTTCATAATTCACATGCCTCATGCTCCAAGCTTTGACATTGCCAAATTTAGAAGCTCATCTCAGTACCGGAAGTGAGTATATGCTGCAGATTGAAATTGCTCGACCAAAATTTACTGTTTTCTCGTTACTAAATGATTGCATACCATTAATATCTCCTCATTTCTCTACAGGTGCTTGAAAATACTCAAAAATGAATTTGTAAAAGACTTGAACAAAAACTATGGGAAAGTGTTTGATACTGAAAAGTGAGAGTGAACTGAAAAGAGTGACTGTGTGAGAAGAATGCTTGTATTGTTGACACTGAGAAGAAGTAAGTAGAATTCTGATGGGAAGAAGAAAGAGGACTTTGGCAGCTTATGAAAAGTCTGGAATTTGTTCAAATGACCTCTCTTGTTTGGATGTTTATTTATGAGTGACCTGATGTCCTTGTATATCAGTATTGTTACATTTTTACACATTTTATGATGAATGTCAGTCTCTTTTTTAAGTACAGACATTTGTTTATTTTAAGAAGAATGTAGTATGTTGAGGTAGAATGTCGACTACTAATTTTTTCCTCAAATGCATTTTAAATCTATTTTGACTTAGTTTTGTATCTTTCATAATACTCAAATCAAGTAATCTGTTGAAAAACTAAATGAATGACTCCTAATTTATTTAACATTTTGATATTTGTAAAGATATAGCTCAAATATATCTGCATTTTTAATTACCTTATTGATTTCTAAATATTTTTGTTGTTTTATGGAACTTACTTAGCAAAGCATTTCTGTATATTTTTTATATACGATGCAAAATTCAATATTAAAAAAACAACTTTGTCTCTATTTCTTATACTTGTGCATACTACAGCACCATGCAATGAATACTGCGTTATTCCCTATTTTGTATGCAATAATTTTAACACGCTGGAGGAGCAAACTTCTGCAGTTAGATCTTTCTGCATCTCAGAGGAAAATTGTATTTCACTACAATTATGGCAAGTCAATCACTAACCAATTTAGCAGACTGAGGTTTCTCCGCAATTCATGAAGTTTCCTGTTATACTTCTTGCGTCTCAGCTTGGGCGTCACCATTGAAGGCTGGATTCACGTTGGTGTTTGGTAACTCTCGCAATTCTCCATTCGTCTCCTCAGTTTTTTCATTTGCTTTCACAGCTTGCCGAGGCCGTCTTGGTTTACCTAGACAAAAAGAAAGATTAATAATAAATGTAATAAAAGGATTGAATAGTATATAAAAGGGTTTAATAATCCTTTTACATTATAAAGCAAATTATGAATATGAATCAGTATGCTCTCCAAAATTTTACTTTGCAATTTTAAGACTAAATCTATAATAAAATTGGAAATTAATTTAATTAATATTGTAATTGAAAATTAGAAGTTCTAATGCAGGGGTGTTCAACCCTTTGATGGCGGGGGTCCTCATAACAAATTTTTGCAGGGATTAGAAAGGACCCTTTGATTTTGGCAACACTTATAATCAAAAAACTAAAGAAAAATACCTTTGTACTTCTATAGTTAAGAAGAATGCATAATACAATATTTATTACCAATATGAAAGGAAGCAGTAGCAAGACTAGACTATCTGTAGATAGTATAATGATAGCAATACCGTTTTCTCATAGTTGAAGAAATTCCTCGTATTCGGATCACTTCTGCGACAACACTAGTATACTCATAAAATTCATTCTAATTGTGCCTTGATGGCCTTAGTAAAAGCTCTTAAAACTAACAATTAGAACTTTACAAATTTAGCTTATAAATTATACGAGTAAACATCATTAATGAAGAAATAAATAAGGTACTTACCACCAGAAAGCATAATTTTCATCAAACCTCCGACTGGTGCTTCAAAGAGGAGATGAATAAATAGAGCAAATATGAAGGCCATAACTAAATCGCCAGAAGCCATCCAAAACTAAAAGGAAAAACAAACATTGCTAAGTATGAAGTATATAATTTTGAATAATTACATGATTCTCATTGTCAATTTGATAAATAGCTACACTTACCAATCTTGGAAAGCTCATGAACTGAGGAACTCGAAGAGAGCTAACAATGTACAGCTGAACAGCTCCGTGAGTTAAAAATACACAATAAGTTAACCTACTCAAAGGAGTAATTGCATCCAAACTAAGTATTGGCTCTAGCACATCTGTAAAGAAAAAGGAGTTGTTAGCGCTGAGGAAATATGTATTGGCCATGAATTAAAATTAACATTAGCAAAAATTTTGAACATAGGGAATACATTTAGGGAATAATTTACTTCATATCTACCACACATAAGAAATTGCCTTCTGAATACATTAACCAATGATACATTAATAATTGTCAATACATTTGACCAATTTATAGGCAGAATATAATTTACAAGTGGGTAGAGGTTCCCAGTTAAATGCAAAAACTGACAATGCCATGAAAAATCAAAGATATATTAAATAAAGAATTTTTTCATCAAATGCTTGATATATTGGAATAAATATTAGCTTGGTCCTAAAAATAAGTCACACTGCCTTGGCCATGAAATTTCTCATTCCTTCTACCAATATATATTTTAATACTTGGTACTTCATAATCCATAGTGTAAAAATACTATATCTTTCCCTCAAAATAAAATCAACTTGATTAATAAATTGAGCGTTTGCATGCATACAAATCAATTCCCTACCCGGGGAGCGTAACAATACACACACATATATATATATATATATAGAATACAAAACCTTTTATTGTCAACTTTAACTAACTAATTCTGATAAATATTAACTCAGACTATTCATTTAACTACAAGTATAGAATCTAAAGATCTCCTGTTAATAATAATTTCCATCTCATATCTGGGACATTGTTAGATGATACATTTGGCAGCATATGTAAATTATTGCTAACCTAAAATAAAAAGCTGGATTATTAAAATCATATTTACTGAAGCCTGTGGTGATGCTTCCCAAGATAGCCCAGCACATTGCCATGGACCATGCTATTCGATGAAGAGTTGCGTACGTTGCATTTTCCCAGATGTAATAAGGTCTTCCAGGAATGTAGAATGACCAACCGCCAAACATACTGGCTAGCCCAACAAAGGCAGCAATTAATGATACAATCCACATTGTTATCTGTTGAATTGAAGATAAATTTTAATAAAATATAGTCTAGAAATCATATTTCTTTTATTATCTGTATTTGCTGAATGAAATCTAACTTACTTGATAAAACTTAAAAGTCACTATGTAAAAGTGATTATTATCTGAAGGTCACATGAAAAATATACTTAAAAAAGTACACATTGGAATATTCTGCAAAGTTAGTGATTAAATCAGTTTACAGTGCAAGTCATGATAGTTTATGGGGAATGGGAATGTATAGGATGGCATGGGTAAGGCAATAATATCCTATATCAAGATCACTTTTTAATGTATATTCAGAGGAAATGGTGTAACAAGTTTTGGAAGACACTGAGAAAGGAGTAAAGTTTCAGGGGAAGTAATGAATTCAGTAAGAATTGCATACGACAAAGCTATTGTGTACATTTGCAAAAGGAGTTTACAAATTCTAGTTCACACACTAAATATAATGTACAACTGATCGCAAAGTTTAATGAATCAAAATAACCTACCAATCAAACCAATTTTTTGATGGTTTGTTGGTTCTTTAGATTCATCACATGCTGAATCATAAAGCAATGAAGTTTGAGATGAAAATAGATGTAAGAAAAAGTAAGGCAAAGTCATAAGGTTTACCATGAGAAGGGTAGCTAAGTTAATAATAAAGGAGAGTTGAGGAAAACCTTTTACAGGTGGATAAATTCTCTTACTTGCAAAGAAAAAAATATATAGCCTTCATGGAGCAAAGGGATTTGATGACTAAAGGTCAGGAAAAGATTGTAAAAATCCTTGGTGAGAAGTGTTTAGCTGTTTAAGTGTGTAACATGGACCTTGAGGAAATATAAAGATTGGAGGCCTTCAATATGTGGGTGTGGTGTAGAATGGAAAAAGTAAGTTGGGTTCATAGAAAAACTACTGTAGATGTGCAAGAGATGGTTTGGGGAGAGAGGGTTTTAATTGAAGTAATTAGCGGAAATTGGTGCAACGAATTTTGAGAGGAGAGGGGCTGTTAAAGAAAAAGGTTGAGGGTATAATACAAGGGGAAGACAAACCCAGAAGATACTAGATGACATAAAAGGTGGGGTGAGTTAAAAAGAAATGAAAAGAATGGCATTGAATAGGGAATCCTAACATGAATCTACTGGAATGACCTACACTTGTGTGTATTAGGAAAAACTTAACCAGAAGGGATACTTATAAAATAAAAATGGAAGAAGGGAACTTGACTGCCAAAATACTAATTAGCTTCATATTCAAAATTTTTAATGAAGGTAAGCAAAATCTTATTTTTTTTCTACAAACAAATCTTTATACCAAGGATAACTTAAGCTAAAATAAAAAAATCAACTCTGAAAAGGTTTACATCACCTACTATATTAAAAATTAAATTATAATATAAGGAAGTGCTTTAGGAGAATTTTCAGCTTTACTTACTTTAGAGAACTTCTTCTCAGAAGCCTTTCTTTGGTAACATATATAAGCTGCTGTTATGCCAATGAAATATGGTCCAGCTCTACTGTGACTCTTTATATATACATTTCGGTAATGCTCATTAGCATTTGGATCCTCAAGTAAACTGCAAGAAAATCAAAATCATTTTCAATGCGTATGACTCAAATATGGTATTGACCAAATTTTATAAGAATTTATCTTATTCCAGGAGTACAATTTTCAATTATTCAACATTATAGAGATAGTTTTCTTCAGCTTGAGGAACTGAGGAATCAACACAAAGAAAATAAAGTAATTATGGCTGTTAATCTTTGGCTACAATTCCTCATTTTAATAAAATATATTAATAGAATATTGTAAAACTTATAAAAAATATATAAATCAATGCTAATTGAATTAAAAAGATTCTATTAACGAATTATTATAGGTTACAGTTGAATACTTGATGAAAAAGTGTTCACTGACTGAAATGAAATAATTTCTTACCAATAGGAAGCAAAAGAATACATTTATTTTATTTATTCCTGTTTGACAGCAATTTATAGTTTTTAACTTATGTATTAACTTATATATTGAGTGTTCTCTCAATTCTTGATGTTTCAATAAAACTGTAAAAATATATTCTGGAAAGAAAATCTGAAAAAGTATTGACTTACCTAATGTACACCCTCAGAACTCCATCATATTTTCCAACAAAGGTAATAATGAAAGGGATAATAATGGATGCAACAACAAAAAAAGCTAACGGTATTTTTCCTTTCCAATTCTTCCACTTCCAGAGTGGCAGGATAACCAGTGGAGCAATTAAGAAATAATGCATATCACATGCAATATACCAGGACTGGAACATGCACTGGAAAGATTAAAATAAATACAAATGGAATTCATTCCATATTTTTGTTTACATAGGAGCCCAAAATACTACTGTGTTTACTTGATAATAATGTGCCATTGAATGTAATGCACACCCCAAAATTTGAGTCGGAAATTGAAAAATCATTTGCAAACAAATCAATTGTTTCCCATAAGACATGCAGTCATGCCACTTGCAGCACCATATATGTGTTTACTATGCACATATGAGATTCTTCATAAGTATATTTATAAGCATATACACTGTATATGAAATCCTGGTAGTCATCTATGCTGAAATTCCTACTTAAGTGCGCATGTAAGCCAATTCAAAATTAGTCATTAAAATGTTTGATGGGTTAATCAATTCCATATCTATTAAAAACCATCATCCAACTGAGAGTGAGCTGAGAGTCAAAACTTTGATAGTGGATTGGTGGAATGTTTGATGAGTTACATGAAATTAGGGACAGCCGATAATCCAGCCAGCCATCTGCTATGGAACATGTGTGGGAATAAAATTGTGCCGAATCCAGTGCACCTATGATTCTAATGCACACCCAATAACTGCACCAAAAGGGTGCATGTTATTTTCGAGTAAATAAGGTACTTTTATTTATATATGAAAACAGAAAATTATATTTTGGAAATGGAATTGGAAATTTCAATTGAAATGAAAGCAGAAAACATGGAAATAAGACTGAGAAAAATGTTGAGAGTAATAGAAGTAATACTGACCAAGTGGTAAACATATACTAGGAAATAAAAGAAAATCAATTAAAAAGTTGTGAAGCAAAAATAAAACAAGAGAGAAAACATGAAGGGATATTATGGCCAGTAGAATCCTACGATCATCCCTTGTATATCACATACATCAAGGAAATATGTATATAAAATATCAAGTATAAATGTAATATTGTGATATTATTGTAATACATTTAATATCAAACATCTTTTATACTAAGAAATAATTTGTGAAAATGTTCCACAACTTCCACATATAGATTTTTATCTGACAATTTCTTATTAGAGGAGTTAAAAAAATAATATTCTTGGATTAGTTGTTGAAAGAATGGAAACTAAAATACAAAGCTTTTTTTGGGATTCTGAGAGAGTAATAATAAATATTATTACTTGACCTAGATGTAAATTTTATCGCTAAAAAGAAATTTAAAAATATTACAGTTAGGATCAAACACAAAATTTTATTTGTAGATAGATAGTTGGTTGTGAATATGATAAATGATTTTATAATAATGTCAAAATATTTGTAAAGGATTCTTACCAACTGATCTGCATACACATAGTTATTTATGTAAAGAAAGTTAGTCCACCAATTTTCCTGACATCTTTCTCTCTCGACTCCCATTTTTGCTTTCCACATTGGTCCATTGTCAAGATTATCAATCAAAGTAGCGTAGAATGCTACCACCATCATATACACAGGTGTGAGTCTGGAAAATAAAATGAAAGAATTAATTTTGAAAGTAACCTATGAAGTTGTATACATATAAATACCTGTAAGTAGATACAACTAATAGACCATGAAATATTGTAAAAAAATACTTTGCTATGGAAGGGCTTTTGTATGTAATGTTGTATGTAGAATGCTTCCATTTGCTATTAAAATTGACAGTCATCAAGCTTTTGCCAAATACAGGATTTGAGTGACTATAAAATGCATCTTCTATAACTTTATATTATCTATGATAGGTAGACTGTGGAGGAATTTCAACAAATAGCATTTATTTGATCCTCAAATAAGAAAAATTCAATGATATGTTGACCAAGCAGGAAAAATCATCGGTATAATCAATCATTTGTAGTGTTTAAATAAAATATGAAAAATACTAAAAGGAATTTTAATCGATGGCTAAAATATTTCAAAGCTCCGGGAATATCGACTTATGATTAATTTATTTTCCATCTCCATGACAATTCCATTGATATATACGAATAAATTAGGGTAAAAACATCAATTACAAAGATATCTAACACATTAGATCCAAATTTCCCGCCGATATTCTTAATTGCCCCACACGTTTAGGTTCAATTAATAGTGAAAAGTGTCCGAGAAAACTTCGAATAAAAAAACGTCCTGATAGTTGAACTTGAGACCTCGTTCAGACGAATGGAATAACCTGTTCCTACGTTCAAGCAACTATGAAAAATTGCGGAAAGATGAAATCATTATATGCAAATGCCCAAAAAAATTGCCTTCCAAAGAGAGATTAAACAGCTACGCTAATTTGTAAATTGTTACATTGGGCGTTTCCAAAATGAGACTTGTAGATGCAAATTCAAGTCGGTCGCTCCCTTCCCGCGTTTTCTCTGAGAAAGGCAAAGCTCGAGAAAAACTTGACAATAACAAGTAACTCTCTGATGTGACGCATTTCATATTTAAGTAACTAAATAAAACTTAATGCTGATCATAAAGCTCAAATCCATGTAACGATAGCGTAGTAACATCGGAAAGAAAACTACACACAAATATTTCATTTTTTACAAAGAACATTTTTTGCAGCGAGATCACGAAAATTTGGTTAAATAAAATGATTATGTTTTCCAACATTTTTCTCGTAAATCTCGCTGAAGATCAATGACAATGTTGAAGTTTATCATTACTTTTCTGCCGTTCTCAAAAACAAAAAAATATGCACCGAAACATCCGGCTTTTTTACTTTCTCCATATACGAAGTATAGAGAAAGTATTGTTTTCATGAAAAAATTCGACTTTGAGATTTCAACGGAAATACACGTTTTGGGGCCCCTAGAACACGTTTTGACCATTTTCGGAATGATGTCTGTGTGTATGTGTGTGTGTGTGTGTGTGTGTGTGTGTGATAGTGGGCGCTCTAACGTAAAAACTATTAGTCGTATCAATACCAAACTTCATATATAGTACTGTGGTGTGTGCTGTCAGAGTTGATTAGTTTTTGGAGTAAATCGGTCAACCGGAAGTCGAGCTTTATTCATTAAAGCGCATTTCCGGTTTTCAAAATATCTCCATAAATATGATATATAGGTATATTGACTTACACATAAAAGTTTTAGATAATGTAATTTACTATAACTTTTGTATTTAACATATTTTAGCATCACCAGTTGATTAGGAGTTATTCGTGAAATACTGGTAAACCGGAAGAAGATGATTATGTACTTTGTGGGCGCTCTAACATGAAAACTGTTAGTTGGATCAACACCAAATTTCATATATAGTACTTTGGTTGGTGTCGTTAGAGTTGATTAGCTTTTGGAGTAAATCGGATAACCAGAAGTCGAGCTACATTCTTCAAAGCTCATTTCCGGTTTTCAAAATATCTCCATAAATATGATATTTAGGTATATACTATTATTCATAAATGTTTTAGAAAAAACAATTTACTATAACTTTTGTATGAAACATATTTTTGTATCACTGATTTTTTAGGAGTTATTCATGAAATACTGATAAACCGGAAGTTGCTAACTATGTACTTTAGTGGGCGCTGTGGGCGAAAGGCCAAATTCATCGTTTTTCATCGATCATGTCCCGAAAAACATTATTTATAACTTTTGTGACGTAAAAGATAATAATATATAAATTAATCACTAATCTTCCAAGTTTAGATGGAATGTAGAGATCGAAATTACTGTCGTAGATAAATATTTACATATTATATGTATGGAGAAAGTCATGTGCTGGCCACATCAGATTTTTTCTTTTTGAGAACAAGCGAAATGTTTTATAAATGGAAACCAAACAGACTAGAATAGTTTCTCCGAGCATAATACAATGCCTCCAAGCTAAGGAAGCTTGAATATTTCGCATTAAGATTGAGAGAAAAATACCTATCTAAAAATTCCTAGTACTTTTGAAGAGAGTGACAACCGAGAACAAATCGTAAAAATTGGCTGATATAAAATACATGTAAATAATCTATTTCATAGCAGTATTAAATCTTTAACTTTTGAAAAGTCGGGAATTGCCTTACCTCATCCAGCGGTACAAGTACAGCATACCGATGTTCAGATTCTTTCTTTTTTTAAGTTCCAATATTATCGTATAGCAAGTCAAGAATCCGCTCAATACGAAAAATGTATCGACGATGAGTGTTCCATTTAGAAGAAACATGTCTTGGATCTTTCTGTACCTCTGTGAAAAATATAGAATATTATTGAAATACAAGTCATGTATTCGCTTAATTAAATATTGATAACGAAACGATAGACAATTAACAAGCCTTTAAAATGAGTCATCGGTATATTATTTGGCCCGCAGTAAACTATTAAATAACGCCCTCGAATTTGAAAATTCGATCAATTCCACTGAAATCTGGTGGAATTTCATACTTGAAAAAGTCATTAAGATGTATTTATATACTGTGTAACTTACGTACAGTACATGCTTACTTTCTCGTGAACTTTTTCTGAAATGTTCTGATAATTTAACGAATTTAGGTTTGATTACTGAAAATAATGCTTCATTTAAACTAGTAGCAGTGAGGAATTTAAAATTGAACGAATAACTAAAAATATAGGATATTAAATCAATGAAAAAATTTTAAAAAATCGTAGTATAGCATGATAAGTACTACAGAAAGAATACAAGTTCTTATTTTGATCGTAGCATCTATAGTAAATTTTTAACGACATCATTTCATGTAAGGCCGAGCATATTTTCTCTATTATTTTTTTATGATTTCCATGGCTCTTTTGAACTGAGAACAATTCAATTCATTAATTCAACCATTTCTACAGTAAAAACTTATCGCAAATTTTAATTAGCATTAATTATTAACAATTATTAGATTTACCTCCTCTAAGAATTCAGGATTATAGAATGGACCACCGTAAGAGAAGAGACATCGGTGTCCGAGAATGATAAAGACCATGGAGAAAAGTCGTAGGCCGTGGAGGATAGACATCTCCTTGGTTCTGTCCGGTCTTCCCAATTTTTCCAAGTTCGTGTACGCTGAATATATAAGCACAAAGCTCTCCATCTCTGTAGGGGTGAAAAACAAATGTAAGGACGTACGGTATCATTGAATTTACGAGTATTTTACAATAAAATTACCACTTATGTTTTCTAATGATAATTCTGCTCAATGTTGTTTAACATTTGTAATATTTTAGCTAAGTCGTTGCAGTTGACTCTATGATAAGGATTGGATCGTGCAAATACATTTAAAACCATGAATAAAGAACGAAAATAAAAAATCTACCGACAGATTTTAACACGCAATAGAATAAATACCATTGCAAAATAAATTAAATGAGCTATAAAAATAATCAATGCAATTTCTAGCATTTGTTTGTTAGGAAAATGAGGGATTTTATTTGTTTGGGAGCAAACATCATTACATTATAGCAGAACCAATATATTTTATTTTGACTTGAATATTTAAACTGAAGTCCTTGGTCTAAAACTTTATTTGAGTTGGCGAGAAAGCTCTTTTATTTATGGAAGAATTACTCATAGATTTGTTCACTGCGGTACGCTATCAAGAATGAGAACTTTCTGCAACCTGATGAAATGAGAATTCATGAATTTCCATTGTCGTTTTTAATATCCTACTTTCGATAGATTCATAATTCAGGTGTTTAAATGTCGTACTTACTGGTAGGTTTATCCTCTTTGTTGCTCCTCTGTCTGAATACTAACATGTCGTAGGCTGTGCAAAAGATCAACACCATCACAGCTATGCCGACTATTACGCTGTAAGATATTATAATTTTATAAAAAAGAGCAATTAAAACGCATGCTTTTAAACGTCATTACTCCGCATACACCGGTAAACAGTAAAGAACCAATCAAATAAAGAGAGGGTAAGCAGATACTTTATAAATTAATTCACGCAACACATTATCCGTACTTATTCGTACACGTAAAAATATACATTTCAATTGAAGTTATTCGATATCGAAACTGCAAAGACGAATTTGATTCTCATATTTTTTTAAACAAGTTTTTAAATCAATATTTTTACCTTTGCCAAATTTTATTTCACTTCTACATAAGAGTCAAATAAATATTAATTCATGTGATACTAATTAGAATCAGTAAAACTTGAATCAACCGCATTAAATTAATGTTCGGACCGTATTTTCACTAATTTGCGTGACTCTTAAATAACACGTTTCCTATACTGGGATGTACTTCCTTTTTCGAATCAATCATATTTTAGTCCATGAACACGAACTTAATCCATTTTGATAAATCTTTGAAAGCAGACGAGTTTTCAAAGAAACCTTGAAGAGAGGGACAACAAGAGTGTAAAATAGTTTTTATTGTTTCCCACGGCCTTCCCTCCTTCGTCCTGGAGCATTTAGTTTTAGTAGTTCAGTAGTTGAGTACATCTATTGAATGAAAATTTTTCATAACCCTCAACAACCTGCTGCACTTTCTATTCCGAAACAAAGCACGCTGAAGGAGATCGGGATTTTCGGTTGGAGAATCACATTCACCAGCGGCAGCGAAAGCCTTGCGCTTCCAGTTCACAAATCAAAAATGTAACAAGTTCAAGTGGATTGTTCGTGCGTTGAATTTCATACACTCCTTCCTTTCCACTTCAAATCATAAAAGGCTGATTTCCTCTATTGGATTAGATCTAAAATTCCAGACGAAGAAACAAATCGATTTTCTAAAAATTGTAAGGAGAGCAAAGAAATATTAGTAACTAGATGACCCGGTGAACTTCGTACCACCTAAAATTGATTTGATCGTAACACTTCATAAGCGATTTTCAATCCTAATCAACTTTCCAACTCCAATTCATTGGGATCGATAATATTGGTCGCATCGTGTACGGTTTGAGTTTAGTTTCGTTATTAAATCAGTAAACAATTACGTTGCTGTAAATAAAACTTGGTTGCTACTGACGTTTAAAAAAATTGTAAAAAATTAAAATTTAAATGTTCGTACTTTTTTCCGTGCGATTCTTCACAGGAGGCAGTTCGTAAGATTAAATGTTAAAATCTCATGCAATTTTTTCTTCTTCATAAAGTGTATCACTTATTATCAGGATTAATTTTAACTTGACTTATATTCTTAATGGATTTTGATGGATAAATAGATGAACTTGGAATCATCAATCGCCTTCATTGTCAAGGGGGATGTTTAAAACCTCGAAATTTTGATAAAATATTCACGCATTTTATCAAAATTCTCAAAATTTCGAATCGTAAACGATATTTCACGACCAAAATGAAAATCTTTATTCTATTTTCCTTCTTTTGCTGCTTGATTCGACTTTGTGCGACTATTATTTCTAATTTAAATTTTTAAATGAAGTAAAGCCTGCAGCATGAAAAATGATCTTTGCATGCATTTCTTATGGAAATGCTTTTTCGATTTTTCTTTTGGGTTTTTCCTAATTTTATTTTTTCCTAAACCACCTCCGTACCAAGGCGAAGAAAACAAAAAATATTCAAATCGGTCGAGCCGTTTTCGAGTTTTAGACGACGTCAAGAACATCATTTCATTTTTATATATGAGCAACTTAATCGTCTAATCAGGGCTAACTCGGGGCACCGTTTCGTCAAATAAAAAATAAATTGACTTCTTTGTCTACAATTTTTACCCTAGATACACAAATAGTGAGATCCACCTTCTGAAAATGCTCCATTTTATATAGGAGAATAGTTTTATCTCATAGCTTACAGCAAGAGCTTTAGGCAAATGAATTTACACGAAATCTGATTCATTAAAAAATCCTACATTTAAATTAAAGTGGTAATATCTGAAAATAATAAGGAAGTAATACGTTAAAACTTGAATCAAATGGGAAAATTCATAGTTCAATGACGGATGACAATAAAGTACAATGGAGAAGAAATACACAGTATCAAATATCTCCACATGAAATAGATTTAAGAATCTAATTCTCGGTTTCCAAGAAATTTATTTCCAAATATATGGTAATTATTTCATTTGTTTAGGTTCAATTACAAGGATATGCGTTTCCCGAACTAAATAAAATAAGGAATATTTATTTATTTACAGAGACAAGCTTCCCAATGATTATGCATCACTGATAAGTTTATTGTGGTGTAATATTTCAGAATTGTAAACCTTTTTTATATTGAGTTTCCTAAGTTTATTTTCAGCTTTCATTCCTTACATGATCTATCAATTTCTAATTCTTTAATGACGAAGAATTATATTTTAGATGGATTTTTGATTTTTTTGTTCATTTTATGAAGATTAATGAAAAATAAATTACGATTATCAATGTTTTCAAAAATATTCTCTTTTTCCAAGAATAGGCACATGGGCGAATTCCATCGCTTGTTATCCCATTAAAATTAATAATTCAGGGATAAGGGACACATATAAATGGAAAAACACGAAAAAAAGCCAAACTGACAAATCCTTGTTGCAAGCCAGGAAAAAAGTGCGTTTCATTCTTCGGTGAGAATGGCTTTCCAAACGCGGAATTTCCGATTGGAGAGGTAGTCCCTTATTATAATCAGCCTTGTACCCGAAAACCCTAGCTGGTGTCCAGGCAGTAGGTCAGGCGGCCTTATAGGTTCGCATCGAAATAGAGTAAAGAGGTAGGGGGAGCAAGGCGAAGGACATACCCGACGATGTGATCTCCGACCGAATACTCCGTTTCCTTGGCCGTGCTACACATTTTCTCGTCCACCGATATGTCCACGCGAATTCCGTACGCAGCACGGATTGTGTCCATGGCCGCGTCCATCGACGTCTGCAGGTCGCGGGCGGTACAGGAGGAGGGGATGCACAGGGACCAGAAGAAGTCGTCCCTCCTCTTCTTCGAAGGATCCACGGTGAGCTGAGGAAATGACAAATTACGAGAGGCTGAAGAAATTAACCGGGAAAAGAAATACAGTCGATGCCTCGTGGTTAACCGGATGCCGTATAAGAATATGCGTACGTCTATTTCGGTATGAGGAATTACGTATTCTGCTTAGGGCAATCCGGCTGTCCGAGAGCTAAAATATATGTAGGAAGTCTATTTGTAAACATCCTAATTAATTTGTTAGTTAGGCTACATTTCAACTGGCAAAGTTTGATATAAAAGCGTTCTCTGATAGTTAGACGAAATGTTGAGATGGTCAACCTAGAAAAAGGAGTTTAGCAGTGACTTGTATGTCTAATAAGAAATATGTATTGATAAATATACAACAGTTTTACGTAGTTCAATTTACAATGGCAGTGTACTTATGAATTTTTGTCTTAACTGGAATATAATGCATTTTAACATATTCGAATATTCGCGAGTCAATTGCATAGACATTTTTATATCGGGTCAAACTTCCTTGGTTAAAAAACTGACGGCATAGATCAAAAGAAAGTTAGATTAGTAGCATTGGAGAACTTGTTTTTTTTTTAGAACGCGCCAGCATGTATATATTTAAATCGGACATTGTTGTGACAAAAATTACCGAGTTTAGATGTTTTAGCAATCGAAACCGCCTCAATGGTAATCATGACTAAGATAATCATACAATTCAATCATGATCCACTAATTTTCAATTTTTTATTCGATCCTGGAATTTCAATTTTCTGGACTCTTGAATTTTCAATTTTTTATTCGTCTTACTGGACTAAAGAGGAAGGGCATAACTCCCAGGCTACATAAGTATACGTCTTCATTTACTCAATCGTATTGCTTGTACCATTTTGAGAAATTATTTCTCCGATTTCTTAGTAATGCTTCTTTTGCCAAAGCATTCTAGAGTGCCAGAGTTTGCCAAAGCATTCACCCAAATTTTAGTGCAGCATATTAAACACCCATTTATTGAAAATGCTTACTGTCAAGGATTAGCTCAGCGGTCGTAAAATATAATATCGCGGATTTTATATCTTTAGCTGTGGCCTCTATTGGACATCATAAATACACAATCTCAGAGATATAATATCGCAATGAACCACTTTTATAAATTGCGTCATTTTAATAATTTTCCACATAAACATATTAAATTCCTTTTAGAAGGAAATAAAATATTTCAGAAAGGCATAGAGTTTTTTATAAGTGATATCGTTCTCTTGGGAAGTTTTAAATACGAAAACATCGTAATTTTCGTCAATAAAAATAACTGCAATAACCTAAATTTGTCGCGCATTTAACTCTATTTTGTATTGGCACAAGAAAATTATGAGTGATAAGCGAGTATGAGTAAAGACAAAAGAAAAAATATTATGATAAGGGATGTTGGGTTTATTTAAAGTGTAATGTATCCCCCATTATAGCAGATTTCCGATTCACACTAATTCTAGGTCTGCTTTGCGTAAGGATCTGAGCATCAAAGAGTTGCTTGCTCTTTTAATGTCTTAAGAAAGCCTGGAAAGATGATTTCATAAGGAATTATCAAGGTTAAATAAAAATAAGCTCCGATCTTTTATTAGATCGTTTCCTTCTTCTCGTTTGATTATTACTATACGGAATACTTAGAACAAGTTTGTGTAAGAATTGGCATTTCTTCGTTAAATTAAAGGATATTGATGAGGCAAACATATGTAGCAATTAAAACAAGTCAAAGAGACTACTCGAATAAGGATTTACAATTGCAGCTCTACATCTTCTTTCATTTCCCAATAATCATTGGGAAATGAAAGAAGTAATTCCTACGTTGAGCAAATTTCCACGAGATCTATCATAAAATCTTAATATACGTGTATAATTCCAAATTCACTTAATCTGCGCTTATTTGTAGCTCTGAAAAAAATGTAATCACTTTTAACGATCAACTATAGAGATGTATAAAATATATATGACGCTTACATATAGCTGAGATGCTAATATTAGTTTTTTAACGTTTTAAATGCGGAATTTCCTACAGAGAAATAATTCAATCTCACCAGGCCAAAGATCTTGCGAAAATGAATAAAATCTGACTGCCAAGATTAAAGTAGTGATGTTCTCACTCTAGACGATTTTCTTCTCAGGATAATGACTTGGATTTTGGCTAAGATGAAACAAAATGAAACAGATGAAAGTTCGGTTAAAAAGTATGTAATACGAAGTTTAATATTTAGTTTATTAAGGGTTCTAGGATATTTCGGTTATCGATCACGTATCTATGGACGCCATTTACTTAAACATTACTAAACGATATAGAATCGCGTACGAAAGTCATGAATGTTTCGAAATAATATGGCCTCAAAAACATTCTCTTGTAGAAATCTAATTATCTCATCATCTACCTAATTAAAAAACTAAAAACTTCATTCAATATTCATTGAACATAAAATAAATAAATTCACAGTCCAATTCAAATTATTCTTTGGATATCATCATTCTTAATGCAAAAAATAATGGACCTAAAGATCATCTCAATCTTATTCTGATTTGTAAGATATAATGTTGTAACCGCCGATAATGAAGTATGGAAGTACTTCATTCATGAACAAAAACAGTTATATAAGAGCATTCTGTGGACAACATTGCTTAATTATGACATGAGGATTTGTACTTATCATTATAATGTGGAATTCAAATTTTAAGAAAATTCTTAGACTACGGAAACACCCTCATTATCACGTATTATTATTATTATTATTAACTGGAAAAGATGTACTAATTTTAAAATTTATATACTGACTAAAAATCAGAGAGTATGTGTATCTAAATATACTAGCAATCTTCTAAAATCAGTCATTATATCTGAATTTATTTTCCTTAGAACGGGACGATTCTTCTATCAGCTGAACTTGAAGAATGTAAGGAAGGTATTTTGATTGTTTAGAAAGGGGCGCGCAGAGAGTACAGAAAATAAATCACTCCATAATGAGGCAACTCGAAAATTATATGAGCAATTTTATAGTATTTCAAATTTATGAAAGTTAAACCATATTCCTCGAAACATATTTTATGGTTGCTAAATGATTGATCTTTGAATTTGACAGCTTACTACGTTTAGGAGTAAATAACTGAACGTGAAATAAACCTGAGGTTGGATAAATCAAAGTCATCATGAAATTACTTTCAAATTTGGCGGATTTGTGATACATACAGGGCAAAAAATGGCGATTGAAAATACTTAAGATAAAAGCTAAAAATATTAGTCCAAATCAATAATGTCCAACACATAATTATATTTTTGTCTTCAAATCTCATTGACTCAAAGAAATTATTTGATTAACCAGCGAATGCGTCCGCAAATTTTTGCCTCTAAACGTTGTAAATGTAGTACATACACAAATTCAAGAAATTAAGATTTTAATTTTATATCAACAGTTAGATACGCTGATTTTTATCATTTGATAGAAGAGATACAAGATCTAAATAAAATACGAGATCTCGGAATCCTAAATGAAATTTAAAGATTTCCTATAATAATCGCTTAATTCCAGAGATTTGTAATTTTGAAAACTCTATTGAACCATAAGTGAGTTTGGAGCTAAACGAATTTAGACCAAAGAGCAGAGCCTTTCTTCCCATTCTTTTCTGTATATTAGTTTTACAGTAATTTTTTCATAGAAGAGTTACTAAAAATGATTAGTTAAATACTGGATGCTCAATACTCTAGATAGCTCTTACTTAACGAGGAATTTCCGCGAAGCAAACTGGTTTAACTGGTTTTCAAGTCTTCGATACCAGCTTATGCAGTCGTAGAAAATGTTCCGTTAATGATTGCTTTACTGTGACGTTACCCATGAGCAATAAGTATGAGGAAGTGAATACGGGGATCTTAATGCGAGAGAAAGGAATTGATAATGTAAACAACAGGGGAAATTTTCGTTCATTGATTCAAATATCAAGTATTCTCTGACAAAACAACGATTTTTTGTGTAATAGAGAGGTATTATGGAAATCGGAGGAAATGTGATGACTATGGATGAATGTTCAATAAATAGTCAATATACAAGTCAATGATAAAATTCACAAATACTTTTTGTTGCTTCAATAGTGTTCAAGGAATTAATTTTAAAGAGTAATAAAATAATCTGGGATATTTTTCGCAGGAAGGATTATCAGGATGGCATATCGTACAATAAATAAATATGCCATTCCAAAATTTAAAGGTTTCTCTACTTTCTATAATAGGTCTCTACGTTCAACGTATTTGAAATTGTTATTCAATCTCTACTTGACAATATGATTGATGTACAACAATAAAGTCACTTATATTATAATTACGGACATTTAGTTATAAAAATATATTTATGCATATTTCGGATTAACTGTATAATGAATAATAATATATTTACATTCCTCCGATCTTATTAAAATTCCATACTATATACTGAAAGTACCTGTTACGTACGGATTAAATTTCAGTTTTCCCGGAAAACGTTTTCGAATTCGCAAATGACGTTACTAACAAGATATGTGTAACTTTATCTCTCCCTTGAAGGTAAACGATTAGTGAGCTATAGATTAATTTCTTCATTAATTGAATTTCCTTTTGATATTCAGGTGAACTGAGTCGGATGAAATATAACTGGAAAAATCAATGCCATCTACATGAATAATGACGTTTATGATGTTGATACAAGAGATGCTTTCCTCAAGGTGATGAAATCGTGGGATTTCATTTACGTCAAGAAATATTACTTGGGAACATAAGATTAAACGGAAAGTCCCTGAAATAACTTATTTTCAAATTCTTGGAAGAATATCGACTCAATTTCTCTACATTAACATTATCCAAATTTTAGTTATCGCTACTAAATGGGTAAATATTGAATAATACATTTATTAGGAAATTCACAAAGTAAAGGAAATAATAACTTTGAAAACCGTGTGGTACTCGCTTAAGATAATTATAATACAAAACTTACAATTTGACGAATACTTTGATGAAACATTACCTTGAAGAATCGAACAAAACTTTGTTCTTTTTGATGGTTAAAAATAGTAAAGAGATGATCTCTAAGAACAATAAGGCACTCCCTCAAATCTGATGATATAAATCAAAACTCGGATTCTCCAAAATATATTAAGATCTAAATTTTTAAGATGCATACATAATGGAGAAATTGACCTATTTGAAACATTTGGCATTTTTAGAATCAAGCTGAGAGCAACTGACGGTCATCAGTTATGGTATGTAGCCATTCATTGGAGGTTTACCAACGAACGATATACCTCTCATACGATCTGTATGAGAGGTGTATTAATTGTAATTAATACATCTCTCATACAACGGATCTACCTAAATTCTTCGATGAAAATAGAATAGTTACATTCGACAAGGAAAAAAATCTTTTCAGGATTTTAAAAAATATTTCCATCATTCAAGTTTAAGCGAAAAATTCTTTTCTGAATATTCAATACAAGGCCCATGACAAATAAAAGAATTACGTACGTTAGGCAGGTCTTCAACATCTTTGCATTCGATTTTAACTTTACGTTTCAGCAACTTCGATCAAATAGGGCTAAATATCAGGCAAGTGAAGATAGACATGAGTAAATCGTGCAAAGACTGTAATTTCGCTTAATGTAACATAAATACTTTACTGGATTAGATTTTTATTGCAAAATTATTATCATCCACGTATTTTAATTTGCTAGATTCTTTTGAATTATTCAAGACCGAAGTTCTCCTAAAACATCTACCATACCGAGTCCTTAAATGACTATAAATAATCAAAACTTTTCACTCACCCTAATTTTTTCCCACGCAGATTTATAAGGATCATATTCCAAGCTGAAGGGGTCTTCGTCCTCAGTCCTGTGCTCCGGGATCTCCCGATAGAAAGGCGGATAGGTAGTCGGGGTTGGTGCGAATTGCACTTTGGCTAAGCAGTATTGTCCTCGGACCCTTCTGCCTGCTTGTTGAGGAATTTCTCCTCCCAGCACAACGTCCACTTCGAGGCATTCGTCATAATGCCCGAGTTGATAGGTGTCAGCCGCAAGAATGCCCTCGGGGAATTTCGTGGACGCATCGAACACTGCGAAAGATAGATTTTTGTAAAAAGTATTCCAGAGAACTAAATTATTATAGTTTACAGTCCTCCTCTAAATAAAAATCAATTACATCCTGCAAAATAAAGGGATAAAGTAAAGGCTGCAACTTATTAATAATCAAATTGAACTACTTAAATGATACTTTTTGCCACACAAAACAATTCATTGTAACAAATATCTTGTACGATAATATTAAGAAACTTGAATAGTGCAATTTTCTCAATATTATTGTACAAGAGTTTTGTTAGAATGGTTTTGTTTCATAATAATTGTAAAGGTAAAACCGCAACAATTTATTTCTCTGGCATAATGTCGATCAGTTATTCGTCTTAGATTTCAATTCATTGTTGATCGGTCAATTTTCATCAGCTAGTATGAGCATTTAATTTATTCACATAAGGACGCCATAGAATATCCACTAAAAAGAGTTATGGTATTTTTCCGTATACATCTAAAGCAATTTGTATATTTTCAAACGGAAATTTCATTAAATTTATGCAAAGTATTAGAATTATAAAAAGAAAGCTGAGTTCTGGTCGTAAGGAGAAGAGAAAGAATACACGTTTAGAGAATTTAGATGTAACTTAAACATAAACACATAGGAGTTCTACCATTCGATAAGTTCATGCGCCTTGATATTCTCTATTCAATGCCATTTCTTTCATTTCTTGGTAACTTACCCAACCCATTACCTCATATAACGTATTTTACCTTTATGGAATGTTTGGTTTTATTTTACTTTTGTCTCCCCCTCTGTCCATTTCCTTTTATTCTACCCTCAAATACATTTTTAGCTCTCACTGTCAGTATTTGACTCACCCATTTCCTTTGTCGACGCTTAATTACTTCAGTTAAAACCCTCTCTTTTCCGACCCTCTCTAGCACCTCCGTGTTTGGTTTTCTATCGACTCAACTCAAGTTAAATGTATAAAAACAATCAAACATGACATAACTTACTTCTGAATTCTAGAGTGCGTATATTTAGAGTAAATCATTACATTGTGTATAAGGGTATTTAGCATGGTGAATCCGGTGCATCTTATATAAAAAATGAAATAACCGACGCGCAAACCATGAAAGATTGACCATATCTGCTGTAACTAAAAAGCTAAATTGCGCTGATGACGTTAAACACAGGCCACGAAATGCAATTACTCTTTTACAATCGCAGACTTCAACACTCAAGAGAATTCAACTTAAAACACATCACTCAACAAGCCAAGGAACAAACAGCTCTTCTGCCAGAGTGTGACGTGAATGGGAAATACCGCAATTAGACGATTCTATGAATCGAAAATTTCCATGTTGAGATAGCAATCGAAAATTCCATGTGGAAATCCAAGTGTCCTCTTCAGACATCACATAATCACACTGAAATCAGTGCAATTTTGACATGTCTCTAACGCCCTAAAATAACATTAAATTCATTGCAATACATCGCGATTTGAGTCGACATGTTTAAAAGCTAAGTTTTATTCCAAATAGTGATGAAAATTAACTTGAACGTGCGGCTTAACCCATGTTGTACGAGAAGTATGTAGTAAGAATTTCACTTCTCGCACAACTTTATTCTAAAGAGATAATACTATTGGTATATTAATTTTTGTGGCTTAAAACCCCACCTCTAATCACTGAAATGTACAATCGTGAGATTGTGAAGGACGTGCAATGAAATAAAGAGCTGAATAACACCATAGATTTTCCATTTCTCGTTCATAAAAAACTAGAATACAAAGTTTAAAAGCCTACCAATTAGATCACTAACTGGAAGATTATATAGGAAACTGTTTAGCTTATTTTCTTATTTTCCGCTACTGAAGTGCCAAGTTAAAAAAAATCGCATAATCCTTGGAGGCACAGCTGCATAACTCGCTCTGCAGCAACTTCTGTCTTTAAGGTCTTTACAGCCGTTAAATGGCTGTAATGTCTCCTATGACGTTCATTCAACGAGCTAGATATCCTCGACTGTTTAAAAATCGCAAAGAAAGGCGTAATACCTGGAAGGAATTATTCACATGTGCCGATAAATTTGTTGCTCGTCGGGAATTATTCTATTAAGTGATTAATTGAACTTCCTTTTTTTAGTACTGACAATGATTAATAGAAGTTGCTTTTTTCCAGAATACAAATTCACATACATACAAATTATAGTCTTCAATAATTACTTTAACCTCATAATTTTTATCTCCGGGTCAATTGAAAAGCAGTTAGAAAGTGCAACATTACGACAAGAAATGAAATTTACATCTTACGTTAATGAGAATAGTAAATTGAATTCAAGCAAATTAAATTTGATAACTAACGAGACATATTACATCTCATTTACTTGATTAAATTAGAACTATTTTAAGGCGGCAAATCAAATCTGATCCAATTAAAAAGATGAACTATGTCCTCTTGAGAATGAAATTGATATTTGACGGAGTAACTTCATGGAAATACATTCCGATAGTTTCATCGGTTACACACGAGTGCTTACGAGAAGTATTTATTATTTGACAGTTATCACTGCCGTTCATTCTCAACTTTTAAATAATTACCAATTTCTATAAATAAGTATAATTTCCAAAACCCCCGGCAGGGTAGAAGTGGCTCGCAGGCCACTATAAAAACTAACTGGTCCACATGTTAAAACTGCATTATTGCATTGAAACTATATTTTTCAAGGATGTAGTAAGAAGGGTGTATCTGTGTATTATTTAGGGACATAACACAAAGTAGGAGAGTACTTTTTGAAGAGATACCTCAAACTCTAATCACAGCGACTACAAAATTTCAAATTACAAGAGGCTGTTGTTGATGAAATACATATTTCATCACATTAATTATGTATTCGTATTTTTATGATTATATAAATGTTCTTTTTAAGATATAAAAATCACCATTATTTTCCTAAAATAATTCATCTTAGGACCATGATAATTTTATTTATCACCATGATAAATTTATTGTGTCTAACTTTTGAAAAAAAAGAAAACACACACAGCTTAGCGATCTTAGTAGTTTCTTATTTGTAGAGTAAAAGTTTTTGCGGGACTAAAAAGGGTGATGAATCCTGTTTTCCCTAAGGTGAGCTCAGCTGGTAGTTAAGAGTCCCAGATTCAAGCAGTTCGCACAAATGCCGTTTCTAAGTGCTAATGAACATTCCTACATTAGATAGAAGTGTCTGAATATATTTAAATTGACTGAAATGAAAAAAAGCGGTGGTCGACAGAAACACCTGAATTCATGGCATGTAAACATAGTCCAATGCTGATCACCTTGAAAGCTACGCACCGCAAAAATATTCCAGAGTGCATTTAAAATCCCCATTTCCCCATTATTATACAGAAACTTAAATTGAACTTCAGGCTTCCATCTCATAAAGCTACGTTTCTGTTCGATGCGTAGTAACCTTGTATCCAACTTCTGAACGAACTATTTAGAATGGGTACAGGTGCATATTGTAAGCATCTAGCCATTCGAACGCGCCTTCGGTATTCATGGAGGTCATTAATATCTCATTATTTTTCCGCAGTAACATAAAGAAACAATCAGTTTCTTTGCCAATTGCCAGTTTCAAAAAATATTGATACACGATACTAAAAATTTACATTGGATCTAAATCGATATTGTAAAATCGTGTCTTTAATTTTGTATATGCGTCTCCAAATTTTCCTTCCGAGAAGGCAAACTGCCGTACAAATTTTATTCAACAGAATCGTTAATGCGTTGCCCTCTGTCAAATTAAATATGCTTCATTTATCCGCTTATTTTCTGACCATTAGTTTCTCACGCATGCATGGCTCGGAAAATAATTCAGTATTAGCAAAACTTAATAACAGAAATTGATAAAATTTCCGTGATCACCCCGTGATATGGATTCATACTTCCTTTTGGACCTTCATATGTAGCCAAATTCACAAATGATCCGATTTTTAGACCTGTCATTATGAGATTTGCCTAATTAGATGAAACTTTCAGCACACGATGTACTGCTGCTCGAATTCTGCTTCACCTTTGTGTACCTTGAATCATTTTCACATTAAAACTGTCTTATATGTGGTGACTTTAGCGACAAATAATAATAAATTTCTTTTGAAGATAGGTCCTAATGGTCGCCCGAATCATACAATTGTTTAATAGGAATTAAGCCATTAAAAACTCAAAAATATCTGACTTTTTGGCGAATTTAAGTACATACCTTCTCAACAACAAAGCTTTCCTTTCAACCGCAAAGTAAAAAGAATCTAAAAGGAATTGTTAAAGTTGGGATGAATCGTCCGAAATATCTTATCGTAGTTTTTATCCAGATTTCCTGTTCATTTATGGAGTCATGGCCTCAAGTTTTGCTATTTGTGCTGGTAATTAATATAATAAGTGTATAATAAATACACTTACTAAATTGAGGTGATAACTAAACACCTAAGGTTATTATTGTCTCCTTTCGAAAGGTGTTTTTTCTGGAGGATAAAACTAAATGCTTCGATTGGCATTTCTGCGATTAAAGGCCTTCAAACGGAGCTTGCTTATGATCGAAAAGATCTGTAACAAGAAAACTACAAACTTTCCCAGCCAGCAAATTGGAATAACATTTTAAAGTGTGATAAGTATTTCAATGTAAAACTTATTCGATTTGATCGAAGCAATTCTTTAAGAATCTTGGCCTTGAGCATTTCGTTATTCAGTATTCCTACGAAAAGAATGCGTGAAAATCGTCAATATGAAGAAAAACCAGGAGGAATTCTATAGTGCTACGCCGAACTTTGTGGAACTTCATAAAAATATGAAATAAATATTGTTATTTCTGCTAAATTTTAATATTTTACCAGGTGAAGACGATTTCGCCTAAACCGGCTATAAAATCAAGAGGAAGTAACAGTTTTTCTTTTTTGAATTATAAACATTATCATTATAAGAATAAATTTGATTATAAACTATAACTAAAAATTTCAGTCTATATTCAATTGGTAGGTGATGAGAAACTAACCTCTTAAAAACAATTTAAGGGATTACTTAACGTAAAATTTATGTTCTATCATAATACATCATTATATAATAATATAGCTTTAATACCATCACAATAAACATTATTCCTATCCTTGAATTTTCCATTTCCGTCAGTTACGCGAGTTCTTTTTAAGGATATGAATCAGAATTCTGAGCAACAAATTATTTAATTTCAATTTAATTGAATTCAAACACAAAGTTGGGGTAAGTTTAAATGGGAATTTGAAAAACCAAACATTGAGAGATAACTTAATCACAATCGGTGTAAATTGTAAAATAGTTGTGTAATTACAATTACTTCTAGAATGGTAAATCACCCTCTTTCATGCTGATCTCTGAAACTTGTTTTTGCGTAACTCCTTATTTCCCAAGAACGTTAAATCTAGGTAAGATCCTACAAAGCACTGAGCAACAGGTATTGCTTGGTCGCGTAGCACGTAATAGTTTAGAAATTACGAAAAATTATTTACACCCTGTAACCTTTTTTGAACAAAAATTATATTATTTAAAAATAAGATAATTTAAATTGATAGCGCACGTCTTTCAAAACAAGTTTTTAGCGAGATAAATATTATATTTTTTTAACTACTTAAACGACTAATGTTGGACTTTTTATCGTTTTGAATTAACGTTTATTAGTATTATCTTGTTACTGAGGCCAGTCAAATCTGGTTTATTCTACAATATAGCAATTAAATGCAGTATCTACGAAGTATTTCGAAAATGAAAATTTGTTTTCACGAAAATTAAGCTAGCACATGACAGAATAGAGGAACACGCATCTTCAAAACTACCGTAATTTTATAAAAGAGAGCGATAATATTGTGATTAACTCATATCACAATAACAATACATATGATATATGTGCGACCCGTGTTGGGTATTAATTATCTAATTGCAATTGCAGCCAAACCACTCACTTTGCGTCGCCCATAGGGTGAGATTCTGAAGCTCCCTCAAATATCTCAAACTGTCGTTCCTGCATGCTTCGTTGTTAACTTTCGAAGACACGGGCGCGAAGAACGACAGCAAAGCCGACGTGTGCGGTTCTCCCGGGAGGGCGAATGGCGGCGGTGGCGGAGGAAGAGAAGGCGTCACCGGTGCCTCGGAGGCTGCAGAAACGGCCCCTGCTAAAACCAGGAGCGATAGGAAAACATCCCGCAGCATGGCGACTCTCTGACCGCTGCCGCAGGGGTCTTTCTGAAGATCTGATCGCCGATGTAACCTCACCAGTTGGCTGTCGAGCGTAGAGTGAAACAAGGGGTTCGTGTCCGACCATCAGTCGGTACCGGAGGATTCTGTTTAAGGAGCTTTCACGCCCCCAAGGACGACAGCTAACGTGTAGCACGACACGCATCGGTCTGCACTTCGGTGGATGTGGCAACAGCACTCGCAAGGCTGCATCGCTGATTTGACCAAACGAGGATTCAGTTTGAATTTTCCAGCGTAAGGAATGACAGCCGATGACGTATGGGTGTTAGAGGGTGTTGAAAGACGGGGATTGGCTCTGCACAACATGGGTCGATTCCTCTGCACTGGGTATGTTACTTTATCCTTAGCACATCGGTTAACATAATCCTTCCGCCTTTTCATTCAATCAAAATAGAAGGGACCTCCGGCCAGAGTGATTGCGGGGAATTTTTTTGAGTCCCCTCGTCCGCAAAACACGTATCAATAGTATACACTGCAGGATACTACATCGAGTGAGAAAAAGTAACAAGGAAATGGAGAAAATTATTTCGACTTTGGATAACTAATTATTTGACGTAATCAAATCATGGAATATGAATTAATTATTTAGAATGTTATGCGGATAAAATTTATAAAAATCAAAACTACATGTCTGACATAATCCTTCAACATAAAATCTGCAACGAAATAGTGTCAATGTCTTAATTTGGCACTACGCTAAACTTTGATAATATTATTTAAGTTCTTCCAAAATGATGGAATATGATTAACGTATTCTTTGCATTGGAAAACCGATATATAGAGGGGAGTTGAGATGTTTACGTTTAGCGGCTAACGAGAAAAAATAAAAATATAATTATGACAGAAGGCCAGAAAGAAGAGCGCAGATACGAAACATAAACCAGAAAGATTTTGGGACAGTTATCAATTACCGCTACGTAAAAGATTCCCAAAATTCTGTTTTTAGAGTAAATCAAAGATCACGAAAATATTTCTAGGACCTAACGAATTTAAAGGACGAAAACGGTCCGCACGATTCAGAAAACAAAGGAACAACAGAAATGAAACGAGGACGAGTTTTAAAGAGATCTGAAAGAAGAGCTGTAGCACGAGCATTCTGAATGAGGATTTTTGTTAAATTTTGGGCAAAAAGTCTAATCGTGAAGCGATGTTATATCATTAAGATCAGTGGCGGTGCGTGACTAAAAATACAGGGGGTTCACTTCAAAATTCGTATATTTTTAAGTGGCCGCGATTATGGTTAAATATTCTCGCTCATACTAGAATATTGCCTCTGCTTACATGGACGAAGTATAATTCACAACTACCGCAGATAAAAGCAGTAGAAATATGAAAATTAATATTTCGGGTTGAAACAATATATGACTTTGTTGTAAAAAATCCCTATATTCTCGAAAATTGAGTTTTTATTTAAGTTCTCGATTCATATTTCTCCGTATATATTTTTAATACAAAAATACATATTAATATTTATGTTCCATTTATTTGTTGAAATATAAAATAGAATCATAAGAACATAAATAAATTACCTGATATTGTTTTATTTAGGGTTGAAGTATTTGGCAGGACTGTCACCGAATAATTTTTTGAGATAAATGCCCCAAATCAAATACACCTATTTTTGCCCAGGTCGCGTCCTTGTCTTTCGCAAAAAGCAAACAAGGGAAATAATATAGCCTATTGGAAGAGTCGCAGCCGCAAATCCAACTGTTTCTCTCATTTATCTATGGCTTAAACACTCGGAAGTATTGCCTACCTTTGCTTCTCTGACTCTGAGATAGGTTCAGCAAAGGAATAGGACTTCCTACTTCTTTTATTGCACATTTTTCTTAAACAGAAATAGAGGAAAAATTAATCCCTTTCAGAAATAGGACATTATTCATCATGAAGAGCGAGAAAAATTGTTCACAAACAAGTAACGCAGTTGGTTTACATACTGAATACGCCACAAGCAACCACAACACCGGTAACTGAATATGTACACTGGATACGAAAAAATCCGTAAATTCACAATATTGCAGCGCATTATGGGTAGCCATTACATAGCTGCAGACACCAGTGCATAAAATAACATACAAAGTAGGCGACACGAATAGCTAGTGCCAAGTTTTGTCGCCCAGAGACATTATTAGGCGCCGGCAAAAAAGGAAAAAACTCAAGTTCTACGCGTGTTAAACTAAAGTCAGGAAGCGTTAAATGCTAGAGTTTGGATAAAATGTTTCTTTTCAGGAATAGAGTTCGGGAAGGTGGCGGGCCCCATGTTCCTCCTCCTCCAGCCATGACTTCGTCAATAGCTAGGCTTTACCATTACTGGAAGGTATCACAACATCCATCAATTTTCAACAAATTAATTCTGGCAGATCTTACTTTAACTTCTCATAGTGCTTGCACGGAGAGAGATGTGTCAATCCATACCAAACTTAAATCCAACAAACAGTCAAGCCTTTCTAGAGAAGCTATAAATTCTCGGATGTACACTTCGCAATTAACAGTGTTGGAACTGGATATTATGACCAAGGACCTGCTGTTGCCCGTTTTTTAGGGATTAAAGAAAGAGTCCAGATGCAGAAACTTATGAAATGCATGATTTGTTAAAAAGTATTTTGCCAAGTACAACGTAATTATTTCTTTAAAGAAACAATTACAAATGAAAAATGTTTATAAATTCTTATGAAAAATTATTTATCCATATATATACGAGTAAAAGTTGCTTGCAAGAATATTGATGATACTAATTTCAAGTCGATATCACATCGGGAAAGTCCTCAAACGTAATTCTACAATCCACCTTTGAAACATATGGTAAAATACAAATGGTGCCCCAGTGTCGAACCAATGATCATAAGGTAAAAGATAAATTGTAATTATGAAACGTTAATTTCTTCTGTTTACATGACTGGCTACATAATTTTCAATTTCTCGGTAAATGAATCATAAAGAAAAATGAAATCCCCACCATACATTTAAGGGCTTGAACACACGGACCACATTTTGCAGTTGGTCTCGACCACAAAAATGAGGTTGAGTTGCAGTCGGGACCGACCGCAGGCGGACCACAAATTGTGGTTCGCCTGTGGTTGGACCCTACTTCACCTGTCTGGTTGTATTGGAAGTCGTAGTGTGGTCGAAGTGTGGCTCGTGTGTTGTGGTGAAAGGCTGTGGTCGGTGGCCGGGACCGACCACAGTCCGACCACAGCTGCCGGCTTGCGGTCGTAAATACGCTCGTGTGGGCAGATGTAAGCATTTCCTATGTATTTCTTATGGTGACGGCATACCGACCACAGTTCGGCGTCATTTTGCAGTCGAAACCGACTGCAAAATGTGGTCCGTGTGTTCAAGCCCAAATGGTAGAGCCACCTGGTCTCGAGCACAAGACATTTCGGGAGTTATGAATACATATAACGACCTGGTAGATATGAAAATGATTCAATCCAAAGTTTTATGTTGATATCATACTGGGATGATCTTAAAATACGATTCCATTATCCCCATTTGCAATGCACTGTGGAATGGAACCAAGAATAATCATGGAAACGTTAAACAGCGTATATGAAATGTATTCATGATCTCTATTCACATGCCAGGTTTTAAGTTTCCATGTCATCGGGAAAACATTTTAAAAAATCTGAAAAATCGTCGCAATACATTTCAAATTGGAGAATATTTTCCCTGGCCTAGTGTCGAACATGGGATAATATTAGAGGGTGTCTTTATAGTTTTAGACGAACATACACGGCTTCCAGCGATTCCTCGAATTTCAACTCTCTAAGTTGCCGGATAGTGCCTAAAAAAATTTCCGAAAATCCTATGAAGCCATTCTCGTCGGCTGTCGCTGTAACGTAGTGCAGCGATCGGCCCATGTTTAAAGGCCGTATGCCTCTCTTTCCCCTCACCGCTCTTCGCCTATAACGCGACGTCTGAAGGGGTTCACTTCGGGGAGTGAACCTCGCGCGAAGTCAAGCTAGTTGGAACCAAAAGCGGCAGGAATCGCGACTCAACGAAGGAAAAGTTAGGCCAAATGATTGATGTCAAAGATATTTAGGTTATGGAAAGAACATAGGTATTTATATTTATAAATAAAAATAGTGCAGTAGTTTTCTTAGGGGGTTCAGTGAACCAGTGAACCCAATGGACCCGCCGCCACTGATTAAGATATAATTTTTTCCCGAAGGAGTTTCAATAACACCCCATCTCCGAGGTTTTTTTCCTTAACTTCAATCCCTTCAGGCGGAACATGATAAATTCCAATAGAAATTTGGCTCTTTTCTAACCCTTCTAACCCTCAAACCTTTTAAAATCCAGTTACTCCGCCTTCTATCCCGTGACACAGTATAATGGAGATGAGAAGGCTTATAAAAATGAAGGATAGAAGAAAGGCAATCCTAAGACACTATGACAACTAGGAATAGCCTTAATCCCGGTATACCTTTTAGGTCAAACTCAGACAAAATACGACAGAAGTGGAAGCAGAAGGAATGCAATATGTTACTCCAACGGATTGCCGGTCCTGCGGAATATTTCCTGGTTTTGCAACAATCCTATGTTACCGACATATATTACGTATCCTCAGGTAAATAAAAATATCCAAGCATATACATAAAGATCGCATAATCTAGTAGAAGCATGAGAAAGCGACGGCAATTGTAGTAGCTAGGTCTTTAAAACAGGGTTCCTCAGGAAAGCAGATAAGTTATAATACGATTAATTTATATGCGCTCAACACAATGCTGAAATCACCGACTATATAATTATTATAATATTGCTTAACCATGACCTGCTTATACAGTTTGGTATAAAATAACTTGATGGAATATGGATCGTATTTTAATTTTTTCGAGTAGATTCGAACTTTCGGGGATCAAGGGTCAAAGAGGAAATTATGAATTTTCCAAGGTACCAGATGATTGAAAACTGGTAAAGCTGCAAGAGCTATGATGTTATTGATACTGACTTTGTTGTAAAAAATTTTCAGAGTTTGATAGCAACCATGAACTTATTATGGTCAAGTAATAAAGATATAAATAGAGCCCATCCATGAATATAGTACTGCTTGTTTTTTCATCAATTTACAGAAATATTGGTAAAAATTTTGAAAGATTACTATTTCTACAAATGAAGGGTGGTCATTGTATTATACCATGGAGTAATGCCACCGTAACTGTGTAGCTAAATTAGGTACACTTGGATTAGGCAAGCTGTAGGATCGCTATAACAGATGGTTAAAACCAACAAATCCTGATAGGGAATACATAGAGTCATTGCTCAGACTGTTGCAATAATGAGTAAATTTCCACATAATTCCTTTAATTGCCACTTACCTGGAACTTCTTAATTTGGACAATAGAATCAAGGCACAAAATAAAGTACAGTGATTATAAATGGTAAGTTAACAAAATAAATGTACCTATATTATTTTACTCAAATGATAAAAAATAAAATGGAATGAATAAGTAGCGGATATTTGCAGCGAGGACATCAAGGTTACAGTGGAAAATATATTTATGTTTTCCAACAGGGATAAAGTGGAATCAAGTTTAAAGTTTCGACAACAAAATATTTTGTTAAATTATGTTATCATGGAAATCTATGATAAATACTACATGAATGAAAATTTATTCTGGAACAGGTAAATAAAATAAACCCATTTTTTGGCAGAGATAAAAAAACCTAGTCTACACTACCAATCCCTAATCAAAATATTAATTAGTTCAAATCTATCAAAGTTACCTGAGAATATCCTATGGAAACAGAATCTTTGAATATCAGTGCTAACAGGGCTTCTGAGGATTCCTCTAAATATATGCATTTAGGATCATTAAATCTTAAGGTGATTAATACCATATACTCCAACCAAAAACAAGAATGATTATCCTGGAAATACTATCCAAATATAGTATTGATAGATGAAAATATTATCATCCTCATGTATGTTTTAAATATCCTTTTCAATTGATTCATTTTCTGATAGTGAAGTACTACTGCTTAGGAGTACATAATCTAAAAGTAAAATGAAACAGAAAATCCAAACTTAACAAGCGAGTTCATTTAAACATTTATGAATTGAGACATATACGGCCTTCATAAAATTCTTTACAAAATGTAAGAAAAATAAATTTTTTACCTATGCTACACATTAAACAAATCAAATAGAGAGTAGATAAATTTACTAAATTTATTCTGAATACAGAGATCTTTCTTACCAGTACCGTAAATTGATCTCAACAAGTAAATTTCCGAGAAGTAACTGTGTAGATGTCAATTGGTAGATAAATCACCTCAACATTTTCTTCTTCATAAAAACCGTAGTAGCTATCATGCCATACATTTAAAGCAATATTTGTACTTCTCTTGCAATATAAAGCTTCACTAAAGGGTTAAACAAATAAACAACATTTATAAATTATTTGACTAAATATTGATGACATTTCCATCCTGTAATTTGTTTCAGTTATATCTACTTACATAAATAATTGACTACATTTTTCAGAGGCAACAATCACTCTTCTTTCTAGAAATAAAAGTCATCCAGTGAAAATAACTAACTTTTTAATAAGTCTCAGTTATCATTACAGAAACTTAATTAAAAATTTTCCTTCTCAAGAAGTCCTGTTTCTCTTCTGTTTTTAAAGCTTGCCATTCATTGGATATAACCTAAAGAGAAAGAGAAGAAAAAATATTAAATTGATCAGCAATCTTATTTATCAGACATACAGCTAAACCTTCCAAAACATAGGACTTTTTCCCAAAGGAATTAGAATCTCAAGGACAAACTACCAGCAATTTATAGGGAAGCATATAAAGTCTCTTCAAGGGAGTTTACCAGGCACTGAAACCAAGTACATGCTGTATCATCATAATCACATGTCACTCTGCAAATTCTGTTAAAAAAAATCAGTAGACAAACCATCGAATGGTTTCTTAGCACATTATTGGCCAGATTTTTGTTGTAGAGATCTTTTATATATGAATTAAATATCACAAGAGAATGCACCATTTTGATACTTTGGGTAGTATTCCAATGATAAAACTGTTGAAAATGTAATTTATCCCATGTCTTAACTGCATTACTTATGGGGATGCTTTGACTTGTCAGGGATCGAATCAGAAAATATTAAGGTTTATAAAAAGTAGGCTATTATCTGCTTGAAGAAAAGATTTTAACTCAACTGTGCTAAATTTGAAAAAAAAAGAAACTTTTGGTTTTTGAAATAATTGAGGTGAATGAAATGTGACATACAAATGTTACCAAAAAAACGTGATGCTTTTGTGCTAACCCTTTTACCCTAAGAGCTAGAAAGTATATCTATTCGATGTCATAATACTAGACAAGAAATGCATTACAGAAATTCGTTATTATTAATTCTATGTACATCCCGATGAGATAGAAATTAGAAATGTAGGCATTATGTAGAAAACTATAGCAATATTTACCAAAGGTATTCTTGGTCGGCAACTGATGTCTTTAAAAATATTCTCAACAAAATGCATGTAAGGATCTTTTTTACCATTTTAAAACTTAATTGCTTTTGCAGAATTAAATCAGAAAATGTTCAATCAAATTGGATACAAGTACGAAAAAAAGAGAAACTAAATGTAAGTTCTTATTGTGGTCGTTTATTGTTTTCGATTCGTGCTTGGTAGACATAAGATACAACATACAAACATTTTCGAGTTCTCGTATATTAAAAAAAAACATGATAGAAAACGAAACTTCGTAGTTGTTAACAATAAATTAACCAATCAACTAATGATGACCAAGGCTTCTGTTGAGCCCAATCTCAATCATTTTTACGTCAAAATACCCAAGAAGTTTAGGATCTTACGTGTTGTAGAAGTGGTATTTCTTAATTTACATTATATCCAAAACGTGGTTTTTCAACATAAAAGAGACGAAAAACATGAAGATAAGGTTTGGTTAATTAATCTAGAATGTCCGATAAATTTAGATAGTGTAGGAAAGCTTATTAACTCGAAACTGTTCGTCTGTTTGACAATTAGAATTGCGCGCTTTCCATTTTGGATTCCCTCCTCATGGGCAGCCTTGGACCCCTTGGACGAACCGGCACATTATTCTGCCTCACTTTCATCGTTCGACTGGTGGCGCAGTGGGTCGAGGCACCTAGGTGCGACGCTGCTTGTATCGGGTTCGAACCCAGTCGGGAGCTACCTCCGGGATTAGAGGGCCGCCAAACCCACCGGAGGTTTTTCACCAACCTACTTTCGATTTTTCGTCTGAACTGGATTCGAACCCGTACATTTAGTGTTGCGGGAGCCTCAGACCCCGCGCTGCCCTCGAACCCGCTTGGCGGGCGGTCCAATCATTAATTTCTTACGTCTTTCTCAGATTATTTTTTTGGCTGCAAAAATTTTTATTTCGATAAAATTTAATTTACCACTCGCAAAAAATTGCATTGCTGTGCTTAAGTTGTGAAAATCATTTTTAGAAAACAGGCAACCCACTCAAATTTGCATTTAAATATAAGTGGGTTGTCTGCATTCTAAAACTCAATTTCACAACTTAGGCCCAGCAGTGCAACGCTCTGAAAGAGAAAACAAACAAGTATTATTTAGTCTTTTGTTGGTAAAATTATTCATTCCGCGTAAATGGCGAGGGAGCGAGAATTTTTATACGGACGTATTTTCGAATTTCAAACTACGAAAAAAATAATTAATTTTAATCGATCATTTTGTATGAATACGCAAACAATTTCGAGTTTACTTTGGTATAAAACTAATTTTAAAGTTTTTTTTACCATGAATTTGAACGCAATGAAGATATTTCTATATAAAATAACTATAATTTGCATATTATAAAAATGATCAATCTTCCAAATCAATACCATCGATTTTTGAGACCTCTAGTAATGGAAAAAAGTCGGGATCTCTCAGGTTCATAGGAGTTTTCAAATAAATACGGCTTTTAAAATACTATAACTATGTTGTTAAAATTTTAAACTGTATTTATAAAAATAAATCTTTCAACTTTACTTTTGTTAGCTGTTATTCGATGTTGCTATTAATTTAAGTATTTAGTAATATTGCCGTTACTTTAAGATATCATATCTACGATTTCCTTATCCCTGACCAGCTCTATGTGATTATAGTTTAAGGGTTAATTAGTTAAAAAAGATGCGCTGCCCTCGAACCCGCTTGGCGGGCGGTCCAATTATTTATTTTTTACGTCTTTCTTGGATAATTTTTTTGGCTGCAAAAATTTATATTTCGACACAAATTTAATTTACCACTCGCAAAAAAAAATGCACTGCTGGACCCAAAGTTTAGCGAAAACCTTTTTTTAAATCCAGGCAACCCACTTACAAAGGAATTTAATTGTGAGAGAGTTGCCTGGATATTAAAAATCATTTTCACGACATACGCCCAGCAGTGCAACGCGCTGAAAGGGAAAAGAAAAAAAATATATTCAGACATTTGTAGATATTGGATAACTGCATTACTCAACTCGCGCAAACGGTGCGGCAAAAATTTTAACGCGCCATATACGATTTAACAAAACGGTTCTCGTATACATGTGCATACACGCGCGTAACCAGGAATTGTAAGGGGTGTGAAAATATTTTTCAAGCTCTTGCTTGATTCGTAAGGAATATGAAAGTAACAAAGAAAAATCTGAAGAAAAATAATAAACTATATAGTTTCCTCCCGGATAGAGGAAGATCCCGGGTTCGATTCCCATATCTGTTAGACATTTTTGAAGTCCGTTTTCTTTGGGAATATAAACTGTATATTTGAAAAAAAAAATGAGAATAAATCATATGAAATTGTAGCGATGTAATTCGAGAATTCTATTGGTAGGAAAGGAGTCGAATTCTAGTTGTTTTTACCAGAGGCACGAGATAAAAATAAGACTTTAAGGGAAAATTATACTGGTGGATAAATACATTAAACTATAAATATATAACTGGTGGATAAATTCTTTTCTTATTTGGGCATTGCTCTTTGTAGGATGAAAGATGCTCAGATGAGTTTTGAAAAAGAATAAAACTAGCCAATGAAACTTTCATGAACAGAAGGGAAATGATGACAAGAGGTCTTGATAAACGAATCAGGAAAGGATTAGTTAAATCCTTGGGAAGAAGATATATGTTGTACAAGAGTGAAGCAAGGACCTTGAGAAAAGAGGAAATCAAAAGATTGGAAACCTTTAATATGTAGGTGTGGTATCAAGTAGAAACAGTGAGTATGGTTCTTAGAAAAACTAACACGGATGGTGGGAAGGAGAGGGTGTTAACCAACGTAAGTCAATAGACGAAATGGGTGTGCCAAATGTTGAGTGGAGAATGAAAGCTAAAGAAAGTAATTGAGGTAGAATACAAGGGAAAAAGAGCAAAGGTTGTTCAATCACATAAAATTTGAGGAAAGTTACCAAGATATAAAAGAAAATGGCATTGAAGAGAGAAAATTAAGTCACACAAAGCTAATGTATGGAAGAATACTTACGAATCCATCCTTGGTTTGTCTCAAGAAAGCTTGAAGATACTCCCTTCAAACATGCGCTACTCTTTCAGACTTCATTTCATTTAAAAAATTAAAGTAGAACTAATGATTCAACAAAATCGAAGCAGGTATTTAAAGAAAATAAACTGAATTAAATAGATTTAAATTTTATGACACAAAAAGGATTTTGAACAACTCACGCTCCCGATGACCAAGGCAATTGTTAAATCCAAACTTTTGTATTTTTCTTTACAAATACACATATTTTTACAAGGAAATGAACATATTTTTGGACAACTACCTGATTTTCCTAAGAACAATTATATTTTGTTTTGTCAAATTCAAGGAAGCAAGGAAATATCAAATTAATTATTAGATCAGACCAGCCTGTGTGGGATAAACTTAACGAGAGTAGAATCGGTGAAATATCTTGGAGTAACTCTCACCAATAATTTATCATGGAGTATCTACATCTGTAATATATGTGGAGAAGTCCTTAAGAAACTGGGCTTCATTAAAAGAATAGGTGGTAGGAGCAAAGAAAAAGTTAGCGAGTTATGTTACTTAGCGTTTGTTAGGCCTCAACTAGAGTATGCATACATGGTATGGAACTCTGGCTACAAGTATCGTATTCAAGAATTAGAAAAAGTACACCCAAAGGGCAATATGAATGGTATAGAATTGCTACGATGAAACAGTGAGTGTTACTCAGATGAAACAGGATGTGGGATGGGAATCATTAGAAGATAGAAGAGTAATTCAAAGGATAAATTTATTATATAAGTTCAAAGAAATTATGTTCTCAGAAGATGAAGCCAATATAATGCAAATTTTATAAATAGACATATTAGGAAAACATTTGAGAGAATTTTAGGGAAACTGAGCCATGTAGATGTACAACATACAATGACATCTCAGTAGCTTTGGAATCTATCATGATGGATTTTTGTAAAAGGAGGATAATCTTTGATTGTATATAAGTAACAGATATGAACAATAAGTAAAATAAGTTAAATCTCATAAGTTGTCTCATTTCTAACAGGGGAGTACAGTGGCGGAAACAATTATCGCAACACCAGTTGGCGTCTGAGCGCGGATTACGTGGAAACTAACTGAAATCAGTCTAACTCCGACAATTCGGCAACTCTGTATAGAGGCAGTAAAACCGGGAATATTCAAAGTCCATACGAATGGAAAATAGACTTTTAGTTTCGTTTTCATATGCAGACATTTAAGACTCTCCTTCGCGAGATTTCCAAGTAGTGCCTTTGCCTCATTGTCTTCATTTTTTGTCATTTATTATTCAAAGTTAGTCGTGATAAAAACAGTTGTGTAGAATGTCAATATAATACACTGGGAGATAGTTACAAACAAGATTGTTTGATAGCGGAATACCAGACGTTAAAATGAACATTTTGAGGTATTATTTCGCGAATTAAAGGTCTAAATACTAGAATTGTGATGGAATTGAATTCTTGCAAAGAGAATTCAACACTTAAAAATTTGAATTTAGAAACCACTAAGAATCGTCCTTTTCTTACCTTTCTATTTTATCTTGAGCAGTGTAGTTTTCCACTGCTTGAGGTATTAAAAATATCCCTTCGATGAATCCAATTTAATCCGTGTGTTGAAGGAGTTCAACTTTTCCAAGAGCTTTTTAGCAATTAGAGCTTTTTAGCAATTAACGTTTTGACAGGAATTGTCATCACTATTATTAACTTTTAAATAGTGGAATCGGTAATCAACAATTTTCAGCTCTATCAGGCTATATGTAATAGGGAGTAATATTTGTGTAATAACAAATGGTGTTTCTCATGAGACATCAATGCACTTAAACCATACTGACTGAAAAAAATATAATAAATTGCAACGGTACCACATCTCTATTGATGTTACAGTCATTCATCACACCACTAATACGATTTTCCTCTTCAGTGAGTGTATTACTCTACAACAGTTAATTTCAATTTAATTTATCCAAAGCTGTAATATATTTGATTAATGAGCTAGAATGCAATCGAAATTAAACCAACAATTGGAATCTTAAATGCAAATAAAAAATGACGATTCGAATGTCCGATAATCAATCATTAGATATTCCGTACTCACCTCCTATTATAAACATAATCACACACTTTCGACGAATAACAGGTGCCCCACAGATTTTACACTGTAGAACGGGCCACACTTAAGAAAATACTTGTTGCAGTATAATCTAAACTTGCATTAAGTTTCCAAGAGGCCGGTATTCACTTCTCTACTTTCTCCGTGGCGATGAATAAAATTTTCCGCTTCCAATTTGATCATCTTGATTTCAGTATGTTAAAATACTTCTCAAGGTTACTTAGATCCATATATTAGACGCCATACTCAGCTATTCTTCGCTGATTTTACTAAAATTTGTGTGCACTTTACGGACTCTTCCGAAACACTCCCAACCCCTCTCCCTCCATGAAGACCGTCGTTTTAATGTCGTTTACTACGTTAATTTGCGGTTTAGATGCGAATAGATTAGAGAATAGAGCGAATATACGCAGACAAAGTTATTCTTTAATTTAGCAGTAGAAATAGTTACTAACGCCCACTTAAATAGGCAAAAGGGTGGGCATGAGCTTAGCCCCAAAACATAGAAAAATTGCAATGGTGAAAAAGAAAAATTCACTTAAAAAAAAGATAAAGGTTATTCGAAAAAGGAAACCATGTTTTAATGTGCGAACTGAGAGATCTAAAAATAATAATAGTAAATTGCAAGAGCTTACGTACTAAATAGGTGGAATTCTTAAACATTACGATGAGAACTTGCGCGGATATCATACTAGAAAGATTTGGTTAAGCGAGGATATTACTCAAAGCGAGATACTTTCCCCCGATTATATGATATACCGAAAATATGACTATGTAGATCTAGCGATAGAGGTTTTATAGCAGTATGGACTCATTTAATTAGTAAGCGCGATGAATTCGTAGAAAATAGCAGGAGCGAAATCATTTGGTGCTCGATTCAAAGACAAAACGGAAGTAAGATTAATGTTTGTTCTTTGTGTCGTCCTCCCGATGAAAAAATAGGTTGTATTGTTGATTTATCCGAGGCCTTACATAAAAATGGCGAGAAAATAAAAGATCCAATCATCGCCGTAGGAAGAGATTTTTACCTAACCAATATTCATTGGGATAATCTAAAATTCTCCAGCACTAGCAGTGGGGAAAAAAAAATCACGAAATATATCTTACTTTTTCGTTGCATGCTTTAGATCAGGTAAATATGACGAAAATTCGAACGAATCGTGCGAGACAAGGTATCAATTTAAATTTACTAGCCACTTCCCACCCACAAATAATAACTAGCCTCGCTGTAGTTGATGGTACAGTCAGACCATGATGTCATAATGGCAGGGATGAAAGTAGTAGCGGTTAGATCTCTTAAACCGGTGAGGCAAGTGTATGTAATTCGCAAAGAAATTATTTCTGAGTTTAAGGTTTTATTTGAACGAAGGCTTGGATAATTTGTTACGCTTTTTGGGTGAAAATACAGTAAATGATAGTTGGGTAGAGTTTCTACGGATAATCAAAGTAGATTTAGTTAAATATGTTCCGTCTAAGCTATTTGAGGAAGGATCACGAAAAGAATACCAGGAATATAGATCTAGAACCCTGTTAAAATCACTAGTTGGCGATTAGAAAGAATTTTGGTCATAAGTGTGAGAGACTCGTGGTGGTCAGTTTTCTATGCCTAGCTTTATCAGCGAAGAGGGAATTGCCTTAAATAAATCGGCAGAAATAGCTAACTTACTTACCCGTACTTCCAGAAATGTTTCTCATAAGATGATGGTCGAGTTAACGATTTTACTTCGATCATTGATTCGGAGATGATTTCCATAGAGATATAAGTTGATGGTAGTGGAAATTCACTGCAACAAATTGATAGGAAATTCTAACAGAAATCAATTAATGAGGGTACTGTCCCAATGTCGTGGAAGAAATTAAACGTCACTCCGGGGCCTAAGAATGATCAGATTATTATGGGTAATTTTCGTTAACTTCGAATTTCTGCAAAATAATGGAGCATATTATAGCAAGCTCTATAATTCAGTTTCTTACCATAAAGATAGGAATCATTCGGATCCAACACGGATTCCATAAAGATAAATCTTGTAAGACGCACCTAGAGTTTTTTGTGAATGATGTATATTAAGCGTAAGGGTGTTAGATATCATCCAAAAACGTTATTTCCACGCAGCAACAAATTTCGCGACAACCCTTAGTGTTAGTACGCCACACAAAATATCTAAGTGTCACGTTTAGCTGTAGTTTATCTTTGAAAGAACATATTAGAGATGCGATAGGAAAAGTGAATAGAATGCAAAGTTTAACTAGTAGATCGTTGATGGGATGCTCATCGTGTTCCAAAGAAAAAAAAACTCGTATTCCTCGAATTCAACCTAGCCAAACGAGAAAATACTGTTTCGCGATTACACTGATTATAACTTATATATTACAGTTAGTGTACGGCATTTGTTTGATTGGTTGTAAACGATACGATTTGTACAGAATTGCCATGATAAAACGGTGAGCGTTACTCAGATGTTGCAGTACGCGGGATGGTAATCATTAAGAGATAGAAGACTAATTCAAAGGATAAATTTACTAAGTAAGTTCAGAAAAATTAGGTTCTCAAATTATGCAATCGATATAATACGACCTCCCTGTTGATGTGGGCCGCTCTGATACTGCGAGGAAGATTAGAGAAATCAATGCTAGAAGGAATAGTATCAAGAATTCATTTTTTCCGCGCATGATACGCGAAAGAAATTGATTAGGAAAATAGAGTTAAGGAGCCTGTACCCCCTGCCACACGCCGAAAGGAGGATTGAAGGGTTCATACATAGACATATTTTTATGGTGTTTTTGTGCTGTCGACATTTTAACTCAATAATCAGAATATATCGTATTTATAAAACAACATATAATTTAAGAGGAAAAATTCATCCGTCTCCACTACGATTGGTCTTCGGTTTCCTCCAAAGTAACTGGGTTGTCCTAAATTGTAGTGCTACCTCCAAAATACTTACGTTTCTATATCATCTCCTTAATCACTACTACTAATTTAATTCTTCTCACATTCAATAAAAGTTAAAGGAAAGTTTAATTAACCTTCCTTTGATTTCAAAAAACTCTCAAAGGCACTCGAAATTAATATTTACAATGATAAAAACCTTACACCTTGAGAAATAATGACAATGTAAGAGAAATTGGCCCTATCAAAACAGGAAATCCAAATATCATTGAGGATTATTATTCATCATTATTATTCAATTATTCATTTTACAAACTAAAATCTCAAAAAGGTTTTAATTCTGCCACATAACCGTGAACATATCCTAGTTTTCTATGCATTTTAGTTTTTTAAGAATTTAACATATCTTCTATCATGTAGCGTGCATGAATATACCGGCCCTGAAATGTAGAAATGTTTTCGCTCTTTCTACTGTCTATAACCCTCTCCCTCATAGGCAAATCCTGGCTGCGCCCCTGCGACAAAGCAATCATTAATTATCATCTGTATATTCATGTCCACATTCGATAGAATCCGTAGACTCTTACACATAGATGATTATGAAAAAATGTCAGCTCCGCCATAGACCTCAATCCCCGTAATGTTACTAAATTTTCATGTTTTTAAGAGAAGGAGACTATTTAACATAATTTACAGCAAGTGGAAAATATTTATATGTATTCGTATTTCTCTCAGACTCGGTAACAGTGTTCACTTATACACTATGATTAATAATCGAGAACTACATTGGAATCAAGAAAAATATAGGATGATTAATAATATATCCATTCTTCTTCATTCTCCTCCATATGATTCAGCCTCCGAGAGATAGAGTTAACCACTTCTTTATTGGAATTCGCTCCAGGTGAGAAGATCTGAAAACCGACGGAAGCTCATCGAAAGCTTTATCGGTTCAAAACCTAAAGACGAAGTAAATGAAATTTTAGTGCAACTAAAGACCTAATCGCGATCTCCGAGAAGCATCGACAAAACGTTACAGGGAAGTAATCACAAAACATTACTTTTGGTCGCTTTTTTCCCCGGACAATTAGAGAGGCTGATAGAGAAGATTACGTGATGATGGTGTTATTACAACCCCTATCATACCCATCTGGCAGCTCGCGGGGTATATATATAAATCTAAATGTATATAATTGGCTTGGAACTACCGCCGAGAAAATTGGAAACTGTGAACCCGCGAATTGTCCTGCTTGTAGACGAACAATGAATAATAATATGCATAAGAATGTCAATAGTTCTCAAGGCTTTTTTTTTAAAGCGTAAAAATGAAAAAGAATCGCTTTCGCGGTCCGCTGGTTGTCCGTCTATCGACGTGAAGACCTAAATGAAGAAATAGTCGCCAATAAGTCTGAGTAAGCAAGCCTGAGCTCCTTGCCTTACGACCGGTTTGTTGTTGCGAGTGACGCATAGGCTTTCGAAAATCCTCTGCACTGAAAGCGAAAGGTTCATTGTGCTTCGGGAAATCAGGAGGCCCTGTCAAATACCTCTAATTGTGGAAAATGAGTCAAAGGACATTGTCTTTCAGCGAACGACCTCGAATCCTTGGTAGAAGAGGAATTTTCACTGACACACGGAACATTTTCTTGACCGACAATTGGTGATGAATCGGTTCCGTATCTTTCATGTCCAATGATTATTTTTCCATAATGAATTGCATCTCTCTGGTAAATATGTATATTCGTCACAGGGGCGTATAAATATATGTGGAAATCATATCTTACATTCGTTCATTTCCCGAACAAGAGAAGTTTAAGATAAAAAACTCATTTAAATTAAGCGGAATTCGAGCTCGTGCCCTTCCTATGCCAATAACATGTGTCAGACAGCTGCAAAATCACCTCTTAATTAGAAACTAGTTATATTTGTGACACTTCCCAACAATCTGAGAAGTCCATTTTAGCAGCTTATTAATAATTTTATTATGGCAGCATAATCCTGGTTAATTAACTTTATAAAGTCAGACGTTCAAAAAATACGTATCAGTACAAAAAACTTGGGTTGTTTATTAGGATGTCTTTGTTTACTAAAATACGCTAATGTAATAATATTATTTGGGAATATTTTTACGAGTGTAATAACATCTAATTTCCTTAGCACCATGGTGAGGAAGGAGCTTTGAATTAGCCAGAGGATTGTTTCTACTGAGCAACTGTAAAATGAGGGTCCTGAGTCTAGCTGATATAGTCATGAAAAGGAAAAATATACCTGGCTCCTGCAATACTTGCTTTGAAAGTGTTCGACATATGGTTAAAGCTTTTCCACGCGAGGTAATGCATTTCAACGCTTGTTTTGTATTAGCGCCTGCAATACTTTGAAGGGATCAACTTGTGGTTAAAGACTTTCCTCGCGAATTATCAAAGCCTTAATGCATTTCTACGTGAATTTCTCCGCGCGAAGGCAAAACAAATTACTAATGACCAAGGTCACCGAGCTCCCTGTTACAAAATGTAAGAAAGTCCGATATATGCGCAGAAATTGTTCGGTTTTTATGAAATCATGTTTGTTTTAACTTTGGAATTGGTATTTTTCCTTTTAACTCCGGACGGACAATGATTTCATGTATTCTAGGTGACAAATGGTGTATATAAATTCATATTAAGAATTTCCTTCGTCTTCATGATTAAGTTGGGGAAAAATTGTGTTCCGTAGACAAAATACAAATTTTACATTGTGTCATAGTTAGTAACTAAGTAATCGTTCTAACGACTTCTTGAATTCTAATTGCTGAATTGAAAACATAAGACTTGTAATCAAAAATCCTCCTCGGAATGTTTATCACAAATAATGAATATCCTATGTTTGAACTGGACGTTTGAAGAATTACATTTACATTAATATTCAGCAGGCAGCCGTAAGACATATGTTCGAGTGAGAAACCAAACTACCAAAATAACGCCTTATTAGCGCACAAATTATCCAGGAAAAGAGACCATTATAGGCCATCTGTTCACGCTATAATCTCGCAAAACATCATTTTCCTCTCGACTCCAAAATTCTCGTTCTCTAAAGGTGAGAATCACCACATCGCATATTCCTACTCCAATCCCACTTAATCCTTATTGCTACGCATTATTAAAACCGAATAGCATTCTTCACATTATTAATAATTAAATTTCAATTATTGTCTATGTATTTTATTGCATTTAAGATTGAAATTGGAATAAATATATATTTAACCTATCATTCTATAAATACGATAACTATCTGTGAAAGAGAAACGCCGAAATAAACATGACGAACTCGGGAAGGGATCGCGCGAAGGCTCTAAGAAGAGTTCGAAAGAGAGGAAATTTGTGTAAGTTCTAGGCTCCGACTCAAATATTACCGCTTTTCGAGGCTTTCCTCGGTGTTGCCAGTCAGTCACAGAAAGCAGAATTCCAAATAGTTTCTGTGAAAGCCACTGGTGCGCGCGCAAAGTGTTGCGATAATTTTTTCCACCACTGTACAATAGTGTATGCAATAAAGATTCATAAATTATTAATAAGTATGGTATATATTAATAAGATATGAAGCTAAAATAATTTTAATAACAAAGCTAGGGTAGAATCATAACTCGTTATTATACAGGGTGCCTTTTTACGAATAAATCCTTTGTCCTTGGTCAGTCACAGTCAGTATAGTCTAAATCTTTCACTACATTTTTATTTACATTTTTACATTTAAACCCTGCAGTCCACCAGTGGCGCGTGGCAGGGGGTGTAAGACATCAAAATACCTATCCAATCTGGAGAGCTATTAGCTTCTCTAATATTTCGCGGAAAAAATGACCAAAAGTAGCTATCTGTCCTGGCAACTACATCCCTGTATCGCTTTTTTATTTTCTCTCGAAGGTCGCGTAGACCTTAGGTAGAGATAAATTTATCAAAAAGTTTCCGTCGATATTCCCGTCTTTATCACTAAGAGAGTTCCAACCGAGGGATTCTATCATAGCCGAAACACTGCTGTCGAATCTGAAATCTCCCTTGACGAACCTTGCTGCTCTACGTTGAACCATCTCGAGATCGGAAATTAATCCTACTTCGGGAGGATCCCAAACCGCACAGCACTACTCAAGTAGAGGTCGAATTAGGGAAAAGTACGCTATTTCTTTTACTCTCGATGAACATCCCCTAAGAATTCTGCTGGCTAACCTTTGCATTCTATTCGCCTTTCCTACTACGCCTCGAATATGCTCTTTGAAGGAAATACCACTGCTGAGCGTAATTCCTAGATATTTATGATGCATCACGAGCTCCAAGGGATTTCCTGAAATTCTGTACGGTACGCAGGTAACGTTAGTGGATCGCGTGAAAGTCATGGTAACGCACTTATTTACATTCAGCTCGAGCTGCCAATCACTACACCAACCCGAAATCATATTCAGATCGTTCTGCAAACTACCAATGTCATCTTCAGTTACGATCTCCCTATACACAACAGTATCATCAGCGAATAACCTAACCTTGCATTTAATATTATCCATAACATCGTTAATATATATTAGGAACAAAATTGGTCCTAATACACTTCCCTGTGGAACACCGGATTTGACGCGAACCTCATCAGATAAAATTCCGTCCAACGCAACTCGCTGCGATCTTTCCCCGAGAAACGACTTCATCCACTCAACAACTTTTCCGTTAATCCCGTAAGCCGTTAAATTATGAATTAATTTTACATGCGATATTCGATCGAAAGCTTTTCTGAGATCTAGAAATATGGCGTCTGTTCTTATACCCTTATCAGCTGCTCTAACTACATCGTAGAGAAAAAGGGCTAACTGGGTATCACATGACCTACCTTTACGGAAACCGTGTTGACATTGACTGATTGCCCCCTTGTCACTTAGGAAACGCATTATTGAACTCGCTATAATGTGCTCGATAGTCTTACAAAATATTGACGTTAAAGATATCGGACGGTAATGTTCAGGTTTCGAGGAACGTCCTTTCTTAGGAATTGGAGTGATATGCGCTCTTCTGCACGACATTGGTAAAACGCCTTCGTCCAAGGTTTTCCTATAGAATACGAAAAGAAGGGGAGCAAGCTCATTTGCCAGTGTTTGAATGACGAAAGATGGTATACCTGCTGGTCCTGGTGCTTTTTTCTTGTCTACCTGCCGCAACAACTTTCTTATTCCATCCACCGATAACTCGATTGGTTCCATCTCTGAATCAACACTCATAGAAAATTCGTTCGCGCGTCCATCATCTAAAGTAAAGCTTTCCTGGTAGTGCCGATTAATTAGATTTGCTTTATCTAACGATTCAGTAACCATTAAACCCACGTCATTAACAAGGCTGGGTACTGAAGACTGACGTCCTCGAGATTCTCGGACATATGACCAAAATTCCTTCTTGTCACCTCCTAAAGACTCTAAAAAGGGTTTTAGATCTATATTCCTCAAACTCATTCTGCCATTTTATCCTTAACCAATCTTCGCATCTCCGAATATTTTTGTCGCTCAAGATCAAAGTCTACTCCGATTTGTAAAATCCTTTGCTTCCTATGCAATGCTCGCAACTTAGGTTTCATCCAACGCGGATCCTTATACTCCCTAATGGTTTTAATTGGGACAAACCTAGCTAAGCCTTCCCTTAATACTACGTTGCAATACATTTTATATTTATGTTAAAAGGAATTTGGAAAAAGTTTGAGCTGCTTGTTATACAATAGTTATATATTAACTACTGAAAATTATGGTACTTCTAAAATTTATATTTTCAATCATTGTTTTCTGATTTTTTTCTTCTTAACTCAAAAATGCTGAGATTTTACATATTACTTAAAAATTAAATGATGTAAAAGCCAAAAAATATTCACCAGTGTTGTCTTGTAGCCAAGAGTCTCCAGCTGCCTCACTTTGCTGACTAAAGGCCCAGTAGGTTTATTGGAAAACTTAATAGTGTCATTCACGCCGCATAGAACAATTACATGCCAACAGCCTCTATCTGAAGGGGGCTTGAAATCATTGGGTCCACAATTTGTTAAGTCCACATCTAGGAAATGTTTGTCTTCATCCATGCAAAACACAATATCTGAAAAGTCAAAAATTACAAACTTTCAAAGCAATGAATTCAGAAAAAAATTGAGATAATTTTCAAAACTGAGGATTCATTCACAAGGCATAGTGTAAAAGAGAACAACTATTTCTAAATAAAATAGAGAAATATTCTGTATAGTGAGGCAAAGAATGGTATTGCAGTAAATGTTTTATGCTTAATTTTTTATTACCTTCCATCACATAATGAGGCAATATATTCCATGATTTAACTTTTGTTTCAGCTCCACGAAATGTCTTGAGTATTTCCAAAATATCTGAATGGAAACGGTAGATAGCTGAACCTTTCCTGAACTCAGATACCTCTACATCTCGATAGGAGAATTTCTGTAAAAAAAGATTTATTGCTTGTTAAAACATCCTAAGCATCCCACTTAAAATAAGGAAATCGCATTTACATAATCCTTAATAGAAATATTATGGAAATAATCTACGAAAGATTTGTACTTTTACCACAAATTTATTTTTACAAAAAACAATCACACGACCAATTTCGACGATTAATCGTCATATTGTTAACATTGTAAAAATACGTATATCATTACATACTCTTTTGCAGGATTTTCAATTATTTTAGAATACTCACTTTCACAAGATTTTCCCTTAATTTTGGACTCAGTCTATTATTTGGTTGGTGCTGAGATCTTATTTCCATATTTACATCTAAAACTAGGACTTCTCTACCAATTTTCCTCCAGGATTCACCTAAAATAATTATTAGCTGATTAAACTATTTTAGTAGAATGACAAAGTTAAATATTCAATAAATAATCTCCTAAAATTAATCTGATACAATCAGGGATTTTGAAGGCAGAATATTTTCAACATAAGAAACAAGTTTTCTTGAATCAGAAACATGCCTTCCATTACTGCTACAAGAACAGAAAGGTTAAAATAACAGAATGATTCAAAATTCATGAATTTTGGATCCCTATAACATGTCAAGAAAGAGTGTGTACCATCATTTCAGCTTTTGAGATTAATGTATTTCCAATAACTTGTGTCATATGAAAGTAGCAAATTGGTAATTTGATCTTAGATCACTATTCCTACTTCCTTCCTCTGTTTCAATTGTTTGTTCAATGTTATTCTATTTATCTGAATTTAAGTTCAATAGCAATAAAATAAAATGAGAATCTTTGCAATAGACACTCCTGGTTAAGAATCAAATTAGTCATATATAAATAAGAACTAGAAGTTTAAAAGATATGAGCTAAAGCAAAAATAATAGGTAGACAGTAAATAAAATAGTTAGAGATTGCAAAATAATTCATAGAATGCATGTCCACTAACAAATACACTATTTTTTTTGTTTTTAGATATAAAAATAATTTATTTATGCGCTATTGCATGTTAGAAGTACAAGATTTTTCAAAACTAAAAAGAAATAGGTATTCATAAGCTGAACCGATTCCCAAATAAAGTTGTCTATAAAAAATATAATAAATATGAAATGATAACTTTAAAATATGGTTTAGAGAATGATCTAGAGGCTCTAAAGCCAACATAATTATCATTCTCTGATAACTTGAAAACATTCACACAAAAGGAAACTTACCGTATACAAGTGACAGATAACTGGGATCCATAGCTCTTTCAATGATATCCATAGGAAAGATGTCTCTCATTGAGAGGTAACTGAGAAAACGAAGTAGGCATTCACCGTGTCTTTTCATTTCGAACCACATTTCCCCTTCTTTCTCTGCTTCCGTTATTCTTCTCCTTATCTCTGTGATCATTGTATTGTAGATACAAGGCCTCGTGTTTGGGTCATGATTGAATAAAGTCAGCACAAGAGCCAATCTCTCAATGTCTTTAAGCCTTGCACTTTCAATCTCTGTTGCAAAACGTTGGCATACTTGATTTGTGGAAGGTTCATGAAAAACCTAAATGGAAATTGTAATCCTCATTTTAAATAAGGTTCTTCATGATAGTAGGGTTACATTGTGTACTAATTACATTATCATTAAAAACAAACAGATAAAAATCCCAGACTAAAGATCTAACGCAACTTATTATGTGTGGATTTGAGAAAAATCAGGAATGAAATATCGTAGACACTAAACCTACTTTATAGTAGAAATGTCAACAGGAATATATAAAAGGCTACATTAGTGCATGAAAGAATCTTTTCAATAAGTCAAGAAGTAGATCTACTATTTTTTCGAAGTGAGAGAGGGACCATGTAAGGAAATATATGCAGATTTTTGATGTTAGAGACCATGTAAGGAATCGAAGGAAGATTTTTATTCTTAGATATGAATAGAGGAGAATCTTGGATTGCAAATGAGATTTCACAGAAAATAACAGAGGATATGCGCTAACAAACATATGTAAATGGGTCATTCCATGTCAAATCAACACACCCATTTAACCTCACCATCTCAGATTTTCTTAAAATTTTGTATACTTATACTACTTGATAATACTAATAATAATGCCAATTTTTAAATTTTTATCTCAAACTGTTTCTGAGATATGACTATGTAAAGTTTCAAAAACTCGCCAAAAAGACATGAACGCTAATTTTTTAAATCTGTCTAGAAGTTGTTCCAGTTCATCCAGTGAGCTGGAAGAGGTGTTATTTTACAGCATTTAAAATGTTCTTTCAAATGATATGCAACATGATAAGGATAGTAATGAAAAAAGTTTTTTTTATCCATATAAACAATTTGTTTAAATATTTTTTCAAAAAGTACATAATTTAAAATTCTCAAAATATTAGTATAAATACTTAGTACTGTTGTGAATCGTATAGTTAAATATGAATGTGGGGTCTTAATGGGTTCACTGTATAAAAAAATATTTCTGATGCTGGTTTTTCACTTTTTCCCAATTTTGAAAATATCAGGTAATTTTTATCAGCCGTTTTTCCAAAAGGTACATAATTTTTTACATTCAATATATTATATTATTATATTTAATAAAAGTTAATACTGTAGTAAACAATTGGAATTTTTTAATTGAGGCATTATGATAAGTTCATTAAAGCAACTAATTATGGTAAGCTTGTTTTTACATATCGCATTTGTTACTCAGTGAACAGCCAAACATGGAACCCAGTAAGTAAAAACAATAAATTATGAACAATTAAATCATAGGTACGCACTGTTAAGAATAAAGTAACCCACTAACTAACCTGAGGAAAAATTGAGTATTGATTTCAAAAAACTATATCGCTGATTAAATTTTGAAAATGCAATTTGAGTTTGCTTCACATCAACTTCTCCAAGAGCGATTGTTCTTCCAGTTGGTGTAACAGTATTCACTCATGCTAGAATGTCCACAACTGACACCTACAGAACAGTTGCAAGTCAAGGGTAAGAGAATGATGATGCTGGCCCACAAAGATGAAGAAAAGTAATTTTCACTTCATCATGCTCTTCGTTTTTTTCTAAAACATAGCCAAGCCACTAGTTTTTGTCATATACAGCGGTGACATAGCCTGAAACGTCTTCTAACTTCAGTGTGTTCACTGGTTTAGCCACATTCCTCTCCCAACCCTGCATGTCATCTGAAGAGTGTTTCACTAGTAGTTTTGATTTAATATTGGGAATGAACGCATGGAACTGTTGTGTTCCTTTAATGGCCAGTTCAAAACGGCTTTCCAGGAATATTTCTGAAACAGCATAATCCTCTTTTGTGGAAAAGCCAAAATTTACGTTTGGTATGTTTTCTACTGCCCACTCAAAGAGATCTTGTGGGGTTTGAATTTGGTTGTCATATGGCCGTTGCAAACTAGCACGAGCTGCCAGTATTTTAACAGAACTGCCTTCTCCATCGCATGGTCCTTTCCATAAAGGCAAAGGTTCAGGAAATTTTTCTTGTTTTTATACCGAGGGGCCGAACCGTCAGAAAAATAAAAAATCTTTTTTGGAAGCTTTTGAAATTTGTTTGTTAAATAAGAAATGAGCTTCTTTTGAAATGTATAAACAGCTGCTGTGTTGTGCTATAGGCAGTCTGAAATAATGACAACGCTCAAATGTTCAATTTTGTTTGTAATATGTAACAAAAGGATGTATTGTAATCTGTTGGCTTGTCCAGTGATAACTCTGGGCTTCATCCTGAAGAACTATACTATAATTTTCTGAAAAATCACAAGTAACAATAAATTCTGAATCGTGATGATTTTCTTTAGTGTTGTTAAGGAATACTCCTTGTTGATTGGCAATGAAGTCATGCCTAACCAAAGCGGACATCTTACTACAGAATAAATGGATAAACTCCTCAGAAGTTTGTTCAAGGTCTCCAGATTACAGCGGTCAACCGACACCCACTGTTGTAATTGAACTTTTTAGTTAAATTTTCATCAAAAGAGTCTTGTAACATGTTACGGATTTCAGTTAGTCCAGGGCAATATTCACAATTTCCCATGTTGCAATCAATTGATGATGGGTTACAAAGCATTTTCAATACATTGCTTGTAATTTTTTAGGTTTCTAGTTGTTACCATATTTAGTTTGGCATTCTCTATCATTAACTTAATGTTTTGATGAGTTGTGCACACACAAACAGTGTGTGTTCCACTCTGCCCAGCTAAAATGCACTGTTTGGGTCTCAGCGCAGCAAACTTAGAGAAACCTATTTTAATGTTAGGAAACTTGTCTTTGAAATGTTTGAAAGCTTGCATAAAATAAGTCTTTTTGAAAATTTGTCTTATTTCCATCTGGTTTTGTAACTTTTACACAGTCCTTCATAGCTGGCATTGCCCGACTTACTTCATCACTTTTATAGAACGAATGAACAGTTTCGACAATTTCTGATGGTAAATTTTTGGCTGGTTTGGACCTTCCGTAAAACTTTCTTCTCTCAAAATATCTTCTCTACAAATTTTTCAGTGAAAACCATGCAGGCTTATTCACAACCTTATCAATAGCATTCTGCGTACGCACGTTTTACGATCATGTTTCGCGGTATTGATGCAATTTGGGGTGTTTCACGCGGGTCTTCGGTAACATTGGAAAACCAGCAACAGAAGTATTTTTTTTTTAACAATGAACCCGTTAAGACCCCACTTTCATATTTTACTATACGATTCACAACAGTACTAAGTATTTATACTAATATTTTGAGAATTTTAAATTATGTACTTTTTGAAAAAATATTTAAACAAATTGTTTATATGGATAAAAAAAAACTTTTTTCATTAATATCCTTATCATGTTGCATATCATTTGAAAGAACATTTTAAATGCTGTAAAATAACACCTCTTCCAGCTCACTGGATGAACTGGAACAACTTCTAGAGAGATTTAAAAAATGAGCGTTCACGTCTTTTTGGCGAGTTTTTGAAACTTTACATACTCATATCTCGGAAACGGTTAGAGATAAAAATTTAAAAATTTGCATTATTATTAGTATTATCAGTTAGTATAAGTATACAAAATTTTAAGAAAATCGGAGATGGTGAGGAAAAATTTTCCTCTAAACTGTGTTGATTTGACATGGAATGACCCAAATTATCATTGCTAAAAATATAATTAAAATTGAAGAAATATCAGTATTAATACCTGAATATTAACACACTATGAACTATTAACACCTGAAACATTTCTAACAGAATGAAATGGGAGACATGGACATAATAGTTGTAGCAGTAATTTCACCTTCTGAACGTTATTTTAGCAGATGCGCTGAACAATATATTACTCTTTGTAATGCAATAATAATGGAAGATTCTTTTTATTATTAATTCATCCAAACACATTGAATTAAATCTTGACAAGAACTTTCAGAATGGATACTTAATGCATTATACACCCCAGCAATTTCACAGCTAATAGAATGTTAAAAGACTAAAAATATAAAATCAAAATTATGAATTGGTCTTTGAAAATGTTACTTATAATGTACAAAACAAAAAAAAATATTATACTACTGCATACAAATATTATTAAAATCAGAAATATGAATGGAAAAGTCATGCTATAAAAGTTTTATTAATTTAGGCAAATAATCAGATATTTATACCAAAATAAAATTCTTCTCAATTTACCTGAATGTTGGAACCAATCAGTGCCACATGTAAGCAGCAAAGGAGGGATATACTGTTTAGGTGAGGCAATGTGGCATCCAGCATCTTTTTCACAGCAACGCAGGAAGTGGGACTAATAATATACCGCAGTGTTTTTAGCAAAGCAGCGAAAGTGATACTGTCAGGAATTGGTGGTTCTCCAATCCTCAAGCTTGATTCAAGCCGAGACAATATAACATCTCCAATGTGTGCGTTCCTCAGCTTGGTTTGAGTCTAAACTTAAATGAGATTAATCAAACATAAAGAAATTGAATAAGGATTGAAATGCAAATTAAATTTAAAGGTAATTTTTCTAACTATAGTCATGTACATAGTCTCTTCGATTGATAGGATTTATAATGATACTTATCAGCTACAACTAATTCCAATACATTAAACTTGATTAACAATTGGATGTGTTTCAAATTTGTCTTAGATTTGCTTATAAAAACTACAAGAAACTATAGGGACTCTAAAATCTTGAGCAATGATCATATTCATGATGATTATATGAATTAATTGACCCAATTTTTTTAAAAGGGCCAAATATGAATGTAATTATAGTCAATCATGATGCTGTATTTCCTTATACGATAAATAGAATTTTTCTTAAATTTGAAGTTTGTATTATTTGGTTTTTTTGTATGGCTCTTAAATTAGTAGTATGCACATACAGATAGACAACTAGATACAATTATAAATATATCATAGTACCGTAATATTGTTCTAAAATAAATCTTAGCATATTTTTCTGTGTATGAAATATGTATTCTGTAAAGCACAAAATAATCAATTTTAACCAAAGCAATAAACATTTTTTGAGTATAGAACATTAGCTTCCTGACTTAGTAGTGAATTTCCTTTGTAAAAAATCCATGGTAAACCATAAAATTAACCCTGAATCGGTATCGAATTTCCTTTTTTGTAAAAATCCACATGATACTGGCTTTTAGTTGCAATTAATTTTCGATACAGCATTTATTATGCATAATACAGCATAGAATGAGACTGATGAGCATCCACAGTTGTTAAATATATAAACATAACAAAGTAAATTTGCAGGGCAGCACAACAATAAATACAAATCTATATAATCAATCAAATCACCTTGAAAAATCCCATAGCTGCAATTGATAATTCTTCTAAATTCAGACTTTCACAGATATTTTCGAAGGCATAAGTGAAGTCGAACTTCGATGCAGAAAGTGGCAATCTCCGCGCTACATTGATGTAAAACATAAGCTGAATAAACTCCTGAGGTTTGAGCCTAGGTCAAAAAATTAAAACATCAAGTTTTATTAAAATAACCTCAATTTATAACGAAGGGCATATTTTAGCAACCAAACGTACTTATCTAATCTTCGACCAAGTTTTTTGAAGAAGACTCTCATGTACTCAGACCAACGAACTAAATTCAGAGCCTGCCAGTGATCGGCTACTAAAAAGTACATGCTTGAGTCCCAGTCTTTCGACCTTTTAACGCATTCTTTGTCCAGAGCTGTCCACAGAGAAAAATATGGTCTCTCTTTGGGCGACTCACATTGAGGCCATAACGAAAGACATTGTAACGCCGTAAGGATCTCAGTATCTTCTAAATTTACACAGTTACTAATAAACGCAGTAATTAAATTCTGAATCCGGGGGTCACTGAGCTGTACACAACTATTTTTACTAATGATAGATGCATCTTTAAAGGCGATAAAAATTTCAGCGGAGGATTGATCAGTCCAGTCTAAGAGAACTATCTCCTCCAGGTTATTATACGCTACTTCTTTATTAAAGTCAATTTGTTTACAAATAGTTGGTGAGTACACGGGATTCTTTTCCATCCAGTCATGAGCATTAGCATTTTCAACTTCAATGAATAATTTAGCACATTCATTTCGACTCGTATGGAATCTTTTTGCACTGGTCTTGAACACAACACCATTTAAATTACGTTGAAGTAATCTTGTATGATATTTGTTGATGTTATTCTCAATTCCTCCCAAAGATTTAAAAGACCAATGAACACATGACTTAACTCGAAAGAGAAGGGTCCTACTAATCAAAGTCATGCTGAAACCTCATCTGTTTTAAACCAAACTCTCGTTTGCTTTTTTCGTAAACGACTGAACAATTCAATTATATTTGTTTGAATAAAAATATCCGAATGATAACAAACGTAACACCCGATAACTGCTTTCTCTTCCCTGCCGGCTTCTGCAACTATCGATTGTAATCGACGGTCGACTATTCAACACAGTCACTCTATCGCGACTCGCAATTAATTGCGCAATATTTAAGCTATAAATTTCAAACAACAGCTGTATCCACACATTATAAGGGAAAAAATAAACTTATAAGACGTCCTTAACTCTTGAAAGAACTTATGATAAAATATTTTTCAATATTAGTTATAGTAGGATTTCTTATTTTGACTATCATGAAGATATTCCTTCTTATATATAACACTGAAAAGAAAAATTCGTTAAGGTGAAATAAGTATGAATCACATGGACATATTTTAACAAGCTTACAAAGCTCAACAATATCCAATGCAGGGAGATCATAAATCGACTGTTTATGAAGCTTCACGATGGTAATTTTTTATGCAGCATATGTACTGGTTGTATGCTCTTAACAGATTGATTCCTATGCCACCACTTCATCTTTTCTAGATATTCAATGATCTTCTACAACACATAATTTAAAAAGTTCTTCTCTTTTTTCTCTTGCTAACTCTTCGTGCTTTTTTAAGAATGATTATCAGTTATAAATATTTTGCTTTTCTTAGCAATCTTTATTTTTATTCAAAATCAATCTAAATTAGTATCATAAATTGTAAAAACAGCTAGCTTAACTTTGGTCTTCACCAATTTGACCTTTAATTTTCCTCTCAATTCGTCTTTTCAGAACTCTCAGAAGTACTTATGCCGGGTGAGAGATTAGGCAAATTTTATGATAATCCCGACATTCTGTAGCCTTGTTCTTTTTCTGTAAAGGAATCAAGATAGTTTTGGTCATGCCATTACATTTCTTATAGAATTCCATGCATTTTGATTGCTTTCCTTATTCGTCTTTACATAAACTAGAGATCAACATTTTATTTTTCACAAAGTGAAATTCTGTAGCATAAAAAAGTCTGGGTCCTTTAGTATTTGTGCAAGTATTACATACACCAATGGTTGTGGGGGTAAGGTTCTACCCCATGCTTGAAACATGTTATTATGTAGGAAAGCATCTTTATTTGAAAAAAAAAAGTTTTTTTAAAGATATCAACTATTGCATGATATTTACCAATATTTTTTGTATATAAAAAGAGATTGAAAGTAAGAATTTGATGAATATTAGGATAAGAAGATGCATAATGTTTATTTATAATGATCAACATTTAAATTAGACAAAATATAAGAGGGTGTTCTGGATAAACTGATAAAAAAATCTGGCCATTCATGTTATAGGGGAATTAATGAACACCCCTTGCCTGTATAATCCTGGATAGGTCGACTGATTGAATTTCAACTTCAATTTGTTTGATATCACAATAATAAATCAATCCTAGATTCATCCGTGATAATATTTTTCAAGTTTTAAGCACTAAGAAGTGGGTCAGTTTCTAGGTATTTTTCATTAATTTGCTTCTACATTATTAATTTTAGAAGCCCAAATCACATGACAATGACGTACTTGTGTATTTAATGGTATATTCTTTCTAATGCATGATTGTGAAAGATTTTTTCTTTGAATTTTGAGCTGAAATTCAGAACCATACAAAAGTATACATGGAAAATGTATTTAAGTAAAAGACTAGAGTAAAAAAGTGAAGACCGAACATAACCTTTTATAAACCTCAATAACTTCTGCCAAAAAGATAGAAAAGCGTATTTCATTTTATGAACATCTATATAGCTCTAGATTTCACCTTATTTAGTACTGCAAAATTTTCCTTTCTTTTTTTTAAGTGATATTATACAAAACTGGCTTTATGGGTTGTTTAGAAGATAAGAAAACTCAATAAAATTAAAATTACTCAGTAGTTTCCACAATATTTTACACTTGCAATGTAAGTAAAGCCATCATCTTTAATACTCATGCGAGTAAAAATCGGTTGGCAATATTAACTATTGTGGAAACCACCAAGTGCTTTTTATTTCCATCTATATGGCATTCCACAAACTATGCCCAAACCATTTCAATTATACAAGAAAGCTCATGTTCTTCAGAAAATATTTTGCTAATTATCAAAAGGGATAGTAACAAAGTAAACAAAAGAGTATAAGTCTCTCAATGATAAAAATTTAGCTGATGCTCAAATGCCACATCAGTAGATTCTTACCAAAATGTTTTGAGGGTTGGGAAACAGAGGCAATTATCACATTTTCTTCAATAGACGTAAATTCATTGCCATTTTCTTGGTAACATCAGTCAATGAATACATTTACTTTTAGAAGACAAGTACAGGATTCCACTAAGAATGGATCAAGACATAACAATTGTAAATAAATAATAATATCTCAAGATTGACCTCATATTTCATGAAAAATTGATGCATTTTACAGGAAATAAAATACCTGTTGTGCTTTATACTAGTGATGGAAAACCTATGGTACATGCAATAAAAATGGCAAATTGTATTATTAGAAGTGGCACATTAAACCTCTTATAAAAATATTTAAATGATTTCACACAATATTTACAAGTACATATACACTATGGACCTGTTACGTCATTACCGACATGAATATTTATTATATAATGTATGATTACATAAAGATAAATGCAATAAAAATCATTTGATTAGATCCATATTTCAAAAGAACATATAAATGGGTATTAGTCAAAATTGGTGCATTTGGTCAGCACTGTATGGCACAAATTATCTAGAAAATTGGCACATTAACTTTACACATAAAAATGCAATATAAAGCACTCAACATTCCCATTAGATGGGAGATGAAGGTTCACACAAGAAGAACAAGATCAATCACTGGAGAATGCAGTTTTTAAAATCAAATTGCTAAAACAAGCAAACAAAAATTCAACAAACATTTTATTCAGTCATTAGAAGGAAAAAATTTCTCCAAACCCTTGAATCCTAGATTCTGCCAACATCATGTAAAATATATAATTTTAATGCATGTAAAACTAAAGTAATTACTGCCCAAACATAAAAATTCAGAAGTGAGAATTAATTAATTTGATGTTTCACTTATCAAAAATAAAGCAAAGAGCATGGAAAAAATTCTCACAACTGGGAACAACACAATGAATTCCAAAAACTACCTGAAATTTGTGCTGTCACAATTATCCACTTTTAAGCGAAAAATTATAAAAATACTTTTACATAAAAATACTTTTATATAAAAATACCTTTATATAAAAATACCACCCTCAGATCATAAAAAATTAGATCCCTAATAAAGTGCTATGACGTTGATCAATCGAAAACATTGTGTAGTATCTTTTTGGTATTTTCAACAACCAAAAATAGAGCAGCTGTAGCAGGCACAGTTCTAACAAGCGTTGGTTTCAGTCCATTGTAAAGAGCTATCACCCCTAAAATAAATTAATAATTAATTACTCAGATGCAAATATGCCAAAAGGTTTTTAATGATACTCTCTTAAAGAGAAGTGAAAATAGTTATAAACATACTTAGAAATAGGCTTAAATTTTAGAGAGGACAAAGTATGGGGCAGAGATTAGTAAGGCAAAAATCATAAAATGCAAAGTATACCAATCAAATTAAAGAAATATTGGAACAAAAGCAAGGAAGAATAAATCACTGATAAAAACTGGATTTAATATTTATTCATTAAAAATAAAGAAAAGCTGTTCTTTACAGAAGGTGAAAATACAATAGAGATCACTCTTTTTTAAATGAGCTGATAGTAGAATTTAAATTTGAATAACAATTTTAAGCCTATTAGCTAGCAGAGGCAATGGAATTCTAAATGAAAATCTAGGTTAAATATCATTTAATAAGGTAAAGTAAATTTTAAAGGTAGTTAAATTGAAATTAAAAGCTGAAAATTGGTGTAATGAGTAGAACTTCCTGGAAAAGGCCTGCTGTTAGACAATAAGCAGTAAGTTCAGTACCTATGTAATAATAAATGAACTACATTTTATTCACAAGTGCCTTGTTTCATTAATAGATAGCTGTAAGATATTAACAAAACATTCCTTAGATATTTAAACAAATGTAGATGAAAGAAATTACCTTCTTCCCTAAAGATCTGCATGAATACTTTTGCCAATGGGTCTCTTGATCCAGTCACTTGAATTCGGGATTTAATTACATCAGCAGGAAACACAACAAGCCAAAATAAAACTCCTCCAATTCCTCCAGATATCATAGTCTTCAAGGGTCCTAAAAATAGAAATATACCCAAGATCATTACAGAAGCATTAAGGAAATGAGGACGAGTAGAGTTGGAACAAATATTAATTGAGAAATCAATTTTAAAAAAGGTTCTAATTTTGGCATGCCTTGCCTTTAAAAATAGACTTCAAGGAAAATCTATGGATTCATCAAATTGTCAAATCAAAACTTCGAAGTTTTATTTAATTTCTTTCGTTGAGATGGAGAGGAAGCCAGAATTAAATTATGGTTTAAAGCCCTGACTAAAACTTAAAAGCCTAAATTATTCTATCTCGAGTTATGAGACCCAATGATACCATTAAATTCATGTTTACTATACATGATAGAATAAATGAAAAGCTTTGGAATTGAAATTGTTCTAACATTTTGATAGCAATATTGTTAATACAGAAAATTTTATTCTGATATTTAATCTAATCTGAAGTTATTGGAAAAGTGACAAAATAATAATTTTTGATATAAAAGGCCTGATAATAAAATGTTCAAACCAAATCAACAAAGGCAAAACTCATTAGTGAACCAAAATTTAGTGTTTTAAATGAACCAAAGCAAAATTTGCAATGAAAAGTATTAATGTACATTTTGTCAGTTCTTAACATTTTGATACAGTGATGTAATATTTAGAAATTTAATGATAAGATTTCATTAAATTTTTTGAATAAACTTAATTGAATTCATAAATAATCACAATGGACTCCAAAAAATTACTCATTTCATTGAAAACAAATCAAAATTTTCATCAAAAGAATGATTTGAATCTAATATACGAATCTGTAAAGATCTTACCGATATCATCTTTACTTTGTCCTTCTTTGGCAAGAAATTGCCGTGATGCTTCATATCCTCCAAAAAAGAAGAAATATCCTGGCATTTCTCTGGCAATTGTAGAGGTCAAACCTCTAAATAAACCAGGTATTCCCTCTTCTATTAAAATTTGTTGAGTTAGTTTAAAAGGACCTATTTTTGACTAGAAACAATGAAAAACAATTAATGATTCCCATTCACCACATTAAACACACTATCTGTTGAAATACACAACAATCTGCACAAAAATTCATGAAACTATAACCATTACTTTATAAAATAATCCTACTTGCTTTGCATTTACATAATTTATTTTTAATGACTAAAATTGAAAAAAATTAACTTGATTGTTTTTTTCATTTGAGTTTCTAAATTACACTACTTTAAAACAAGGACATCTTCTGGGATCAAAACAAAAGTAGTTCAGCTCTATGAAATCTTGATTTCAACATAACTAATACCTTATGAAGGATGAGAAGTATTAAATTTAGAATATACTTGGTGTGAAATCAAAGAGATGGAATTACACTTTTTGTATACGTCAAAATTATACAAACAAGGTTCTGTAATTAAGAATATAACTAGAGATTAAGACCCAAGGTGAAAAAGAAAAAATATCATACCAGACAATATTAATGATAAGGCAAGTTTTACCAATATTCCTTTTATTGTTGATAAATGCACTTTCCTTCCAAAATATTCCCAATAGTTACTAATTCACTGATTAATAATTATGATTAATCATTTCTATTGGTAGCTAATCCTTTCCTATAATCTGATAAAAGCAAAGGGTTAATTTCAATGTTTGTACATTAGAAAGTATACAAATTTTCTCAATATACTTTTTCAAGAGGACTTACAGGAAAATAAGTTAAAAACGTTTACACAGAAGCAATAATTTAATTTCGAAAAATGATACCCTTTTTTTCAGAGCAGTGATTGTCTTACTGGAAAAATTATCAGTATTTTTGATATATTCACTCCAGTGACTGCTGATTCTACAGTCATTAAAATGAAAGTGGTCCAAAAATTACAGACCTTTCATTTACAAAGTTGCAAAGCATGGCAATAACCTTTTATTACTCCTATAAAGTATTTTTAAGGCGTGATATGCTTCATGGAATGATATCATCCTTATCAAATTATCACTTAATACCATTATCATTGCTAATCATCATGTTGCCTAAATGGAAAAACAAGCAGCTTAATTTTGAATTGACTCTTATCAGTCATTCTGCAAATCCTGGCTTAGTCATTCAAAATTAAGGAACAAATTCTCTTCCTTCAAAATCTTCTTATTACAGAAAAGATCTCCTTTCAAAAATAAAAAATAGATTCTTTTTTAATATGAAATTCCATCAAGTATCATGGAATCTTGTTTATTATATTTCCTTTCAATGTAACAAAGTGAAATAAAACTAACATATATCTAATTCTGTCATAGATAAAATTTAAGTAATCTTGAACAACTTAATGGACTCAATGACATACATTTTCTTTGCTATTTCCAATGCTAGTTGTGGAAAAATAATACAAAATATGTCACATGAATAAATAAGGAGTATCATTACATATCTTACAAGTGTTTAACAACACAAAACTTCTAGAGAAAAATGGAAATATTTGGAAATTGAAGGTTATAAAATTGAAGAAAACAAGAGATAATGCAGCATGTTATCTTTAGAAGATAAAAAGATATTTCAAATTTGGATAACGTATTTATTCACAAGTATGAATGAACATAAATTGCAAAGAAGAATTTAATTAATCCTTAAGTGAAATTAAGTTTCTTAGCAAATAGAACAATTTGCACTTGAACACTTTGGCATCTTCAGTGAATCCCCATATTTCCATAACCAATTTTAAGTCATGATGTCTACATGCTAAAAACTAGAAATTGCAATTGAGACAATCTCGAAGGAATCTTACAATTAATTACAGAAACAAAAACGCTTCATGAATACCTTCCAGGACTCAAATATGCTAGAAATACAATTCTTAAAATTAACAAATTTTCTATCTGTTACCTTAAGGGATTTTGCACTATCTGCAGCTCCAGCATTTCCATGAGAAGCAGCAACTTCATTCAAAGCCTGGAGTCGACACTTAACTAGTTCAGTAGGACACAATGTGAACGATGACAAAAATGCAGCAAGTGTTCCAGCAGTTGCATTGCCAAGGACTGTGAGTTTATCTGAATTCTGTCAAAAAGTAAGAATTTTAGAATGCAGCACACAAAAATTATAGTAAGCTGAGCAAAGTTAGTAAAATAAATAATCTATGAATCAATGCTATTAAAATATCTAAAAAAAGCTTATAGCACGGAAATTAAGGTGTGTAAACAGTAAATTGCATAGGATCAACCCTTTTCATATAATTAGAGTGAAATTACAAAAAAAAATGTTGAAAGTTTTTCTTTATTCCATTGCTAAAATCCTCATCAGCTAAAAGAGAGATGAAATCTGATTCAAAATATTATTTAGACACATTTTCACACATATTTTCTAAATTAAATTTGACTGCTTGAAGCAACAGAACCTTCAGTTCTACAGATAACTTCACGCAGAATATTTTTAAAAGGTACAGAATGAAATGAGATAATCCAATTTGCTTACATAATTTTTAATATACTGGAAGCTGATGAAGTGTATAATTAGCAAAAAAAGCAGATTTAAAATATTTTGGAATCCTACCTACCTTAATAGCGATATCAATACAAAAAGGATGAGGTTGAGTTGTTCAAAGCATTTAATTAACTATAATCCAAATCAAGCTGTTCTGCATAGAATTTCCTAATGGCAATGAGACAACTGACATGTTGGGATTGATCTCTTAATTTCAAGAGCCTTGAGTAAAGTAAGGATGGATGATGACTCATATCCAACATTACTGAAATATTGCTTGATCAACAAGCGTAAATTGAAAAAATAAGATGAATTTTTAAAATTTTTTAAGCATTCGGCAAATTTCTGCTTTTCATTGATTTAAACTGTATGAATTATCTAATCATCAATCAAATACGTTCTTTAACTTCTTAGGAGAACTCTTTTTGTAACAACATACACTTGCTTCATAGATGGCATATTAAGATGGACATGTTAGAGCCAGTATACCTTAATGTTTGATTACAATCAAAGCTTTAGACTGGGACCATTATGAACTTATGTTGCTACGAATTAACTTCAAAATCTTGCCTTCACTTTTCATGCACTCATTTGATAATGACCAGAAACTAAAATATTCTTTCAGATGCTATCATGTTATTCTTTGAGTTTTTTTATATCATGCAGTCAAACAACTAAGCTAACTGTGAAATTTATGAACTAAATTACATTTCAATTAAAATAAATGTGCCTGAGGAACATGCTAATAAGAGTATTCTACGGCATTAGCCAAAATTACTTTTTTCATCCATCCAGTTTTTATTTCTTCAATGGAAATTTAGAAGCAAGCAAACTCTTGTCTCTTTCAGCTTACTTTGGTCTGATTAATCTATTCATTTTCTCAAATCTGCTTCTTTTATCATAAAGCTCATTTTCCAATCCTGTTGAAATGATAACACAGAAGTATCTTGAAGATTATTCAACGTTTGGATTGAAATTTTGCATTATATGGTATGAAATGTAGTATTTATGGTCACAACTCCTACACAAAATAATCTCCTAAATATAATACTAAAAAAGGAATTACTCTTGGATATTTTAACACCTCTTAAGCAAAGTCAAAGGTTTTACTTGGGAAGTATAACGTAAAACTTAGACAAATTTGCAGAAAATATTTGTGAGCATTAGAAATCATTTCCTTTTTAGTGTAGCTCTAACTGAGAAAAATAGATACCAAACTTACTTTAAAATCATACTGTTCTGGATTTAAGAAAATATAGGGGACATATATTTAATTACATACGATTTCTTAAAATTTTGAGCAGGTGGAGATAATTCTTAGGCTAAAAAAATACAAAATTTTAATAGAACCACTGTCACGACTTAGACTCCTACCTCAGCTTTCGTGACATATGCTATAACTTTCTGGCAAGCACCGTACCCAGCAAAAAGTACTGAGTTCTCTGCAACATTGGCTGCGATAGCTGGAATTGTACCAGCATAAAGTCCTCGTGCTAATCCTTCTCTCTCTAAAGTACGTCGAAAACAGTTCACCATTCCAGAGTAAAGGTTAGGAAACGTTTGCATCTTCACCTTTACAGTATCTAGCGGTTGTCCGACATAAACAGATGCTATTCCTCCTGCAGAATGTTAAGGAAGAAACAGCGTGGTTAGGATAAAAATTCATTTTGCATAATACGACATAAGTAGCCAGAAAATATTTAAGTTAACATTAAATTAAAAATATTTTGCAAGAAAGATTTCGTTCTTGTAAAATAAAAAATAATTTACTAAACATACCTAGGGCCCCCCCTATAAAATCAATAACAGCATCTTGGAAACTTCCACTTTTTTCGGAGACCACCATCCTGATATTTCTCTGAGTACCACAATGATTCCAAAAAATTACATCGCCTCTCCACTATAATGCGGGATTCTCTTAAGGACACCTGTTAAATTGAATAAACATTTCCTAAAGAGATTGGGACAATGTTTAATTTTAGACTTATGTTCTTATCTCAGTAGCCCGGAGAATCCCTGTAATTAGTAGGTCAACTTTGAAAATCATAACGACCTTGGTCCAAGTTGGCCTTGGACCTTGTTACGGCGATTGATGTATCGAATGAACTTGTGCGAATTTACATCCATACTAGGATTTGTTATGCCTACTACATTTTAACGTCTATAAATTAAATATAAGAGATCTGCAACAGCAAATTCAGTGACAAATTAAAATCAAATTCAAACTCGCAAATACGAGCGGCGCTCTTGAAGGGGTGACGTCACTAAAAAACAAATAACCAACGAGATTGCAAAACTTGAGTTAACATCATCAAAACAAGTTATGACAGTGAATGTAGTGCAAAATAATTTTTTTCATTATGTTCTCATTTTTATTTATCCTCTTCATCTGGAATTCGGCAATTGTGTTAGGGACAGCTCAAAGTCCATCCGTAAACGATAGCATTCCTGTTCCTCCCTTGGATAAAGGAAATGCAGAATTAACAACCAAGAAGACAGTAGAAGTTATTCCAGTGAGTGAAATTGCCAGTACTTCTCCCAAGAGTGAAACAACCCCAGTTCCAGTTGAAAAAAATACTCAAGACATACAGTCTCAAAATGTTTCCCAAAGTATTCCGGAGAAAGAATCAAACGTATTTTCAAAGAATATTAGTGTCATTTCTCCCAATCCTAGTAAAAGTGGCGGAATAGTAATAACGGAAGGTGGAAGTACTGCCACTATTCTGGCAAACAACTTTCCAGCTTCTCCTGAAATTCCCACCAAAGTTATTTTGAGTGAAGGTGGCGATCATGGAATTATTGTTAACAACCCTAATAATGGCAACACTACTTCTAAAGCCGCCCAGAATACTTCCATAAGTGTATATAGTAACAAAACACAAAACATGGAAGGCATTTCTTCAATGAACAAGGGGAAAATTTCGGCACGCAAAGGTGTCAATGACCCAAAGATAACGAATTCCTTGCCTGTGAATGATAACAATCTAGGAATCAACATTTCTTCAACTCCTCCACCGCATATTACTTTGAAAAATAATGGAACGAATAGAACTTCAGAAGAAAACAACGCGAGTAATAGTCGCGAAAGGCTGGCCAAGCCACTGATAACTGATGGCAGTACTGATTCCAACCTTGTTCGCATAAAGAAAGTTGATTATATTGTTCCGATTGTGTGCACCGCATTCTCTGTACCTCTGCTCATTGTTTTAGCGGTGTACTTGTATAAAAAAGGAGCCGATTTCTGGGAAAGACGGCATTATAATCGAATGGATTTTCTAATAGAGGGAATTTACAATGAGTAAAATATTCCAATTGTTGTTTGCATTTCAAATTTTAAATTTGTGATATTTTAAGAAAGGAATATATCTCTTTAAATTGACTTTAATAACAAACTGTATAAAGATGTATCTACAAACCTATTTTTTAATTAAATGCTTTTATTGAATATATAATTTTATTTATTTGTCAATGCGGATAAATCGACTTGACCTTATCATCAAGAATGAGCTAGTGTTATTGCTAGGAACTTTTTTTATCTCATAAAAGTGTATTTTGAAATTTTATCAGTTTAGCACTCCCAGCATGAAAAAGGGGTTATGCTATTAACACATTTCCAAATATCTGTTGACTTTATTTTGTATTTACTTTGTGTTTCAATAGGTTTGCATAGTTTAATATTAATTCCATGGAAGGCAAATTATGTGGTAAGCTCTCACAATTGAAACTTTTGGTTTTGCTAACATTATAAGATTACAACTTTCAGGGGATTATTGATAGTTACTTCAATACTTTTCTGAGAAGGAATGCAAGACTGTTATTACTTACTTTACTTAACAAGTCTAGGAAAAAACTTAAATTTGGTGATCATGTTTATTGGAAACAATCTTTTCTCCAGAAATGGTGCTTAACAGTTGCTTGAAAACTAATCAACTTCTTGAATTGACCAAATTACATGTTATCTGAATATATAATGCATGATTTATCATTCTGACAAGGAAGCTTATTGAAACAAAACAATTAAGCTCTTTAGAGGGTTACCTTTTTAAATCAATGGATACATATCAATAGCTTAGTGTCAGAGATTCAGTTGGAAAGTCACTTTGGTCCAATGGCATACGCTGTGATGAAATAATGAAAAAAACCAAAAATGACTAACCCAACTGTAGTCTTCCTTATTAGATATCAGCATTTAAATAAACCAAAACAAACTGTACTTTATTGTTTATTTTAATAATTGGCACACATTCCATTTACAACATTTGAGACACATCAGGCATAACTGTACACGTTGCAAGTATAAATCAACAGCTCCTCTCATGAAAGTGGTGTCCTCAAACGACTTTAACATGTATTGTACAATAATTTACATAAAGCTTTGATGACTATTTGCTTAGTGTGAGCACACAAATGGAGGTATTTGTTCATATTTGTGACTAGAAACTTCAATAAAAAAAATATAGGGGTCCATTAGGGTTGGGAGACATCCTTCATTAATTGCTTTGAATATTGTCTTCACAAAGCTATGGAAATAATATGATGTGAATAGTAATTCATTCAGACTTAAACCGAAGGCTGTAATTGTGACTTCATGAATTCCACCAGAAAATTTATTTACTATATCAAAACAGGATGGCTTAACACATAACAGCATTCTGCTGCTCGATGAGAACTGCAAGTGAAGTTTGAAGCCTTGAGCTATTTTAAGATGGATGCTTTACTTTCTTAAAAATTCTTTCACCCATTCGATTTTGCTGACTTTTGTGCTAGGTGAAGAGAATTTGAGAAGGACATTCCAATTCTAAAGAAATTCAAATGCACAAGCAGGCGTGAGACCATCCCCAATCCACATCACCAAGTATCACCAAAATTCTTTTTCAGTCACTATCGTAAGGTACTTCAAAATCTATTTTATTGATTTGTGTGGCATGGAACTTTGTGTGCAACAAATATGCTGCTCCAGTTCAATCAAAAACCATCTACTTTATTGCACCTACCTATAATAATTTAGTCTTTCAAATGAATGGAAAATGCTCTTTTGTAGGTAAATAATTTTTTGTTCAAGATTGTGCAAATTATTTATTAAATTCAGTTGAAAGTACCTCTCTCTGATGGAGATTTGTTATGGGAAAAATACTTCTGCTAAAACCTGCTTTTCCAGATACATGGTGCAAACATATTTCAAATCCAATAATGATAGTTATGGTTTCTACATCAGATTAAGAATATTGCTTTCATCTGTTAAATTACTATTATATTTATAAATTAATTGTTTGCTTCTTTAAAATTCTTAGAAAATTAGAAACGACTATTGCAAAATAGACTTCTCAAACAAAATCAACAATGGACAGCTTGAAATATTCAATTTTTTGTAAATTTTGCAGAATATTTTATAGAAGAGACAGATAATGATCAATTGCACCTTATGGTGCAGTCAAAATTTTGAAAATGTTTAATTATCTATTCTAATAATTTGTAATGACTTTTAGAGATCATACACTTGAACTTAAAAAAAAATATTGTTTTGCTTCTACCATGCCTGATAAGAAGCCTCTACTCACTTAATACAAACCGTAATTGGGTATTTATTGTATGGTTTTTATTGAGAATGCACTTGACATGCTATCACATATTAGATTTCACTTTCTCCCGTATTGCCAGTTTCTTAGTAAAGAATGAAACTTATGACTGTATCCTTGCTATGTGTTTGAAATTTTTTTAAACAACTAACTTTACATGTAATGGCTATGTCTAGTGATAAAATTTGGATTTTTTGACTAGATCATTTAAATTGACTTGAAAGCTGCAATTATTTAAAACTGATTTAGAATTGAAATCATGATAGGTGAAGTGATACCTGAAGCATTATTAGTATTTTCACTTGCCAAATAAAATAAGTAATTTTATATTTTTAAGTAGCACTGTCCATTTAAAATTTTCAAATGACTAGTTTTGTACAATCGCCTACTGGATATAACTCATTGTCACTCTTCGAATACTGCAGCAGAGCACAGCCAAAGTTTATTTATAAATTTACTTAGCCAGATATAGTTTGTACAAACCTGCCTTAACATGCACACACAGTGATAAGTTTTCATTCCTTCAGCTTAACTGCCAAGGACTTTGTTTTATTTAATAAGCCCAATGCTGAAGACTATCTATTAGAAAACAATGAATGATAGACCTGTGCACAGGAGAAGCACTGACTGACTATTCGTTGCAATTTTCTGCAGCACATCAAGTGACAGCACACACCATTACTTCCAGGAGATCTCTGGCATTCAGGAAGACACTTTGGATTTGTTTAGTAATGCTACAGTGAAGCACTTTGTTATTTCATCAAATAATTTTCCTTTCCTGTAGTTCTGTAGCAGGTTTTCCTAAACATCACTCGTGTTTGGGCAAGATCACAGCATCTTGTGCTGAGGAATAACAAAAGTCTTTGGCAAAACCATTCTCTTCGTCAACGCTATTCCATACGCATATCATCAAATTAAATGTTTCTGGAATGTAAGAATCGTTTTCACACATCCTCGCTTTACCATCAGGGCTTGCACTTAAGAGGTAAATGGAGTAATGAATCAAACGCTAAGAAGTGGAATGATAGGTGATGATACCGTTATTCATCAGTGATCCTTGAAGAAATGCATTTTGCAGATCAAATTAAAACTTACTGCTTTTTTTCTAGTGGATGGAGAACCACTGCATTTAGGGAAACCATTGGCTTAACTCCCAATGGATTTAAGGCATACAAACACAAGCTGGATAGCAGCTGCCACAGAGGCATTATTAGAAGCAGGGTGGCCTATTCTTCGTGAATAAGATGTCTAATTGTTGGTAAATTCATCTCTTTGAATTAGTCCACCTTCAAATGCCTTCAGTTAAGGCAGCATTCACTTAGGCCTATGGGCATTGAGAGTTTCAAAAATTTATCTCTCTTTCTCTGCTATCACTGCCCACCTTCCTTCTTCGGTATAGTCACTCCCCTTGCCTTTTCATGAATCCCCACCTCTCCATGAAGGAGATTGAACGACCTTGCCTGACGCTTTGCTTCAGACTGGTCATGAGTGCCACCTGTGTTTGTTGCTCTGCCTCTATTAAGGCTGTCGTCTGAGGGACTATCGTGCACTCTGTCTGCTGTCCCGGAATGTCTGCCTCCTGTTGCATCTCCCACTCTCTCTGCACCTTGCCTGATATCCTTTGAAATCGATGTTTTCGATGTAGCACCACTGTCATGCAGATCTCCTTTGCTACTGGCCTGAGGCTTGAGGAGATATCCGTTCTGGATGGAAAGGTTTGAAGGTTCCTTCTCACTTCCATTGGATATATGATTGAGTGCAACTCCATTCTCACTGTTATTGTGTTCAGTAAGAACAATAGAACACTGGAAATCAAAACTGCAGCAAAGATGCCCGTTCTGCAAAGATAAGAAACAACCCTGAATGGTGCAGCTCTGGCAGCCAACCTGACCGATAGCTTTTTTTAAATTTCTGGAATGTGTCATTAATTTATGAAATGAAGTGAAATGATTTCTTTTTTAAAAAGTCTCCAAAAAATAAAAATCTAGCTCTATTAATTCATCCATTATGAAACTTTAACTGAACTTGAAATTTGCATCCCAGAAAATCAAATGTAAAATCTAGTCATACAGTTTAGTCAGTGCAAATTACTAATCAATAAATAAATAATTTGGGATAGGTTGAAATGAATGTGAGAGTTATAAGTCACCAGCAAAATGCCTAAACTATGGAAAGATCGACTACTAAGAAGATCTGTACTGAAGAACTGGCTTCGTCAGGAAATCAAAGAAAAGGCCAACGCATACACACTGTGCAAAAACGAGAAGAATAATGACAGAGAGACTTTTTCACTTTCTATAACTGTTTAAGAGGTTAATTTTTTATGTTTGAAAGAATAGTTAAGTTTTATCTTATTGTATGAATAAGTTATTAGATTTTCTGAAAATTCTTCTACTCGATAACACAGTGTCCACGCTTCAAGAAGGGGTGCATGATATCAGGGGGAAGAGGTGCAGGAGTGATGGAAGAGAGGCAGATGGCAACCAATAGGCTGCTTCACAAGCAGATGCCCAATGAGGAAAATAAGAAAATAACAGGGTGTGGATGAAGGTTGCAAAAATACCATTCCCCTCAAATATAGCGGCACCAAACAAGGTACCAAATGTCTACATGAGGCTTCTTGGGCCCCAATCACATTCTCACTATAATTGTCCATTCTATAACACTACAGGTTGACTGATGTAAACATGCATTCTTTCCAATGGAGTTCCAAAGAGGTCCAGTCATACATGGAGAGGCAGATGCAAATAAAAACTTCAGCACAAAACAGAGTAGAAATAGACATACTCCCAGTGGTGTCATTCTTGGGTTCATGTATTCTTGATAACATTTATTAATTATATCTGCAGATGTTTAATATAGTAATTAGATTAAAAATGTTAGTTTCTACTAGATATCACTTAATTCCTTTTCCAAATATTTTTTCTTAGTTCTATTTGAGTCAATGCTGTTTTTATGTTAGTTTATTAATATTAATATTACGAATATGAATTTCACCAGAACATTTTTAGGAGGTAAAGCATTAGATAAATAAACATAAGGTCAAATTAAATTTTTATAATGAATTGTTAATGAGGGCTTGGCAATGAAATGAATGAAGAATTATGAAGCCAAATTTTGAAGTGATTCAACTCTCTTCTGAGATGCAATTAATTATGCGGTTAGTGTGACATTATCAATAAAATAGCTATATATGTTTGATTTCACAAAAGTTTAAATTTTATCTTTAGAGTAGCATCATTTATCTTAAATAAAAAATAAATAAGTAAAATGCAATTAAAGAAAGAAAATCAGCCCAAAAGATAAAACCTATGCAAGAAAACTAGTAATTAATGAAATGAAATGACACCACTGTGTCCTTCCTACCAACCCAGAAGTCTGCATTGGCAAGAATTGGTAAGGCCAGAAACTCTCAACAAACGAAAGAAGAGAAGAAATAAAAGATAACAATGCAACCCACACACACCAAGTGCAACAGAGCATGCAAGTGAGCTACATCCGTACGCAGGGTGTGATGTGATTTGGCTAGAGAGTGATCACGTGATTACCGATGCACACAACACGCGAGATTGCTCACCAGTTGATCGCAGTACGGCACCTGAAAGGGAAGTCAGTGTTACCAAATTGTTAGTCGCAATTAGCCACTTGGATCCAACAGTTGTAATTGGGTCACACACTTAAACTCACATGAGCATAACTATTCACCATTAAAAATGAACTATAGGCTCGATAACAGTAACAGCAGAGGGCACATTACCACAAAATCGGCCTGTTCAAGCCAAATTGTTAAAAACTGCACTATGTATTAACCTTTGAATGTAAACAAACTACCAAACAAGCATCTATGCTCCAATCAAATAAACAGTCAACATGATAGTGAAATTAAATGATTAATCTTTTGAACTCAAAAAATCACACGGTAACAACCAAACTTGAATGCAAACAATTAAAAATTTCTAGCATGGAACAAGCACTAAACAGAATCACAATGTTAATGGTCATACAATCATGGGTCATTAGGAGGGTTCCATCACTAGCAACCAATGGGTAAATGGCCAAGGGAGCCAGGAGACAGGATGCACTTAAAAAAAATTTCACACAGACAAACCCCATATCATTTTTAAGCACCTCTCCTCAGATCCTTAGCCTCCAGACTCCCTCATCCCCCTGCCCACATGCGCACCCACCCAGATTTGCTAGAATCGTCAGATGACTTACTCTGCATCTGCACGTGGTACACTTATCATAGGGGTCTTTCCAATCGTGACCGCTGGCATAAAGCCTTCCGGCATAGGTGCATGGACGACCTAAGGGGAGGCTGGTGTTGATGCCTGGTGATGAATTGTGCTCTGCCTTCACTGTTTCCTCCAAGTCAGGCCCACAGGGGTCATCCTCACATCGAGGACAGCAATCTCCCGGTGAGAGAACAGGCGATTGACAAGTAAGAGGTGGACACTCCAGCGGCCAGCAGTCGACTTCTCCAAACTGGATGTAAAATAAATCAAAAAGTAAAGTAATATTACGTTCGGAATAGTCTGTTCCTTAAGCTTATTAATATTAAACATTGATTGAATCAATTTGTTCATTGCTTGTAATTAGTGGATGGATTTCAAACGATGGCTGGCCTTGTTTCCTTAAAGAGTAGTTGAAACTTTCTATTAGTATGTTTATATTATTTTTTATCAAAGAACCACCAATTTGACTTTTCTCCATCAGCAGTAAATTATTTTAGTTACTATAAGATCTTACTATTGATTTAAAAATGACATACATCATAGATCTTTCGTCTGGGCCAGAATGATCTTGATGGAAATTATGGAATGAACATACTTAAATAATGTCATATACCGTATTTGACGGCATATAAGACGCATCGGCATATAAGACGCACCCTCATCAAGTTGGCCACTCACCAGGAAAAAGAGTTTTAATAGTCCGTGAGAAAGCGCGGTACCGCAATAACTTAAAATGTAGTTTCTTTTAGTTGTCACGTTTCGTAAAAGCCAAATATTAATGCAATCATTGAATGCAATTATGAAATAGGTAGTATAGACCATCTGGGCTAAAAATAGCATTCAGTATTAAAAGTTAACCTGTGGAGGTTGAACCTTCACATATAAGACGCAGGGAAATTTTTCGAGACATTATTTAGGAAAAAAGGTGCGTCTTATATGCCGTCAAATACGGTAACTATAGCATAATACATGCTCGATTTCAATGTGAAATTATTTCCCAATCTTTGATATCAAGGATATTTAATGGAATTAGGTACATATGGGTACATATATGTGCCTCAAATTAATGTTGTGGAAAAGCTGCATGACTGTCCAAAATATTGGTTGGCCATGTTTTATTCATAACTTTAATCTTATCTTTTTTCACTATTGATCTTTATGCTTATTCTCCTTCTAAATCAAGCTGAATTTACACAACATTTATTATTGGTAGGTTTATAAAATTTCTTATCATATTTTCAAAACATTAATCAGGAATCATAGCAAGGCGAGAGAGTCCCTTTTTCCTACTGCCAGTAGCAGTTAACCTCTAAAAGAATTTCTAAACATTTGTCATTCAAAATTGCAAATGTGTAAAGGAGGACGAAAAATTAATTACAGGATGTATCTTTTAATTCAAATTTTCTAAAATAACATTTTGTAATACATCCTAATTTAATTAAATTTGTAGTTGTATCAAATAGATTTTATCAAAAAACTTGACCACCCTAACTTTTTCTCTGCCACTTATAATGTTCATTTCAATTTTTATTCTTTGCTTCATCATCCTATGTTAGGGTAAGTGACTCTTTTGTAGCAGGAGTGCCATATTTTATGAACATAAAGGACTTGCGTGCCAATGCGGTGCAAAACCATACTGGAAGATGATGATATTGATTTTTTAATATCAATGATAGGATTAAGATCTTGTAATTGGCCTAAATAATCATTAATTATTATTACTAATTAATAGAATCCACATCTATTTACTGCAGAGCTTCAGGAACTATACAAAATAAAGATAATGCTGTGAGAGTTTTGCATGCCAAAACAATTCTCTCCTGTGCCACTTTAGACATATGTGCCATGGGTTTGCCACAACTGTCTTATGCCATCAAAGGATGTTTGTTACCTAGTGATAATGTGTATAAGAAAATATAATGTTGGCAATACAGTTCATGTGTGGTTTATAAATTCTGTTTAGAAAATGAAATAGCCATGTCTAAACCTATTAACAATTTTTCCTGATACATATGTCAAATTCTTCTAAAGAAGATAAGTATCCCAAAGTAAAAAAATCCATAATTTGAATAGAAAAATGCTCTATTTAAGAGAAAAATAGCACATAATTATTGATCAAAGATTTCCTTTTTCAAAGAAAGAAGCTATATGAAAGGCAGTCTTCTTTCTCCAAGTTCTTCCTTGAAGGATTTCTCCTCATTTTGCAATACAATTTCAACATGGATAAGATCTCTAGAGAATCAAATTATCTCATATTTATCATATTTTTACACACTTTATATTCCTTCTTTGATTCTATGATGAATTCAGGGAATAAACGATGAATTGAAATAAATTATTCTGCTTACCAAGTCAACGTTTTTTGATAGCAAATGTCAACTTACCAGACATTCGCAGGTTTGACACTGATATATCCATCTCTCTCCACTTCTGAATAGCACATGGTGGAGTTCCTGATGACGACATGCAGCGGAAGCATCACACTGGGGACAACATCGAAGCGAGGAGGAAGGAACTGGATCTGACAGAGCAATCCCAGTTGATGTTGGAACTAAAGGTCCACACTCACATCGTGGCTCTTCACAAGTCACAATGCCTTGGTGGCAGGTGCAGCGCTTGCATGGTGATCCCTTTGGCGATACAGTGGCTCCATCTTCAACCTCAGTGCCATCCACAGTGCAACCTGGTATTATTAAATGATATTAATTTAAATGAACAAATCGCTCTTCCTGGAGATGTTATTATTTTATAGAATGATGACCAATCAACTAAAAACTTGTTGACCTTGATGATTTTATCGAATTCTCATGAGAAGAAAATTTACACTGGTACTTTTGGGAGCACTATTTTATTGCAGCTGATCAGTTTATTAATCATAGAAATATAGTTAGTAAAAAGAAGAATATTGCTTGAGTTGTTTATCTATCTTATAAATTCATAAATATATTTCTTCATTTTAAGGAAAGGGTTAAGGTGACTTTGCACATAAGGGCCTGCTCCCAGGAAAATTCCCAAGGAAAAACAGACTTGAAAAAAAGTCTGACAGGGCCGGGAGGCCTGTCCCGGCCCTGTCAGACTTTTTTCAAGTCCGTTTTTCCGTGGGAATTTCTTCATTTTGAATTTCAAAGTTAAAAATATCTTTGCATTAAATTTACTACATTTATAAAATTGTTAAGACAAAGTCTCTCTTCAGAAATATAACTATAATATTTTAGCGTTCAGCTTTCAGCCATAGATGGATTGATAAAGATTTTGGGTAATACTGTGTTAGGAAATAGGTTTTGAAGTTTCATTCATCATAATAATATTGATACATCTTATGTAAAAGAAATTCAAATCCTTTTATTTAGGGTCATCATTGTGATTTCAATGAGATTTAACAACTAGGTTGAATATTTCTTTGGTTTACTTTCTTGATTGAAATTCCTCAGAAACATATGTTGCTTTTCAAGAATTCTTATAAATAATAAAGATATATTATTTAAAAGTATTAATATTTAATACAATTATCAATCTTAGTTTTTATAAAGATGGCTTTCATACCAAGGGAGCAGTCTTCTGAGCCAGGACTGCATGAACAACGGAACCCTCCTTCAGTGTTTATACATTCAGCAGAGCCATGGCAGGTGTGGGTCCCTTCTAAACATTCATCCACATCTGAAAAAAATTACAAGCATCTCTCGTTAATGATATAATTTGAAAGACACAATAGAGATATCAGGATATTATATTATGTTCAGTGACATCATTAAAATTAAATTAAATTCAAAATTGGAGTTGGCTGGTCTTTTCTAATGAAATGTTAAAAGCAGAGCTAGCAGAAATACCCCAATGCAATTGAAAAATAAATTTTCTTACTCTATTCCATTGGATAAAAATTTTGGAATTCTTAAATGTGAGATTATAAAATATAATAATTTTTATCTGTTCATGAAACATATTTAAAGTGCAGAATTCTAATCCTTTTATAAGAAATTTAATTATTTACCAAAACATCCTTCTTGAAATTATATTGTATAATAAACTGATGGGTGGTATAAGGTGATAAATATAGTGTTTATCAATCAACCAGCATAATAAAATAAGTGACATATATTCTCTTAATCTGCAGGAAAACAGAAAGGACAATTAAATGATTAAGACATGATTAATCCTTGACATCAAGTTCTTCACTCTTTTTATTTCTAGATTGATATAACTCTCTGTGGGTTTTTGCCTTTAAAATTCAATGCCAATTGTTGATATAATGTTTTAGATCCATAACTTCATTTCTTCTTGGTAATATCAACCCTCCCATATATCCCTGGATAATTATGCTATACTTTTATCTTTTACTAGATTATTCAGGATCACTGTATTCCTTGTTATGTTTCATACAACTGCCTTTGGTGTTGGCCCAAAAAATCTTCAAAGGCATTCATCCCAAAAAATTGCAATCTCTTAGTGATGAATAGATTTAATACTGCTACAAATACTAGTATTCACCCACATACTTTCTTCTGGGGCACTAAACAGGTAGTTTTTGTATATACATGTACACAAACTTAGTGACAGTAGACTCAAATAAAGAGTTAGAAATATGACAACCATGATTGTACAATTTAATATTCTCTGACTTGAAACTTCCCTTTTCTTAATTTAAATAAATCACTAATATGCAATTGAAATATTGGAAATGGCATGATAGAAATCTGTTGAATACCCATGCCAATCAATATAAGTGATCTGACTGGAACAAGAGACTCACCTTGGCAGTGAACTCCTGGCATTAACATAGAAGACCCAGGATGGATATGGGTATAAGGTGGAGCCACTGTACGTCTGTAGCCTGCCCTACACTGACAGTAATACCACCCTGGCATGTTCACACACTCTGATCCAGCACGGCACTCATGTAGACCAAGAGCACACTCATCCAAGTCAGACTCACAACCTTTGCCCACATACCCTCGACGACATGCACAGTGACCAGGTGCAACACATTCACCACCGTTAGCACATGTCTGGTTACACACAGCTGAAAGGGCAAAACAAGAGAATTAATTACATTTAAATTGTGTAAATAAATAAATATACATGATTTAGTGGTCAAGATGATTATTATTACTTCAAATCTCTCAAATGGGTAAAATAATTTCCAAACTTTCTAATGATAGAAAATAATTTGTTGTGTAGCAGAAAAAAGAAAAGTTTCTTAGAGCAGAAATTACACTACCATTGAGTATAATTGACAGAAGGAAAATAGCAAGAGAAAATGAATGTATGAAAATATTTATTTAAAGTTATGTTTATGAAGGAAAAGTTTATTTATAATGAGCATGAATAATGATACAAATTTTTAACTGAAATGTAATATTCAGGTATTTAGAAGGAAACAATTGAAAAGGATTTGAATAAAGTCATTTTTATTGACAGAGATTTTTCCTTCATCTTAGGTAGTTAGGTATTACTGATTAAAATTTACTCTACAGATATCAACTTTAGAAGAATGTTACAAAGAACCAAAATAATGTGAATTAAAATGATAAGAAGCAATTTATACAAAAATCATTCATTGTAAAAGAAGAATTATGATATCCACTCAAATTTTATACTTTATTATCATTATTAAATTAACTTTCATGGTGAATTTTCTTTCACGATGACTGAAATAACAAGATAACATTAACTGAAGGGTGAGGTAGTTGATTCTATGATAAAAATCTGCTGCATAGGAAAATGAGAAAAGATAGTACATTTGAGACAATCGAATATAATTTTATTAACTATATTTACAGCTCCATAACAATGAGATATTTAAGGCTTTTTTGCATAAAATTCGCTAACTTGGCAACATTCCATTTCAATGAGACATTCTTACAGAAAGGGTCAAAAAAGGCCAATTCGGACAATGTTCTCCTTTCAACACCAGGGTGAATGACAGCTGGTAGCCTTACACGTAGACATAATTTAAAGGAGGTCCTCAAGGGGTAAAAAGGGTTGTCAGCGTAATATGTGAGAGAGGGTGCATTTTACTTACGCCTGCACGTGAAGCCGTCTCCCTCGAATCCCTCGGCGCACTCGCACAAATATCCTCCGGGCGTGTTCGTACATATCGCGTGTTCGTGGCACTTGTGTTCCCCGGACTCGCATTCGTCGTGCTCTGCGCAGTTGAACCGATCGACGCGCTTGTATCCCGGCAAGCAGTCGCAAATGTAAGAGCCGGGAACGTTCACGCAGCGCGTGTTGCTGTGGCAGTGATGTCCGTGAAGTCCGCCTTCTTCCAAGCATTCATCTATGTCTGAGGAAAGAACACAGGTCAGGATTAGTACCTTTGTCTGACTAATCAATTTAGAGAGGACAAAATTTATCGATGATAAATGTAAGGCATCGACTTATTTACAAAAATATATACCGCCATAAATTTGAACAAACGTAATTTTAAATTTGAATAAATTAATAAAATAAATGGTTTTGAAAAAAAGAATCAAATTAAGAAGTTGCTATAAGTACTTTTGTCAGGCTCATCAATTTAGAGAGGGAAAGAGGAGAATCTGATGAAAATCTACCGAAGAAATTTTAAAGCATCGACGTACTTATTCAACTATATTTCGTAATAAATTTGATTTAATTTGACGTAATTTTAAATTTGAATAAATTAAACTGGATGGAAGACAAGCTTTACAAATTTGATTTAAATACAATGATATAACATAGTATAGCACCTCTGCATTTATGCAATTATCAGATCAATATTAAGTGGTATTTATGCGAGGAAAAAGAGCAAGAGGAGAAAATTTTAACATTTTTTCTAGGACAGCTGGCAGAAAACTTTCCTGCTCAGGCAGCTGTCACGAAAAAAATGCATGAAATTAATACAATTTAGAATATACGCGAAATTCCAAAAATAATATGATGATTTATTTCAGAGAAGTAATCTTTGAATTAGCTTCGGGTTCTCTAAAATTCTTATGAGATTAAAAGATCTCGTAGTATTGACCCTTAAGTTACTCTTTCTGGTAATACTATCTAACGAAATACATTATTTACGTGATTATTTAACGAAGCAGTTGAATTGGAAGCGAACATCTTCGAATATATAAGCGAACTCAACAAATTCATTCCGAAAAAAAATACAATAAATCCGAAGAAACCAATCCTTAGTGCAAGTATCACAGCCTCATTAATGAAGGAATAAGAATTTCTCCAGAATTCGATATTTATAATGGCGAAGATTTTTCAAATCGTAATGAACCGATATACAGATCTTAAATATTCAATGATGTACTATTTATGGATAAGAAAGAGCGGAATAATCTACATTATTAGTAATTCAGTTCTCTCATCCGTTAACTCATTCACTCGATTACAAAATCATCGGAAATCATACATCACTTCCCCTATTAAATAGAATATGTTAGCAGAAACGCGTAGTAAATCTATCATATAATATAGTTATAATAATGTGTAATAAATAAAAATTTGAATAATCCATTGAAAGTAATTATACCAAAAATAAATTAAGATATTGCCTTAAAAGGTTATCAAAATCAGATATGACGTAAAGGGCAAACTTCAATGCTCGCCATTAGGACTTTGCAATTGCTATGTGGAGGAACGGAGTATCCCGAAAAACTCCGTTACTTTTCTGTCGCATTTATCCTTGAATGTAGGTGACAGGTAACATTTTTACATCCATTTCTCTGGCGTTCGCTCCATTAAGTTCCGGCGCTGGCGTGAGCAATGTCACTTTCCGACGTTCGCCAAGTATTTTATTCGAGAGCAAACAGACACCAACAGATATTTGAAGAGAAAAACCGTACGGCTTGGAAAGAAATATGTATTTCGGGAACAATATTGATGTTGAAGAATGGTTTCCCTTATGCACGATTGAATTATCCTGGATTAATGCTACAATTAGTCCGTCTGTAGCAAATTATTATATCATATTCTATAGAATTAATAAAGTATATACTACCGAATAAGTACTACTAAAGTATTTACCACACGGCTGAAAAATATACTCCAAATTAGTAATTCTGGCTTCATTCGTAGTTAGCGAAGGCATGAAAAATATTTATGTAATTAAAAAGTCGAAGCAATTAAAAAGTGTTTAAAAAGATTAATGAAGTTTTTCTCCAAAATATTCTTTATGAGTAAATAAATTAATATGATGATAAAAATTCATTAAATAATCATTTCAAAATCGAAAGCGATATATAATGATTTCTCGTTGAACTCTGCTGTTTAAATTTTCATTCTTGGATTCAAGGTATAAATTTAAAGAGAAATTTATTCTATCTTCATATCGCGGTCAACACAGACAAAAATCTACTACACCAAGGCAAGAATTTCATTGATCTGTTTGCGCAAGAAAGAGCGCGTACTATCTCTCTGGAAAATAAAAGAACGGGAGAATTGATCACCAACTTACATTCTCTTTGCTCGAACGCAGCCATGGCAGTTTTTCACTAGGAGAGTTCACTGTCCTATAAAAGTACGAGAATCAGCTTTCTCGAAATGCTCTTGATCTTAGCGCTTCCACAACGATGTAATAGACTAGTGATGCACTATTATCATTGATTTTGTAATATAATGATTGAGGGAGAGCATAATGAGAACTAAATTATTCTTCATTTTATAATTAGGGATAATGCATATATTTACAATATTGTCGACAAGGTAATATTATCAGAGAATAAAGAAAACGAAGAGCTTGAATAAAGTCATTACTGTGATCCAATTTTAAAGAAAAACTGGAATTTTTTCTTGGTATACCATTACTTTATATGCTGGAATGTATTAATTCTAAACCAAAAAATGAAACAATACAATACAGATCAATGTATGTTTATAGCTAATTGATAACTATTACGTACATCATATTCGATTAAGAAAAACGTACCTACTACATGAACGTAATTGTTAAGTTCCGCATTTCTTTAAATAAATACGTGAAATGCAGTGTATGTGACCGAGAAAAGAGGCTTTTGGAGTTAACAGCTATTTAGCGTAATCCGTTACTGAGTTAAGTGGTTTCCTCTGTATCCACGAGCCAGCGCATCCCTGGGAATTTCCGCATCGATGTACAATTTCAGCAGTAAAACTTCCGAACACTCACAAAAGAGATTGGAGCAGGGATATCCAGTATTTCTTTCCATTTTATATTTACATTGAGAGGAGTTATGGCTCATTTCGAGCAAATCCTCTTCAAATATTCGCCTGCAACGTAAACTACTTTTCTTCGAGTATTGTCTGTTTTTAGGGTAAGATGTAGAAAAATAAGGGTAATTCTCTTGGAGAAATTTGATGTTGGATACATCGAATGTACATCGATTCCAATGAGATGAATTGCTTTTAGGTGCATCTGCGAGATGGACTACTCAAAATTTTAAAGATATAAGTTAAAAGATTAAGATATAGCCATTTACCCCTTCACAACCTTAAACTTGAAAATATAGCATCTACCTAATGGATACCATCTTTCACTAAGCGGTTAACCCCTAATGATCACAATTTCTATCCAGACATTGTTAAGGATGAATATAAGACCAATGATTTAATTTCTGTTTTTCCAATAAGTTTTCCTTCCCGTTCTACTAGATTAAACTCTTTATTTCATTGCTCTAAACCCCGACTTTCCATCACAACTATCCTTCATTTACCCTACCTCTTCCGTACACTAGTATATTCCCCTTTGTCTTTCTTTAGATTCATTTGTACTTCAAAATTTAACTTTGACTTATTTTTTCAACTATACTCATACTTAATAATGTAGGTGTATAGATGTTTAATTCTTTCCTCATAATTTTAGAATTTTTTTGTGCTTATTTTAAAAGTTTTCATCAGTTGATTTTTTATTACAATTTTCTATTGTAAAGATCTCGAGCTGTATATGGACTAATTCATTTATAACTAAATCACATAAACCTCGTGACTAAATTTTTAGATTAATTTATATCTATAGCACATGTATTGCGATAGGCGGTACTGTAAAAGATAGAGAAATGAGCTCCTTTTGAAACCACGCGTGAGATAAGTTAGGGTTCACCGTTGGAGAATACTTATCGATCAAACATAGAGCTTGGAAAATGAAATAAATTAGCTAAAATTAAAAGATTGAGAAAAGAGAGGGAGGTGAAAGGATGGAAAAAGAAAACGAACAAAGAGTGGAAAGAGGGATTTTATTTATTGGAGAATAGGATGAAAAGTGTGTGAATGAAGTGTGGTCGGGGAAATTGGACAATATTCGCAGACGAGGCCCTTAACGGGCATGCATACACTTTAATGATTAATAGCAGCTTAGGCTTTTAACCATGCATTGTTAATGTGAACATTTCTTGCACAAACCGATCCCCGAAAGCCATTACGGTGTTCATTCATGCGGTTAAGCTGCGGCGCTCCGCGAAATGGAGTCGTTTGGGATATCGGGGAAATGAATGGCTTTTTGAGAGGCGGAAGGAACAGGAGATAAAGGGATGGAGAGCAGGTGGACAAGGAGAAAACGAAAGTAGGAAAAAGACGAGGGGCAAATAAAGTAAGAAATTAGAAGAGGAGACATTTTAAACACCTCATCGCTCTTTATACCACAGCTGTGTGAATTCGAAATGTCTAAAAAGTATCATACATAGAGATAAAGGTAAAATAAAAGTATTTCTTCCATTCATATTCAATAAGAATAATATTTAGAAAAGTATCATGAAGCTACTTATTAATTAAGATAAAATATGAATTTATATTCTTGCAGTATACTTTAGTCGTCAGTTCTCAATTTTATTACTTTGTCAGAGTTTTCCAGGCTCCTTCAGGAGAAATCTACTCTTTTTGTGATCCGACAAATTTCTTTTTCTAATGTAAAGCTGTTTGATAATTATAAATTAATACTGTGAGAAATATTGTAGCAAATTAAACTTTATCTTAGATTGGAATGTTTTGTCGACTAAAAACTTAGATTGATATTACTTAGAATAGTATAATGAAGCTAATTACTAATTAAGATTCAATATGAATGTATCTTCTGGAAGTATTATATAGGAAAAATTTAAAGTACGCCATTAAAGGGTTTCGCAGGTTGTCAATATCCTTATTTCATGGGAATTTTTAATCGGAAATATTCTTTCTGGGTTATGCTACTTTTTTGTCCCATAAATTCGTTTTTTCCAACTTCAAGTTGATTTATGATAATTTAATTGTAGAATTTGGTAATGGTGAAAAGTTTTGCAGTTCGTCTAAATTATAATGTCCTTTTTAGAACTCTAAAGAGATTTCCATCTGGCAGTTGAATTAACTGCAGATCGTTTGCGTAACTATAAAAATAAAATAAAGACGTGGGAACGCTTTTCCGGGATGCAGAGGAGTTTTCGAGATAATTTAGACAATGGCAGGAGGAGAATTCTACGTAGCTCATAACTATTGGCACAGTTTAAAGACCAGGATAATGTTTTAATAATAAACAAATGTAATTATTCTGAGTATGGAGGCTCTCCTTTAAACTTTTGCTTCAGAAAATAGGAGATAAAATATTTTTTATATATCCTTATACGGGAGGAAATTATTTCGATAATTATTTCATGGATCCTTTCATGAACCTTATACACAGACTCGCATTTTATCGGATGGAAGAGGCTTCTATCAGACCAGCTAATTCATTCCCTTGACAAGTTTTTAATTACATAATACAATAACAATAACTGCCAACTAGATATTGCACAAAGTGAAATTCATAAGACTCAGATATGCATTTTAATTTTTACTATTTTGATTTACTTTCTACCATAATGGATTCCAAATTATCCTAGTTTATGATGATCATAATTTTCATTTTTATTCTCGTGATTACAACTCATTATGTCCAACAGCTGATTCTATTCGACAACAAATTGTGTTAATTTTATGCTTTACGTGACACAATAGAATTCATTAGTAAAAAAATATATTTTTTTACGAAATAAAATAAGAAAAAACATTTTCATTTCAATATATTTTTTCATATCGCAAAATTCACACTATCTGTTCGCCATCTTCATCTGGAACACTATGAAAAAATCTTTCAAATAAAAAAGAGTAATATATGTGAGTACAAAAATGACACTCGGGAAGGAAATATAGCCACTCAATTAGCAATTTCTGAATTCGATCTTAATTCTTCACTCAGAGGAAGGCGTTAATGGCAGTGACTTTGAGATTCATAATAGAGTCTAATCGGTACTGATAGTTTATGCAGTCCATTTCAGTTCCTCAGGATACGTTAGTGTTTCAATATTTCCGATAATAGTTTTAATTTAAAAAAGCCTAATAGGAAAAGAGGTGAAACCCGACAGAACTAATAATAAGCAAGGTTTTTCCGTCAACAGGAAAATCGGAAAAGCTGGGCAATCAACAAACAATAAAAGTGTATAAAAAAGGGACTCGATGGCTTTATGACTTAACAAACCCCTGAAGGGAAACATATTGTCCATCGAGCCCTTTAACTCACCCTCGGCGATAGAGGGCACAAAAAACAAGGAGGAAGTGAGTCAAATGAAAGGGTGAAAGGGAGTCAAGGTGGGAGGATGCAGAGCTTTGTGAAGTGCAGGTGTGGGGCGGTACCGGTACGGAGGGGCGTGAGAGATCGAAAGGTGTCTCTCCAGAGTAATATATATCCCACCTACCGTCGCATATGTGGCCGTCACCGTGGAATCCAACGTTGCATTGGCAGGCGTAAGTCGTCTGCAGGTTGAGGCAGGTGGCATTGAGGTGGCACATGTGACCCTTCGCGCAGTAGTCCACCCCTTGTTGATCGAGAACAGGGAGGGATGACAGAGGGAGGGGAAACAGAGGCAGTTAGTACCGAGTTCGAATAAAAGCCCACTTTCATTAGTGCAACAACCAAGCAAACCTTCATGCATCAAAATACATGGTTTCGACACAGTTCTCAGAAAATACCGAGCCAGCCAAAATTACACAACAACTTTGACATTTAATGAACACAGATTATATTACGAGTTTGAGTTACGACAGGCTGTTACGAAAATTACGATTCTACAGTTAAGCACATTAGTATAGACATAGGTTACAGTGTAACATAATTACTGCAAAAGCATTCTAGTTGAATTAAATAACAATTGTTAATAATTCTAGTTGAATTAAATAACGAATTGAGATGATTTCCTAGTTATATTAAAATAAGAGGAAATATTACGAAAGCACTTTTCCATCGCTCATAATATAACATATCACTTTAAATATTTTAGTATTTGTTTTTTATGCAATTATTACTCAAGTTGGGTTACCGCTTCTGCTGTCCGAAGATGCACGAGATTTTACATTTTTAAATAGAAATCAAAAACTAAGGACACTGGCGTTGTAATATATTCTTTTTTCAATCTAACAAGTGGTACCCCGAATGAAAGCTATGAAACATTAGTTGATGACTTATTACGTTAAAGAAAATTTCAACTACACTGAATTATTATTCTGAATCGAAAAATAATTTTCTCCAACAAAAATCCCATGATTGGGCAGAGTTATTATTCAATTCAAATTTCATTAAGCATCCAAACTGATTTTTAAACAACAATAAATCTCTTAATTTTACACTATAAATACTCTAACAATGAAATATACTGAAAATCGTGTATATTGTGTAAATACGTTGACCCTTTTAAATTTGCTTTCGAAACTTTTTTCGGTTTCATTACCATTAATCCGCAATATTTTTAATATTTCCATAGAATTTTAGTCTTAAAGTTAACGTTTACAAATTGGAAACCTTTTCTTTAATCGACTCAAAGATTGCCTCTCAGCAAGCCAAAAGATACTGAAATATCTCCCTAAATGTTATTGAATAATTCGAATAGTTTTTGCGAAAATGTTGAGTGAACGTTTTGTGTAAAAAAATCGAGATTTATTTAAAGAGAAAGCTCGATACATGTTCGTCAAAGTAATGTTTTGTTTAAAAATTCGAAATCATTAACATATTTAATTTCATTCTCTATGGATGAACTGAAATCAGTTAGCTTCAATAGGTTGATAACCTTAAAAATATCTCTAGGAATACGGAAATTTAATTAGTTATCCTCGAGTAGTAGTAAAAGAGGTGGTTATCAATTTATTGGTATTATTTGGAATTTAAATATTATAAAACTGAAATGCAAATAGTATAGTTCCTACTTTTACATTTCCTATGTTGAATGACAAATTGAAACATGAGGCGGCTACTTTCTCCTCAGCGTCACTCTTACTTAATTCATCAGACGGAAGCAAATTACCTAATCAACGTCGCGGTATCAAATCCAGCGGCGGATAATGAAGGCGATTCCCAGAAGGAGTTGACGGCTTTTTCATTCCTCCCACGCAAGCTTTCCTTCCAGCTATTAAAAGGTCTCCGCGAGATTTCCTCGAGTTACGAAACGAGAAGTAATACGTTCCCTTATAACTTGCCGAAGGGAGCTCTAGGATAAAAACATCGTACTATATCATCGCACGGGTCTGTTATTGATGTTTTTCTAGCTCTGAAGGAATAACATGTATCTGGGTGATGGAAAGGGGTCAGAGAAGGAAGGGGAAGGGGAGGCAAAGGAATAATGATTGAGGCGAGGGCGCAGGTAGAGAACTCCAGAGAGTACGTAACTAAGGTGTCCAGTGACCCGTAGTGCAAAATCGGGACATTTACTACTTTAAGGACGAAAAATCCGGGACTATTAGTAATTGGAAGTATTAGAATATATCATATTTGCTTTTTGCTTTCATATTTCCATTAATTCTAACTAAACGGGTTTTTAATTAATTGATTTTCATGAAATTTTATTACTTTTTATGAAAAACAGTGAAATGCATAAGATTTTATATTTACGCATTTAAATAGGAAACTGTCATAAAAGTAGTAAAATTAAAGATGGAAAATAAATTATGCAGAAAAAAATTCTACAGCTTTCTTATAAAATGATCACAAACCAGAAGACAGCCACGCTTATAAACATAGATTTATGGATTACTAGCTTTCTTATCACGAAAATAACAGTTCAATGATTAAAAATACATCAATTGATTATTAGAAACTGATTGCTGTATACTAATATTTTTGAGGTAACCCCGAGATAGGTATATTAGGTATAGAGATAGATTAACTCTTGGGTACCTATATCCCCTTTTCTTTTTCGTACTTTCTGATTTTATTTCTTTCTTTTGCATATTACTATGATTAAAACAATATATGCTGTATTAAATACGTAAAGGGGTGGGATAAACTAATATAATTATTTCTTAGTATAGAATTCCAAAATAACCCGGTTCATTTGGGCCTTCCGGAAATGTTTTCCAAGACACCGAATGTAACGATCAAAATCCGGGACAAATCCCGGAAAAACCGGTACGCCTGGACACCCTATACGTAACGACTTCCTCTCGAGTACCTCAGAGAGTGGGTCAGGATCTTCTAAGCTAAAGAACAGCGGCTTCTTTTTTAGTTCGTGCACGGACGTTAGTTCGCGACATGCAAAACACGCAAGGCGTTATTTCTCTGCAAATTCCCATGCCCAAACAACAAAGCCCGCTCACGTTTCCCGTCATGGTCGGAATGTCGCTTTCGATCGCTAAAGATGGTCCTAATCGTGTCTGTGGAATGGATGATGTCTTATTGGCTCGGTGGTCGCGTGGATCTCCTCGGCTCGATGGCATTACCTGGGCAGAACTTGCAGCACTCCCCCGGCACGGTGAACTGGTCACGAGGCGGACAGGTGAGCGGCGGGCACCTGGTCTCCGGGTCGATCCTCTTGCATGGCATGTAGCCGTCTTGACACTCGCACTCGATGCATTGCCGAAGGTTCACACTTTCGCCGTGTTCATAGAGGACGCCCCGCATGTAGCACTGCTCTATTCGAACCAATTGGCGAGAGAGGTGAGGGGGAGAAGCAAGGAGGAGAGAGATGATAATTTGGGAATGACCGAGGGAACACGAGGAAGAGGATTGCACGAATGACCGGTCAAAGGAGTACGAACAGAATCAAAGGGAGAGAAAGGAGGTTGAGCGGCAAAGAAAATGAAAAGATGATGCCGCACAATATTAATGAGTCGGCGGCCAAAAGAAAGAGGGTACAGAGAAAAGATGAGGGAAAGAGAGAGTTCGTTGAAAGAGGAATGGACCAAGAGAGGAGAGGGACGGAAAGAAGTGGTGTGGGAAAGAGTGAAGATTTTCCTCAGTGAGTCCACAAGAAAATATTGGAGATATAAACATAAATTAAAGTATAAAAGCACATTTTAAACAGGCTATGAGTTAAAAACCAGATAAATTAAAGTTAATGTAAAATTTTGGACTGATAGAAAGAATATTTTTGTTATTTAGATTAAAATATTCTTAATTAAATAGGAGGTGAATTATCTTCACGTTTTAAAGAAAAATAATTGTTGCAAGAGTCATAAATATCTTGAACAACTTTCTTTTAAATTATGTCATTGACACTTAATCTGAATAAGTTGAATGTGAATGTAATTAAAGTGATATACATTCCAATTTTTAACATAAAAGGTAGTGTAAATACATACGAGAAAGAAAACGGCAAACAAATTTGTCTGAGAGTAGTTCAACTTATAGTGCTGTAAGAAAAGGTTACTTAGAGAAAATGAAAACTATACTCTAGCAAAATTGACTGAATTTACTGATCTGGGAGAGTACGCTCCTCATTTTTCTTAAGTGTAGGGAAAAAGTTACCGAGGTTTTGCAACTATCATAATAGGGCATCAAGAGAGTCCGGGAGACTTACTGAGGCAGGTGGGGCAGCAATCCTTGGGACCATATACAGGATTTTTACACGTCAATGCTGGACACTGTACAGGCCGGCACTGGATCTCTCCATGCTAGAAAAAAAACAAAATGACTGATTGAAAAGAATTATGATAAATGTGGCACTCCTTCTAAACGAATCAATCAGTTGGAGAATTATAGAGAAATCAATTTCTTTCTATCACTTGACGGAAAATATGAGTATTTATCACATTAAATCACTAAATTGTCTTCGTTAACTTTCTTTTAATAAAGTGCGACCTAGTTGACATGTGTTTTACCGTTGAAAATTTGATCAAGTCACCTACGGATTAACTCAATATTTATTTAATTTACTCAATGTTCCAAGTAATTACATAAAACGCCTTCGGGTTATATATGATGCATTAGATTCACAACTTCTGCAATGGTCTTCTAGGAAGGGGAAACTTGTACAGACCACATAAGTTTCGAAAGTTTTGGTGATTCCAGAGCTATAATTTATTTTAATTTTTGTTCGACGAAATCGAAAGAAAACAGGTAAAGCCATAAAAAGGAGAATGATTAGCAAATGTGACGCCACAGCAGTATTCGTGAAACCTTTGCATCCGATTGTACAGATAAGATGCTTCCAGGAATTAGCTAATTCATTCCAAATAGCGCATGTTTACTTCAGGCCACACACGTTCAACACGAAGAGGAGTTAAGTACTTTGGCACATCCACTAGGATTCCAATACATAGTATAATTTGCCTCGTATACTAATTTTATTTTTGGTAAACTTGTGGAATTCAAACTAAATAACTCTTAACATATATTTAGCTATAGATATCATTAACTAGGCTGCTATTTTCTGACATTCATGCAAAACATCAGAAAAGTAAGTCGGACAAGATATAATCGCAAAGTGCAAAGCTTTATAAAGCCATTATCACAATTAATCACGAACGTATCTTCATCTTAAGCAGCTGCCACGAGAGTGAAGTTATATACTATGATACATATCCTTGTCCCTAATTAAAAGCAATTAAAAGCTGGCGGTGAATTTTACACGAAAGAGGCAGGGATACGAGAGACCTCCGGGCAGACATCACAGTACCGCTAAGATGGTCGCTTTTTTCAGATTCCGTATTCATAGAGAGACACTTCAAGTCGTAATTGAGAGCGGCTCTGATGACAGTCCCAAGGCACGGTCGACCACGGCTTCTTCGCCCGAGGCGGTACCTTTGATGAGTTACCGTAATGGGAATGAGAAGGTGTCGCACAGAAGGCACTTGTAAGTCTATCCTTTCATTCGTGCCGAGTCAATTAAAAGGATTAAGGCGGCAACGTGATACGACTCCTCAAGCGGTTTTCGAGTATTCTAGGAATGCCAACGGTAGGTTTCTACGTAAATTCCATTACAACTTATCGTGTACACGTTGTGATGAAGTCTATAGGAAGAGTGTTTCAGAAACTGATCCATCTATCCACATGGTAGAGGTCAAGAACGTGTCCCTAACAAGATAAATACTTCAATAAAGGGGATTTTTATAGATTAACGTGTAGACGAAGGTGATCTCAATGCTTATACATTGCTACTGATAATACGAATAGATAATACTCATGCAGAGAAACATTCTTTCCGAGTGTATACAATTCTGAATAATACCGAAAAAAACTGTAACTGGATTTTTACCGAAATATTTTAAAGAATAACGAAAAGAACCTATAACGATCTTAGACTTTCCTAATGGACACTGTGTAAAAAGCGCCTATCTTAACCATAGAATGTGTTTTATTGCACGACCCTTTGAGTCATCATTAGGTTATGACCATCATCCATGATACCTTTACACCTGGTAAAGGTCGAACAATTTTTTCATTATTTCATAGAATAAAAAAATACCACAATGTTGAGGCCGAATTATTGGACTGAAACATTTTAGGAAAAACATTGGTTATATTTCGGTGTATAAAAGTTTGGCGGAAGTAGTTTGTTTTCGAAGTCTAATTATATTTTCATATTCTTTAGAATGGATAAATACCACAATGTCAGGGCCAAGTTTCTATATTGCTTTGTAACAATTTTTATATTTGACATTAGCTTTTTCAACTTATGTTACTTTCTTATACTTATTTGTATTTTTACTTTTTGTATTCAAAGTTTATATACATATTTATGATTTTTAAACTGTAAATGGGTCAAAACCCGTAATAAACATTATTATTATTATTTGATTCTGAAATATTTTAGGAAAAAATTGGCGTTATGTCGGTATAAATAGTTTCGTTGAAAGCTGGTATTTATCGATAAAAACGTTTTTTTCTCATTCAGTTTCTCTTTAGTTTCCAAGAAAACAGGGAATTACTATTCACATTTCAAGGAGATACTTAATAGTCTCAATCCTTCTTGTTTTTTATAACTCTTTTAACCTACTTTCATCATCAAATTTAGCTATCTATCTGTAGGCTTCGCAGGTTTTTCACACTCCCCTTCTAGTGACTGTTTTCCTGCAGTGGAAAATTTTCCTTAGCTCTTAGCTTAGGTTTTTTAATCCGCATAGTAGTTTTCTTCTTTGTACTTTTGCAAGCTATCTATTTCCATCCATTTCTCATACGACGAAGGGTTAGATGTAATAAGAGACTTCCTAGTCTCAATCTCGCCCTAATAAAGTCCTTTTATTATTATTATAAAAGACGCTTTAATAATATTATTTCATTTAATGGCCCTGGAATCAAAAATCTTCACTAGGGTATCGATAGTGAAGGAACCCTACTTAATGTTCCTATTATTGGCAATTCGCTATGCAGCGAGTGTAGCTTTTACTGTGTATCTATTATATATAGATGCTTCTCCGGATTCATTCATATATATAGCTATATAGCTATATAGATAGGATACAAATTCACAGGCTAAACTACAAGCGTCATTGCCTTGAAATTTTTATGACATATTGGCCATAACGTGAAACCCTCAGGAAAAAAGCGACTTTGATCCTCAGTGTCATAGGTTCGATTCCAGAGGGCCCCAAAGTCCCGATTTTTCCTGTTAAAATGCATTGCCGTGATTTTTGGGAATTAAAAAAAAATACTTTCCGGATAGGTAGAGAAATAAAACTCAAGGTGCCTATACTTATGGTCTTGGACTTTCGAAAACATCAATGACTTTTACAAAAAATATCCTAGGTTCGATGCTAGGACGATGCAAAGAACTGCCCTTTAAAATACATGGGTGCTGTTTTTCATTATTTTTTTTGACGCACTTCTCGAAATAATAGGAAATTCGTGCTTAGCCGGAATATGTTAGGTGAGAATTGGTTTAAGAAAAAAATTTTCATAAGACCGTAATATTCCTGGGTTCGATGCCAGAGCACATTAACATTTCTCTCATAAGGAATATAAGGAAAAAGTAAGACTTCGATTGAGGCAGTTGCAGCCAATATTTCTGCTTGAATTTTCGCACATAGTTAAAGATTAATATCTTCTATTATGTTGCATAGGAACTTTCACCAGAAAGACCCGGGTTCGATGCCGGGTGGTAAATATGTCTCCCGTTTAAAATACATAGGGTTATTATTTCATTATTTTTTTGATGCACTTATCGAAATGATAGGAAGTTCGTGCTTGGCTGGAATATGTATGGTTAAAACTGGTTTAAGAAAACAGTTTTCAGAAGACCGAACTATACCTGGGTTCGATGCCAGAGCACATTAACATTTCTCTTATAAGAAATATAAGGGAAAAGTAGGACGTTGTTTGAGGCAGCTGCAGATAATATTTCTGCTTGAATTTTCACAGATAGTTAGAGATGGTGATCTTCTATTGTGCTGCATAGTAAGTATCACCAGGAAGACCCGGGTTCGATGCCGGACGAATAAATTGCAGCGAATAATCAGAATATTTTCAATCCATTTTTTTTTCTTTTGACGGCCATCCCGATATGATGCCGACCTGAAATTAGTGTTGTCGATCTGCTTGCAGTATGCAAGCTACATTTTACTCGTTATATATATAGATAGATAAAGGATTTCAGTAGGCAAAATTGAGACTAAATATCTTATAACGGAGCATTAAATTAATAAGTAAAGATTCTGAAAAAAAAACTTGCCAAACTTGGAAAAATCCCATTAAAAACAAGTCTGGTCACCCAAAGTACAAGGAAAAATCACTGGTAACCCTAATTTAGAGGGAATAAAGGTGAAACTCACTGCGCAAGTGCACGTTTCGCAGCCACGCTGCCACGTGGCTCCGTCCTTGTGCACGGTCCCGTTTTCACCGCGACACGACTTGAGGCAGTCGCAGCGCTCTAAGACGCGAACTCTGGTTTCCGCTGCTGCTACCCTTTCGTTGAGCTCGCGTAAATGTCTTCGCAAGGCGTCCACTGTGGATGACAGGAAGGAGAACTCTCCGCACGTTGGACACACGGCGTCCAGTTCGGGACACTGGGAAAGGTATCCGTGCGGACCTGCCACCAGACGAACCTCTTCCAGCGCCCCCTGCTCTCGGAGAAAAGAAAAAAAAAACATTCGCAACTTAGGTTTGCTCGATCACTCTTGATGCCATCCTGAAAAACGGAAAACTCATAAAGCTTATACTGTTATTTCTAATAAATTTCCTGCACGAAAATCCGCTGCTACAGGAATTTATTCATAGCTATCAGGAGCTGTCTGAAGTCAAAGAAAACGGAGATTCAATCCAAAGTCAAACCCAGGCGGCTTTTTACGATGTATCACACAGTGTGATTACAATTACTTTGGTGAGTTAGCCACCGTATATAATGGTGCAAGTTATTGTACCAAAGTTAGCGCAGCTCAGTATGAGTTCAAGCAGTAAAATAGATTATTTCCAATGTGACAGAAATCGAAATAGTCACTAAAGGCACAACAAACAGACTCGAACGTTTAAATCTCCTTATGGCGAGGATGTTTTTCTTAGATTGATAGAAAACGTAGGAAATATCTCTGGCGGCTATTAATAACTAATAGAATTTTCACGCAGAATAACTTAATTTACCCCTAAAACCAATATAATTAATGACCTGCCATTCAAAATGCTATGAAGCGCAATCATGAGATGCTTATAGTTAGTATGAAAAAGCTTCATTATTCTACGAAAGTATTCCTTTAGAAAAACCATTACAAAATCTTTTCTGCCAAATGATGAGTATGACCAATAATTGATAGGCTCTAATTTGTGGGTATTTTTTTATTGCTTCATATCCTCCATTGATCCACATATATTCTACGTATCACTCACAAAGCACTATTTACTATAGTTTAATTAATAATAAGATTTCGTCACCCCATGACGAAGTTTGTGGTCAAAAAACATGGTGAACATCTAACGAGAAATGAAGCACAATTATACTTTCCGTTAGAATAATATTTACATATTCAACATATAGAAAAATAGTAGTAGAGAATGTTAAGTTAACGAAGGGGTAATGGGATAGAATGCTAATATTTAAAAACACAGTCTTCGTCTTTCAAATCGACCACATTTAATATCATAATAAATTTTCTCAAGGACATAAAGTTCCATAAATAAGATGGAACAAATAAAATGCAGCACCAAACATCTCAAAATAGATGATAGTTCATCTCCAGGCTTCTAGTCGGTATGGGCTCAAGCAGGGATTCAAACCCTCGTGTATTTTTTCCTATGCTATGAAAAATGCCGCTCGTCGGTGCACCTATACGCGACATTCAGCGTTCAAAGAAAGTAAACCGTGATTCTTAGGCTTCCTTCGACTCTTTTAACAGCAGTTTTGAATCGGTTACGAATAAAACATATTCTTCAACAATGGTCCAAAAATTCACATTTCAAATGCGTCGATAGCAATTCTTGAGCAAAGCTGAAAAGAATATGAAAAGATCGCATTTTTTCACGTGAAAAATTTTACAACTGCCATTACTCGCTACCAGTCGGAAATGAAAAGCTAGTTTTTGTTTGACTTTTTTCATATCACCGGTATGCAGCTTATCTTCAAATAACTGAATTTTTTTGCAACAAAACTTGGACAAAAGTCATTGAAACAGAACGCATTGAAAATTTCACCCGCGCAGCACAATTTATCGGAATTAAAATTTTTCTGTAGTGAAATGTGACGGAGATATTTCTGAAAAAAATATTAAAATTTTATTTTCTTTCTGGGACAATCGTAACGCCTATAAACGTCTTATATACTATTGGAAATACGCGTTTCAGCGACAATCTCAGAAACGGACAGGATTTTGCGTTTCATCCATAGTCCATCTACTGCATAATAAAAACGCAATTCAACTTCCTCTTGCCTGCCATTTCCCTTGGGCAAGTTCCCAGATTGCTTTGCTAAAACTCCAGTCGAGAGAGTAGGTCAAATAAAAATCACAGCCGCAATTTTCCAGCTCGGAGAGAAAATAAAAAAGATTATCGGAAAATTTGATCTTTTTGCGAGTGAATCACAATTTAATCCTAGGAAAACAGAACCTATCGTGGACCTCGCATACCCGTTTGCTTATCGATTTTCTAGCAAGAACTAGTTTCACAAGAATTCCATCGAGAGTTTCCGCTAGAATAGGATTTTGCTTAATCCTCACTCAATCTTGAAAATGAATTTGCGATCCTTCTTATCGCCATGGGAATGAAAGTGCTTGTTAAAATCTGGGATTATGAATTAACGCCATGTTTCGCAAGGTTAGGATCATAATTGCCGGGACCCTCCTTTCGACTACGAATGCTTCGTCCATAAAGTTTTCATAACCACGCGAACGGCACCTTTGCAGGCTTATGATGGAATATGCGTGGGTCCCTGGAAAGATGCGTGACACAAAAATTTATGGCGATGACGACGGACGAATGGCGACCCGGCACGCGAAATTGCGCATAAAAGTAGATGAAGAAAGTTTCCGAAAATAGATCCGCGAATCCAATTTATTTTGATACAAATTATTACTTAGGTCATCCTTTTACTTAAATCATCCTAACTGATCCGTTGAGAGTCGAGTGAAAACGTAATTCAGCTATGAACGTTATTTTAAAATAATTTTTGAAATTCTATCGATATTTATTTGTTGTAATGTTGCTTGAACGTAGCTCTACTTCCTCTTAATGGCTAGGTTCAAAATCTAAGATATCAAGAGGGAATTAGAGGAAATTCCAGTATCTTTCAGTAAGAAAATACGCTAAGTTAACTTTTATCATTATTCACCCATTGGCATATTATCATATCCTAAATTGAGCATAATTGCATAGTAGGAGTTTAATCTAGTATTGAAAGGTGTTTACGCAATTTATTTTGATAAATATTATTGCTTAAGTCATCTTAACTCTGCTACGGGTTAAGTAAAAACGTAATTCAGCAGTGATCATTAGTTTGACATTATTTGTGAAAATCTATCGATATGGCTAAATAATAATGTAGCTTGAATGTAGCTCTACTTCATGTTAGAGAGTACGTTTATTGCGAAAAATATCAAGAGAGAATAAGGTGAAATTCCAGTGTCTTTGCCAAATTAGTAATTCGTACGCATTCCTGCACGAAAACAAGTATAACTCCATCACTGAACGAAATACGTTAATCTCACTTTCATCATTTTTCATTAACTAGTAGATTATCCTATCTTAAATTAAGCATAGCTGTAAAGCAGGAATTTAATTAAGAATCAGAAGGTTTCGACCCATAAATCTCACTATAGTCGATATAAAAATTGTTTATTTACATTTCATATATTCCATAAAACATCCCAGTTTACACCATATAAAAACATTTTATATATGATAATGAATACTGACTTGAAGTAAGTAGGAAGTAAAAATTACGAGGTAAAACCTGGACGATAAACGAGAGAATAAAATGAAATATACATCCCCAAACCCAAGCAATAACGACCGATTATATTAGGCACCAATAGATAAGTATAGAGAGGCTAGCAACATAAAATTCCAATTGAATCAACATGCGACAGAAAAATTAAAGTTACACTATTTCCATAAAAAAGAATTAATAAGCTTTTTTTCCAATAAACGTCCTATTATCAAGTTAAAAATTGAAATCATTGAATCAAAACATAAAGTTTATGAGTATGACTATCGAAATAAATAAGAAATGTTTTTAAATATATAGAGAGCCTAGGCCTACCTTACTCAACTAATCTTATAGTAGCCTCTTCTCATCGGATGCCCTTTTGTCAGTAACCGCCTCATAATCAACGATGACCACCTTAACTTTGATTCCCCGCTTCATCTTTTTCCTCAGGTCTGCTATGATTCTGCCAACGGCGTAGACCCAAGAAAAAGGATAAAACGTAATTTCAATTACGGAAAAGTCCAAAAATGATTTGATAGAAATTTATTCGACGATCTCATCTCCTTCGGTACCAAGCTCGAAATAATCAATGCCTAATATAACTGCGTGACAAGTGATCAAAGCGTAACTCCATTTCAAAGTTTCTATCCATACGCGAATTTCCCATAAGACTTACACACTTCCATATCTGAATTCATGAGAGTTAGATGTTTCATAGTAAACATCTAAATATTTCTTCGAAATTTGCTATCTTTGCTTAGCTACGTAATTGTAATTAGCTACATTCACTGACTAGGGCAGGCCTGTTACTGGAAAACTCAATTATTACATCTTTTCCTGACAATCTACAATTGCTCTGTATACAATTGATCACGTCAATTTAGATACTAGCTCCAGCACCATTGCAGGATATCACACAATTTATGTAATAAATAAAGCCCAATATTTTGCTATAGGTCGGAAATTATTAAATAGAGAAAAAATATGGGATACATCGCTCAGGTAAGGCATAAATACAAAAATTGTAATTCCGCAAAAAAATTAATATTGAAGTAGATTAAATTCTTAATTACTAAATACTCCCCTAATTATAATTGTGAATATTAGTAAGAGGATCGAGGGAAATGTTCTATAAAGAATCAGAGTGTTGAAAAGCTACAACATGGAGGAGAATCTATAATCATGCAATAACTACTACTCATCAACTACTTTCTACTTTGTTATTAAACCTTGATTATTAGTATTTGAAAACATGTATATATTTTAATTATAAAAAGCATATATTGATATCTTTCATTGCAATCTAATTTCTAAGGTAAACTTTAATCAGTTGAAAATTCTGGATTCAAATTCAGCAATAGAAAGTTTTCAATTATTTAAATTCTTATTATAGTTATTCTGATCCAAATTTACTCAAATTATCTTTCCACTATGCTGATTACATAAGTCTAATTTTATTAGATAAAGTGCTTAATTAACTACATTACAAAAAGTAATGTTTAATTGTTACTTCTGAAAAACTTAAAACCATGTTTTCTTAACTTAATTATGCATTCGAAGATTCATGCAACCAATTCAACTCATCTGGTAAATGATAAAATATCAAATTTTATCAAGAACTCCTTATTAGAACCGTTTAGAAAATAAACCATTACATAATGTTAGGAGAATCTCAACTTCACAGCATATTTAAGAGATACCGTCTATACATTGAATGAAATTAAAAAAAAACCGAAGTTGTAACTGCTTAATCCAATAAAATAGAGCTTTAAACTTACCAACATATGGAAATCGGAAACTTTCACTGAGGCGTTTATATTTAATGTTTTCACCGATACCATTATTGAAGTCAATTTTATCAATAGCCCAGCACGTTCACATTTTGAACGTGTTTTCCTTATGATTTTTAACGTTATTTTACTGAAATAAGACAACTATGAGCAACTGTATTCATTCTCCAAAAACATGTTACCCTGAATACCCTTTAATAATACTCTATATAATACCCTTGCCGTCCTTCTTACTTAATGAAGAGTCAAATCAATTTTAAAGAGGAAGATGAAAATTTAAGTTGAAATTTTTGTGACCGACGAGATGATCTATGCATTTAGACACTGATTCAGACGGATCACACCAGTTGTTATACAAGCAGGAGGGAATTATCCACGTACCTTAAAGAGCGAATGCTTGTCATTCCGCTGTCCCAACCATAGTGATAGTTGCGGCGACGAGGTGGTGGTTTCGGGTGGGGAAGTGGTGGGTGAGGAAGTCGGCGTGGGCACTGGGGCGGCTGCTTCGGCAGTGAAATTGCGGTCTGGGGGTCTGATTAGCCTCCGGTAGAGTCTGTGGCAGTCTACCATAAGGTCCACTTGCGGCCCGCTTATGGACACGGCGACCTTTGAAAGGGGGAGAGAAGCATCCCTAATTTCACCAAGGAGCCAACAGAACAACAAGGAAACCATAAAACCCTTTATTATTTGCGTGGTAGGCAAACGACCCTGGAAGATGACAATGGCTAAACGGAAGGACAAATAATTTTATGATTGTCCCAGCCCATGATCGACGTAAGGATTTTAAGACTGAAAATATAGGTGGAATATTTCTGTTGAAAAACTTAATTTTGAAGGAAGCATTCAATTTCAAAATAATTTTATGGAATAATCAATATCAAGTATAGGCTGGGGTCATTTTACCAGCACCAATAGTTTATACCCAAATGCAGTACCGTGGCCCGACAACTGACCGCGCGACAATTGACCGCGTACCAACTGACCGCGTACCAACTGAACGCTACGACAATTGACCGCTACGACGACTGAACGCTCGCGACAACTGACCGCGTAACAACTGACCGCTACGACAACTGATCGCGTCTCGTTTTCTGAAAACATTAAAGGATCGAAATTTTGATTTAAAATTTGGAGCCCCCGTCCTATCTTAATGATAATTATCTTAGATTGTTACACAGTAATAATTTTTTATATTTATGATGTATACAAAGCAGAAAAATGTCCTTATTGATACCTTAAATTTCTAAACTTAGGAAAATTTTCTTGGAAACCTTATTTGTTACACATGAATAATAAACTATTTAGATAAGGAACTCCTTCGAAAATATATGTGATTAATTGCGTTCCATGTTTTACAAAAATTTTTTTTAAATTTAGGGACGAATATGTCCCTATGGGTTGGCGGCCGTATAACGCTGCATCGCCGAATTTTCACCATTCTTTATTCTCACACTCTTTTCCTCCCAATGCCTTATCATTTAAACCTAAACGGAAATTCACATATGTCTAATATTTTGGTGTGATAATGTTAATGTTATTAACTCTTTTGACAGACATCCTTTGGAAATAATACGAAACACTACGCATCATTAGCATCACGATCAGTATAATTCTGTAATCCTTCACTTAATTGCTCTCTTAAACCAATGCAATTATAATAAAATGTATTTCAAAAACTTAGCAGTACTACCTACTTTCAGTACATCATATCATTCCATTACCTTGGCCTTTTCCGTTTCATTCATCATGGAGTTGTAATTTTCACAAGATCTACAGCAAAGCTCCAGGTCACTGGCTCACATGGTAATATTACACTTCAATTAATACGGACTAAAAAATCTATTAAAGCTTCATGATAAATGCGACCATGAGGAAAAAAACAAAACATACTTCTGCTTCCACCTTAGATCATTACTAACTTTATTTTTATAGCTATTCTCAATAAAAAAACAATAACTTGAACTCGTCTACAGTAAAATTACGTTTCCCTTTCTTATATATGCAATGAATCAAACATTCACTTACTGAAAGATATCCTCTCAGCAATGACCAGTTGTGCGCGGCTTATGTCGGCGTAGAACGAATAAAATAGGTTCCTTTGGGAGAGGAAAGCAAGAGGGGGAAATGTGTGTGATGTATGCTTCATTTTCATGCGCACATAGATTGTAATACATTGTGACCGAAAAGCTTATACGGCCATCTAATCGCTGAATTCATTCTTCAAGATCTCTTATACAATAATGATAGCCAGACTTACGCTATGTATGGCATTATCCATACCGAATGGTCAACCTACAAAGTAAAAATAGCTTCATTACATAGTTAAAATAACCAATGAAGTAAAAAAGAAAGCAACTCATTTTGTCCGAAAGTATGGCAAAATACAATCAGAAGGCACTACGAAGCATTCTATCTGCAACGAAACAATCGCGGGCCGCGCAGAGTAAATTACGGCAAGAACTGAAAAAGAAGCATATTTTTTCATCTGATATTGTAAAGATAGGTAGAGAGGGAATACCAAAAATACGAAGAGGAAGAAAGAGATGTAACGCTGAGATATAGATTGTGTTGTATCGAAGGAAGTTTAAGGTGTTCGGTGGATGTGGAATCATTTAGTTACTCATCTATCAAACTTCCTTGACTTCAAAGAAACAGGGTGGGACGAAGAGCTTCATGGGAGAGTTGATTTCTGTTGAGAGAATATATATTCCTTGTCCTTAGATGATAAAATCATACAACATATATAATGTAGGTGAAGACTTAAAGATACCAGAAAAACGTTACCTAGGGAAATGAAAAGCGAAGTTATAATTAATTTCGAAATTCTTCTCGTTACCTACGTAATCGATAGGAGGCTAATAATTAATTATCACTTGCAATTGCTTTATTTTTGGAATTGCATATAATGAATCTGTATAAAGGAATGGTAAGGAAAAAAAGAGGAATGCAACATAGTCACATCCTTACTATTTAGACAAATAATTGCTAGAACTCTGATGAATATATTATATAACACCACTGGAAAGGTTCCCTCAAGAAACTGTTTGCGATGCTGCCACATCTATTCACTTCTATATATCAGCATTCGCTGATATAAGATATATATGTACTTGATATTTACCTATTATGATAAAGATGGGTACTTGATTGTTACAACAGTTGAAAAACTGCGAGTGATGACATGAAATGATTTCTTAGTAAAAATTTTATTTTTAGTCTCTCAAGTAGTAATTGCTGTTTAAGACTATCTCAGGATATATTTCACAATATACAGTATTTTTTAAAGTTCAGAAACGTTATCGTATAATTTCTTGAATTATATTACTACCTAAGTTTCAGATTTTAATTTAATGTAGTGTTAATATAGAAGTATATAATGAAAAAGTGTGACATGTTACTTAAATGTCTTCAAAGATAAAGAGGAAAGGATTTATTAATACTAGCAGAAGTTCCGAAGATTTTCAACGGGAGAAATGGATGTAGTATTGAATATAATCTTCATATCTAGTTTATCATAGTTACCTACCGGATAATGTGTACTTTACTATACTATAATACTATACAAGTCGTGATATAATCAATTTTTAAACTTTCACTGGTATTTAAAGTGATGATCAACGTCTGATAGGTCTGATTTAGTGAACTTCAAACATTAAAGATATGTTTCACCCCAATGCCTCGTGGTTGTAAACGAACTATGTAGTGTAAATAATTATAAATTGCCTCTTGCGCTAGTTAGTTCATTGCTGAAATTTGAGTTTGTTCAAAGAAATTTTAGTCACTCCAAAAATGTAATCTTGATACTAAAAGCTATGTTGGTATATGTATCGACAATTGTAGTGTCATAGCTTCTGATCAGCTCGGTGCAGTTTTATAAATCCGTAAGACTTCTCTCTATGCAGTTATAGTTCCATGCCATATTCACTCATATAAGTTTGTCTAAATCTTATGAAATAATGGTATATAGTTAGAAAATATTTTGAATTAATGTGCGGAGTTAAAATTTTCTTTCTTGCTTCTTCTAAAATAAGTTATGTTTTAAAGAGAGAAATGGGAGGAATGTTGTGTAGCTTGTGACATATGCGCTGAATGGAAAAGCGTGATACTAGCTCAATGCTTGCTTAACACTTTACAGTAGTTATGGATATATTGAGTAAAATTACTTCTTGGATTGATAGAACTTCATCAAACAACGCAAATTTGCTCCTTTATACCCTAAAAGTACATGTCGTAGACAGGAAAGTTGATTTATCAATATAGTTAACAATCTTAATGAGCTCCGAGGGAATAAGAAAAAGCCTTACAAGGAAGTAACAGCCTGGATGGACATCTAATTCTTGTCTATTTTTTCTCGGAGTATTAGAGAAGCAACGAGCAGTTAAACTTACACACCCCCTGCCTCACGCCAATGGTGGTTTGTAGGATCAATGTGTGAATGTAAATATAAAAAAATAGTAAGTTAATTCACTGTTTCTATGAAGTGCATCGAATCTGTTTTCACCTTAACACTCTCGAGTAGTAAGTCACTCCAGAAAAATCACTAGATATCTCTTTAGTAAGGAAATGCATTAAGGGTAAAACCAACGGCCTAAAAACGGCTTTTTCTGATAGCGCTACAGCAGCATAAAATAAATTAACTATTTATAATTTACAGTTAAAAGCTCCCAATTGATAGTATATTCTTAATTACTCATTAAGGATAAGCGGAACGCAGTTTTTACTTCGTTAACACAAACATACTTCACATAGATGTGCTAAGTCATTTAGTGAAAGACTGTATAAATGTAAAAATAGCCTTCTGGTGTGCAATATCAACGACTTTATCTTTTCATTATATTTTTTATCCATTTAAATATTATGGCATTGCATTATTCTGTGTACTTTTAACGGTTTGAAGTTATGAATTCTGTTCTACTCAGAACCGTCCAGGAATAACTAATGCTGTGTAAATTATAAAATCACTGGCAATATAAGTCCAAATATAAGTGGTATATGGTTTGTGTATATGATAGGACACTATCAGATAACCACAGAATGTTAATTTACGTACCTAATTATCAACGGAGGTAATAAGAAAAATGATATAAGTAGTGACATTTTTGAGGATTACGGTGAAGAATATATGCAGAATCTATTTAAGAATCCAGGAAGCAATTTAGCCTAAAAGTTATTCATTCGTTACCGGCAAAAAATTGTTACTACATTAGACTATTTACGTTTCCAACTGTTATCTCCTGCCATACGCCACTCGCGGGGTTCATAGCTAAATCTAAAATCTTAACCAAGTCCCGTACACAGACATGTCCGCAAAGTGAATTTAATTGTTCATTTATAAGTATTTCATAAATATTGCTCGTAATAAGATAACATTCCTGCTCAAAACTGCTGCTGCTGCTTTTCCTAAAAAAATTAGTGATATAAGTATCTAATATATGGTATTTTAATCAGTATTCGGTAAAATGACTACCTCCATTGCCACCACAAAATAACTACATTTCATATAATTTTGTGTACCGTGCTTCGATTAATGCTTCCTGAAAACGGAGACGCGTTCAGTTGATACGCGGTCGGTTGGTACGCGGTCAGTTGTCGCGAGCGGTCAGTTGTCGTAGCGGTCAATTGTTGTAGCGTTCAGTTGGTACGCGGTCAGTTGGTACGCGGTCAGTTGTCGCGCGGTCAATTGTTACGGAACCATGCAGTACTGGCAGTATAGTTTATTAACCCTAAATGACAAAAGGTTTAATATTTCGATTATATAATTTTAATTTTCAATACGAATTTATGGGAAAATCAAATGTTAAGAATTTGCTAATTAGTCATATCAGTTTAAGTAATATGATTTAAATTATGTAAATGATAAACCAACTCAAAACAAATAATCCGAAATATATTTGACGACATCTTTACCATTTATTTATTAGGAAAAATATCGTCTTAAATATTATCAAATATATTTCCCTTAAATGTGGAATTTATCTCTTCTTAAAATCCATTACTTATCATTATAGAATATATTTCTTAAAATATAATCAGAATATTACTTTAATCCATTTTATATACATGAATATATTAACATGAGTTTAATACTTCGAAATCTGTTGAGAGGGGAACAGATTTTCACAAAACTTTAATATCTTTAGCCTATCATTATCACTCAGCTGCCAATATGCAGTTATGAAATCCTTCCCCTAGACAGGATATATGAATAATAAAAAAAGCAAAATGTTGGAATTTTTTTCGATAAATCACCCAAATTTAATATTTCTTGAAACATTTTATAAATAAGATTGTTTGAATGAAATTGATTTTAGAGCTCTTACCTTGTGCCATGCGTTATCTGCCAGGCGGTATGGAAAACTCTCTACCCGGACGAGCTTGTCGTGTGTGGTGTAATGAAGCCGAATCTCGTCCTTGCGACCACTCGACTGGAGTTCCAGGTACCTGACGATTAAGAGTATAAGAGAAATAAAGCAAATGTGTACCGAGAGGACATATCTATCGATGTTTATAGAAATATTAAAATTTATATCCAGAATCAAAAGCAAAGACGAAAAGAGATGTAAACAATAGTCTTATTTTATTTTTGCTGAATGCAAAATCAATCGTTTATTTCGCGAACACAAATTTATTTGTATGAAATACGAGTGAATATTTCGACTTACCAGCAAAGAATACGGAATTTAGAGAGAAATTCGTTTAAAATGAAGTGTGGCATGTATATTAATAATTCACTCCGTTGATTAAGAAAATATAATATTGAAAGTGGGTTTTTCTTAATAACTACCTTATGATTACTGATCACCTTAACATTACTGACATATTAGACAGGGTATTAAAAAAATGACTGGCGCATTTGAAAACTGAAATAAGGAAAGTTATTGAAATGCATCTTAATTAAGCGATTGAAACATTTGATGGATTGAACTTAATTTTGGTTTCCCACAAATAAGATGTATAGAATATAATGATATATTATTAATATATTATTCATACGGTATTAATAAACACTGAGTTTCGACCAACAAAGACGCGTGCATGTATTTACATCGCTTTCCGTCATTTTTTATTATTAATTATGTGATTTCATTTTTCAAATTGACATTGAAAATTTGAGGGCTAAGGCCTTAAAGTTTTCTTTTAATTAAGGATTTTTTAAATCTTCAGTTCAATTACAATTACATTTATTGATAAAAATATACAAGAAAAATATTTTGAAGGAAATATGCAAATAACGGCTTCTGTTTACTTACAAACAAAATTCTACCCCAGTCATTGACGAAATTTTTAAGGCCAAAAGGGCTAAAAAGAAAATAAACTCAATCCTAGAAAGAAATGTACACCAGAAGTGTGTGTTAACGCCATGAATGACGCGAGTTATGCATATCTCGAATAGAAATTCCACTTTAAATCCTCGCGAGGGAGCCTTTCTGATTTTACTGACCTACATTTGGATTAACATGAGATATGAACCCCGCAGCCACTTCAAGCGAAAATGTCAACGGCCATTTAATCCCATCGTTTACGGACATTCACACGCTGATTGGTGTTTATTAAGACGCCAGGGATTTTCTCAGCTATCAATACCCAGGTAAACACTCGTCTTATCTGTGAGGTAATGCTCGAGAGCGGACGCAATTCCTTGATAACAGCGTGTACAATATGCGTTAGGGTGAACAACTCCGATAAAACTCGCTTTCTTTTTGACACAAAACACACCGACCTGAGAGCTTTAAGTGGTCCTTGCCGTGACCTTTGAATTTCAACGCGGACTTCACGTCTCGCAAACATCATTCAAGATTACCTTACAAATCAGGTAATTCAAATTTTCTCCATAAGAGAAATGCCAGCTTTCTGTGTAACTATAGCGATCATGAATTATTTTCCATCCGACGTCATGTAGATGAGGATTTGAGGCGAAGTTAAGAAATTATAATAAATGTTAGGTAAATTCTATTGGAACTTCTGACTTTCTATGATTCGTGAAGATGTATTTTTTCATGGAGTGGAATAATATTTGTGTACTTGCTGGAACAAGTATATGTTTTTAATTCTGTTAGAGTGAGTTTTTCTGAGGGGTTTCTCAGCCTCCTTGGACAAATCCCTGACCTATATTGTGATTTCATCTCAATTTATATGGTCTAATAAGAACAGGGCTATTTCTTTTTTACTTGAGTATGTAAAATCGTATGTATATATATGAAATATATAATGTATATCCACTGCCACCAGATAGTATATCTACTTGCAGTGATTCTGAAATAATAATGAGAGACCATGTATTTCTCATGGCCTCGTGTATTTCTTACTTACTGTAATTGCACGGGCTGTTGAAACTTTTGCACAGGAGAGTAAAGTTGACGAAAATTGGCCATGAAAATGTTCAGCATAGAGAATAAGTAATTCCATAGAGCTTACAGTGATTTAATCAAAATTAGACGAATTATTATTATTTTAGTTAGATATAATAATAGCAGGAAAAATAAGAAAAAAGGGATACCTTTAACAAAATTGAGGATGAGTTGCATTATTCTACGAACCGGGACTATTTGAGACTATCTTTTACAAGAAGTACCGTGTGACTTGAAAGAAAATTTCGGAGATAAGTTTCTAGTGGTAACGTACGGGAAAGTCCAAAGTTGTCGGCAAAATGATTTCAGGTACATAGTCGTCTGCTACTTTTCTATTTCCAGCAAGTTAAAAACTCCAAGAAAGTTTATGAGAAAGTACTGAATTCATGTTCTTTTTTAATTTAAATCCTGATATCGATATCGAAAAATACGAATCTATACAACAACGGAGGTAACGCAGAGCTCAGTGTGTTCTAATAGAGGAATGTGGGAAGGTTGAATTTTGGTTTACGTAGGTGGCTTGGGTAAGGAAGTCAGGGTGTTATCTGTGAGGGGTGTTTGGCGTCGCTATCTTACCTGTTATATCCATGCGAGAAGGAGAGGATGGATCCCGAATTTGCCTCTTCCTGTTTCAACGAAGCAGCGACTGTGAATTCTTCGCTCCTCCTCAAGATGGCCACAGCACGATCGAACACAGATTTCGGAAGCCGGAGATCACGGGAGTCACCTGTGAGGGATGAAGCAGCCACGATTGAGACCAGAGGAAAATACTAAGGGCCAGCACTAAAGAATAGAACCCCCGTGCGACAATTGGAGGAAGACGCCATAGGGAGTGGATGCAGAAAGCACATACAATTCTATAAAGGGACAACTCGAATGCATTTCTGGGAAAGATTGTGCATTCCAAAAACATCAGGGAATTACAAGATACCCTTCTGATTACCAGTGACACCAAAGTAAAACTGTACTTTGAAGATACAAAATCACAAGGAATAAAAAACTGAGGTATGGAAATAGATTATCGCTGTTTATGACTTTCTTGGCAAATTAAGAGAATCTGTGCTTACTGAAAACGTCCCTTTTGAAAACATTATTTTGATCATGCAAGAGACATCTGAGACTACCCGATAACCAAGTGGGTAGCTCGTTCAGCTTTGGTGGAAACGATCCCAGATCTCTGGCCGTATATGCGAAATGACCTTAGAAATTGAAAATTTTTAAAATAACCACTCTTATATTACAACTTGCGATTCAGAGTATCGGCAAGTTAATAAAAACGTGCTCAATGGAAATAATAAGATATTCGAGAGATGTAGACTTCAAAGTCGAATGAACAATTCGGGGATAGAGGATGTATCATTTGGATGTTTATATCAAATCCTGGTAGGCTGCAGTGACGAAATATCTCCATGCCAGTACAATCCGTTACGTAATTTTCCTCGAAATTTGTAGAACAATCCCTGTTTTTAAAGATCCCAAACTTTCAAGATATCAGGTTCTTGTATCACAAATTTTAGAGGCATGCATTTTAAATAATTGTTTAATAATAGTTTTTTGATAGTTATACACCAAATTCTCCTAAAACCAATTTATCGAGCCTTTTCCATACACTCATTTCATCCATCAATTCCATGAATTACTTCTTGGGGCAAGAAAGAGAATATTCACTAGGCTAACAATCCATCAATTTCCGATTATAGAACTAGAATCAAAGAAACCAAAGAGCCAATTTTGCCATTTGCGCTAAACATTTAGCTTTGAAGACGCGTATTTTTATTCTTAAATCCGAGAATGTACGCGAATTAACGTATTGCTGGATTAACTCGATCACGGACATTAGGGGCTAATAAACAATTCGAGAATAATGTTCAGTCTTCCCATTGAGTCAATTAGATCGAAGAATCGCGATAATAGTTACAGAGATTCTTGCGAATTCCAAGAAAAAATACTGCACCATCAAACTCTATAGAGGGCCATTTAATTCAGTTCTTGATACGTTGTAAGAAACTTCACTACTGGGCATTAAAAACGGGTATTCTTGGAGTATAGCAGCAAATGGAGCAATTAGAGTATTTTATTTAGGCCGCAATGCGACGAGGTAAGACGAGGACAAAACCGCCGAGAGATATCGATGGATTATGCTAATCGGATTGCTTTCGGCAAGAAACTTGTCTTTTTCCATTCCTTTGGTTTTCCTCGTCTCCCGCAGACCACCCTTCTTCTGCATATCCTGACATTTTCGTACGCGCCGGCCGTCCTCTCCGATAAAACGCTGCGCTGCTGAACTGTTGGCATTGCGGGTTAGTTAAAAGAGTGTGATGATGATTGCATAGGAGTATCTGCCTAGGCGGCTGAGAGGAACGGCGGAGGATCTAACGATCGCCATAGGCGTCGCAGTGCGGGTATATGGCAGACATCAAGGGGAGGTAAATAGAGAAGGCGGGGAGGTGGCATAAGTGTGGAGAGAATAGGAAAATAACGGCTATGAAAAGAGATGAGGGCTGATTGAGAAATGGGGATACGTAGCAGCGAGAGAGGTAGTCGAAGATGATGGAGCGAGGCTATGTGGAGGAGAGAGTGGACTGATCCAGAATGGGATGGAAATGAAAAGAACGTTGATTTTATTTGAACGTACCACGCATTCCTGTAATCATGGGAAATTTCGAATAAAAATTCTACCACTACTAAAATGCAGCTAATTAATTAATCAAGTTAATTTTTTTATACTCTGAATAGTAGTGCACAACGTGCAGCAAAAAGTCAGGGTATTTTCATATGTTTCATTAATTAAAACAAATAAGATAGCAAAGGGATCGTCTTTAAAAGAAGGGTGTTTTAATGATGAATTTATCTAACGATAATATCATTTTTTCACTAAAGTATGCCATCATACAGAGTGATTTTCGTTAAAGTACGGCTGCCCTTGAATGTAATTATTTTTTTAAGATTTCATCGCGAGTTGTTCTTCTGGCCACGTGACAATGTTTAATAATAAAAAAATAATGTGGATAAAATCAATTGAAGAAGCCTTAACAATGTGGAATTCCATACTAGGAATAGAAAATAAAAAACACTGTGTCGAAAATTCCACTTAAGTTTTTAATGTACGACCGGTTTCAGACAATTCTGTCCATCATCAGGCCTGATGATGGACAGAATTGTCTGAAACCGGTCGTACATTAAAAACTTAAGTGGAATTTTCGACACAGTGTTTTTTATTTTCTATTCCTAATAATGTGGATGTTTGAACGTTGGAATAAATTTCACTGACTAGATACCGACTGAAAATTGAACTATTTGAAAATTTGCTCGCTTCAAATAGAATCGCTAATTAAAGAATTAAACCAAATAAGACTGAACAATAAATCTTACAAAAATAGGACTTAATGCCGATGAAGCAATAGCATAGAAATCTGGAAAATTTGCAATCAAACAATTGATTGAATTGATGATTTAGAGGCCATTACTAAAATAATGGATTTTTCCTTCACCGCAAAAATGAAATATATAGAGAAACGATATTGTTTTTTTTGGATAGGAAGGTTGAATGAATATTTATATAGTCACCTCATTATTAAATTAATATTTTAACAACATTTTAATTTTGTAGTTTCGAATAGTAAGAAGTTTGAACAAGCCTTGAGTTTTACATAATTTCAATCAGAGCCATATTCAATTTTAGCTACATCTGATGTGTTTTCTTCTTCCATCACGTCGATTTCTCCTCTATTTACTGAACGGACATTTGTGGCGGGAAAACCTCCATTGTTAGACAACAATGAGCATTATGAAACTTGTAAAATTGTTTTCCTAGAACGCCAAACCGCTGCTTTATATTTAAGAATTATGGTCTCAGGGGAGTGGGATTATTTGAGCATTGGAGAGCATCAAATAAAGGAGAAGCTTAACCTCGTAATTATAAATGAGAAAAGACGATTAATTGTCCACCCTGGGGATTCTTAATATCAAAGAAATGTAAAGAGGATGAACCTGAGAAAATTAACCGCTTCGAAAATGAACCTCATAATGAGATTCGAAGGAAAGTTCCTTAATTACAAAATTAAGCCCTGAATCTTAACTGCACCCTTCGCTTCGGAGAAATCCTCTTATGAAGGATCCTCACTTCATTTAGTAAAACTTCCTCCGATGCCATCATTCTTATGGCTGATAATTGAATCTTTGGTACCAAATAATCTTTCAATTAACGATAAGGATACCATATCTGACCAAGCATGATACCTAAAATGTTTATGGAAATTCCTACATTCAAAGCATCATATATCCTTGTAAATGAAATGCTAGATAAAATATTAACTAAAGATTAAATGCTGAGTTTTTAGTCAATCGAAAGCTTTTTATGGTCAATATAACATGAGTATCAATCAACAAATACATTTATATTACAGAAAGAGAATTTTGACTTGAAATTTTCAGTTGTTTAGTTTCGATCAAGAAAAATTGACAAATTTAGTTAAAAGGATAATTTAAAAATCGACGCTAAATCACTAAAATTTCCGCAAATTAAAGACAATTCTTTTCAAGATTGGCCGATCTAAGCAGAAAATTCAGCTAATATCAATAAAAAACTACTATTTTAAAAAAGGTAATTACCGAGAAAAAGTTTTACATGAGATATGATAATTAGCATCGGCTAGTTTCCCTCGACTTTCATCGATCTGGTATTTTCCCATTTTGTAATATCGTATATAACAGGGAAACTTGAATAAGATGTAACTATCTGATCATCAACTCCATGAAAAAATTAATTTATTTATCTTGTAAAAATAAATAAATTTTATCATGAAAATGAAGTTCCACTCGGTAAAGCCTGAGCTTATTGAGTTTATATGATCATCAACTTTCGAATTAAAGAAGTTCTAAGTTTTCTATTTCAAGTTCATTAACGCTAATGAACTATAGCTGAAGGAATAATGTAACCAACTAAAATTTCGTTTTATCGAGAGGGATATTTAAGCGCGCGAAGAATAATTTAATATTATTTTTAGCGAAAACTATGACTGCCAACATTCTTGAATAATGAGAAATTTTCCATAAAAGAAGCTTAACCTAATTCTAGAATAGCAATTTTTTCCATCCAATTATAAGGTTCATTTGACCTTGGCTGTAAATCTAATTTTCTTAGTTATTTAGGCCAATACTTTTTGAAATTTGGTAGCTTTATACGCGTACATTTTTCATCAAAATTCATCCGCAGGCAATATTCAGTGAGAAAGTTTTTTTAGATGTTGGAATAAAAGGAATATGGTCACAGTCGAACTGAATATATTTCGTTTCGAAAATGCAAAATAAATGGCGCAATTTTTGCGAGGCGAATGTAGCGATGATGGACAAAACAGGAAGGGGACCATTCATCCTAGTTTATTCCATTTTCCAAATGGCAGGTGTACGAGAATTGAATGGAAAGATCGGCGACTATCAATCAAAAAATATCAAAACTGAAGAGGGCACCCCGGCGTTTCCCAAATGCATTCGATAATTCCATCAATCTTCACAATACCTCCCCTTCCATCACAAACAGCATATTCTACGCCATTCTTCCCAATATTTTTTCGGTCTTTTTTATTTTATAGCATACAACGTTACTGACTAAGGCATGTTTTAAATAGATGGTAAAAAATTAGCGAAGGAGTGTAACTTAACTTGGACATCTAATTTAAGACAGGAAAACTTCAAATACAAATAAGTAAATCAGTTAAGAGCTGTATGAAGGAGAGATATCGTTTAAAATAATTATCGAAGAAAGATGAAAAATAAAAGTACTTGGAAAAGTTTCACTGATTTATTTTATGAATTCGAATAGTTTCGACTTATCATCGAGTCGATACTAGTTGCATTTATAAAATAAATTAGTGAAACTTTACTAAGTAATTTTATTTCTCATCCTTGTTAAGGAGTTTCACAAAGTGACAGCTTCAACTATTGATTTTAATTCTTGAAGAATTGAAAACTCTTCTTAGTTGATGGCAAAGGGGATAGAGTATTACTTGGCGGTACTTTTTGAACGAGCACATTCTTCCTCTACTTCTGATTTTTACTGTTACAATTCTATTATTTTATTAATTTTCATTTGCAGCCTATTCCGTTTATAGGCAGCACTTTTTAAGAGAACTCTTGAAAATGAGGCCGGAAATTACCATGGTAATAATCTCATCAACAAAATGATTTTATGAGATCGGAAAGAACGTTTTTTGTCAAAAGAGCGAATAAATAGACTGGTTTCAGTTTTCACAAATAAATTCAATGGGAAAGAAAAACATGTGCCATTCCAGAAATGAAAAATAGAACTACTTTCCGTAATGCTGGATGCGAGGTTACAAGCTCTTATTGCTACGAGTAAAATGTAGCTTGCATACTGCAAGCAGATCGAGAACACTAATTTCATGTCCACATCATATCGGGACGGTCCTCAAAAGAAAAAAAAGGATAGAAAATATTCTTAAAATTCGCTGCAATTTAATCGTCTGGCATCGAACCCGGGTCTTCTTGGTTATACTTACTATGCAGCACAATAGAAGATCACCATCTATAATTATGAGTGAAAATTCAAGCAGAAATATTGGCTGCAACTGACTCAAACGACGTCCTACTTTTCACATACGTTCCTTATGTAAGAAATTGAAATGTGCTCTGGCATCAAACCCAGGAACAGTATGGTCTTATCTTATTTTTTTCTTAAACAAAGTCTTAATATACATCTTCTATCAAAGCAAGAACTTCCTATCATATCGATAAGTGTATCAAAATAAATAATGAAAACTACCTTAATTTAAAAAAAATGGGGTATATATTTACCACCCGGCATCGAACCCGGGTCTTTCTGGTGACACTTCCTATGGATCACAATAGTAGATCACTATCTCTAACTATTTGTGATAATTCAGGAAGAAATATTGGCTGCAACTGCATCAAACGACGTCCTACTTTTCCCATATATTCCTTATGAGAGAAATTTTAATGTGTCCCGGCATCGAACTCAGGAGTAGTACGGTCTTATCAATTTTTTTTTCTAAATCTAAGTATTAATATACATCTTCCATATAGGCAAGAACTTCCTATCGTTTCGATAAGAGCATCAAAAAAAAATAATGAAAAACTACCTCAATGTATTTCAAATGACAGATTTTTGCATCGTCCTAGCATCGAACCCAGGACATTTTCTATAAAGGTCATTTATGTTTTCCATAGATCATGACCATATATATGTCTTCTAGAGTTTTAATTCTCTACATATCCGGGAAGTATTTTTTTTTTAATCCCGATAATCAAAGCAATGCTTTCAAAGGGGAAAAATCGGGACTTTGGGGCCCCCTGGAATCGAACCCATGACAATGAGGTTCGAAATCGCAATTTTTCTAGTGGTTACACGTTGTGGTCAATATGTCGTAAAAATGTCAAGTCAATGACGCTTGTGGTTTGGTCTGTGAATTTGTATTCAATCTATTTATACGAATGAATCCGGAGAAGCATCTATATATAATAGATAGATAAACTAAATTTTACGTAACGGATTCCGCAATGCGGATGTACCAGTGATTTGGAACCTATGAATCCCTTGACTATTATTCAATCGGAAGATGCGAGGAATTCACAAGGGAAATACGCTTAATGCAAAAAGCACAAGACATATTAGATGAAGAATAACGTTTGACTTCGTAGAGCATATATTCGGGACGCGACATTGGCAAAAGAGTCCTAAACATGCATCTAAAGAACAAATGAAAGAAGAATATATCGAAGAATATAATAATAATATAATAACGAAGAAAATTACGTTTAACTAGTTTTTCCAAGCGACAGTCCAGCGACATTCACTGATGATATAAATAAAATCGATTCCACGTTTTTATTTCGACCGAATTTTAATCTGTGTTAATTTTTAGTGAAAACATTTTCATCACAATGGCAAACAATAATAAAAATATTATTAGAGAAAGTTAGATAAGACTGGAAATTGGTTTTTGCTGATTGATAGTTTATATTTTGATTGGATGATATGAATCGATTCCAATTTTTTATCTCGTCCAAATTTCAATCGGTTTTAATTTTAAGAAAAAATAATTTACTCATAATTGGTAATCATGGATCAAAAATATTCGCGGAGAAAGTCAGATGAGACCAGAAATGGATTTTGTTGATTGGTAGTTAAGATTTTCGCACTGAAAAATTTGAACAGATCATAATTAAGTCATGCAATGCTCTGATTAAAAAATGAAAAAATAATTAGCCAACCTAAAACTTATCATACGTCTTCAAAAAAATTAGCAATAAATAAAATATACTTGAATGAATCAAATACACATTTTTATTATTCAACAAAGATATATGAATGAAAAAGGATTCCTAGAGGGGAATCACCAAGACGTATTTTTCGTAGATTCTGACAAGTAATCTAGCATTATTAATAAGGTGTCAACAATAGTGTCAACCAGTAGTGGAAACAGGTAGGTGTACAAAGAGAATCTAAGAAAGGAACTATGACTGCAGGTGGATCATGCTAAAAGTCAATCTCTTAGCAAAATAGATCGCGATGAAAGGGCTTAGAGTGTTCCTCTATTAAGGGAAGGTCAGCTGAAAAGGTCAAGTGAAGGTGACAAGGGCAGAAGTAGTTACGATGGATAAGCCAGTGAAATATAAGCCAGACGTCTAGGAGAGAGAGAGGAGTTAATGCAGCTAGAGCTTCTTATCAGTTGCGAGGAAAAGAAGATGAATGCAGGAGAAAAGACTACTCCCTGAAAAGTTTACATTAATCAACCTAAGAATTATATGTTCGAATTATGTTAAGAATAGAAGTGAAAAACTTTCGTAAAGCTGTTTGAATTCAATTAAAATCAAGCTGTTTCTTTCGTCCTCTAGTAATTTCCTAAATATTTTTCGAGAAAAAAAAACGATAGATAAATTGAATCAAGACGCTTGAATCAAAATGGTGAGATAATAATAACTTCTAAAATAGATCATAAATAATACTAAAATCAAACATTGTAAAATTATTGCTAATGTAAGTTTGCTCTTTGGCATTTGAATTAGAAGTATTTTAATTGTATGTATTTCTTGATACTCTTAATAATTTGAAGATGAAAATTAACAATAAAAACGAAACAATTTCAATAAAGACAATGTTAATTGAGTGTTTATTTAAAGTATAGGTTAGACCGATAGTTAAATTCAATTAATTTCGATAAGGTGTACATTACTTGAAGAAGAAAATGTTTTTTTTTTTCAGCATGAATGGTTTCTTTGATAAGAATAATAGCTTTGATTTCCATTAATATATGAATAAAGAAGAAATAAATTGAAAAAAATGGAGCCTAATAAATCACATGATACTATCGTTGCATTAGCTACTAATCTCAAACGTCATGAAACTATTTAGTATATTTTCTCTAATTAAAATAAAATTAACTAATTATCAAATATTTTCTTATTCAAATTAAAATAACCCATTACGTTTGTGAACTCAGATTAGTGGACCCTCCAATTAGTTCAACAAGAGCCATTTCAATAAACCTAGACGAATTAACGGAAGCAAATACCGTAAACGCTAAACGGATTACACGTTAGTTTCAATCAGCGAAAAGATTTGCTCTCTGGCGTCCGAGCGGATACACTTAAGGAGATTAAGGATGAGAAAAAACAAAGGAACAAATCTCCACAACGGCGTACGTAAACTACGAAAAACGAATAACTGAATTCCGTTAAATAGGTCACTTCCGAGCAGAAATGAGAAATAAAAGCGAAGAGAATACGGAGAAAGGATTTGGAAGGGAAAAATCTTGGGGCTCAGTCAAGAAAAAGGTCGTCAAGTCTTCAAATATCTCCCATGGGGGCATGGGAGGTTTATAGCTTTATAAACAATCCGACCATATTTCATTTTAGGTGTCTACGCTGTGTTTACTCTTTTTTATAGCAGTAAAAAACGATACGTTTCGTGGCGAGCGGATTTGGATGGTAAGGTGGCAAAGCCAGATAAGTTTTGTAAAGCAATATTAATAAAAGAAATAGAGACGGCGTGAAGGAAGATATTGAGAACGAATGGAAGATGAGGAAGGGATATGTATCACTATATATATAAGACGACCAGAATATAAGGCGTGCTGAGCACGAAAACTGGAAATGTAATTGACATGAGCATAAGCCTAAGGTTGGGAAAAGCAGCAGCTGCTGGTTAAATTCGAAAATAAAAATAAATTTCAAAAATTTAAAGTAAATGAGGCATTAGAAAGTTAGTAAGAGAAAATCGACTAAGAATTGTTAATTAAGCAAGTGAGGAATTTGCAAGCCGATTTCCGGCTTCGGCAGTTTTTTTATGTAAGTGGGACGCCATAATATAAGCTGAGGGGGGCTTTCCAGTATACAAAATACGCTGATAATCCTCTATAAACGAGTATACATATCAATTTAAATTATCCGAAAATTATATTTTCAAGACACAAAGATATTGAACTGTTGGACATAATTATGATAAACAAGCACTTGAAATTAAATAGCTACGAAGAGGAAAAACTTGACTTTTCCTAATGACTGTGGATAGGATCTTGATATATGATCGAGTGGTTGGTCATCAAATAAAATCAAACACACCCTAGGATAGGGTGATATATATATATATATATATATATTAACAGTAAATAATAAAGATGATAAATAGGCTGCTTGAACCACGACTTCTTGGTACAACAACAAGCAAGGATGAACAAGGGGCGAATTTTTAGGATGTTATGCGGTACAAGCTCGCATTTTCTGATTTATTTTCAACAGAGGTGTGTGCAAAATATTTCATTCAAAGTAGTGCTCAAATTTAAGGTAACTACATGTACATCAATTTAATACAACCTAGCGATATCGAAGGTTTAATCTATTTCTTATCCCTTCCGAGGATTAAAATTTGTTAGACGAAAATTAATGAGGAAGAATAATTTTAATACATATATGGTAGAAAAAATGACTCTGAAATTGGGTAAAATTAAATGCAATTCAAAATGAAGGATAAAAACATTATGCTATACACTATTTAAATTGAATTAGGAACATATGAATGACTATCTTACCCTAAAATTATTCTTTAGACACGAGTAAGCTCGAAAAATTAACTAATAGTTTTTACAAACTTCATATAAACAACTAACTTATTAATATAATTAAATGTAAAGTGATAATCATATTAAAATATTCTATTTTTTTCTGTTACACATAGTTTCTCATATTCGTTTAATTTTTTAAGTAGTTTGAGCAAGTTCCAAGAACGTTCCTTAGACACGGCTCTTCCCAATTTGATCAGCGTTATCGAAGACAAACAACTTTGTTTTAGAAACAAAGAGAAAATTTTTATGAGCAAAGATATTAAACTTTTAAGGCAAAAAAAATCGATGATGCGTATATTATAATATGAAACAATTACATTAATGACATTTTTTCAAACATCTATTACCTATACGAAGAACAATAATTCCCCCAAAAGTTATTAATGAGATGTCACAAAAAAGATTAATCGATTAGCAAATACGAATTCCTTCTGTAATTTAGATTAGCTCCAAAATAAACGAATCTAAAAGTACTTTTAAATTCTTGACAAGGTAAGAGAGACAACTAGAAGTGGATTCAATACGATTAGACGGCTTTTGGCATGCTGTTTGATGAAGTTTTCGCGATACATGGGATGAAGCCAAGTTCTAACGTTTGCCAGAGAAATTCTTTACCTTTCGCACGACGCGCACTGAATGGTGTTGAAAGGACACTTTTGATTTTGGGAAAAGTTTCCTAATGCGTGAAACTTGTAGCAATCACACTACAAAGTACTATATGCAATTCCTTTAGCAAAGTTACTTGCGGAAATCGACCGGTGCTACATCAAGTTCTTTGTTCCATCAGACCTTTTCTATTTTGTCCGAAGGAATAACGACAGCTAAGCCAACATTCCCATAATTAACTGGAATTGTACTTTCTGTAACAATTCCATGTAAAATCATTAGTGACATCGAAAAAATAAATCAAATAAATAATACAGCTCTAATCAATTTCTTTTAAGTGCTCAAAGAATTCAAATTCAAATCTTGGATTCCATAAGGTCGATAAATCTGTAATTATTGTTTCCTTTAACGCTACAGTTGAAACATACTGTTTTCATTTTCACTAATTTTGTATGTTGTTCTTTAAAGTCATGAAGTCAAATATGAAAATATGTTGATAAGTAAGCTAACGCTCTCAGCTCCACATCCGCATTCATATTGATTGTTAAATTTATATACGAAAAATATATAAACGATTTAACGTATCGCGGTCGATTTTTCTTAGATTAATGTTTAAACAAAGCAATATTCGAAGTGAAATTAACGTAATCATCATTTTATAAGCGCAATTGGAGCAGAATAGTACAAACATAATAATAATTCATCAGCAACGAAATATCCTCGCTAGGAAAGAGTACACTAACGAAATTTTCGAATAATTTTAAAGTACTGAAAAACTCCTTACAGGAGGGAATTGTGGAATTTAATGAAAAGCTTTAGAATTAGATGTAACAGTTGAATGGTTCCTTTGAAAAGGAGGTAATTTTGCAATGCACTTATTTTATCCTTAGTAATTAGTAATTCCCAATTCTTTTACCCTGTAAATCTCAATCTCTTATTTCAGGCACTGAGAGTCATTCATTAATTTCAAACTGGAATGGAAAGAGGAGCAATTGGAACAAAAATAGAAATTATTAAGCCACTTATCGTTGCAATTAGAATATTAAAATGTATGGAGGATTTAGAGTATAAATTATGTCAAACCGCTATCATACAGAATAACCGAGTTATTCGATATTCTAAGAGCATTAGAGTCTTAAAAACTCTCAAAGCCATTTTTGTCAGCAATCTGTACCCGACTTGCCGCTGGTTCTGCAAAAATAATGGAAAATCCCAGATTACTGATCTTCTACGAAATACTCAATGCACATTTCAACAGCCATGCTATCATCTTTTGGGATCAAAGGAAAAAAAACATCATTACTATTGCAATGTAGTACCACATTGGGTATTTCTTGGAAGATCGGCTACTTGAGACTTTCCAGAGTTCCCAGAACCGATGGCACGTTGACAAATCGGACCGATCGGAAAGCTCGACTTTGATCCATCACGGACCTCCCAAATCTCGAACCGGCTCATCCGGAAATGTTTTCGTGATTCCCAAAGATTCGATTTTCAGAAAGAAGTTTTCTCGAGTGAAAGGCAAGCGTAGGGATGGTCAGATAGGGACGGGGGAGGGTTCTACTCTAGGGAAGAAAGATGCTTTTCCTCACCCTGCAGGTAGAGAGCAGGCTTGAGGCTGTTTGGCCCCGGGGTGAGGCTTACCCCCTGCAAAGAGGAGGACGTAGCGTTGAGCACTCTCAGTTGCACACCTTCGACGAGATCGAGTGCCAAGGGGAGGTCTGTCCCCGCGCCAACAGTCGCACCGCCGCCTGAGGAAGAGATACAGAAAGACATGTTAATGCGTGAGGTAAGTTGGGCGTCTAATCATTAGCGGAGATTTAAGTTCCATCGAATACAATTTGCACTAAAGGTAATCCTATTACCCGAAGTGAAGTTTATCTTATTTATTAATCTTCACGCTCGGGGAAAGGAGAAAGAGAAAGGGGCTGTATATATAAAGGAGGTGAAAAAAGTTGGAGTGAGCATGAGGAAGAGAGTGGAAACAAATTGCCAAATGTTTTCGTGAGTGAAGAGTTTCAGAGAGAGTACAATCTTAGTCTTTTACAGAGTACCTCTTAATCTAACATAAAACGTTCATTTCCATGCACTCATAAGAAAATCTCACGTCCAATAAAGCTTATTACAATAAAGTTTCACACATTTCATGCATGCATTTTTACATTTTATAATAATTATGTCATATATATCAATATAACACAAATTAGGATTTAAAATAATTTATAATAGTTATGACATATCTATCAATATAACAAGAATTTGGATAAATATTAAATCCGTCTCACTTTTTCTAAAAAGTATCAAAGAAGTAAAACACCTCTTAACATTTAACGTAATTATTCAAATTTATGCGAAAGATAAGAGGAAAAGTGAATTTTTACGAAGAAAATTATGGACATAGTGGTATAAAGGGTTCAAAATTATTTTCATTTTATAAATAAACATTTAATTTTGTGCGTCAGACGTTTTAATTTTCAAATACTTTACTTATAAATCACTTAGAAATGTTTTAATTTAACAAAAAAATTTCTTCCACTGAAGAAAATCCCCAATATCTTCGAATTAATGGAGAAGAGCGACTATATGTATCTACCGAAAATAGTTAAATAATTAAACCGCTGACCATTCTGATTCGTTATTATATTCCACACATTCCATAAAATGGCATTTTCTGTAAGAGCTCCAAGATAGAATAATACCAAAAATGAAACCTCGACTTAGTAGTTTCTCTTCAGCAAACTTTTAGCAGGAAATGGAATATAGGGAAATGAATACTGGTAAATATTTGAAGAAATTTCCTGTATTTAATGAAGTTAGAATACCTATTTCGCGCACATAATTCCACCTAGTACGTATCAGACGTGGAATCATGGGAAAAATATCATATTTATCTTGAATAGGATAATTGTCAACCATTCTTTGCATCAATTAAGAATTGTGACAATCACGCTCTGCATACATGCGTGACCTTTCGGAAATCAAACATCAAACTTGTAACGTAACGTCATCGTTTACCCGAATCCTCCTCCATATGTTCCATATGATATGTTCCCTACAAAAATACCATCTCAAGCTTTTTGACAACTACGTCAATTATCTCAGCGCTAAAGGTCACCACCATCATATGGCTCCCATACCAGACGCGTAAGACACAATCAGCGTTTTTTTTATGGACGGATAAAGGATCGAATGTGACACCCTATGGGAAGAGTTTATCTTTCCCCAAAAATCTCTCAAGATCTCGGGCCATGCTTGCGGTGATGAGGGCCCTATCAGGGCTTGGAAAGGGTACTCAGGGTTCAGGGAACTGAAAGGGAATGAGGCAAGTATCGGGGACGTCTGGGCAAAGGGCATTTGTTTACAGCGGTCTCCAAGGGAACCCGTCACCCTCTATCCTCAGTCAATATTGGCTTTCACCTGCTCACTCCCACTCAATCGTAGACTTCCCTTTCTATTTTTCTCCTTTCACACCCTCCCCCTGTCTCCCTTCGTACGCTATCTTCGAGTTCCCCGAACCCCGTTTCATTGTCACTCTTTTTACTACGCCTGAGTATTTCCCCCGTAGAAAAAGACCAGTTATGAATTTATTACGAGGAAAGCCGCCTATCTCGACCTTTACACAAGAGGCTTAAATAATACCCTTACATAAATTTCTCCTTGTTCTGCATATCCTACAATTCGAGTCGCGTGGTGGCGGGATGAGATGCGATTTTTTTCAAAGCCCCGTCTCTCTCGAGTTTTTATTGCTCCGACGGTGGTTGCCTTTCGGAAAAACAAACCGCATTTATATGGCAGATGCCGGATCCATTTATCAAATTAAAGAAAAATCAGCTTTATCGCCCTACTGTATGGAAGCAAATGGTTTTCGAAAGTTCTGCTCTTTTGTGAGTAGGAGGTAGACCGTTTTTAAAGTCATGTCTGACAAAATGCTCACGCCGCGTATTGCATGCTACAATTACCCTAAAAGAACCTATACCGGTGATGAATACCACTGATTTTAATATTTAAGTATGCGGGCAATAAGGCAGGTGTCGTGTCTATATATTAGGGTTGTCTAGCCTTTTATGCTGGAGGGCCACATTTCATGTAACACGCAGGGCAGTTAGGATCCATTTTCCTTAAATAAGGCTACCATTCTTTCATACAAGTATTATCGTACATATCTTTTTTCGTGTAGATTGCTTTCGGCATAAAGCACATAGATGCGAGCAAATACCCAAGTATATAATAAAACTATTCAGGCAAACAGGGTGAAAAAGCTATTCAGAACAGAAATGAAGTTAAGTTTATTTCAAAGAAAGATAATTTTAAAGATTGATTGTATATTTTTTCTAATATGCCACTTTTCATTTTATCTTAGGACACTTTGAGCCTTTAACATCGACATTTATTTACCAAATTACGAAAAGATAGGCAAGCCACAAGTTGGAAAATCCTTCAAGTAATTCAATTATAACAGGAGAATCACTTGAGCCCTATTTTTGGGTAAAATTCAAGCATATTAACTCTGGAATTTGCAGTAATTTAAAATAATGAGTAAAAATTTAGAAATTAATCACAACTCATAAAAATTTCTGTTCTGAAAATGAGCTCAATTCTGAAATTTCAGGAAAAATATTCATTAGTAAAATAAGAATGCGAGATGCCGATTTCCGATGTAGTTTCAAAATGAACATTAAATCGGGGAAAACTATGAATTTATTTAATCGCTGCAATTTGGTAAGAATATCGGATGGCAACGGTCGAGGGGAATCAACCAAGATAACAATGCAATCTGTCGGAAAAAACTGAAGTAACAAATACAGTACAACACAGACACCAATCAACTATAAATCATTCCTACTTTTAAGTCCCCAGAAACCTAACTCATTCTTTGAAATCATTCTTCAACTCTTATTTCAAGACTGAGCATGTGTGAACCGTTAAGAACCTTCCATGCTAGTCAGTTTCTTTTCACTGGAAACGAACCCATAGCAGACTGAGAAAGCAGTTTAAAGATAATTCTTCCAAACCTGGCATCTATTCTCCACGAATGAAATACTAGTCGCTTTCAATTTTCCTTAAATCTTGCGGTAGGTTCTGATTTTCTGCTAGATTTATTCTCTCGGAGCCTTGCTTTACATCTTCCCATGTTTAAATCCCTAGTCCACGCTCCTTTAAATCCTACTTCTTTACAACCCCTTTGTCCCTTCTATGTCTTCCCTTGACAGAAAGCACCCTTTCAAAATCTAACCCCTTTGCAAGACTACTTCGTCTCTCGGAAATTTTAACCTCTGCTATTCTCATACGCTTTCATTTCTTTTCGCTTCGATAGTTTTGAAGACATAAAACGTGATAAATTTACTGATGCTGAGATCGTATAATAGCAGAAATCTTTAAGACTCGCTTATAATTGTAGTCTTCTTTACCAAAAATACTAATTATTTGTAGAATAAATTTATTATCTTTCACTAATGTGTTTCAAACGTAACGCTAAAGATCTGAAAGAGGCCTATATAAAATATTCGTACCTAAAGCATCGCGAAACACATTTAATTGACCATGAATTGGAGCCAAAGGTCTGTCGACGACCGTAGCAATAAAAATCATGGTCACCGAGAATTTGCTGGGTTTGATCATTGCTTAACACGTTCCGTGCGGTATCGATTTCCTTGGTTGCTATCCTATGGCTGAATACTTTTAATATAATATATTTATATATAGGTATATAATAAAATAATAATAGAATATAATGATAAAAATATATAAATAATATTTCAATTATACATAGAATGTTAGCTCAATATGCTGCAATAAGTTTAAAAAAATTATGCTAGCATTTATCCATTTTTTTAAACATTTATTGCGTGATATGCTGCTCTCTGCCACAGGGTAGGACCAACGTAAGCGGCATATGCCGCTCTCCGCACGGAACGTGTTAAAACAGATTTAATTTATATATGTGAAGCTATCTTATTGTGCCAAATTTTTGCATTTATTTATTCCATTCACTTCAAATAAATAATCTGGACTTTATTTACAGCCACTAACACAAACGATACTTTTGAATGAAGGTTGTAACTGAAACTTATCTTTTTACTTGTTAAACCTCTCACCTTCCTTAGCTTTATCATTTGAATTTGATGAATACGTTTTCTAATCTTATTTCGAAACCGAAACGACAGCATTGATAACGACAAAGCTTAACGAACGTTACCGCAGAAAATATAAATTTTCCAGTCCGCGAATAAAGGCAAAGATTGACCCGCGACCTCTTTTTCTGCAGTTGAACTGCACGAAAGCATTGTAGACGATGAATTTCAAAATCTTCCGAATAAATCTCCTAGTCATCGTCTGGAAAAGGAGTGACTCGTTCTACTCTCAATCTTTAACATGATATTTTCCGATTTGCCACTTAGTACTAAGTTCCTCCAACGACAACTCTACCTTTCTTGCTTTAATTACTTTTACCAGCGATAATTTCCTTTCTAACTAGCAGGGAACTATCTCGACTGCTGCAAAGGTTAACCAAGGATATGTGTTAGAGGTAAAAAATCTCCAATAGCCGTCTTTGTCGGTGTTTCCCGTCTCATTCACCGCACTTCAATAACAACGAATTGGAATCTTTTTTTCCAAATTCGACTCAATTCCTGTCTACGTTAATACTAGCGAACTATCCAACCCTCTCCACAACCCCAAAGAGGTCACTCCATCACCACAAATATCAGGTATACATATATGAAATTTCATGTCGAGACTGCTTTTATTCGAGTGCTATTAAATTGCGGTGTCCACACTTGCTTTCTCCGAACACCTGTGAATAAGACGAGGAACGCCGACAAAGGCGGCTATTGGAGATTTCTATCCTTTAATTCCTTAACTGCCGTGTTCAAAAATTTTCTTTACAACAAGGATATACGATTGAGAATTTTGCTCTCACTGCAAAGAATTGAAGTAGGGTTCCAGTCCCGAGCTCTCCGAGGAAAAAGCAGATAAGGCCACGACCTTTAGATTCCCTGGACAAAGGGTTTCCGAGCCCTTTTTCTAAATATTATCGAATACTTTCCTTCCGAGTTAGTCGAAAGAGTCTTACGCGTCGTTTCACACGCTATTAAACCTTCCTCTAGGACCCTTACCCTTTCTTTGCTACGAGTCTTTGTTCTGCAATTACTCAGGAAAGGTGAGTTTTTATAGATAAAATCATGGACATAATGATATCAACGAATCAAAATTATTTTCTTTTTAGGGGCCAACACTATTTTTTTTGGGTCAAGCGTTTTACGATTCCAAATGTTTTAATACAAGCATAAGACAATTTTGATGATGTACTCATACTTCCTATAACTATCTTGTAAAGATTTTTTGTCTAATTAAAAGTAAATTGAAAATTGCAGTGAAGTAAAGAGAAAAGAATAACAATTTCATGCTGTATCCAGCGACAACGTCTTCTACCGATGAATTACAACAATAAGAAAAATCCCCCAAAATGTTTGCGAGTCAATGAAGAAGAGGATCAACAAGAGAGTCAATTTGTTTTAATAGTTATATAATAAAGATATATCTATAGTTGAAGTATTAAAATGCTGTTCATTTTGATCGTGAATAGAAATCAAACCTGTGAAAGAAATGCATTTCCAATGTCATATTTTGTAAGAGCTCCAAGATAAAATAATACCAAAAATAAAAGCTCGACTTTCGACTCGAGCTCGACAGAATCTCTTTTCAAATTTTCGACAGGAAATGAAAAAGGTGATAAATATATACTAGAAAAATTTTACTACCAATTTATTTTGTAATTAATGAAGTTAGAATATTTTCACGCGTGTTATTCAAACTAGAACGAGTCAAGGGTAGAATCGTGACGAAAAATATCTACGAGGAAAATGGGTCGGATAACTTTGCAAATAAGGGCGTGCACCCAGGAAAATTCGCAAGGAAAAACGGGCTTGAAAAAGGCCTGACGGGGCCGGGAATCGAACCTGGGAATTCCCCAAAACGGCTTGTTAAAATGTTCTGGCCGGGTAGCTTAGATGGTGAAAGCAGCCTCCCGGATAGAGGAAGATCCCGGGTTTGATTCCCGGGCCCGTCAGACTTTCTTCAAGTCCGTTTTTCCGTGGTAAAAATATCTATATTATAAAGAACATTCGCCTAATTAAAAATAAATTGATAATCACAGTAAATAAAAGAGGAAAGAAAAATAATCATGCTACATCCAGTGAAAACCATCTTCTTATATAATCATAATTCAACCAAGTTTACGCGGAAGATATTATCGAATGCTTTCTTTCCGATTTAGCCGAGAGTCTTACGCATGGTTTCACACACCATTAAACCTTCCTCTAGGCCCTTACCCTTTCTTTGCTACGAGTCTTTCTCCTGCAGGCGATATAACAATTACTCAGGATCGGATCGCCGTCTCGGACTCCTTCCCGAGCGGGAAAAAAGCCATTTTTATCGCCCCTCAACTGCACTTACATTTCATATCTATATTTATCTCGCATAGGCTCTCTGCGTCTGAGATTTTATTCGTGAAAACATCGGAATTTATTGCGCTGGCGCAGACTGGAATCGTAAATTCAACGTTTCCTAATGATCGTGTCTCCAACCTTTTCACCCTGCTTTTTTACCCGTTCCCTCTCAGGGCACATGAGTAAGGGACTTTCATTCCGCAGATTGAATCAAAATGGAGACTTATTTATAGCGTGTACTCTTAAACAATGCGCGAAAAGAAAGCAAACAATATTTTCCGTAGCGTTGAAAATTGAAAATCCAATTTCGGTGGCGTAGACTTTTGAGATTTTAAACCCTAGCAGACAAATAATGGAAATGAGTTTTTAGCACTTAAAACTTAGCACAAGATAGAGTGCGACTTGACCCAAGGTTGGTACAAGAACTGAAAAAAACAGAAAAGCCCCCATTTACAGAAGTGAAAAGAACGTGGCAAGGTAGTGGTTAGAATTCCTGCCCGGAAAGCGGAAGACCTGGGTTTGAGTTCTAGCCTAATCACTATTTTTCACTTCTTGAACAACCTTTGGTTAAACCCTTGTAGATTAGAACTCCACTATGAATTATAAAAGCTCTTAATTTGTGAAGCAAAATCATAATGGTCGCAAGCAGCCCTAGTTGATGAAATAAATCATTATTATCACTATAAAATACAACCACTGCAAGTTAATATAGTTGAGGTGGCAGTGGATATACGATGTACAGTATGCATGCATAAAATGGTACATGGCCGACCAAATATTCTCGTTAACTAATACTTTCTTATTATTTTAGTCTTTGAGAATAAATAAATTAATGAAATTTCCCCTTATAGAGGTGATACGTTTTGGGGAAAAGACAATGTTTGTCATGCTCACTACCGAAGGAGGAATTCTTCGAAAAACCTCCCTCTGACAGAATACATCACTTATAAATAATCCAACAAACACACAACCATTATCCAACCACTTGAACAAAAATACATCATCACCACTTAACAGCAAAATCTGAAAATAATCCAACCTTATCTAAAATTTTCCCCGGTTAATACAATTATTTTAGCTTCGGCTGGAAGGTAAGTAGTTGATTGATACAAATCGGCAGGAGGATGATAAAAAATAAATCGAAATCATACGTTATTTTAAAAGCAAAATTAAAAATGTAAATGAACGATTTCTTGAAAGATAAAATTATCCAGAATGATTTAAATAGAGTGATCAAAGATAAAGGCGTAAGATTAATTCGTGTAACTGGAATAAAATCGGGAGGTAACAGAAAAAATGTGGTTTACGACGGATAACTGTTGAATTTTGTCGGAATCTATTAAGCATTTCTCTTTTCGTGGAAGTCAAAGATCCTCCTAATCAAAAAATAAAGACCTCTAATGAATCATAATCATATTCGTAAAATGCCAATTATACTAAACCGTATTAGTGAGTGAATAGTAAGTAATATTATCCTCATAATGGTAGGGATTATTTTAAAAAGAAGGAAAAACTTACTCAATTTTTCCATCTATAGTATATTGTTTTTTTGTTCCTCTATTATCATTCACATAATATTATTGAATTTCCAAGAAGTTGGGGAAAATACAAGTCATTCCTGAATAAAAGAATATTACATATTCATGACCCGTTTCCAAGAATAAGCGGGTCCTTCAGCCTTCTTTTAGACCACGTCATTCGATCTCATTTCTTTGAAAGTGCCTCCGACCAACTAGAACATTTTCGAGAGTAAACAGAAAGTGTTTTTCTTTGCACAAAAGTATAGATCCATGGCCATTGGTGACAACAGGGCCCAAAGAGTAGGCTGAAAAACGCGATGTTGTTAATTTTTTGCACGGAAATTAAGTTCCATTAAGCTCAACAAGCAAAACGGCAAGTGAAGCAGGCCTCTCTCTCTACCTCAGTTTACCTTCTTTCATCAGCGACGCCTATTTGCGTTCACACGATAAACGTTGGACCTCTACCAAGCTTTAGCGTACGCTTTCTTTTTCCGTATTCAAATTACGTCGCAGAGCGTTTCATACGGTAATGAGATGCGACTGAAACAAAAGGAATGGACACTGATAAAGCCACCTCGTAGGGGAGCTTTTGCTAATGTATTACAATGTAACCGAGTCAACTTTTACTAAGAACAAGTTCCCTCTCTCGCATAAAATATACCTATTCCTCGTTAGTCAAGAGGGAAAGTAACGACTTTGGCTAGGCAAAACATATACGTTGTTGTTGTAAGGAAATTCAGAATACCGTGGAGTAAGTATATGTATTTAGAATTATACCAGAAGTAACCTCATCAATCCTTCGATCAAAAATGAATAAGATTTACAGAAAATAGATAACTTAACCGTTTTAGACTTTACGAGCAATATGTTGCACACAATAATATACACAATGTTCAGTGCTAATTATATATTATTAATATTAATTAAATATTTATTTTTCTAACTCAAAAACTACGAATTACTTGTACAATTCCACAAAAAAATTGTATGTACTAGTTTTTTTCGTAATTTTTGAGTTAGAGAATACGAAATTCTATCAAATAACGTTGAGGAATACTTATTTGTTTTATTTTTCTGGTTTTGCTTCTTTTATTTTATTATTATGTCAATCCTGTGTCAAAGGAGTCTCATAATTAGAATTTATTGCTTCTTGAATAAAGGAAACATCAACTAAATCCAACAATAATTTTTTTTCATACAAAAAATTCAGTACGAAAGGGTTAATGCATTAATTAGGGCAAATATTGAATACGACCTTAAATATTTTCTATTTACATCTAAATAAGGAAAAAGTATAAAACTGTAGGGGCAAAGGAAATAGAATGTCACTTTAGTGGTTAGAACACCTGCCGGGAAAGTAGGAGACCCGGGTTCGAGTCCCAGCCATATCGCTATCATTCACTTCTTATTTAACCTTGGATTACATGCAAGTTTCACAATCCTTTTACGAGGAAAATTAATCTTCCGAGAAAAACTACGAAAAGCGATTCGCGAGTACATTTACTCCGCACGGAGTTTCAAAACTACCTTGCTGAAAGAACGACAATTATCTTGGCTCTTAATAAAAGAACGCCTTTGAAAAAAGAAGCCGTTTAACGGGCACGGTGGGTCGAAACTTTAATTTATTCGAGCTCCTCTGTCGTTACGAGCTTTTCAATGCTCGAGTTAGAATGAGGGGGAATAAAATTTATCGATTTTCGATTTTATTCATCGATTTCATTTCATTTCATTTCACGCCACGACCTTATCTGCGACTCTGCTAAGGCCGCGGCCATTATAGCTGACTTATCTCTGACTTTTCCTTTTAACTGCGTGTCTCTAACCATAAACTTTTCCCTGAAAGCAATTCTACGAGGCGCGCTGATGGAAACTACCTTAGGGAGTTTACTCGACGCGGGCAATTCATCGTGAAAGCTTATAACAAAGGAAAATATTCACGCCGAAGTTTCGATCGACAAATAGTGAGGATCCGAGGCAAAGAAATGTTTCCGAGGCAAAGAAATGGGGCGAATGGATTTTTATTTCGTTTTTTAGAAAGTTGAATATAATCTACACACGTGGATTAGTTTCTGTTTGCATTTACTAATAAAAGGAAATATGTTTTATTTTACTTAGTAAAGGATTAGTTTAATTCGATATTGGTTTCAAATTGTGATAAGTAAAACCATAGCTTTACCAACTTCATATATTATGCAGAAACTCCTAGAATGATTTTAAAAAGGGTATGCAGTAATGTTTAAGGTAATGTGTAGACTTCAAACCCAAGAAATAGAATTTAGACTTAAAAGTAGAACTTTTGAATGAACTGAAGACTTCAAACTTACTGAAGACTGGAAAATTACTAAACTGAAGACGTCAAACTACTAAACTGTAGACTTCAAACGTTAAAGCACATTTCCACAGGAATATATTTTGCACGCAAAGAACCTGTAGAATTATTTGCATGTATATCTCTACATTTAGACAAAACTAGCAGCACAAAGTGTATTCCTGTAGATATTAACAAGTTCTTTTCATTCTATAGTGTGGTACCATTTCACAAAGTCGAGCTTCAACATATTATATTCATTCTGTAGCTCAAGCAATACCCTAAAAATACGCTTATTCTTGATGATATTTAAATTGAATTATCTTTGCCGTTAAAAAGCCGAAGTTTTTGACTAGATTTGAAAGTTTTCATACTTTGTCTTGCATATTAATTGATGGGAAAGAAAGAGCAAATGAAAATGTGAATAAGCATTAGCGTATGATAAGTATAATATGAAGCTTAATTGCGACACCAGACAATAATAAAACCTTCCAATTGAATGTGATTGATCACGGCGGATGGCTAACATTTTAATCCTAGAACAACCGCATATGTCTGCAGTGCTATCGTCAACAATCTTCACCGCGACCACAGCTTGTGTTTATTACTTTCTGATGACTTTCATTGTGACCTTGTTCGCCAAAACGAACGCTATGTAGCCCTTGTGATTAAATCAGAGGCCTAAATAGATAGGGCAGAAGTGTCTAAAACTACTCTTATAATTTACTATCGTAGGCCCGACTAAGGGAAGGTAAAGAAATGGTTATTTTCATACGTCCGCCTAAAATCTGAACAATGAAACGTAAAGGTGCTAGCAGATTACAGATATGCAGGATAGTTAAATGGCTTTTTGACGTAATACCACATGCCAATAATTAGTTTATTTATTCCTTTTTTTCCGAAAAAATCTCAAATATTTTCACTTTCGAAGATTTTAGTTTTTGGCTCCTTGCGCTATAAACGACGAAATCGTCTCAGAATTCCTGTGAAAATATTGTTTTATATCTTGTTCATATTTGCTCCTTTTGAGACTATCCCCTCTTCCCCTCTCATTCAACATTTTTATAAACTGTTTTCTTAGAGTTTATTTTAAAGTGGAGATTTATCCGAAACAAGACTTCCTTTTCTAAATCAAATCCTGTGGAAATTACAAAGTTTTCCATTATCTTCATATCTAAACTTATTGATGATATGGTTAGAGTATATTTGCACGTGTTTAGAATGTTTTAATGTTTCTTTACCTCCATTTATATACTTGTCGTTAATATCATTAGAACGGATAATGAACTAACGGACGCATTTATAATGTTTTACTGTCAAGAAAAGTTACTTCTTTCGATCCCCCTCAGCGGGAGCGCAGACTTGTGTATTAAGACGATGGAATAAAGCGATCTAAAATATAGCCCAACAAAAGTGAGTGTGGAGACTGCGGTAGGTAGGATAACACGGACCACCGTATACGCGTAGATTTACGAACCCGAATCCCCGCCAAAACCGAGTGAGCGGCGGGAGAAAATTTTTAAAATCCACCGAAGCGTTTTACGAGCGCGGCCTTCCCTTTAGTGTTCCCCGAGCTCAGTCACCTCCCGCGGCGGAAGAAGAGCGAAAAAAAGCCCACGGCGTAGCGATCACGCCACTCGCATTCCACGCTCCCTCTCGGCCAAAAAGAGCAAATAAACGCGGCTCCGCGCTCTTGCCAACTCCCGAGGATCGGACCGGAGGAGAGCCGAGGATACGTCGGGGCAGACTACCATTCTCCAGGGCAATTCCGATAAGGAGAACGGGGAGACGAGGACCCCTTCTACCAGAGGCGAACCCTCCGCCGGTCCCCCGCCCTGGCCAGACACTCCGTCGGCGCCGCCAGGGCGGGCGGGGGCGAGACGGCGAAGGGGGGCTGGCGGAGGGGGCGGGCGATAAGTCCGACTGTTTGCGAAGGAATGGAAAGAGTTCCGGGAGAGATAGGGGTTGGCAGGTAGATGGAAAGGAAGAATTTCTTCGGGAAAATGGGAGAAATGGCGCGGGAGGGAGGGGGCGGTTTTGCGGTGAAATAGGAAGTGAAGGAGGGGCCTGAGCGTGACAGTTACACAGAGCGAAGATGGAGCGTTGGGGAAGAAGGGGCCGACGTAAAAAAGGAGTCGCAGGAAGTGGATGAATGGGAAGGAAGGCGAAGTTCGCGCTTCGGGCACCATATTTTATGTCGTGCGAAGCGATTCGCGCCGATGTGCCACATTAATTCCGCCTCCACCTCCCCCAGAAAGGAGTTTGTCTTTCCGTGGGGTATCGACGGTAAAACGGCAACCGTATATGGCGAATCCTGACCACTCGCTCTGCATAATTACGCACGGTATCCACGAAGAGGCGGTGACCTTAAAAGTGAACCCTAAAGTGAATTCGGTTGCGTTGGAGGTTACTGTTCGGGCAGGGTCTCTCCCTCCAACTGCGCTCCACGTGAGATCTTGTCACCGATGGGAGCTTCTCGAAAATTCACCAGTTTAGAACTTTTAAACGAATTAAATGACATTGAAATTTCAGTAAACAACGTACGCGATCTCCGAGAGGTATCGACAAAACCTTACAAAGAAAATAATCGCTAAAACAGATTAATAATTCTGGATGTTCTTTCCACAGACTATTATAGTTACTAACGGGATAGATTAGGTAGTATTGATGTTAATAAAAACCCTGTATATATTTACATCATATCTAAACCTATGCAAATAAATGACGTTGCGTCTTGAAGACGTATTCACACTCCTAGGGGTTTGGAGAGGATGAAACTAAATACGAAGAAACGAGATTCAATTATGGGGAATACTTTAGAATTAGTAATCCAATCTGATTTTAGCCCAAATTCTACTCCTCAATAGCGTAAAGTGGTAATCTAATTCTAATGTCAAATGACATTGTTGTTCCAGTAAACAACAGACACGATCTTCTAAAGGCATCGACAAAGAAATAATCGATAAATCAGATAATTACTTCTGATCGTTCTGTCTGCAGAATATTAGTGAAGCTAACAAGGTAGAGTAGGTAAAGGTGTCGGTGTTAATACACTCCCGACATACTCCTCCATATAAATTCTAATCTAAATACACCAGTATATTTGCCTTGACAGTTTGAGTCACCTTGCATTTAAAATTTCCATCTTCTCTCTGTAGTGATTGGGAGCTAATGATTGTCCTTGATTAACTTCATCTAGCCGTTTAACTAGACTCTTTATTTGCCTGCCAATAAGGACTTCTTATACTACAGCATCTCTGGCCTTGCTTCCATAACTCGCTCCTTTTGCCGTGCTAATATATCTTGCAGCATATGCTTCCAAAATAAAACCGAAAGAAGTACCTCATTTGCGAGCACAAGTAAATGAAAAGACCGACAAAAAAAATGTACTCAGGTCCGAATAAAGCCAAAGAATTTCAAGTTCGCGAATAATCTGAAGGAAAAAGTCTCGATAAATCGTGACTCGAGTTAAAATATGAGAAATATATTCAGTACCAGACAGAACAAAAAATAACGGCGGGGAAGTAATAAAGAATACTACTACACAATGGCGAAAGTTTGGCAATTGAATCAAGGAGAAAGGACGGAAAGAAACGATTCGCCAATAAGTTCCCCGCAAGGAAACCATTGGAATACTAATGCAAATTCCATGAATGGAATTTCGCTAATATATCCATTGAATAAAAATTCCGACCCTGAATCCATGTCCGCAAACATATCTCCAACGGTGACGCCGATCATGTCGAGTATGCGATGGGAATCGATGAACTTATATAGGTCGCTAGTGGCGTAAACTTTGTAGTAAAGAGTACTCTTACGAGAAGAGAAGCGTAGTACGTGTCGCGTACTTCGGTTGACTGAGAGGGCGTGGACGTACGATTTGGGCGTCGCGGCGCCGATTTCATGTTGAGAGACGCTCCGTCGGAATCTAAAACGGCGGCTCATCGAGAAGGGACGATGAGGGGGAAGAAATATTGAAGAAGATTGGAGAGGGAAGGAGCTGCGTCTCTGAAAAAGGCCAGTCTCCACCAGGATCATTATCCCTATCCACTAAAACAATGAACTTTTTCCTACCGCGTAGAGGAGTTTGGGAATGGGGATCTGAAGACATTTCCGGCGACACAATGGAAATCCTCGTAAAACTCGCTCACAATGCGGTCCAGCTAACCCTTTAGATTAAGGGAGGAAGATAAGAATTCTCTTGAAAGCCGTAAGATCGTATTTTTTATCAAAAATCAGAGTTGGGGCTTGTATAAACACATGCCTGCCTTCAAATAAAACATAAAGTAAATAAGTTCATATAAAAAGGCTATATTTTTTATAGTTGCGATATGTAATCATGAGGGACTTAGGGAATTTCCAAGAAAAGCTGACGGCTTCTCAACACGCGGATTTCGTCGTCACATTTGCTACAAAATTTACTTTCTTTGAAAGAATTTTCCGTAGAATATCTCTCTTGATCGTAAAAAAGTGAGCATAAATTCCTTCACATGGGATTTCGGAAAACCTTAATGCTAATTTGCTTGAAATTTTCTTTTCAAGAGGCTTAATCCCTAATTCTAGGGTGTATTTGAAATTTATTCCTTTTATCCGTAAATCATAACTGTACAACTCTAAAGAGTTATATTTGACGCTAGGAGTATATTAATTAAACGCACCTAACTAATATCTTAATATTATAACAAAGATTTCACCAACATATTGTGAAGGATGATAAAATAATACGCTTTAATAACTGTAAAGAAAGAAAATTTGGAACACGGCTGTTAAGGAATTAGAGGTTTAAAATCTCCAAAAGTCGTAATCATTGGCGTTTCTCGTCTCATTCACCGGTATTCGAAGATAACAAGAAAAGAGAGCAGCTAACGCTTTAAATGGTTTTTAAAGCCAAAAGCTGGTTAACTATTAATCATAAAATATGTAATAGCGTGTAGATTTAAAATAACATATTCAAAGTCATTTATAAATACATCCTACACAATTTAAAGGTGATCATCATACCCCTGATGAGAAACATTTTCACGATTAGAAAATAACATCCAAGGAGAAATACAGGAGTAATGATTAAAATGAAATCGAACTAGAAAACTTTCTTAAATTATGACGTGAAAGTTGAAATTTGTTTTGTATGATTTTTAAGAAATATCCTTGATAAAAACGGAATTGACATCATCCGCACCGAAACCAATTTGGGAGACAAGACTTTCTATTCTGATGAGACACCTAAGCTCCGAACTAGCTAAAGGATAAACACAAAATGGGATTACTGATTATAAGCATTTTATTAGTTATATTTATAGAGATAAATGATGATTGATCCAACCCCTACTGTATGTCGTTGGGTACGTAATGATTCTTCTCCAAGAACTTTACTCGAAGTTCTCAGACGTCGTATAACGTAATGTTTCAGAAAATTCACGAAAGGAAACTTTACCTCACTGAATCTCTCCTCGTTTTTCGTGTCATTTCATTGTGAGCTGAACTCATCATAATGAAACTTCTCTGTCAAACTCTGAAGACAGACAAACTTCTTCAATTTGTCTACGCGATACACTTCGTATACAAGAGAGAATTCTTTAGGGTATCCGCTTCCCAGAATATACAAAAATTGGTCAATCCACAAATTGTTTCTTTCTTGCAGTATCTTTGATGCAGTATGGTACAATACTTACATAAACTGGTGAGTGTATAGCAATCTTTCGCCTTATTTCGACGCTGTATAATTTGACTAATTTCATAACTTATTAAAAGATAAATAAAATGCTTGAATAGCCAAATAATGAATTTGAGGACAATAATCCTCCATTGAGCGATAAATTAAAAAAATAATTATAACATCGAAAATAAAGACTTTTGTAAACTGTAGTCTTTCTAATTTTAGTTATTCTATAGAATTAGGTATTAAAGTCGGACGACAAAAAGGACAAACCTTATCCAGAAGAAGAAACAGAAAAAAGCTGCTTTTTGGATAGAACCTTAGTCCTATTTTATATTTTTTTCAGAAAAATTTTCGTGCTTCATCTTTCGACGTCATGGAATACCACAAAGTTACTCGCCAGTTAATTGATTTTATTCACGCTTTATTCATTCATGAAGCTAAAAATTTTTCTTTAGTATAATTTATTAGCATTTATCAAGACAATTATTCCAAAAATTCTGATTTATCTCTGCAGCTCACGAACCGCATATATTTCAATCGTCCGTACTCGATGGAGGAAATATCTGAAATAACCACCAGACCATAAATATCCATTGCAATTAACTATTAATATCCGTAACAAATCACAGCTGTTCCTAACAATAGGAGAGCCATGCCACGCTCCCTTAGCTTCGGGACTCAGGGGGAGACGACATAGCAGACAACACGAAAAAAATTCGAAAGCCCTAATGATTGAAAGGTAGTCCAGGGGGAGACCGAAATGTAGTCGCACGAAAACACTTGGGGAAAAGATGAATGTCCCGGAAAGGAAGACACATCGTTAGGGGTCCTCTTGATGATAACGACATCAAACAGAACATGGAAATCTCCTTACGTATTAAAGAACTAATAGCTTTCAGCGGCGGGATTACTCGGTTCAGTAGATATCAATAACTCAAAATGACTGAATCATCGTTTAATTGAAATACTGCATCCGTGACAAACGAGCATTAATTTGGGTGTCTCGAATGGTATTCTTGATTTGCAGCGTATTTATCATTTAAACACAAAGGGAAATCATTTTATAAATCACTGAAAGGCAGGATAATATCAAAGGAAGCTTAATTATTTTAATATCATAAAAATTACTGTTACCGTTAAAAAATACTGTTACTCAGAATATAGATACTATAAGGAATAAGATTAAAAAGGGGCTATAGTTAAATAGTAATGCATTTTCACATGCAAAACTTGCATACTCCATAAAAATTAACCAAGTAATTTTTTATGGAGTATGCAAGTTTTGCATGTGAAAATGCATTACTATATAGAAAGATACCTGTTCTGATATAATATTTGTAATGGCTTAGTTAGTGGAAATTCTAATTTTAATGGATAACAATATTGGTTGACTGTAAATTTTACTTTTGCAATTGGTCATTATTATTGTATACAACATAGCATAATTGTAAGTATTGTATTATTCGAATTATTACGTTATGAAATAAATAAATAAAAATAAACAATATGGAGATATAACTTTATATAGTGGTAGAAGGATCAAAATTTCAGCTGATAATGGTTAAACAAGGATACAACGCAGAATGAACTAGCAAAATTAAAAATTTTCAAATCCATGAGCTTTTGAATACATACTTTGATCTGAAAGATTGATTAAGGCGCCGTTACATATCCCAAATGCAAAATGAGACTTTCCATATTTATGGCTAATTTCAGGTCACAATTGCGAACCAGCTCATTTCACATTTTGTCATTCATTTCGAATGTTGATTTGGACAATGCGTAGCATCGCTCATATACATTTCTTCTTATTATTCAGCTGTAAATTATTCACAACAACCGTTTGCACGGGATACATTGCGGCAAAACACTGACATTTTTTATTCCAACGAATAAAAGTGCTCTGTCTGTCCCTCTGTTGGTATTATTAAAAATAATCACTTGATTTCAATTGAAAGAATGCTGATGCAGAAAATTCTGAATGATATCGAAATTGTGGTCATTTGGAAACAAGGGAGAATTGGTTGGAAGACTGCAAACAATAGTTTTGCGAAAGGTGAGTACACCAATCTGCATACACAAACAATGAAATAATAACAAATAGCAAATATTTTGGAAACATTTTGAATTGTAAAGAGCTAATCTTACGGATTCCATGAATACAGCGCATATCGCTGCGCAGGATCAAATCAGCTCAATACAAGCATACATAAATAAAGAATTCATTGCAAAACTATCGAAGAGTAATCTGGAGATAAGTATTGTTTATTATCTATATCAAGGGACAATACCTCTTCAACTACAATAGTTTTTCAGGGCTCTCAAAATAAAAATGAAGGTGTAAAAATGCAAGTTTTGTAATATAGAGGGAGATGAAGAATTTGTAATAGCTAATCATTAAATGTTTTCTTCGTGAATGTACAGTTGGCATAAATACGAAAGGGAAGTAAAGAATATAGCTGAGAAATTCTTAAAAGGCAAAAATACTTGGTTACATTTGCTAGAAGATAAACGATTCGGTTTAAAGCTAATTATAGAAGACTATTGGGAAGAGATGTCAATATATACATATGTAAAATATCTATGGAATCAAAAATGACGTTACTGTAATGAATAGTCGTATGTAATAGCTGAACGCCGAATAACCAATTTTTCTAAATTTATTACTCGACCAGTTGAAAATACATTTGAGCATAAACGTTGGAAATTCGAATTATATACGATAGGGATGAATTATCTCATATAATTCCACAAGAATATTGAAAATACGCGAAAACTGAAGCTGTGTTACAGATAATAACTATATCCAAGACCTTTTTAGTAATGGAGTAGTGAATGAAATACCTCTCGACAAAGTTGTATTTTATCTTGTTTCCGACAAAGTGGAAAAAACGTAACAGTGTGCATTCGATGCAATTCTGTTTGCTCAGCTTATCTTCACATATAAAAGTTCTTCTCGCTGCATTTCAGTTCACCTCACCAATCTCAAAGTGGAGGAACTTTTCGCGATCGATGACTTCAATCATCCCAATAGAAATAGCCCATGGAAGTTCGGTCAAGGTAGCGACTCTATCAGGTAACCTAAATCTGCATGCTAGATCAAAAGTGAGCATGGAAGATAGAGAAACGAATATAAAAGTAAAAATATCAAAAAATCAGATTTTACTCACAAAGGTAGCCCCGGGTACATTAAAGATTCCAAAGACCTGATTTATAATTATCATCCCTATCTTAAGAAAGGGATCCTATTAATGACTATAAGAAAAAAAATTTGAAAAATTACATTTAATGAGCTTAAATTACGTTAAGCATCGTAAAAAAAGTGAAACCGTTTCACTGGCTTGGCATTTTCTAAATGAAATTACCCTAGATTCATGAGAAGAGTACACAAAGGTAAGGAAAAATAATTTAACAAATGATGAATTATGCAGGCTCTTACAATAAAGATATGAATAGTACCTACAATATGAATATATAATAAACTCATATATAAAAGAAAGTTTGGAGAACCACTAATTTCTAGGAACAGAATGACTACGGAAAAGTAATAAAATCCTAAATCTGCTGAGATAATATTTAAAATATTAGAATCAGAGAGATAATTAGCAGGCGATAGCATTTATAAAATCCGCCAGTACGCGACTGAGTGAGGATCAATTAGAGAAGGACGTGTGGAACACTATCATTGAAGTTATGGAGAGAAAACATAGCAAAGATTTTCATTGAAGAACTGTGATTCATCCCAAGGAAGAATAGACTCTAAGAAAATTGTACTTATTTATGAAATATTTAATTATAATTCTTATAAACTTAGATACATAGAATAAAAATTTCTTGATTCATTATAAAAATAATAAACGCAAGGAAGAATCCCTTCACTAATCCGCCGAGAAATGTCATATTCGGGATTTAGAAAAAGTACAACGAAAGGCGATACGATTTGTAAAGAATTGCTACGATAAAACAGCGAGTGTCACTCAGATGCTACAGGAAGCGGGATGGGAATCATTAGAAGATAGAAGAAAAATTCAAAGAATAAATTTATTAAATAAGTTCAGAGAAATTACGTTTTCAGATGATGTAACCGATATAATGCGACCCCCCTGTTATATGGGCCGTACTGATACTGCCAGAAAGATTAGGGAAATAGATGCTAGAACGAATCGTTTCAAAAATTCATTTTTTCCGCGAAGTATACGCGAAAGCAACCGTTTAGGACAATAGAGTCAAGGTGCTTGCACCCCCTGCCACACGCCGAAAGGCGGCTTGCAGGTTTCTTACATAGACATAGACATAGACCAAGAGGATCTATTTAAAGTAGTGAAAACCTTTTACGCCTAGGTATCTTCAGTGAGGGATTACTGCAATTAAATGAAATTCATGAAATAATGTGACGTTTACAGGAAATGAAAATAAAATAAAATTATTTCATACCAAATTTGAGGTACCTATTTTCTCGTCAGATAAATTTCTTGAAATAAATGTTTTTCAAATGGTAAGAGGATATTGAAATCGATATTCGAAAGCGTTAATTCTTGAAAAGACATTGAGGAATGAAGAAAACTTCGTAGTTTTCTACAGGGACTTTAAATCACTACCGCTTCCTTGAGCATACTTAAATCTTCAGGCACCTAGAAAATTACGAAACCTGTAGCGAATTAGAGACCCTGTGGAAAAGTACGAAGTTTTTTCATTCAGCAGTAGGTTAGCATTTAAGTCAAACATGAAGTAGATGAGGAATGAAATACATTGGTAGAGGTTTTACGACCAGAATTAATTAAAGTGCACCTCCCTTTGTAAGAGCAATAGTCATGAAAATGAAGACACGGTTAAAAATATTTCTATCTCTAATTATTGTAAATAGCAATGGAAAATAACCACTTTAATTCTGATATATAACTATATCATTGATAATTATATATAAATGGTATGATATATAATATCTTGGCGTTTGAAATATCGTGAGCGAAAAGAAATATTTTACTGCTTATAAAACCCAAGGAATACCTTCCATTCAGGGCATTGCATTGTCATTTTTCAATGTCACCTTACACTCGAATAAACACGGGAATGAAAAGAAATTTTATTTTATTCTTCCACATTACTGCCAAGCAAACTACTTCTGCGGACAGACAGCAAAAGCTATGCTTTCCTTCCTAAATTAATCCGTAAAGAATAGAGGACAATGGGTTTCAATAAGTCACCGCAGAATATAATAGAATTCCAGGAAGGGAAGCGAGGACAGATGATTAACTGCTTCGATACCTCTTTTCAATTTCCTCTCCAAACGTCCAATGGTAAAACATCCTTGAAAAAAGGCTAGGTGCAGTACTGTGTTAGCAAGAAGGGACAATACTTCATACCTAGGACAAGTAAAACGGGACGTCTACGCTCCTATTTCTTCCTCGAGACCTCCGCTCTGTTCCCTCAAATCAATAAACCCTCTTTCTCTCTCTCTCTATTTCCTATTCTTCCTCTTTTGTTCCCTCACACACTCAGCACAATGCGAGAACCCTTTTTCCCGACCGTTCCACTATGCGGGGAGGAAGAGGCCATTTCGACCGGGTTCTTTTAAAGGAAGAGGAGAGAGATGAGGATTTAAATTCTTGATGGGAACGTTAAAGTGCCTTTTCATAGGCGGAAGCTCGTAATGGGGGATGTTGGAAAGGGCCACCTTCTTCGAATTCACTTACAAAAAGGTATGATGTTGGCCAAGGGGAAGCAAAATGGGACCGTGTTTTTTACGGGAGAGAAATTTTTCCCCGAACTCGCTATCGGATCTGATGGAATGTGCCCGCCCAGCCCCTGCGAGGATATTGGGGACCTGTTCGATTTTCAAGGCATATGTCGAATCGTGGTCACCTTAAGGAATGCCGATGTTTGGACGATGAATTCCTGCCTCGCTTGGAACATCTTGTTCCATACGTATCAATAAAGGGAAATTGCAGGAAACACATTAGAATGCTTTTCTTACAGACGAAATTGTATAACTACGCTATTTTAGTACACATATTACTCGTCTTTATTGAAATTTTGAAGTTTTGATTAAAAGTAACTTGAAAGTAAATTATGATAACGTGAAATCAAGGGAAAAAGGATATAAATATTATTGTATATACATAAAATGTACCTCGAACCAATGCCAGTTTAACAAAAATAATTTCCAATAATAAGCATAATACTAATTTACAATAACTGGAATAGTAATGCGGAAAAAATGTATAACTTACGAGTCCGGAGCATTTTAGGAGAAAAACAATACATACTATAATAAAAGTAGTATAGTTTAATAGAATCTAATTAAAATTAAATCTGGGCATTTATAGGAGTTAGCGAGAAAATCAAAACTTGAACTGGATGAAGTTTCTCCAGCAACGCGAGTCGGGTAATTTAAAAACACCACTTTTATAGTGAAAGTTATTTGCACAATCTTGATATAATGGAATAATCCTTCGCGCAACGAAAAAGGGTTTTCTTATCAGAAAAATGCATATTAAAATTTCAAATAATGAAATCAAAAATTAATACTGTTCAACAGAAAAAGGATTTTCATACCAGTTATTTTTTCACGCTTTATATTGGAATTCTTATTTTAGAATTAACGTCTATATTTATAAAAACTAATTTTGTTCTTTCCCTTTCTTAAAATTCGAATTTGTTCGCGTAAAGTTATGAGTCCCAATCTTAAAATAGAATTTAGGTGAAGGACAGCAAGGGTTCCGGGGAGTTTCAACACGCCCGTTATTTATCGCACCAGTATGGAGAAAACAAAATACATCCTTGAGAATTTTTTGTCATTTCATGAAATGACCGAAACGTATTCAAAAGCTTCATTCCGACACGCTGTAAGCGATACTGCAACGAAGGCAAACCATGCCCCCGAAATTTAGGCTAAGTAGCATGGCCTCGGGTAAAGCAAGGTGCATACTCTATAGGCGCAGCTTACACGGACCCAAAGATATTTTACAAAGCCAGACAACCAACTCCTGTATACCTGAGCTTTTCGTAAATAATAATGAAGATGGAATTACTGATAATCAGGGGTACTATAAGATGATAACCAGAATAGCATAAATACTTCGGTTTTCCTATAGAAATACCACGATTTTGTGAAGGCTGACTTCATTAGGGACTTTTTTTGTGAGTATCTATCCCTGGAGATATCCTCACGCTTATATAGGCAAATATAGATACATAGATATCTCATTTCCTTGAAAGGTGACGGTAAAACTAACTTGATACGAGTTGCACGCTCCTGTAACTACACCTCTAGATTTCCTGTAACAGAATCAAAGTTGATATTTTAATTGCGATTTCATTAACCAATACCTTGTCAGGAAGTTAGAGGAAACAGAGCGTTGGCAGCTATGATAAGTAGTAGTATTGTTAAAAGTGCTTTGACAACTTAGGTCATTTCGCACATGGTATCCCACCGAGAATCGATCAAGGACCGCTTTCATCAAAGCAGAACGCGCTGCCCAAATGGATTTCCGGGAGCTCCCATGTTAGCAGTTATGCTACGGTGAAAAAGGAGATATATGGATCCAGACATTAAAGGGATATGAACTGTATCATAATTTTTCATAGTAAATAATAGTAATAAAATAGTAATAGTAATAAAAATAGTAAATTCTAAATGAGAATCGATTTCCGACCTAATACATTCAAAGGCAAAAGGTTTAAAAGCGCCCAACTCTGAATAAGACTTATGAAGAATATATTCGATAATGATGGATCCGATACGGAATATAAATTCTGAATGCGTTCGACCTGGATATCTTGGCGAATTATCTGATCCGGCGCTTTGTGGGTTCAGTGAACTCCACAGCGCAGAATTACCTCGTACTTTTGGTTCGTTACCTCTTCGCTACGCACCTAACTTAAAGATTAGAAATAGGACAAGCTAATATATCGATGAAAAAAATAAGTAATTAAACGCTTCCAAGTAATCGCAATTATAAATTTAAAAGTTTGGTGAACAAATACATATTTTTGTTCAAAGCGAGGTTTAATTTCCAAATATTAGAAAACCTTATACAAAAAAATCTGAATACCGATCCTGCAAGGTTTTCTAGCTAGGAAATTTCTAACTACATTTACTTCACTAATGGTGCACCGTATAATACTGATGAATTTACTAGATTACAGTTGATGATTTTATAGACATGACATTACTTTGCTATATACATCTGACACACTGGTTTTCCCTTAAAGTGACCTCACACCAATATGATCCTCAAAGATAGCAAATCATCATATCATCCCCAAAAGGAAATGCTTAACTCCGCTACATCACATATGTCAACAGATTCATTCAATGCTACAGAAAAAAGAACAAAACAAAATACCAAACATCATGGGGAAATTCTTCAATAAGTCTTGTAATTTTTGCTTGAACAAAGCAATTCCGTTTACTTTGCTTATAATGTTCAACATTACATTTTGAGAATTTATAAAGACATTTCAAGGAGAAAAAACATACATTGTATTCTGTAAACAAAAATAATAGTCAAAACACAAATTTTATCGAAATATTGATAACGATGTTGGGTATTATAGAAAGTAAAATAGCACACGTAAAGTTCGTTTAAATACTATCCCGAATTAAATGCATTTAATTTTTAGTAGAATTACTCTATGAGATTAACATCACAGTACCTTAAGACATGCAGCAATTTAATGTAGAGTGGGAATTTATACACACAAATGATATACTACAAATTTTAACAAAGTGTAATAGAATTATGTAGACGAAAATGACATCGGAAAAAGAAAAGTATAGGATGGTGGTAAAGTATGAGCGAAGACATGTATTAATTGAATCGTTGATGATTTCATGTTTATTGATGGGATTCCATCGATCTTATATTACCTCAGGATTAGCCCCAAGCAAAAATAGTTTCCAAGGGGTTCGGAAATCTCCAAATCTTGAGATCTCCAAATTCTTGAATTTATTCCACTTGAGTTCTTTTTTACCAGGAGTTTTGTGAGATTATAAGCAGCATTAGTGAACAAGGAAAGCAGACACGGTTGGTGCCCTTCGGAAGGTCGCTTAGCCAAGCCCTCCCATCGATACATCCCGTGTATTTGTAAGAATAAATCGTACGAGATTTAAAAATAATTCCCTCTAGGGCTGAGTGCACCACATCTGAACATACGATGCGCAAGTTTTGGCGCATGCGTCATAGGTTGCCCATCCATACCTTAATGATTGATGAACCTTTTAAAGAAAAAACGAAATATCCTTCGTACAATAGAAAAACTGGCTTAAAATATATGAGAATCTAAGTCACCGAACATTCTCGAAATAAATTAGATTTTCGCGATTCCTTTGATATATTTATATTTTTTCTATTAAATATGATGTCCAAAATGAAAGATAAGTTAGTCTGTCTGTCTCTTAAGTATTCAAGCCCTAGGCCGATTGGAACCTTACTCCCTCTAACATTAGCTATTACGAGCTAATAGAGGGAATGAGTCTCACTAGGCAGGATGAGGAGTGAGGTAGTTTGCCGTTGCTTTCCTCACCAATCCAGACTTATATGAGCGAAACCAGTTCTGAAAAGATAAGCACAGTGACTTTACGAATAACATTTTTGGCATTCCATAAGGAGAAATCTTGATTAAACCTATTCAACGTTACTTATACCTCAGTAGCATTTATGAAATCACAGCTATCAAATATACCAGGACCTATATACAAAAAAATACTTTTTTCTCTATCCAATATCTAAAGACAAGTAAAAAATATTCTATTCATCAAAATATGGTAGCAAGAATGTTAAAAACTAGTATTATGTAAAACTTTATAAGCAAATTTTCTCCTTATTTCGGTACTTCCTCACCAACACTCATTTATGCTAGTTCATCAGATAACCTAGGATGAGATTCCATTAAGAGGTACTCCGTCCCCCTACGGAAACCATGCGCTAGTTCGCAGCGGAAGCAGGCAGCGCCGGAGGTTATATTCGGGTCGACATTTTCATAAAAAGCGAGCACCCTCACGGCTTTATTCCTCAAGGCGCCACCACGTCTAATATGAGCCACGCTCACTCAATAATGCGGACAGCACCAAATAATTCAATACGTTAAGACAAATTCGCTCCCTCGCGTGAAAAGAGGTTGTGAATGAATTCAGAGCAGCAAATCGATAGCACCGGCATGCTCGAGGACAATATCGCGGAGAAGTGCGAAGAAAAAAATGCCGGAAATGCCGGTCGCTGAATGTTGCAATTTTTACGAAAGCGGAAAATCAATGAGAGTTCCCTCACAGGGCGACGTCCGCCTTCCTCTGGAAGCTCCGTCCCTTGTTAGCAACATACGACCTTGAACTTGGACGCGCTCTTTACATAGGGATCTTTATTCGTAATGAAAATGCACACCCTATCCGAAAACGAGAAAATGCACATTATATTGTTGCGAGACCACGCTCCATTTTAGCTCACGAACATATATTTAATACATCAAATAATACAAAATCGATGAAAATTAGTTTTCATAAATCCACATTTTTTATTTTCTTTTATTTAATTAACGTACGATAATAACATTATACCACCTTTAGATTCTAGGGCTCGGTATGGCAATGTATAGCGTAATGCAATCTTCTCTTTAACCACAAAAAACCGTATCATAATCTATAGTTAAACTTTCACTAGTACTTTAAAACGATGATCAATGTAAGTATCAGAATTTTATAGCTTAATATCATAAAATTATGTATAATTATGACAAATCCCACGGAACCAAATTTCAGTTACGCTTAATTTTCAAATTTGTATACAGGCAGAACCGAGAAGAAATCATGATACTAGGTATGCATCGTAAATACTAATGTTTATGTTAATCGTCATTTTAATTAAATACAAAATAATGTTTAACTGGGATCATAATGTGCTTTGTTAGAACTAAAGTAAAGATGGTACTCACACTGTAAATTACAATACCTATACATACCTATTACTATACAAATAAATACATATTATACTACCGACCCTAAAATGCAGAACAAATACTTTACGTCATAAAAATGCTAAACGTCAAACAAATATAACGTCCAACAAATACCTCATACGTCATCTCATAAACAAGATTTACTGCCAATAAATATTTTTATTGTTAATCATTAATGAGAAAAATATAAACAGAAATATGTCAATAATAATGCAATTTCACGTATGAAGGCACATGACTAAACGGTAGTTCACATCATTGAAAACAAATATTTCGCGTTGATACTACGGAAGCAAACTTTCCTTCTTTCAACAAAGGAAGAAAAATTCAAATAGTCTTACTCAGGATCGTTTAAAAACAAGTCGAAAAAATTTACTTTCGACAAAATCATCGGTTTTGTTTATTCACGCAGATAAGAATTTTACGATAAAGGGAGGAGAATAAAGCGGTTATGAGATGGAAAGAATTTCTCGTATAAGGGAATATGAACAGGCAAACAAATGCATAAACCTCTCACGGAAAGAAAATAATTGAAGTTAGAGAGGGTGCGGGAAAATAAAACTTGGCTATCCTCGTGAAAATAATCAAATATCGGGAACTCATAAGCTCTAACGCTTTCAATATCAGTCTCCCATGGCTTTGCCAGAACAGTTATAATAATAGAGACAGGACTGAAATCCTAATGATAAATATACAGGAGGTGGAAAAAGCCTCAAGCCACTCGTTTTAGTTCAACGATAAATTCAAATCCCCGCTCTAAAGATTTAAATGCGATGCTTAAGAAAATATCCGAATATAACAGCTAAAAGTCCATTGACTTATCAAGAATTAGGTAGAAAATATATATAATTTCACTATACGAGTAATTTAGCTGGTTATTTTTTAATTGTACGACAAAAATTGGATGTAATGCTAATACTTTGATAACTTTGAAATATCGTGAAAATTACCTCCGATTTTAGCCTAAGCATTTTTTTGAAAATTTAATTTATTTGTTGTAAAATAGACCATGATACAGTATCAATAGTAAAAGTACAAACTAAATGATGCTGAGATTTGATCGAAAGAAATATATAACTATAAAGTAATAAAACTCATTACTACTATTACTTATTCGAATACAGAATAATATTTATATCTTTAGAAAATTTTAAATAATTACATTTTACTCTCTAAAAGCAAGGAAAGAGTCACAGAATACTCTCAAGATACTCTAATAGCAAAGTAACTGTCGTTTCAAATATAATACAATGAACGCCTACTTCGAGAATCGTATGCCCCATCCATTATTATAATTATCGTATAATGTTTTCCGCGCTTTCAATATTTCAACTGATTTAGATTTAGTAATTAAAAGGGAGGCAAAAATTATGCTAGAAAATCTTAACTTCTAACATTCTTATTATCACGGTCGTTTGCATATAGTCATCGTTACTCTTGGTTTCATATAAGCAACACTCGCTTTCAATCGCTTCGAAGAACACGTTGCCAAAACCAAAGTCGGAACGTAAAAATACTCGGAAAACACAACATTGAAAGCAAAAAAGTAGATATATATTCTGAAGGTTATGACCGACAAATTACTGACAAAGACTGGGAAACATTATTCAAAAAAGCATTAACCTAAAATTTAATGCTAACCAAAATTTAAATTCATTACTTGCTGGGCCACCTGTGACTACGATTCGGGTCCTTTGCTCAACTTAGATCACGTGATCAGTCGGGTGAGAATAATAGTCGTCTTCAAACAAATCATCGGCGACGACGTCGTTCAATAGACCTCCGAGAGGACCCTCAAAGAGGGGGGACTAAATGCGATCTGCTTCCCATAAACGAACGCAAAGGAGAAAGCAATCGCTCTCCTGTAGTGCCGCATTGACACCAGCGCGTAATGGGCAGTTCTTAATTAGCGCGGCGAACTGAAAATAAAGCGACGAAGGGGCACACGGATGAATGGGAATACAACCACGTGCCATTCACGTCAAACTCTTCCTCATTCCTAATTGTCGTCGATTCTCTTCCACATTTCCGTTTTCTCGCCTCCAATTCCAGCCCCTCCCCAACCGCCGAATACTTGTCCCAGTTGCCCTAATTAAAATCCTTATTTCTAAAGTTGAGAAAATTTAGAGGAGCGGAGAGCAAAGAAAAGGCCAGCTTTATTTTTTTAAGGTATACACAGGAGTTAAATCGTTAGAGGAATTATCAAATAAAGTCACTAGGGCAAAATCTCATGGCAGAAAAGACCATGGAAATAAAATTAAATTAATAAAACAGAGAACAAATACTATTAAATTCTCCTCTTTAAATCATACTATTACAGATTTAAGGAATAATGCTGATTAGCTGGTTGTCAGCGTATGATTAATTTTAATTGTTAAAATTTAATTTACCTTATCTTCATGATGAACTCCATCCGAAGATTCGTTTTTTGCAATTTTTCAAACCTTCTTATCAAGTAATTTTCAAACCTTCGTTCAAATCCTTCGGTCAACCCTTCTAGCAGCTCCATTCTCCCATAATTCATAGCTTTATTATTTACCACTGTATCACGATATAAATTGGTCTTTCATTTATAATTACATTCACTATACATTCAAATACTGCTTTTAGAAATATGTTGTGATATTTTTTTTACTCTACGACAATGCCTAGGTGTAATATTTACCTATGTGTGGTAATTCATTCATAATTTCTTCTGCTATTCCTTCTAATACTGCTTCTAGATAAAGAGTTAATTCATTGTACTATTACAGATTGGAATAATTTGCCTGCAGGAGTCTTGGAACCCTTCCCAAAATATCATAGTGAATTCATAAAAAGATTAGGTAAAACTATTGAGGGCGAGTAATCTTGACGTTAACGAGTACAGGTGGAGTAGGGGATTGCCTGTTAGTGTGATGTGCGGGTGGGGACTTGTACCCGGGACCTACTAGGAAACAGGAAAAAGCATACGTTACTAGGGAAGAGAAGTAGTTCATAGGTTATTGTATAGTTATAAGTATATTTTTATATTTTTAAATAATGTACAGTTAGAATGTTGTTTTTAAATAGTAAAAGCATACTTAAAGTGTTAAGTTGTAGCTGAGAACTTTACGCACTGAAATATTGTATTGTTGACGTGTTGTAGTTAGGTTATAAATGCAATGAGTAGTAGAAATGTGTTTTATAAGGGTGCCTCGACAGTAAAGGTCATTTTGCACCTTCTCTGTATCCCAATTGTTAGATACTGTCAATTCTACACTTTAATTTTCAAAAAGAAAGGAAGACTAAAATGTACTTTTCAGCCGTGTGGAGAGTGGTTTATATTATTTATGTCATATATTCATTATGTAATATGTGTTGCCATCGAAAGATTAGTCCATTGTAACATATCGTTTAAATTAATGATAATAATCCGGTTTGAATAAATAAGCTCCGTCCCACGTTTCAACTGTTCCCCATCAAGGCCGTTTCCACAATGACGAAGGACTAATTACCGTCTCCATCCGTTTTTCTCTCTTTATCCATCTGTTGGCGATATCGGATGTGAGCAAGAATGTAGCTTCCTCCTTAACTCGGTACAAAATTACGCCCTACTTGGGCAGGAATTAGTCCAAGGGTCGATAACCGTATGCCCTCCGGAGATAGCCCGGGAAAGGATTCCCTTAAGCTCCGGCGAAAAACATATTTATGATGGGAAACTGCACGCATCGTAAATAGCGTTAGCGCCAAAACTGAATTTAGACTGAATGCACCACTGTGCAGCGGGAATGTGACGCAGTACGAGCGCTAAAAGGGGATTCGCATTCGAGTAATGATTTCCTCTTGGTTTGACATAGACATAAGTGGAAGTAGAAGGTAAAAATAGAATATTATCTTCGATATTTTATATAAAAATTTCCTCTTGAGTCAGGAACAAGCGAATATCTTATTGCTATGGTAGTTGTGGTATTTTATTAAACACTTAAACAAGACATTATGTTATAATGCTGCAGGAGTCAAGTACAAGTGGAGATGTTATTGGTATAATGGCATTGGTACTTATCTTTTATTCAAGGCATTATATTAAAATGTCTTCAAGAGTCAGAGAAGATGGTATTGGTATGGAGTTATTGGTATTATCTAACTATTTGTTCAATTAATATTCAATAATATCTTCAAGAGTCAGTGAGAAGTGAAAATATGGTAGTGAGATTTAATAATAATTGATTCAAGGCATTATATTACGTCTTCAAGAGTGAAAACTGATATGGTATTGGTATGATGGTAGTAGTATTTTACAAATTATTTATGTAAGGCATTATGCCATTATGTCTTCAAGAGTCATTAAGATGCTAATAGTATGATGGTAGTGACATATTACTGATCATTTATTTAAAGCATCATATTGTGTCCGAAAGAGTCAGAGATAATTGGAGAATGTACTGTTATGATGATGGCAGTATTTTAACAATCATCAATTCAAGGCATTAAATAACAATATCTTCAAGAGTAAATGGCAAAGCTGAGGTAAATCTCCACAATATAACTTTAATAGAAAATCGAGCCCTATATAATTTATTTCACAGATAGAAGAGTTACCAGTAAAGGATTCAGACGTCAGAGATTGAGAAGATAGCTCAAAAGGTGAAACGAATAAATCATTCTGAAGAAACACGAACAGTCACAAAGAAACGATAGAGAATCTCAGACCGATGAGCGACCACAGGGATATTAAATAGGTAGGAATTTTAGACCTATGTTACGAAAATCTATGGCTTTCTTACACTTAAGATATAAATATAGTACCTTAAATACATAAAATCTCACGACAAATCGTTCCTCAAATATCAAAAACATTAATTCTACAGCCTTACCGCAACCTATGAACCGCAAAATGAGCCTTTTTTATAATATTTTAAGAGCTTAAGTGCCTCAGGATATATTATTTGTCCAAGGAGGGGTTTCCGAAAATAGCGGATAATTGGCTAATTGGAAACATCTTCCCATAAACAAGACACAGCGGTCTTAGGCTAAAGGTCAGTGATCTGTAAAATCGCATTTTGTTCGAGCGTTGCATTCTTGCACCCTACATGCTTAGTTGCTTCCCTTCTCAGGCGAGTAAATCTTTACATGCTGCAAGTTGCGTCACCTGCTAAGCAACATTACCTTATTTTTATATTCTGCAATTTCTTAAAATACTTCGTGAACTTTAAATATATCACCCAAGAAATATCTCTTATAATCGTACATATAATGTAATTTACTCTTCAGAATATTCTAATTATATCATTACCAAAGCACTTCCATAGTATAAAGATGCAATTATTTCCGAGTTTAAGGAATACTGCTGATTAGCTGGTTGTCAGCGTATGATTAATTGTAATTGTTAAAATTTAATTTACCGTATCTTCATGATGGATTCCATCCGAAGATCTGTTTTTTGCAATTTTTCAAACCTTCTTATACCCTTCTAGCAGCTTCATTCTCCCATAATTCATAGCTTTATCATTTACCACTGTATCACGATTTAAATTGGTCTTTTATTTATAATTACATTCTCTATACATTCAAATACTGCTTTTAGAAATATGTTGTAACATTTTTTACTCTACAAAATTCCTAGGTGTAATATTTACCTATGTATGGTAATTCATTTATAATTTCTTCTGCTATTCCTTCTAATACTGCTTCTACATAAAGAGTTAATTCATTAATACAGAAGCCCTTAGTATCTCAGTCTATAAAATCCTTATGTTCAATTAGTTTAATAGTATTCTTTGAAATTTGGATAACTTTATTTATGCACCTTTGATAATTTCATTGAAAACAGAAAATGTTTGACAGTATGCAAAAGTTGTAATTCTAAAATCGTTTCTAGAACCATATCTATTCATAAAAATCGATTAAAACTAGTAATAAGAACGAAAATATTATATAAATCATCGATGGAAACTAGTTTCAAGAACGAAAAGATTAGATAAACTAAAAACGTACAGTGATTTAGTAATCATTTCATTTTTGCAATCACAACTCGAGCGGGTCCTCAGAGTACCGACATAAATCTCAAACAATAACTTCCCATTCGCGTATATTAAACTTCAAGAGCTTTACGATTCGGCAGTTGAGTCCGACACAGGAAACCATGCGCGAGTAATTTGTAACAGCCAGGCGCAGGAGAGATCCAAAACCGGCGAAACAAACGGAGAAAGTCAAGGGGTGCCGAGACAAAAACCGGCAACCCTTTCACGTCTAAGCGGCTGTTGGGCATGCACCGATACAGACCATTAGGCCCCGCATAAATTCCGAACGCACGCGCAATTTCGCATCGCCGGCTATTTTTCCCTCACTCGAGCGGATAAACTACTCGAGCAATTGAGAGAGTGCATGATGGAGAAAAAATTGAAGAGGGAGTAGAGAAGGGGTTTGGAGAGGGGGAGGGGAGGGTTTAGTGGGCGTAGAGCTGTCGGATCGATAAGACGGAAGAAGAGGTCGAATTACGAGAAGCAAGAGGGGCGAGGGAGGGGAGGTGCTGCACGATGTGTACGTAGTCTTAGAATGGGCGACGTCCACCTTTTTTGGCCAATCATTCCGAAGGGTCACCAGACGCTCCCTTTGAGACGTTACCTCCGCAGACTTTTTTCGCAATTTGCTGACAATGCACGCCCTCCTCCTCCCGTCACGTTTGTCCAGATGCGAGTGAGTCTAAATTCGGACCGCATTGGTCGGCTGGCGATTTTCGCGGTCGTAAGACGATCTTCTTTCGAGAAGGTTCCGCTCATGTTTGATACCGAATATACATCGCGAGGAATAACGTAATGATGTTCTTGAACACCTGGGACGCGAATAAAACGACATAGTGATGTTATTGAGGACTAGAGACTCCATGAAAATGTGACTTTTCATCCCTTTGATAGGAAGTAAGACGAATGTCGATAATACTATTTTGCGAGGGTAGTATTACTCATTAAACTGGAAATTTAAGAGAGAAAATTGATAGGTTGCATAAGAACCCAATTTCCACTATTAATATAACATATTACATTGGCTTGTTTTTCTATAGTTGGCAGAGAGTCTAAAGTCCTTATATTTCCTATATGTGTAGCCTTCTTCAATCCATTACACGAAAATAAATCTGAAATGTTAAACATTCGATGTAAACCAATATAAGTATACAACTAATTCTAAAGCTACACGATACACGAATCAAAAAACGAATAACAATTTGATTTTCGAGAGAAAGTTTTACCTTTCTCCGAGTGTTTAAACATTTCTATCTTAAGACGAGGCAGAAAGACTTGGTATTTTCCACACACAAATAAAATTTTTAAGGTTAATAAAATAAGGTTTTTCCCTACCTACGATGGAATTCCACAGAGTTAGGCCTGAGTATATTGATTTTATTTAAATCTTAGATATTCGATAAACTAACAATTTTGGGAGGATAATTGATTTAATACTCTACTTAATCTTAATAATTAAGATTGCTGCTATAAGTGATGACGAATACTGTAATTTATCTACGTATTTACTTCACCTGATACAATTAAATGTAGTAAATTTTCTTCCGAGTAAAATCTCGGATCTCAATAATGTCAAAGAATAAAATCTCAAGAATCTCAATCTACAATAGCATACAGTGAGTACATGCATTGAATTATAAAGATTAAAAACGTACATACCATACATATGTGAATTTATACATTTTTTATAAATCATTCGCTTTATCGCTTAGGAAAGTAGAAGTGGTAACCTCAAATAGGCATAGAAAAGAAAAGGTTACGCCAGATAACAATCGCTCCTTGAATAATAAACGCTTTCCGTTTTTCACAAACGAAAGTTTTTCGTCCCTAGCTTAGAGCAGCTTTTTATTATTCATCCGGACCAAGATTTGGGTGGAAATAGCGTGCTATCGATTGTTCTAGGCCAAGAGACGGGAGCGTGTCCTTAAGAGGAAGAGCTGCGCACCCGGAAGAATGGGGGGCAAATTCCGCTAAAATCCAGAATTGATAAAATGGATAAATTTAAGCTCAAGGGTCACCGACCTAAAACACCTTTCCTGTGAGAGTGACACAGTTTCTTAGGCGGATTTTCCTTGGGATTCCACCCGAATTAGCGACCGATATCCAGCAGGTTATTCCAGCACCCGAAAACAATTTTTATGGGCGACTTGTTTTATGGGGATCAGAAATCATCGCCTTCGAAGAGCGAATTTTTCGTGGATTCCGCCACTGAATCCTCAAGTTATGGCCAATCTGGCCGGGGAAAAGGGTTAATGTAAAACAGAAGGATTTACAATGGCTGTGGTCGATAATAGTGGCGTGCTAAGGAGCAGTAGTGCTTCGGGAGAAGCAATTTATAGTTGCTCCTCAATTATTTTGGATCTAATAGTTCTTTTGGTCTATTTTTACGTGATTGCCGAACTATAGTGGGAGCATGGCTTTAAGAGTTAACTCACCCACGTAAAATATAGCGATGAATAGAAAATTTCGTAAGGAAGTTGGTATACGTAAGTATGCGTATATTATCATTGGTTTATGATTCCCTGACTCTATACTTGCCAAATGCTCGCCTTATGATTCAGCCCCAATTCCTGGAACACCACCACAAACTTCAAGTAAAAAGGATTTTGTATTTTCCGCTATATTTTGATTAACGACCGGTCATCAGGAACGCCATTATTACGGTCCTTCTAAAGACCGTAGCCGGTCGTTAAAAAAAATTTCGTGGAAACTACGTAGTCCATTCCTTTTAAGCCTGTATTTGACAAATACCTTCATCAATATAATGAGGTCGCTTTAATCAACAGAGCATCATAGCTTTCCCTATTTACTTTGCCGGGATTAACGACGTTGTGATTTATATCTTATCTTTTGGTTGGGTCAATCAGTTGAGAATATTACCTACAAATTTTTCATTATACAACAAACGTTTCCATTATATAGGATAAAATGTTTTATAGTTTTAAGATAAATCCACAAAAAATGATAAGCTGTCATCATTGATTAAACAATCTTCGTAGATAAATGTCATCATCTAAATGAATATCGCTTTAGAAGGAAGAAGAAAGTATCATATTTTAATATAATCATTATTGAAATATTTTGTGTTATAGAAAACGAAATTATAACAGTTAATTCATCATCAGATTCTACCGAATAAGTTTATCGCCGAAAAGATTGATATCCTTTATCTCGAGAAAAAATATGATTGATTGGATATCTTTTAGCTCCTTGGAATAATTTAACGCGAAACACGCAAGAATAGCCCAAGATCCCGGTCTGAGGAAAAATCAAGAGTAGAGGAGTTGTGCAAATCGCGCAGCCTTTCTTGGAAGTTTTATTTTCAGCCATCCGAACATTTATTGAAACGAGAACAAAGGAAGACTGAATAACGCCGCTTTACCCTACGATTTATTCAGTGAGACTCAGATAAATTTCAAATTCACCAGTAAAAATCAAGGAAAGCCAACTGTGTCACTAACCCACCTTTTGACAAATAAATATGTCAGCTCAGAAGAGTATTTTTCTTGATTATAGACCGATATTAGAAGTTTTTAAGACTGTTTTATTTATTGCAAAAAATAATTTGGCTAGTTATTCTACAACAGAGAAAGCACTCTCAATTCCCGGAAGTCTTTTTAACTGTCAACCATGTCATATTAGACTTATGTGATTGTAACTTTGCGGACTCGATTTTGGAGGGTTATAGAATCTAATACATTTCGAAGAATTATTAAAGATTAGTTCTGAATAAAATATTTCTAAAACGAACGTAAGTTCCCAGAAACTTGACAACATAACTCATATCCAACTTTTCAAACCAAAACGTAATGGCAGAAGTCTCGAAAATATCGTGGTTGCCCAGTTACATTTATCAAAACGTTAGCCAAAGCTTATTTAGTTATTCAATGGAACGAAACTAATGTTTTGAAAATGGTATTAAAATTATTTATGATTAATTGAATGAAGATATTTAGATTAAACAGTTTAGGACCATGGGTAGCCAGGATAGTAGCGTGTTCACCTTTGGTGAAAGCTATTCCGGCTTCGATTCCCAGTGGAATCACATAAGGGCGAAAATATCTTAGCTATCAACCAACTTTTAAATAATACTTCTAGATAATTAATTATGATATTAACATTGTCAACTATAGAAATACTAAAAAATAAGCCATAAAAATTCCTAATTAGCAAGCAAATCCAATTTATGGAGCTTTTAAACTCAAATTTCTAATTTAAACTCAAAAGGAGTGTTCCTTTAATCCTTTATAGATACTACCACTTCAACTTAAAAAGTTTAATTTGAGGTGAGTATAAATTGAATAAAATACTTAATCGCAAACATAGGGACACTAATTACACTGTCATAATATTGAAACGCATGACAAAGTTAATATTTTCCACTTGGAAGACTTTCACAAACTGCGAGCACGGAAATCAAATTCTGCGGGTAGCATCATTATGGATTCAATCCACTGCGTGAATGAACACCATCTGCATTTCATTAGTGAGATGAACTTCTCGCCGCGAACATCCGGAAATTACACGAGCTTGATTAAAGCAGCCTCGCTCGCACGACGTGTACGAACAATTTTAAGGAGTAGGCGTTATCGGCCAGACTCGTTTCCAGACGTCCCCTTCGCGCAGCTACGCTGACCGCTTGTTTATATTTCCGGCCCCGTTTCGCGTGATTGCTCGAGTAAATGCCTTGGCGTGTCCCTCTCTTAGTCTCAAAGCACTTTTAAAACGCGACCGATGCTTATTGAGAGATTCGTGACTCGAGTTTTTTATAATTTTATACACCGATTCCCAGCCTCTCATTCATTCCGACTACGAGAGAAAGTACGGCTCTTTTGTATGGTTTTGTTCTTATCGTGGAAGTGGTGGGGATACGTTAACAGGAAAGAACGTCACAAGCGATACACACCGGACGACTTATGGATCTGAGTTTCTCGACCTTTGGGAGTAGCGGCTAACTTAATAATTTGACGGAATCCCTTCCCCGATCGGAAGCTATCGACAGCGGGTAGTATGGATTTAATACGGCGAGTTTGAGAAAAAGCCATGGAAAATACTAAAAACATGAATAAGCAAACATGGGAATGCTAAATAAAGTAATTGAGGGAGTAATAGAAGTGTAAAAACCGAGGGTAAGATATAGGCAGAAGTGTTGGACGACATAATGGGAGCAAGTAACTTTTGTATTAAGTTACCAAGAAACAAGAGAAATGGTACTGAATGGGAAATACCGATCTATAAACATAAACCTACCGCACAGTATAACACTCATGCACGTATGGGCAAACATATTCGAAACCGTATTAATCCACTGCTGATATCGAAAGTGTTTTTAGTAAATAATTTATAATGTGAAGAAAACTAAGGAAACGCATAAGTTAAGAAGTGCTGCAAAAGAAATGAATAAAACTCTTAAGAAGATAGCGAAATGTTTTAATTTTACAATTCACAAAGTTCACGTAAAAATAATCATTAATATTTTCTTTATACGAGTATTAAATATTATGAAATTGGAAATAAACTTAGGGTTCCAAATTAAATTAGAACACAAGTGACAATTTCGCCATTGTTAAACCCAAGCCATAATCTTCAAAATGAATGTATATTCAAGCTTTAGATAGCCTATTAGGTAAGAGGTAAGGAAATTCATTGAAATAACCTGAAATTCATTACGAATGGTTTAAGTTTTCTATGGTGAATTGAAAGACGATTTGATGTATTTTCCTAAAATTATATTATTACGATAAAATGGCTTAGAAGATAATGCAGATTCGGAGATCTACACGGCATTGCCTCTTGTGACGTGATATAAGATCGTCAACATATTGATCAAATCTACAAAAGAACCATTAGAGGTTTTAAAACTTTCCCCAAGCCGTCTTATTCAGCGTTCCGTACCTGCTTCACCAGTTCTCGAAGCAACGGAAAGTTCCGTACTACCGACATTTTAGAAATCACCCAATATAAATTTCAGTCTTTAAACAGTCAGTCAGAAATAACAGTCTTGTTCCAATGTATTTCCTTACTACAAAAGTACCACAGAATTAAATCTTGTTTGGGTATTTGAGAACTCTTTGCGCTTTCGGGATGAAAAGATTCATATTATTGACGGCAGTTGTTGAATTTACTGTGCTAAGAAATCTATAATAGTAGGAATGCATTTTAAAAGTAAAATTACGGATTCTTGGATAAATACTTTTCGTATAATGTTGATCAATTCCCAAGGATTTAAACAAGCAAAAGAAAAGGTATAAAATTGTATTTTAATGCCAAAATATATACAGTGTCCGACGAACATGGAATAAGACTCAAATCTCGCTGTATGCTACCTAGAAGTGAAGGAAATGGATGAAGAATTTTACCTATGTATGTTTTTGAAAAAAATTCTCCTCTGAAGAGCGAATGAAATTATAATCCAAGATATTTTCAATAATACCAGCATACATACATACTATACCAGAATGATTCTATGGCAATTTGGAAAATTTTAACTAAAAAATCCATAGATACATTTTCCTAACAGGTTGATTTCACCCGTAACATTTCTCAAAACTAGATGGATTCAAGAAGATGCTTCTCAGACTATCCCATGGATCAATATTTACCCTTCCGGAGAGATAGGTGGAGCTCTAAAAGTTAGAGGAAAATTTACTTCCCAACGGGTAAACTAGGCATTTTTATGACCCCCTGACCTCTGAGCTGTGACCACCTTCGTCACTAAGAAAATAAAGGTCGGAATATCTTGGAAACCCATTTAACGGTAGAGTGGTGAATGCTCAAGGAGAACCAAATTGAGATTCAAAGTGGAGAGCGTGCGTTTATGGAAGCTAGAGTACTTTATTGTCGCCTGCTGGGAAAGAAGCCGGCCAAAATGCGAAGGGAAGAAGTCACGTGGTTGAGGGACAGCCTTTGGGGAGAATCAGGGTCTGAAAGGGGAGAGCGATGAACGAGGATGGGAAGGGAGGATGGGAAAAATTCTTCTTATTCCAGGTCAATTGGATTTTCTGATAAACGTCGCCCATTCCCAACGTAAACATTTTTGGCTGTAAGCTGTCTGAACTGAATGGTTTTCTAAATAACAGTTAAGACAGAAAGAAGAGACAAGGATCTTTGGTATATTTCGAAAGGTGTTTAGGCATATCTGCAGTACAATTAGTATTAATAAGGGAAGCAAGAAAAAGATCTACTACAGAACAATTCCCTCATTTGGTTCAAGGTAGGAAGAAGAAGGCGTAACTGAAATTCATTTAATATAGCAACATAGCTAAGCCAAAAACAGAATTTTTATGCCCCGGACTGCTTAAACTGTATTCTATCATGTGCTTGAATATAAGGATATAAAAATCAGGGATGTTTCCTTTTTAATTGGACCAGTACATGCCCCCTATGTTCCGCTGCAGTTGCATTTAGTTAGATAACAAAATTCAAAGAACCCCGTATTACAGACTGCCAATCACATTCTTATAATAAAACAACAAAATCTTCATGAATAAATAAGAATCTCAGCCGATAACAATTTTCCCGTTAAAATACTTTTGAATGAGGTTTCTGTAGTATATGCTTGAACTCAAAGTGAGGATAAAACTCTAAGCTTTATCTGTCAAACATTTCGGAGATGTTGATTTTCCATTTTTCTTTTCATACAGTATAGAGGAATACGTATCTTTCATTAAACAGTCTTCCTCATGACTAAGATGATATGAGGGCTACTGAGGCATGAGAAATGAATGATGAAAATTAAGAGTAAATTATTTCACTCCACATCCTGCCAATGAAATCAAATTTTCCATTATGTTTGAATATTTTTCATGGCCAATTTTCCATTGGAATCCAGATTTTCTTAACAAAATCTAACTTTTTCCGTGGTTGAGGATTCAACCGACCTTCGAGCTGACGATTGTACAGAAGGACTTTAAAAGCAAGGCTTTCGATCCACTGAAAATCGATTCAAAGCATACGAAGGACTCATGTTGAAGCTGTCCCACGGTGAGTTACTGTAACGTCTTTTCTCAATTAGAGACAATGAAACTTTACATTAATTCATCCTTACGTTAGTAGAGACATATTATCATAATTTATGAAGGATTTTCCTAATAACTCTAATGCATATGTTCCTGCTGCCTTCCTTCCTTGATCTTCCGACCTTGCTATATTTGCTACTTTATAGGTGAACATTGCTACTAAGTAAGAAATATTCTTTTTAAGTACACTTGTCGTATGATTGTAGAAAAAGCTATGCAATCTCTTTAATACTCTCGGTAAAGTACCATTTCGATATAATTATTGATTTTCAGTATCAACTATAGTGATCCTCGAGATTTATCTCGTATGAAATATTAAGACGAATTCAAAATAAAAATATGCTAAAATAGAATGCTGGCAGTATAGAGCATTTTAATTTCGATATTTCTATTGAACAGATGATACTAGCTAGTAAGTGCAAAATCGTTACAGCTTGAGTAATTTGTACGTATATGTATGCAAATTTGTAAGTTAGGCAATATTTGCACTTAGATAAGCCGCCACAAGGCCCGAATAATTGTATTTATATAAAACTATGACCAATAACCCATTTATGTGAACGAAACTTCCTTGAGATATAATTACTCAATATTTATTTGCAATCTATCCATCGTAAATTAACCAAGAATTGCCTGAATCATGCAACAGGGCTCTTCAGACGAAGAAGCACCTTCTGGTTATATACTGGCGCCCTAAATTGACCAAGCAGTCTGTTTCCATTTCGAAGCGATAAAACAAAATCCCCTTTGAAGTTCTAAGTTGTCGATTATTCTATTCCTGCCTTCTTGCTCGCCTCCTTTATGCTCAACCGCATGAAAACATCATCGCCTGGAATAGCGCCTGATACTGAAATAGTCCGCATCTTACGATTTCCAAACAATGCGGTACATCTGCTCATTCTGATATTCCAACCGCTTCCAAAGAAAACATGGGCTTCAAAGAGCCCCTGTAGCAGACATAACGATGCAATTCACTCTCGGCGAACAAGAATAAACAACCTCTTCTTCCCAATGCACGGATTAAGAATTCGATTAATAATCCCCAGAAGCCTCGACGGTAGAGAACTCTCCGCGCATTTTATGGTCTTAGATTCTGAAAATATAACACGCTGGATGGAAGATCAAAGGAGTTGCAAAATCTATGATACTGGAAAAATCCTTAGAATCGTATAGAGCAGATGCCCAATGTTGCTGCACAGACAAGAGTTAAGATTCAATAAGTATGAGTCATGATTACTCCTGAAGAAGAATTTATCGTATTCGAAATTCGTATTGAGTGCGGTTTGTCCCTTCCTTGTTTTCTCGGAATACCGGTGTGGGTGCTGTTATTTGTATATGTAATCTTATTTGACTTGTCATCTGTCAATGATACATGAATCTATGTGATTAATGAAATTGTTATTATTAATACCAATTAAACCTGGTAATGAGATGAACCTTCAAGGAGAATATAAGATTCCTTATAACTTTAAAGAGACTACGAGACGGCTATTGCAGAACTTGACATACCGATAAGAGATAAAAAAACATCAATATCAAACGTAAAGAGGTCATGTTGAGCTTTGAACTAGGACGTTGTAGATATGGAATGATAATTCGCTTAACCTATCTTATTTTTGTTTCTTAACTTATGATTTCATCGAAACATGCATGGACTTAATTATTACTCAAAGTGCAGAATCAGTCTCCTGAAGGACAGCTAAATTTGGCTTGGAGCAGTTTTCTAATTTATACTAAGTATTAATGGGAATGATTTACATCAGAAATGATTGCTTAAGAGAATTAAATACTTAGTTTTGATAATGTTTCTGATAAAACAAAAGATTCACTAAAATTAAACGTGTGAAAGAGAAACTAAAAAAAATAGGAATTATGATGGTACGTTTAGAGCAATATATAAGAAGGCGTTGTAAGGAATTACCCTCTGTTTAATTAAATAAGGAAACGTGCATAAAAAGGTTTTTCTGATAATGCATATTCATTTTCTCTTGAGAGGATTTCTTGTATATCTCCAAGTTTATAAAATTAGATAACAAATACACTGGTTTACGTCATAAGAAAACAGAGACTTTAACGTCATCAAAACATAATTAAGATAAGAAAGAGTTACTCCCCATGAAATAATGGCTCTTATGCATTGCTTTGAAAAAAGTCGAAGAAATGGAACTCAAGGGTGGCAAATAAAACGGAAATGGAGATTAAGATATCATCACAACTCGTTAAAAGTCCTTATCACAACTTCATGTAAGCGCCATAAACAGGGATAAAAGCTTTCAACGCGGATATTCCCTACGTGATCAAGTGCACGTAAAGATCTCGAAAATAAGAAGATGGCAACACGTTAAATACGACCGATGTTCCGCCCGTCGAAATCTCGGTTTATTTCTCCATCTCCCGCCCGTTCCTCTCATTCCCGTCATTCTGTAACACTCTCTTTGTTTTCGCTCCTTCTTTAAATGGCCCCGAAAAGAGACCGTTAAATCGCATTCCTCCCGTCCCCGCCGGAGATGAGAGGAAAATTCAAATCCTCGGGAATTTAAATAAGTGCCCGATGACTCAAAGGATCATCGTCATTTCCACTCCGAAGAACTTCACGTTCCGCCGATTCTCATTGATTATTCATCCCGTCGTAAAAACGGTATGATATTTGTTTTCTCTCTCCCCTTCCCAAGCGGAGGATACGCAGCGGTTGGAGCAAACGTGCCAGAAGAGCGGGACAGAAAGAGGTAGCGTGGCCTTAGATAGCACTCAAAAGGAAAACGATGGAGAGAAAGCTTTTAAAGCAGAGGCATCCCTAAAAGATACGGCATTAATATCAAATGAGAATCGATTCGAGGTCTTTCTTAGGGTTTACTTTCCCCCGCGGAAGGGTATTTTTGCGTTGCCTGACGGCCAAATATTTTCTTTGTAAATACGGTGAAAGGGAATAATTTCCTAGGCTTGGAGAATATTGAGATAATATTAGTCAAGTTTGCTTTGCGGGAGTTCTTTCCACCTTTTCAGGGTCTCTTTTTAGGGAATTTGGTTGAAAAAATTATTTATGAGTTCAATTTTTCCATTTGCTGAGCATTAATATCTCGAAGAAATGCATCTTTTATACTTACTGAAAAGAATATTTCAATTCCCAATTTACTCCCAGTACGTAAAACTGCCCAATAATAGCATAATTTGAAACTTGCAATTACAGAATAATTAAATGTCTTGAATTCAAAAGAAAGAATAAGAAAAAAAACATTTTGGTACTACTAACTTATAACGAGTCTAAGAAGATCTAAATGTGTATAATCAGCTTAGTATCTTACTCAGACATCTTTCGAGTATCATCAGGCAAGATTAACATAAAAAAGAGATGCAATGATTTCAATGCAGAGAATGTAAAAAGATTAGAAAGAGAGGGGGACGGGTTGAAATAATGTTATTCGACCCAACATACTTAGTATAGAACGTAAGAACAATTTCTTAAGAAACATATCAAGTTCGTGACACTCAATTATTTATGCTGTTCCCTGAATTCCAGCAAAGTTGAATTGATTTGAGAGAAAATCAAAGCTTACTATTCCTTCATTGTAAAGTAAGTGAGTAATAATGAAGTATAATCAATGGATGATTACGATGTTTAAAGATGAATTAAAAGTTCCTCTATTAGAAAATGTAGATTAATTAATTAATATAATGAAACTGCCATAATACGAAACAGAATTAAAATATGCAAATCATGTTTTATTGAAATGTTAGAGTGAGGGCCCAACAGAATACTAGCACATGTAATCATTCCCTGTCTAGAAAAAATAAAGAAATTCTCTGTCTAGAAGACTGTGGTTGGCTGAATCTCGTGCCAGGAACCTTGTCGTTGATAGTTTGCCTTGCTAGCCATCTTGCCGCCGCTAATGTTTATGTATGAATACCGGTAGCACGTATTTGTGAAAATAGATATTTCTATCAATATGGATACTTAATAATAACAGTTATACTTGGCAGGGGGAGCAATTAATATAGTAAATTAACATTTAGTATAAACTTTAAATATGTTGGCTAAAATATAACGTTCGGTATATGTATATAAATATTGTTAATTAAACAGCAGTATTGTTAACGTACTTCGAGAACTTGGGTAATTTCGCACGTGGGCTCCCACCGGGAATCCAACCCGGGATTGCTTTCGCTAAAGCCCAAAGCACTACCCACATTGCTATTCGGGAGCCTCTGTATGGTAATGTTAAAACATTCAAGTAAATTGATGATTATGAATGAATACTACCTGAAAATTGTCTTTCTGCTGCTGAATTAACAAATAATAAGTGAAAATAATTCGGAATATGGTGGAGGTAATTCTTGAACCCAATACTCTTTCCAAATCATCTTTTTCGAACAAACGAACAAAATATTTCGCTCCTTCAGAGAAAGGGAAATGAAAATAGTAAAATGCGGACGAAAACAAACCAAACCGCCAACCGCACCTGTCACTCTGATATAAACAACGCAACGAAATAATTCTCCAACTCGGGCCTTGGGCGGACAGGATTTTTCGCGTCGGAAATTCCCCTTCAGAAAAAGAATGGAAGATTTTAAAGGGGCGGGGGAGCGTCTGGGGCGGCGGAATGATTTGGGGGGAAGAATCGCTCATTCCTTCGGAGATTTCGCATCGGGCGATTGTCGGCGCCGCAGGTCAGAAATAGACGAGACAGGCGGAGCGTTTGGGGAAAACTCCCGCGTATTTCTGGCCTAGCAAAGAGGGTTAGAGGGTCGGAGGGGGAGAGGCAAAGAAATGAAGAAAAGCCGGCGAAATCTGAAAAGGAAATCTCTCTCTACCCTCGAATTGATGGGCGGAACCTGTTTAATTTCCATCCCCGGCCGAGAGGTTACATCAGTGATTCCCGAAGTGGGCAATAGCGCACCCCTTAGGGGCGCTGTAGTAATTCAAGGGGGTGCTTGATGGGGTATTTTACTCCCATTTGATCGTAGTTCCATTTTACTCAATTTTACTGGGATCTGCAGTTATTAAATGCCTGTAAAGTATTCAGCCTGAGGGTCGGTTGGTGCCTCATCCCCTCTGACATAAGCTACTAAGAGCTTGCAGAGAGGAATGAGGTTCACTAGGCAGGATGAGGAGTGAAGTACTTAAGCCTTTACTTTCCTCGCTAAGCCAGAATTCTATTATGTCCACGCAAGTGAAGCATAATGACTCTACGAGTAACACTTTTTTTGTCAGTCAATAAGGAGAGACCTTGATCAGTGCAATTATTCCCTCCTACCACAGTAACTTCTATTGCATCACAGCCATGATCAAGACTGTGACAAAAGTAAATGAAATATACATTTTTCTCTATCTATACCAAATGATAAATGGATATATTCCATTCCTCAGAATATGCTAGCAGGAGCCAGTCATTAAATATCAGTTATAATGATTTAGCGGTTACATAAAATATTTTTTATAGATGTCGGTTGGGGGTGGTGGTATGGAAATTAGGGGGCGGTTGCGCGAAAAAGTTTGGGAAGCACTGGATTACATCTAATATAAGGTAATGCACGATCTCCCGCATTAAGATGCTTGCGAAATGCGGTTCAGAGGAGCAAGGAGAAGCTGTTTATCCTCTGAGTGTTTGACTCCACCCGCTGCATCCATCTCCACTAGAGATTTGTTTCAAGGAACGGGAAGATAAAGCCCACCTGCATGCTAACCCTGATCTTTGCCAACTCTAGCTCTATGCCAACGTTTCGTAGAATGATGGATGTAAACAATCGGGTATACTCACTCGAGAGGCATCGCGTTCACTGAGATAAATACGCCGCATGGTCCTTGAAAAAGAAAGTATACGGCGCGTGCAGTAATCGAGGGGAAATTTCGCCCGTCTTGTATCGCTCGTTTCGTAAACTCGCGGTTTAAATGCGACCGATAAGTTGCTACTCATCGTTGCTTTATGGGTTGAGAGCTTCGGAAGCTCATGCCAATTTTCGAGCTTCAAAGGCATGTCTGGCGAAATAAATTTATTCCATTAGATAATCAAAGTGCCAAGCACTCACACAAGTTTCCCATGACAGTTTCCGCATGTGATGTGCACGTGTATTTGAGATATTACGGATCAACCAAATTTTGGTTTAAGTTAGAGACTATATATATATATAGTCTTTTTTTTAAAGGATCATATAATGTAGTCGGTAAGATATCAGAAAATGAACTAAAAACAAATATTTTAGGAGGAGAGAACTCAAACAATACTCTATTTATGTAAAAATAAAAAAGGTTTCAATAATTTTTTTTGTACATCTAAAGTTAATTAAGATCCTTTCCTCTAATACATCAGATCGATTATATTCGTAATAAAAAAATAGTATAAGATGGCTATAAGGCAAGCGGTGGTTTTAGTTTTCTACACAGATGCATTAATAAGACATAAATTACGGTTTATGGCATCATTTCCAAGCAAATTCGATACAGACTCAAATATGAGTCGTTGAGTATGAGCCTCAGCGTAGTGTATGTGCGTACGTAGAGGAGAAGTTAGGCGTAATGACCTCTAAGGACTTTCTCTGGGTAATTACGATATGTTTTACTGATAAATCGTATTAAAATGAATGTGAGATACCTATCGAAATATTACTGTAGATTTGAAAGAAAAACAATTGCATTCGTAAAAGATTCGGAGCTACCAATGACTCAGTGATGCCTCTGCATTAACGTAATGAACCAATGGTAGATAATTCAGTAGATAAATACAGTGTAATCAGAAAAATTTTATATTTCCAAGAAAAATATATACTTTTGGCTCAACCAATCGTAAGAGATTCCATAACAACGGATCGCGTAACATAAAAATTCCAATGAAAGAGGATTTTCTGTGAAAATCCTTGTCCTCTTACATATACCTACACATCGTATTTGTGTAAACGAATTATTTTACTTTTCTTCGTTAAAATAACAATTTACATGATGGTAACATCCTTCTTTAAAACTTTTACAAGTTTTTAATGTTTTACATCTGTTATTCTTAATGATTAAATGCTCTTAGATAATAAGGAATAAGAAGATTGCGAAGATTGCTTCGTGCATCAGTATTGCTAGAGGTTGTTACAAAATCATAGACAAATTGTTCTCATTCTAGAGTAGCATAAACCGATAAGTTAAGATAAACACATTCTTAAAGCCACCAGCTAACATTCATTTTCATATAAATCAATAAGATAATTCGTTTTCTAAATGGTTTTATTTAAGATTTTTTTCATTACGATGTCTTAACTTTGTTGTAACTATTTATAAGTGAGTTTCATCAGTTATTTCTAAATTATAAAAGCTATAATTGCTAATAATAATGTCCATGGATGTAAATCATGAGAAGGGCCTTAAAGAGGAGGTGATACAATTTCTTACAAGTCTATAGAAGTAAAATATCATATTTAACACCTACAGGACAAACCGAAAGAAATAACTGAGGTTGATGGAATAGAATAATAGTCCACGGCTTATGGCCCGATTGACTTGAAATTGTAAATCCTTTAAAACCGTTAACTTGTCACCTGCGCTGCAAACTTCACGACGTTCAAAGTACCTTATCTTTTTGTAAAGAGGACTGGGACAAGGGATTCTCAGAGGCAAATGTTTGCCTTCCACTTCACTTTTTCGGTTCTCGCTAAGCGGCGTGGAGGATATGAAAAAGGTACGGAGGACGCGAATAGGTTCAGAGGGTACTTCAATGCAAAAAGAAGGTGAGTATGTGAGTAGGTTAGGAGCAAAAAGATTGAAAACTGAAGTACTTGCATTTTTAAGGATAAAAACTGTCACTTTAACGACAGAAATTGTGAGGCGATGAGATTGGAAAACTGAAAGCGTGCAGAGTATTTGTTAGCATTTTGAATTTGATAATTCAACTAGTGTATTATTTCCTATGGAAAATGTTATTATATTTGTTTTAATATCGTTTAACAATAGACTGGAACTTGAATCAATCAATCGATCATTCAACGATTTGAACAATTTTAAGAGTCCATAGAAAGGAGCAAAGATAATCATTATTTATCGACTTGTTCTTTTCCGTCATGTAGGAGCTAATTCATTCAATAGGGTATTCTCATCGATGGTAAAATAATCTAGGGTTTATAGCCTGTGTAAGAAAAGATACAGGAAACTAAATAATCCTGGGGAAGTTAGAGAAAATTTCTTTATGTTGACTGTTTTTTCCTAAAAATTAATAAACTTATTTCTATCAGTGCAAATATAGGGAATTTTTCCACGATGTAGCTTCCAACAAGAGCAGAGCAATCACCAAATAAATAAAACTTTTCATGTTACATTCGATAAGGAGATATCAAGGCAGAAGAGATTATTCAGCGTCAGTCATACCACAACAGCTTTCTTACTATCGTAGATATGAGCAAGACCTATAATAGTAAATGAAAAATGCATCTTCCACTATTCTATGCCAAAAGAATGATGGGCAGTATTCCATTCATCAAGATATGATGGTAAGAGATCCGAGATTATTGCTATTTTTGAAGCTTTGAAATAACCATGAAAAATTAGAATACAAAATTATATTTCCTGAACGTAAAAAAATGAACAATAATTGTAGTTCTGCATTGCTTAACCTCAGGACTGGAAAATAGTAATATGGATAACTTCTTTCCCTAACAAGTTTTAGTATGTAGACTCTGTAATCACCATTTGAAGTTCTTCCTAGTGGAGCCCTAAATCCAGTCGAGGCATCAATAACGAAATTCATGATATCGAGGATAAAGTGAAAGAACTTCATGTATAATCAGCGCTAAGGAAACTCCCCCCTTTATTTTTTGATATCCAATAATTATTTCACGTAGAGCCACAAATAAAAATCGAATACCCCCATAGATATGCTAATGGTATACACGTCAATGAAAATATTAGGCATTCAACTCATCTTACTAGTGCACAGAGCTGTCTTATTACATGTAGAGGAAGAAACAAAATAGCGCAAACGTGGAAGGAAGGTTTTCCTCAGAATGGGAATAGAAATAAAAGATGCAGAAGGCGGAATTCTTGCGCCGAGACGGAACTCTAAAAATATTGTTTCCGTTTCTCGAAGTATAATTGGGGGAAATCCACGTCTCGGAGTCCTAAAGGTGAGCGTGATAGTACTGCGAGCTCTGCAGCTAAAACGAATAAAAATCGAGGACTGCGCACGGTACAGCGAGTTTATTTTTACTACTCCGTACACCACATAATTAACGGCGCTCCTTTTTGATTTATCAGAGTGGCACGACAATGGATACTCGTGACATGCGATGCGAAACAGACACCGTTTTATCCTCGAAAATTGCACGAGCCATTTCGATCAACTCACACGAGGCCCGCTCTCCATCTTTGAGTAGCCTTCGCCTAATCGTAAACCGCAAAACGATAAAGGTTGGGCACAGCGCTACAATTATGATACTGCCTGCTTATGGGAATCCCACATGGCTATGAGATGGTCCTGGTAATAGGTTGAGTAAACATCCAGGAAAGTCATAAAAGTAGGATGGGGAAATCTGGTCGGAGAGGGATGAAAATGGCCAAATAGTCGAGAAAGTCACTTTCAAAAGATTCCATGTATACTCTCGAGTCCCTCAACAAATAGATTTCGAGGAATGGGTGTTACGCTTCGAGGGAAATACTGCATTGACCTAAATATAAAAATACTTTCCGAGGAAATCATTTCACGGTAGAGAAATGTACGATTATGACAATAGTAAAAAATACCTTAAAATAAATACTCGAAGGATACTGAAATATTTACTTCTAAATAACCCTAGGTAACCAAAAAGTTACGAATGAATTGGAAGTCTAATTTAGAACTAGTCCGCCTAAGGCAATAATGGCTCGCTAACTTTTCCTCACTGGATACAGAATTAATGAAAGCTCATTCAATGAAGTTTATTTCCTTAATTTTTAGCATTTTCTGGAATTTAGTAGCTTTAGAAATATACCCATTCCTAGTGGAAATCCTTAATGGTTTTCAATAAAATTTTCCAATACATTTCTAATACAAATCCTATTGGTTTCCTAAAGGGTTTTGGCCATTGGTTTCTAATGGTTTAAACGAAAATCTATTTTTTTCCTATTTTTTTAAACAAAATCCTCTTCCTTTCCGCATATATTCCTATTGCTTATCTAATAGTTGATCTACAGTGATCTAGAATTTCACGAATATATTTTAGAAACTTTCGCCAACTTTCTGTAATACAACGAGCACATTTGAAATAATAGTTTACGAAAGGCGCAATATGTTAAAGTTCCATAAACTCCTCTAACGTTGATTGATATATCTCAGGAATATTCTCCAATATGCCGAAATCCAATAAGAAAAGCGAGCTTCATAATACTTATAATACCAATGAATACGCAACAGAAAACCAATAGGCACCAATAGGATGCTATAAAAGGTACCAATAGGATGCTATAAAAGGTACCAATAGGAAATGCCAAGTTTCCTAATACCAATACAAACAAACAAAGTCACCAATAGGAAGCAACAGGAACTAAGAAACCAACATAAACCAATAGGAATACCTATAGGAACCTAGGAAACTTTTCAATAGGGATGATATTCTAATAGACATACGCTTAAGATAAACTAGGATAGAGGAGTATAATAGGTGAGGAAAATTAAACTAAACTAAAAATGACTCCTTATGCAATCTCGTTAATAGATTAAAGACGATTCGGAAGAACGAACATGTGACTTTTAAAAAGAACTCAGTAACCCATTAATAACACGCTACAGAGAAAAGAACTCCCATTCATTCTGAAATGTTAATTACTTCAGTTTAATATTGGCACTGATTTAGGGGGCAGTGGTTTGGTATGTCCTTCAATATAATATTTTTACCATCACCCTCTTCAATTAAATTGAGAGAGGCAATGGCTAAACAGAACATTATATGAAACCACAACTGCGGTATGACTTTTTCACTATTCGGATAGTATGATGTGGAAATAAGTGTTTATTATAAGCAGAAGAAAATTACGCGGGATGTTAAAAGAATGTCAGTCCCAGAAATACATATTTAATAATAAAGGGGAAAATTTTATTAGAAAAAAGAACACTGGAATTAATTGGAATTGTAGCACATTCCAATGGATATCGCTCTAAATAGGCCACTTTCTAAATAGAAACTATCGTTAATTCTGAAATTCAAATTAGGAATGCAAAATCCGTTCTAAATTACGTCTTAATGAATTAAATCTTTTTCATTTCGCCTTAGTTATAGGATATAGGAAAATTATTCTATCATTTACTTTCTCCTTGGCATTCTTCGTGGTTGTGATATAGTGAAATCTGGTAAGGTTCGAGACATCTTGGCAAATCCTTATTATTTGGATATTCCAGTTTCAGCAAACATCGAACACAAATTCCGAGAGGCATTGACAAAACGTCACAAGGAAGGATATGCTAAAATAAACTTTTATTCGTTCTTTTCGCAGTCTATTAGAGTAGCTAACAGGGATTAGGTAAAGATGCTCGTACTACTACACCCCCATCATACATCACTTGCGGCTTTCGGGGTGTATATCTAAATATAAAATCAATATTAAATATTATAAGTATTATTTATATGATTATTGTACGGCTTTTAGGAGAACTTTTTCTCTTAATTGGATTCCTTCTGAGGTAGGAAAACCACCCCTTATCTTGCCTAGTACGTCTCAACCCCTCTCCATGGCTCGTGGTAGTTAATGGTAGAGAACCAAAGCAGCCTCCGAGCTGAATATCTCGCAGACAATGCTATACCCAGACCAGATACCCTCGGAAGCAATTTCCCCCAGCCAGACTACATCCTACATCAAAATCTGTCCGAGTGAACACCGAGGTAAGGAATGGGAGAATTCAATATTTTCTATATGTCTACGATATGAGTGCAAATGGGGTGAAGGCTAAGAGGGGGAGGATGGGTAGTACTAGGTAGGTCAGCACAGCCGCAGCGGCGGTGAGAAATCGAGGGGAGCCGAAGGGGGAGAGTGCCGCAGAGGGAGTGCGGAGGCAGATGAGAAGGAATTGGAGCGGAGGACGAAGGACGGGAAAAAAGACAGTCGGAGGAATAAAATGAAATGCAAAAGCGAGAGAGAGAGTGTGTCATCATGTCCGTATTAAAGGGCGTTAAGAATCCGTATGGGAAGGTGGGATTAATCCCGGAGAAAAGATGATGCGAGGTGCTGGGAATGGCACGCTGCTGCGAGTGTTCAGCGAGAGTCTCTCAAAGTTGCAGGAGGAGCGGCACGTGCGATAATTGGGCCTCTTTGCATCACACACGCGCCTCGCTGAAATCGGAGCGGAATTAAGGAAAAGTAAGGGAAGGAGGTCAGAGTGCAAGAGGCGTTTTTCTTTAGGAGGAATTCAAGTCACTGGGGCCTTCCGGCTTTAATATTGGTGGCACGAACCGGGTCGGATTCCACTGAACGGATCTTTGGTTATCTATACTGAGTTCCGGTTTTTCTAGTCGGTAATAATGGATTATTCAGGGATGAAATCCCATGTATTTTTCTCCACGCTGCAAGAATAGCCTCATTCTAGGACGGCTTTATGCGGTGTTCCTCAATCTGACGATTTAAATTACGAGATATTGCTTACGTGGGAAGATTTCAACTTCAGTTAGAGGCTATCAAACTAGCTACAAACTCTTAAACGCTAAATAGTTAGCGAGTTGCCGTATTTCAATCAAACAATCTCCGATGAAAATAAGAAGTGATTGATTCAGAATCTTTTAGGTGGATGCTGATGGATTTTAAATAATTTAAGTCATTGCTGGCATTTCATTCTGTTAGGTTTGCTGTGAAAGATAGATTTTTGTTATAGATAGATCTTTCTTTCCTTTTGCAGACTATTAGAAAAGCTAACAGGGTAAATTAGGTAAGGGTGATGGTTTTAATACACCCCCTGCTGTACACTCCTGGCGACTTACTGTGTATATATTTAAATCGAAACGAGAGGGAAAAGAACATATGCATAAATTGGTGTTAAATATTAGACAAAGAACAATTATGTATCATAACATAGCAAAAAAAGGTAAAAGAAGTGAAAATAATTACACTAAATGCAAAATGAAGGAGATATTTGGTACTTTTGCATGATAGATTTCCACCATATCTCGCCCGATTCTGTGAATTTTAATTTCACTAAAGCCCCTGGCAAATGTAGCATAGGGTTGCTTTGGTAATACATTCAATCTAAGAAAATTAATGATCGTAATAGCATTATACTGAAGTAGTTAAGATTCTGCTACACACTTAAAGTAATACTAAACTAAATCCATGTGTGCATAGTCGGAATATATAACGAAAAAGAATTAAATGGTTAAGCAATAGAGGGATGTACTCTACTACTACTGTATTCTACTTTTGAGAAGTGAATTATCGGGGTGCATGAAACAAACGTAGTTAGAACCCTGATGATAATGAAAGCAAAGAGAGAGAATTTAGTGAGATAGCCGTTGTAATATCAATACCTCATCGAGTGTGCGAACGTAGACGAGGGGATAACGAACAAATAAGAGGCAGCTTCGGAGGAAAGGGAAGGAAATGAAGGAAAGTAACTAACTTATCGACGTTGAGAAGCGCTAGGATATAATAGAGACCGGGAGATGAGTCGATGATGCTCCGATAATTTGGTTCTGTCCTTGAGATAATAGCAAGAGGGAGCGATGACTTGAATGGAGTGTAGAAAGCAGCGCGGCTAGCTGGAAGGCTGGGTGGTAAAAATGGAGTGAGAAGCTTAAATGAGTTAAGGTTCAATCCAGTTAGGAGAAAGGCTAGGGGAAAAAGCAGCGGGATTGGAATGAGAGAGGAAAATCGAAAAAGAGAAAGAAGAGGCAAAAAATGGGATGCAATGGCAAACCGAAGATAAAAGCCTCGGGGCATTGTGAACGAAAGTAGGTTTCAAGATGAAATGTCAAGATGAACGTCGGTAAGAGCGAAGGAATCATTGAAAGAAAAGAGATGTGCAGACGTGGAATGAATGAAGCCTCATGCGGGGACGAATTTAATATCGCGGCGTTCCATTTCTTTTCACGTACGTACGAATCTAAAGAGTCAAAGGAAGATTTTCAATCTCCGTTCGATGCATCGCCGTAGACGATGGCTTTATTACGTGGTAGTGAAAACTACTCGTAATAATGTTGCATAGAGAGAAATCAATAGTATCGCGAATCATATTCTGCGTGAGAATCAAGACGTTTTAAATTACTCATGCCTTATTTATAAGTGCACTCAAGTTAGGCATATATGAAATTTTATACGTAATTTAACAGTTTGTAGGTTGCAATTTATTTGGAATATCTCCTGAAATTGGGAGTAAATTATAATACCATAAAGCTGAATTTAGATAATATGGTACTAATTTTTTGATAGAAGAAGATAACATCGATAACTTATTATGAAAGTTAATTATAAACTTTGACGTCATTAGTATGAACAGGGATATTTCATATTTTACCTTGCTACTAAATATATTTTACAATATAAAACATAATACTATTCAATGCAACGCTGTAAGTTATTAAAGAAATCCAATAATTGAACTACTCAAAAGTATGTTTTCAGCATATTTTGATATTTTTTGAACTTCGATACGACTAATATAACATAAGTAAGGAATCATAAGTACATTTTTATAAATATGCACGGAAAAAAGGCTCCTATAATATCGTAGTATAATTAAGTTTTAATTTTATGAAATCGTTGGTTGTAGGCGTCACTTGGTGGAAATACATTATTAAAATGAAATACTTAGTACTATCCTATATACATTTTAATTTTATGTAACAGAAACAAAAATATGAAATATATTACGGCAGAAGGTAAATAGATTAAGATAAGATAGATAAGTTAGATAGATAGATTAACTGGAATCATTTAGTACTGAACTTGACGTGTGATATACTAAGTACTTATTGCTCAATTCTCATTCACAGATCTTATTTTATTTTCAGCCGTAAGTGCATTGCTATTCCTAAGTGCCGTGCTTGTCCAATGATGTTTTATCGACCACTCCAACTCGCGAAGCTCTCCATTCTGTTGGAGTCGACACAAGGATGTGTTGCGACTTTTTTGCCGTCTTTATTGCTTAAAGTTTTTCCTTTTAGCGGATGGAATTTATTTATGCGACAGCCATCCCGCCATTTCATTTCCTCCTCTCGTAAAAAAGATGACGCACTCTTCTTTTAATCCATAATTCATTTCGAAATCGTCTGAATTTCATCCGAAACTCAAATGGAAAAGATAGAATACGACGAAGGTATAATATAGTTTATATTTCGCTCGAGAAACGCTATCATCTTTCGATTGGAAAAGACTTTCCCTCGAGATTGAATGCTGAGCGAGGGCACGGAATTTAAAGGGAAGGTGACTTTTCCATGCGAGGCTCGGAGGGTGGGTCGGAAGCTGAATTTTCGGATGAGTTCTTGCGGTCACGTTTGATACCCGTCAAACATCGGAAAATAATAGCCGACGAGTTGATTCAATTGCATTTTGATCCCCCAAATTCTCGATTAATACCTTCCATGTCAGAGATTTTCCGGAATTAGACCCTGCAGTTTTGCTTTCCACGCCAATGCCCTCGATACCGCGATGCTTTCCCAATATCAACGGGTTCTATAAGGCATTAATTTTGATGAAACATTACTTTTCAACTGATGCAGATAATCCTGGGAGAATGTGAAATCCCTCGTTTATGGATATAGGAAAGAATTCACAAATTCACAGCATGTTAACTGGAACAGTGAGGTTAGTCGCGAAACTGGAGCAAGTAGTAGAATAGTAATCCTAGAAAGCAATCCTAGAAAGAATCACATTTATAATTCGACGGTTACTCATATTACTACGAATTAGAATAATCTCCGCAATAGCACACAAAAGATAAAAGCAAAGTACCGTACATTCCCGCAGATAAGACATTAGTTAAATCACAAAAAGGCCCCCAAATCCGGGGACAGATATTACAAGATGGATACAAAAATAATCAGTGCGAATGTCTGTAACAATCGCAAGGCAATGCTTCCAGATGCAAGAAATAAAATGAGTTAATTCGATAAATTACAATTAGGACATAATTTCATATAGGCTGTACAGTATTACTATCCAGATGATGATTGATGACCTAAACTAAATTCATTGGCCGTTTATAGTTTGGGGGTCGTCTTTTAGTCTTATATGCTAAATCGATTAAACTTTGTTGAAAATGTATACCATGTCTTATCTTTAAGGACTCTTATTTGCGGAAATAAACGGTTTTACAAAATTTAAATAACGACACAACTGGTTTCTTCGTTGCAACGTCATGTTCGGGTCGAAACAGGCTCTGTTGTTTTTTTAAATTTTGTGGAATTTATGACTTAGTTTGTATTTATCTTACGAGCCTTAAGATGAAGTTCCATCAAATGAATGCCGATATGATTGAATCTCTGCAATATTACTTAAATATTAATCAGCATGAGTGCTCTATATTGGACGTCCAGGCAATGCTTGTTCTTTCCATTAAGTAATTCACCAGCATATCATGAGTTTTCATTGGTTTACTTCATAAAAGACAGACCACACACGTGCACAAAAATAGTTTTTTAATGTAAAAATCCCTTTAAGAATTGCGAGGAATTGAAACCATGGCAAAGAGACAGAAATTAACTCGGATTTCGCATTCGAGGAAAAATGATTAGCCAACGAGGATTCTGCAAAGAGAGAAAAAAATCCTTCATGGCCAGTATTGGATTTTCAATTAAGCGAAATAAATCACGCCGCTCATGAATGTCACGCCATCATTAATTATTTCGCAAAATTTCCGCACCGCGTCTCATTCGATTGGACCACTTCCAAACACAACAGCAGATGAGAGGAATGGAGGAAGGGAAATAAAGATAGGGAGCTAAAAGGCTATAAAAACAGCGAACATCTGTGCAAAGAAAGAAATGGTCTCATGAAATTTGGAGCACCTAAAAAACAACCGCAAATACTACGTGTATAATAATATATGGAGTAAGAAAATAATTACATTTTCATTCTCGATAAAATATGTACAATTATGTACATTTAGAAGATGTGTAGTAAATAAGAACCTGAAAATTTCTTAAAGTTGACTTCTTATAAATTATAGGGAACTAAATGTTGAACAAAACAATTTATTGTAAGAAAAACACTTATACACTAATATCCAGAAACTTGTACAATTCCACACTATTTAACTTGTAGAAGTTTCTGAATATTATTGTAAAAGTTTACTTGTTAAAATAAATTGTTATGTATGATGGAATTCCGCCACGTATCTTTGATGTAAATTAATTTAGAAATGTTGAAGTTAAATACAAGATTAACAATCCTGTTTCACGTATATTTAATGGACCATACCGATTGGTGACCATTTAAAAATATTGTTAAATTGACAAAATGCATCGTGAAATGAGGAAAAGGCTGTTAATTTGTCATTAAATAAAGCCAATATTCGTGTGAGCTGCAACACGAACAAACATACATGCGGGGGATTTTGCATTTCAGTGTGTACAAATATTTGAATTTCTGTACTTCACGAAAAGTTCATAGTTGCATAGCATTGCAATCCATTAATTTTCCCTTTAGTTAAATCTCTACAACAACTACAAGGTTATCAAACTCAACTCATTTAACAATTTATTTAATTCAACGGATTCGCCTCTTAATTCCACTGTATTCCACGAGACAAGGGAAAATCCCTCGCAAACTAATGAGATTTCATGTCAAATATTCTTTACTACGAAAAAAATTAATACACTAATGAAAACATGTAATGTGTAGGAGAGGAAACGCTAAAGAAAGGGGCGCCAGCTTTCGTAGAAGTGACGGATATTAAAAGGTTTCTCATCTTGAAGGACTACGGAAAAATTCTCCGCGGTTGTAAATATGTACAAGCGCATGTCCGGAGACCATGACGTAAGCAATTGCATCGACGAAGAGATAGCATATCCAGAATGATAACCGCTGCATGTAGAAAAAGCAGTTCATTTATCTGATTACCATAAATCTCAAGTGGAAAGAGAGAAAGACGAAAATTTCAATTTCACATCTTTCAAAAAAATCTCTTCAAGGATTTTGAAAAAAATTAAGATTAATGTGTAATGAGGAAGAAACTATATTTCTAGAGGATTCTGAGACAATTTCGTCGTTTAAAGCTCAAAGAACATACAAACTAAAATCTTCGAAAGTGAAATAGTTGAGATTTAACCGGGAACAAGTAGGGAAGAAAATAATTATTGGCTAGCAGTATTACACGAAGAAGCCATGTATTTATCTTGAATATCGGTAATCTCCCGCTATTTATACTGTCTGACAACTCCTATTTCAACGAAAAATTATTAAGTACTCGAAACATCATCCTACAAATCGCTATTTTACTTTCTAACATTCCTCTAATCGCATATTTAATCGTATATTCATGTGTGAGCGGAAATTTCCACAAATTATATCGGAGTCCATCTTAATCACCTTTTTATCTGCCCCACAGATGACTGGAATTGTGAATAATTTAACCAAACGAAGATGAGCCTGTACGAATAAAAATATACGAAAATTTATGCAAAATACTTCGACCGAGATGCTTGATTCTGATGAATACTTTATCATCCTGAAGTAATTTCTTAATCATCGCTTTCATACCACCCAACTTTCAAAGTCTTACATCGTTGTTATAAATAAATCATTATAAATTTGCTAAGCGGCCAAGTGGCACACGACCAAATAACATTTATAAATAAATAGGTAAATAAATAAGTCTTAGAGAATGAATCCAAACATACTTGAAGTATCGAGACTATAAAATACTGTTGAATTAAGGGTTTGTTTTTAAGTAGGATCGAAAACACTATGACCCTCGAACCAACTTATACCTGAGTGTGCATTCAAGTCAGTGAAGTATTCAGCCTGAAGACCGGCTTGAATCTCAAGGCTTCTGACAATAGCAACCAAACCTATGGTCTATTAAATTTCTTCTTCTTTTTCACGGTTGAGTAGGGGTAGCAAGAAAAATGCACTCCTTTAGAGCATGGAGAGGTAGACCAATTATAGGAGAGTAGATTAAAAAGAATTATCAGTAAACTCGGCGACTTTATGCCCATTATCTCCTTAAAGTTCCGTAAGATATCAGCCTCTCTCAAATCTACGTTCCATAGTGTAATATACTGCTTTTCTTATTCTTAAATACAGAATCGGTAAGTGGTACCGTATATTTCTGCAAGTAAGATAATAAAAAAGCCCCCAAAATCCGAGGTCGTCTCGTAGGACGGATCCAAAAATATTACATTGAAATTTATATAAAATAAAACCATTATAAAATAAAGCAAATCACTCATAATTCTGCATACACTACGCAGTATTATTATCCAGATGATGATTGCTGATCTAAACTGCATTCATAGGCTGTTGATAGTTTGAGGAACACCTAATAGGATACATGCAAGCGAAAACTAAAAAACTTAGACGAAAATTTATACCTAGTCTCTTCTGAAGGTCGTCTTATCTGCGGAAATATACGGTGATTAGAACCTTCCCATTTAGACTCGTCAATAGACTACTAAGATCCAATCAACCCTTAATAATGACGTTTAGTCCCTTGGGGTCATTATTAATATTGTAAGATGTTCTCTGAGCCGTAAAGATAAATTTCATAGACTATAGTAGAGGGAGATGAGGCTTACAAGGCAAGATGAGGAGTGAGGTCCCTTATTTTCTTTAACGTATTCAGGTACATACATTCCATAAATTTCAACAGATGATATCGCAACCCAAACGTCTAACTAAAATCGGACGACAATAAAAAGAAACCCAATCACTACAAAACCCATAACCATAAAAACACGCAAAAACCCGGATCGCAACAGCGGAAAATACTGCGGTAACAACGTTATCCTCAGGGCGCTCCCCACAGCACGGCGGAAGGGAGTCTCGGACGAGATGATGAACGAGGAAAAAGCAGATAAGGAGGATGAAGGGGAGAGAGTTTAAGGAAAAAAGGGAGAGGATCGGGAGAAAGGAGTTTTGAGGTAGCGTTTTGGGGCGGTCGATGGAGGTTCCTCAGTACATCGACCGGCCCTAAGCAGCGTAACATTGAGGAGAGGAGATAAGGAAGTGCGAAGGAGGACAGGAAGTCTTGATGAGCGCGGTGGGGACATTTTTTGTCCCGAAGAAAGGAAGCGTTATGTACATTGGTCTCGGCTTAAGTCTGCTTCTCGCAGATAAGGAGTGTGGGGAAGGTAAAGGGAGGAATTAATGCGAGGAAAAGAGAGGATGTGCCTTGGGGAGAGAGTGTTACGAGGGGCTCGCTTTAAGATTCCGATTGTAGCTGGGCCTCCATTTTCGCGCCCGAGAAAGAGTGGTAAACCTGGAGCACACACTGTACATAATGAATAAACCCTTGCGGTGGAGTGCGAATGCAGTGACATCTAATGAAATACGGAGATGCCAACGGGGGTTACTGCACTACATTCATGCCTGTAATAAAAATCGGAGTGAAGTTCCTATGTTTATGGCTTCATGTTTCCTTCCTCCGATGAATATTCAAAATGTAGTTAAATTGCAGGATGATTAATAGGTCTACTCTGACAATTAATGGATTTCTAATGAAAATTGACCGACTAAAATATTTAAAAATTTATGAATTAAACTAATATAACACTAATGCGGAATTGATACTTTAAATATGCATTTATTAGTATCAAATAATCAAAGATGAGACATTGGCAAAAAGCAAGAGTTAGGAATACCAGGAATATTTCCAAAATATACATAACGAAGACTTAAGAAAATAATAGGCAAGGATCCTCAGGTTTCGCAGCAATTATCTGTAAAACAAAGCTAAATTCTACCGATTCTGATGTGAAGTCTTTACAATATTTCAAGAGAATACACAATCAAAACGAATAAAAATAGAGGGAAAACGAATAAAAATAGAGGATGAGATTACAACGGTATTTTTGGTGATGATTATAAGTTTGCACGAATGTACAATATGCATTGGTTAGGATGGCTATCAAAAATAACATATACTGTTGGTAGGTAATGAACAGACTCATGTAAATCGTCAACTAACGTCATAGGGATTTAATGGAAGAATATTAATATAGCAAACACAAACAAAAAAATTCAACTAATTGAGTGATTTCATTGCACCATAAATGTTTCTTGTGCAACTAAAAGTTTTGTTTTTTTTTAATATTAATTGCAAAACGTTATAGGTATAGTAAAGATAATTTTCGGTAAAGTCATTCAATACTTTCGTAACTCTGAAACTCAAATGATGTTGCAGTTTTCATGAAACAGTAAACTGGGCTGAAGAAAAGCTCTGAATCACACGACTATAATCATTACAGCTTACATTCAAAGACGGTTGAAAGATATGGTGGCAGTTTAAGTTTTAATTGCCAATATTTATCAGTTAGTATCTGAACATCCTCTCCTTTAACACTGTTACATCTAAAACTAGTGATGGCCACCATTGGCAACCTTGCACAATATATATTGGTAATATTTGCAAGTGGTCTCATACATAGAATTTAAGATTAACTGGAATGCCTTCTATCATCATTTTAGAAGAATCATTCTTCCACAAAATATAAAATACGATCCCTCTCATGAGAAAATTAAAAATATTTTTTTTTATATGATACCAATGCGATTTATGAACTTCATTTCGAGATGATTTCTGACTTCTAATACATCCCCATGCAACCATATTACTCCGCTCGAATTTCCCAGAATACGATCATCTACGAGTGGCATCCCATGAGGAGACACCCCCCTGAGAACCGCGCGTTTATCATTTCTACCCGGAAATAATGCTTGCGCCGCTTAAATTTTCCTGACTTGGCGTCGGAAGCCGAAATGGAAGACTTGAGATAGGCAAAAAAAACCATTTCAAGACGACCAAAATTATGACATAACGTAAAACAGTTTAAAGTCAGGGCAGGGAGGAAAAGGATGTGGTAATGAAACGCAGGAGTAGGATATGAAGAGGAGAAATGGATGAAAGTGTCCCCGCCATATGACACGGACCATGATTTCGACGCCTTTAACATTCTGCACTGCACCGCTCTTCCCCTATCACTCAACCAGCTTCAGATAGTACGTCAGGGTCTTTAAAGTGAGACAGTAAAGGGGACGTCTAAAGTAAATATGATCGGGACATCAGGAACAACATAGATCAGGGATTCGTAACTTCATACTCTGAGCCTACCAGCGCTACCGCCAGCACCAATATGAATACGATTTTTGTATTCAATTAACCATATTTTATGTTGTCTGAGAAAGCAAGAACATTGTGGCTACACCATAAATTACATCGGATAAAAGAATACGTATGGCTATCAAGATATAGTTTGAGTAGCAGTCAATCTTTTTCCAAGTGAAAACAATGATACTCGTTAGCTTTATTACTTATAAGAGTTAGTTACTCTAAGTTACTATAAGTAATAGAAGCTTTTATTGCTAATATAAAAGTAATAAAATTTGGGATATGAAAGAAATTTTAAAATTTTTACATTGAAATTATATATGTTTAGGTATCTCACAAGTTTATCAACGCGGAAAGTAGCAAATTCGCAAATTTATATAAGAAAAAGATTTTTTCAATCTGTGACAGTAATTATTTTACTATTAAATATATATATAAAATATTACTTTATTAGTCTTTTCTCCTAAGATTTCACTTATTTCATGAAATGCATGTTGTGTATCCGAAATGCAGTACTGCAATAAATTCTCAGACTAATAACAACGTTTTTCTCTTTCATCCCGATACAAATCACCGACCTTGATGATATATGCATAGGCTACCCTCGCAATTCCATGTTACTGGGATCGAAAATCGCTTTTAGTAGGTTTTATAGTCTTAAGGCTTATTTGAGAGAGTCTTCTTGTATCGAAATTCGTCCAGAGTAAAGTCTACGTTATTACAATAGCCTTGGGCGATCAGCTAGGTAAAACACACTAAATCCACACAACTGGTACCCCAAGTATTACTAACTTTACCGAATATCACTGTTCCTCCTGTTCCCAAGAGAAAAAGCTGGCTCAGGAGATTGAAAACTGAGGTTTGAAACAACTATTGAGCATAGGCAAACAAGAAACCTTAACTACACGGCCTCGTCATAGGCAATCATGGGACTTCAACAGTCTCACAAGGGTAAATACGAGTAAAATACTAAAACGTGAGAAATTACAACCTGTCTCTGGCTGGCCAAATTCTGAAGCCGTTCTCGTACAACTCAACGGGCTACAGTCTCTCAAGAGAGAGAGAGTTAGAAAACGAGAGGTGAATTAACGCGTCGAAAAACATTCCCCATTCCGAATTCGAGCATGAAATCTCAGCGTTGAAGAGTCACTCCACGGAGCTGCTCCTGACAAGTACGGATGGGCGAAAGGGAGGTTATGATGGCAAAAAAGGCGAGAGAGGAAGAGATGCGAAAGCGGACGGAGTGAAAGGATTACGGAGGGAGGTGAAGAGGGATGGGCACATGAGATTTGGAACTTCCCAAGGGGACCTAAATCAATGGCGACCTCGTTCCCTCCCGCAGCCCTGATTTCGAATCCTCTGAGAGTGAGCCCCTCCCACTTTTGCCCTTCCCACGGCGGGGACAATCGGCACCGGTGGAGGATAATGTGGTGTCCTACGGCGGAGATAGGGCCAAGTGATTAAAGGGGGAGGAGGAAATGTATAAGGCCGGAAAGCGCCTTCCTCATGCCCGTCGCGATTGCCTCATATAGAAAGTAATAAAATATCTCTCGGTATATAAATGAGCTCAAATGAGCAGCGGCTATGTTTCTGACGTGGAAGATGAGATACGGACCGCATTAAGGGGACAATAGAACGGGGATCTACCTCCTCCTGAGAATAAACAGGATATTATTTCGAATTTAAAAACTTCCCGGTGATAAATGAAGTAGTAATGTATTGTAACTGAAAGGGAATGCCTCCAAGATTAAGAGAATTGATATATATTCCCATAAACCAACATAAGAATCTTTATTGAACCACCATCAAAGAATCATATTCAGATGATGTAGTATTGCAGGTAAACCCAGGTAGTCATAATCTTATTTAGTGGTCTAGTAAAGAGTCATTATTTTTTAAATTTAGTTTTGAGAATCATATTCATTTTGAATTCATATTCATATCATAATATATTGCATGAACTATCATCGGAACTAATATCAAAGAATTTAATTACTTAGCCCCTCGTCTAGATGGTCTCTCAATAGGATATTTCTGAGTATTCTATCAAGATGGCCCGGAAAGTGAAAGATTCCAGTTAAAGCACCGGCCTCGTCACATTTTCACGACCGATTTTCCTAGGAACATTTTCTAGAAACAAGCCTCTCCTTGCAAAGTCACCTTAAAGAACTTTTTCCTTGAATTTAATTATAGTATATTTTTACTCTCGGATACTTTCTTAACCAAAAAATTCATAAAAGTATGACTCGCATTAAAAGAAGAAAGGGTAAATCCTAAATTTGTTTTGATTCATTTTCAGTTCTGAATCATAAATTCGTACAATTCCATGCCAGCTTCAAAACTGAAAATATTATCGGGTTATCAATAGATGGTAATATAAAATTAATTAACCTGATAATATCTGATTTGTGCCGATACCGGTCGTGTTTCAAATACATGAGTGGAAAAGAGTATTTGTAATTTTAAAATCAACAGTTTCAGGCGACGTCTTGTGGAAATACGTCATGATGAAAATAACAAAATTTGTACTTTCTCCACAGTATTTATTATAAACAATAAATGGAAATAAGACACGACTAGTTTCAGAGATTGATGATGGAGATCAATCTCTGAAACTAGTCGTGTCTTGTTTCCATTTATTTTTTATAATAAATACTGTGGAAAAAGTACAAATTTTGTTATTTTCATCATTTGTAATTTTATTCTTACGATTCTATTGATAAGGATTTCGACTACGTAAAGTCTGTCATAACCCATTTTATCCTCGGTTATTTTTAAAAGAGTAGCCGACAAAAATAAACGAACTTATGCCATCCTAGAGATATATTCATCGGATATATTTCACTTCCAAGATCCGTCCGTTCAATTTGGTAGAGCGGAAGAATACATTCTCTCTTTTTTCTTACATGTTGGCTTCATCTTCCGTTTAATTTAGCAAAAAGAGAGCGCGTGGATCGAAAACCAAGATTAGATAGGCCACCTTACATAAAGATACCAAAGAGTGAATTAGACTCTTTGACTGATTGCCTTCCGCGGGAATTCCGGTCGAATTCCTTCGGCATCAGACTTCAATTATTCCCTCAAAGATGGACCCTTTTGGGAGGGGAGGCTATCGAGAGATATCGACCCTGAAACTTTCAATCCGAATTAATCGCTGGCAGGGTGCGAATCTGCAGAAGAACGGAGACCCTGACGACAATAGGGTCTCATAAGCCCCAAAAAGGAAGAGTAAGGGGATTAATGGGTCGGATGGCAGAAAAAATGGAGGGAGGGAAGAAAAATGAGTTATCCGAAAAGTGAGCAGGAGGGAGGGCGCGGAGGAATTTGGATGGAGGGGCGAAATGGAGAGGAAAGGCAGTTCGTGAGATATACGACGAGATAGGGTTATCCCTGGATCGTTAGGAATGCTTCACATAGGTGACGTATATATTTCGGGCCAGGGTTAAACGTCTCGTTTCAGCATATCCCTTAGAGTTCATGTTTCACAATAAATATACAAGATTTACGTTTGCCAGTATTTCATGGTTCGAAGAACGTATGTAGTTCATAGTTCAAAGAGCATATTCGAGATGCAATAGGAAAGATGAATGTAATGAAAAGATTAGCTAGTATATAATACAGGATATTAAGTTTCTTAATATATAAAATAGAAGTTACGTTGGATAGTATTTCATGGTTCGAAGAACAAATTTAGTTCATAGTTCAATGAGCATATTCGAGATGTAATACGAAAGACGAATAGAATTAATAGATTAGCTAGTATATATGATATAAGATATCCCTTAAAGTACAAGTTTCACAATAAAAAGATAAGAGTTACGTTTCACAGTAGTTCATAGTTCGAAGAACATATGTAGTTCATAATTCAAAGAGTATATTCGATATGTAATACGAAAGACGAATAGGATGAACAGATTAGCTAGTACTTAGGATTCAGGATATCCCTTAGGGTTCAAGTTTCAAAATAAATTCATAGGAGTTATGTTTAACTGTAGTCCATCGCTCAAAGAACATATATTCTAGATACAATGAGCAAATCGAATTGAAAGCGAATATTCGCTAAGTGTACGATGATGGGTTCTCCATCGAGAGTCAATGAAATCGTTTATATTTCCCTTATTCTAGTCTCGAATACTGCTGCGCAATTTGCAAGTAGGTTCAATATCAGATGTAGAGATGGTCCACCGTAGCGCAGCTCGTTTCGTTAGAGGAGATTTCAGGTTCAACAGCAGCGTTACGGCTATAATAGAATCCCTCGAGAGGAGTTTGCTCAAGATGGCAAGATCTGATTATCGAATAAATCCTCTGGAAAAAAGTCTTCGATTCAGAAGTTTCAGATGAAGTAAATGAAATCATAGTATCACTTAAGAATGAACGCGATCTACGAAAAACGTCATAAGGAAGTAATCTGTTCGTTTTTTGAAGCTTCTGTTCGTTTTTTCCGCAGATTATTAAGCAATCGTCAAAATAGTTTTTTCTGGTCGTTTTATCCATAGTCTATTAGAGAAGTTAACAGGGTAGGTTAGATTAAGCTGTTGGTGTTAATACATCCACTGTCACAGGAACCCTGAAATATCATGGATGACCTCTGATGATATATTTCTTAGTTTTCAATTGATATTAGTATTGATATAATTGAAGATATATGTAGTTTTTGCTCTTATTGTAGTTATTGATCGATTCTATTGTTGATTGATTAATCGTAAAGTGTATTGTGTACGAGAGGAGTAGCTTCCACCAGACTTGCGTCTAACTACGGGAAATTGGTAAATAAATAAATACGCCGATGACGGTTCGCAGAATATTTCTTTTAAAGTATCTAAAATGTCTTCCCAATGGGGAGGGAATACGCAAAACCATACAACCTCTTTACGACACCCTCAAAATAAACTAAATTTCGCATCTGAAGTATGAGATGCTTTTCGCAACGGAAAATTTACGCAATTAATTGCCGTAAACATGATCTCCCTTCCCGCTCTCGGGGCTTAATAGATGGTTATGGACCTCCCTCTGTGATTTATGTTCGAATACTCTATTGATGGAGCTGTTAACATTCAATGCGACGGTCCAGACGTTTAATACCGCTCGACTAAACAGATATAAATGCTGGGGAGGGTGGCGGTGAGACCGGGGGAAATGGGGGTGTCTTGGGGGTTGAAAGGAGAGGAGACAGTTGGGTGATTAGGGCAAGGGAACGACGGTCCCTATCCCATTTATAACACCCCCAATTTGGGGCTGGTGCTCCCTTTCAGGTCCCTTGAGAACAATAATGGTAACTAAGCAACTGGACTCTGTGTCGCATTTGAGGTGCTTCGCCAGAGACGGATGCATTCAAAGAGGCAGACTTGCTATTCCTCCTCAAAGGATAAGGAAAAAACCGTCCTTGTATTCTTACGTGGATTCGGATTATCATAACCTGTGTAATGCTGCTTTTGTCTGTACAGAAAAATCGTTTTTGTGAATACTCAAGTGTGTGATCGGAACTTTATAACGAAAGCCTCTCGCACTATATTTCAATGCTATTCTTAATTGTTCTGGCATGATACCCAGCTGAAATAAAGAGAAAATATTATAATTACGTACTTTCATACTGTATTTATAAAGAATACAAATATGGGCAAGGACTTGCTCACTCAAATGAAGTAAGGAGATGTAGCAATGAAAATAATGCCGTAAAAATTAAAGGAAAAAAGTTAACTCGTTTTTATTATCTAACGATCATTGTTTCGAGCCCTGAAAAGACGTGAAGCATTAACTACAAGAAACTTTTATAAAACATATCGTGGTGCCGGTTAAAATTTATTCATTTCTTTCTTTATTTTATGGAGTCAAACTACAGTGTCGTGTCTGAAGTAATAAATAGAACAAAATAATGGCATTAACTTTATTTTAATTCATACAAAATTATTCCGTCAGTTCCAAAGGTAAAAGGAGTTTCCAGTAAAAATTCAAGTAAAATGCTGAATTGAAAATATCGCGAACTTTTGACATTTGAATTCAGCTCTCTTCTTGCTAAGATGAAATAAAAGAATATTTTTGGAGTCAGTTAACATTATGAATATCTCATTGAGCTAACCCTAATTTTGCATATTGTAACCAAAAAACAAATGCAGTAACACTTAGTTAAAGCCTGAATGGAAATTTAATACCACACGTTTCGGTGAAAGAGAAAAATTATGAAAGCATAAAGCTACTCCGTTATTTGAAAAAGAAATGTAGATGAAAAAGATGACAGCACAAAGAGATAAATAGCCAAAGAGTGCTTTAGAAGAAAAAATGATTAGCAACGAGGGTTTTGATGAAAATATAGGAGTTCGAGAATCTGTGGAGTGTCGTTGTACGGGTGTGAATCATAGTCTACGAGAGAAAAATCAAAGAGCATTTTAGTCTTTGAAAAGCGATGTAATGTATATTTACTCGGAAATAAAAGCAAGTGAGAAAATCCTTAATACAGTGGAAGATTAAACAGCGCTCACAGAGTAGAAATAGATAGAATGGATAGAGTAAATAATGAGGGAAATTTACAAAAGGAGTGTTAGATAAAAGGAATAGGGCACCGTAAGGGCTTTAACGACAAAGTAAAGGGAGCGGTGATTTTTAAAGGATACAACAAACAGCTCTAGGCAGTCCACTAAAAGGTGCAGATCTCAAAGCGTGCTGTGGAACCACGCTTTGAAGATGGATCTCTTGTTTATATTGCTCGAGTTTATTTTGCCAAAGAACGGGGCTTTACCCTGGATTAGCGTCGACATCATTTACAGAACTAATTTACGTTGGCTCATTCTAATTACAATAAAATAAGCGTTAAGGGATTATGTTCTCTTGTACCTTAATTTCATTAAGCTGAGGCATTAAATGAAATACGATAAATTTTTAATATACCTCAATAAAATTATTCCACATGCATCAAAGAGATGATTAGATAGAAGTTCAATCTACGTTTTTATTCAGAATATTCTGAAAGCAGTCATTGGCGTGTGGTAGAGGTTTATTTACACCAATATTACTATCAAACTCTACAGTTAATTTCTATTATTATTTGCGAAAAAAGTCCATAAGTAATCATATATCTTAGTGAATATTCTTTTCAAAGCTGAAGAATGACATGGAAATTAATAAATTTTTAATTTAACTCAATGCTAATACACCACGCACACCAAAGAAAAGATTACAGGGAAGTCAAATCTTCATATTTATTCTGAAAGTAGTAATTGGCGTGTGCTTGAGGTTAATTTGCACCAAAATTACTATCAAATTCTTTAGTTAATTTCCATTAGTCTCTTTGAAAAAAGTTCATTAGTAATCATATATCTTAGTGAATATTCTTTTCAACTTTTTATAGATTTTTCTCAGAGCTTTCGCTCGCTATTGACAAGAATCACAGCATCATCTACTTCGTCAATGACATCTGTCAGGTTGAATTGTTCGAGAAACTTCCGTCGGAAATCTGATTTACACTCCAGAAGCGAATGCCACCCGAGGTACTTGATCATTGCCGGAACAATGCAATGGGAATGGGACAATGAAATCTATGCTAACTAGCTTAGCATCTTCACCTTTGATCAACTCTGAATCTGAGACCAAATTTATATCAACACATGTACTGTGCAAGCAGCCTTTCGGCTTGTCGCAGGGGGTACATGCACCGTGATTCTACTTCACAAATCGATTACTTTCGAGAACAGTTTGCGGTGAAAATGATTTCGTGAAGCGACTTGTTTTATATACATTTTTCTCGCCTTTCTAGCAGTATCAGAACGGACTATGTAACGGGATGATGCATAGTATCGGCTAGACTCTCTGAGAACGTACCTTCCCTATATTAAATTTTGATAAAATTAAGCCTTTGTTTGAATGTTCTTTCTTCAAGATTCTCATCCTGAGGTATCTGAGTAACATTCACTGATTTATCGTAGCAAATCTTTTTAAAAGATAAAAGCCTCTCGTTGCACATACCTTTCCAAATTCTCTATTACAGTACATATGCCGGTAGGGTCCCATATACTATATGCATACTCAAGGTGAGTCTGCTTCAAGTAGATCCCAAATCACTTTGTTCAAGCTATAACTAGTGGGCCTCTTATCCTAAATTTCTTCTAGTCCAATTGATTTATCTTTGCATTTGATTAGCTTTTCTAGTTTCATTTCGAATAAGCTCTCCGAAGGATAAAATAATAACACAATAAAACGCCAATTGTAACTCCTAGGGAATGATAGTGAGGCACGAACTCAAATGGATATTCTTAAGTTTGGTATGGTATGAATCAACGACAGTGATGGCTACGTACTTATCTAAAATCAAATCAAGTACTGAATAATTGTCCTTACCTGATATACCGGAGAAGATTAAAAGAGACCAAATGCTTGGATACTAAAATCCTAATCTGATTTATTGACAATTCTTAAGAGAGACACGGATAGTAGATATGATTAAATACATTAAAGAATTATCTTCTGGAATGCCAAAATTTCACTTTTTGGCTTGGTTAAATATATTTAAGAATGTTTTATACAGGAAAGTGAAATAAAAATGTTATTATTATTATTATAGATGGTATTTCCGGATCCTTCGCATAGACAAAACCCTTGCGATAACCTCCAGCTTGAGTCAATTCGTTCCAATAGAACTTACATAAGCTTTCGCTGAAGATTTCATCGAATCGGGGTAATAACCAATTCATCGCAGAAGAAAACTTTCCAGAGGGGATAAGTTCATCTCCGTGATCCTCTTCATCATAAGTTGCCCAAAAGTTCAGCTCCAGAAGGAATTTCTCATCGGCATCCGTCTGCTGACAAATGCCGAAAGAGCATGATTTCTTTTCGGTGGCGCCAAAACGCATTTCCCAAGGGGAAACAAGAACAAAGTATGCGCGGAAATCTTCGCGGACAAAGAGGCGCTGGATGTGATTCATCTGCGGAATGCGTTGAGGGCAATTCAATTCGGGTGACGGCGAGGAATTAATCGTCCTATTCCAGCACGTGGGGCAGAGGACGAGAGGAACGGATCGTTAAAGGCTCGGCTGAGAGAGAGAAAGAGCGAGACCCTTGCGCCCGGAATAGCCCTTACCCGCATACCTCCGCGACCTGCGGGATAACTACATTGTCTGAAACGGTCGCCGTCGTGAAATGCGCCCGAGACGCGATCGCTGAAATTTCCGAGGATTAGCATTAGCGTCGGAATTCCGAACGGAACCGGCGACTTTGAGTTCTTTCACACTCGAGTACCTCATGGAAACAGTAAAGGAGCAGTGCTAAGGTTATGATAAAGTGGGAGGGATTTGCTCTAAGTAAGAAAAATACCTTTTCAGTAAATTCATCGCTACAGAAGGTTCTGTAGAAGAATCAGTTTCAGTTTCAATTATAGGTAACGATGGTCAGAAACTGTGATAAAACCGTCAAAGCGTCACAAGGGAATTGTCGCTCAAACAGACGGTTTCTTGTGGTTCTCTATTCCTGCAGCGCAATGAAAAAGCTAACGGACAATACTCCGTTCCAGTTTTTCTAGCCAGTGGATACTATTCTACAAAATTAATTCCCTTACGGTGACCGAAAACGTGGGAATAAAACTGATTCATATGTTTCGTTACAAGATTTCAAAAGTGATTTCCATCTATCATACTGACTAGAAAAACTGATAACCAGTTTAGTTTTAGGTATGTTCTCGCATGTTTTTCTGTCCACTGTGAAGCATAACTTAGGCAGTGCGTTGTGAAATTTTTGGGTTACTTTTAGTATATTCTTTTAGAGCTAGATAGATTTTTCATTAGGTTTTGAAAATTTGTGTTGATATATGACGGATTGCGGAAGGCAGTTTAAATGAAAATACAAATTCAGCCTGTCCTTTGGATAACAGGACTCCAAAGCAGTTGTACATAACAAGGAATTTAGTTGACGAAGAGCTTTTCTTGTAACAGCTATGGATTCGAGATAAAATACACTAAGCAATGATGCAATGAACGCGATATATTCCAAAAAAATTAACAAAAATTCAGGTTTCTGAAAATCGAAAATTTTACCGTAGGACGATACAACACTTGTCTAAATTGCAAAAGGATATAATAACGCTATTATAACACACAAGAAGTTCGTGAAACTGAGTGCGCCACATTATATTGAAAACAACAAGTGCATTTTATTAATTAACTATCCTAAAATTAATATGACTTTACATCGCTTCGAGATAGAATACGGTCGAAATTTAACCACATAACATTCTCATAGAATAATTTATAATTGGCATGCTTTGCCATGGATTTTTGGTCACCAGGTAACTTTAAGCAGATGTCAATTCGTGGAAGAAACTGGTTGATTAAAATTTTCTCAAAAGATTTTAAAATTTCCTTTTATCTATATCATTACGTTTTCCGAATGATTAGTAAGCTATTGGTTGAAAACCAATTCATTCCCATTTCTTAATTTTTTTCTATCAAATGAAAGTATTTTTACATAATAAGCGCAATATTATTCTAGCTTTTATGATAAAATCATACGATTTTTCAATGAACACAGATTAATCATTGACTATGACTCTGATATTTCTACTGGTTGGGTAAATTTTGTTAATTTTGGGAAATTCCGGTTACTCCTTTCAGATAATAATTAGTAACAAGAAACAATGTATTAAGATTTCGAGAAAACTTTACTATTTAAAATTTGAACTATTATTTTGGACAAAATATGACTCCAAGTAGTCAAATAATCGTCTCTCTTTCCAACTGAAATCAGAAAGAACTCGCGGAGTACCTCTTATATAAGCGAAAGGAATAGTCGGTAAGAACCGCAAATAAGCTCGTAAAAAAGGACCGGAAAAGCATCGAAATGGTGATTCACCTTTCGAGCCTTCTAGAAAGAAAAGTCATGCCTAATAATTAAAGCATAAAAGTATCATTAATCGTTGATAATGGCACTTTAAGAATCGCAGAATAAATATCTAATTCTAAACCATTGAGAATAGCCACAATAGGTGCTTGTTAGAAGGGAAAAAATTTCAAGGTTATGGCATAATTTCTTTGCTTTATAAGATATTTAATTCAAAAGGATATTTTTCCGAGAAAACCGTAGCAGTGAAAATTACTTTCGTGCAAGGCCCAAGATAAAATGTCGTGATCAAGCCTATGGCATACTTGAAATTATTTAGTTGCTAAAATATTATTATTTTTTTATCTCGAGAGTCTCGATATTAGCTATGCTTATATATTTCAGAATTATGCATTATAATTATATTTTCCACTTCCAAATTGAGTATTTTAAAATTAAAAGTTGCAAAAATGAACTGCAACATAATTCAGGTAATAATCCACGATATTCACAACATCGTTATAGAAACTGGAATAACTAAACCTTAAGATTACTTTGAAAATTTTCAAGATGAACGATACTACTCGTATATAGTTACAGACATACTACAGATATGATACAGACATAATACTTTATCTTCCTAGATTAGACATCTTATTTGAAAGTAAAATTTTGACAATCAGCTACTGATTTCGAGATTAGAATAGATTTGGGACTTTAGATGATTAGTGGTCATAATAATTAAAACCAGATTTCATTAGATACAAGCAGCAATCAGAGAGAAAATGTAGTCCCAATGCGACTGATAATCTCTGTCCCTTAAAAGAATTCACCTAAATTAAAATTAAGGTCACAGATAAGATGATAAGCTCGGAAACGATAAAACGTAACTTGGTAGCGATAGATCGCTTGAGTGAACATATAAAAAAAAACCACAGCTCTAGGCAATTGATGAAGTATCCCCGACGAATAGACCTGCTCGCCACGAAATGGCTGTGGGAAATACGCTCGAGGAAATAAGGAGCAAAAAAATCGCTCGACCACTGCAGTGGGAAATATCTTTTAGCAGAATACGACACTTGAAGTGAATGACACCCGTTTCGGCCGAGAATCAAGAACGAGCAGTACAAGTACGAACAGTGGTATAACATAAATGACTTTCGGTTATGAAATTAGGGCATGGAAACTTCAAAGCAAGTTCATGGCGTCTGGAAAAATTCCAACACGCATGAATGGATCATCTTCGAACAGACCGGCGAAGACACACTTCTACGATTCACATACGAAACGCTACAAATATGTAACACATTGTAAATAGTGGGTCGATACGAGAGAAAACTGAAATAGTTCATCTACGTCACTTTTCTCCGCGATTGAGAACTAAAAACGAAGCTCAGCCATGGGTGATGATATATATGATTTATAAAAGCGATCTAGGCTGTCTTCAATTACAAATTTCTACCGATAATCAATAGCTCGCACCATAAATTAACTCAACGGCAATCAGCAATGTTACTAAATAGCATAATAAAGGTGATAATTCGCAATAAATGTGCCTGTCACCAAACGAAGTCCGTGTCAAGTGCAGACTGCAATTATTACTGGCTCAACAAGGTATCAAACCAGGAATATTTGCTTTTGGAAGCAACCAAACTAGATTCATCTCCGGAGAACACCGCATTAAAATGGCGGACAGTGACAGAATGAATTTCACTTGAGTGACACAATTCCCATCCTCGTGACAGACTGTCACCTAGACAATTCAACCAACCATATTGATATTCTTCGCGTGAAATATCGTACCGCATCGCCCCTACGTGGGCACGATTTTTCAACGTGGTCACGTCCGGCGTAGACATATACTCGGCAGATACAAAAAAAAGTCCCTGATATTGGTACGGTACACGTAGAGATTGGGTGTAAAGGAGAGGGAGAGACGGTGGTGAGACGGGGGTAAGGCGAGGGGAGGCGAAGTGGGTGGTCTCTTCCCTTTTATCTCCCATTGCGGAAACCCTCCCATCGAACACGGCTCTTTGGCGGGATGGACGACTCGCTCTTCCTGGACCAAACGCTCGGTCCGCAAAGCGGCACGGAGCCAACGCCAAAGATAACGAGCACCGACGGAAATTAATTAACCACCCGTCATCAATGGAAGCGTCCCCAATCGACGTCGCGCAGACCTGTGCCCGAATCGAAAGAATTTCGCCGGATGGTTTCGAAGCCTTTGTCGACGGAATCCAATTTTCAGGACGCTCCGATTCACACGCATAATAAGGGGACTACTTAGCGAACCCTTTCCGGATTATGGGAGTGGGAAAAAGGGGAGGGGGATGAATGGAGGGACGATAGGATGACACTGGTGCAGGCGAGAGTGAATGGATTCCCTGGAGAACATCTCGCGCCCGAAATACAGGTCGGAAAGGGAGAAAGGAAGATCGAAACGAGTCGATAGAGAGAGCGGACAATAAAGAGGAAATAGCGGGACGAACGGGGACGAGAGGGGGCGAAATATCGCACGGTGCAGCGGGAGATGTTCAAAGGGGGAGGGACCGGGTGCAGAGGGGCGGAGAAATGGAGGGCGACCGCGCGGCTTACGTAAGTCAGCACGCGTAGAGCGAAAAAGCGAGGGAGGAAAAGACACGTCGAAAGGTTGTTTTCCCTTTCGGTACGGCGCCAAGAGATCAATTGCCCTGAAGGTGACCTCCTCCCCAGGAGGGGGGTCTACTCACCGGCGTCGAGGCAGCGGCCTAGGCGGGAGAGAAGCAGTAACAGGAGTAGGGGAGAGAGCGGCATGGCGGGGGGGCGGCGACGCTGGCTGCCCGCGGCGGCCTCAGCCACCGGAGGCCCTCTTCCGCCGACGGCGACCGGCTCCTCCGCCGCCGACCCCTCTGCGTCCCCGCGGCGTCCCTGGCATCCCGCCGCCGTCGCCCTGGGTCCCGTCCCGGCTCCCCGGGGGACGGCGGCGGCCAGCGCGGAGGGGGTGGCACACGCCACGGCCCCCGCCACCGCCCCCGCGGTCCACGCCTCGGCTATTCTCGCGGCCGCGTAGGGTGCGCCACCAAGGCGCGGTTGTCCATGCCGCTGCCCGCGGTGTCCTCGGTGATGGCGGAGGGGGGAGGCGTTACGAGGGGAGGAACACCGGTTGTCCACTTGAAGAGAGTGCGCCAGACACGAGTACCGCTCACTCCACACGACGGCCACGCACTGGCGGAGGGAACGAGGACGGACGGGAAGAGGAGTAGTGCGGGCGGCCGCCGTCTAGGGGGCAGCACGGGCAAGGGGAGGATGGTTGTTCCCCGGGTGGAGTGGGGAGGGAGGGGGGGCAGACGGCGGGGACTGCAGTCGTGGGAAAGCGAGGCCGCGTCGCTCCCCCCACCGGAGGGGGGGAGAAAGGGAGAGTGGGGGGGCGGGAGGAGGGGAAGTGGACGGGGTCGCGGACGCCAATCGATGAGGAGGGAGTAGGGGGGGAAGGGGGGCGGGGGTGGGGGATATCGAATTGAATGTGTAGTGGATTAGGGGTGGGCTCGGGGATCCCTTTTCCCGTTCCGTCACCCCGTTTGAGAATAGACGGGGCCGGTTGAGGGTGACGGATGAAGCCGGGGGCGGCTTATTCCCTTCCGGGGTTCATTCAGTAAGCATCCACGCATCTTAACATTCTCCCCCCCCCCACCTTCTGCACTCTCCCTTGCATTCCGCTCTCGCCAACGTCCCTCGGGGATAATCTGCGGAAATGTTTCCCGCCCGACCATAATTGCGAGATTCATAAAAAAGGGGAAAGGGGTTTTACGATTCGCGGTCTTGAATCATTTAAGGGGAATGACTGAATTTCACGTACGGGGAAGGATGGCCATGGTGCTCGTGCACTTGCTATTGCCGTTTGGACTGCGTGCGATAAAAGGAAGCTCTTTTCTCGGCGAGATTGAAATCTTGCGAGTTACAATTAAAAGAGATGTTATTTCATTTTGAGAGGGAATGGGAAACTTTATCATCGTGGAGCACAAATTTAATTTTGGCGAGGACGTTTCATTTGGATGTGAGTGAGATACAAACGAACGCAAAAGGAATGTTGCTTTGGAACTGACACGCAGAAATTACGACGAGTATCCTGAGAGCGTAATCTGTCGACTGAATTGAAAATTAATCAGTAATCGGTGTTTCATTCGTATTTGATGAAAGAAGTGACTTTTCGTTGCGGCAAAAACTTAAAAGATGGAAGAATTCCAAATATTGATACATTTTATTAATGCTTCCATGTATTAATTGTGAATAAGAAAGATTATGAATAATAAATGCGAAAGGGAAAATTTCACTTGCTAGCATAGAAAAATTTGACGTGAACATCGGAAACATACTTAATATTTAACTAACAAAACACAAAGATCATACGATATTTACGACAAAATTATAATGAAGAAAATAATGACGAGCTATATTATAATAGCTAATTAAAGTTAATGATAACTCGTTTTCGCACAGTATTCATCTCGGAGTATTCATTCCTGTAATTTTGTCACCTACCATGAGTTGCAAAATCGTAATTTTGTTTTTGTCTAAATTACTGTTTACAATGAATTACAATGTATAACAAGCGTTGATAATGTGTACCATATAGAGAATACAAAAAATTACAATGTATATCCAGAATTTTTGTACTGTTTAGTATATGTAAATCCTCTTTTAGCTCCCATTGCCGATGATCAGTGAGAGATATGAAGGTGTACATTAAAGGTTGAGTCTACTATTATGGCTCATATACGATCCAAACTTTGGAAACTAGAATGAAATTCACACGGTGTTATATAGAGAGACTCGTTGCTATTTTTTTGTTTAACGTTATTGCTTAATTCTATTGATTTTTCTGTTCGGTTGTTAGAGAAAGAGACTAACCCAATGCAATTGAAGCTATTGTGTGCTATGTGATAAATTAAGAGTTATTAATGTTATAACAAAATTAATAGAGCAATAAGTCCACAAGGTTTAAAACAGTTAAGAGTTTTGTTGTTATCTTTGCAAGGATACAACACACGGGTTCATTTATTTCAGTATTTCGACTTCTAACGTTTCCTTATCTGGTGTCTGATTCAAATTCCTTCAGACAGTGTTTGTAAATTCCTTAAAATATAAACAACAGGACAAATCGTATATCATCTTCCTCTGACAGTTGCTTTTGTCACTCGCGCATCTTCCTCTCCTAAATTTTTTGAAATTAACCTTCGAAAGAGTAAGCGCTGTAAATAAATCACGGGATTTATTAATTTCGCTTCCACAGAAAAACAAACTACTGCAACTGAGAAAATCAAAATTTCTCGCTAGCTGTTCTACAAATATATCTAATTTTCTCTTTCGTTTTGAAGTAATTCAAATATCTAAAATTTGTAGATATTGATAAATAAACCATGAAAACGTTCTCATCGTATATGGTTAATATGATTAGATTGCTTGCAAGTTTGTCGTTGGAAAAAACCTTGGTTAAATTGCTATAAATGAAGCAGAATTTGTTTGGCCTTCCTTTCGCTGAAATGATTAGTCTTTTTAGGCTCCCGGATTGTCATGTGGACAGCCTTTGGTGAAAGCTGTCCCGGGTTCAATTCTCGGTGGGAGCCAATATGCAAAAGTACTTTTTCATTATGTAAGATACAGAAATTGTAAGAGTTGAATTTGAAGTCATCGGGCTGGTAATTCAATAACGCCTAAAAATTAAGAAGGCATAGAGTTGTGCTGTTTTTAGTCTTTTTCATCAGTAGAACATTTATTCTCTTTTAAGATGGACATATTTGCGTTAGATTGATTTCTCAATTTAATAAATTCATAAATTTAAAAACATCCCTAAAAAGGATTCCGATTATAATGCTAGGCACTTTAGTTAGCCATTACGATTTCCAATGACACTTCTTCAAAAGTAAACTTTCAAGCAATTTTATTTAATTAATATTACTGTATTGATATTTGAATGCTAATATGTTTTCCGATTGCTATTTTTGAAAACTTGTAAGTTGAACTTTAAAGTATTAAAAAAAAATTAATCTTTGAAAATTTATGGGGCCCCAGCTTTGTTACGTAATAATAAAAATGGTTCAGGTGAGATCCTTAAACTCAATTCTTGATTAGCCATTGAGTATTAAGCTATTTTCCTTTAAGAAACACCTGAGGTTTTTCTTTCCACCGAAACTGTAAATTTAACTAATTTAGGCTCAAAATAACTCTCGAAAGATTTACCATGCCATTACCTTAGAAACATACAAATAGAATTTGAAAACTGATCATTACAGTGTATACACAGACGTTACTGCAATAATCAGGTATAAATGTTGTCATCCGCTGAATATAACGCGTTAGTTAAACCTCGCTTGAATTTTCCTGACAGCATAGCTCTGGCTGTAAGAGACAATGAATTAAAGTTGCTTTTTTGATATTCAACAAGGAACTTCGATATTTTTCCCCTCTAACGAACATATTTAACATCGGTTACTCAGTAAACCATCCACAGTTTGATTATGATTTTGTTTGGCATTTCGTAAGATAAGATTTTAAGATATAGAGAATTATATTATCCATAACGCCGAAAGATCTGATCCAATTAAATCGAAGCTTAATGTCTTACTTTATTATGAGATATTGCACACTATAGAAAGAGATATTAAAAAAGGACAAAAATGTTATCTTTAAATACAAAGCAGTAACAGTAGGGTGAATTTTAATCCCCCAAGGGACCCCTGGAGGAAGAATCCAAAGACTATCATTTTAATTCGAGCCATAATCCCTTGGATAAACTCTCTGTCTTGAGCCCTTGGGCGACGATTCATCATATCTTCTGAATCCTATTAAAACGGTTCCATGGACAGGAATAGGGGTTCCGTAGGAATCATTCTCTGTGAGCTGTGGTTGGAGTTAAATCAAGTGTGAATTTTTCTCCCATCTAACGTACTCAGAAATTCTCTTCGATAAAAATTACTATAAAGACTAGAAGAAGAGTTACTTTGATTATAAAGGCGTGAACTTAGAAAACATTCCAACGAGAAAGGGAATTGAAAAATTCTGACGAACTGGGACTAGAATCCGAATGTATCTACCGAATGAAAGTTGCTCTATCTATAGATCTGTCATTTTAAACAATTCACATTGCTATCTGTTGCAAAAAATTCAAATTGAGTAAAGTCAATAATCAAATGCATGCAATAATCGTATTTAAAGAATAACACATTTTAAAAATTGCGCATAGCCCACTGAACTAAATTAAATTTATAAATTTTTCACTCTTCAACGTTAGATATTCTTCTATCTTACAGTAAAATTTCAAGAAAAGCTATTCTATAACCTATTTTTTTTTGCCCAAGAGCTCTAAATGACTACTAACCATACCATATTCTCATGCTGAATATTTGGGCATAGCTTGAAATCTAAGAGCAGTAACTTCCTGTCTTCGAGCCCTCTTTCTCCGAAGGTGTTCGGTTCATATTATGTTCTTTTCGTCAACTTTCAGGCGTTACTCGACTTAAGAATCAGTGAATATTGGCGGATTTTTCTCCACATACTTTGCAAGTTATGCATCTAAGTTTTCCTTTTTTACATAGTCATACATTTGCGGGATAACGATTGCTTATAGTGTGGCACCTGCTTACATTTTTCTTCTGTTGATCAAAACGAGCATTCCCAAAATTATATTTTTCAACACGATCAGTGGAGTGAAGTTGTAAAGATTGAGTAAGGTAATTTCATTTCGTCTTCAATTTAATCGGTGAGTATCATCCGGACAAGTATTTAGAATGCCAGATTTGAAAGCTCTGGCCGCATTGCTGAATCAAGTGATAAGTTTTTGGGAGATTTAGATTCAAGTCCTGGGCCGGATAGACGTTTTTCATGTCTCTTTTTCCTTGGAATTTTTACTATATCGACTGATATTTATGAAATCTTTCACTAATGCCTTCCAGAGGGAGCCGTTTGGCTTCATCTCCCACAGGATAAATAAAATCCAAGTCAAGTCTATTTTTTTGCGGACAAAATTCGCCAGATATGAGAAGATGTACTAGAAATATCTTACTGCAACCAAACCCTAATAAATTAATTTTATCTTAACTGTAAGTCGGTACAGGATAGAGAAATATGTATCTTTTAATTACTGATGTCAGGGTTTTGTTCATGACTGTGAATAAATGAAAGCTACTGATGTACAAGTGACGCTGAATAGTTACACTCATTAAGGTTTCTTTTTTTATAGAATGTTAAGAAACGTTTTGCCCATATAGTCGTTGTGCCTCGCTTAAAAGGGCATTTTCTACTTCAAGCATTCTGGGTTGGTGAGTAAAGCAATAGCAAACTACCTTACTCCTCATCTAGCTTAGTAAGTCTCATTCCCCCTAACTATATCTCGATAGTTAATGTTAGAGGTGAGTTATCACTCGGCCTACGGGCTCATTGCCTTAACAGACGAGAAATATAAATTTTCTCGTACTTTTAAAGTTTCTTTGTTAATGGTGTTGTTCTCCTGTCTGTAAAGTTGTAATCACCATCGCAAGATACAACGGCATGGTACTAGATAATAGCAGTACCATCCGAGAGGAAATATACTTCCATAACGTGTTACATTACCGTTTGCGTTGTTCCTATGGTAACACGAAAATAACACGCTCAAACGATGAGAGTTACGGTCCGGAAATCATAAAATCTAGCCTCGTATCTATACCCCGAGGTACAATAAAACTCCATTAGATTACACAACACGCCTCGCCGTCTGATACCCAAAGCATCGCGATATATCAAATTATCCTCTATAAACGCTCCCCTCGGACTGGACTAATGACACATAAGCAACTTATTATAAGAACGGACGGCAAATCAAATCACACGCGCGGGCGCCCACCGTTTGTACAGCATCAACGCCACGAGATTCCCTTAAAGTGCGAAAAATTTCGAAAACAAGACACGGGTTAAGTGCGCTTAGAAGGAATGGTGTAAACATAAACATGTCGGAACAACGAAATATATCGACTTCGCGAGGGGGAGAAGAAAAGGGAGATCCATCCCCGCTTACACACAAGACCCCCTCGACCATTTTCCACCATGGTGCATTCCAATTAAGAACCAGCCTCTCCTTTCTCAATCCCATAATGCCAAACAAGTGCAGCTCCATATCTGCCCCCGTCGCCGCCCCATCATCTGCCCCCATCCCCTGCCCCCGCACATGCATGACCTCCCGGAACCCCCGCTCTCTCCTTCCGTCAAATTAATGGGAGGCTAATAACGCTCTCCTTTAAGGTAAACCGCACTAAAAATAACAGAAGTGAGACGCGACGCGGGTGGGTAATTTTAGATATTTTCCTCCCGCCGATGCGGAGGGTGAAAAGTGGTTGTTTTGCCGGGGTAAGAGCGTGGCATTATCTGCTGTTTTTTCCAGAAGGGGCAGATTGTGTGCGGGTGGGTTCTCTTCGTGCGATGACTGCTTTTGTCGGTGAATCTGATGCGAATGGAATTGTGTGGGCGTTACGGAAATAAAATATGGATAGCATTGCTACAAAGTGCCACTGTTAGAAAGAGGGAGAACAAAATTAAGGGTCCTACAATGAAATACACCGAAATAACAACTTTATCATAAGGTTAACTACTGTATATATCCGCAGACAGGAAAACCTTTAGATAAGACGAGTAACATATTTTCGTCGAAGTTTTATAGTTATAGCAAATATCTGTCCTATAAGACGACCCCCAGACTATAAAGGCCTATGAATTTAGTTTAGGTCAGCGATCAACACCTGGATTTTAATACTGTATAGCTTATTCGGAATATATTCCCATACGTAAATTTTTGAATAAACAAATTTTATTGTCTTACATTTGTCAGCTGTCTTGCGATTGTTGCAAACATTTACCCTGATTCGGGCATTCGGGAAATGACCTTGGCTATAAGTAGCTCAATAAACACAACTTGTAATATTTATTCTTTTGGAAATGTCATATAACTAAATAGTTTTAAATAAATCGGTGAGCAATTTCTTTCATTTTATAATTGTTTTAATTTATATAAATTTCATTCTAATTTTTTGTCTTTCCTATGAGACAACCCCGAATTTTTGGGTCCTTTTGTATGATTCAACAATCGTATTATTTGTCGTAATATACGGTATTTGCCTTTTACAATTAAATTTCATAAGATGCTTTGCAAAATATCTTTCAAAAAACATTTAAAACTTAATTGCCTGATTCGTCCTCGAGGGATGCATTCTTTCAAACAAAACAAAACGAAATTAAATCATTCTCAAAATAAATGAAAATTTTTGAAACGGAAGCGAGTTTTCAACCGAATGCGTACCAAACGCTTTTAACAAATTTTAGGTGCGGGTTACCTATAGAGAAGTCGTTCCAGGTCTCTTTAATTTGCTCGTTAAATTCAACAAAATTAACATCTCTTCCGTTAAATTTACAAGTATCCCAGGTATAAATAGTGAAACACAAAGGGTGCATATTTGTTGCGCATTAATTACAAAATCATTGAAACATATATTATGATAACTAAACATTTCATAACTTTAAAAGTTCATATATAAAAAATAGAATCTTGGTTCTTCCAAAGATTGAAATACAGACTTTCTGGGGTACAGCTAAAGGAAAAAATGTATTACAGTAAATTTTACTGCTTGAAATTATGATTAAGTTATTAAAAACATGACATGTTCATTCTATGAAGAGTGTTATATCAGTTTATAACCTTCTTTCATCATCATTAAAATAAAAATCCAAAGCCATTATTTACCTCCTTCAATTTACCACAGAATAGTGGAACATTCTCACGTTATTGGAGTTAACTGATACACAATAATGATGATCTCCGCAAGTTTGCAGTAGTTCAACTTTAATAGGCCATTTGGTCGATAGAGGAAAATTCAAATCATTTTATCACAGCAAATATCGCTTTGCAGAGCACTTATCAAGATAAGCCTCGCAAAGTGTCCCGAGTTAATTTACTGAATGGAATTCCATTGCAAAATCCGAATCTACTGGCTATCCCTCGGAATGGATTCCAGCAATTGAAGTTTGTACTGTAGTGATTATAATCACGAGGACTCTCCGTTAAGTTCCCATAATCTAAGTGGTTAAAGGTACGCTGAGGATATTTCATTGAGATATTTTCCTTATGAAACAAAACCTAATGGAATATTTATTTAATGTTTTTCTTTACATAAGATCTGAATAAAAAATTGTAGCTTCCAAATGGAAGATTTATGTAATCCAAAATCATTATCAACGCCTTAAATGTCCCAATGATAATATACTTATCATCTTTTTGTGGTAGAAGGACCTGAGGACAAATTAAAAATACACAATAATAATAATAATAAATAAAATACACTAATGATGAGGCCATATCTATAATGAGGAATTCTTAAAAATTTTGAACGCAATAAACATGATATGCAAACAATTTCAGCCCTGTGATCGCCAAGAAGATTATTTTATGCCCTGATACTTAATTGGAAATACTTATTCATCATACGAATCTAATTACCGAGAGTGATCAAATAAATTTTTCTTAATAATTGGATATTACAATGTAAATTCATTGCAGTATCTCCTGCAAATCGGCGCTCCATAACTTTCGTAAGTAATGAAGAAAATTAAGGCCAGAGGTTGAAACTTTTGAATAATCCATCTAAAACAAAAAGATCCATACCTAAATATGGTGGTTTCATTATCTGGGAGCCCTTAGAAACCATCCATATAATTATTCTACATGAAGGGACCAATCAACAAAGAAATGAAAAAAACCTTGAAAGTTAACGGTATCTACATAGTTTGAATCGTCACAATTCCCAGTTGTCTCGAATAACTCGATCCATAAATTCAAATTCTATCAGATTCATATAAAATAACAGGGGCAACCACGTTTTCCGCTTGATGTGTTACCGCAACTCACGAATGACTGACCATTGCGCAAACGATTTATCGTGGAATTCGCCTGCTACGGAAAAACCGGTTAAATCATGCGTGCTTCATTGATAAAAATACCCAAATCTGCGTCCGAGCTGCGTGATTGTCACTTTTTATTTTATCTAATATTTGAAGGGAAGCGGATCGTGAAAATAACAATTTCTAAATTACATGGATTTGATAGGTTCCATGGTAATGTAAATTTCACAGATGTATTTGCACTTGAAAGAATGCCTTACATTTATATTTTATTACTATCAACACTAAAAGGTACACGAAATCAAAAATAGGAATACTAGAAAACTAACTTTAGATCACCGCAAATATACTTGTGAATTAACCTTTCAGTTCTCTCTGAGTTCGGCTGATTTCTTCAAATACGAGTACGGATATGAAATAATTTACTATTCATTCAGAATCACCAAGAAATCAACATGGTTAATCTTTAAATGTTCCTTCGTTTTCCTTTGTGAATAAAATAACCTGGACAATTAGAACAGACCACCAGAAGATGTGGGTGTTGGGTAAAAATAGAAAGAATGAGATGTATTGTTAAATAAATAAACCTGGAATTACTGAAGGTGTAAATTCTGATTGAAGTAATAAAGCAACGACAAAGAAAATGGTTGGGTAAATTATTTAGATAATAAGGGTTGTGAGAGAAAGTAATTGAAGGCAGGGTACAAGAGAAAAGAAAGATGAAAAGACAGAGGCAAAACGTAAGACGATATGAAGCACGGTTGGAATTATCAGAAATAAAGAAGAGGGAATTAAGAATGCAATTTCACGGCTTGCGAAAGTACCGTAAGGTGGATTAGTTATAATGATGAAAATTCACATACTTTGTGAAAGAGAATCATGGACCGTACGATGACGGCATAAATTAAGAAGATTACGTGCAAAAAGAAGATTGGACGATGGCTCCCTTTTTCGGGGATGCAGTGGATGTGAGTGAGGGAGGGAAAGATCCCTGTCCTTTTCACCCCTTCCATATATTTCATCCAACTAACCCCCTGTTTGCAACTCCATCCCACGGGGCTATTCGACTGAATTGAGCTTTTCCAACTAAATGGCACTTCATGAAATTAATCTAATTAAGCAATAACTGTTGCTGGTCCATTTATAAATTTAATAAGACAATCAATTGATGATCTTAATATGTGGATGGTATTGTACAAATCATCAATTGCTTGTTTAAATTCTGCAAACAAAATTTTGAAATATGTACACCAAAAAAAAGTTAAACGATTTTTTTTTACTTTCGGTAGTTCATATTCCTTAATATTTCCTATTCAATATAGCAATAATGATAGCATCTCTTTTGTTTCTCGGTAGCTTACCCAACCAATTACGTCATCTAACGTCCTTTACTTTATCTCCCCCTCTGTCTTTTCCTTTGTATTCTACTATCTTCAGTTATTCCTCCCCCTTTAATATTTGACCCCCACATTTTCTCTATCCACGCTTAATCTTTTAATTTAAATCCTTTCCTCCCCAACCACATCTAGAGCCTCCATGTTTGTTTTCCTAACAATCTAAAATATTTTTTCTTTGTATGCCATACCCACATTTCAAAGGTCTCTGATCTTTTCAATTTTTATGTGTCTTAGGGACGAAAAGGTTTCACACCCATACAGCAAAATACTAAAAAGAAGAATTATTTCAAAATTCCAGTTATTGATTTTATTTTATGACATTTTGTTTTGTAACTTTTATGTCATACACTGCTTTCCTTTATATTTTATTTTTAATAGGTTTGCACAGGGTATTCCAAGGTTTTTCTTTGTGTTTCCTGCTATGGATCTTCTTTCCTAAGATTACCTTAGATTTTCTTTCTTCCATTCCTTCTATAGTTTTCCTCTTTTTCATATCTATTCAACAACACATTATTTATGTATATTTATGTAATTTATATAACTGATGAAAGTTCTGATGGAAGAAGAGACTTTTCTGTCTTAATCTCGCCTTAATAAATACCTTATAGAGAAAGGATATTTTTTCAATTTTTTCCTGATATATGATAAACTATGGTATATACAGTTGCTTTCCCTTCAAGAAGGCTTACTTGCCCAAATCTATTCTCTATAGAGCTATAAATATAATCTATACATCAATTACACAGAGAGGTGAAACAGTTGAAAATGCACTAGAACGTGAAAAATACAAAATAAAACAAATGCATTAAATTTAAGAAAACAATTTCTGTCGTCTAACTAGTTCTATCGTTCACTACTTCAAAATACAAAATTGGTCAGATTCACGTAATGGAATATTTAATCCCAACGGGTGATTGCAAAAGATAATTATCTGGATGAATCATTTTCGAGCAATCTTCCATCTTGAGCCATTAAAAATTAAACGATGCCAAATTCTTCCATTCATGGAGTTTATCAGCGTTCATAAAGGAAGCGTCGCTCGTGTATTACCGAAAGTCGAGCCATATGTCCCTCACTCAGATTCAACCCTTTAATTCCCCTTAAATGCACTCGCTTCGTGCGGAGGCACAAGGAGAATTAGCGAAAATTTATTAATAGAGAGTTCGAGAGTAAAGAGAAGACAGGTTGCCCCTCAAAGAGTATGAAATACTGCGAAATATCATGCGAGTTGCGAAGGTGGGATACGTATTCTTGCGACATGGTTTTGGTGTGGGGCATTACTAGCAGGGAAAATAAAGCAAATCGCACATTATCACTTTATCGTGAGAGTGAACGTTCATAAATTATAATAAAAACGAGTTAAAAACTTTTTCCAGGAAGTATTTGTTTTCATTCGAAACAAATGACTCGCTTTTGACAGATTTTTTCCTTCCTTTCTTCATTCATCTAGAATGTTACAAAAGAAGGCTTGACTTTCTCTCGTTGCCCTATGGAATGTATGCAGCAATACAATATTAAATATATACCTTTAAATTCATGCAAAATGAGAAATGAATGTAAATGGAAGATTTGGCGTCTCCATTCCTGCGCTGAATTCAGATGTGCATTTATTGTTAAATAGTTGTCTCGATTAAGTAGTATGTTTCGAAGCAAGCAATCAAACCTTGGAACAAAATCAAATATAAATTATTATAAAGAAATATAGCGAAAAAATATAAATCAATACTAGCGTTATTGTCAACAAATTAAACCATAGTAAAGTGTTACACTTTTATGGAATAAAGCTGACGTTTAGGTGCAGAACTGATAAATAAAAGATTGGTTTTTAGATTTAAGTAAACATCTGGATATAAAAAAAAAATTCGCTCGGATTTTGCATCAATTGTATCAATTAATATTCTGAAGCTTCTATTATAAATGGTATTTTTGGAATTTTGTTAGTGTATTATCAGCTAAGGATAGTAAATAATGCTTTTAGAGAATGATAACACAAGAAAATCATAGTTTTATATCTTAACACGCAACGTTTAATTTTATAAAATGATAGTTGTACCTAATTTTGAATCCATTATTTTACGCTCGCCACAAATATCTTTAAGATTCATTTTTAAATTCTCTAATACTTTGGAGGTGAGAATAGGACAGCTTAGATTGATAAGGAAAACACAAATTTGAGCAATTTACTTTCCTAACACCTGGATCTGTCCTCTGAAAAAGGAACTGAAATAATATTTTGTTTTCCCAAATCATAGGTGAAATCACGTCCACGAATTTCACAAGTGTGTGCTACATCGGGTGATACTAATATTACCGGTCTTTCATATTGCCCTGTTCAACCGATTAAACAGTCCTACTCTGGCTTTAAATCTCATAACATTAATAAACTCGCGGTTCGTCCCTGACTTAAAATTTTACAGGGTTAGTAAATATACCGCCTGAATTGCGTCATCTTACGATGGCCATTCCTTCGCGAATGCAGTTTAACCTTGCTTCTGATCCTCATCTTGCATTTTTTACTCCTTCAGATAACAGTGAACGAAAATAAAATCCGATACAATACACGTAATTTTTTTTAAATGCAGATTTTTCTGAGCAGAGTTTACCCATGCCTTAGAGCAGTAGTGGCGAACTTATGACACGCGTGTCCAAAGTGGCACGCGAGAGAATTATTTTGGCACGCAGAACTCTTATAACACAATCTTTATTATGTATACTTAATTTAAACATGGCATGTAAGAAAAAAACTTTATTCACAGCAGAATAGAACAGTTAGACTAATATACGAGAGTGTAAGTCTCAAAGGAAAACCTAAGGTGAATTATGCTATTGACTTAAAAAGTTTGTATAAATCACTTGAGTTATTCCCATAAGATGATTTGTTAATTTTTATACAGTAGTTGTAGAGAATTATTACAAAAACAAGCATAAATCGCATAATGTCAAAAATCATAATATAGGAACAAGGAAAAAATACAACTATGATGTATCAAAGTTCTTCAAATAATATGGTTGCAATAGATTAAATTTTGTTTTCCCAAGATTTTTTAAAAATCTGCCTGACAGGATGTATTGCCTCAATTCCCTTTCCAAGTTTAAAATTAAGAAAAAATTCTGTTAAATAGCGAACCATTTGTTACAAAGAGAACCCCCAGATGCGCTAGATTTTGCTCAGGGGGACTCGAATGTTTATTTTTCCTTACTTTAAATATTAATGTTATTATTTAAAAGAACTTTAAGAAATTAAATAAGTTATGTATTTAAAATCAATTAATACCCGTAGTAAATAAATGTAGATCATGTTCATTATTAATGACATTTAACAATTATTTACGCCAAACAGAAGATTTTAATAATATCGATAACATTATGAATGAATTTCACCATCTCCCTGAATGGTTTCACGCCACATTGGCTCCAGTCCTTTACATTCATAAATACTCTTGCCGCAAACGGTTCGCCAACCTTACCTTAGACCAATCAATTTTAGCATTAAGTGGAGTCGATGAAAACTAAATCCCGCAACTCTCTAACCTACAGCTCACCTTCACCGCAGCTTATCTCAGCAGACGGAAGTGAAAACAATCCAGCAAGATATGCACCTCGCCGCAGGAATTGCTTGCATAACATCCGATGCAAAACAGCTTCGATGGTGCAAGAGCCTTGAGGAACCTGCGGAAGGATGAAAGAGTCCTTCGTGAGCCAAGGGCATCGCCAGAAAAATTGAAAGGGCTTATAAATCGTGAGATGCCTTCATGGGTCAGTGAAAACTCCATCCAGCAGCGGTGGTGAAAACAATCGGTCAGTCAGATGCACGCAAACACCCTTGAAGCTTGACAGCTACCACATATGCCAAACGTAAACCTCTCTCTCTCCATTTGCTTTCCGTTCTCAACAACCCTTCCTTTGAAGAACCCCGCCGGGGGAGGTGTAGTTAGTACGCGTGGATTACTAATTATCTTGTGGAGGAATTGACAAAACAAAATACTAACAATAAGTATAGAAGAATACACTTTTATACGAAAAAGTAAGTCTGTGAGGGAAAAATTTTCAACTCCAATTTCTTCCTTAGGCAATGTAACATTCTAAAATTTTCTGACATCACAAACTAATCGCTTATTTTAAAGATTCGAGCAATACTTATACATTTTCCTTAATTGTGTATTTCATATGCTATCATCGTTTTTAAAATTTTCTAATTACATTATTTTCCTCGCCTTCACCATTTTCCTACGTGCTTCAGGGCCTGCACTGACTGACCAAAGTTCTATATACATCACAATCAATATGAGTATGGAGTAATAAGTCACTATGGACTAAGTCTTAGGCCAGGTACTGTAATTTATATTTAAAATAGTGTAACTGTAATCTTCACTTTAGCTATGAAAAAATATTATAATCGATGGTTAAACCTTCACAGGTAATTAAAATTATGATTACCGTAAGTATTTATGAACTCAAAATTGAAGCCCGGTATTATATTATCTACTCAATTACCTTATCAATGAATCTTATATTAAATGTTAAGCAACTCAGCGAAATAGTGTTTATTATAATTAAGCATAATTTTAAGATTTCTTAGAAGCTCACTCAACCTGTAACTTAAGTCAATCATCATTTTAAATACGGGCGAAGGTTTGAAAATCGATTGAAATACTGTTTGTTAGAGTTAAAGCGAAGATTACAGTTAAGCTCCATTTAAAATATACAGTATAATACCGGGCCATAGAGTAACAAAGGGAAACAAAAATCATATTATATAGGAAGAGGTAAACCCTATTTCATTCTTTCACTCCTGGTTTCCTTGATAAGATATTTTCATGATCTATCAGAGCAAAAACCGTAATTAAAAGATCGGAAACAAGTATAACTTTTTTGTTTTATACCGTTAGGAAGAAACTCCCCGAATGCATGTCCGTTGGACTTTTCCTTCTCGTGACTAAAAATGCTTACTCTACGTAATCTCTTGAGAGAAGATATTTTATTACCTGCTTTAAATATAATTTATACTCCGAAGAAAATCCTTGTCATACCTCCTTTCAATGGCAAGTTCATGGGTCTACTAAAAAATTTCATAAAAATGTTACCAATTTGTTCCCTTAAAGGACTGACCCCTCCCTGGCATGCCCCAACTCAGTCTATAGAATCTTCCTAGGGAAGAAAATTTATTCCTGCGACGTCGTCTACCTTGGTATTCTTATTCGCCAAACGAATTCATGAAGTGCTAATGAGGTATAATCAATCATTTTCGATGAAAGAAATTCCGAAAGTTGGGGCAGTGACAATTTTTTCCGTTCCGCAGAAGTTTCCAATATGACAATACCCAGCACGTCTTACTATAAGAAATAATGAGCAAACTTCGTGGGGTCGGTGGCACGATAATTCTGTTCTACTTAATTATAAACGATATTTCATCTCAGCAAGGGGTCTTAACTATTCAAGTAAAATGTTAAAATAGTTTCTAGCACCAAATAAATTGAATGATAGTCGATAAATTAGTGATATATTCATTTGAAACTTAAAAATACCAAAGAAGGTAAATTTTACGTAATAGCAAATATATACATTTATTATTATTGATTATTATTTATATTATTATACAAATGATTTTCATATTATTTATGTATATTTATAATCAATGAACTGAGGATTAAAAACAAACAATTTGTTGCAAAATATTTCCATCTCATGGTATTACTGTGAATCAGGAATAATAAACAAATTTTGCCATTATAATTTTCAGGTTCCAAGTATATATTTTATGTTGGAAACATGCAATTCAATGTATTAATACAAACATAAATTTTATTTGCTTATTTTTGAACAGCAAGTTGGTCGTGGAAATGATAAATATTTTAATTCGTGTATCAAAGCAGCATATACAAAACTGAATATATGAACAAGCATTACCTAGTGATGTAATAGCGAAATTATATGCCACCAATTAAAAAATCTTTCTTTTGAAGAATATTCCATACTATAATTATTTACAACCGTAAAGATAAACGGAAAGAATTGTGAGATTATAAGAACAGTTATAAGGAACTATAGTTCAGTTTACTCTAAAACGATTCTTGGTAAAAGCTGAAACGTAATTACCCGGTATGGGCCATAAAACCGGATTTAATTGAATTTCTGAGTTTAAAAGCATAAAAATGTTGTTTTCATAAAAATCACATATATAGGCATTAGTGAAAATATAAGCTCCTTCTTCATGCTCTTAAAAAAATTATTTTACCAGGTTTACTAACTCAATCCGAAATAGTACATACAATGAAATTCTCTATCGATACGTCACTGAACCTATTATTGTTTTGATATCTGAACTTTGTTGTACTACAGTGAAGAGAGCGATGATATGCATTATATAACAGGGTTAAGGACGTCTGCTGTCTAGCTGTTCTAGGGAATACTTATAATCCCATTATCATCTTTTTATGAGACTTTAGATGTATGCGAATTTATACGGCTTCAACGATTAAGCTTTTATTCGAGCAGCAGAAAGAAGTGTCAGCGATAATTATTCACGGATCAGAGAAGGAGATAACTCGAAGCTGAGGATACAAATACGACATGAGAATTAATTCTTTTGCGAATAAAGTAAAAATATCCTTTACAAATTCAAAGGAAGAATATAAGGATATTTGCTATCCATTATAAAGATTTCGAACGGAAAAATAGATGGCAAACTATTTTTCAGGCCTAAAGTTTTATAGAAAAGATCTAAACAGGAATCAGTACGAAGGTACTCAGGGGCTTTATGAACAAATGTTTACTAAAATTCGGTATCAAATATTAAACCTCAGATATTTTATATACCTTACACAAAGTGCAAAGTCACTGTACTGCGCCAATAGATGCAGTTGAATGCGATTTTCTTTTATGAGATTTGCTAATTAAATTATTGAAAGACAAAAAATGGCATTAGTAAGTTAATGATCACCCAAGTCGTCCAATTGCGTAACTGTTGCAATGTGAAAAAATACAATAAAAATTTTAACTTCCAAAAGGAAAGACAGTTTTGAACTTCTACATCCGTTATCATTTCCTTTCCTCACGAACTTTTAATGATTTGTATACAGAGTTTACGTTCTATCACCGTTTCGTGACCCATTTCCCTATTATCTGAACTAGCTGTGCAATAGGAACTCCACAGTTTTCGATTCCTTCCACCTCTTTCGGATAAAATGTTACCTTGACGATCAGCAGCGATTAGAAATGCACTAAAATACGGCAGAATAGGTATATTATTTCCCTTTATCATATTGAACTGATCTCGTAGATGATAATGAAAATATACTCATTATTTTTTCATCCAATCTAATATTATTTGATCACTACTTTAGTTTAAATATATTTACTTGAACTAAATTGCCATACTCTTAGGTGAGAAGGTTTTGAAATTAAAGCAGTAACTTTCTCTTAGAATCCAGTTGTAGATTATCACTTACTTGTGAATAACATTTCATCAAGTAAATCCTTTGACTTACTACCACCAGTATTAAAGCTCTCTCCCAAATTTTATCAATTCCTTGTCCTGATATAGATTGCTCATGCTTTTTATAGTTATCTCCAATTAATGGATTACTATAAGTTCCTCTATCAAGCATTTACTTTTACATTCACACACATCCATAGCAAACTCTACATAGCTTATTTTAGTACCTTTCAGTTAAAGATTTCGGTTGTACGAAATGGCACCTACATTCCTATCTATGATTCAGTCTATGATTCTTCATTTTTAAAGGGAGAGCTTATAAATATCTAAAATGAATCGATTATCATAAATAACTAAATTTTTAATGCATCCACCTGATCAGAATTGATCAATCGATCTATCTAAAATATTTACAGATTGTACGGGGAACAGGATGATCGAACGACAGAGGAGAATAAAGGATGTAAAAGGGACATAAATGGAAGAATATAAAGTTTCAAAAAACTAGAAAGTCTATGATATGTTGGATGAGGGGAAATTTGAGTTACGTTAGAAGTGTAGATTCAAGAGAATCAGTAGTTCCGGATAATTTACTGTAAAAGAGTCTGCTGGCAATCTAATAATAAAAAAACAGCCTTAAAGCAAGAAAACGATGACCAAGTGCTCATAAAAACAAAATTTGGAGGAAAAATAAAGAAGAATGAAGTGTTTGGGATGTAAATGAATATGATGAGGGTGGAAAAAGATCCGAAGGATCCGTCCTCCTTAGGAAACCTTACGATTATAATGACTTGATTAAGATATACGTTCTTGAGCAATTGGAAGCCAAACATATACTAGAATGAGGTCCACTGACACAATGTTTTGGTAATTATTAATAATTAAATATATTTTTCGATGATATAACTCCATTAAATTTATGATACTTACAAAATATAGTGACATGACTTTGACGTCGCTAGGTAAAAATAATTATGCGTAAAATGCATAGAAGAAACGTAGAATTATGCAAATAATGTACTGGCAGAAAATCTGGTGAGGATTTTACATATATAATATTTTACTTAGCACTATATTGAGGTAATATCAAAATACGTTTATTCGTAACTTGTACTAAACATAAAATAATTCGCTTGTCATAAGACTGTCAATCTGGTAATTCTAATCTTTAACTATGAAAAAATATACTTTGTGGTATATTCTGTCATCTATGTTGAGTGAAAGATGAACTTACCACGGATGAAAGGAAACTTTTAGCTTCTATTTTAAACTAATTATTAGAAACGATTAGAATTCCCTGATTAAAACCTTTCACAGACGAAATCCATTGGATTCTGGATATATTGGCAAAGATAGAGAGCTTGATCAGCATAATTGGTCGCGATTATTAGATTGATGTATGTTATCTATACGAAAAAAATAAAGATGGCCTTTGTAAATACACTGACATTGTTAAGCAGAAAATAACTTATTATTTTATTCGTGCAAAGCCATTATGGTAGCTGGAATGGCTCGTAGAATCACACTAGCATAAGCGAAGATAGCGAGTTCAATATGAATAATTGATCGATATCACTAAGTTGATGGTTTATTATCAATACGAATAGAATAAAGATGCCTTTTGAAAAGACATAGGCATCTTTAATCACAAAATAACTTATATTTTCTTCGGTATGATAGCCACTACGGTAAGTAGGGTCACTCGTAGATTCATACTAGCATAAACAATGAAATCGCAATAAGAATACCAAACAAACACAGTTCGAAAACATGCCGAGGATATACGGAGACTTCGAAGGCTCCGACGAACGAGCGAAATGTAGCAATCATTGGGAAGTTTTCGTTCGTCAACCCCATCTCTCGTAATACGCTCCAATGCACACACTGACCAAGCGCTCTACCCCAAGAGAGCAAAACACACCCCCTTGCGGCACCTGCCACGGAGGACAGCTGTGGTTATGCTGGTGGAAGGGGTACTTCCGGTCCATTCGGGAAGGAGGGAAAGAGACATCGAGGAGGTATATGGGTTTAGGGTGGCATTGTTCATGTGACGTCATCGCCCTTGCTTCCCACTTCATAACGGAGATAGTATTTCAATTACTATGGCGCGAGAGTGTACTTACTTGGAGCACGGTGAAGTCTGAGAGGCTGGAATAATCCATCCGTGCATTTCGGGAAATGTTACACCTCTCGAGGGGCCGTGCTTCCTTTCCTAAATACAAGAATGAGAGTTCTTGCATAAATATAGAGAGGTGATTAGTAGTGAAATGCACGGTTGTTTTCTGTTAAATTTTCATTCATAACTCAGAATATAGCATAATCTCATTCATTTAAGTACTCTAAAAAAGTGAACGGTAATTAAGTTCAAAGCGTGGATCTATAACTAAAGCATGAAATTAAATTTTTAAGAATTTACGAAAGATACAATAAAATTTAATATTAATTTATTAGTTTTTTTAGCACACCTATGACACAACCTTTTTGTATGGCTAAGTAGAATGTTTTTAAACATTAAGTCTGATGTCAAATCATTTATATTCACGAAAAGGTGCGAAATGACCTCAGCTGTCGAGGCACCTTCATAAATACTACTACTCCTACGATACAATATAGAAAAATGAGTGTTTACAAAACTAAAAGTCGATAAAAAGCGCTGCGTTTTTGGTTAAAGGAAAAATCGTTTTAAATATTTCTTCTCATACCGTATTGATAGATAACTTTATTTTGTTAAATTTAGATATGTATCAAAACATATTAACTAAACTAACATAATAATGTAGATATTTTTAATCTTTCTCAATACATAATTCAAAAAACTATTAGTTCAAAACTGCGAAACCATTAAAATAAGAATTAACTCAGTAATTCGGTATGTTGTGTACATAATATATATCCGACTAAAATCGAATATTTTTGTTTCCTATAGCTTAGTTATTTTACTATTGTATATATATTTTCTATTGTGTATGTATTTTCTATTATATATCTAAATAATTGTACTTTTTTAATAAGGGCAATTTGTGACCGTAAAATTTACAATTTTAATATATTTTTTAGATTTCAAAATTTAGAAAAATTCTGATTCCTACATTCACCCCTAACGGGTTTAGATCTTTTCCGATAAAAATGTGTCATTCTGAGAATAATATCGCCCTCACGGATTTATTTGTTATCTTTAAAATACACAAATCCTTTCATAATATAGCTCAACGATACGAAAATAATATCTATCCTGTATCAAAATCGTCCATCGGATACATCTGCTATGTTTATACAAAAGAAATATCTTTTTCGGTTGGTTTCCAATACTTTAAGCATTCTCTGTACGATCCAAGCCTTTCTTATACCACCAATTTTCCCCCTTCATCCTTATCCTCATCAAAAAATAATATCCAACGGCATCCAAGATTTGTTCCCACACTTGCCTCCCTTCGATTCCCCATCAATCTCCCATTATCCACGCCCAGAGGGGACACCCGCAAAATTTCGCATTAACCTCCCCACACATATTTTCCACCAATTTTTTTCCCCGCATATTGAATTAACGCCTTTTTCATTAGTTCTACCGCCGGAGCGTAACCACGCATCTTTCGAAACTCCCGCCATTTTTTTGCAGCGGCGCGTGTCTGGAGGACAGTGGTCCCCATTCCCTCGTGTGGCAGGTGGTGGCGACGGCACGCGGTGCGTAGAATGGCAGCGAGGGGCAATAACGGCAAAGAAGCGGTTGACGGCTTTCGTGGAAGCCGATCTCGCAAACTTCCGACGATATGCTTTCGGTGGGACAAAGGAGGAGGTGTCATAAGGCGCCCCAATGATGCCACATGCCGGAGAAAGCGATGGGGAAAGGTGATGGGACGTGCCGTATGATACCCAATGACTTTTTTCTTTCCCCAAAGACTTTTTTTCATGCTCCGCGGAACACTTCCTAAATTTTTGAGCATAGACTGCGTATATGTCATCATAGGTATCAAGAAAATAATAAAATAATTAGTTCGAGACTTTTTATTAACCGCGGAACACTTAAAAATTGCAATGGATGGACTGGAAAGTGCTTTAAAAATCAAGGAATTAATTGAATAATTAGTTCGGGACTTTTTTATGCTCCAACGAAATATCTACAACATAATTATATAATTAGTCCAGAAAATGAAGGAGCTCAACAAAATAAACTCAAAATTATTTTACTTAATTTTAGAGCGGATATTTTAGTTTACTTTAATACGTGCGCATTAATTTTAATTTTCACTCAAAATAAAAAGGCGATGTATATATTATTTACGTGTTAATTAGAATGTGGCACTTTATATTCTGCTTACCACTGTATAATTTTTATATGAAATAATTATGAAATTTTAATGTATAACTTTAAAGAAATTATAGTCTTCAGGTGTTTAAAATATAAATTCTGTTACACGAACAACCTTCTTTAATGATGGCACCAATAATAGAGTGATACATATTCATGATAACATATGGCTGATCATATCACTGCCTCGTTTATATTGTAACTAATTGAAATTTTTAGTATGGAACATAAATAACGTGAGTAGCCCTTTCACCCCTATTGAGTAACTTTATACCCTCATATACATAGTAAAATCCCTTATCCTTTGATTAGTTATCCTGTTTATCTACCTGTGAGACTATGACTATTTACCTGCTCCATATACCCATAACCCTTTGAGATAAAGCTGCTTCATGGGAACAGTATTCCCAGTTATATTCGGTATATTTTAATTTAACATTTACGATTAAATACTGTTATAGATTCCATCCAATGATTTATTGAATAGATTTTTTTCAATCCTCCATTAAAACGTTTTCAAATTTGAAAAGATTTACAGCTGACAGCGAACTGCATTAGTAATATATCTGTTATAGCACGGTCATCTTATGGCGTAACAAAATACACAAGAACCTGCGTTGCAATGAAGGAATAGTTTACTGAGAAAGAGAAGAAAATTATACGTGGCTTTACGTTAGAGTATAGGTTATTTTCATGATAAAAATTATCCAGATGTTTCTGGAAAATGGTCTGACGGAAATACGGTTCTATATCTTCAGACATAGAGTTTTGACGAACTGCATGTTGTTTAGGAATAAATAGAGCTTCACTTCTTCAGTTAACTTCAAACTTTTCACTTTTGCCTCAAACATGATTAACTTATTGAATTACGAATAATGTAAAGTTAGAACAATGCGCACAGTCGGTCTCGTTCAATGCTATACCCCCGAATATTTACCGAATTTCATTCAGTAATAATTTACTTATGTTTTAGATATTTCCAACGAAATTTTGTTTAACAAAGATCGAATTATTCACCAGTATACACAGTAATATATAACATATTCCCAAAGTTCGTTCAAAAATATTGATGAAAAACAGACAATATTTTTCACCGAAGATTTATATTGAAAATGTTCATTGATTATCGAAGATTAATATTAAGTTGTTTGGATGGCTTTTAAAATAAATTTTACTAGGTGAATTGAAATAGTTTATATAAGTCTAAAAATCATGTCGCTACCAACAAAAATGTTTTAGTGGATGTTGCCGAAGTTTGTTTGATATTTTCACATTAATACCAATATGTTACGCACACTCATTCAATACACATGCAAAATATTATATTAAACAACCTATATAAAAAATATTGTTCTTCTAGAACAATTTGGATAAAATATTAAACTTTCAAATTTTCCTTCTATATTTCTTAAGTTCAATTTGAACTAATACTACTAAGATAAAAATACACAATGTGTTTTCGATTACGGAAAAATTGAAGTAATTTGTGAGAGGTAAAATTATATATGTGAAAAAGAGAAGAAAATTTTCCATGAATTCATTAAATATTTGTTAAAAGACGTATACTTTCCGTCCTTGAAAGTTTACCTGTTATCCTATTGGACCGTAACCCGAAAGGAAACATCGAACGCAAGTTGATTGGACAGGAAAAATACGGTCGCTTAATATATAAAGCTTTCTTCCCATCGGAGAAGCATTCTTGCGTTATGTTTTCTTGTTTTTTTTCGATCGATGAAACGTTTTGCCTGACCGACTTCCGTACTGCAATCGCCCTGGAATAATGATAAAGCTATATGATAGTCAAATTGATTTTCGGGGAACGAGACGACATCATGTGAACAGAATTATGCAGGATATAGATTTTGTGGGAAACATGAGCTTTGGAAAGGTAGAAAGATCTACATCCATTTGATCTGCGAGCCCGCATTCGGCGTGCGGCAGTGTATAAACCAAAACACAGTAAAATATACATTACCATCATCATTTATTTCGTTACTGAGACGGAAATAAACTTTTTAAGTACTACATTAATTATAATTAACCAGTATATTTTTCCAAACTACTTTATTACACAATGATGTTCATGTGATGAATTAGTCTCAGAAAACTTTACACAAAGTCACAAATCACTCATTTGAGATTGAATGATGAAAATAAATTATAATTTCCTTACACCCTTACCCCTGATTTCTATTCCTTAAATAAGAGATGGAGAATCTGCAACCTTTTATTCGCCAGACAAATGTACGAACTGATGCAATTGTTTTCAGTCTTGTTCATATATAAGGTAGAAATAAAATTAACAAGTTTCCCTTCCGTCTACGAAAAAACGTGCCAAAGATCTACATTAATATTCATATCATGAATATGCTTGAGAAGTTATTTTACTTATACCATACACGATACGATCACCCTCTGAATTGACTCACAATCGCTCAAATAAACCAATTTGAAACCCATCTTCCCCGGAAAAACGAAAATAAAAAATTCTGACGGAACCTGAATCCGGATCCTTTCTCCTTTTACCTTATGAAATCAAGCTATCAATATTTAGGCCAGCATCTTCAACTACACGAGTAGTATCTTATATTTTAATTAAACCAATTTATATTTAAGAAGGTTAATTTTAACTTAATACAATTATATTTCTTTAAATTTTCTAGAGTTGAGATGACCATTAATCCGCAGGCTAGACAATTTTAGATAGGATCCGATGTGATAACATATAAAACATCCCAGTTCGAAAGAAAACTGAAAAAACTTATGCTACAAATCCATAAAAAATTAATACCTAAAAAGCGTTGGAATATATGTAACTTAAAAGTAAAAATAATGTAAATATCGAAAATCATAAGCTTAAATGTTCTCAATCTGTGGAGCACCGATGCAACACAACACACTCCGAAGAGCAAAAATAAATAGGTTAAATCAAGAAAATAAAGTTTAAATAAATATAGTTTAGAATCTTAGAAAACATTATGCTAATGATTTACTCATCTTGTTAATGATGTCTCCGAAGTATAAAATAGGTTAAATCAGATAAATAAAAGTTAAAATAAATATAAGATGAAATAAAAGTTAAAGGTTTGAATATTGGGAAAAAATGTGCTAATATTTTTCCCATCTTCTCTGAAGTTCCAAGCAATTTATTAAATATTAGATCTAGAGAGGATTGAATCTTAGGAAACATTATGCTAATGCATTGCCCATCTCCTCTGGAGCGGCGAGCAATTTATTTCCGAAAAAAGGAATATCCGGAGGAAGCGAGATAAATGAAAAAGGACATCAACGTCAGAACGAATGAATTTTTCGGGATTCCCTGCACCGTTCGAGCACGCTCTCGGACATCCTCTAAAAACACCCTCAAAAGCGGCGATATCGGTTCTAAACCAACAGTTCCTTCGTCTCGGTGCAAAATACCAAAAGGGCCTCCTCTCGATACGGAACCTTAGAGGCTTCACCATGTTGAAAAACGGACCACAGATGGATTCGGGAGCTTCCGCAAGAATGAACATGCAACATCATCCTCTCTGCGATACCCAAGCGCCCGCAGGCGATGTAAGGAAAGCCGAGTAGGGTGCATGAAAAGAGGGTGGGGATGGGGAGAGGGTTGAGCGGGAGGGAATGAGTTAGCGAAAGGAAAGGTAGTGACAGGTTGAGGGTTTGGAGTGGTTTGTCGGGCAAAACAGCGGAGAGGCGGGGCTTTAGAGTGATGATTAAGGGCGGGGTTTGAAGAGAAAGCGATGGGCGGGCTGGAGCTTGGGATGCACACATTACTTCGCAGCCGAAATTTTCCACTGCGTTTGCTACGAAGGGGCTAATTCGTAATGAAGGGTCCTTTTGGGACGTTCTAAGTGATCTTTGAAGCGCATTTTCTTTTTCCATAGTACAAGAGACTCCAAATTATAAAATTAAAACTTGAATGTGAACCAAGCGATGTATTATCTCAAGTTCATCGGCTACGGTGGTGGAGTGATTAGCGTGCTAGCACTATAATGCCAAGGTCCAGGGTTCGGATCCCGGCTAGTCGGATTTTTGTGGAGAGGGAATGGTTGTGTCTTTGTAAATAATAATTATTATTATACCGGATGTAATTGGGATCTTCCTGTTTCCATTAGTGAAGTTACCATTATTATTAATTTAGAAATTGCGATGAATTGTTTATTGTATAATATACATTTAACATTTCAAATTACTAAAAATATCAATCATTAAATATTAGGTAATTCAAGAATCTTTTATTTTCTCGTTGTTAATCTAGAATAGTTTGTTAATTGAAATAAAGATAGTAAATTCGTTGAAATCAATCTTATATAATTATGTCACATTTTTTACGTTTATTACATTCTGCTCTTTTTACTATGCAAAATAAATAAATTATTTAATTAAAATTAATTTGTTCTGATTAATCAACACTTGCTTAATCTTGTTGGTACCTCAATTCTAATTTATTCATTCCAATTCATAAATTCTAATCATATTACCCCTTATTAAATTAATTTCATACTTTTTAGATTAAAATCAATAAGCATGCATTTTTTATTTCACACCAAAATTTTGATTAGGGCCAATATCGCTATCAATATGTTAGTACTGTAAGTAGAGGCTTCCGGATAGTCATGTGGACAGCGCGTTTGCCTTTGGTGAAAGCAGTCCCGGGTTCGAATCCCGGTGGGAGCCAATGTGCGAAATGACCTAAGCTGTCAAAGCACTTTGAACAATACTACTACTACTACTACTGTAAGTAGGTTGACTTAAAAACATATCTGATGCTTCAGATAATAACTTAAAACTAAGAAAATTGCAATAATTTCCTTTAAGATTTTAAAGTTTAGCATAATGGTATTTGCTACTTTTAGATATGTTACAGTTGAAGATATGTTACAGTTGAAGATATGTTATAGTTACTTCTCATGGAATACAATTAAAATTTAAAAACTTTATTGATGATCTAGAAGAAATTTTTTTTAAATAGATACTTCTAGCTGAGGTACTTTTTATAAATTACATCTAACTCTGTAGCAATTTCTTGTTTCAAATTCCTGCCAAACTATTTGGCTGTTAACTGCTTACAATTATAGTGAAAGCACTAAATAAAACTGAAAAACAATCCAGGAAGGAAAAATTAGGTTTTGAATGATTTAATTCACAGTGCTCAATGACACTGAATGTATATAAGAATGTCAATAATTCAACTAGCATTTATCCAATTAATTTGTCTATTTTCCGCCAAAAGCATTTTATCAAGTTCCACAAAAAAATTCAAAATGTTAACCACAGAGAGGAAAATAACTATAACTATGTCAAAAGAAGCATGATAAATGTTTCTATTTTCCATAATATTGCATTAAATATCTCTGGTAAGACAATTTCCTGGATAAGAGTTCCAAGTCATGCATTTTGAAAGAATCTAATCAAACATTAGGCAATGTGAATATTATTTCATTTGAACAAAGGATTAATTCATAATAAATGTAAGCTGGTAATGTAAATGGTTGTATCTGCTAACTTGCAACAAGATGATTTAGTTTCCAGTGGTAATGCATTGCAGCCTTATTTTAACAGAAAGATGATGTACTATCAATTAGGTTATAAGTGAGCAAATTCTAATATACTTCCATTTGCTCAATTAAGTGAATGATAATTTTTTTAATTTCCATGACAAGAACATGGCATTATAGCTTGTAACCTCAGAAATTTTTTAACATTCAAAAATTTAGAATGGAAAACCCTAATTTCCTTGCATTCTTTTGAATTAATACTTCACCAGTACACATTTGTTTCAATGCTTAAATTGTAACTATTAATGAAAAGTAACACAAAAATGAGTTTAGGGGCATCGTAAGGAGTGACAATGTTAGAGGAACAAAAATTCTTCTATGAAAATGTGCATAGAACTGACTAAAAATTTTCTCAATCAACATCAGTGAGAATTATATAGACATAGTTGATCTCTAGCTCATACTCAGAGCTCTCAGACACTGAAGAGTTGATGATTTTCTGATACGTTTAGTTTCAATTTAACTGCATAACAAATATGTTATGGGCAGGGTCACCTCAAGGATCATCATGACCTCAGGCAATTCTAGTAAATAGAACCTCAAAGAATATGTACATTGTAGCCCTGATTAAGAAGGTTTAAACATGGCTTGAGAGAATTTGAGAGAATTAGAATCATTTAGATTGTAAACAGGTACCATTAATTTTACAATAAAGTAAAGTAAACTTACTCAGACTATTAGCCTTCCTTCCAAAAACAACAGCCAAGCATTTAAATATGCCACAATTATACTGTTTCAAGGCCTCAAATACTATATTGGGGCATTATGTTCAATGTAGTTGTGTGCCTAAGACCTCAGTTTGCTTATTCTTGCTACAATTACTGAGGTCCTTCAAAATCTATGGCTCCTGGAGACTTGGGGACCTGAGCTGAAGTTCTATTTTCTTAACCCAAAGGCTGGTAATAGGCTAGTTTTATGGCAATGCTGAAAATTTAATGATTAATTTTGTTAATCAAGGAATTTAGGTTTTTCATCATTATTAAGAAGTTTATTTCCACCATTAAAGATCTTTTTTCATGATTTTACATACAGCTTTTATCAGGATTTCTAAATGACAAAATCAATTCATTTGAGTGGACATGAATACCCTATTGCCATTAAATCCTACTTTGTATTCTATGGAAATGATTTATATTGGCAAAATTCGGGTAGAGTCACGCTATTGTTAATCACACTTGTTTAATCTTTGCCCTTTATATTATACAAATCCGTTCAAGTAATGCTTTTTATTTATCAGTTATAGCTATGACTTCATTCAGTATAGTAATCATTTTTTCAGTAACTGAGGAGCAATGAAGTGAAAAACGAGGACTTAGTAAACTGGTTGCAATACGAAATGTTTTCTTACTGATCAATATTTGAAATTACCTGAATCATAATCTACCAATCAATATAGTTTTGCTCTTTGAGATTAAATTAAAATTAAAAAAAAAATAGATTGATATTTGATTAAAAAGGTAGGAGACAGCTTTATGAGTTATTAACTAAAAAAGTTAAGTTTGCTGAAAGCCATCACTTTAAATATTCTACATCCTCATTATCAAGTTGCATGAAATGTTTTCTTAAATAAGTGCCCTAAGACCAAATAATGTGTTATGTTTTGAACTCAGAAAGTAAACTAGCCAGTCTGTGGGAGAAAGTATCCCACTTACAGAAACATGTTTTGAGATAAATCATTGTCAAAATTGGTTATTATAAGAATTAAAAGGAAATGAATATGAATATAGAATATTATTGATTTTTATTTTCATAACAACTTTTAATAAATTATCATTGCTTGCATAAACCTGATGTATGTTAATCAATGCAAACACTGATGCAAAGATATTTTAGCTACTCATAAATGTATGCAAAATAAAGCAGAAGTACTGTCATTGTATTCAATGGGTTTGTCTGCCTGTAAATTGTAATAATAATATTAATAATTTATTCCATTACTTTAGTCTTTGAAGTAGCCATTTATTCTATAACTCAAAGGCACTGTAGGACTAGATTATAGAAAAATTTGATAGAAGTGAGATGTAACATTTTCTATGCACAAACTTCTGTGTTATCTACATATATTTTATGTCTTAATTTTAGCCATTGAAAAATGGTCAGTATTCCAATTTAATAAATATTTCAGATACTTCATCTTCACAAACTAATTTCACTTTCAATATGATTCCTTAACTGCAAACATGACACTAATTTAGAAGTTGTATAGGAAGAATTACTAAATTATATTGGACTGTTAATTTCATCATTCAATTATTATGCTCTTAAGTTACAAAATTTATCCTGCATGCATTTATGTAGAGTACAAATTTTGTGACTATTGTAGAGTGCATCTCCAATCATTTTTTCAACAATAATATAATATAATACAATCTATATCCCACACTGTAGACAATTAATTATAAAATACACTCAATCTTTCCCCTATTGGCATCATTACAACACCCACTGCAAAGATTTTATTCATCTCCAGAATCTTAAAATTGCACTCTCTTTCAAAGAACTGCATAACACAGTCTCCAGATAATTTAACTAACCTCCTGCTAATACTAATACTCATAAATCCTATACTGCTTATAAAAATAATTCGAAAAATTTCTTATTGGAAAAATCAGGCTATAGCATTCATGGATTCCTGAGTGAAATGGTTTTTGTGATAACTGACAATTTTTGAAACTCATCTTAAGTTGTTAACCTTATATTATGTTATGTTTCATGATATCTCTTCTAACTATGAGTATAATATCTACTTATAAGCACACTGTGATTTATTGTATTTCATATTCGACCAGCTTCATGTCATAAATGATGGATAGCAACACATACAAACAATCAGAGATGGGCATTATCAAAAATAGATGTATTTGAAATACATATTTTCTATACTTTTGCATTGAAAATAATATTTGTAGGAGTATTTTGTACTTTGTATCTAAAATAATATTAAGAAGTAATTTGTAGTTCGAAAATACAAAATACATAGGATGTTTCATAGATATCACAACGTTCATTATCTCTGTTTTTGCAACGAACTTGTGATTCTCATTGAATTTCTTGAATGACTGAAGCAGAGATAGAAGAAGATATTTATCTTTGTCTATCTCCCTGTCTTCATCTTTTTTCTCAAAGTAATTGCAGGAGAGACTCCTCAAATTATTTTTCTGGGGCTTTCATACGTTTCATTGATTTTGGTCTAGTCATAGCTTGGGGCAGATCTTCTTTCTTGTACACATTCTCTTCCTTATTTATATTGTTTACCATTGTGTCTGAATTGTTTGATGTCCATCTGGCCTCAACTGAATTGCGTAAAAACAGCAACTTATCGTGATATAAATATTTACGCCTTTTTGTAGCACTAGATCCTGAGGGCTCATGCTTTTGTGCATACTCTTTTTTAAAGCATGTTCTTAAATTTTTCTATTTGCTCTGCAGTTCTTCACCTGTAAAAAATATCAATTAATTTAAAATATATTTTAGTTATTTAGAGATATTTAGCAACCGGATGTTCTCTGCATTAAGAATTTTTACTGCGAGAAACAACAATCAGAGAAATTATCAGAGATGCATGTTATGCAATGTGGGAAAATTTAGCATCAGTTTATATGCCAAGAATAGGTTCTGATGCTTGGCTAAAAATTGCCAATCACTTCTACAAGAGAATAAATTTCCCAAACTGTATTTGAGTAGTGGATGGAAGGCATATTAGATTGAAAAAACTTCACTCCAGTGGCTCTGAATTTTATGGCTACAAATCTTTCTTCTTCACTGTACTTATAGAAATGGAAATGCATATTTTTGAGGAATGCATTGGAGCGACCACATTCTGCTGAAAAGATATTTTCTGTTCTTCGACATAAACTTAGTTATCCTGGTGTTACAAGATGGAACTCTTTGTATGATGCAATTGGTCAGCTATTGAACCACACTGATAAGTTGCTGGCTGTTTTAACGTCCTTGAGGCCAAGGTCCAAATTAAAGAACTGAAATGAACTGGAGTACGCACACAAATTCTATGAAGTCATGATGCCTATTGCCTGGTAGATTGACAAACTTCAAGGAGTTGAATGTTTTTTGTAATCAAAGGAATGTTGGAGGAGATGGAAAAAAAAGTTTTCTATTATTGTGCTCCTTTGGTGACAGGTCTCAAGTTGAACCTCAAGAAGAGGTTCGTGAAATACTTCAGTCTTTGCTCTGAAGTCAATGATGCCATTTTGGCATCTCATACTCATCCTTTGTTTAAATTGAGGTGGCTTCTTAATGGCCAAGAAGGACTTCAAGCACATTCGCAGCAGATTTTGGTGATTGAAGCAAAAAAAAGTGAATGGGATGCCTTCTGCTCAACGAGCGATATCGGTTTTTCCAATGATGATTTCTTTTCTTTTCTAGGTGATCACTGTGACTCTTCATTCCTTGAAGTAAACAGGAATGAAATAGAAATTTTGAGATTTTTTGGTGACAAATTAAAGTGTTTGTCAATGTTAAGTAAATATCCAACAGTTAAGAAATTGTTCAACCAGTACAACACATGCCCTACTTCTAGTGCTCCAGTGGAGAAGTTATTTTTATATGAAGGTTTCACTCATAACTGCAAAATTCATAATTTGTCTGACACAATATTTGAGATGTTAATGTTGTTAAATGGAAATTAAGCTTTTTTATAAATGGAATTAAGGTAAACTAATTACACCTAAATGAATCATATATGCTGTGTTATTCATGGTTTTCAAATATTTTCCTGCAAATAATCTTACAGCTGTAAGCTATATTTTATGCAAATATGTGGTAAACATACTTGAGCTGTTCAATACCTATCAAAGAATTGAATTTGCAGAAATTTTCATTCCATAGGAATCAAGGGGTTTTTACTTTTTCGTAATGTACTTTGAAATACTTTTGCGTTTTTATCCAAAATAAATTTTTCAGAGTATTTGAACTTTGAAGAGTATTTCAAATACAATTTTTGAGAGTAGTTTGTATTTTGTCTCTAAAATACAATTGGAATGAATTTTGCCCATCTCTGCAAACAATGTACTTTGTGATTCATCTGTCTGAAAAATGAATAATTTTGTTAACTTAAGCTTAAAAGTTAAAATAAGCATGTAAGAAGTAAAATTGAAATCATTTTTTTACGAACTAATAAATTATAATTTTTACTACACAAGCTGATAATTTAAATCAATTAAGCAATACGGAAGACATTTATTTATATTATGGTTAGTGTCATGATGGTTTTACAGATATTTTAAAGACACATTTCTTGTTAACACTTCATTTTACTCTAGTTTTATTTTAGTTTGTATGGCAGTAGAGCAAGTAATTCAAGAAAGATACTTTATAGGAAATTATATATAAATTAATGTTTATCATTAAAAAATCTAGCTTATGTATGTATGAGGGTGTATTTTTAAACATGGGCCACTTCTATAAGAGAAATTAATAAATTTAGAGCAACAATTGTTGAGTATGCTAAAAATAACTTTCAATTCACCATGATATATGACATAAAAATCACAACCAACAATCTTTATAGAGCTACAGTATAGTTTTAATCGTCAGAGTTGATTTTTAAATGCTTTACAATCAGTAGCACCAGGTAAACAGTGGACAAGTTTCTTTCTTTTTGCACTAAACATATTGAGAAAAGTTATCTTGACCAACTGATATTCCTTCATTAAGATAATAGGCGACTATTAAAAGTTAAATCTTGCCCTTTTAGAGGTACGAAATAGTATCCTTTACCTATTAAATATTTCATTATCATCTTATAATAGCACTTGATTAGAACTATTACTAGTAAATTAAAATCCATGAGTTTTTTTCCAGCTTTCCTTTACACTTAATCCTTTACTTTAGCTTAATTCAATCCAGAAGACTCAATGAATTGGTAAAAACATTTTTCACAGTGTTGAGCTGTTGATAAATTTTATAATAGTAGACCACATTACACAAACAGTAAATTCATTCATGTAAAAGTAAATATTGCAAAGACAATTGACATGCAGAAAACCCTTCAAAAGTAGATTTTGTCTTTTTCCAAATCACATTCTATTGTATACTCAATAACATTTAGCAACAATCTATAAGGAGTAACATGTTTTTTTAATGATAATTATAATGCTTCAGACTCATTCCAATTTTTGTTTTATACATTTAAAGTCCTTTTAGCCCAAGAAAAAATTAAGATAAAGAAATCTGCACATCATATTCGGCAATTTTTAAAACCTAAAATTCTCTGAAATTCATTCCTACTTAGAGATAAAATCATAAAATATTTTTATAAAAAACTTATTAACTCTAACTGTACTATTATTGTTGTCCACTCTTGTCTCAATATCTTCAGCCTATGAGATTGAGATCAATTAATATTAACAATCATTAGTGAATGTGATGAGCATAAATACTTGCACATATCAGTATTTGATATGTGATTTGTTGAAACAATAGTGATATTGATCTATTCCTTAATCAGTTATTACTTCATTTTTATACACCCTTCTCCTAAATACTCTTCATCTCTGAAAATATTAATATGTATTTGGGTAATACTCTGTTGAGTTTACAGCAAAAGGAATTTTCATATAAAGTTAGACATAAAACTTAACTTCATTCTTATCCTCACTTAATGATCAGTTTTGTAAAAATGACAAAATCTATATAGTAAATAGTAAAAAATAATGATAAGATAAAGCCTGAGCTATTGGTGGTAATCCAAAGTGAAGCAATGAAAGGAGGAAATAATATCTCACTAAAAAGTAGAAGCAAAAATGTGACCAGAGTAAAGTCAGGAAATAGGGTAATAAGAGGTTCACCAAGAAAGTGACTGCATACACAGTATTAATAGGTCAGAGTTTATATACAAAGTTTCAAGAAGTACAAACCCAAACACAATTACAATCACCATAACAAATTACACACAGCATATCAGGTGAACAGAAAAAAACTTAAAAGAAATGAACTTATTATAAGAATGAAACAGAATCTTGATATGAAATTCTAAGAATGAAAATGTTTTATAAAACCTTATTATATTTTCACTAATAATAAATGAATGTGCACTTACAAAAGTTAAGGCTGGTAGTAAAATTTGAAAAGTATATCTCCCATAGCCTTGTTGTTAAAGAAAACAAGCTCTTAAAAGTCCATAAGGTGTGATTAAAATGAAGCCACTGACTTGCACATAGTGGTATTTAATTTTACCAAATATATGATATACCAATGATATATATGTACCAATCTCATTGATTAAAGGATTTACGTGAACTTTTTGGGAGTTTACTAAAACAATAGGACCTAATCCTAAGGAGTTTTTAATATATGACAACGGGCCCAATGCAATCAAATGTCAGTGTTCGGAATTAGTGATGGCCTCAGGCTCCTAGCAAGTGCTGAAATATTATATATGGACGGAAACTTTTCCAGGGCTCCCTATACTCTCGGTAAAATGTATGTAATCCGTGCACCTACTGGACAATTATATGGCTATAACCATGGTGCAAACTCTTTCGCCGAACAAGACACGTGACATATATGAGGAGCTTTTTTAGCAAATAAATGTGAAGCCTTAAATTATATGATAAATTTGCAAACAGTTGTGATAGATTTCGAAGAAAGTGTTCTAAAGGCTGTTGTAGAAGTTATTTTCCGGTATGTGGAAACCATAGGTTGCTTTTATCACCTTAAGCAGTCCACTTTGCGAAAGATCCCGGATCTTGGTATGGCTAGAGCATACAACAATTAAAGATTAGTACGTCAACAGTGTGTGCAGCTACAGAAATGCCTTCGTAACTTCTATATTCATAGTAGAGAAGACCGTAAATAAGACAGTAGCTGAGTATATTCGTGGCATGGGATGGTATATCCATCTTAATGACTACATTAAAATCTCTCGATTTAAGAGTGACTTAAGGTCCAATTTGTGTGAAAATACGTAAATCATCCGCAATTTTCAGCATTCTCTGCGTGCTACAGTTTTAATCTAACTTTTCTATCTTATTCTACAACAAAATCGTCAATCACAGATGGACAGAATCGCGGATGGACCAAGTAACTATTATTTAGAGAGTTAAAATTAGAGGGATTGCTGGAAGTCGTAAATTTCCAACGGAAACTAACATGGCATCCTAGCAGAGTGTCTTAACCACAACGATAAGTCAGGGCAAATATTCTCCCATTTAAAATATATTGCGAGGATTTTTAAGAATTTTTTGAATCCCTTCCCTAAACAAAACACTTCCATCCGTCTTCCCCATCCATTCCCATCCCTCCCTCTACCACACTCACTCCCGTCCCTACCTCTTTTCCACCTGCCCTATCCCACCCACTCCATTACCACCCTATACCTTCTTCTACCTGACCCACTCGCATCCCCCCTCCTACCTCGCCACCCCTTCTCAGCCTCTACCCAACCCACAATATCCCTCCCTATACCCAGCCACTCCCATCCCTCCCTCTAAAATACCCACTCACATCCCCCCTCTACCTAACCCACTAACATCCTACCCTCTACCCTACCCACGCCCATCCCCCATTCTAACCTACCCACTCCCACCCCCCTCTCTACCTCGCCACCCCTTCCAAGCATATACCCCACCCACAATATCCCTCCCTCTACCCAGTCACTCCCATCCCTACCTCTACCCTACCCACACCCATCCCCCATTCTACACTACCCACTCCCATTCCTCCCTCTAATTCGACACTTCCATCCCAGCCTCTACCCCACCCACAATATCCCTCACTCTACCCAGCCACTACCGTCCCTCCCTCTACCCCATCACTCCCATCCCTCACTATACCCTACCCACTTCCATTACCCATCCACTCTACCTCATTTACTCCCATCCCTCCCTCTACCCAACATACTACATACCCATCCTTTACCCCAACCCCTCCCAGTCTTATCGCACACTGCTCCACCTAGACAAAAAAAAATAAATATCAATATATATCAATATATTTTTATCCTTTTGCTTTATTCTTTTTTAAATTCTAGTAATTCCATCTTGGAGAAATAACGGTGTCCTTTCTCTATGCGATCTATATTTAGTTTAGTTTTCCCGTAGTTAAGAACCATGCTTTTTTCTATTCCTCGAGCCTCTAATTAAAGTTTACCCTTCTTAAATATGCATTGATAAATACGTGTTGTGTTTCAATACCAAAATGGATAGAAGCTATCTAATTTGAGAATATAGAATTTATGATATTTTTCAATAATTACCTCCTACCTTGGAAATTTAATATTTTAGTTATCCGTAAGTTAGCATTCCACCTGTGCTTTACCTGATATGTAATACCATAGAGGGCACGGATATAATGATCACGTTTAACGGATTTGAAAGTTATTGGTTATGAAATATACCGGTTCATGGGCGATGAGTACAGCCAAAATGAAATTAATTGATATTTTACTAATTTGGTATTTCTATTTTTCCAGGTTTCAAACACAGAACTTTAACTCTCACTCTACTTTTCTTCGATACGAAAGGGAATGGCCCCGGGATGACCTTCCGGAAGAAAAGCGAGGAACGACTTTTGATAAATTAGGGTAGGAGCACTTAATACACTTACCTTTCGGTATATTTAATTATGTTTCCTTTTTCATGTAAAGACACTTCTAAATATTTTGCAATTCGCCGTTAAAGTGAAAGAATGCTTGGTTGAAATCGTTTTGACTAGAACCATTGAGAAAAACTGTGTGCAATTGATTGTATATAATGTGCTTTGGTGCACAATCGATAGTAGTTGATGCGTAGGAAGTGCATGAAATTCCAATATTACTATTAGAGATGTGAAAATAAGTATTAATCAAGTAAATTTTATTTTTACGTAATGCAATGCTATGAGCAATCCAATATACAACGAAATGATGAAGGAATTCTTACTCGAATGCTCTTCCGCTCTGCGAATAATATTTAATTTAAGTGTTTAGGTCGTTTAAATGAAGATAATGATAAGCAATTATCTATAGTTTTCTGCTATACAGTTAGAGTTAGTGATTCGATTTTATAAAATAGGGAATAACTTTCGGAAAACGGAAACTTTCCACATCTATTTCAGTGAGATTATCAAGTCAATCGATTTTTCGATCCTATATTCGTCTTTAACCATCAAAATAAAGGAATACATAATTTGTTACAACGCGAGATAACTGTTTTACGAAAATATTCATTTACTGGCTTTTTCTCTATTTTTTAACCTTAGAGAATAATCATAGTTATTCATTGAAGCTGATCGTAATTTTTCAATCGTGAAGTAGATTGGACCGAGAGATGGTTCTTCATTGCTAGAAGTTGCAGAATTAGAGTTTTTGGCATCGAAGTACGCATTGAAGTACAATCATATCAGACAGTAATACGGTTCCTTCTTTTCCCCTTCACCTCGACTGTCCATCAACTTAAACTTACAGTGTAAGTGTAGCTCATCATCCTTATAATTTAATCAGATAACATTTTTAATAGACTTTCTTATCAATTATCACAACCCCTGTTGAAATTTGTTGTTGGAATTTACCCTACTCTTATAGAATTAGGATGCTTTTATATAAGAGTAGATTTTATATCACCTTCTGTAGATAAATAGTCTATTACAGGTTTACCATTAATATCTTCAAATAATTTTCTTCAGACTCCATGTCAGCCTTTTCAGATAGAACTCACATATGTGAAACGATCAATTTAAAGCATTTATGAGCCATGTATTGTTATGATAATAATAATAATAATAATAAGTCGTCTTTATTTGGGCGAGATTGAGACTTAAAAGTCTCTTCTTCCATCTAACCCATCGTCATTAAGTATAAAATAAGAAATAGAAAAAATTAGAAGAATTGTGGAGGTAAAAAACCTAAGAGATTCTTAGGAAAAAAAATCCACTGCAGGAAAACACCCACAAGGAAGGGGGGTGTGAAAAACCTGCGCAAACCTACCAATAGTAATAGCAGAAAGATAAGAAAAGAGAAAAACATTCAAAAATAAATAAATACACTACCAATAAGTACTTACATGCGATACATAAATCAGTTCACATTTAAAAAGAGATAGCAATATACAAAGTAACATAAAAAAACTAAATAGAAAAAAATACGTACATTATCAGAGAAAAAAAATAAAATAAAAGAATATTACTATAAAAAAACAGTATCAAAATAATGCACACAGTATGTATGCACTAGTCAACATTTTATATAACATAGATATTTAGGTAATAAGTAAGAAAAAAACGAGAGAGAAAAGAAAAAGAAACAGATGAGAATTATTAGGTATATAGACAGAATAATTACGTACTAAGACAAAGAAAGCATCTAATGCGTTGAGAGGAAGAGCAGGAGCAACATCAGTTGAGTGTGTATGGGATAGAGGATATTTCTTTTCATTGCTGATTGCATTGCTGCATTTCGTGTCAGGGCATTTATATGAAAGATTTAAGCAAGGATAAAGGAGTAACATAAGGTGATTCAGTGAATGCATATTGAAGGAAAGGAGTAGTGTGGCTTTTTAATTCGGAAGTCTATCTAGCTGAAGGTAATCAAGGCATTTTCTCTTGAAAGAATGAGAGGACACAGAGAGCTTGATATTAGCCGGAAGAGAATTCCATAGCTTGCTTGCAGTTACAATATAAGAGTTGTGAAATGTTTCAGTTCGGTGGTGAGGGATAAGTAGTTTTTTGCATCCTCGTGTGTTACGGTTATGTACTGAATCTAAACTTACAAATTCGTTTGCGATGTATTCGGGAGTATGTATGTGTAGAATGTTGTAGAATGAACAAAGAATGTGTAGTTTTCTACGAGAATCTAACTTTAACAAGCCTAATTTATCGTATGATTCAGATATATGGTCGTACTTTCTTAAATTAAAAATAAATCTCACAGCTGCATTCGGAGCTCGCTGTAGCTTAAGAGTTAGTTCACCGGACAAGTCTTGGTAGATAATGTCTCCGTAATCAAAGTGAGGCATAATTAGGGACTTCACAAGCTGTGCTTTCAGAGAGGAAGGGAGAAAATATCCTAAGCGCCTGAGATTTTGAAGGGACATATATACTTTCTTACAAATATTTGTTACTTGCTGCGACCATTGCAGATTTTCATTTATGAAAAGGCCAAGATTATATACTGAATTACTCAACGGGATTTGAAATCCGTTTAAGGTGGGCTTGAGAATCATATCGATATTTAAATTCTTTAAAAGTTTAGGATTGCCAATGATAATGGCTTGCGATTTAGTTGGGTTAACGGCAATGAAATTATTTCTGCTCCATTCGTCTATTAAAGCTAGATCTTGGTTTAACAAATTCATTGACTGAGGAAGATCTGTTGAACTGGAGTCTAGATAGATCTGTAAATCATCGGCATATAAATGATACTTGCTGTATCTGATGACTTGCGGACAATCATTGATATAAAGAGAGAATAGCAAAGGACCTTGTATAGAACCTTGAGGTAGACCACGATCAATCTGTAACCATGAGGAAGAGGAATCTTGAGATATAACTTTTTGTTGTCGCTCGTAAAGGTAGGATGAAAACCAGTCGGTAGATAATGTAGAGAAGCCAATATCACGCAGTTTTGCGATCATAAATGGTATCATAATGGTAAGTATCGTGTCGAAACTTACATCCGCTCGGACATATTTGAGAAAGAATAGGCAACGTTTGAGAGAGGAATCCAGCAGAGTTAAACAGATGGAAATTAATGAGTGGAGAAAGCTATAATCATGGACTTAGGCTGCCTTCAGACTTCGTTCTTTCCGAAATTTGAATACCTCCTTACAGCTACGAATTATTCTAATTATTCGTTTCTTTGTACCTTTGCCACAAGAAGTTATGTTACAATGGAAACGTCAAACCTTTACTTTGAGACTGCACGCTTTATCATATTATTTAGTCGACGATAGTCTCGTTATACTATTCGTAAATCAAGTGTTAAACGAGTGTATATCACACTCTTCGGTATTAATATCTATTCGCTGGCCAAGCAACGATTAAAATGAAATAGAATTATACCAGAGCCTAGGCAATTTCTTCTCCTTTTTAGAGCCGTTTTTGGTCGTTTGCTCTGCGACGCAATTGTTAATTAACCTTTCATAGATTAATCCGGTATTATGTCCTCTCCTTCTTAGCGGTTTCTTATTATGTCGACAAAGAGAGGGAATGCCAATGAATGCCGACATAAGAATGAAATGTATTGCGCACTGTCATGCGTAAGGGTATGAATAGCCCTTCACATTGAGACAGATAGATGATATTGATATTTTTGGCGATTCATCTGTATTAGAGTATTATTTCATAGTTATACTTTCTCATAACCTAAATTCTGATATTTGAAACTCTGAACATTTTATATTTGAAATTCTGAACATTATGAGCCTAAGCTGTAGGTCTTCACACTTCTTATGATCTCTTTGACTTCGTTTTCTTTTCATTTCCTAACAATCTAGCCAAGCTAAGTTTCTTTCCATAAAATATTGCCAGTTTACTAGTCACAGTTAAGTACTTCTTTTTAGGAGCCATGATTTTTTCCGATTAGCCGTGGTGCTTTGTTTCGTGAGTCGTAAGCAGGAACTTTCGCTTTGGCGCCTCATTCTAAAACTCTGTAGAGAGAAGTGAGAGTTACTTGCATACATACACACAAGGTCGATTTTCCTTTCCCTTTCCGTCCCTTTCTCGGTAAAATTCTTAGCGAGCTATTCTTCGTAAAATGTTTCGTTTATCTCGATGTTTTGTTTCAATAACCTTGAATTCCTTAGCTTCGAATATCACGTTCAATGTGACCTACCTCGGACGAGCCAAGGAATTCAATGTACACTCCTGGCCAAAATTAACGCAGCACCTCCCTAGCGATCCTTACGTCCGGTGCTGCGTTAATTTTGGCCAGGACTGTACATTTCAATGTATTTCGCAGACGATGTTATTATTCCTTAATTTGATAGTGGTAAATATCTCATAATGGGAAATGTTACCTAAGTCTTTACTTAATGCAACTAGCAATTCAAATGTATGAAAAGGATTTCTTATGGTGCAGACTAAATGTAACAGTTTCTCTCCGTTCTATTTTGCAAACAGCGAATATTCATTTTAGTAAATACAAGTTTACGAGTTTATTCGCAGAATAGACATTTTCTGGTAATTCAATTTTCCCTCTCAATGCATTAGTTGGAATCACCATGGAAAAATAATTTCTTCAATAGCATAGTCGTGATAGTAGAACGATGTTCCCATAGTGCAAGATATTCTTAGTTCTTCTCCATATATTCACTTCTGCTTCTATATGTTACTTAAAAAATGTAAAAAGGTGATTTGGATTCGCAGTAATACTGATATATAATCGCGTATCAATTATTTCAATTTATAACGTACGACATTTCAACCTGATCTTAATTCTACATTTAAAAGTGTCTAACTGCTGAGAGAATAATAATAATAAAACTCTTTATTTCGATTGCATTGCATATGCGTGAAAATTCAAATGTCAATTCACAAAATAGATCTTTTAAGGTAATTCATTTTTCTCTCAATGCATTAGTTTGAAACACTTGAATTGAATTGAATTAATAAATTATTTACTTTATTTAAATTGAAATGGAATATAATGTTATTATAATCCCTATTTAAGGATGTTCGATACTACGGATATTTTGTGGACTAATTCGCCTTTTTTTCGATTATTTCTCATTCGTTTAAGGTTTCCAATGTAAGCGGTTGCCCGTCAAAATTGATTTACTTTCAATTTATATCAGTACGCAAATTCCATTCTTTTGTTGTGACAAAGTTGAAATAATTAATTGCGATTAATAAGATAAAATAATTAGCAATATTTTGACAGCTGTGAGAATCTTAAGTTTTTATCGTTATAAATTGGTAATAATATAAAAAATCATTAAACTGTCAACATTCATAACAACTACGATGTTTCGATCAATCCCTTCTATGATAAATCCAAATTAACGCGATGTAGAAGTAAAGAAATATTTAATGAAAATTCATGATCTAGATAATTAAAATTACGATTGAGGTTATACTTCATACAAATTAATGACCATTTAATTCTTATTATAATTAATCAAAAATTTCAAATTTTGAGGAGAGCGTGGTAGAAGGAGAATTCGACCAATCAGATTGCAGCATATTTGTTCAGATTTTACGCAAATGGCTACATAGCCAGTCCCTGCTGTGTCTATGTCTTAAGTCACTTTAATACAGGAATCATTAATAATTCAATTAAGGACTCACAAATATTCATGGAGAAAGCCGGTCCTGTATTTTGAATACATTATAAAGAAACGGAGGAGAAAATGTCTGAAGTAGACGGGGCTCAAAACAGTATCTCCTAGTGGGTAGGTGGTCGGTCTATCTGACCGGCATGAGCACCCGTTGAATCTGAGAGCTCGGTGATCGAGTCTCGGCTGCGTAAGCTGAAATTTATTTCCATGAATTCATCATCAACCTAAAATCAATTACCAGTCATTATCTTGCTAATTTTATTAGGAAATTATGAAGGTAATGTGGGGAAAGCTGTTTTGGAATATCAGGTTTCAAATTAATTGAAATATGTAGCTAAATGTCACCAGTAACATAACTTGGTCTCCTAAGGTATATGCAAGTAAAGCTAAACCTTTTTCGTTACGTATTTCTAATATTATTTGCTATCAATTATTCAGATGTTTAAACTGCCATCCTTGCGTAGTATTGTATTCTCGTCTTCATACGATCTGCACCAAGTTCATTTTCCTCGTATGTCAGTTCCATCCTAATTTCCATTTCTTGTGCCATCGATTAAAATTTTCTTGCCCTTATTGCGTTTAGAAATGTTGATGATTAAGCTTTGTGTTTTAACATTGAAGTGGATTGCCGTTACATAACTTCATAGATGTCGATTAATGCTATCTGCGATACTTTTCTTTGTCACCGGGAATTTGATTTTCAAATTATTCTCTTCTTGATATTACCATATTCATTAATACATGATTAATTATTTTTGTGCTTCTATTCTTTCCAGTTTTGAGAAAGTTAACTTTCTCAAATTTTGATAAAGCTCTGTCGTAATTGCCACAAATGCGAGTGACCACCGTCCACTGGGGGGACAACGGTCGGCTGGATCTCCAATTAAGTAAATAGAATATACTTTCATATTTTTCAGATTTCTTTTTTAAATTCCACCACCTTATGATATTACGAAGTGTTAAATGTTTTATATTTCAAATTAATTAAGTCATTTGAGATATTCTAGTAGAGCTTTGCGTGATTAATTGAATTTAAGATTTGTTGAAAATAATCAGTTTGAGCGGCATCATAGACTTTCTGTTATTCTACTATTTGCTGTAAAGGCAACAAAAGAAAAGGATCGTGGTATTTTGGGTTTTTTTATACTGGAGGATCTTTTAAATGTATTGCATTTTATTACAAAAGAATAATGACACACTTGGTTGAATGATCCCTGACTGAAAATGTTTGAGTGTTTAGCTTGTATTATTTAGGTTTATACAAGCAGTTTTATTAACTTAAATTTGTAGTATGAAGAGCTTTGGCACTCGTTTGCTGACTATGATTTCATGTTTTAAATTAAAATAATTATATTTTATGGTTTTTTCTTCTAAAATTCCAAACAAGAAGAAGACTGGACCGATGGCTTTTTTTAATTGTCTGTTAATGTTAAAGTTACTAATTTCCTATTTGACACTTCTAAATCAATATTCTAGTCTAGCAGTAACGCAAAATCTACAATAAAGACAGTTAATTGACGTTGACTTTAGTTAAATTTCAAACTATTCTTACTGTTGCTTATTGGTAATGAAATTAAAACGTAATATCACAACAATATATACTATAACGGCCACCTTCAGTTAGTAATTTCGTCTTTAACCATGAAAATCTTCTTTTGTGAGGAACTCTAATCAGTTCAAATCATTGGCTTTTATTAGCCAATTGAGCCCGATCATTAGGAGTGGACCACATGAAATCCAGTCACTTCTAAAAATCAGCCCTCTCTAACAAATGTTACCTCCAGAAATCCACAGGATATTAAACGCAATTATAAGGTTTTGCAGCATATATATTGCAGCACTATGCCTTGTTTTTGTTTTAAGAATATTCTCAAAGATGTATGATAAAACATTAAAAGTCCTTGAACTAGGGTACTTATTCAGCCAAATCGACCCTAAAGATAAAATTTAGGACACATTTGCAAACATGTAGATCTGATTACTAATGGATGAATGCAGATTATTGTGATTACTTTCCCCACTCAGAAAAAGCTGATAACCTCATTGGAGGGTCCCGGGATTTTGAAAAAAAACATTTGGTACTTCCCAGAATAGCCGAGACATTTTGGAAAATTCTTAGGAAAAAATATATATTTTCCCGCAAATTAAAATTTTGCCAACTATGTAGTAAGAAAATGGCAATCATTCGTCAAAACCGGTCTTGTTTATGATGTTTTAGGCAATAGAACATAAAAGTTATATAGTGCAATCACTCCTGTTTATAAATTGATACAGTCTAGGCATTAATAATATTGTTTTCCTTGGGTGTACATTGTCTTATAGTTACTTCTCTATCCATACATAATAATTTGATAGGACCTAACCTTTTAAGATTCATTTCCTCAATCTTCCTTCCATATCAAGGATGTCATGTTGCCCAAGAACCAAGAGAACGCCTTCGACCGTCAAGCGAAAAAGAGGGAACAAGTTGCATAGCGCCTCCGGGTGCGGGAAGGAGCTGGGGTCCTGCAATCGGTATCTGCGATACGGTCTAAAAATCCTTCGTCTTCTAGCGTCTCCGCAATCCTGCACGAAAAAACCCGATGGCGAACCACGAAATCATCACTCTATCCAGGAAATCTTTCTTCCGAGCCAAGATATATTTTCAATTATGTATAGCATAAAAATTGTAAGGCCGGAACTTGTATAGTGTACCATAACTTGTAATGTATATAATATGGATATAAAGAAATTGCGTCCTAGCCAAGCTAACTATTGCAGAATGTATAAAATTATTATGATGTGTAAGGCGGGGCTGGGGGTGGGATAGGACAAGTGGGATAGAGGTAGAGATGAGAGTGGGTGTGGTAGAGGGAGGGATGGGAATTGATGGGGTAGATGGATGGAAGTTTTTTTGTTTAGGGAAGGGATTTTAAAAAATCTTAAAAATCCACGCAATGTATTTTAAATGGTAGAATATTTTCCCTGACCTACCGTCGTGTTTAGGACTTTCTGCTAAGATGTCTTGGTAGTTTTTGTTGGAAATGTACTACTCCAGCAATCCTTCGAATTTCAACTCTATAAATAATGGTTGCTTGGTCCGTCCGCGATTCCGTCCATCTGTGACAGACAATTGGGCTGTAGAATAAGATAGAAAAATTAGATTGAAACTATAGCACGCAGAAAATGCTGAAAATTTCGGATTATTTTCCTAATTTCACACAAATTGGTGGTAAACTCACTCTTAAATCCAGAGATTTTAATGTTGATGATTAAGACGGATATACCATCCCACGCTACGAAAAAAACTTAGCTACAGTCTTACGGTATTCTCGACTATCTTCACACAAGTTGCGAAGGCGTTCCTGTAGCTGCACATAGCGTTGACGTACTATTCTTTGAGGCAGGTTGCCAACACCATCCTGTTGGATTGCAGTACTGTTTGTGGCTTCCGCGCGTTGAAACCATTCTATCACTCACATACAAATTTAAATGTGCATCTCATCACCCCTCCTCTCCTTCCACCACTTAAATTATTTTCCTTCGCTGCGGCGAGTAATCTTGTTGCAAGTAACTTCAAGGAGGCTCATATCTGTCCTGATCTCCCTTTTTCCTCAGATGCGGGTAGTGCATAGTTGTTTTTGGACGTAAAAATGATTAAAACACAGAAAAAGTATTTCATTCTAGCCATTAGTAACAATAGTAACAAATTACGGCGTGAGTGATAGCCATGATGTTGTCAAAATGGTTTTAAACATTGCTAAAATACAGAAAAATTGTATTATTGTGTAAAGATGATTGGCATATAAAAAACATACTGCATTCTATACAGGAGTAACAACAACAATAATTATGTTATGAACCATTGCCAATATGGCCTTCAAATTTGTCAATATGGTGTATTATAGCGTAAAGATAATTGACATATAACATTATTATTGCATTCTATGCAGGAGTAGCTACAACAATCTGAGCCATTGTCAAAATGGTCTTAAGCATTGTCAAAAAGGCTATGTCCCTTCATGAAAATTCTACTGTGGCATTTTTACCAGTGATATTTTTACCACACACCCAATATTCAACTATGTATATTCGGAGCCACTTAAAAAAGTATGGCTTTTGAAGTGAACCCCCTGTTTTTTTTAGACACGTGCTGCCACTGGTAGACTGTCACAGTTTTAGTTGTTTTGTCCTAATCAAAATTTTCTCATAGTCTCTTTCGAAATTTTATATTTATTTAATCCTGAGCTACTCCATCCATTTCTCATCTTTAGCAGAGAAAATCACAATCTTTACTATTATTCATATCTTTCTATTACAAAATCAATATCTGAACATATGATGGTCATAAATGGCATTTAAACTAAGCACACCATGTAGAAGAGGTTATATAATGTTTACATATATGTAGGGAATACATTACACTCATATATAAGATATTAGACTAATGAAATCATGATCTAAATGACATGTTCTAGATATTTGAGACTCAGAAGCCTGCTATCATCACTTAATATAATAAATTATAATTGCAAGTTACCTTATTGTGTTGGAATGGAATTTTATCATCCAAATTATTTGCTAAATTATTGTGGAGTGAATTTATAAACTACTTTAAGAATTTTCCATGAGTAACAGCAAAAATGTCTTATAATCATTAGCATTAGCTCTAATGAGATGAATAATCAGTGAGTTTAATGATAAATGGTAAATAATTTATTATATTTAGACTTTTTCCATTAATTTACTGATTTTATCAACTGATGCTGATGGTTAATGTTGATTAGGTTTCAAAACTAATCTTTGTGACAAAACATCCTTGCAGGTGCTAATCTACTGCTAAGATCACCGCAATCAATGGTGAATACTCTTCGTACTATGCTAATCATACCCATAAAAATGAGAATGAAACTAAAACCTACTTTTTACTTTTTTTGCTGAAAACTTCATCCATAAAGAATAACTTGGAAGGCTTAAACATAAGTAAAATAAATAGGAACTTAGAAAAAGAAATATTAGGATGTAAGTTTAACACAAATGAACTAGGTAAATATTTCTTTCTTCTAAGGCAGGGTTTCCCAAACTTTTTCTGCGATGGAACACTTTGCAAACCTGGGAAGTTTAATGGAACACTTTGCTTATTTTTAGGTTAGGTAATTCTACTTGTAAAATTTTAAAATCATTGAATTACTACAAATTATTTATTTAGTAATTATTTAACAAAATAAAACTATAATATTATAATATAAACATAAAATATGAATAAATAAAGCATTTTATGACTTTTATTCTCCAATTCTCCATTGAGGCTCCAAATTTTCGTGGACCACCTATTCAGGTTCAGCGGAACACCGATGTTCCCGAGGAACATAGTTTGGGAAACCTTGCTCTAAGGAATTGTATCATTGTTTGTTAAACGAAGATGTAGTAGTATTCATGCAACATTTGGGATTTAAAAAATATCCTATAATTTAAGTAGTACATACAATTAATATAAACCAGAACAGAGAAGTCATACAATTTCCACTCAAGATCACATAGAATGCTTCATTAAAATACAATGAAATTTTCCAGCTCTCAGTAATATATAAGGTATAATATTGATCCCTTGTGATAAAAATAAAATAAGGAAAAAAAGAATTGCCTTAATAATTTCACATAATAGATAGAACAATAAATGATAAATAGATAATAGCAAATCAGTATGAGGTGACTAGTTGAAGATACAAATATTCAAAGTCAAATTAATTAACTTGCAATTAATACTAACAAGCTTCCAAAATATGACTTGAAACATTTTTATTACCTATGTGTAAAAGCATATGCTGTGGTATAAGAGTAAAAACTGAAGGAAGAAGGCAATGATAAAGAGTCCTTTTAACAAATAGCTATGGAAAGCAGTCTTGTAAATTCAATATCAATAGAACAAAATAAAGTAATAAAGAATTTTCCAAGCATAGAAGGACATTTTGGAGGAGATGAAAACTCAGAATAATGACAACATATTTCTTATATATACACTATATACGCCAAATGCATAATTTGATAGAATTTTGCTAAAATTAATTGAACGGCACTAATGAGCACACAGTCATTATTGAAAAATAAATAAGGTAAAAAATTGACACAATGCAGCAAACCTTGGTGTGCTAAACAAGACATTATCATCAATTCATCAATAAATTTATTCAGCAAAATCCTAAGTTTTTTGTTCCACTAATAGAAAAATTGACTCAATTCATAAATTTATTAATTCTATATTGTAGAATGGTATATATTCTATGCACATATATTATATCTATGTGTATATAAAGCATCTATTATATAATTTGGTGTATATAATTTGTATTGCATTGCATTTCCACTACATATGATCATATGTGTAATTGTATGCACTATTGCTATTGTTGTACTACAATTCAATAAGTTGCCCTTCACTGATTGTGAAACTAAATTTTACCGGCAAAATTTGATGAACTATCAATTATTATATAGCTATTAGATGTCCATAAGCAAAATCTTCAAGTATAGGAGTGGTTAAAGAATGCTATGATTTATGCAATGATTTATGTTATATTTTATCTGAGATGACTCTTGAAATATTGCAAGAAAATGGAAAAGCTGAAAACTGAAGCAGATGCAAAATCCTTGGAATGTGATGTATTTAAATCAGTGATGAGATAATATGAAGGGCATATTGGTAATTTTTAAATGAATCGAAAAATAATATTTTAGAAATAACCAATAGTTTTTATCAGTTCTAATTAACCCTGTCCAATAATCAAGATATTTTCATATTTTATTCATCAAGATTTATTGTACTTTGTGAAAAATATAATATAAGATGGATCAAAATAATTAAGTATGACAAGAGAATAAAATTGAACTGAGGATGCAATTGCGTGATAGAAAATGGTATTATAAAAACAGAGCCATAATTTCAGAAAACAATGTTAAAAATTGATGTTTCTTGCATGAAGACAATGATATACTGATAAAAATGCTGGTGGTATAATTGAAAATAAAATTGCATCATTTGTTGTCCTAAGATTGGCTTGACATAATCAATGTCATAGTTCATTTCATATATAATTCAAGTTAGCCAATGAGAAAAATTTTCTGAGTTAATGTGGGCTCACCAAGCAATACTATGGATATATTTATTTAAAAAATAACAGATGGGTTTTGAAAGGCTGAGAATCATTAACATAATTTATTGCTTCTTTGATGTTACCAGCAGTAAAATTAGAAGGAATTAGATTTAATACAGATATTTAGGAAATCATGAAACAGTATTTAGGAATTATACTAGAGCTGAATTTTCTACAAATAAAGATATGTAAATAGTAGCATGACCTATGAGTCATCTACGAATCTAAATTAAAAGAAGAATGTATGGTAATAGTAAAAATCAGAATACAAGAGAGCCAACAGATTCAAATAGATATTAAGCCATGAAGTTTGTGATGTAATCTCTCGCATGCAAGAATCATATACATTTTGAGAATGTTATTAGCTGATTTTTCATTGTTCTTAAAGTTATACAAAAACAAATTTGAAAAATAAGTCATAAATAAAGTTTTATCATCCAAACTCACATTATTAATCACTTACTGTTAACAAGTTATTTTCAAGCTGCCACTTTAAATTTTGTGAACAATAATAATAGAATTTTTTATAACAAATGATTAAATGATTGAGGTAAATTGAAAGTTTACAGTAACTGAAGAAATATAAATAAAACATTGTTTACTTGCTCTTACTTCTTCCTCATTATTTAATCTATTTAAAAGCCAAGATTTGTTAGCAAGATGGAGAGTTGTTAATTTAATCTCTTAATTTTTTCAAGTTTTCAATTCTCAATCTCCTAAACAGAACAAGAATCTAATTAACTTTTGACTCTTGAAAAATATATTGATTTCTTTAAATTAAACAAGAATAAACACTAATGAAGAAAACAAGCATTATATGTTTTAAGAAAGCCAAATTAATCAAAAAAAATCTGAACACCAAGACATTCCAACGCATATATCCTAAATAAAAAACAAATCATATATCATTCCTAGAATGCTAAATGTTCTCAAAGTATTAATAATTCTGATGATAATTACTATAAGGAACATAACAAATTCATTACAAAATATTTTGAGAAGATGTTTTACACATAACACATACAAAGTAAATTGGAATAATATTTTAGATAAACCAGCATGATCATAAAAAAATTGAACGACAGGATATATTTTTTCGAGATAAAATTAACAGATTCTCTGAGATAAATATAGAAGATGGAGTGATAAATATTTAAAAACAAAATTCAATAAAATTCTTCTCATACATGAAGAAAAATCCTACAATAGCATTATGTTCAAAGGAATATCATACAATCTGCACTAAATGAGCATAGACGATTGATTCACCCTCTTAATAGAAAAGAGATTTAAATACCCCCATTAATTCCAGTTTGAGGTAATAAGATACCCTTATTGTTTATATACACTGAAGAGTTTTACTCCTACCTTTTTTGCATGATCATACAATAAAAATATAATGTAGATATTGCTTGGATATTACAGGAAGAGAGAGGAGCTTGCAAGAATTTATCTCATGTTGAGAATACAATGGATGATATAAGTGATCTAGGCCAACCTCAAAATTAATAATCATTTATTTCAAGTACATTTTAGTAAAATGTCTATATCAAGTGAGAGTTCAAACACAGCTATTTCTTATATATTTAATTACTTACTGCATCATATAATTTTAGATGTAACCTAGAAGCCATTATCATGAGATGTATGTGAAAAGTACAGGAAGTCACATCAAATTCCTTTTAACAATGTAAAATAGTGGTGTTGTTTTTCCTTTCAATGAGGCATTCTATTGTATGAAAAGTAGTGTGCTCCTAGTGAATGGAATGCAGGACTCTTTCTCTATTGCACAGACTACATATATAACTGAAACGTTGATACCATAGATTGAAGAAAAGTAATTGGAAACCCAAGAAAGAAAATTCTGATGTACAATTTTAATTTCTGCCTTCTTCCTCTCATGCCCAATTCTATTAAACTTAGCCTCTCTCAAACAGCCACATACACTCTCCTCATAAAATATATTTATTTCATTGACTGCTTTATTCCTGATGGGAAAAATCCATTACTTAGGACTTTTTATTTTATTATTTTCTCTTCCTTTCTTTTGAAGTTAAATTAGAAATCATTAGTATATGCAAGGCTCTCAATCGATCTATAAATTCCTATGGTGCCACATACACATAATAATGACAATATAAGATCAATAACCAGATGTCAGTACAATTTACCACCAAAAGAGGCATGACTATTTAATATTTGATTGGTTTGAATTTTGGATTGGATTGAGTTTGAGAATTGGTTTATGTAAACAAATAGTGTGAATTCTGAGGGAAACACACAAACTACCTACTAAGGAAATCTCTGAATTTAAGTTGAAATTTATGACTTCAAGATGTTGACTCAGAATGAGGAGAAAAGGATACAGAAATAGCAAAAGTACAAAGTAACAGTTCAAAAGAGATAAAAAGTCACTCATGATAAAGTTGAATTAGAATGGATAAGGAAGGAAGCTCACAAAAAATTAAATAATGACCCTCTCTTGACTAATTAAAATGTCAAATTAAAATTTAGCATGAAAGGAGCCAGATGAATGATTTAAAATAAAGATTGGACTCATAATTATCATAGCATATACTAATGTAATAAATTTATTCCATTTCATGAAAACTAGTATCAAGTGTTTCAATTGGAGAAGGACCTAAATACAAAATAATAAAAATCTGATGTGGCCAGCACATGACTTTCTCCATATATATAAGATGTAAAAATTTATCTACGACAGTATTTTCGAACTCTATATTCAATCGAAACTTAGGAGATAAGTGATTAATTTCTTTCATATTATCTTTTACGTCACAAACATTATAAATAATGTTTTTCGGGACATGTTCGATGAAAAACGATGAAATTGGCCTTTCGCCCCAGCGCCCAGAGCGCCCACAACGTACATAATCAGGAACTTCCGGTTCATCAGTATTTCACAAATAACTCCTACACAATCAGTGATAAAAAAATATAATTCTTACAAAAGTTATAGTAAATAACATTTGCTAAAACTTTTATAAATAATAGTATATACCTAAATATCATATTTATGGAGATATTTTGTAAACCGGCAATGAGCTTTGAAGAATGAAGCTCAACTTCCGGTTAACCGATTTACTCCAAAAACTAATCAACTCTAAAAAAACAAACCAAAGTACTATATATGAAATTTCATGTTGATACAATGAATAGTTTTTAAGTTAGAGCGCCCACAAAGTACATAACAGCTACTTCCGGTTTATCGGTATTTCACGAATAACTCTTAATCAACCGGTGATATAAAAATATGTTAAATACAAAAGTTATAGTAAATTTTATTATCTAAAACTTTTATAAGTAATACAACACAAGTATATATCATATTTATGGAGATATTTTGAAAACCGGAAATGAGCTTTAATGAATGAAGCTCGACTTCCGGTAGACCGATTTACTCCAAAAACTAATCAACTCTGACAGCATACACCACAGTACTGTATACGAAGTTTGGTATTGATACGACCAATAGTTTTCACGTTAGAGCGCCCACAAACACACACACACATACAGACACACACACACACACACACACACACACACACACACACACACACACACACAGACATCATTCCGAAAATAGTCAAAACGTGTTCTAGGGACCCCAAAACATGTATTTCCGTTGAAATCTCGAAGTCGAATTTTTTCATGAAAACAATACTTTCTCTATACTTCGTATATGGAGAAAGTAATAATAATAACAATATAAAAAATAATAATAATATATGAAAAATTGTTTTAATTTATGTGGAAAATGCAACTTTGCTGGAATCATCATATCCATAGATTACCTCCTCTTCTCTATTTAATATACCTAATTATGTATTAAGTTTCATTAGGACCAATTAAGCATTCCTGAGTATGTCTTTGCAGATGCATTTCCCAGAAAATCACAAAGACCAATGACTGCCATTATGTAATACCTTTTTATACCAAAATAAAATATATGCACTTTTTAACAATACATAATAGCAATAAAAAAATAGGAGTCACATTTTGGTCTGTTGATGATGCTACAACAGGTAGTGAAACGTACGTAGACCTGTTTCCAATTTTTGACAGCTTAAGGTATATTTGTGACTCCTATTCAATATATAATAGCACAAAAACATCAATATCAGTCAACACTTCCTGATTGATAGCACCAGAATAAAGTGAAAAAAATTAGAACAACACATTCACAGGCCAGTAATTTAAAATTTTGATCCATCAATAATCTTAACAAATCTATCTACAAATAGAGCCCACTTTATCTTAAACTGTGGATAAATTTAACTATCTTATTTTACTTTGTGGCTCAGTTTAAATTAAAACCCATATTCTTAAGAACTCTTAAGAAGGTAAAGCAATAGTAGTCTTACTTATCTGATTGCAGTATTTAAACATGTCTTGGAGTAATATTTTTTATGCTATTATACACATTTGTTCTATTCCATAAAGTAATTAATTCCCTACATGTAAATTGAATCATTAAACAAACTGTTCCTACAAGTAAGTTGGGGAATCCCAAAACTAACAAGATTGCAGAGATAGCAGTACTATTTAAAAATTAAAAATTATGTTTCCTGCATGAGCTTTCATATTTTATTCTAACACCAGTGGTTTTTTGAAGTACAGTAGTGCTAAAAACTAAACGATTAGTCATAAGAGTCATGACAATCAATTTGAATAGTAATTTAAATGACACAATATATGAACAGGAATTTTAAGACAAAATGAAAACGTTCTTCTCGGTATTAGAACAATTGTTGTTTTGATTGAATAATAACTAAGCTAACAAAGGTACATACAATGCTAAACTGTTTGTATATTTATAAGCTGCAGAAACGTCTCTCTAAAAGAAAAATTCTGATTCACTTAACTGCCCATACAAAAAAAAACAATTAATCTCAGAAATAAGATTGTCTATCTCTAATTGAAATGAAACCTTTTCTCTATTTAAGAAGCTGGATGTTATATCAACGTTTATTACAGTTACAATTGGTTAAAAAAAATTCTATTTGCATCTGTGAATCTTTCTGCAGCCCCATTTTCTACCTTCTAACTATACATTCAAATCCACAACATATCCAGGTAAAAATAAGTTCATTTCTCAGTAGCATGTTAGATAGAAGGCAACCAGTTTCTACAATTTGGTTATGTGACGGCCAATCATTTTATTTGGATGGTTTAATGAAAATGGATACTAATAGAACTTATTTCACCAAATCTATTAGAATTCAGTGTAAAAATATTATTTAAAAGTTACAAAATAGCGAAATAATAAACCAAGGGAAATACATAATACAGGAAATACAGGTAAATCCCTAAATTTAAGGGCAACAGAGATAGATCTTTTCTTACAAGTGATCATTAACATCTCACTGAACATTTACTGCTTACTTGAAGGACCCACGTAAACTATTTATCCCTGAAGATGTAGCCTAGATATTGAAATATATGCAGGGGAGACTAGAGCATAACAATCCCTCAAGGCAAAATCACCCTCAATATCTATGTAATTAATGGCCTTTTGGAGAATGGTGGAACAACGTCCTCAATCAAAGCTGAAACTGTGGCTGTAACTTGGTTTGTACTCTGGCTTGCTTTGGAAATTTAGTGAAGAAAAGGTTATTTACAGCTCTTTTCATCTATTGTGTCTGGCATTTTCCAAATTACCGTATATGCTGACGTATAAGTCGACCCCTCAAATTTTGAGGTAAATTTCAGGTTTTAGGCTATATTCAGCGTATAAGTCAATCCAAAAAATAAGGCAACATCACTTCCCCAGCTCTATTTTATGGGAAGAAAAACTACGATATCCATAAATATACGATAGCTTAAGGAATATTTACCGCAAAAGATTAAGACGCTAGAAATGTAATAGAAACTTCTCGCCTCTGCTTAACTATTTCAAAAGTTTCTTTCGTTGGTATCACCCAGACTACACGAATAAAAATGCGTTTCGAAACAGAAACAAATGGTATTAAAAATTTATTATAGAAATAATGGTAATATGGCGTGGTAATAACAAATCACGTCAATGCTAAAACAACTTCCATTAACTACTACCGCTAAGTCGAATCATAACGATTATATAAACAAAAACAAACCATGATGTGCTTATTGATCTTCAATTATAAAAAGAAAATATCGAAATATATATAAAAATTTTTATAAAATAAAAATACATGCGAAGAAATGAATATAATTTTTGAAGAATAAATATGCGTCAAATTAATTTTATAGATATGAAAATAGTTTATTAATTCAACTCTTTTATTATGAAAACATGTAATAACTCATACGTGGTAATTTTAAAACCCTAAAAATTCCTCATCTTCGTCATCTGACATAAACATTAATGCTTCGTCAGCAAGTGTATCACCATATGGATCATCTTCCGAACTGGATGACATTGCAATGTCCTTGTTCAATTCGCCGATAATTGGTTTGCAGGGCTTTAACGAACAATTTTTAAAACACTATGGATTAGAATTTCGACACCTTGAGAAAGAAATATTAATGGCTATATCTCTGAAAAAGCATTGATGTGAAATACGTCATTAGTATGTTTGATTTAAATTTATACTGAACTCACCATTGTTCTCTATATTCTGCTCTTTTTTAGAGACAATGGAGGTGGTATAAATATTGACAAACGTTCAACAATAGACCGAAGGATAAACTAATCCATTGATATGTCAATAGAATACAGACGGAGATAAACATGCCACTTGTTTATGCCTAAAATTCTCAGCGAATACAGATTTCGATGTTTAGTTAATTTTATTCGAGGAACATGAAGGGGGTTTTGCTTAAATTGTATATATAAAAACCGTTTAAAAATCCTTACAGGTTGCAAGTAGACAGAAATATAGAGTATAAATATATCACGAAAACAATGAACTATGTAACTGTCACAATGAAGGACTACGGCTTTCCATATTGGAGAGGAACAATATACAGGTAAGACGTAATAATTTCAAAAAGTCCTCACTTAAGTTTTTAATGGCCCAGACAACCCAGCGATGCCTCATAGTGAACCGCTAAGTACTGAAAACGAATCTTAGAGAATATCTTTATACATTTCCGCAAGATATATATCGTAACGTAACAAGAGAGATGAATTGACGATCTACCTCCTACCTTATCATAATTTTTACGAAAATCGGAAATTTGCAAGCAATGATGAAACTATATTAAGGTCTGCGTTAAAATTTTCGTTGAAATTTTTGGTTGAGGATTATTTCTGTCCTGGATTGTAAAATGTTGTCTTCTCCCCTAAGAACGGATGTCAAATTTCATCATAAATCTTTTTAAAGCATAAAGATTACTTCCGTGGCAAACTAGCAAACCTCTAAATACGTCTTTCTTCATCTCTATAGGCATACATCACCATGTCTGCATGAATCACCTCCAGACCCTATTGCTATGTTGCCTATCACAAGGAATATGGATATAAGCCAGGGATTTTCCTCCCAAGATGGTAGAGACAAGCACCTTGATAAGCTGGGGAACGTAAAACTAAATGAGTGTTGCTGCAAGAAAGCTAAAATGTATGCGGATACTTCGTCCCTGAGTAAGGAAGAAAATATATTTCTGAATTGTCAAAAAAGACGAAAATGTTTAAGGACAAAAAAGGTAATGGAACTGAAATCTTAAAAGAAATTACCTGATTGTATTGAGTGGTATTCACTAAATGGTATAAAAACGCACATTCAGAATCATCGCTATTACATGAAAAGAAGTTGAGTGGACAACATATAAATAATGTGTGCATACTACGTACAATATGTATTTTATTCTGCTTATATTACGTAACATAAATTTAAAATAACTTCTAGTATTTATCTAAAATTGGCCACTACTTCGGCCTCTTCTTTGTGGTAGCACTTCCTAAATGGGTAATAAAAATACTTATGCACGTTACCACAGGGCTTTATAAAACGACATTGGTTTCTACGGATATCCGACGCATGCGGTCGTGTTATTTAAACATGTGGTAACGTGTATCAGTGTTTTTATCCCTCTTTCAGTATAAAATTGTATTTGTTCAAATGTTGTAAGAAATTCAAAAGAGATATTTTAATACTGAAAGCTGTCAAAGCAACACGCAAAAAGAATTTATAAGAGGCAGATCATATTTAACTTCTTTATACTTTGATAATTTGAACTAACAGGAGCACCTAAATATCTAAAAACAAAGTCTCAAATCATCATCTCTAATTTCAGAAGAAGGATCCGAAAAGAAAATATGCCGATCTCATGGAAAGATGTAAGAGAAGGCGTTACGAGAGTATTTACAAGAGTGACTATGTGAACCCTGGCAAGTAAAACCTATATTCCTGTCTTTGCTCGTTTTAAGTGCCCAATGCTCCGATTCCCGGCATCTTTAGCGCAAGATTTCTCAAGTAACCGATGTAACGATTTGAAATAACTCGGGAGCGTAAGAGTGCCAGCATGGAGCAATATGTGTCGCTGGTGCGAAGTAAATGGACCGCGAACAACAAAATTTCCTGTCCGACTTGTTTAATTTTTCATATAAATAAACGTATGCGTTTATTTGAGCAGAAAAATATTTATTTCCAGACGTCGTCAATTATATCGCATAAAAAAACTTAAATATAAATCTCAATTACTTAATTCTCCCTTGGAAAAAGAAGTAAAGTAAATAAATCTACGACTTTATGCCGCGCATGCATGGTTAAACCTGCCTAGAAAGAATTGCTTCAAAAATAAATGATCCATCTTATACGATATATAAAAAGAGCATAGTTATAATAAAATGATGGGTTGAGGTGTGACTTGGTGGAACTCCTTCATAACCATAGAAAAAACCCACTTTGTAGAGCCTGCAAAATACCTTATTTTATACGTAACGCAACAATACTTATTAACTACTTATACTTATTAATAACTGATTTTGTGGACTATACAAAGTGAAATATGCTTTTTTATTATCTCGGTTATTAAGTTCGCGCTTATGCTAAAAGGAAACATGCCGGGAATGATTCAGTCTTAAATAGACCCTTGTTGGATTTGAAATACATTACTTGAAGAAGTATTCGGTCCCTTTCACACTAATGAAAATTTATTTAAGAAATAAAGTAATATAGCTGAATAACATCATATGATCTATTAAACTGTTGTAAATAGAGTGCACATTTCGATAGTAGCAGAAAGGGGTTAGGATATTGTTGAATTATTTATGTGATGCGTAATGTGGAAAATTTACAAAAATTGTACTTGCATTTATATGTCCATTAATTTCTATTTTTGTTTGTTTTTTATCGATTCGGTAGCTATTTTGTTATTCGCTTTTTTATATCCATATCTAAAGGAATTGACCATTTCAAAATATACCTTTATCTGTTTTATACCTCAATTGTGTGAATTGAGTTGTAAACAACTCAATTCGCTCAATATTAAACTCAACTACAAAAATTACATTTAGATGAAGTGGGTCAAGTGATCGTATTAAAAATGTTTAAATTTTCTATCAAGCTTATTGGAGTTTCATTAACGACCTGTTTTCATTACTAATTCCACAAATCTAACAAGACGTAAAAATAACCGAGTTGGCAAAACTGCAAATGAATATCCGTTCCACCGAAAAATGCTGAGCGATTAACGTTTCCTTCCATAGCTGAAGTTTACTAACGAAATCAAAATACTCTTCGATTCTAGAATTATTTGCGCGTCCGGAGGGTTTCTACGTCGACGGGTCAGTTCGATGGAATCACGACCCAGAGTCTGCGAGACTTCGTCGTCTGATGGATTGCCCGTCGTCAATGAGGGATCCTTTTCCATTCAAGACACACCTATTAGATATGCCGTTCCCATCCAAGTGTCCATACACTCCAAACACCTTTTGCAGAAAGTGGTGGAGGGATCACAAATGCTAAGTATGTACAGCAGGATGGTTGCAAGACATGGGTAATTTTTGTTTTTGTCTTACCTTTGACGGGAACCACTTAAAATTTTCCAATTGGTGTAAAAATGAGATTGCTAAAGTTTCAGCTCGAACGAACTAAGACCTGTCTCAACAGCCATAAATTATATAAAATAGCAATTTTTCATTTAAAAAATCAGGGATTAGCCACTGTAAAATAACAATAATAATAATAATGGTCTTTATTTTGGCGAGATTGAGACTAAAAGTCATTTCTTCCATCGAACCCATCGTCAATAATTATATAATAATTAAATTCAAGAGAAAAGTTGTAAGTAAGGGTTTTATCCTGGGACGTTGTTTTTTTAATTTTATTGAGAATATTTCTGGTTTCAATTTTCATTCACACAATTTGACTGAAAAACACACAAATCGGTAGATATCGTACATTGGCTTTTCGTGGAGTGGATTTTAAAATCGATCTTTTTTAATAATGTAAAATTTCGTTGTCAATGTTTCAGTGATCTGTCAATTTAAGTTATTTAAGTGGGTATATATTTAGGTATATCTATTATATATATATATATATATATATATATATATATATACTAGCGGAGTGCCCGTTGATTCTCAACGGAAAAATGAATGTAAATCGAAAGTAATGAAATTTAGATATGAACAAATTTAGATATGAGAACTCTTTAATTTATGAAAAAAAAATACTTCTACTCATCCTATGTGTCTTACGAAATCACAAAAACAGCTACACAAATGTAAATCACAGAATAAACTAATGTACCAGTCGCTACAACAAATAGAGGAAACAACTGAGTACCAAATGAATGAAGACGAAATCACAAAAATAGCCACACAAATCTAAATCACAAACGACAACGAATGAACCAGTCGCTTAGTACGTCTAATATGTCCGAACGACAATGAGCGAGTGACCGAAATCATCGCAACTATTAATAAACGGTCACAAACGAATTACGATGTATAGTATTTAATTTAATTAGAACTCGTCCTTTTATGAATTAACACTTAATTTATCCTTAAGATGGCGTCGAATGTTTTTAATTACTTAACACTTAATAAATAACCCTCTGCTGTAAAATTAACTGTTAGAATTGTGAAGAAAATTATTATCCTATTGATAATGTAAGCGGCGCATCTGTTTAATTATATCGCGATAATTATTTGACCATCATGTTGCAAGATTAGAGTAAACTCTTACCTCTTCTCTTGAATAGGATTTAATTTAATTTCAATGTTTTCAGATACCGTTGACGAAAAATATTGTCTACCGATATTTTTATAAACGTGGAATGAGGAGGAGGTGGAATTTTCAAGACCGTTTTTCCTTGGGAATTTTCCTTGGTGCACGCCCTTATGTGAAAAGTCACCTTAACCCTTTCTTTATTCAAAGATGATATTTTCATGTATAGAGTAATATATCTGAAAAAAGTTACCGAGTTTAATATTGGACTGAAGGAAAACCATATACCAGCAATACTTCATTCTAGAGGGAATTTATATAGTATATGTAACTGAAAATGAGAAGTAAATTAACGAAAAAGACTTCGAAAGTGAAATATCTTGTTAGAGGTCATACTTCGAAATGATGCTTATTCGACTAAATTCTTATTCAGTTTATCCAATTTGTCCTTGCCTAGACATAGAATCTATTAGTTACAGCAATGAAAATAATACATGTATATTTTATCTCCTTCGATACTTGTCTAGAGTCCGTAAAATGAATACTACTTTGATTTTTTGGAATAATTAAATCCTGCAGCATACAACATACATATCTAGGCGTATTTATAATGATAATATTTGAGCAGCCAGCATAGAACCGAAGCATAAAAATAAAGGACAGCCGCCCATTATCTGAGAGAGGTGTTCCATATTTTATAGTCTAAAAAACTTAATAACGTATCGGCAATCGCTTAACACGAACATTTAAACATATTATTTAAGATATAACAAAATACCAATATGTATGATTATCACTATCAAGAAAAGATATAGGTGGATAGTACCTATACTTAAACACACCAATAGATGATCCAATAAAACATTTCTTGGTTTAATTTCCAATTCTATATCTAAAATCACAAAATCCGTTTACCTTTCCAGTCCGGCATAAAAGGATTGAGATTCCTTGCTGCTTAAATTCCAATTATTTACACTTCAAAGAAAGCAATCACTGAATTCAGGGATATTTCAACGATCTTGAATGATTCATTAAATGCACGGCGGGACGCTATATGAAACAATTAGTATTTAGATCGGAAATTAAGAATGAGAAAGTTATCAACTTACCAAGCTAAGAAGATATAATTACTTTATATGAGAAAAGAAGATTCATTTAATACGACGATAAATATTAATTTCACGTAAATAATCAATACATATTGGCGTTGCTATAAACAAAGCTTGATTGTTGCAGTCGCGCATATGCTAACGAATTTGAATTCAAATTTAAAGATATTGAGTAGGTGGATGTAGGTGGACAGTAACTATACTTAAACACACCAATAGATGATCCAATAAAACATTTCTTGGTTTAATTTCCCATTCTATATCTAAAAGTACAAAATTCGTTTACCTTTCAAGTCAGATATAAAAGGCTTACCATTCCTTGCTGCTTATTAAGCCCAATCATTGACACTTCAATGGAAGCAATCACTGAATACAGGGATATTTCAAATATCTTGATTGATTTATTCTTCAGCGTTATAGATTAAATTCACAGCGGGACGCTAAATAAAACGATTATTATTTAGAGCGGAAATAAGAATGAGAAAGCTATCAACTTACCAAGCTAAGAAGATATAATTACTTTATATGAGGAAATAAGATTAATTTATGCAGTAGTAGTAATTATGAAGGTGCCTCGACAGCTTAGGTAATTTCGCACCTTTTCCTTTTGATTCATTTAATACGACGATAAACATCAATTTCACGTAAAGAATCAACAAACGCTGGTGTTGCTATAAACAAAGCTTGGTTGTTGATGATGCGCTAGTGCTAACGAATTTGAATTTAAAGATATCGAGATTGGCCTTGACGACGGGTTGTTTAGAATATCAGATTCTCATAAAATTTTCGTATTTAACTTACTAATTCTCACAACTTCGAAGTGAAAGCATTATTCTACGACCAAAATAAAAAACTTTATTCTATTTCCTTTGTTTTGGTGTTAGTTTTAGTTTCAAAGGACCTTTATTTCTAATTTAATTTTGTTAAAGAAAAGTTTCGTGCAAATGATAAAAATGTCTTCCCATGTATTTCTTATGGAAACTATTCGACCCTCTGGAGTCGAACCGAGTACAGTTGGGTCAACAAAAATTAGCCTATCATTTGCGCTAGGGAGACTTTTAATATTGTACAAATTCTGAAATTTTATTAATAATTAACTTCAGAGTTATAGCGTGAAATAGATTTTTGACCCCAACTGGGGACGAACTGGGGACAGCTAGGTGGATAAAAGGTAGCCTATGTCACTCCCCGGATGACAAATGACCATTATACCAAATTTCATCAAAATCGGTTGGATAGTTTTTGAGTGATGCTGTAACAGACAGACAGACAGACAGACAGACAGACAGACAGACAGACAGACATGAAAATTTCTAAAACGTGTTTCGAACTCAGGAACAACCCTAGTATCCAGCAATACAACTTTTTTTGAAATCGGATCAATGTACAGACACGACCCCCTCTACAGATTTATTATATATATAGATATATATATATATATATATATATATATACGAGTAAAATGCAGCTTGCATACTGCAAGCAGATCGGCAATACAAATTTCATATCGGCATCATATCGGGACGGTGCGCAATTGAACAAAAATAAATATTCAAAATATTCTTAAAATTCGTTGTTATTTTATCGTCTTGCATCGAACCAGGGTCTTACTGGTAAACTTACTATGCAGCACAATAGAAGATCAACATCTCTAACTATGTGTGAAAATTCAAGCAGAAATATTGGTTACAACTGCCTCAAAAGACGTTCTTATTTTCACGAATGTAAATGCCTCTCTGGATTCGAACCAAGGACGATCTTGGAAATCTAAAACATGATTTTGAAATTTATCTATGATATTTAACTACATGCCGAATTTCAAGTTTCTATATTGTTGGAAAAGGGTTCAAAATTATTATTGAAAATCGGATCAGTTACTGATTGTAGAGACGCCTGGTGTCGAACCCAGGACACACTGGTAGCTGTGAATGCACAGTTAGATTTTTATGAACTTGATCTTGTTTTATGCAAATTTTGAAGTCAATATCATGCCGAGAAGTACCTAAAATGTGTTTCCGTAATCTCCATAAGAAATGCATTGTGGAGTACAAATGGCCCTCTGGGATCGAACCAAGGACCATAAGCGAATAAATAAAAATTGATTATGAAACATATTAATGATTTCTAACCCCATGCAAAATTTCAAGTTTCCATGCATTCGGAAAAAGGTCAAAAAAAAATCTTAAAAATCGCCACAATGCGTTTTAAACGGCAGATTTTCGCCCCGACCTAGCATCGAACCCAGGATAATTTTCGTAAAACTCATTTATGTTTTCGATAGATCATGTTCATATATATAGGCTCCTTGAGTTTTAATTCTCTACCTGTCCGGAAAGTATTTTTTTTTAATTCCCGAAAATCGAAGCAATGCATTTAAACGGGAAAAATCGGGACTTTGGGGCCCTCTGGAATCGAACCCATGACACTGAGGATCAAAATCGCAATTTTTCTGGAGGTTATACGTTATGGCCAATATGTCGTAAAAATTTCAGCTCAATCACTCTTGTGGTTTAGGCTGTGAGTTTGTATCCTCTCTATATATATATATATATATGGATACATGAATGAATCCGGAGAAGCATCTATATATAATAGATATATATATATATATATATATATATATATATATCTATTATATATAGACGCTTCTCCGGATATCTATTATATATAGACGCTTCTCCGGATATCTATTATATACGAGTAAAATGTAGCTTGCATACTGCAAGCAGATCAACACCAATAATTTAAAATCAGCATTTTATCAGGACGGTCCTCAAAATAAAAAAAAAAAGGATTGAAAATATTCTTAAAATTCGCTGAAAATTTCATCGTCTGGCATCGAACCCGGGTCTTCTTGCATAAATTACTATTCTATGTCCTGTAGTACTTACAGTACTACAGAAGATCACCATCTATAATAATGTGTGAAAATTCAAGCAGAAATTTTGGCTGCAACTGCCTCAAAAGACGTTCTAATTTCCACGAATGTAAATGGCTCTCTGGATTCGAACCAAGGACGATCTTGGAAATCTAAAACATGTATCTTAAAGTTGTTTATGATCTCTATCTATGTGCCGAATTTCAAGTTTCTATATTATTGGAAAATGATTCAAAATAATTCCTAAAAATCGCATCTACTGCTGATTGCAGAGACACCTGGTGTCGAACGCAGGACAAATTGTAAACTGTGAATGCACAGCTTGATTTATACCAACTTGATCTTCTTTTATGCAAAGTTTGAAGTCGATAGCATGCCGGGAAGTTCCGAAATTTTGTTTCCGTTGTCTCCATAAGAAATGCATTGAAAAGGGCCAATAGCTCTCTGGGATCGAACCAAGGACCATAAGCGAACATGTATAATAATATTATGAAATATATTCATGATATCTATCTACGTGCCGAGTTTCAAGTATCCATGTTATTGGGAAAGGATCAAAAAAAAATCTTCAAATTCGCCGCAATGCATTTTAAACGGCCGATTTTTGCATCGTCCTAGCATCGAACCCAGGATATTTTCCATTAAAGTTATTTATGTTTTCGATAGATCATGACCATATATATAGGCTCCATGAGTTTTGATTCTCTACCTATCCGGGAAGTATTTTTTAATAATTCCCGAAAATCAAAGCAATACATTTAAACGGGAAAAATCGGGACTTTGGGGCCCTCTGGAATCGAACCCATGACACTGAGGTTCAAAATCGCATTTTTTCTGGGGGTTTCACGTTAGGGCCAATACGTCGTAAAAATTTCAAGTCAACCACGCTTGTGGTTTAGGCTGTGAATTAGTATCCTATCTGGGTATATATATGAATGAATCCGGAGAAGCATCTATATCTATTACGAGTAAAATGTAGCTTGCATACTGCAAGCAGTTCGACAACACTAATTTCATATCGGCATTATATCGGGACGGTCCTCAAAAGAAAAAAAAAGGATTTAATTTTTTCTTAAAATTCGCTGAAATGTCATCGTCTGGCATCGAACCCAGGTCTTACTGAAAACCTACTATGAAAAACAATAGATGACCACCATCTCTAACTATGTGTGAAAATTCTAGCAGAAATATTGGCTACAACTGCCTCAAAAGACGCTCTAATGTTCACGATTGTAAATGGCTCTCGGGACTCGAACCAAGGACGATCTTGGAAATTTAAAAAATGTTTCTGAAAGTTATTATTGATCTCAATCTATATGCCAAATTTCAAGTTTCTATATTATTGGAAAAGGTTTCAAAATAATTCCTAAAATTCGGGTCAACTTCTGATTGCAGAGACACCTGGTGTCGAACCCAGGACACATTGATAGCTATGAATGCATAGTTTGATTTGTTTAGACTGGTTCTTACATCATGCTAAGGTTTAAGTCGATAGCATGCAGGGAAGTACCTTAAACTTGTTTCCGTTATCTCCATAAGAAATGCATTGAGGAATGTAAATGGCCCTCTGGGATCGAACCAAGGAACATCAGGGAAAACATAAAAATCGATTATGAAATATATTTATGATATCTAACCCCATATCGAATTTCAAGTTTCCATGCCATCAGGAAAGGGTCCAAAAAAATCTTAAAAATCGCTACAATACATTTTAAACGGCAGATTTTTGCATCGACCTAGCATCGAACCCAGGTTATTTTCCGTAAAACTCATTTATGTTTTCGATAGATCATGACCATATATAAAGGCTCCTAGAGTTTCGATTCTCTACCTATCCGGGAAGTATTTTTTTTTAATTCCCGAAAATCAAAGCAATGCATTTAAACGGGAAAAATCGGGACTTTGGAGCCCCCTGGAATCGAACCCACGACACTGAGGATCAAAATCGCAATTTTTCTGGAGGTTATACGTTATGGCCAATGTGTCGTAAAAATTTCAGCTCAATCACTCTTGTGGTTTAGGCTGTGAGTTTGTATCCTCTCTATATATATATATATATATATATATATGGATACATGAATGAATCCGGAGAAGCATCTATATATAATAGATATATTATATCTATTATATATAGATGCTTCTCCGGATTCATTCATGTATCCATATATATATATATATAGAGAGGATACAAATTCACAGGCCAAACCACAAGCGTCATTGACTTGAAATTTTTACGACATATTGGCCATAACGTATAACCTCCAGAAAAATTGCGATTTTGAACCTCAGTGTCATGGGTTCGATTCCAGAGGGCCCCAAAGTCCCGATTTTTCCCGTTTAAATGCATTGCTTTGATTTTTGGGAATTTAAAAAAAATACTTCCCGGATAGGCAGAGAATTAAAACTCAAGGAGCCGATATATATGGTCATGATCTATCGAAAACATAAATGAGTTTTACTGAAAATTTCCTGGGTTCGATGCTAGGTCGAGGCAAAAATCGGCCGTTTAAAATGCATTGCGGCGATTTTTAAGATTTTTTTTGGATCCCTTTCCGAATGCATGGAAACTTGAAATTTGGCATGGGGTTAGAAATCATAAATATATTTCATAATCAAATTTTACCTATTCGCTGATGGTCCTTGGTTCGATCCTAGAGGGCCATTTGCACTCCACAATGCATTTCTTATGGGGATAACGGAAACACATTTTAGGTACTTCCCGGTATGATATCGACTTCAAACTTTGTATGAAATAAGATCAAGTCGTAGCAAGTCATTTTGTGCATTAACAGGTTACAATACTTCCAGGGTTCGACACCAGGCGTCTCTTCAATCAGTCACTGATCCGATGTTTAGGAATTATTTTGAACCGCTTCCCAACAATATTAAAACATGAAATTCGGCATATATATAGAACATATAGATACATTTCGTAAACACATTTTATATTTCCTAGATCGTCCTTGGTTCGAATCCAGAGAGCTATTAACATTCGTGAAAAGTAGGTCTTCGTTTGGGGCAGTTGCAGCCAATATTTTTGCTTGAATTTTCACACGTATCTAGAGAAGATGATCTTCTAATGTGCTGCATAGAAATTTCAACAAAAAGACCCGGGTTCGATGCCAGACGATTAAATTGCAGCGAATTTTAAGAATATTTTCAATCCTTTTTTTCCTTTCCGGGACGGTCCCGATATAATGCCGTTATGAAATTAGTGTTGTCGATCTGCTTGCAGTATGCAAGCTACATTTTACTCGTATAATAGATAGATGCTTCTCCGGATTCATTCATGTATCCATATATATATATAGCGAGGATACAAATTCACAGGCTAAACCACAATCGTCATTGGCCTGAAATTTTTACGACCTATTGGCCATAACGTGTAACCTCCAGAAAAATTGCGATTTTGAACCTCAGTGTCATTGGTTCGATTCCAGAGGGCCCCGAAGTCCCGATTTTACCCGGTTAAATGCATTGCCGTGATTTTGGGTAATTTTTAAAAAATACTTCCCGGATAGGTAGAGAATCAAAACTCATGGAGCCAATATATATGGTCGTGATCTATCGAAAACATAAATGAGTTTCACGGAAAATATCCTGGGTTCGATGCTAGGTCGGGGCAAAAATCGGCCGTTTAAAATGCATTGTGGCGATTTTTAAGATTTTTTTTGGACCCTTTCCCGATGTCAAGGAAACTTGAAATTCGGCATGAGGTTGGAGATCATACATATATTTCATAATCAAATTTTACATATTCGCTGATGGTCCTTGGTTCGATCCCAGAGGGCCATTTACATTCCTCCATGCATTTCTTATGGAGATAACAGTAAAAAGTTTTAGGTACTTCCCGGCATGATATCGACTTCAAAATTTGTATGAAATAAGATAACGTCCTAATAAGTCATACTGTGCATTCACAGCTACCAATATTTCCTGGGTTCGACACCAGGCGTCTCTACAATCAGTAAATTAACCGATATTTAAGAATTAATTTAAACCCCTTCACAATAATATTATAACATGAAATTAGGCTTATAGATAGAGAACATAGATACATTTCGAAAACGTGTTTTAAATTTCCTAGATCGTCCTTGGTTCGAATCCAGAGAGCCATTTACATTATTGAAAAGTAGGACGTCGTTTGAGGCAGTTGGAGCCAATATATCTGCTTGAATTTTCACACATAGTAAGAGATGGTGATTTTCTGTTGTGCTGCATAGTAAGTTCACCAGTAAGACCCTGGTTCGATGCCAGACGATTAAATTGCAGCGAATTTTAAGAATATTTTCCATCCCTTTTTTCTTTTTTGACGGCCTTCCCGATATGATGCCGACATGAAATTAGGGTTTTCGATCTGCTTGCAGTATGCAAGCTACATTTTACTCGTATCTATTATATATAGATGCTTCTCCGGATTCATTCATATATATACCCAGATACCCAGATACCCAGATAGGATACAAATTCTCAGGCTAAACCAAAAGCGACATTGACTTGAAATTTTTACGACATATTGGCCATAACGTGTAACCTCCAGGAAAAAGCCGACATTGAGCCTCGGTGTCATGGGTTCAATTCCAGAAGGCCCCAAAGTCCCGATTTTCTCCATAAGGATACATGGTGAAGTTTTTCGAAATTTTTTTTGAGGCACTTCCCGGAAAGGTAGAGAGTTCAAATTCAAGGGATCGCTAGATGCCGTGGATATGTAACGAAAATCAAAAAGACATCTTCGAATATTGTCCATGGTTCGATGCTAGGTTGGGGCAAAGATTGGCCGTTTGAAATGCATTGCGGCGATTTTTAAGATTTTATTTGGACCATTTGCCGATTGCATGGAAACCTGAAAATTGGCATGAGGTTAGATATCATGAATATATTTCATAATCAAATTTTACATATTCGCTGATGGTCCTTGGTTCGATCCCAGAGGGCCATTTAAATTCCTCAATGCATTTCTTACGGAGATAACGGAAACAAATGTTAGGTACTTTTCGGCATGCTATCGACTTGAAACTTTGCATGATACAAGAGAAGGTCTTCACAAATCAAACTGTGCATTTACAGCTTACAATATGTCCTGGGTTCGACACCAGGTGTCTCTGAAATCAGTAGTTGATCCGATTTTTGGAATTATTTTGAAACCTTTCCCAATAATGTAGAAACTTGAAATTCGGCATATAGATAGAAATCATAAATAATTCTCAGAAACAACTTTTAGATTTCCAAGATCGTCCTTGGTTCGAGTCCCGAGAGCCATTTACATTCGTGAAAATTAGAACGTTTTTTGAGGTAGTTGTGGCCAATATTTCTGCTTGAATTCTCTCACATAGTTAGAGACGGTGTTCTTCTATTGTGCTGCATAGTAAGTTCACAGTATAGACCCGGGTTCGATGCCAGACGATGAAATTTCAGCGAATTTTAAGAAAAATTTCAACCCTTTTTTTTCTTTTGAGGACCGTCTCGATATGATGCCGATATGAAATTTGTATTGCCGATCTGCTTGCAGTATGCAAGCTACATTTTACTCGTACCTATATACACACTCACTCATTCATTCATAGGGGATCAAAATTCTAACCATGTTCCACAAGTGCCACCGACTTGAAATTTTTACGATGTTATGGCCATGGCGTGTAACCTCCAGGAAAAAGCCGACCTTGAACCTCGGTGTCATGGGTTCGATTCCAGAAGGCCCCAAAGTCGCGATTTTCCCCATAAGATTACATGGCGGGGATTTTCGAAAATTTTTTTGAGGCACTTTCCGGAAAAGGAGATAGTTGAAATGCGAGGGATTGCTAGAAGCCGTGCATATCCAACGAAAATAAAAAAGACATCTTCGAATATAGTCCATGGTTCGATGCTAGGTCGGGGCAAAAATCGGCCGTTTAAAATGCATGGCGGCGATTTTGAAGATTTTTTTTTATCCTTTCCCGATAACATGGATACGTGAAACTCGGCACGTGGATAGATATCATGAATATATTTCATAATCAAAATTTTTATGTTCGCTCATGGTCCTTGGTTCGATCCCAGGGGGCCATTTGCACTTCTCAATGCATTTCTTACGGAGATAACGGAAACAAAATTTAAGTACTTCCCGGCATGCTATCTACTTCAAACTTTGCATGACACAAGATCAAGTCATTACAAATCAAATTGTGCATTCACAGCTCATAATATGTCCTGGGTTCGACACCAGGTGTCTCTGCAAGCAGAAGTTGATCCGATTTTTAGGAATTATTTTCAAACCTTTACCAATAATACAGAAACTTGAAATTCGGCATATAGATAGAGATCATAAATAAGTTTCAGAAACATATTTTAGATTTCCAAGATGGTCCTTGGTTCGAATCCAGAGAGCCATTTTCATTCATGAAAAGTAGAACGTCGTTTGAGGCAGTTTCAGCCAATATTTCTGCTTGAATTTTCACACGTAGTTAGTGATGGTGATCTTCTGTGTTGCTGCATAATAGGTTAACCAGGAAGACCCGGGTTCGATGCCAGACGATTAAAATTGCAGCGAATTGTAAGATTATTTTCAATTTTTTTCTTCTTTTTAGGACCGTCCCGAAAAGTTGCCGACATTAAATTGGTGCTGTCGATCTGCTTGCAGTATGCAAGCCTCATTTTACTCGTATATATATATATTAGATATTTATTTTTTTAAGATTTCATTGTTTGGGAATAATTTACAGTAACATTAACATTGTACAGTCACTTAAAAATCTCCATGGGCATGTTCTCTCGCTGCCCTAGCGGCCAAACCGTGCAATAATTTTTGATTTACCTTAACTTTGGCTTAACCATTTCATCAAATAAATGCTTTCATTTATAAGTCATTAATTACAAGATGAAATAACTTGAATGTAATCATACATCTAAAGCAAGAAATTCGTCAAAACTTTCTGATTTCGTATATGTCAAATAAATATACGGAAGCGTATTTAGGAAGATATGCTGTTAATGTCCTTCTCTAAGGAAAAATCGTTTTAATGAGATAGTTAAAATGCATGTAACGGACAATATTTCTTCAACCCAAGCCGTAAAGCATCATACAATGAAAGGAACGACAGTTTTGAGACGAAATCAGCCATTGAAAATGTTATTGCCACAATCAATCAATCAAAACTTCAATGAAATAGATGATTCATTCTTATACTTGTTAATACATGTAAGATTCATTCTTGCTGAGGTAAATTACATTGTGTGAATTGTATTAAAATTTGCCTTAATACGCAACTTGGTTTTACAATTAAAAGTAGCTTATGAGTTATATCTGTGAATATATATTTTTTGAAAATATATTAGTTGCTTCACAAGCAAAAAGTTATTACCAAATAATGATTACGTCATTAACTTGGATGTATTCAATGATATCTGATTTTTCGGACAGTTTCTCGACTTCTGCGTGAAATACTCATTCCTAAATCGTGGGATGGATTCAACTCAAAATACGTTGACGCCATGGAAACCGTTTCCATGATATCCGTAGGACAATTTAAATAAAGAATTACAGAGGTGAGAAGCACGCAAAAATTAATTTCTAAGCTAGTTTTAATTATAAAAGCGAACTCTGAAACAAAAGTTCTCGAATACCTAAAATTTTAAACAAATTCTTCGACCAAAAGTTCACAATCCGCTTATCATATGTATTCAGGAAGCTTTCATAAAGCTTTCAAATGCGTTTCCTACGATGCTTTGATAAATTAAATCTATTAGGGAGATTCTTCAAGTAGAGTGATTCAAAGTTGCGTTTAATATCGTTACCTTGCATTTTTAAACGTAAATATTTTCATGTAAACATAGGCGACTTAGTTTTTATTTGAAATGATATATAAATAACTTACTTATTAATCTTAGAAGTGTGTTAGGAGAAAACTACGGGGTGGGTTAATCTTACGATATCGAAATGATTTTAATGAAACGATCATTTTCTTTTATATAAATGGTAGTTAAGACTTGATGGAGATAGGGATGAGAATCACGTTTGTAATAGAAACTTTTAAAATGTCCTGGGTTCAGGTCCCGATGGGAGCAGATATGTGCGAAATGATTCAGCCTCAGCTTTCGAAGCACTTTTTAATAGATACAATTTCTACTACGAGCTATTGCTATATTTCCATTACACTTTTCAGTTCAAAATTCGTTCTCCAAGAAAGGACACAGAGTTGTATATACGATAGTATGAATACAGGACGAGGAGGAAGAGAAATATACCCTCTACCAACGGTTTACAACATCGAATATCGGTGGCCACTTCATCCAGTACCACGCGAGAAGACAGGGTTTGAACCAGTGCAGATACCAAGACCAGTGAGGAAATACTCAGAGGTAAAATAATGATCCATTTACAGACACTTCGGAGATATTAAAGAATGTGAATATATCAGCGAAAGAAGAACTCGAGTATAAAACAAAATTAAGTTAAATATGTACTCGAGTATAGGTCAATCCAAATATAAGCCGTGGCACCTAATTTAAGACAAAACAACTGGGAAAACTAATTGACTAGAATAAAGCTTAGGTTGGGAAATGTAGCAGCTACTAGTGAATTTCGACACAAAAATAGATTCCCATAAAATTAAAGTAATTGAGGCACAAGAACGATAAATGTTTTTGAATATTTATTCAATCATAAAATGTATATATTAATTAGATTTGGTCTCACTTACCTTGGGAAATCACTCGAGTATAAGCCGAGGGTGGCTTTTTCAGAGTAAAATATTTTCTGAAAAACTGGGCTTATACACGAGTATATAGGATAAATAATATCAGTACAATCAATTCCGACGATAACATCAGATTCTGTTGCTACAGATTACTATTTTAAGAGCGAATGTATCCATGAAAATAGCTCTGATGATCTCTCTTGAAAAAAGAAATTTCCCCGTTTCCTTCCGTGAGTGAGATCACTCTGCATGCCTGAACTATTTGACCGATGACTTTTCAGATGCTCAGGATAACTCGTGATTGAAATTGTCTAACTCTTCTTAAAATATCACAACGTACTTCATATAACTTCAGAGTCTACCGAGAATTGTGGTGTCTAAACAGGCATAAAATATAACGACAAAAATCCAATTTTATCCTACATTGGACGTATGGCTTTTATTCTTACGTTTTGCAAATAAATTAATATCACAAACTGTGCCTTAGATAATGAATAAATGCAGAAAATATAGAAAATGTTGGATTTTATTCCTTTGCGATGGAGGAGAAATATTTAACCAAGATTTTTGCAAATAATTCCGTACGACTTCATCCACGTTTGATTTTTTTAGGGAAAGCTAAGGTTAAATTTTTAAGGTTAAATAAACGAAAACCTTGATTTCGGGTCAATGGCAAGAAAAATTGAATGCGATGGAAAGAAAATATATGTGATATAATTATTCGTTAGTTGTTAATTGCCCATGGGGATTAATAAGACAGAAAGTGCGAGAAAAAAAGATTCACAAATATGTATCTGCTGAAGAGAAATAGTTTCATTGACTTCTCGACTTCCTTATACAGTCAGTTTTATTGTATTTCTGTATAATTAAGCTTAATCTAAAGGAGTGTAAAGTACGTACTTTAGAATTTTATTTGTATAATTAAGAAAAAATTATTATACAAAGAGATAAAGTAAAGTGGAGGATAATTAGAGTAAAGATACATTTAAATTCAGTTTACTTATATAATTAAATTTCTACTATTTCTAAATATAATTAAATTAGACTACTTCCATCACATTTAATGGAATGATGCAGTAAATTATTTTTTTTATTCCTACGTCATTAGCCTTTTAAATACAAAGGAATAGTTACGCCAAGAGTTTATGGCTTTATACGTTAACATATTTACACATATTTTTACTTGCATTCGATGAATAATATTATAACTTCATTTACCAGGCTGAAGCAGAGGCTCTACTAGAACATTTATACAGATCTCGGCTAAGAAGCACTTACGACGTGTCATACACTTTTCCAGTCTCGAAAAGGCTTAGTACGGGAGGTGAGTCCATGTAAAAATGTCCTTTAAGTTAAAAATCGATTATACAATATCGCGAATGACTTTTCAGCTGAAAACAGATAATTAAATCTTTTATTAAGTTACACTGATATATATTTCCAACAAAAATGTACATCATGTGATGTTTAATTCCAACTCTCCCAACCAGACCTGCGATCGCAATATAGCTTCTCTTTGCGAATTATATTTTCTAATAAGAAGAGGGTGAATTCAAATAAATATTTCCTTCTTAATCTCATCAGAAAGTGAAATAATTTTCAGAATAAATAAATAAAACAAATTAACGATACATTTAATTTATATTAACGTATGATGACTATATAAAATAGATAAAAATAAAATAAGATTAGTACACTTAATAAGTGAAATATGTTCAGTTTTAATGATTTTACATTGGTGTATTCCATTAAAAATCTTATCATATTTAATGATAGCATTTTTTGCTATATTTCGAGGTAATTATGCAAGTTACCACTTTTTCCTAGTTTGTTCTATCGTTCTTAATATTTATTTATTTAATTTAATAACAACTATTAGACAATTCAAAACAATCTCACCAAGAGCAAGAAAAAAGCAATAATTATAATACGTGTGGGGTTACCCTTCATACAAAACATACAATGAAAAGCCATCAACCTCCTAATTGTATTTCATTTGCAATCATGTAAACCTTGAGTAATCAAAAAGGTATTAAAGGATGCATGATAATAGTCTTCGTAATGGATGGACTTTAATTAGCCTATAGAATGATCGGATTATGACAGTAATAGAGGTTAAATTTACGAGATATTAATGATAGAGATCCCCGAAATTTATTATTTCTCACATAAAAGGTGATGAAGTTGGCGAAGATCAAGGAAAGCTTGAAGAGATCAGCGACCAAAACAACATGCTGAATCAGTTCAAACTTACTTACAATGAGGAATCATGCCAGCGGCCACGACCTCAACTCCCGACAGCCAGAAAACGTGAGAATACACTCATACTCTTGCCCTTTATTTAAAAGTTAGCTTTTTCGTATTTACGTTGGACCGATTACAGATAAGAATAACCTGAAAGACTCATAGACAGAAATCTGTCAACCATTCCACAGTTAGTGAGTGAGTAAACAGATTCGACAGAAGGGAATCTAAATGTGTACATACTCATAAATGAATAAACTACGAAATAAGAATAAAATGCAGATGAACCCATACATTTTTAAGCACAACGGAGAAAATTTGCATGCAATATATAAATCAATATTTGATCCAAGAATGAGAGATTCGAAATGCAGTCATTAGAACATAGTCGTCAAAGTAAATCCTAATAATTATTAAATATAAAATTTCTAAGCAAGACATCAATTTCGTAGGAAACTGCAGAGAGGGTTTCTAAGGGAATAATTCTTTCGAGCTTGATTATTGTTGGTTGTTCTTTAAAGTACATCAATTTTAAAAGAACTATTAGTAGATATTTTTGCATCTGCTGATAAAGTATTTTCTCACAAATACATACCTTTACCTGTAGCTAGTCGTATTATACACATTTCTTAAATATCCAGCATGAACCGACATTTTGTGCTAATTTGAGATTTATGATCAATAAAAATAGGAATGCTAGCAAACAAAAGAGAAAGTCAATTACCTTGATCATCTAGACTGCTCGCCGGATTCTATAGACTGTTTAGATTCGTTGTAGAGACTTTTTGATGGACTTTAGGGAGCAGATCAGATTACACTCTCCTCACATGATTTTCGTTTAAATTTATTATTTAATTAACTCTTAGATTGCAAGATATAGTAACGATTCGTAACGTATCATCTTACTTTTTATCGTCTTACAGTCTCGAATAGAGGACACTGCACGCTGTTTAAGTAATATAAGTTTTACGTCCAGTATTCTCCCATTTTTCCCATTTACGGGCTTGCTGTCCTTCAGTTACCTTTCTGGATTAATTTTATTTCGTATGTTACTATCGTATCTATTAATCCCACTCATGCACTTCCGCTTGCTTATAGTTAGAAATGACTCTTGTCAGAGGACTGCAAGGTATTAAGGTCCTTTCTTTTCCGCAGTTTTTGGTAAGGCAAGATCACCACAACTACTGGTTGGAAGGTCGGAATACCAAGACCGTCTGGGTCGCCTGGGCTACCGCATACTTTTGGAAAGGGAGAAGAACACAATTGAGAAAAGGAAGTGAGGCATCGGAGGAGTCATTCCGAGAGGAATGGTAAAAGAAGAAAGGGCCAAAGGTTGAAGGGGAAAAGAAAGAATGTCTGAAGGTCCTTAGGGAAACTAGGGCACCGTTGAAATTTCTCGAAAGTGAATCATCTTCATGCATCGACATTGACTCACTCGAAGTCTCGAAGAACTCGAAAACACAAGATATTTTGATTTAAACATAATAAAAACTACAAATAAATTTCACGCCTGTCTATCGTTATACAACGACCTACCAACATTTCAAATAAAAACAAGATTTTCACTTTAAATTTCTTTTTAATATGAATGTATTTATGTACTACTACAAATTTTATATACGTACTACGTTCATATTACAGTATACTTAAAATTTCAGCAAGAATGATATTTTCATAATTCGACTTGTTTCAGCACATAATTCGAAAGTTTATATAGCTCTTGTCTAATAACCAAGCAATAAAGACTTTAAATTGAAGAAATAAAATTTTCATTTGTACTATTTGCCGCCGTTTATTTTACACACGGCTGGTTTCGTGAGATAACTTACATCTCCAGGAATCAACTGAAGATGTAATTTATCTTACGAAACCGGTCGTGTGTAAAATATACGGTTGAAAATAGTACAAGTGAAAATTTTATTTCTTCAATTTATTTCTATGGAATTTCGCATTGTCATACCTACTACCATTAATTTCATTTTTAAATAAAGACTTTATTAAATTAGCGCAACTTTATTGACTGAATTGACAAAATATTTTACGTTATTTTTATATTTTTCGATTGAAATTACATTCTGTTGACCAGAAAATAAGCTTAGGAGTATCGGCAGTCTGCGAATAATACGTAATTATCAGTTATCGTTATTAACATTATTGATTATTGATATGTATTTGAGCGGAATTCCTAGGATGGTAACTCTACATGCAGACACGGATAAAGAGAACACTTATAACATTTCGTGAATTACTTGTCAACTGAGAGTCATTTTAGCGTGGCACGAAGGTGAATACACCCAAACTCAGTTATTTCACGAAAAAAGTATACCTAAGACGCCGATTCGGAGGAGACTGGCATTTCGCTGTTCACCTATTGGTGCAGGCTGAGGACTAGCCCCCATCCCCTTCCTGGAGGCAGCCTCTAGAACTCGAATGACCTTCGGACACTGCCTCAGCGCCCATCCAACCACTTTCTATTAATAGTTAGCGCACTTCCATCGCCTCTCCCCGCCGCTCGTCTCTTATCCGTTTCCCGCTAAATTTGAAGCAACCCCTGAGAGACAGGGAAGGGGAAATCTCTGACGTCACTTGCTCCTGTGCGGCAACATCCATGAGGCTAGCTAGCATCTCTCTCTCAACCCGAATAGAGAAGGGGAAGAGAAAAAAAAACGCCGATTGGGTTCATACGTCGGCCGAAGAGCGGCTTCGAATCTTCGAGACTCGGGAGGTCGTGGCATTGGTGGAGATTATCGAAACGGAGCCAGAAATATCACGAAACTTTTCCGAGACAGAAATGAAATCGCTTCGCGTCATTTGAAAGGCGGAACATGTGTTTATCGGAGGCTTTGGTAGGTTTCGCATAAATTAGGCCCTGATATTCCGCGATATCCTGCTAGCCTAATGTTTGCAGAGCGTTTAGGAAGGAAGAGGCATAAACTTTTTTATAAACCGCAGTAAAATATGAAAGAAACGGAAGAACTGGCTGTAGTAAATACAAGAAGGGAGTCATTCATCCGCAATAACTATTATATCAATAATTATAGCGATAATTCATCACTAGAGATAGAATTGTAGCAAATCAGTATTAATTTTAGAATGACTGCTTCCAAAGATTTATTTTTTGGAAATTTTATTCGAAAAATTGAGAACATAGAGGTTTAAAATTGTCATTATTATATTATCAGAAAGTAGCGCGAGCAATTCAAGAGGAAAAGGATGACTTAAAAAGAGATAGTTCAGTTAAGTAGATAAAGTCCTATATGGGAAATATACATTTGAATGGTAAAAGGCAGCTTTGTACCATATTAAATAATAGATTGAATGTTATTAACGATAACATATGTATTAATTTATTTTTAGTTGAAATAATACTATTAATGAAAAATAAGCCTCTATAATTTGAATTATACGGATCAAAGACCTTATTAATATGTATAGCATATGATTTGATTAGGTGATTTGATGATGCTACTTGATTTTTCAAATTATAATAACTCTATCTGTATTATTTGTGACTAATGACAGGAATATACAGTTACGTTCAAATAAATTATCTGTGAAGAAGAAATGATGATATGATATAAATATGACATGTACTTCACTTTTTCGCCACTATTAACATAAATATAGAATATAGATGAAACCGAAAACTTACTGTGCAGTAGAGCCTGAGACATGCTTTCTGATGTTTAGCTACTACAGAGAGAGCATTGCAATGAAATCAGTGTTGCATGTCTTAGGTATAATCGAATCAAAATCTTTTCTTCTCTAACCATTCCATCCATATCCTTGTCTATAATCTTCCTAGAAATATATGCAAATTGTTTTGAAAACTTTTTATCCATGCGTATTTTCTAAATAAAATTTTCAAAGATATTTCTGAAATGTCTTCATTATTTAAGTCACGTCCCGAGCAATTTATTCGATCTCCTCTTTCTTCCTCATACTATTCATCCTAGCCGTATATATTCATCTATTTATCTTTCCTGCCTTGGTTTCTTGAATTATTAAATGCTACTGTTTTGGCTTAGCTTTTTTCCTCAAATATCTGTAACAAAAATACTGTTCTACATTCTCAACTTGATCCATGCGGGTTAATATTTACATTTATGAAAAAACGTCATTAAAGCAGTAATCCATCAAAGAAACTATTTCGTAAAAAATATGCAGTCATGAAAGCTATGTGTAGTATCGTATTAGTGCTTGACATAGGTGGATCTCCAGGATAAATAACAAAAAAGAATGAGATTTTTCAACTAATATCTTCCTAGTTAAGATTCAGAAACACAAGTATGGTGTATCTGTTCTTTCTAAGTTATTATCATTGCGAGAGAAAAAAGATAGATACAAATTTCCTTAAAGGAGACTATCTCGATAGTTACCTATTATAAGGAAGAAAATAAGCGTTAAAAATATGGTAAATTGCTTTTTTCATTCGCTGATTAATCATACCAAATCAATCAAAAGACTTAAACATTGTTCAGCTAAAAAAACAAGCAAACTCACATCAAAAATTAGGAGATAATAATGAACAATATTTGTATATCCATCTAAAGACAGTTACTCTCCGTAAGAAAATAAAAATGAAATTTAATTTTATGCATTTTCCGATGAGATTAAGTTTGAAATTTAGGGATTCGTTTGATTGTCAATGACCCATTACATACTGATGTTTCAATGCCGATTCAACTCTGGGTTATTTGAAAATACTTCTGTAAGAAACGCAAGTAAAATTCTGCATTTGCAAGCTTCATTTTATTTACATAATTACATTAAATTTGAAATAATGGTCCTACAAAAACAGTACCAAAAGACGGGAAATAAGTTAAAGATTCCTATTTTCTCGTGCAATATCGTTTAGGATTCGAAATTGAGAAAAGTTGGACAAATTCGAAAAATTAGTGAATTACGATTTATGGATATCTCATGGTATTTTGCGGGATAACCAGTTCCTCTGACGACTGATATTTTTCATCGGTATCATAATAATCTTAATTAATATTTCAAAAATAGGAGTATCGTATTTGGTTAAATCCAGAATACATACGACTGAGCGGATATTTTGGATGAGTCGTTGACATGACAATTTTCTTATTTAATTTTCAAATGATATTAATAAGAATCAATATTGGCTATAACATGAATATTTTAGATTTTTTAAACCAAATAAGGTATCGTGTGGAATGGTAATCTACTTAATCACTTACTTAATTTTTACTCGCTACTCGCAAGAACCTGCTATGAAAAATAAGAGCATAATAAACACAAACTGTATTTTTCAGCGAAACGGCTATCTCTTAGAAATTTTATTTGGCTAATTTATTAGAGTTTAAAAGTATAAAATAAAATTCATTAATATCCAAATTCAAAAATTATTTTCGACAATCTTCGACTTCAATGAAGGTTTTCACCAAAAATTATTTCACACGTCATATGACTTGGGAGTTATTAAATCTAAAACACGACTTATGAGATGCAAATACGTCAATATAAAGGATCAAAATTAATTCTGATGTAATACCTCCCCAAAATATTTCAAAAAATCTTTATGAATGATTAGTATAAAATTTTAATTAAATAATTTACTGAGAATGACTACTTCAATAAACTGGCTTAGAAGCATTCTTGAAATATATCAAATCGTGCGCATATTTCTAACAAATATTTTTGTTCTCAGAGATTAAATTACGTAGGAGTCCTGGTAGAGCTCCCTTTCTTCTTTCTCCGATCCCGAATTCTATTACTTGAATAACGCGGTCATTGACCATTCCCACCGTGTTTATACATGGCATCACATCCTATCATTCAGACCTCTCGGAGTTTTTTCATCCCACATTCATACATCACCCACGTAAAGAGAACTCAAAAAGGCTGTGGCAGATGAGCAGACGAAGAATATTCGGAACAGTTCATTCTCCGAATTTCACGACCGTGGGGGTGTACATTAACTAAGAAAAATTCACTTTCCCGAATACGAATTATGAGATACTTCGAATTTTAGGAGACGAATTTCTATTTTCTACAGTAAGATGTTCATTTTGGATTGATAATTTTCCCCTCACGATTCATTCAGGAATCACTAGCGCTCTATTTCTTCTATCCAAGAAACGAAAATTTCACATCACCAAATATTTAAACATACGAAAACTCAAGCATTGAAATAAAATAAATGCATTTATTACGTAATTTATGGTAATCGAAGTTATAGAGTGATGTTAGACACGTGCCTTCTTTCCAGATAAACTTCCTATCTCCCGTAGCATCTCGTTTAGTTCATCATTCTTAAATTTGAAAGGAATTACCGATACTACTTCCGTTCCATTAAGGAAAATGCTAACAGGAAGGCAATTTCCGATTAAAAACATTATTCCGTCTATCAAATCGCCATTTTTTGCGATTAAAAACTATAGAGTCATAAACTAAGTCATAAATTAAAGATTAAAAACTAAGTCATAACTATAAAGTCAGATCACGTCATGATGGTAAAAAAAACCTGAATAAAATTTTTTCTGTCTATATGGATATGAAAAAGCCAGAATTCTTCGTAAATAACTTCTTCCTATCCATAAAAGTATACCAAAGGCGATATATTCCGAATATATTACTTCAATACCACCAAATTGTACTTAAATGTATGATAAATTTACAAATAGTTTAATGTATTTTATATTAATGCTACCTCAAGGAGAGAAACCTCTAACTAATCAAGTAAATCAAATAGGTCATAAAGACTGCTAATTGATTCCTATCACCCTGAAACTATTTAAATTATAGAGCTACGATAGAAGATATTAACTCCTTGCCCTACTATCATAGAATACCTTTAATTTCAAGATTAAACATATGTATAACACAATTCATTTTACGTAACAAGCAGTTGAAGGTATAAAAATGTCATCCTTATTATCACTTACTGTTTTGATGAGGAAGTAATAGGAAGAATGAAATTATCGGACCAATTATGTTTGTATTGGATTACAAAATTACCCATTTCCAAAGGGACTCTCAAAACATCAAAATATTGATACAAAATACCAAACAAAGAACAGTTTGGTAGCTTAAATTAGAATGGTAATTGTAAACATAGAGACTGAATGAACGCAGTGTTAAAACGAAGGGGTGGAGAAGCGAAAGAAGAAATTTATGGGCGACAGGTTCGTAGCTCTGACCATAATAGCAAAGGCTCATCAAATAAAATACTGCCCAGTCCTCCTACTGATCCAATGAGAAGACACTATTATATTCTCTTTATTGCACTCCTGACAGACAGAATTTATAATCCGGGGATGCTAAATCTTTCGATCCACGTTTCCTCCTTTAATTACAACAGTCCATTCCGCGAAATTTACCGATTGCATGAATGAGGGCAAGAGCTCTTTGATTCCAATACGTGAATGGGTAAGGGGGAGACAGTTATAAGAATTAAGATGATAAGGAGGTGGTGGAATTAGAAGGCTCCGCCTCGCAAAGATTAAGACTGTTGGCGAAGGCTGCGAAGTAGGCGGATGTTTGGAAACACAAGATAGACAAAGCAGAAAACGTAAATGGCTCGATTTAACCTAAAAATGGGTCGGAAAGAATATCTATTCCCACAAGCCCTCGCATATATTCTAAGAATAGTAAAGATAGCAAACAATAGCACTTTTGAAGTCCATATCAGAGGCTAATAAAAACTAGATTCGATGGAAATGTCGGGAATGTCCTAGGCGCAGCGGGGGTTGGTAGAACGGAAATACTATTCCTGGTACGGGCTTAGCTTAAGAGCTCACTCATGAGGTCACTTCGACCTAAACCGTGGCTCAGCATCCAATTTAGAAAGGTGAAGAAGACATATCTCCAGGAAGATCTTTGAGTAATATCGGAGGTATATTCTGGAAATAGAGGAACGCTACATGCATCCATCCCAAATGTGTGTAATGAATAAGATCGTGCAACCAGGAAAAATCCCAAAGAAAAACGGACTTGAAAAAAGTCTGACGGGGCCGGGAATCGAACCTATCTTCCTCTGCACGGGAGGCCTTAAAACCGTTCAAATCTGTTTTTCAAGTCCATTATTTGTGTAATTGTTCTAGGGAATCCCGGATAGCCAATTGGGAGTTCGCTTATGATGAAAATGGTCCTGGGTCCGATTCCTAGTGAGGGTCCATATGTTCGAAAAGACATAAGCTGTCGAAGAACTATTAACAAATACTACTAATTGTTCCTGATTACAGAAACATTGCTGAAAATCAAATTAGAGGCTACTATCGAATGTGTAACTTTTAAACTTTGTTTCTTAATAATTTTTAATAAGAAATATTACATCAACCCACAAGTTGTACTAATCTTGTAACACGTAACAGCTTTAGTAAGAATAATTAAGTTTGGTAAATTTTTTCTATCAATTTAGAAAATTTCATAATGATAAAGAAAGCTAAACTTATTAAGCTCCACAAGATATTTTTCTTACAATCGATTTCTGCTATCGACAGGCATCATCAGGTACCCGATGGCTGAAACCGGTTGCAATAAAAATACATCTTGTGGAACTTATTAAGTTTAGTTTTCTTAAACCAACTGTCAAGGCGTTCCACGAAGTCCATCCTTCTCATATTAAGTGTATCGGAAAGTTTAAATCTAAATAACTACATGCATTGTAAGTAAACACGAGATTGTTAATGAAAGGTAGGTGCTCTTACAGTTCATTTCTTCTTTAAGAAACTCTTGCCTAATTAACTTTATTATCAACGAGGAAAACTCCATTAGAAAGATGATCCCTAAAAGACTTAATCATCAATTCCAGCTGCTGTGAGTCATTTCTTACAATAAGGAGCCTTCCTCATGGTGACGGTAAATTCAAACAATATGTTGCGAGTTGACGTTTTTCTTTGAACTTCATTCGTCAACAGTAAGCGATCCAATAACTTTGAACCTTTTTCTTCACTTCGCTTCTGGAAAATGCTACCATATTCCAGCTCGTACGTTAGAATAACAGATGGGGGCCTTAGAAACACAGGAAATTCTGTGAAAAATAAGAAGGAAATATTTTTCCCGGGCTCTCTGAACATACACTCACCGCGTTACTTAGTAAAAAGAGTAATCCAGGGGAGAAATTGCTGCTCTTAGCCCTAAATGAATCACACGTGGGGCGTTAATAAACTCCGAGGGGTCATCCAACCTGATGCTGATATTTATTCTACAACGGCAACCGGAGGCAAAGCCGAAAGCGCTACGAAAATAAAACGACGATTCACAGTGTTCAATGACGACAAATTTAGTGAGAAGATCTCCCCATTTATTTCCACATCCACAAATGAAGGGGAGAGGATGAAGTGGCCCGGAAGCCAGTCTTTTATCTGCACGGGAGCAGCCATGTTGAGTCGGCGATTGACGAACGCACCTGCGACCGATCAAGAAGGGATCTTCGCTTAAGAGACGAGAGCTAACACAGCCCATTAGTCGTCTTCTTCTTTGAACGGATAGCGTTTCTCTTCGGAATTAAAGTTTTTTCCTCGAGCAGAGTTATACCTGCGAACCGAAGACCGGCCAAGGAAGAATCCCAGGGTAGCTCCAGTCAAATTTAACCGATTACTACATCTGAATAAAACTGGTTGTAATTAATAATAATTGAATACAAAAATTACATCCAAATAATAAGATATTTAAACTGAATACTGCCCCTAAAATACGAAAATTTCCTTCTCAAAGGAAAAATGAACTAATTAAGTGCGGTTTCCTTCTCTTCAAGATGAAGTAGCCTGACGAGTGACTTAGGATAAGACAGATAATATAATAATAAAAAAGTCCTGTGAGACAAAGGCCCGGTATTATAGTGTATATTTAAAGGTAAGTACAACTATAATCTTTAATTTAACTCTAATATAACTTGCTGCAACAATAGTTTATAATTCACTAGTGTGTTAAATGATGATTAACGTAAATTTCTTATTGAATGAGCTTTAAAGATAAAATTATGTTTAACTACAATATGCTCCGAACCCCTATATTGTATAGGCTTAATTTTTAGTTTATTTGATATGCTGATTTGAGGAGACATTAATTAATGTTATTAATTAATTATATATTATAATACTTAACCTCAATCTGGTACTTACTAATACTTACATTAATCATATTTTTATATAATGATAATTATAATTACCAGAGAAGCTTAACTATAACAATATTTTTTGTTAGAGTTAAAGTGAAGATTATAGATAAAATCCATTTAGCTATACATTATAGTACCAAGCTCATGAATCAAATGTTTTGTCAAGTCCTCCAGATAAATTCTATAACTTTCATAATTATCTCGAAATTACTTTTCTCGAGGATACTACGGGAAAAATACAACTCTGAGGTCTACCATAATCTTACTCTGAAAACAATTGTTCTCAAAACATACGACAGCAATGATCGTGTGCAACGCTTTCAATTAAATAAAAAACGGAAAAGTGCATGACTTCAGACTTGTATATGGTAAAGGTCATAACAGAAGTCAATACCAAAGCATGACCACAATACCACTTTTCCATCCCACGCCTCATCCTGCGTCAGATTTGGAGAAATGTCAGACATTTGTCTCAATCCTTCACGTGGTAATTCGGCTGTGTCTGAACTAGTCCTTGAAAACCCTTGTTTACGACTGATTTCTCTGTTGACCTATATTCCAAACAAAGAACCGATCCAATGTCACAGGTTTGCGAGAGTGAATTCTTCAACTTTTCTGGGACAAGGTGTTATGATATTCTGAGATACTTGGTTAAATCAATATTTTGCCCGTGAATTCAATAAATATATCTTATTCACTGAAAAAATATAAGATGTTAAAAAACAATCTGACTCATTAATTTCGATTACCTGGCGTAACAGTTTAATGTTTTGATTTTACTGTTGAATGTTGATTATTTTTAACGTTCGAATCATACGACATATTGAATTTTATTTAAAACAATTAGAGACAGCAGTCCGTTTTTGTCTGAGCACAACAATGGACACTGCCTAACATATATGATTTTATGATTGGATTTATGAAATAAGTAGATAAGCGAGAGCAATCGGAAGCTGCGATTCATCTTGACTTTGAGAACAATATTTAATGAGTGGTTTAGAATGAAACTTTTATCCATAGTAGAGATGTTTATGCTCAAAGCCAAATCGCAAAGATATAAAAAGAACCATTGCTTCATATTGTTATCTTTCGTGGAAACTAATTATTATCTTCCATAAAAATAAAAAAACTATGGGAATACTTAAGCACTCAAAACTTGAAAATATTCGGTGTGATATATTCCAGGGCATTCTAAATTTTCTTATGGTATTGCAGATATATCGAAAATCCAGAAACCAATCTTTCGATTGTCGCAAAGTTAAAACAGGATAACATCCTTAGGCGAGAGTACTAAACTAAATGACTTATTACTCACCTCAGGATATATCAGTTCCCAGATATTCTTCTTTCAACTTTTCCTCTACGGCTGAATCTCTAGGAAGTACTTCCTTTTCTTGGACTACGCTATCTTCTCTTCTTCAACTTTACTTTCGTACAGAAGGGTATTCAACATGATCCAGAAGAAACTTCATTATAATTGTCCCTGAATCGGAGGATTAATAAAATTATTATTATAATTAATAACAGCAAGATGCATAAAGTCACAAACTGAAATATCTTCGAATAATAAAAATTATTAATAAATTTAAATAAAATTTTACCGAATTGAAAGGCAAAATATACTAATAATTTTAAACGAGGATTTTTCTATTCTATATATTCTATTTAAAAGAGATTTATCTGCTCTATTCTTTGTTTTCTATTTCTATATTATAATCTATTTTCAAGCATGTTATCCATCCATAAATAGGGCGAAATTGATCTCCTTTTTAGCATTTAATACTTATAAATTAAACTTATATCGTCAACCTATACTTATTTTTAAAACATTTCAAATCTAATTACATCAAGGGCAAATTTTGAAAGACTTGATTTCTGGTTTTTCATCAAATGGGAATAACTTCCGTATTTTTATTTATTGCATCCTGAGGATGGCTGCAGAGATAGCAGCGGAAATGTCTGGACTCCGATTCAAAGCTACGTGGTTGAAATCCCGCGAAAGCTTCCTGCAGCAGTCTACTCACCGGGAAAACCTGAAATCTTATATCCCATGTTTCTTTAAATACATTAGAGATTATTTTTCAACTTTATACGCCCTCCTACCATCAAAATATCTAATTCTCAGTTTCTTTTAGCACCTTGGGGTATTTTTCCCACCGTCCTTCAGCACCTTTATCTCTTTTCATGAAACTCAACTGTGTAAAATGTAAGAAGTAGATCTGAATACCATCTTATTAACCTGTAACGATTACATTTTAACTAGAGTCGTCAAACTGGGTTTTATCAATTATTTATATCCAAGTACTATTCTATCTTGTGAGTTTTAACTCTTTATTACCTTGCACCTCATCTCGCCTTTTCATTAGTAAACCATCTTTCATCTATAACCTATGGCATTTATACGACAATATTCTGCTTTGCCATCCTACTCAAGATCCATCTACGTAGTATTGGTAGTAGGAGTTACGAATTCATTAGAAAAAATAAAATTTCCCTTTTTCATATTATGAGCTTAAGAAGAAGTTTCACCAAGTGAAGGCCGAAGTGATTGAATTTGAGCGATGAATTATTTCATCCACTTTCTTCTGATTTGAGAATACTGGTGAACGAGTAGATTGTTTGATTTCATTAACAAGGTATATAAGTACAAGAAAACGAGTTCAAAGTTGGGGAAATTTAAAGTTTTGTGCGCCTTACTATGTCAACGGCAGTATCAAGGAGATATCATGTCTGGTGTAATGAGAGAAGTATAAGTACAAACAAAATACGGGAAAAGAAGAAGTGGTGGAGAAAACTACAAGTAAAAATCGTCAAGTTCCCTTTCAGAAGTGGAGAACCTGCAGCCAGCCTTGCACATGTGGCCTTTTAAGACATTCAATACGGCCTGTTAGTAAATTCCTGAAACAAATACCTGTATTCAAATAATTTCGTTTCTCAATCGTGCTAATGATGTCAAGAAGATGTGAAAAGGAAAATCTTTTTCACAGTTTACTGAGTTAACTACAGTACTGAGCAAATAAATTAGTTTTATCAAACAAAATTTCGATGTTTAACTATTTGAATGTAGGTAATATATACCATGTACTGGCTTTATGGATGACTACTAAGTAATAAATGTGGACTGCTCATAGAAAAAGATTCCCCCCTCTGGCCTAAGTGATAACAAACTAAACAGTAAGGTAATAAGGTAAGAAATGCCTGTTAAACCTACAGGTGTAACGTCAGGGTGTTGGCGAATCAGTTTGGAAGGAATACGAAGATATAACTTTCAAATAGCGTGTCCCGTATCTTCTATAAAGTCTACATGGTCTTTATTAAGGAGAAACCGAGGGTAAAAAGTCTCTTCTTCCATTTAACCTTTCTTCAATGACATTAAAAACATAAGTACTGTGTAGATGAAAAGAGAATTTTATAGTGACCGAACCTATTTGAAATCTTTGTGCTGTAATGAAAACAAAATAAGTCACGTATTGTTTTCCTATGGATGCTCATTGCTGCTTCCAGAGAAGGTTTTTGGACAAACTCGAAAAAACTATTTCAACTCCGTTGTTTACAAACACTGCATGGGAATAATCGATTCACTATAATAATCCTCATGTATGCAGTTTACCATACCGTCCAGATGTCGCCGGAGAAAAGCAAGCCCCGTGAGCATCTTATTAGAGGCACGGAAGGGGATGAGACAGATGATGGTGCTGATTCGAGGGGAGGCACTCCCTGTGAGTCAGCGGCGAGGGAGAGGACACTTTCGGGAAGGACAAGTAGGGATGGCGGTGGAAAGGGGGTACGACCCGCCCCTGGAACGCATCCAAAAGGGGAGCAACACGGGTCTCTTGCAGTGGGGGGACAGGGCTCGGTTGGGTTCAGGCGTGACGTCAATTAGCAGGAACCCAAGTCCGCGTTCCCGTTTCCCAGAAGTCACTATCGCTAGAAGGTGATCGGCCAACATTCCGCCTTTCTAATTTACGGCTTCGGACGGCAGAGGGCGCTCTCTCATCGGGAACATAATGACCAGACTCGCGACTTATGGGCGCGTGAATGAACTGCGGGTGATTTAAACGGCTGCATTCAAAAATTAGGATGTTCAGCTGGAGGAAAAAGGCTGGCTTGATTTGTGGCTCCAGCTTTGAGCCCGACTGTACGGGGATATTGAATTAGTCACGATTCCTAATATGCAGCAATGAGTCACTAATACAGAGTAACCTTCGGACGTTACAAAAACTACTTCCATTAAAATGTAGTCCTATGATATTGGATTACAATGGATCTTTAAAATGATTCCACATTTGTTCCAGTCTCTTCTTCGGTATCAAAGGCTTGACGTTAAAGGTCATCAACCTTAGTACATACGTCCCACTGAAGATATTGTTGATATACTTTCTAATATCTTAGTTTCCGAGAGTTTCTTTGATTTTTCGTTGGGTATAAAATAGATATTGCGACATGTAGAGATAGGAAATAACAGCAATAGTACGAAGTTTGTTTATTCTAAAATTATAATCACTATTTCAATTCATTACCATTTCACGATATATCCTTCCTTATTATAATTTAATTGTAAATTATGACATGTAATTAAAACTGCATGGTTTAGTCTGCCGCGACTTTTGAGTCTTTTCGGAAGAGATTTTTTGAGTAAAAGACGTTCTTACGTAATGAATTCCAAAACTACTGATTATAGGATTGGAGGTTTGAATATCATTGGTAGAGGCTAATAAATATATATGAAGAATAAAGCCCCTTAAAAATATACGAATCACAATCAAAACTGATGAGTGACACTTCAAATTTCCAACATTTTGTAGTAACTGATTCAACAAAATAATTTTGCACGGAATATATCAAATCTATATCGAAGGTGCATACGTATTTCTAATAATCTACCGAGGTATCAAAAAATTTGATGACATAAACTTTTATATAAAAAGAAAATTTCTGATTACAAAAACTTAATGAATCTATGCTTATACTGTCTCAAAGATGAATACACGTCCATGAAGTCAATCTGGCATGCGGTAGTACCATAATACGACTACGTTCAGCCTCATAGGTAAGTATAAGGGGCTTTCTTGAGTTTATTTCCACGAAAAGATTCCATTTACTTCTTCTAAATGTCCCCTACTAAATTCCATAAACAACCTGGGAAACAATGCACGCTTTGTGAGGAGCCAGCTTGCGGAAACAGAATTAATTACGGAAACAAAGTTTTTAGTTCCTGCTCGAGGTTAGATATGATACTATAAGAGCGGAAACGGTAAAAGTTTCAAGAGATATTACTTTCATGATATACAGTAACTGCGCAAAACTAGTTACCGATAATGTAAGTACAGGTAAAATAGTAACGTATAAAGTACTTAGTTACTCTTTAATAAAACAAGGTCGTAAAAATCACTTATTCATTCATATTAATTTATTGATTTCCGAGAGAATTATGCTTATTTATCACTCTTAGCAACGCCTTGAAATCTATACAAATAAACAACCGTTTGAGTGAAAATAATTGCTTCTTTCGGACGACTTTTCATTTTCCGAAACTTTTCTCCGCAAATCCTCAAGGTGCGAGGCAGAAGGAATCGGAAAATAAAAACAGTTTTCGCTCTGGCAAAGGCTCAACTATAAACAAGATAAAAACTCATCTTCTCCTCCATCATCTCCACATACACCTGACCCCATGAATTAGATCAGAGATAAGCTCGTAAGCAGGGTTAGTCACACCAGTGCCACTGCAACCTACATAGAGCAACAATTGCGGTGAGTAAGTGGACTAAAAATGGGAAAATTTAAACATGAAAAGGGTTAAGAGAATGGATTAGAAATCAGCTTGCTAATACAGGTGAATAAACTTGTCACGCGTCAGGATATCGTTTCATATACAGTGGTATATAAGTTTTCGACTTTAGGTTAAGAATTTTTATATTATGTTATATATATAATGCAATTCTCCCAAAATAATAAAGCAATTATATTATAATAATACTTCAATGTAACAAAGGGAAAGATGGTATGCATGCCATCATAAATTTTCTTTCTTCTGTATATTCCTAAAATTGCAACGATTCCCTTATTTTATGTCTCCATGATTTTTACATGTTACCAATTATTATTATTATTATAACATATTTATTTTGTGCACCACATGGATGTAAGGATGATATTGCAGTTAAAGTAAACAGTGAACGCGGTCTTCGAGAGGCATCGACAAAGCGTTACAACGAGGAAATCGCCAAAACAGTCAGTTACCTCTGGTCGTTCATTCCGCTGATTATTAGAGAAGCTAACAGGAATATTATATTAGTATTTTGGTATTAATATAAATACGCCACTTGCGGCTGTCAGGGTATATATCTCAATTAAAATCTAAAATATAAATGCATAGTGAAGACATGTATAATTATGATCATAGGGAGAACAGCTCGACATCTACATATTACCTTCGAGACATTGGATAGTAAAATTCGCTGCGAATTAAAAATTCCCGTTAATTTTAATGCTTCTAATGTAAACTTGTTTAGTCCAAAAACACACAGGTATGGTAGAAAAAAGAGTTACTCTTATCGCATTTCAACCTTAGCATCGTGCAGAATATTATGATGGCCACAGAAAAATATCTTTCAGCAAAAACAACTCGTTCGGAGACCGACTAAGTAACATTTTCCCATACACTGTAGAACAATTCAACCAAACAGTGAAGGTTATATTCCTATTCACTAAATTCCTAGTACTAAATGACTTCACTATCATTAACAAGCAAATTCTCTGGAGAGGGAATGATGCTGAATAGACAAGAGTAGGAATGAGATAATTTACCTATGCTTTCATCCCTTTGCTTGAATAAAACGAGTGGAAATTGTCCACGCAAGTGCAGAAAAATTGGCTGCACTTGCGTGGTAAAATACTATTATAGAAACTAAAAAATATCCTTCCATTCCAATTTATTCATTTTTACGATTTTCAATACCTCTCCGTTGGAGATAAAAAAAATAAACATCATCATCAGAACCTTTATTTCCGGAAATTAAAAATAGAACTTTCTCATCCAAATCATACACCATTTTCTGACCGAGTGGGACTTGAATTATTTCCCATGAAATATGTTAATCAGCGAACCATGCACGAGCAGAAGTTTAGCCTTCCCTGGCTCCCTTAGCCTAGATTAAAGGCACAAACGTTTTTAGGACAAAGGAGTAGTAAATATAAAAGAATCAGATGAGGGGTGGGTGGGAAAGAGACAGGTCGACCTAAATCTCGCTTCAACTGAAGTGGGTATAATTAGATCGCCTTTGAGAGAGCTTGTTCCAGTGAAGAGTGATGAGAGAAAGGTATTATACTATAAGGTGGATGATCGGACAACTTCTGCGAATGGAAGGGAATGAGGAGTAGATAAGGCGATCCCATTCCGCCTGTGCATTTTCCGCTCATTTAGATCCAGACCACAAAAACAGTGTTTACCATCCCACAAACGAAACAACAGAGAGAGAAAGTGCCTCAAAATAAGTTCATGGTTACGATTCATCCATCTCCGTTAATTTCTGAGAATCTATTAGAAAAGTCGCAGTTAACGCTGAAAAGACGATAAGAGGATACATGCAGACTAAATGAGTTATTTTCTATGATAATGAAATGTTTTGTTTTTGGGTTAAATGATGCTTAAGGCATTTAAAAAAGATTGTTTTTCTCTACCGCAATCTAACGCAATACTGCTAGGATCATTTTGAAGAAGTTTTTCAAAATATTACTAAGAATTGAAAGGTCCTCCACATTAAGTTAAGTTTAAAACTAATCATTATGTCTTTTACGATACAATACAAATGTCTTTATTGGAAAAATGTGGACTAGAACTAGGAAATTGGTTTACTGCTCTTCCAGAGATATCTGGCAGTCTTATATCTGCAAGATTGTGTTTATGGGAAAGTATTTCATCCAAATATTCAAACTTACCCTATAAATTCATTGAAAAAGGATATGTATACTTTTATAATTCTTGGACGGACAATGAATGACAAGGAAGTAAGTGTTTATTCTTGATAAAAATACATGTCTGAAATATTATTGCTCAAAAATATCCATAGCATCCATCATTATCTCTATTAGGGGAAACAAGTTAGCAAACCTAAGGGGTTGATTTTGTTGCTGTGAGGGGTGTTATCTATTTGTCTTGTCATTAACCTCGTCGCAATAGAAAGGGGTGGAGTGGAAAGAGGAAGATGGTGACTGAATACGCAAATATAGTGTATGTTTCTTACGGAAATAAGCCATAGTTCGCTCAATTCCGATTCGTATCTGGAATTGAAAAGGTAATTTTATCATTGACTTCCTAAGTGGCCACCATAACAATGTTAAAAATAGTTAAAGATCGTTTTGACTTGGTAATAGAGAGTTATATACCTTTTCCAAACAAACGTTATCGAACCATTTTCCTAAAAAAAAGGTGTCAAAATTTGTATAAAATATGCATAATATTTATGATTTTAACGCTGACACTGATGTCTTAATCCATAGTGCATAATTGAGCCGAATCTTTGAGGAAGGAAGACTTTTAGAAAACGCCCTCCCACGAACATTCGAACATAAAGGGGCGTTGTTTTGTGGACTCAAGCTTTAAACTTCGTCCAATGAACTGCTCCAATGATCTCAATCAACCCATTCAGGTCGTTTTCCTCTCCTCTTCCTTCTTCATTCTTCCACAGTAAACACGATCCCGATTGAGAAAGATAATCATTTACTTTTAAGAATAAATTTATTCCGATTGCCTCTTAACCTCCACATATACACGCGTCGAAGTCGTCATTCCTTAATGATTATGGACATTTTCCTCAGTTTGGCTATCGTCAGGTAGTATGCAAACCATTGTTTACTACACAACGCAAACACACACAAATACAACAATATTCCTCAATTTACACCATATCCCCCGATACCAAATCTAATACACATACACCCTATAGGATGTATGTCTTATTACAATTGATACATCGTCAGTTCATTTGCTGTTGATACATAGTCAGTTTAAATTGTCCCTTTGCTAAGCCACGAATCATTTCGTTAAAATGTCAATCATCATACTTAAAATGTACAAAATATTTTTTTTGAAACTTCACATTCATTCCACTATTTTCTAAACTAAAAACTCTTCCGTGTTTTCATACTCTAATTTACTATTAATTAACTCCAAAATCTACATCTGAACGCTTTTCTTTTTTCGAGAAGGATATGAAAACTTCTTCTTCAGGCAACATATTCCATCCTTCTACCCCTCTATTATCGGTCGAATGCTCGGCTGTATCAGTAACTTGTTCCCTTAGTTGACTTCTGTTTATGGTCTACCCTTGCTATATAACGCGGTTTCCCTATTCTACAAATAACTTCATCCACACCTCATCTCTATCTCGCACGTAAAGGCGTGCACATAGGAAAAAATAGCACAAGGAAGTTTGTGTCCGTACTTCTTGGGATTTAAGAAGCCATTTTCTAATTTCTGAATCCTGTTTGTTTATTGACTAATATCTGAATTGTCGCAATAGGGGCGATCTCCAAGAAATATAAAAAAAGGCCATCTCTGAGAAAAGTGGGATTAGGAAAATAGGGAAGAGCCCAAGTAAAAACAGATCCTAGTTTAAAATTTCGCAGAAACGAGTCCCACTTCCGTAAAGCGAATTTCATAAACTGCAACTCAAAGAAAATAACCTCAGCTGATGTGCACGTTCCAAAAAATTGCATAGTTGGAGCTCCTTCGAGGCATAACTTCCGAACCCCGAATTTCGGAAACGAACTTTGGAACACAAATTCTTCCGCTAATGTAAATGCGGTTTACCGCGCCAGTAAAAATAAACCGCTGTGCTTCAGCGGTGTCTGCTGATGCCTGGAAAAACATAAACACCATCAGTAACGCAACCGAAATAATTTTGGCCGCCTAATTACGAAATTTAGTTCTAAGTTTAAACCCCCGACGTAACGTGCGACAGTTCCGAACGAATATAACTTCCTCGAGATTTAGAGGGCCGAGAAGCTTCGCAATGCCATCTCGTATCGGAGGGATATATATCGATTTTCATTCAAATTGGAGTATTCGATTCCCAAATGACGAAATATCTGCAAAATCCAGTTAATAGCTTTTGCAGGTTTAAATATGTATATTTGCAACATGTTTAAAAAGTCATTTGGGTAATAACTTAGAGATATCTACTGTATGCTAAATTCAGCGTCTGATAAATGACCTCTTTAAAATATTTGGACTTGACGGTATTACGTAAAATAGCTAAATTATAGCAGAGATATATCGTAACCTATTACTTATAAAGGTAGAAAAATGTTAATTTACTATACGGATAAAAAAAATATAAAAAGTAACACAAAAATTGTTAATTAATTAATAATACATTATAAATGACTATTTAATAGCAAAACTTGACAATTCCGCAAAATAAAGATCAGTTCTGATGGTGGCGTAAATTTAAGGTTACACGGGTAAAAGTATGCTTCGTTTTGTTTTGTGGAATTGTACAACTTTTATAATTAAATAGTTATTAATCATGAAATTTCACAAAATTTTTCTCTTGATACTATTCACTTTAATAATTCATTAATATTTGTATTTAACATTAGGTATTCGTAGATAAATAGATAAATAACAATTGTACTAAAGATTTCTAATTACAAAAAAACATAACTAACACTAATACTATTGCAATTGTTCCCATCTGGGTATAGTTTAACTTCAGAAAATCGTGATTTTGTACAAAAACATATCAGGGCACATTACTTAGATCCAATCCAATCCCGTAAAATCGGTACGGAATCCTAAAATGCCATCCAAGCCCTGTGTTCAACAACCAGTGAAGCACAAGGCTACATACAAATAAATATAAATTCATACGTGTATTCATATGCAATACGTTTAAAAAATGTCTACATAAACATTCTATGAATGTGTATGTGACAGCAATGAATGGATCATTCCTTAATCGTGCGCATAAAATATCAGAAGTATCAACTCTCATAGCCCAGCCATTTCGAATGGAAGTATCCGATAAGCGATTCACAATCCCCTACTTCAATCGCATTATGGCATTCCCCGGGGAATCTCCCACACAACTCAACTCCAATTGCACCTTCAACGACATCTTTCACATGGGTAAAACCGTCACCAAAAGATTAGCAATTTCAACGTATTTCTCCCATTGCATCCGTTGACTTCGAGGCGACGACGGCTATTCCAGTAAACGCCGCATTCGTGCCGCACCGTGCACGAAATCTGCGAGCGTAACTTCCGCACTCGGTCAGGCCTTCCCTTTGTTACACTTTTGACTCGCCGCTTTGGCTGCGAGTTACTGATGTCGAAACCCTAGCAGCACGCAACTCATAAACCGCCCAACATCCTTCCTACAATCGCACTTGGTCGAACACTTTCCCCTTCCCTCATTCCTTGTATCACATCACGCTAAGCCTATTCACACTACATCAAGATACACTAAATGACGACTTATCATTTTAGTGGAATCAGGGAATGAAGTTTTTCAGTCTCCAAAAATAGTCTAGTGATCGATTTTTGGCCGTGAGTCATCAGAATGAGTACATTACAATAGAGTAAAATATAATCAATCGATTCGGCCGAGATGTTGTGGAAAGACATAATTGAAAATAGATTTTTACTTTTCCACAAGGTGTTTATTTGGGTACTACCGGTTTCGGTACATTACCATCGTCAGGTTCACACACAGCTGAATCATCAAACTACCGAAGCATACATTGTAATTTGAGTGATGACAGATAAAATACAATGTAGAAGTTGGAAATAGACATACATACGAGTACAATGACAACCAATCAGGAGGTAGGAAGGGGAGTGGGAGGGGAAATTTACTCCACTCCCCTTCCTACCTCCTGATTGGTTGTCATGTAATGTATGCTTAGGCAGTTTGATGATTCAGTTGTGTGTGAACCTGACGGTGGTAATGTCTATGTCTATGTCGATGTAAGTACCCTGCAAGCCGCCTTTCGGTGTGTGGCAGGGGGTGCAAGCACCTGTATTGTACCGAAACCGGTAGTTTCTAAATAAAAACCTTATGGAAAAGTAAAAATCTATTTTCAATAGACTAAAAGTTATTCAATGGAAGAAGTTTTAACTTTGTGGAACTCCATCAGTCAATGAGGAAAATAACTAAGTCCCAATTCCACAAGAAAGCTTTATTAAAAAAATTCTTATGGAATTGGGATTTAGTAATTTTCCAGATTAAAAGTTATCACAATATGTAATGACCGTAATTTAAATACGTATTGTTTAAGCATCCAAAGCTAAACTATCTGAAACTCAGTGAGCTGGTTTACACTAAAAGTAGTAGTAAAGAAATGGAGAGCCAAGAATGCTTTCATCTTTCAACGAATTTCTTGCAGTTATGAAAAGTACGTGCGTAATTTTAATGCGACGCATTCTTCGTCAGGAACGAATAGATACGTATTGAGTGCTCTCGAAAAGTGTAGTGTCCTTTCTTGTTTTCTCGGAATACCGGGGAATGAGAAGAGGAACGCCGAAAAAAACTATTATTATTAGCTATTGGAGATTTTAATCTTCTAATTCCTTAACAGCCGTGTCCCAACTTTCCTTTCTTTACATCAAAATATCTTATCACACTAATTATATTCGTGGCCTAAATCGTAGTCTAATTCACGGGATAAATATGTGTTGATAGTTTTCAGTTATTTCACACTACGCTAAGCCGTTTCACGCTACATTAAGATACACTAAATTACTACTCATAGTAGGGAACATGTACGATTCAATCTTTTGATATATAATAACCTATCTGATTGGTAAGGGAACGGATTAAGTTAAGAATTGACACGCTGTCATGGATGAACAACCTCAGCGGAGATGTGCGTGACAGCGAATCCTTGCAAAATCAGTTCCGCAAATAACACGCCACTACAGCGACGGAGGAAGTAGGAGCGGTTATAGATTGATAATCTCGTGAAGTACGGCGGTAAGTCTCTTACGAGGTATTCTTATAAAGGGGCGATTATTTCCGAAAGTGCATGAATGTATGCGGATTGCGTCCTCATTGTACTCTATTTGAGATTAAAAGATTAATTTCATAAGGGAATAATATCAATAAGAGACGGTTTTGATGTTTGAGACTACTAGTAAATTAAAAATAATACATACTAGAGTTCCACAAAAAATAACTAAATACAAAATTAATAATAATAATAAATTGGAAATTCTGGGGGATGATGTGGATAAATTAGACTGTTCTTAAATTCTTAAGTGAAGTAAAATTAATTAAACAGATTTAAAAATATAAAAGAGATTAAAAATATAAGTATTAAAGAATAAAATTTAATCGGATTTTTAAATTTCAACTTATTTCAAAAATAAAATAATATCATGATACATATATCTCCTCTGTATACGGTGCAACATGAACTTTGCTGTCGAGGCACCTTATAACTCTTACTACTACTACTACTAAATACGACCGGTTTCGACCAACCTACTTTCTGCCAACATCACCATTTCCGATTACATAAGTTGGTTGGAATTTTCCGTGTTTAGTGATATTTTGTGAAACTGTAACAGATATCTCATTTTCTTTTACTTGTAAAATAAATATATCAATCCATAAGGAAAGATTCAGTATCCATCAATAAAAAGCAATCGTCATTTCAACTAGAAACTCCCTTGTTTGATAAGCGGTAAATACATAAATCGATCTAAAATCCGACGAAATAAAATAGAATCTAAGGTTCAAATTAAAGGTGGCACTTCGTAGTCCCAGTTTCGCTCAATAAAGACGTGTGCATTGTATAATATTATAAAATCCCTAATTTTGAATGAAGAACTGAGTTACCTAGTGCAAAACGTAATTCAGAGTATGCTTACTCATAAATATCCCTCACAACTAATATTCTTCCGGGCAAAGTCAAAGATCTCAAGTTCGTATAAACTAATCAAAGTGTGTTTGAATATTACCCATTATTGCACAACTGAAGTGAATTTAAAGAGCGGTATTTTGAGGTTTCTGGGTATATTTTGGGCTGTTGCATTAAGGAATTTATATTACTCCTTTTGAGTCAAAGCTCTCACCACGAATCCAAAAGATTTTTTGTTTACGAGGTTATATTTTAAACAGTCCTCGTATCTGATAATACAATACCTGTTATTTAAAATTCAACAGGAGAATATGAATTTCACCAAGGATAAACAGAAGTGAAACATAACGTCGGGAATAGGATGTCCTTCTTCCCGGGCACAACTTATAAGTTCCTGGGCAAAACGTTTTATTAGTCCTCTGTTCAAGTCCCACCTATGTCAATATCTTTCTCTTCTTTTTACTCTGAGGTTTTAAAATAAAGACCTATACGAGTAAAGTATTTACCTGTACCCTGTTACTTATGAAATTCATTATCGGTTTTGAAAAAATAATAAGGCCGAAGCGTTTTTGCTATGTCACTGTACCCTCGATTATTGTTGCAGCTCATTGCTTTGAGAATTTTATAAATAAAGGGTGCTTGAGGAATTCTCCATCCAATCGGGGATATACGTTTCCCTATTGAGTTCATACACATTCAAGGAAAAGCTACCCCTGTATATTTAGAAAAGAAAATAAAATTTTGATTTGCAACGCAATTAGATTAAATTGAGAAATTACATGTATTTAAGTTCAATTGTTTGCCATTTTAATCCACACAATCATGAGTTTTCAAGGCTCTCGTGCTTTGAAGTGCTGCAGAAAATCGAGGAGGAAGAGAAAATAAAAGTGGGGAGGAAAATGCCACTTTGGCGATAACTACTCTATCATCGCTCATCCTTCTCTGTGGTCCGTATGTATTATAGTCGGGTGGATTTCGCAGCTTGGTGTCGAAAGTGATAAAGTGCTCTATCTCCCAACCGAATCTTCACACTTGCGGTGCAGGAGGATGGGAAGATGAACCCCCGAATGGGACGTAAAAGTGAGCTAAGATGCATTTCGCTTGAGAGAGTGGTCCAATATCGGCACCTCTCTCAACAGCGGGAAAGAGAGATTGCTCCCATTCCATCTCTTGTTGAGATTGAGAGAAGCGGATTAAAGGCCGAACAAATGAAAACTGTTTGAGAAATCCTTGCTTTTAAGGTATCTTCACACTTAGTGAGTAAGGCGAGTTGTTTACGTTCGAGGATAACGAAAGAGATGTTGATGTGAACACTGGAGCGTGATACCTATTAGGACTGTGAAGACGATGATAAGGATTCCTGTGAGAGTATATCTTTGTATAAGCACAAGAGCCTGTTTGAAAGTGTATGCAGCTATCATAAACGAAATAATTCAGGGCTTCTTCGAGTTATAATTATTGCTTAAAAATATTAGTTACAGTGCGGTCGTTTCTCTACATGAGAAACAACTGAGGTTGCTGCATGGGAGAGTATTAGTTTTGTCTCAAGTTAAAGAAACTTTCACGCCTCAGAAACGAAGTTTCCATAAGATGCAAGTATTTATCAATATTTTTTTTACTTCTATGATTGTGTTAGATGGCGAAGAGCTAACGTAATAGAGAAAGGTGTATTTCTTGCCATATCATGAAAAGTGAGATCTAAATTTGGAAAGGATATGCTTCAATCTCTGATTATTTAGACAATGAAATATAATATGAAAAATTAAGATTATGTTTTCGGAAATATATTTGTTTTTCTCATCTGATGATTTGGAGGAGAATCTTTCACTACGATCGGTTAAAAAACCTCTGAAAATTTTCAAACAAATGATTGAAAAAACTCAAACTCGTATAACAGATACATTGGGTAGGATTAGTTTCATTATTAATGTAGCAGTCTACCATTTCATGCCAAGTTAACCAGATTTTGACTTGGACAAGAGAGAGACAAGAGAATACATCCTTTTTAGATTTCCATATATTGCTCGGGGATTTTTCATTTTTTTTCATTCGTTTCATGATTTTATAATTTAATTCAAAATCAACTGTCAGAAGTACGCTCTAGAATAAGGAAAGACCTGACTTTCATTATCATATCTACATTGAATACATCGCTATGAAATTCTTTTAATTTAATGATTATGCAAAGTAAAAGAATTCTCATATTTCTTCTACTATTTTTATTTATTTATTTCTGTTAATTTTCTACTTAATAAATGTATGGAATAAAGTGTAAATCTGCGCAGAAGTTTACTAAAATACGAGATCCATGATTTATAAATGTAATTAAAGTAAAAGTTGCATGAACTTAATTTTAAAACGTACGATTCATCAAAAATAACGTAATTTATATATCTTTAGGAAGCATGTTTTTTGCCGAAAAAATTCATCACTCTAGTGGACTATGAATGGAAATTTAGTTTTTTCTCTTCAAAAAAAATTCTCACTATCGATTTCTGGCCGTGAATCGCAATTGCTATTTTTGAAACGCTCGTTTTACTTTCTCACACACACCATCGTTATTTTATGAACTGATACTATTCAAAGAAAGCTTTAAACCGTCCAACGGAAGTAAAATTTTAGGCATGAGATTACAATGTCCAGTTTTCTACAACTATGAATTCCTCATTATTATACAATATCACTGCATGCTTAATTGCTGTCCATATTTGTTATGAAAGATTACGACAATTATGAAATTATTAGTTAAAACTAGACTTCGTGGTCCGAAGATAATCAACGCAAATAGTGTTCATGAAAATGTGTGCATTACAATGATTTGAAAGTTATCACAGAATCTAATTATTGTATTTTATCAGTGTATTATTTGAGCACCTAGAAATAATAATCTAAATTCTACCAAAAACATGAATTTAGATTGTTATAATTCTTAAGCTCGGAGCTCTTGTTGACGAGAAAAGTTAAAAGATGGAGAAGGAAATTCATTGTATGGCATACAGTAAAATTTGGGATATTTTCCTATTGAATTCAGTATCTGAAAAGAATAATGTATAAATGTAGCTTCGCAAAATTTGGAATGATCCCAGAAAGTAATGTAACTCTACTTCCTAGAAGTAAATCTTGCTAAAGGACGTCGAGTAATACCATCTTCGTATATCAACCTAAACATAATAGCCAGAAGGGAAATTTATGAATTCCGATTTTAAGAGCAATCATGAATAATGGAATGTATCAAATCATTCGCTTTAACCACCTCTATTGTTAGCCGTATAGAATATTATATAGTGTGAGACGGTCGCAATTTTTCCGACCAACTGAAAGATAAGCGGTCGTTATAGAGATGATGACACATAGCCAGAGTTGCTGTTGCAATGAGGGTGGGCGATTTGGAAACCGCAGAGGCGTCGAGTGATCCCCGCATATTTAACAAGGGTTTGCGGAATGGTAAAAATACGTAACAGCGAAGTAATTAAATTATGGATGCGTAATACGTCATCCGATGATGAATGGGGACAGGGTAAACTGGGGCTTAAAAATATGCTTCGGGCCAGATTTAATGCATAAAATATCACCCTCTCCGAAGGTTGTTGCTTCAGGAAACATAAATGTTTTTTCAACTTATAAAAGCAAAATATGACTTATCATTCCATCGGTAAGGATCCTTCATTATTTTTTTCAATAATCTGAGATTATTAATATAATTTTTGCTTTCTGTATTTCTTTGTAATAATTAAATTATCATTTCCTTATGCTATTTTTCATATACAGGGTGTCCGGGTTAAACATATGATAATACAAAATGTAATTACTTAAGAATTAATTGATATATTTATCAGCGGTTTGCTTCTATAAGTTTGGTAACGCAAAATGTTTTCAATTTAATCAACTCAAAATGTTTTAACTTAATACACCTCTATATGTGCGCCATAAGTAGCAGAAGGACATCTAATCAGTATTTTACTCTCTCAAGTGTTTTGCAGCATTGCTCGCATAACATTTTTAACTATGGGAGAATTCGATGTTCTGGTAGATCACGAACTGGTGTCTGGTGCACTTGATTCTTGATAAACACTCACAGAAAATAATCAAGTAACCTCATGTCTGGGTTTCTAGGGGTCCAAGTAATCGATGGACTGCCTCTCCCAATCTTGCGATCTGGGAACTCATTATCCAAGAAATCCCTCGCAATTACTGCATAATGGCATGGTGGGCCATCATCGAGCAAACATAGAAAGCATTTTGAATTACCAAACATTTAGAAGCAAACCGCTAATAAATATATCAATTACTTCTCAAGTTATTACATTTTGTAATATTATATGTTTAACCCAGACACCCTGTATTGTTAGAAAAATACTTGATAGCCAGATAATAAGTTAGCTCAATGCATTTGTAAAAATCGCCATAATCTTGGAATATTTTGATAAATGTGATAATGAAGATTATTTAAAAAATAATACTAATGATTTCAGATGTTAGAACAAATGGATCGAATGCATATTTTTAAGAGGTTTTATAAATAATTACTATTGAGATAGTTTCGTTCGATGGGGAAATAATTAGTTGGATAACTATTACTACAGCATATATTTATGTTTCTTTTGCCATAATTATTCAATTCTCATAAATTCCTACTAGCGATGATTCCTCTAAATTTCGGAACTTGGTAGGGAGTCCAAATGGCCACCAAAGAAGCTTTGTTCCTGTTCCTGCACTTCCTGTTTTCAAAAATAGCAATATCTCTCATTTCTTGTATTTAGGAGAGCAACGTACCATATATTATTTTTACATATTTCTTTTGGTTATATATACCCTGACTTTTGTATACTGATTTTGCTGACAGTTAAATACAATACAACATCAATAAATTAGTGATAGCTTCCGGGATACCTTTATTTCGCCTAATTGGGATTATTTCCTTTATTTAGTATTCATTTTTATATCTTAGTTAGTTGGGGAAAAATTATTTATTTTATTTGACGACTTTCTTGAGAAACCTCCAAATTCACAGAAGAACTATATGATAGCTTGTGGTATACATACGTATATATATTTCATCTCATGGGAATTTTTTTCTTTTACCTTATATTCATTTATATGATTTAGTTGAGGTAAATTTAATTATAATTATTTCGCGATTGTCTCAAGAGACCTGAAAACGCTGAAGGATATCTAGTCGTAATTTATTTCTTTAATTCTTCGAGTCGAGATTAACGACTAATTCACCCCCTGGATAATTCACCTTCCGACCAGAACAACCATCGTGGAAGATTTTCCATTTTCCCGGCAAAATCGCCGCTTCGGATCTCGGATATCACACGAGGAGAAGCGGCGGAGGGGTCGGAAGGGGGCGGGTGTGAATCTCTGCTTATTTTAGGCCACCATCACCACGGTGTCTTGGGAGAGGGAAGTAGGGGCAGTGGGAAAGGGGTCGCAATCTCGTCAGTCTTCCGTCAGTGGCGCCACATACGAGTCTCTCCCGAAATACAGAGAGCGGCTGTGCACGCGAAGGTGGGGTTGGACTCCGTGGGTTGGCCTCAGTTAATCGTTCACCTCCGATGAGCCATCACCAGTCCGCTCCCGGAAGGTTTTTTCGAGTCCCGGCGACCTATCGCGCGAGAGAGGGTCGGTAAGAGCGAAAGATTGTGACACCGCTGCCTCTGGGACCTCCTGGACACCTCTGATGTATCACACCCGAGTAATTGTCTGCAAAGTGTCGACTTCGTTTGCTTCTCCGTTTATCCGGGCTGTTTTTACCTCGCGTCAGTGAGTGTTTTCCAAGAGGATTTCCAACAGTGGCCGGTGGAACTGTAAAAAGTCCTGCAGAACCTCTTCACGGTGCAAACTGTTAACCCCGAACCCAATTTAACCCTTCCACCATCAACTTCCGCTGCTTCAACTTACCCGCACGCGATCCTGATCCCCGTAAACAACCCCTACTCCTAGGGAGCAATCCCTTTACCCTTCCACATTGACCCCATTCCTCCCCCATGCAACTCCCTAACTGGAGAATCGTGCTTCTGGTGACCGGGAGGATTTTGCAGCGCTGGAGTCGCCTTCTGGTGCCGCTCTGAGGTCGCTCTTAGGCGCCCATGGGAATCCCAGCGGAGGCCATCCGATTGGAGGGTAAGATTCTCATGAGACCAGGATAAAGAAATGGTTGTAACTTTGCCGCGAAATACGACGGCTTCTGAAGGCCCGCCGCCCACGCTTGGTGTGATTAACACGCGCGAGTGTCACCGGAACAGTTACCTGTTTCCGTAGCCGATCGATCTTTATTTTATGGTGCACTAAGGGGACTGAGTTATGATTTTTAAATTGGTTGAAACTGTGCCAATCTAGCTCGTTTTCTTATACGGTGACCATTAATGTTTATGGGTGGCAAAACCAGGATGTCCCTATGTATATATAGAAATGGATGCATGTATGTGTTTTTATTGCTGTAGCCTATATATTACGTCAAATTTCATTTAGCGAACCAGAAGTTGCTGAGGAGCAGTTTTCATTATCAAACATTGTATTTGTCATACTCAATTATTGGTTTCACCATATACTAGATATCAAATTGGCATCTTCTTCAAGGTTTCCATTGCAAAATAAGATATGCTCCAGTAGACTAACTACATATGAAGTGATGACTATTTCTTTCAGTAGAAACTAACTTCCCTTAGTCTCAACTTGGTGGTGCATCTATTCTTAATTTATTATTTAGTTTGAGTAGTTAAATTTTAGAGCTATTAGATACTCAAAACGTAATATTTATGTAGTACATACATAATAGTCAAAAATGAAATAGAGAGAGATGAAAAACCCTGCAATTTATCTATAATATGACATATGTGACAATCTGAAATTCGTTCTTAGTTCGACGCTATTGCTGGCAAGCCTACGCGGATACGAATTCAACTATGAAGCCGCTTCAAATACTCAACACATGAAGTTCCATGAAGTGAAGAACACATGATTCATTACCATTGTCAACATTACTACTTAAATTATCCCCTCATATCTTGAAATACCACGTGTTTGGATACCTCTTCAAACATTCTCTTTACTTAAAGTCAAATTTAATATACTCTACCTGAAAATATTCCGAAGAAGATAAATTTTACGGGGATATGACAGGGAACGAACAAGATACTGGAAATTATTCATCAGTGCTTCACAAAGGAATTTTCAAAAGAAAAAAGAAGCATTGCTAAATTTTGAGCAGCAAATGAAGATCTTTGCTGGTGTCAGACCATCAACTGAAAATTTGGACCTTATCAACCCAGCTCTCAAAAAATTCAGAGAATAACAACAATACATCAGGCTATTCATAATATCATCACCGACCAATATGGTGAATTCATACTACAACAGAAGTCATGGCATGGAGAAAAGACATCGGCAATTAATGTTCTTACAAGGAAGTCCGTATTACCATAATTCACGGTGATATGATAAAGAAGCATCACATTAAAAGTATTTTTAAATAATTACAATTTTTTGGGAACAAATTATTTTATTTTACTGTAAAAAAATAATTTGTTCCATTATAATTGAGTTCCACCTCGTTAAACCTTCCTTTGTTGATCATACAAAAATTATTTATTCCGAAATTCTTGGGCGTTGCTATGATCAAAAGTCACAAAATAAAATTAGTAATTAATTTTGTGTATCACTTCTGCTACTAATTGACTTAATAAAAACAAATTCATCACTTGCGAGTGACGAACCGTAACACCTTTAGAATGCATTAATCACCGGATTATTTCTACGTTGTCCCACTCCAATCTCACTGCGCCAAGTCGCAACGTTGGGTTGCATCCACGAACGAAAGCCGAGCCCCGTACTTTTCGTGCATTTATTTGAAGAAAAAGGGAAAGCGCGCATAAAGCGGATCTTGATCTTTAGTTTATGCGCCCGAGTGCACATAAACCCACGATTAAGATGCGCAAATAGGCTCGTAAAGGCATTACTATCGAGCGGCAAAATAACATTCCAGGCTGTGTTACGAAAACGCTTGGTTAAATGGAGTAGGGATTGAAATAAGGAGCGTAGAATACTCTCCTAAACCTCGCCTACAAGGTGGTGAAAGAACTAATCGAGACAGTATGGAAAGCGAGTTATGATTCGGAAAACATGTGGAGCTGCCTTCGCATCTTTTGAGACAAATAGACTTTCGAGTCATAAATGTCATAAAAACTGATGCTACAACATTCAGAAGTAGTTAAATTGAAATACTCTATCTCTAAGAGCATAATTTCTAATCAAAATAATAACTTTTACGTGAATGAGAAAAAGGAAAAATATATAAGTACTTAATTTTGTAGGAATAACGAATTATCTGTAAAAATAACTTATCTTGCATCTTTAATACATCTTTTGCTATAAGTGTGTAATAATAATCTTTTGCTATAAGATATTTTTGCCTCAAGTATGTAAAACACGTATTATCAAATTCATATCAATTGTGCTTTGTGGTAGATAGCTAATCACCATCATCATCGTTAATTTTAGACCGAAATTTTAATATTGAAACTGACTGAATAAGGTAATACTTCCATCGATCTTGCCTTATAAATTTAATTAAAATAAGCCCTTTTCGAAGGATAAATATTGAGCTTCATTTTTTACGATCCAATATTAAACATTGTAGCGGGATGTCTAACAAATCACGCGGCTCCAAAACATACTAAATTAAATGCACGTAATACCCAATTTACCCCACTCCTTGGTCAACTGATACCCGAGGAAAACATTTAACTATCGTAGGTTGGTGAAATAAAATAAATATTCTTTAAAGTATTTTAGAATGAGAGCTTCTTATTTACGGATTTTATAATACACAAGAAGAATTAATTGCTGCATTAAAAACGTTATATTTTTACAGTATAGTTGAAATTTATATGGGAAATATCACAGTTGCAAAGAAGGGCATTTAAATACTTTTGTGTTGAATTTAATTTCAAAGCCTCGAAATATATTTACATTTCAATGCCTATCGTTGCTGCATTATTCACGAATAATACCCAAGCTTCCCGTACGTTCTAGCAGTATATTACTCTCGCTTTTCTTAATTACTTCCGGCGGTAGATATACCACATAATTAAGTTTCAGATTACTCCTTTAATCACTTCAACCAGGCGATATAGGTAACTAGCGAGATTTGTCAAGTCATAATGTGAGAAATCCCTCGTGAGACTAACATCCATACTTTGGCCCTCTCCCATCTCATTGAATAAAAGGGAAAGCACCCCTGCGATGATACCCACTCGAGTTCCACGCTATACCAAGCCGCACTGTAGCGGATCCCCAGAGTATTATTTTTCCGGATGATGAAACAAGTTTCCTCAAAAATATCCCGCTTAGATAAATATAAATACACATGTCTACGATTCTGTATCTCCTATGACTTCTAGCGCCGGAGTTTTATAGCCGATTTTTCCACTTCCCTCCGACGGGAAAATAAAAAGCCATCAACAGCGTATTGTTATTCCTTCGGCCGCCCACACCCCACCAAAAGACGCGGATTTCCCGGACATGTGCGCACCAAACCCCCCCTTCCTCCGCGGCCGGTGACGGTGCTCTAAAAACAGATGCCTTTGCTGCTTCCAAGATCCTCCGGTTTGTCTGCTAATGCATTCTGTCCCCTCCACGACCCCATGGGAGAATGCTAGCTGGGTATATAATGCTGCTAATATGGTAAAGGTGACTCCTAGCGATGTGTAAGAGACTGCTAGGGTGTACAGGAGACTGCTAGCACGGTATATATGACTGCTAGGGGAGTAATATGGTACCGCATAGTAAAAATAATGATAATCGTCTTTATTTGGGCTGGATTGAGACTAAAAGTTTCTTCTTCTAATCTAACCCATCGCCATTAATTATAGAATAATTAAATTATAGTAATATTAATAATAAAAACTCCTTATTTGGCGAGGTTAGGTCAATGTGCCTCTCTTGCAACAAACCTTTGAAGATATCTAATTGTACATACAATAGAAAGAATGAGTTTAATAAAATACAAATATATAGTATATAAAAAGAAAAAATAGAAGAGGTAAAATGAAAGAATTGGGATATTGGGAAAAACTCCTCAACTAAAGGCTTTCGGAGAAAAACCCGCTGTGCGGGAAAACACACAAGAAGGGGAGCGAAAAAAATACCACGAAAACACAGATGGAAATCGATACAAACAAAAATATTACAAGTTTCATTAATTAATGTCCTGTCCAAAGATGAAGTGGCATGAGATTTGCTTGGAAGTTGAATAACTACGGATATCATCAAGAGAATAGTATGAGAAAAATTTAGAAGAACTGTGGATGTAAAAAATTTAAGAGATTCTTAGGAAAAAAATATCTACTGCAGGAAAAACACCCACAAAGAAGGGGGTGTAAAAACACTGCATAAACATTCTGCGACATTAGATAGTAGAATAGAGTAGTATACAGTAGTCTAAGAAGGAGTAGGAGATGCTAGAGTAGTAATTTTGCGGAATTTTTCGCGCATCCCCTCCTCGTAGAGGTATACCCCCACTTACGCGAACTCCTGACTCCGTGTACTCCACGATACCACCTTCACTTCCTCGTGGTTGCCAACTATCGCTAATCGTTCTCTTGTTTTTCTTCAAAATATACCTCGCGTACGCCTAATGAATTTGTTAATTGAGAAAATTCGTCAACACTGCTGTGCATAGAAGAGACTCACAGCATGATAATGGGGGGAAGGGATACCAAAGGTGGAGGTATTTGGAAGTAGGGTAAGTTGTCGATGCTCCAACCACTGGTACCGAAAAAGGCTCTTTACTGCGAGGTACTATTATATCGGAGACTGCTAGCGGGGTATAGGAAACTGCTAGCGAGGTATAGGAGAGGTTTAAGGTATCTTCAACGTCTTGGTCGACGTTCCTCGCCTCATTCACCGGTAAAGAGTGGCGATTCTCTCCTGGTTTTTTCCGAATATTGGTACAGAAGGCGAGGAATTCCTATTAGGCGTTTTATTCGACTGCTATTGGAGATTTTTAACCTCTAATTCAGTGATTCCCAAAGTGGACAATAGCGCCCCCGTAGGGGCGTTGTAGTAATCCAAGGGGGCGCTTGATTCTAAGGTATTTCATTCCCATTTTATCATATTTCTATTTCTATTTCTACCCAATGTTAATGGGCTCTAGGCAGTTATTAAACATCGGATATAATGATTTGATGGACGTTTTAAACACTAGCTTTTATTTTGCTTTTTATTTATTTCTTGGATTTTGTCTAACAGAAAACATTTTTATAGATGCCGGTTGGGGGCGTTGGTATGAGAACTATGTGGCGATAACATGAAAAAGTTTGGGAAGCACTGTTCTAATTTATTAAGAGCCGTGTTACAAATTTTCTTCCTTTACGGGATATAGGTGGTTACTAGTGGTGTATAGGATACTGCTAGCATGATACAGGAAACTACTAGCGGTGTAGTGCTACAAGGATAATCGCCTAGACTTCTCTAACCAACGGGTGCCGAAATAAAAAAACAAACGGATAGCCACCGAAAACAATCCTCTGTTGGCGAGAGGGGGAGGAACGGCTTTGGGAGAAAGAGTCCGTGTGGCCTGACTGCATATAAAACGTGCGATTTGCGGGTATTTTTAAGGCGCCTGCTACATATCCTGGGTTTTAATGAGCTAAGGCGACCTTGGCTTAATCGGAACTATTTGATACCCAGAAAAAACTACGGCGTGAGTTTATTGGGGAGAAGATCTAAGGAAATGCCGATGGATCGAGTGTAGCTCTTGTATACACGCTGGAACGTAATTTGATAGCTTGCCGGTGAGGAAGCAAGGCTTTGACGGGAATTAAGGCATAGAAAATTAGAGAAACTGGTAAATATTATTATCTGGAAAATTTCCAGCGGATTTTAAATTAACTCTAGCGAAGATGATCGTATGCGTAGATCGATTTCTATGTCTAAAACATTTCATGTCGGAATACGGTGCGAAACCTACCATTAATACTCGTTGGGTGGATTCGAAATTAACAACGGTTAAGCAGTTACGAGTCAGCTGATAATAGGTATCAAAAGAAAAATATAAGAAAGTTTCGTTATTAGATTGAAGCGCATGATAAAGAATAGAATGTATTTTTCATTGAATAATGCATTATTAATTGAGTAAAAAGTAAAAGTCTAAACGATGATGAGAAAACGGAATGGCATCCCCGCATATGCTAGATTACAATCCTTAGACAGTTCCTTCTCAGAATGATATTAAACAATATCAAGATAGTGATGATAAAATAAGATAAGAAATCTAGATTAAAGATCATTGACCTCACAGTATACACAAGTAAGAGTTTCCACACTCGATCAAGAATTAGAGCGAACCACAAGTTTTATTGCTGATAAGCGAAACTTTTATACGAAATTTCATAAAAATATCATGGCATCACATTAATATGAGTAATAATAATATATGTATAACAATACCGATAAATTCTCCTATACTCATCACACGATAAATTATTTTTTAGAAACCGTAGATATTTTTTTGGGGCGTCTTATTACCTAGCTGATATCCTTTCTTTTTCTACGTACTTTTCTTCTCTACGTTATAAAAGTTATCGAATTAACTTATTCATTCATTTATAATTCAAAATAACAAACAGATTATTTATTATGTCACATCTATACTATGATAATAAAATAGTGATAGCTCCTACTTAGATAGACCTTCCTTAACTACTCTAGTAGCCTTAATGAAATAACAATCATAAGGATATTAAAGAGGGAGGAAAAAGGGTATCAATAGAAAATTAAAATGAAATCGTATAAATAAGGTTAGAAAAATAATTTGTAGGTTTGCAAACGGTCTTTACATTCAAGTCTTGCCCTAAGAAAACATGAAATATCTAAAGCATTAATTTACCTAGAAAATCTCCCTTGTTCCACTTAAGCTCACTCTATAGATGACAGAATTTTAAAAAATAATCGCTTTGGCCTTCTTTGGTGATATACAATTTCCTCACACAACGATACTCAATCTAATGCGTGATTAGAACAAAATTCACGTTTAAATTCAAATGTTTTAAAGGTTTGAAGCCTCATCTTGAATCAAAAAATAACATTCATTGGCCATAGGAAACTCCTATCTAGCATGCCAAGTAATTACAGATAACTTTGTAGGAATATAACTTCTATCAAGCGAATGTAAATTATTAGAAATAGATAGAAAGCTTAGTGAAAGAAAAAATTCAACAAATGCCATACTTTCAGGATAAGAAATTATTTTCACTTTAGTTATGAACGTATTGATACAACTAAAAGGACAAAAAAGTGTTAAAATTGTTTAAACGAAATAAACAAAAATTTTACGCTCCTTTTAAATAGGTTTACAAGAAACTTGCGATTTCAATAGGTAAAATATAAGTTAGTATATATTAGCCTAAGTATATTATTTTTCCAATGAAATTATAAATGCATCGTTCACCTAATTAGAGTTTTTAGGTATGATTCAAACGCTATACTCTTATAATAAAATATAATACTTGAAATATTAGCGAAAGAAGACTTAGAATTTATGTTTGCTCCTAATTTTATGTCAATATTTTTACGAAGGAAACGGTGGTAATTTATTATCCCTTTCCTTATCATTCCTAATCTAGTACATATTCACATGCTATTACTTCCTTCTCCCTAAAATAAAGCTCTTTCAATGCTCGTAGTGAGGACTATTCGCTAGTAGTACTATCCTCTAAAAATGGAAACAAACAATGAGGTCTATCGAAGATCTCTCGGTTATCGCAGCGTGCGTACGTGTTGAGAGCGGCCAGGTGATCCCACCTGCTTCGCCAGTGACTCCTGGCACCGTGCCTCCTTCGGGTGCTCACACGGCTAATCCACGCCACCGATTTAAGGGTTGCAGAAGCCGAGAGGCGGAAAGCTTCGTTGTTTTATGCGGGGAGAGGCTCATGCGAGTACGGGGGAGAAGGGAAAGTGTGAGGATAATGAGATGCGGATTAGAGAAGGGATACAGATAGACACCGGATAACTCCTTATCTCCACCTGCGTAATATGTGAGAAGCTAATAATGAGCGTACTAAGTTACAAATGGGCAAGAAAGCTTACAAACATGCCACCGGTGGTGATGACCAGGGTGGCTGCGGCTGACCTTACTCAATACATTTTATTATCCATTTAAACTTCTGAAAATCATCGGGGGACTTAATAATAAATACTAGTTTTAGTGTAAATCTGTAGTTCTCAAAAATTGTTGCGGAAACTGCTGATTATTTTTCATTTAATCTTGGATTAAGAAATTATTTTCAGATTATGGAGATCAAACCACTAGCTCATTCGCTATTATTTCACTTAGTTGAAAACCCTCTGGAGTAAATGGTTATCTATAATCAATAAATTTAATTTTCCGATTGAATTTTGAATTTAAATTATATATTCGATTACTGAGACGGTTCGATTCTGTAGCGCTTAAATAATTAAACAACAAATTAGAGCGCAGACAATATATGACAAAACTGCGTCGTTTTTTACAAGTGAGAGCAACAACCCTTTATACAAAAATTATGAGTATGCTATGAGATAGGCGTAGACGAAAACCAAAACAAATCTAATTGGATAATATAAGGAATGGAGTCAGATACCAAGAAGTAAAAGAAAAGATGTAAAGTTGGTTTGGGAACAAGAACCTACCGAGAAATGGAAAACGGGTACAATAACTACATGTATCTATCAGGATAACGAAGAAAAGTAATAATTAAATCTGTTTATAGAACTACTTTAGATAGTTAGCCGGCAAATTTAGAAACTTATGGCATAAACCATATTATTTCGATAAAAAATTTATATTATACATAGTCGGAATGAATACTAAACTAACTTTTTAATAACTGCTCTCCTTCCTAATTTTAATGCTATCGATATTTGAAAATTATTATCACACCCTTACATAATTTACGTGCACTTAAGCTTTCTCTTCAATATTTGTAATATCTATCATCAATATAATAGTTCTACGATTGAATGCTGAATGCTTTGAACATAGGAATTAAAAATAAATTAATTATTTTAAAAATATGGGTCTTTTTATTCTTTTCTTATGATAACCTTTATTGCTTTTCAATTCGTAACTAATATGCCTTCTTACATACATACATATTAGAGAGAATAAATTCTATCCACATTCTTCACAAGCGAAAAAATATAATTCACGGTTAAACTGGAAGAAACTTATCTTTCAGTTTACCTATATGATTTCCTTTCATTTTTTGGAGATTTTTTATCTAATTCATTAATGAAATATACATATATCTTGGACACATCTCAAGTACTGTTTATCTTGAGAGCGCCAACTCCAAAAGTCAAGAGAAAAGGTTAGGATTTAAGCTACCTTGAATTTATTCTAAACCACTAAATGCTTTATTCTCGTGCCTCAGTACATCCCTAGATCTAAATTTAACGTCCAAATTACATAGCAGGAGCAGATGGTTGGAAATCGCACAAACCTTCGTTCTCGGTGCCAGAAAACCCGTTTCTTTTCTAAGCAGAACGTTCTCGTAGGACAGTTCTGAACCCTGGCGAATCTAACGATGAGAGATCCTTAAAATTTTGGACGGAAGAAAACCTTTCAAATTGCAAACATTGTTTAGTGTATCATTTAAAAACAATCAGAAAAATGAGTTTCCAGAAGAAAATCACAACAATAAAACATCATACGACTTTACCTTGAGAGTAAAATGTATCGATAATAATATTGTTAATTCAGTTAAAAGGCTTGCAAATTTGCGTCTACTCCCCAGTAACAAAGAACCTGCAGTCTTGAATTCACTCGTGGACTTTTCCAATATTCAATGCGGCCACTTCTTCATTTATTAAAAAAAAATTGTGATAATTTCTATCAGCTTGTTCAACATATTTTATCGGAAATAATTTAATTTTAATTATTACCAATAATTTAATTATAATATAATTACCTATAATAACTCGAAAATTTAAAATACGCTATGCTTCAGCGATTTTATTTCTTGTTTTTTATATGAAAGTGATAGTGTTTTAGACTAAATATTAATTCCTCATCTGTCTATAGTGGTGCAGAGAAAAACCATCTAAAAGTTACTTCGACTCCAAAAAGAGTGTATTCCTATTATTCCAAACAAGAGGTTGAAAACTAAATAAATTTGTATGAGTTGCTCGATTTTTCTTACGCAAAATTAGCGTATGGAATATGTGATTTGTGTAAAATGTAAAATAAAAATATATGAAATATTAAACATTAAATTAAAAAATTAAAATACGAGGGCAGATCAGAAAGGTACGCACAATAATTTTTTCCCAAAAAGTTTAATCTGTACCAAAACCAAACAAATCACAAATTAACTTACATGGTAGGTCAAAGATTTAAGTTGATTTGTGATGTGTTTGGTTTTGGTACGTATCAAACTTTTTGGGAAAAAAATTATTGTGCCTTACTTTCCGATCTCACACGTGGACGACAGTAACATGCGCGCCATGTTTGTTTCATAGTTCAGGCTTCTCTCGCTAGAGCACATTAAAGCAAAATACCCTCTATAGCGCAAACTTTAAACTATATCGTCGTGAAATTTCAAAATTCCAGCTGCAATATCAGGGGAGAAAAAAATTATTGTGCGTTACTTTCCGATCTGCCCTCGTAATATAATTACATAAGGTAATGTAATATTTAGAAGAAGTTAAAAATTCATACATCCTTCAACTCTTCCTTATCCTCTTCCTATCACATGGTGTTTTTTTACTAATCTCAATATCAGTTAAATTATATTTACTACCGAATGATGAAGAATCAATTATGGTTTAAACTTAAGTGACTCAGAAATTCCTCAAAAATTAATTCTTAGCGGTGGTATACATTTCACAAATCTACAGGAAATAGCTTACATTACGTCAGTGATAACTCCTCTCCTGAGTTCCAATTTCGAAGAACCTTAGCGTGTTTGGAATTAAAGAGAAAAGAAATCATGAGAGAAAACTTAAACTATGGAGATAGAGATATTGATTCACTAATGATTACGATCGTTAGCCCTCTAGAATCGTAAGCCTTTGAGATGTCACTTTAAAGAAACAGAACTAAATTTACACGAGTAGAATTATGAAGTAAAAGGTTTTGAATTCATGAAAAAGCAGTAAACGTAGGATAAAGAATTCCTCTTGATAGACACAAACACAAACTTCCAAAATATAACATTCTAATTATCGTCGATTTCTTCCTAATAAAAAAGATTTTAGTACAAGATAAATCGGGGAACGGGAATTTGGCCGTGAAATATCGAGCATTCTTATATATTTATGGCTTCAACGTTCTTTCTGAACCTTTCACATCGCACATGTTTATAATTCCAAAAATAATTCACCTTGTCCCAGCACTTAAAGGAATAACAGCTGGCCTATCAAATAATAGCGTTTCATTCATTTAATGATAACGAATTCCAAGTATGGTATCATCGCTATGTGAAATAATTCGATTAATTTTGGCTCCTGGCAAAATTGGTGAGTAGAAGCTATTTCCGAACCCCTTGTGGTTTATGTGCGAAAATTACCCCTCGATGAAGGAAAAGTTGACAGGAATAACTATTGGGCGTGGGAGATTTGCAGTTTCCTAACTCTCAATGCTTTCAAAGAGGGTTATTCATAGCGTCTGAATCTTCCCAACGAAGAAACCAAATTATATGATCGGATACTGCTTAAATAAATGTCCAATAATAAAGTTTGAGTCGCGTGCTAGGGAACGGAGTGAAATTTATCGTTAAACCATCGTCGCAGAATCAGTGCCAAATTACTAATTATTTCCTTAGAATATAGGTCTACATATCCCTCGATAGGTTCATTAAAATCGTAAAGATCTGCTTTATGTTTTAATCTCCCTTCCATTTCAAAGCCATTGAGGAATTAATGTACATCCTTACTCGCTTTAATACCTAATATTTTGTCTTTAATAAACCAAATATGTTTGTTTGATGATATTTATATTGGATATGACCACAAAGAAGCACATCGTTTTTCACCATTACGAACTGCTTTTAATTTCAAAGCTCTATAATAAGGACAGTTTTTATCAATAACCTACTAATCTATCGAGAGCAACGTCGACAGTTAGCAACACTGTGTTGCTTTAACATCTCCTCGATGTTCGTTTTAAAAACAAAATGTATGGTTCGTCATAATTATTTATAGTTTCATTAGTGTAGCGTTGATAAATACCATCATTTATTATATCGAAATTCACTGTTTCCGCATTAGCATACGAACAAATAATTGTAAAGAAATTATCCAATTATTCATAATTAAATAATCTCTAGAATCACTAATCCGATACCTTTTTATTTTCTCTAGAACTGTTAAGTATCTCAACGAATGAAATACTTTGTTTACATATGAAATTATTGATTTAAATTTTTAAATACACCATTAAACCCAATACATTTACTATATATATAAGGTAGATATAAAATTAAATTTAAAAACTTAGTTTGTCTTTGTAATATAGCAACTAGGTTTCAACTAATCGTCAACTTAATGTTACTTAGGGCCACTGAGCCTCTAACGCCACTTATTCGTGTTCTAACGATGACTTTGATTAGTAAAAACCTGGTCGCCATATTGCAGTTTTTGTGGAAAAACTAAGTATTTTTATTTAATTGTATATATACCTAAATGGAGTTCCACACCGTGACCACGAATTCAATAATACCAATAGATATGTAGTAATAATAGGTAGGTAAAACAAGGATATGCATATACAGAAGGTATAAGTACCCCCTCATTTCTTTCACACTTAGCCTTTTTCCGATCGATTGGGAGGGAATCGTGAAAGCGTTGAAAGGCGAAATGGGAAAACTTCTCAAATTGTGATCTCGGATATAAACCACCGTTAGGATGAAATGCACTCGTCTCCCTCGGTGCTGCCATTCAACTATCCATTGCACTTAATGTTTGCTTCCATAGTTGCCGTGGGTCCAAAGCGAATCTCTGAACCATTGCCAAATACACTCCCGCTAGTTTATGGAACAGTTCCACTGAGATAAAATATTCGCACATCTATCACAAACGTAAATTTAGATCACTGTGGTGCGGATTTCCTTGTTTCCTGTTTCCTCCGTTCTAGCATTTAATAAGCAAACTTCTATAGGAAGCTATAATTTCTAAGGGACAGCTTTCATAATTTATCTCCGGCATTGGTATATGACGTAATTTATCACAATATATGTCAAGGTATATGGACACGATTTCATTCTCATTCGATAAGGGTTTCAAAAATAATTAGTTGTAAAAGCTCTAAAAATAGCTATGTAAAATCTTTGTTGATCAGTTCAACAGTTGTTAACTTTGGATCATTTGCATAATTATGGAAATAGACCCAATAAGTATATTGCTGAGTAATCCTTGCCTTATATGATATTAGTTCAAGATACTAGACACTACAGTTGCTGCTAAAATTTTAAATTAAAAGTAAATAACTTCATCAATATAATTTACTAAATCTTTATTAGGAAAATGTGCGATAATTTGCTTCTTAATTGATAAAATGCGCGAAACAAAATAAAATTTGCCCCTTATGATGAGAACTACACAAAATACTTATTTTTATGAAGCACGATTCTCATTGCCCTAAACTACCAAGGCTCTTGAACAGCATGTTAGAATGTTGGATGGCCGGATAGAGTAATCTATCCTTCAAAACAAAATTTTGGCGTTCCGATGAGTCATCATTATTTTTCATCGTAATCTTTTTAATGGCTCAATATCCTTCTGCTGTACTTGAATTAGTTTCCACCTGTCGCGAAAGACTTTTGATAACCGATAGATTAGATAGATTGATTTCGCCCTAGCACTTCTTGGTGGAACTTACATATTCTGAGAATTTTTATCCTGACTCAATTTGGCTCGATAAGTCCTCGAAAAGTCGTTAATTTGAATTTTTGAATGCAATAAAATCAATCTGGACAACGCCTGCTGGATACAGTACGTGATCAATGCCATTCCTTGAGTTATTTGTAAAACGTTTGCGTACAAAGATGTCTACGTAAGGACCGGTACTCGGACGGTACGCTTTTCAAGAAACTTGAATTTTCCATCTTCTTATTCTCTACAATTTCCCTTACTTCCAAAAATTATGGCACATCCCTCATAACCCCAAGATCATATTTTTATTGAGTGTTAAACCTTCTGGAATGAATTCAGAAAGGACAGCACCATGAGAGTCAAAGATAACAGTCAACAAGTGTTTGACGTTTGAGTGAATTTGACACGGTTTCCTCGAATACGGTACGTCATCGAAGCTGACTTTCAAAGCGTGTCCTGGTTTGCCAGAGACACAGAGGTCAACGCCATATCGTTAATTCAGAAAGATCTGTGAATATAATCCGAAATACTTCGTTAAAAATGGGTTAGTTGCTACACCTGTATGGGATGTATAACTGACCACCTTTGCCGACAATTATTTGACATTATGCGCCATCGTTAATAGTTTCATCATTTCAAAGTATGTCTATGTATAGAAATTCTGTTGCTTTATTCATCATCAAAAATTTATGATGAGCTATAAAACCTTCTCCAAAAAATACCTCAAAATAACATCTCACGGAGGTAAAATATCTTAATAACTTATAAAATATCTTAACAACTTAGTTGTTTTTTTATTACTTATACATAGTCACCAGTAACACACACACAGACTCACACATTCAATCTTATTAGACCTATTTCTAAATCCAGCACAGAACTATTAATACAGTTTTAACCGCATAGCTTCGAAAGTCTATCAATCTTTAGCTGCACGTCGACATAAAAAAGACTCGAAAATTTCTTTCATTCTTAGCTGCAATACACTGTGTAAGACACCACATGAACCATAATAAAACTAATCCGGATGTTACCTTTCAATTACATAACAAAAGTGAAAATTGAGGGCCAAAATTATAAGAGAACGACACAAACAGAATCTTTTCAGCTTCTGTATGCCTCTCTAGGCGTACTCCTATTCTGTTAACCAAACGGCATGACTAAATTTCTCGATAACTGTAAATGATTTAATAATATATTAACATGTGAGATTAGACATGTCTAATCTCACATATACACTCAAGCAAAAATTGAAATGAAAATTAAATCAGATGACACGTGTGACAACTAGACAACCATACCATCAATATCTGAGATATAGTTTGTTTCAGCTGGCATGGATGAGAAAAGAAAAATATTCGGACCACACCTACGAGTATCTCTTCGTCACTTACCACACAACACATTCTTTCGTCATTTGTAATTTAAATCGGAGAATAACCTTGATGGTTATCGCTAATCTACTTCTTGGTTTGTACCACACTCCACGGGATTTCCCCTATCAAACCCATTTAAGTTGTACTTTAAGAACTTCCCAGTCGAATTAGCAGCATAAATTTTACACTAAAAAACTTAATTAGAGAATAACTTGATCTTTTAATACACGTTTCCTTTCTCTTCATCCTAAGTCAGCGTTCACACTAAGTTCTCAGTAATTATTACAACGCAACGCGTTCGGTTCGAAATGGACGGTGGTGTGTCCACGAAGGTGAGCCCATGAAAATTTCCTTTCTATCATACGATGTGTGGTAAAATTTCAACCAAAGGTCAATTTTTGAGCGATTAATTCCACAGTCTAGATATAATTCCGAAAGGAAGGATGAAATTCAGTTTATAGCTTTCATTTTCAAAGCTACAGTGAATTTCTAGCTCCCGAAACTTTCCTAATGCAATTAGGGCAACCTAATCAATCAGTCAAATATATCTACAGATCGCTGTTTATTCTCCTTAAAATAAAAAAAGCAAAACCACATTCTTAGCAAATGATTACGTAATATTTTTTTATTAATTATTTATTGTGATTATATTTTTCGAAGGTTAAGCACTGAAACTGCAGCTACTTAATTATTAAAATAGGCAGAATCGTATAGTAATAAATATATTTCCATATCTATTACGTACTTAACACAGTTTCTTTAAATGTAGGAGGAAACATATAATGCAACAAAATTTCCTGACTTCTCTCTATGTATTTTCCATACATTATACCATATATTTCTTATTTTAGCGATCCATTTCCTATCAATATCGCTCTGCGCATATTTCTTATAATTTTACAAATTTCTAATAATGACTTCCAAAGGTTAAACAAATGAAAATTAACAAATTATCGGAACGGATTTTAACAAATTAATGGTAATTATTTGAGTTCTATATATTTCCCTTACGACCTTTCCCGCCAGAATTTCTTTCCGACCTTATCATCCCATACTTTACGATTACTCTCGACTTTACGTCCTCTTTGCAGCTCCTTAAACACTTCAGCGAGGAAATTAGCGCCGATAACACATTACGTCACCTCGTCCCTGATTCGGTTGTGTATAGAAGGCGGTCGCCTTCTATACACAACAATAGATTGGCCGAGGTCCCCGTTCTACGCATTCCGAATCAATCCTCCTCGCACCCACCTTATGACACATCCATTACCCTTGTATTTCCACGGTAAAAAATGAGACGTATTCTTGGGTACATCGTTGGTGTAGCCCACACTCTCATATTAGTCTATCTGTCGCAGTCCCCGAGAAACAAAAAGCTTTCTGCCCGCGAACTTGGACCACTTCCAGACCGAGTTTTGGTCGCACTCGGCGCTGCCAACATTGAAAACTACTTCCGTATTATTCCAAAAGCAACTACTATCCACTACGAATCAGTTCACAATCTATCAAAGTTCCAACAATGTCAAAAAATGTACCGTAACATGTCTCCAAGATGAGAATAAACAAAATCACGTCCCATCCAAAAAAAATTCACATTCCTTCTACGTTCTCCATAACCTTTATAGAAGAATGACTGATGGGCGTGGAAAATTAAGATTCCTAAACTCCCCGAGATAGCGAATCGTTCCGGAAGAGGCCATGGAGGACTTGAAAGGGAATATCTTCCGAAAATGAAATCCAAAAGAAATAAAAATAGACTTTAAACGTTTCCTCCGGTTGTCGAGGAGAGTTGTGCCCGTATCACTATAAATACCCCCTTTCCAAAGAAGAACGAATGGCAGGCTGTTTTTAGATCTTAGAGCATTAGCTAAACAAAACAAGTACAGCGAGGCGCGGGGCATTTATATAAACCTTTCCCGGATCATTTAATTTCGCTTTCGAAACCAGAAATCGTCGGAAAACATAACTAAAATTAGCGTTTAGTCTATCTCCGATGATATAATCATGAATAAATACATATGTATCTGAATTACATATGTTCATTAAAAAAGATTCATATTAAAATATAATGGTATTATTCAGGATTATAGGTTATCTTGGAAAGGAGAGTCAGCTTATTTTCTAATTCATCAAAAAGTCCATTATCAAACGGCGAGGATAGAATTCCATCTATGGTTCATGGATTCAAAGATGTAAACTACACAGTAATAAACAAATATATCCCCATAGTATCATTATGATATTATATTAATTAATTTTATGATATTTGTATTACATGAGTTCCATAATATATATATGTATATTGCTATGTACAATTATACTCTACACAACATGCATGTATGTGTATATATCTGCATATAAATGAATGTAAACTCAGTATATTGTAATACCACATAGTACATATTTAATGTAGATTGGATGGAAGAAGAGACTTTCTGTCTCAATCTAGCTTTAACATAGACCTTACAGATCTTATATATGAAGAGCGAACGATGTTAAAAAATACCTCCTTCAATTAAATCATGTTAATTTCAAATCTTACTGTGGGCATTTTTCAATAGATCAATGTGAACATTTCTATAGATGAATTTTGATGGCATAATCTGCTTCCATCAGTTGGTATTTCATTCATGATGTTTATTAAATAATCAAAAGATGAGGACATTGAAATAACGATATTTTATATTATTGGTGTTACAACTGTCGGGGGAAAAATGAGAGCTTTCATGCTGTGAATGGTTGTCTAGCAGATGATAGATTTAGAGTGATTCTTAACGGTAGCACTTGGTCCTTTGATGCATCGCTTTAATTTAGATTCCACAGTGATGAACGACATTGCCAAATCTTTCTAATATTGAGACATAAGTACTGGACGACATACAGCCTGAGCATGGTCGTAATAAGCATGTATACCCGTGATTAGAATTGTAAGAGATCTTTGTGTTGATAGGGTATATATTGATCATTTCCTATAATTGTATAAAAATTTCTTCGAGATCATTTTTAAGCAATAGAGTCTGCATACGAAACAAAATTAATGTTTTTGGAATCCAACCTTAAAAAGAAAGGGAAATTGTAAGGGAAATTCACCTCGAACCTCTCAAAAATTCAGTCATGTTATGTATATTTCAGAATGGATATCCCGTTTTAAGTTCCCTCCAACTTTCCATATGATCTGGCGATGTGCTCATAATATTATTGGAGTCGATCTATATACATTTGTTTCCATCAAATACTGGGATGGAACTCCAAAACGCGATATTACCTGATTTATCAGTTTCTTTTAAAGGCAGACGAACAAGTATTTCAAGTTTCCATTATTAAATATTAAAGAACCTTTAATCTGTTTAATCAAACTTCAAAACAAAATAAGTTTTAATAAAAGATGTTGAAACTTTCCTCCTTGTATGTTCCTAACCAAATTCTCAGCAAAAATTCACCATCTTTCATGTAATTACGGAAACTGTCCTCAAGGTTACGGCCATTACATCTGATTATAAAATTATTTAATACTCTTCTTCAAATGAACCAATAGCTGCATGCAAAATATTCTTTAAACTGCTAACTAGATTTTATTATTTATTCATCTTGACTTTTCCAATGTTTCGGATATGCTAACTGTGAAATGTTTCGTATGATAAAAATATTAATAAATTGGTATGTTTCGCAACGTTTATCGCGTTGAAATTCAGTTTAGGTAGCTGTCATAAATCGCAAACTCAAACAGAGACCGAGCTAAAATAAGTAACTAAATTGAATATAAATAACCCAGGGACTCCTTAATCATTTTTTGCCTCGAGTACAGAAAACAATTCAGAATATATGGCGTAAAATTCGAAGCATTTTAATGATTTCATTGCTATAATTAGACTTCAGGGCGAGGGACAAAAGACTCATTTAGTGTTTTGCCATAAACTCAAAGAGATTTTTATATCTTTACTATTCTCTAATACCGCTACATGCATCAAAGAAGAAATTGAACCGCCTTTGCGAATGCCGGCAATAAATTTCCCGTCTATTCTGAGTCCCTTTGGAAGAGATACAAGATCCTTTGGACAGGCAGCATCAAACCCAACTTACCAGTTCAGTTTTAACGAAAAGCAAAGTCGAGGCATAAATATTCAAAGGGTTATCGTTATAAGCGATAAATTACCCAAAAGTTATGTTCAATCCCAGTATATGGAACTTTGCTCTTTCGAGAAGTTCTGGCCTTTAAAAGCTTGAATGTGAAGAGCCATTCACGCCACATTTTTGGCTTTAAACTATCACTCACTACGAGAAATTTCTCAGTAATCTTTTGTGGTGAAATCGCTTGTCGGATAAGGACAGAACTCTGCATTCAAGTTTACATGACCATGTCGCGTTAAATATACTATCTAATAAGTATTTCCTTTTAAAAGAATATTCAATTTCGATCATTCCTGCAGAATATTGAAAGTATATAGTGATATTTCAAAAATGTCTTCACTTCACCAAAATGAATTATTTGTGAGGACTATAATTTATTCCGAATAAATATATTTAAAGACATATTGATAATCACTATACAATATTATCTTAGTATTAAGTTTGCTTTCTGATTTAAAGGACTCCCTCCTACTTTATTTGAAACTTAGATTTACAAAGCGCATATTAAACCTAGTGATACTCGATAAGGTTCATTTAACTAATAATTATTCTTGAAGCAATTATATGAACTGCTGTTTATTCTTAGATGAATTGGAACACTCCCTGTGAAATCTCAAAGATTCTTTACGAAAGTATTGCCAAGGCCAATGACAACTTCCCGGTGACCCAATCTTTGCCATTAGGAAACACTGGGAATGTAACATTTCTCATTTGTGAATTCTTCCTTGGACCACAAGGCAAATCATTTTTTCCTTCACCCCTCCTGTAGTAAAATTCCATGATTATGTTACGAACTCTTGCTGATCTTCTAGTAAATTTCAGTCAATTCAAATAAATTCCCATTACTCATTTAAAGGATAAATTACTTACAACAATATCTCCCTATATTCTCTGATTTGATATTTCCTCATATATAAAGAACTTTTTCCTCGGCAACCAAAAACCAATTTACAATTATGTGACTGTATCGCTAAAACTATTCGTTTAAACAGATTAACAAGTTAATAATAATAATAATAATAACAATAAATCGTTTTTATTTGAGTGAGATTGAGACAAGAAGTCTCTTCTTCCATTAAACCCATCCTTATTAATTATAGAGTAATAAAATAAAATAATAGTATGAGCAAAAATGAGAAGAATCATGGATGTAGAAAACCTACGAGATTCTTAGGAAAAGATTATCCACTGCAAGAAAACTCTCAAAAAAGGGGGTGTGAAACAGCGGTAAAATAATTACAGCAAACAACAATAATTTGAATGGGTAAGTGTATGAGTGTTTGATAAGTTACATCAATCAATCTACGTATACAAGTTTCGGAGACAGAAGTTTATTTACTTAACCTTAGGAGACTTGGCAGGTTGGTTTAAAACATTCACCTTCATCTTGGGCCGCGACTCGTACACCCGTTTTAAACCAAGGCATTTCCTTTTCCAGATACCTTCGTGACTTTAAACCGCTATATTTTCGTTTCTATCCTATCTTGGGAACTTTTCCATCGTGATCTACTTCTCGCAATGATATTTATAGCAGGCAATTACAAATTGATCGTTTGCGTATGCCACTGGCGTATCTCAGCTCCAACCTCACTTTTATCTAGAGGTTTCACTCCTAATTCGCAACTTCCTTTCCAGTTACCAAGCTATTAATATATCCAATCCATTAACAATGCTGCCTTTTTAAGAGATACTTTTTAGGCCTATTATTACTTACGTTCAAAATCTCTACAGCTGCAACCTCACACCTAGTAATTTCACGCGCTTACATAATTTTATACAATTCTACACAAGTTCTTGCACTACCAAATCGCATCTACTACTTCATTTTTTCACCACATTTAAACTCTGATTTACACCAAAAATTTACAGATGATTTTACTTTTCTCCATTTCTATTGACATTCGAGTAATTTGTAGGTAGCCATTATAAACTGCTGGATTCAAAGATTTTATGTTTCAAATAATGAATCTGCATTAATAAGCGCCATTGATATGTTATGAAGTTGAATTTATACAATTAACCAAATTATGTTAGTTTAACGTCCCTTTGGTTAAAAAAAGTATATTTTGGTTTGACAGCTTACCGATGCTTTAGTTAAGCTCTACTATTGTTTACTAAGACAATATAGTTAGTTAGGTTATTTACAAAATTATTTCCTTTCGGCTGTTCAAATCTACCTTTTGTAGATATTTCTACTTTTGATAAATATATGGCATGAAGGTATTCCATTCGTTCTTCTAAATACTTCCGCGTATTAGATTCAAATTTTCATTCTGAAGCTTTCCCATAAAACGGTAAACCAAGGCTAATTGTAGTTTAGACTCATTGTCAACATTTTTACTATGAATTTACTCCTTAAATAGACAGAGGGCTATAAATTTGAGGCATCATTATGATATTTTGCGTTTTAATGCATAACTTTTCGATAATTCAATGAAATAATTTCAATGAAAATTTCGTTGGGTAGTGTCAGAAGTAGAAAAGGAGTATACTATCTAGTATCTACACTCACAGTGAGTATAGAATAGGTATCATATAGCACATGGTTTCATATTCAAGCATTTGTCATTCCAGCAAATCTTCTATTGACAGATATACAAGCGCAAATGAATTATTTCAATTTTCCTTGTGAGCTGGTATACAGTTGCAATTAATTAAAAAATATTCACAGCCTTACTTGCGGCAACCCGCACAACGCAAGTGCTTTGTTATGTTCTATACTCCAGGCGGAGGTTACCTAACATACTTATGCATTGGAATATCTATGCAAAGTCATCACCCTGAAGACTTGTTGGAGCATTAACGCCTCTACCGTTAGCTACGAAACGTTTTGGAAAGGAAATGAGGCTTACCGTGCAAGATAAGAGTTGAGATTAGTTGGTAAATAAGGTAGTAAGGAAGTGATTTTATCTCGCTTTCTAAATGAGCCAGAATGCTATTTAAAGAAAATATCCACGCAGCACAGTACGCAAAATGAATGCCATTTCATGAATGACAGTGTTCATTGCACTCAATAAAGAGTGATATATATGAATGCCACTGCTCTAAATTACTTATTCCTCTGTACATTTCCTATAAAGCAGCTATGATTAAGGATGATATACAAAGAAATAAAAATGCGTTCTTCTCTATGCGGCCTCAAAGAACAAATGGAAAATAATTCTCTTATCAAAATACGGCAGCATGAACGAAATCACGAGATATTAATCTTGATATGACAGTTAATACAGTATTATTGTTGGAATACTTTGAGCCATCCTTTACTGAGATACCTAGAAGAATCCGAATCATGAATGCTACACTCAAAATATGCAGCAAAGTAAGTTTATCATTAAATCTATTTTGTGTATGACTTCTATTCAAAGACCAAAATGTACTATAATTTCTAAACATCTATATACTTTTCGGAGTGAATTAAAGTAAGTTCGTACTGTGCCCCAAGTATTTTTGAAAGCCTTGAATGTTTATAAGGTTATTCAGAATACTTGAGTTTTCTAAGAACATATTTGTTGAATGTAAGTCCGCAATAATAATATCCTGGACTTAGTTTTACCCTTAGTTTTTCTTTTCCATAACAATATTTCATTTAGGAGAAGATGGGAAAAGTATGTCATTGTTCCTTGCATTTTCATATAAAACTGTTGAACCGTAAAGTAATAATGGATTTTTGCTTTACCAAATGACTTCTTTAAAATCCTGGACCTATTACCGCAATAATCTTATTCAAAATTTCGAATTTCTTCAGTAAAACACTGATGAACCTGATGAAAGATGAAGCTTCTTGTATAATTACGTATATTGTTATCAATTAAAGACTGATGCTTATCAGCTGCAAGCAAAGAAAATTTTTTGAACTGATAAAAAATAATCTTAGATCTCACATTTGCAAAAATACATTTCTTATAAAAAGTTCAAAATATTCTTTTTCCCATGAAGTCTCTAACTGCAAAGCTTTTCAGTGCAAAAAGATTAATTCAAAGACATTTACAGAACACAAAATTTGCTTTGGACAGAAATTCAAACAAATTTTTCCGTTGGAAAACAGGTGTTAAGTATCTATTTTAATTCATTATTCCATTGTGAGATCAAACACCACAGGAAGCGGAAGACGCGAACGGGGAAAATGCAAATACTAAGCACTCAGCAAATCTCACCCTTATTCTTGGCAGAGGATCATCCCTTTGAATCCCTCTTAACCTCTTTCCGCTCTTTTTATGCGTCTATTCTCTCACACTTCCCGGTTCAATAGGAAATCCCCACTTGCGCATGATAAACGCTCATAAGCTTTATTCTTGCCTGGGGCTGCTCTAGACTCGAATCGCCTTCTACTCGCAGTAAAATCGCCTTTTAACGAGGCTTGGAACACTGATTTAATCGCGGCTTCTGCAAGTATCTCGGCCGTTAAACTTTTTATCTACGACTGGATGCATGGCGGGACGTACCGTTTTGCAAGGCAAATTGAGAGAAAGAATGCCGAGATGTACCTTCCGTTACATGATTTTATTTACGCGAAGATAAGAGCTCGTAAAGGAGGACTGTCCGTACTCTGCAGTGGTATCTGAAGATCGCTGGAAATTTGAAAGGGATTCGAGAACTAAATGATTAATTTAATCTAGTTCTGTTAAATTCCGTGTGGCCTGGCACTTTCATAAGAATGAATGGAAAATAAAGCTCGCTATTCAAAGGGAATGCGAAGAACAGAAAAGAGAAAAGAAAAAAATCTTTGATTCTTCTCTACAGAAGGTATAGGAGCATATGTTTAGTTAATAACACTGTGGGAACAAATCTAAATAAAAATGAGAAAAACTGTCTTATAACAGGATGCTTGTTGAGACGAATCTGTTTGGAAATCATTGATGAAGTAGTTTATCTAAATATCTAAGTTCTCATTCTGGGTTAAATGACTCTTGAATTGGTCGTAATAGCTCAACTAATTCTACAAAACCTATTATAATCATTTAAAATCAATTTTTAAAACAACCAGGTATTGAACACATTTACACCTCCATTACAGTCAAATTCTAATGTTCCAAGAACTAGCTACAAGTTTATAAGAATTTCCAATGAGGAAGATGAGGAATAAATTTCTCATTTACTTCAGTTTTAAAGTCGAAGCTTGTTATGAAAGGAATACAGCATGTACGTTATCAATAGATAATCTAATAAAATTCTCGAATATTTTCTTCTATCACTGACACGAAATTTCTGCGAATGAATATTTTTTGTCGGTAATTTATCGGTATTATTGTCAAAGCTTTCCCATTCCCTCTTCTAGTAATATTTTCATGAATGCACGTATTTTCCTCCCACTTCCGTTGCCCGCTTAATTTGGCATCGCTTGGCTTGGCCCGAATTAATTATTTAATAAGCATCGAATTAGTTGTAATTTTACACAAAGTTATTTCAAGGAAGCATTATTCCTCCTCATGATAAGCTACTAGCATTAACAAATCGGTGGGAGAAAAAGCAAATACCTGCATAGAAAGAACATAAATAAAGATTTTTCGTTGTTTTAAGATTTTTTAAACAGGGGTGTAGGCTTTATTTAGAAATGAATTCCTGGAGTGCAAAACTAACGCTTTCAATTCTACTTCATCAATAAGTTATTCATAGTATCTATGTTTTAGGATTCTATCATGGCAATAATTCCATTCTCTTTATTTCTAACTAAATAAAAACGCAGGTATGTTTTTATATTGAAATTTTCTGCTTTGATTAATAGTACAAATACCACATTTATGATCATATTTTCTAAAACTCTCAGACTCATCTACGAAAGTAATACTATAGGTACTAAGGTAATAGGTACTAAGTACCAAAAAAGATATTGCATCCCCTAATATAAAAGTAAGAAAGGACTTTCCATGTATCCATATAATAGAGATGGACTAAATGTTATAAAACCTACACAGTAATAATCGTAAATACATTAAGGAAAAAATATTAACCTCATGTACTTCAACTGCAAGGTTTTAGGCTCTGATTTAATTCAAGGTCCTTTCTATTTTCTAATTTTTCCATCCATCTCTCTTTTCAACTGCTAAATCCCGTGGTCCAAGCAAATATCCAAGCCGTGCAAACAATTGCATTAGAATTATAGCATATATGAAAGGAATAGTTCTAAGTGTACTTTAGTTAAAACTAATGTCTTCGTAGGATTATTAAAGTGTGAGAAAGCGAGAGGAGAGTGTTTATCGTAAATAGAGACGTCCTCATTCTTCAGTTCCTTCACCCACTACGTTTTTTCCGCCAAGGACCTTGCCCCCATTTTGGCTCCCATAGGAATTCGGCGTGGGCTTCGCTCGCCCCCTTTGGATTTGAACGGAACTGAATTAAGCGTAACCAGGGAGCGCTTCCTCTCCGAAGTAAACAATTCGCCTTTGCATAACTGGATTCTAGTACGCCGCCCGCTTTGCCTTTGTCTCTATTTGACGTGAGATGAAAAGGAAGTCAGATACGGGAAGTGCGTCACAGTGAAAAGGAAGAAGAAAAATAAATTTCTTCGAACCATCGATAGAAACCGCTACCTCATAACTATAATAAATTTTTCTTAGAGCCTTAACATAGTATCCGCTACCTCATAAAAATGCTTTAATCTAAATTGGTCGTATATATGTATATTTCGATACAATGAGAATGGTTTGTGAATATTTGCTGATGGTATACTCTCCGATGTAAAATATTTTGCCTACTATTAACCTTAAATAAGAAACAAACGCCAACAATATCCATCCGCAATGCTGATTAAAAGTCTCAGATATAAACAGAATTTTTAAAATACCATTTTGACTTCTCGACCGATCCTATCTCGATAACAAATGGACAGGGAATCCGCCACCTTTCAATCGAAATCGATGGTGGAATTCGTAATAAGAAAGACTGTATTTTCTACAGTGAAATCAGTGATATTTAAGATTCTTAAGGAAAAATTTGAATTCTTTCTTTTTGACAATACTTTTCTACTCCAAGAAACCATTTACAGTCGTTGATGTAACCTTTTATGAGATTTTAATCATTTGTAATTTTGTTTTCTGTTTCATTTATCGCATCCTGTGAAACTAAAATCAAAAGAATTCTCTTTAAATAACACATTTTTAGCAGTTATTTCGAATATAGACTGTGCTACTGTCGAAAACATGTTACAAAAAGATCCTTATCGTCACCGCCGCATATAAAGGCGTCCTTCTAGTGAAGATAGGACCTCTCTCTTTCTCTAAGAAAGAGGACCCTGAAATTCTTTTGTGAAACTACAATCCATTTCGTCAAATATATCTACATTTTTTAAACTGACCTTGATCCCATTTTACTCAACATTTTGCGTAGTCTTCTAGCAGTTTGTTGAAATCTCCATTGTCTAGTCTGTCTGTTACTTCAGTCAAGACTCGTAACGCTCTTAAATTTTTCTGAACTATTTTCATAAAAATATTGTATACGGTGATACTGCAGCGATGAACTTGTTATTAAAATGAACAAAATTAAATATGTTTCGTGTACCAACGCATAGGAGTACAAATTTATAGAGGCCTCAGTAGATAAAAGCAAAAACGCACCTTCAACCCTTTCTCACTTCCTAGAGCAAATATTTCGAAATTATATCATTACCTCAATGGTCTGATTTCATTTTTACAATCAGTAACGGCCATCCTAGCATTTACGGAGATATATCTCATCATGAATTTAAATATTCCGTTACAGAATTGAGTGATAGATTTTACACCGATTATCTTAAATTACACCGAATATCTCTTGTAACAAGCAATAGCACGACATTCAGTTGCTTTATCTTCAGATAGTTTCTTTCTTGAATCATTTTCTTACGTAATTCATATTTGTGTATAAGTAATTCATGCCTTCTCATACACGCCGAAAGACAATTTACAGGGTGGTAACTTCGATGCTGATGATAATTTCTTTTTAATTCCAAGAAAACGTTCATTGGGATAACTCAAGGAAACATATTTATTTAAATTCGACTAAATGAGGCTTTACTTGGTGGTATTCCATGACAAAAGAAGCAAATTGACAAGGACTAGATTTATTTATACTACTACCACAGAAGAAATTGTTACAGACGACCCAGGGTTTCGATTCAGGCACCTGAAGATGATGCCATGCATCGAAACCCTGGGTCGTCTGTAACAATTTCTTCTGTTGTGGTAGTATAAATAAATCTATTCCTTGTCAATTTGCTTCTTTTTTCATATTTATTTACTATTGACAGTTAATTTAAGTTATATAGAGTAACGGTATCCTCATCACAGTATTACCTCACGGTAATACAACATACAGTAATTTCAAGTAACCTGAATGAGAAATATTACTAATGTATTATAATTTAGATTCAGATATTTAAGATGAAATTAAAACGTTGTAAGATTCACACTGTAACAGGTAATGATATGCACACATATATTACTTGGAAACTAAAGTTTTTAAAGTTACAAACAAAATTTGTCTTCCATTTCCCTATGAGGATTAAAAAGCACCAAAATTATTATAACTTTTATTTCCCCATGCATGGATCAGGGAGTCTTAAAAACAACGATGTCGAATTATCTTAATGGAATAAAAGTTCGGGGCTCAAGAAAGGCCCGACTTATAATTCATTTCATGTTTTTTGAGTAATTAGAGGACCGTACTGAAGTCCTAATTCGGAATTCACCCACGTTTATCTCGAGCATAACTTATATTTTCCGACGAGGATGTGGGAAAACAGATTATCCGAATTTGCGCAGCTTTTCCTGAGCGATGGTCAAAAATAAGTTTCGCTAGTCTCTCTATATCTATAGCTTCAATATCACGCTTTCAAGGTTCAGCGTTCCGCAAAATTTAGGTCACCCGACGGAAAACTGCTCCATTACGAAAAGTAACATAAAGTTTTGATAGCTAATAAATTTTTAAAAAACATCCCCAGTGCATTTATATAATCTTGAATTGAAAGGCAAAAATAGGCGTAAAACTTGACATTGAAATTTGCTGATTTTCTCATTCGATACTAAATTTAATTTCTCGTTATTCCACTCAGCTGAATTTATTCTATTTAAATCACACAGTAAAGGTCGTATTGCCGATTAAACATTGATAATAATTGGTTTGATAATCTAATCGCACTAATTACTACGTTGAGAAGCCTTATTTAGGTGTAGTCCGTGGGTCTAATGGTAGCTAATAACAACCGATGGTTAATTATTAAACATTAAATTCAACCTTCATTGTGAATATATTGATTCAAATACGAGAAAAATGGAACAGAAATTAGAATTCTTTAATCAATACCTGTATAACTTTAGCAGCTTAGACCCTTGATAATCAAGTGCGGTCAAGTAATCATAAAATAACAAATTACAAGGGTTAGAAGTACTTTGCACATAAGGGCGTGCACCCACAGAAAAACCCAAGGAAAATAACAAATGGTAAATTATGTCAGTATGCTTCCATTAAATATTTTCCAAAGTTATCCTCCGTTATACTATTGCCAAATGTATATAGATAAACAATAAAAATTTAATGCTTAGGGCTATAGTGATTAATTAGATAACTCTTCAGACGTTCATTTAAGGCAATATTGCATTGCACTCTCTGCAGAATTGAAATAGTCAATATTAGTAATTTTAATCATACTATATTTGTGGAGAACGTTCAAAAACCGAGATGGAATCAGCGCGAATGCATAGAGGGTGGGATCTCTAATAGTGCTACGATTCTCCGTCAGAGCCACTTTCACGGGGTGGTCCAGAGAGCAGCTTCTTCTCTCCATACGCTCTGCCATCTGACGGAAGAACTCAGACTTGAGAGAATAGCCGAAGATACACGCGGGGAATCTTGAGTTTTCAAAGAGCCGTAATAGATGGCAGTCGCGAGGGTTTCTCCTCGCATTTTCAGCTCGACAAAAACTAGAGCCTTGCCGAAACTTTTCTTAGATTGTAATCAAATTAAATTCTGCGTAATTTATATCTGTTAGGTAAATTACAGTAGGTTTAAATGATATAAGCATTATTTTACAATTATTAATTAAGAAAGCATAAGAATAATAATTAAATCTTCAGTGGGAAACATTTAGTGCAACTATACTGCTATTATTACAATTAATCTTTTTATTTATGCACATGAGATGTTATTCCTAATTATGATTCGAACTCGGGACCTCGGGGTTGCTAGACATATATGAAAATCCCTGCGATCAATGAAGGCAAGTATAAGCAAAACTCGTAAGTAATAAAGTAAAAAAAGTATTAATATTGCAATAAGTTACTCAATATCATTGACGTTTGACTAGGTTTATTATCAGTAACTAATCAAATCGATACTCCTCAGCATTTTGGAAACAATATAGAAAATAAAGTAACTGCAATATTGCGAAAATGTTTACAATAAAATTAATTTCTTTAAGTTCCTAATTATGTCTATATAAAATCATATGAAATCTGTGTCAAACTATTGCTTCGTTTAAAATTTCATTGGCATAAGAGATCAGATTACAGTGTAGCTGTATTTCAGTGAGATGATACTGTCATATTGTATACACCCATAGTAATGAATGGAGGAGATATTGATAATGACCCTTCCCTATTGAAACCCTCCCACGAGATGATAGTTCTCAAAGCATTGAAAGGTTGTAGACACGGGGAGATAGTCGCGCGTAGAGGAGTAATCGCATTCGGGGTGCAAGTGATGCGGGAGAGTGAAATAGCGGGAGAGGCGTGGTGTGAAAGGAGAGAGGGGACGATGGAGGGGGTAAGGGAAGAGCTATTCTTGGCTCTGTTGGCGATTATTTTTGAACCGGGGTTGTGAAACTGGACAGGAGGGGGGCGCGGAGGGGGGGAGATGAGAGAGGTATGCGAGAGGAATGGTGGTTCCGGATAGGAAGTTTCGGAGAGCGGTGTCCGAGAAGACAAAGGATGACCTGCTGGCGACGTAACAGCTCCTTATCGAGATCTGCTCCCACGCCCCCTACATTTTCCCTATTTCTATTCGTTGATCGCCGGGGAGAAAACGATGGCTCCTCCGGTGCGCGAAAGTGCAAGTCACCGTTCTAAAACATCCGATTGATCAACGTCCCCCACGACTACGCTCCCAATGGCTTGAATACGTCTCGATGTCTTCCTGCTTCCAAATTTAATCCGGGCGAATTTAGCAGTTGTGATTTTCTATCGAGAAGCTCAAAGAGCCTGAATCTGAGGTAATCCTCGGAAATGGTCGCTGTGGGGATGACGAAATTGGCGCGAATTTTCTGTGGAAGTATCGCTTCAAGTTATTATCGAATGCGAGCTTGAAGTATCGATATATCTCAATCGATACCTCGATCTTGGTTAAGGATAAAGTTAACAATTATACCAAAGGGATAACTTAACTCTTATATGAGAGAGCATCTCGATTAGCCGTAATAGAAATGTCTATCGAAACCTCCAATTACTGACCAAAAAATTAGACAAAATAACCGGCCACTTCAAATAACAAATAAATTTCACTTTACATCAAGAACTTGTGTTAAATCAGGCTGAAAACCTTAGCCATCTCATAATATCTAGAGGTGGTTTTAGAATATTTTCAAATTTGTATGAGATGTTTTCTCTTATTTCAGACGAAGTCAGAAAACTTCAGGGCGGTGAAATTACGGAGTTATTCCCAGGAAAATCTGGAAAAATTATTTAGCTGTGACTTCCTCTCATTTGTTTTCATGCGGATGGCTGAATAGCAATTAATGTTAGATTAAATTTAAAAGTAATTCTGGTGAAATTTCCAATACAATTTCAGTTAGGTCCAGTATTATAACGCGTCGTTAGAATGGAGTTTTAATGTAATCCTTACTTAAACCCTAACAAACCGAATTATAATCCTCATTAAACTTTCACTGGTATTTAATATAATGACCAACGTAAATACCAGGTCGTATGATATTCAATCTTAAAATTATATTTAAATATGAAATACTCCGGGAAGCTAAATTGCAGTTGAGTTTATTATTCAGATCATCTCGATAAGCAGATTTGATTAGACATCATATTAATTGTCCCCAATTTAGTAATCTAGTACTTACATTGCATGTAATACTAGCGTTAATCATAACTTTGAATAAGAACGAAGCTTAAACTGTCGATTATAACACTGTGATTTGGAGTTGTAGTGACGACTATTATGAAACCCTACTATAACCATATATTATTACACCGGAACTTAGTGTTTGACAGTTAATTTCTCTCAAATTGGACACATCATCTGCATAGAGGGCGAAGGAAATTCAGGAAACCTTGTAAGCATCAACCACGAGATAAAAGTGAGTCAATTCCTATACACCAAAATATCCTCACATCACATTGAGTACATTGTTCTTCGAAGACCAAAGCTCAGCTACTCCGTATCGTACTTTGTGGAAGCACAATGAATTTAGCTTTGAATCGAACAAACACCTTTTATACCCGTCATGCGGACGGGAGTACCGGATTGAATGATTCAGCGAGCACGTGTGAGACATGAAAGGTTAGCGGAAAAATTCGGAAAAATTCATAACTGTTTCTTCAAATGCTAAAGTTCAATGGAAGTCTTTCTGGGGAACCGAAATCGGGAATTCATGCTTTTGAATGCAAAGTAATTTGGCAGATGGAGTGAATTGTGGGAAGCGCTCTTCGCTGACCGACGAATTCAAGAGACTTGCTTGGCGCCAAAAGAAATCGTTACCAAAACACAAGGCGAAGAACGTTGGGCAAACAGCAGTATAAGCGAACGCTTTATAGAGGAAAAGATTTGTTGGTGGGTTTCACGCTGATTTAAAAAAAAATCAATGCCAACGCAGACGTTCACTGATAAAACATTATTCATTCCAGCAATTCTGTGAATTTACTCGGCTATGAGTCATAAGAATCTACTTTTTCAGCAATATAACATTCATATAAAATATTATATACTTATATAATAAGATAATTAGCATAATATAGTTATGTGTATGTAATTATTAAATAATTTTGATAATTATTTCATTCTACAACATGAGCGTTCTTAAATTCGCCTCATACCTTCTTTAAATGTAAAATTGATTGTTTTAAAATAATTAATCGATAGTATAATTTCTAAAACTTCTGTGCGAGATAAAATTACTCTATGAACGAACATTTTATGCCAACCCTTACATCAATCATTTTAATACGGAAATTTTGATTTTAATGAATATTGATCGTTTTCGTTTTACCTCAATTTAGACTTTTTGGGCCAATAATTAATTCGCTAATATCTCCCTAAGCCACATTAATATCATGAAGATCAACCATCAGAACAATTGGATGAATCAAAAGATACACATATCTTTTTTTGGAAGGTATGCCAATGCCATTATTAATATGTTTATGGAAAATTAACTTCTCATCTATAATTTGAGTTTTAAGCATAATCTACGATGCTATATTATTCATGGATTTTTTGCCCTTAGATAAAATCTCGTCTCCAAATAGAGTTTTTAAAAAGTCTCCTTGATCCGTTTTGTTGTTAATACGGCTTTTAAGGCGTCATTGCACCTGAGCAAGCATGATGACTTCAAACGCAAGTTCCTCTTTAATATGATTGTTTACTTCTTCCCTCAGAGTTAGGATTTTTATGGGTGCCATAAGGTTTGAAAACATATTTGCATTATATGAGGATAAAATCAGGAGACATCGAAATCGGAATATAATTATTTCGTAATCACTAAATTAAAACGATTAATCCTAATATCAACCTAAAAACAAATTTTAATATTTCTGTAATCATCAGAAAAATATTAAAGCAAATTGTATCAAAATGTTACCTAGAATAATAAAATTGACTGTCGCTAAAAGTAACTGTCTTGCTTTCAAATATTTTGATACTTTAACAGTTCGACAAACGATACACTTTTTCACTGGACTTGAAAAAATTGCACGATTTGTATTTTAATATAATAAGACTGTACTATAAAATGAATTATATTCAATTAATAAAATTAGAAATTAGAAAAAAGTGTATAGTTATTAGGCTATATTTGTATCAAAGAGTAGTAGTATCTGGTTCGTTAGGTACCTGTACACATTGCTGACACTTAGCTTAAAATATATTTTTCGGAATATAAAATACTACCTACGAATACTAAATAAGAAAAATTTTCCACCTGTCTTTCTTAATATTGCTCTGAAGAATTAGAAAAATATGGTGAAAACAAATTCTGTGCTGAATAAGAACCTCGCATGGGATTGCAGAGAATTAAGTTCTGCGTAACATAAAGGGGAAAATGTATCAAAATTAGGAAGGAATTAAATAGCTGAAAGTCAACAACTTGGTGAAATTAAAACTAAATTTCGAAGATGAGTAAGAAATATTCTTCAAGAGTACAACAAGGAGGTCAATCTCAAGAATAGAGTATAATCGTAAACATAATGCTATTAAAAATAGAAAAAAACTTTGCTGCTGAAATAAGCTGAGAGCACACATTATATGTGATCGAGTAAAAATGTACAGAATATAGGATTGGCCTTCAATGTGACCTACAGATATTTTCTGAAGGGCTTTGGGAAAACACCAAATTTTCTGAAATTTGATAATATTTTTCAGGCTTCATCGCGCACTGATGCGTATACTTTCTTTAGCTTCCCGAAGGAATTTTCTCTTGTAAGCAAAGAGATGTGGCTGCCAACCTATGAGTCCCAAACTAAAGCTGTTTCCCCGACGCAATTGTAATGCGTTGCCGCTTAAGTTGGAATTTTGACAAAAATTTCCACAAAAAGATTCCATAGGCTGCCTTTGCCGCGCAAGCAGTTAACATTCCGTTGTGCACCTTCAACCATAATAATTACTCTTGGGAGACTAATTTTATATAAGAAATATCGCATAGTTTCTCTCTAATAGGAAGTGGAATGACAGTTAGTAAATTATTTGAATATTATCAACCGAACGAGGAAAGATCTACTTATTTAAGTAAGAGAAACAGACTATTTTATTCTTAATAGAGCGTAACATAAGGCAGGTACTGATCAAGAAGTAGGAACAGGAGTAAAGTTATTTCATGTTTCTCCCAAAAAGTATCATACCATTGGCTGTTTATCAGGATACGCTTGCATCAAAACTGTCAGTATTTCATGAATATAGAACAAAAATATATGATAGATTACTGAGTGTGTATTTCTTCTAAAACATTTTTGTGTTTCGCAGTACCATGAGCTATTGATTATCCTGGCTAATCTTGAAAAGACAATGCACGAATAATCAGAAGACGTAGGTAATTCAAGTTTTCATTCTAAAATCCTATTATAATCATAATTTATGTGAATAAAACAACTAATTACTATTTTCCCACATAGTTCATTAGTTTAGATTGTTTTGTGGAGACATTGAGAGTTTTCCTCAACCGACCGAGTTTTTAGCAGCGATAACGTCACTTAAATCGTAAATAGGGATTACGATTATCTTTCATAAGGTACGAAAATGTCTTACCTAAGTCGCTCCCAACAGAAAACGAAAATAGTTCAACGTTGTTTTCTGTGTTTATATTTATGATTGATTGAGCCGTATAGCTGTAGATCTGGGATGGTTGCGTCCAAGAGCGGCTCGTAAAATCTGGTATACAGACATATCCATACACAATTTTTGCGTAGTTGATTAAGGGCGGATATTTTACGTCGACAATCATACAAATGTAAAAAAAAATACTTAAATACGTCGTTAAATACATGTACGTGAATAGATTAGCTCACGACGCATCATGCAAGTAAAATGGAGTTTTGGAAGTTAGAAGAATAATTTTAATGAACGTATCACGTGCTCTGTAAGTTCCACTGATTTCATCTACGGATAATAGTCATGATCACATGGAACGAGATTTGAACAGAGGAGATGTAGTAATAGTCCTTGGCGCGCATCCCTCGGAGGGATAACGCCTAGTCAGGTGGCATTCATTTTAGATTACACGTGGTAAATGCATCGACTTCGACGCCGCGGAAATGGGCTTTTATAGACCACCCGCACCCGCTCTCTATTATATCAGATAGCTTCACAAATTTTTGTGCGATGTAAGGTCAACATAGAGGCTCCCGCCGGGAATCGAACTCGGGAGCGCTTTCGCCGAAAGTGAACGAACTACTAACAATCCGGGTACCCGCACAGAGAGAATACGAAGTATAAATTCGAATGGAAAAGCATATTTTGGTCAAAATCTGGTATAACAATAAACACTTTATTAGGGTTTAATAATTTAATAAACCATTTTTAGGGTTGAAACTACAAAGGTGTTTGATTTTTAAAGTGGTATACTCAATCCTTGAAATAATTTAAATAAGAAACATGAGCGATATCGGAAAGGGAAATGTAAACAGTTAAATTCCATTGTATTATGATATTTTTTTTGTCTATCGAAAAGGATTACAAAAAAAGTGATGAAAAAGAGAAAGTTGATTGATAATCCGAGAGAGGTTATTGCAAAGAGAGCAGTATAGATGCATGTCAGAATAAGCGAAGAAAAAGACAAGTTTTCGACATAATAAGGTACTCGCATTACTTTAGCAAGATTTTTTGTATTGACTTAAATAATAACTTTGAGTGGCTGCGTGTTGTATTAAATTACGAACAAACACAAGAATGGGCTAGAAATTAAGAAATGATACAAAAAGCTTTGACTTCACGGTGTAACTGAAAAAAACACTCAAGAGGACACGCTTATTACTTGTATGTAACGTATTCAGCCCAAAGGCTGGTTGGAACCTCATCCTCTCTAACCCTAGATACCAAAAGGGGGGGAATGAAGTTTGCTAGGCAATGTGAGGAGTGAGGTAGTTTGCCCTTCCATTCCTCACCAAGTCAGAATGCTATAAGCGGAGCCTGTCCTGGTAAGTGAAGCACAGTGACGCTATGAGCAACACTTTTCTTAGCATTCCATACGGAGAGACATTGATCAGTGTCTCTATTCAGTATCACTCATATCCCTTATATGGCTCAGTAGCTTACACGTTATCACAGCCATGAACAAGACAGTGACAAGAATAGATTAAAGATTCATTTTTCTCTATCATGTACCAAAAGTCAAATTAAATCTATTTCATTCATCAAGATATAGTTCCGCTTATAATCACGCTTAAGGTATTCAACTCCTGGGTTTTTCATATCTTTCATAAACGTTTAATTCTTTTACCATCGCCAATTAATTATCACCACTGGATATGTGAAACATTTAGAAGTACGGAGAAAACCGAGGATAAACCTGTCGTAATACTTTCGTTCTCCCAGCTCCAAATAAATCCAATTCAATTTTCAACCAATTTTATCTAAAATCTGATGGACTGGCAAATACGCTGGGAAAATACTATTTCCGCACGTTATAAATATAAAAGCGAATTACTTTTTTAAAAGAATCACAATTACTTACATAAATCGAATGATCTCAGTAGTGGGAGCTTTGACGTTGATGGCCAAAACGTGTTCGAAAGATGCGTTTCCTATTTCGTCCAAAGCCATCATCCAAACTAGCAGACTTTATTCTCCCATCTGTAATCAACGAAATTAGGATGTAAAACTAATTTCGAGGATATTAGGTAATATATATTATATCACCAATCTATTATTTCCCGAACACCATAAAGTGTTACACTGTTCAAAAGTTAACCATAAATTAGTGACGATTAAATATATTTCAGGGTACAGTTTTTTTATTTTCATTTTGAAGTCCGTAATAAATATTTACGAGAGGAACGAATTGGAAAAAAATACCGAAATTCGAATATAAAATGTATCAATGAAGTTGTATCTCCATAGTATAATTATAATTAATCCGATAGAAAACACAATTCAGCGATTTCATTCATTAACATATCCCAATTTCCGAAACATGGGTAAGGTTCATCTAATCTATTAGAGTATTGGTTTACTCTTAAGTGAACGAAGAAACATTCGGTTTGGTCATAACAATCAGGGAGCTTCAATTAATTCTTTATTTATTTTATACTTTTTTATTCGTTTTTGTAACTTAAAACTTTGCTCGATAACAGATCTATTGTTAGTTATATTTTGTACTATTAACATTCACAAACTAGTAGCACTGCTACTAGCGCACCGCTATGTTCAAAAAGACGATAATTTTGATCTCAATTATATTTTGAGTTTTTGTGTAATACAATTTTCAGCGAGCGAAGGCTGATAGCTTTAAAAATACAGGTTATGTTATATTCTTAAAAGTAAATTCTTTTGCATATTATAGCTACTTTTAAATATCATCATTATGATCCGATCAATGAATTCTATATTTTTTTCATTCATTCAGTTATCGTTCGGTGTCAACAATAATTTGACTTGGAATCCTCGAAGAAAATTTCCTAACCGGATCTCCAAGATTTAACGCTATGAAAGCAATCGAAAGTTATAGTATTCACACGGTTCATTGCATTGACTTCCCTCGATTTTCATTTTTCTCGAAATAAATTACAATGATTCAACTTCCATCGAAACAAATTATTATTAGAGTTGCCACGTAGTAGATATGTGTAGATTGTGATATATGTACGATTGGGGTTGTCCTTATTTTCGAAAGTTTGAAATTCTTTCGGATCGCCCTCTAAAGTTTTTCTACATGGTTAGAAAATAATTTTGTAAATATTATTTGAATCGGATAACAGAAAGACGTATTTCATCGCACTTTAAGTTTACATTTTTCTATATTTTTTTACTTTTTTCGGTCATCACAGGTGATTCCGAAGTCTTCCCATAGATAGCAAGGCTATCTAAAATAACATAAAGCTCTGTTTACCATTTTAAGTTCGTTTAAAATCAGAAAAATACTTAAATACAAGAATGGTATGTTTGTAAATCTATAGAATATTTTCCTATAGATACGAGTAATCATTAATTGAAAATCAAGCACTCTCTTTGGATTCTTTAATGGAAACAAAGATGAAAATCTTTATTGCAGTAAGTTTGAAAAGGAAACTTAAACAGTTGTTTTCGATGCTCGATGTACCCTAAATAATGAACAGTTTCCTCGTTTGTGTGGCAGTGTGCAGAACACCCACTCAAGGAGGAAAATGAGCCAAGATGCGGTTGAAAGAAACTGCGTTCCGCGAAAACACGGCTATCAGCGCAAACTGCTGACAGCGGAGAGGGGTAAAAACAACGAATATTTATCCTATGCATAAGCAGTGTATAAAGTTTTGAAAACCTGACCTTAAGAAAGGATAATAAAGATATCACAGCGTCTAATTTCCGCAAACACTTCATCTAGGGCAAAAAGCGCAGACTTATTTCACAGTATCCAAGATCCCACGGGCATTACTAAATACTCATGTCTGGCGCTATTTTTAGATTCCAATAACAGAGCAAAGCATAATATTAATAAAACCCGAAGTGAATTTAGCCGTAACACATGTTATTTATTGTTGCATTGAGTATTTTACTAAATATCAGGAACTTGCGAAATTATTTCGTTTAATTCGAGATATCGTACTAAATCGTATTCGTATCATACTAAAACACAAACATGTTTAATCGATTACTTGACGAAGAAGTCAAACGATATAGGTGAAGATACTTTAATTTATACTAAACCACAACAAATGAATGCATACAGGACCAGGTTTCGATGCATAGCATCATCATCACCTGATAAAATAAAGTAATTAAAAACGTTTAGGCTAATTATAAATTAAACTCTATTTTTCCATTATTATGGATTTCCACCAAGTAAAGGCAGAGATCATCTCCGCGATATAAGTGGTTTTACGCGGATACTAATTTGAAATTTAACGGTCTAAAAATAATATCGAGAATGAGCTACCTTATTTTTAGTCAACTCATCATGATATTTTCTAATAAATCGAAATTCCTCCCATTTCTCGATTGCGATGATTATATAATACACAATACACCGACGCAGAATAGGTAGGCATTTCCCGCTACCGGGGAATCATTATTCCTCGCTCGATTATTTTTGCCTAAACGTGAGGCCGAAGTTTCCTTCGCGGACACCGGATCCCAGAGAAGCTAGTTATCACTCTTCCCTTTGTAAATTACGAGGTGCCAGTTCTCATCAATCTGTTAGTAGCCTTCCCCTGTTTACTTTCTCGCTATTCTGCTTCTTTCAATCCGCACTCCGGTTCATTTAGTCTCTCTTTCCCTAACATCATCGCTTACGCTTCTCTCTCTTCCTTTTCGCCATTCTTCTACTTCATCTACTCCTCTGTCCACCATTTTTCGAACTTGCTCCTTTTTGTCGAAGAGGTGTTTTAAGCTACACCAATTCGCTACTGAGTTGGTACATATATACTATTCGTTATCTCACCCAAAAGCATTTGTTACAAGCGCAGTATTCTATACATTCGCTAAACTTGTAATACCATAAGGAATAGGGCAAACAATGAGGACAACTGGCGAATCTTTGGTAGTCCCATATAATTTAATAAAGATTCACCCTCTATTACTTTCTGCATAAATCCCTATGCATTATTTCATCTAATGATTGCTTTTCGAACACAGGAGTTCAATATTTACAAATTGCACAATTGCATTGTATTCAATATTTACAAATTGCAATGAAATATCAATTTTGGCAGAGGTATTTTTCGTCTTAAACATTAAATAAGTAAAAAAAACATTTATAAGGCATTATTTCTAAAATAGTTTCGTCTAATTTTTCCCATATTGTGCCCGACAATGCTCATTTGAAGTATTTCATTAATTTATTATTTTCGAATGCAATAATTCTTAATTGATAATCATTACATATGAAATATAATAAATATTACAGCTCCAGCATTTATCGCACTTTAAAAAGCGTAATTTACGTATCATGATACGAATAAGTTTATCTAATTTTATACATCTTGAATTCAAAAATCAAAACAATAAAACTAAATAATAGTCATATATAGATCACAATAAATAACATTTAGACTGCGTAGTTACAATTTTTCGAACTCTCGTTCGAACTGTTTCGTATTTAGATGAAATGATAATGCAAAGAACTATTTCAGTTATTTTCACAATATAAATAAAATTTAAAAATAACTTGAAAAAAATTTCAATTTTCCAGGATAAGGAAATTTAACTGACATAAACCCCTAAACATATATGTCAACCGAAAATTGATAAATTTTAAGAGGAAGTTAGTTACAAACCACGTGCTTAATAAGGATTAATACGTTATGATGTTAATATAGCTCTTAAGGCTGTTTGTGGGTTCGTACCTGGGTTATGACCTGTTCTGGAAACAAGAAAAGATCCGTGGCATTATAACCCTTTAACTGCTAAGTACTTTTCCAATTTCAAGTGCCAAATACGTTTAGCTTAAACATAAAAAAATGTATTACATTTTTTTCTGCCTGTAAAATCTTATTCTCAAATATTAATTATTACTATGCTCATGCTAAGGACGCCAAAACATAACTATGTCTAAAGATATGCATAGAAGGGTTGAGAACCCTACGCACATCTCAATGGCCAAGCTTTCATCTTCAGAGATAGAAGACAGTTAAGATAGCATATCTCAGCTAACTTAGGAAATCCTAGAGGTGTAGAACCTCAGCCAGATTCCTCTCTGTTCTCCCGTGTCAAACATCTGCTGACGTCAGGATCCCGTTGGGAAAAAGAACAAAAGTTTGAGAAAGCCTAAAAGATCCCAAACTTATTTGTTGTTGTTCTTTGGTGGAAACCGCTAATGAAATAAAGTGGATATAATTAAAACGTTTATTCAAAATTTTCTCCGTGAATTCGGAAACCCGGGCTTAAGACGGGGGAGATTTAAAAAAAATAAAAAGAAGGGGGCGTATTTCCGGAACCACAGTGACGTCAATATAACCTAGTTTGTGTTTCTAAGATGTCGCAATGCTGGAACTAGGGAAGGAAAGACGTCACTGCCATTACCTGTGTCCCCTCCATTCACTTTTCTAAAATATCTTTTCACAGAGGTAAACTAGTGATTTTTATAGAGTCGAACCAAACTGTAGATGAAAACCTTTATTCCACTGTTAAACAGTAATCTTATACAAAGTTTACAGTTGTACAAAAATACCCAACCTCAGCTAATTGTTTTCCGTTAATCTCAATGTCGCGTAATTTCAGCCTACCTCTGCCCAAGACATAAATCCAGTGAGTTTACCTCTCCCAGTTGATTCACCCCCAATAATTGCAGGAAATTGCATGAATAAGAAACACATATGACTTATACAAAAACTATAGGTTTGATAAAATAGTCTGTAGATTCTATGCTATAGATGGATCTAGATAAAGAAAGACTTCAAAATTTATGTCACATACATTTCGCAATAAACGGAGAAAGTCATAATAAATATATTTTTAGGATACTCAATCAATGAGATTCTAAAGGTTTCCGATTTCAGTACCATATATCTACGATTTAATTTTAAATAGCCCAACTGTTGACTATTGAAATTAATTTGAATATAATTTTCTCATATATACCTCATAATCTCTGTTTGCCTAAATTTGAGGAATATTTTTATTTAAAGATATTAATTAAACTGTAAAATACCAAAAATTCACTATGAATCGAATCGATACTGATCAGCATGCCTTTAATAATAATTCTGATAAGATATTTAACTAAACATATTTATGTAAACTACTTCTTGAATGTTCACTTAAGTCCCATTCTGTTTTCTCACGTACCTTATTCTTTTTACTGCCTACGCTTCCTATTTAATGATTTTTATCACCGTATAATACACGTAATAGCAATCATACTATGTAATCCCCACATTACTGAAATGTTGATTTTATGGCACTATGCATACCAGCGCAAAAATAAATTGGTATAGAGTGCTCATAGAAGAATGAAAGTATTCAGAAGATTATACCAACTTTTTAAGAGATTGAGCGAAGGATGTATCAATTTTTTTATCTCATTACACATCGGACTCTTCATCATCGATTTCTTAATACTAGGTATCTCTGTACTAACTTAGCTTCATTATAATGCAGATAATTATCCGAAACAGAGTTTTCACACTTTTCTAGTTTTTAACTCAGTCTTTCGCCATAATAATGATTTTTAGTTTTAAGGAGATATTTTTTAATATTCCTCTTTCACTCGAATTATAAAATCTGCGGGATTTCCAATATTCTTGGATATGTTAAATTATATTCATCACCGCACTCCTAGCCGTAAATAATATCTTTGCATCAAATTCTGCTTACATATCGATACCGATGGATTATAGATTTTAAGTTTCTCGAATGTAAAAAATATTTATATTTTTTACTTGGAAAATTCAAAAAAAATATTAATAAAATTGACTACATCGAAAGTTTTCCGAGGTAGGGTCGGATGTAGTCAAATTTCTGTATGTACGTATGCTATGTAATTTCTGAATAATTTGATGACCTAATATGCTATGGTGCAAACTTCATAGAGACAAAAGTGAAATGGACCACAATAATACAAAAGAATCTCAAAAAGGCATCCTATTTCCTCAGATTTCTGTTTATAAATTCCTCTATTTCTAGCAAACATTCCGTCAGTTTCCGTCAAGTTCAATACGTCAATGTCTCTCGGTAAACTCGATGAAAACTTCAGCAACCTATTCATAATTTTTTCATAGTCACGCGATAGGTGTACCACCGGGAAATATGACCGTGATGTGTTGATTTCCTTCCGTATTTTCCTCGTATGGCAATGTAAAATTAGTTCCCTCGGGTGGAGAGAGGGGCAACTCGGGAGAACTCAATCACAATCTGGCAAAGTGCCTTATTGCCTTTGGGGAATTCGTAATGGAACTGTCTAGTCACCTGAGTTTCCAACAGAGAGAACCTCAAGACTACGACAATAGCGGTCTTTCGAATTCTCTCTTTCGACCAATAAAAAATGTCCTTGCGGCAGATCAAAGTGAAATATCCGGGATTTAATAATCTAATACTATTTGAGCTATTCGGTCCATAGCTCTTCGAACGGTATACGCATACGTAATATATGGATTTTGGAGTGTCATATAAAATTCAAGATACGTATATCCTCGAAATTCCAATCTCTTCAACTGAAAAACAATTTTAAAATTAGATTAAAAGAATTAAATTTATAATCTAGAACCTGCATTTCTTATCTTATATTTCCAAAATAAGATGAAAATTAATGGTAATCAGAAAAAATTTAACATCTTCATAAAGAAAAATCCATGTATCTAAGTATATGAAGAGAAATTCCCCTGCTACACGCCAAAAGGCGACTTGTAGGATATTAATGTAGATGTAGATAAAAACGCTTTCCGACTCAGATTACGTAAATACTTGTAAACAGAACTTTTTACATTCATCTTTGTATTTCCTGTGCCAACTCAAAGAGACGATAAAAAATTTACATATTTCTTGCCATTGATAAGAATATCACATATTTGATACAATTTTACTTTTTATATTACGCCTGCATCAAATTTTAGAACAGATATTTTGAAGAAATCTATCCAGCCGAGCATCTAATTAATTAGGTATTTTAATCAACGAAATGTATACTTTGATATAAGATAGCTTGATGCTCAATTCTCATGTTGTATTAACATGTCATAAATAATTTATTTTGATCAGTTTCATTGACATGACAACTGCGTAATCGTGAATCATAACCCAAGGTACGTAAAATGCTAGATTAAAATATTTTAAAATTCTAAAGAAATATTTTGAGGTACCACTATCATAAAATATGTATCATGCGAGAATACGGATTAACATTTTTCGCCGTTTTATTGTCTTCGGTAATTTTTTGCTGAAAATATTATGAGTAACATCGGTTGCACGCATTTAAAAGTCTCATGGTAAATCGTTATTCAACTATTTGGAAAACGAACCCAATTTTTCCATTACCGAAAGTTTCAAAATCACTATTTTAACATAAAGGAAAAATAACTCAGGTTTCCATTATATTAACGCATGAGCCGGGAAGGTCAAACAGCGCAACCGCATTCTTTCTGAGTAGAGGTTTCATCATTAGAAGGAAGTAATTTTCTGATATGGATGAAGATCTCTTTTTCTCAACTCTTCTTCTTGCACCAAGTCTCATTGGAATTAGCTAAATATAGGAATGAGAATAAACCATCGTAATCAAACACTTAGTAACTTCCACAATTTTATGAATTCCACAAAGTGAGGATAGAACACATTAATTATATTATATGGAATGAGAATATTTAAAATCCATTTTAAAGTCCATCTCTTTGTATAGATTTATGAGTTCCAAAGCGTAAGGGATAAAAGTCTGGGAAGGAGAACTGGGCAACGGTGTGCTCCTAGAACGGACCAATCACAAGATATCAAACCTTTAAGAAGCAGGAAAAGAAACTCCCAACCGTATATTAGTAAACACAGTAATGAAGAAGTGACAAAATGATTTCTCGGAAGGCGAGAAAAGAGTTCCAGGAAAATATACGGCCCAGGAGTGCGTGACGTAAACTTACGTAAACGCGCTCAACTTCAACACGGAAGTTTTGCCACCGTCTTTTACAAGACTAGGGTTTAACTTTTTCCTAGTGGCAGCTGCCATAAATCTTAAAAAATCACAGAACAGGAATGAACTACAATCTAACACATCCTAGAATGAAGTAACTTCTGTTCGATCATGTGCTTCAAATAGAAAATAATGGGCCTGATTTCTCAAAGAGATAAGACCATATTTCCTTGAATGAACATTTCAAGAAATTGATCTAAACTGACGTGAGACTGTTATCAAAGAAGTTGACTCTGTGCTGATTCTGAACCAATAGCTTATTTTACTCCTGTAGTGAATAAAATGAGTGATTAAAATATTTGGAAAATATTCGAATTTGAGCCATTGACTTAACAGTCCGACAAATTAATATTCGAAGTCATCTAATAAATTCGATAAGCCATAACGCACGTTTTCAGAGTTAAAGGGCTCTAATAGACTGAGTTTTCGAGGCTATTTTGCAAAAAGCATATTCCATCGTTTTTCCTTAGAGCATGTTAAGAAAGAATTGAGAAATCATTTCACAAACAATAATATAAATGAAAGAACGAATATTTAAAAAATGCAATTTACACCATTACGTATTATTATAGAGTTTAATAGTAGTAATGAGTTAGTGCTAACTATATTTATGATCCCGCCACGGTCTAAAATCCTTTCTCCATTATCATTGAATCAATTCTGATGCAATTTCATTTTTTTGTTGTTTTCAATACTGAGCAAATGATCGACTTCAATTGATTTTCAAATAACGGTGTTTATTTAGGCGAAATATTTTCCGAGGCCCTCCTTTACTCTGGTCTAATAACTTCAAGAAAGTGAAATAAAAGCTCCGCTCCACATTTCGAATAACAGCATTTGATCACGATAACTTTCCACAAAACTTTCACGGGGACTGTAGCTGTACATTGTCCGTATAAATCTCTAATCTTAATTTTATCAACGAGTCGATATTGATATTAAATATTCAAACTTTTAAAGGAGTAGGCATTACCACCATAAACCACATTTAATAATTTGAGCAATAGCTTGAGAATATATAGATGAATGACCTTAACGTAAACACACCGTAAACTGAAGAAGCGCTCTTATCGTCGCATCAGTTTCGCAATCATAATATTTCTTTGCGAAACCAATAACTTCCTAATTAATTCAATGGTTAGATTTCTTTATATAATATGAGATGATTGAAAGGTAACTTTGATGATTCATCAGAGACGTTACATCCTGAATACGGTTCATTAATAGCTCTGAGAAGTAGTTTTTATTCAAATTAATTCTAAACTTAAGTAATATTAACTCAAATTTGCTTTCGCTGTTGCGAAATAAACGTTTTTGCCTACCTCTTCCTTCGTAATTAATAATCCATAATACATTATTTCCGCTCCCACACCCGTTTTGCTTGAGAGATAAAATAGATTAACTGCAGTAAATTTAGGCCGTGTGTTGGGAAAGCGACCACTAAAGATTTTAAAAATAAGGTCCAAATTCCAAAATATCCCGGCTAACGCGGGGGAAGATAAATGAGCTCGGGAACAGCGATAAAAAACTTGTGCATATACAAATTTTTCCGTTATCGAAGAATGAGAAAGACCTGAACTTGACCAAACGGAAATACCCAAGGAAGAACGGACATGAAAAAAGTCTAACAAGACTGGGACACGAACCCGGACCTCCGGATTGCCGGTCAGTCGCTATACCAATTAAACTATCGAGCATGCATTAAGACATTTGTTCGTTTATAAGGTATTACGATTATTTTAGAACTGTAGTGTTGAGCGGGATAGACCTAGATTCTATACCCTAAGAACCAGCTATAACATTGTTATACTCAAACCTAATATTGAAATTTTTCGCATGTTTCTTTATCTTGACCATAAACTGTTTGTTTTCCCTACCTATGAAGATAATTGGTTTTGATAAAGGAAAAACTTTCTTAAAACTTGGCAAATTATGGTTATTCGAAAATAAGGATGTGGAAATTTTGATAAAAAAAATTGAATAATGATCATAAATGTTGTTTGTATAGAGTGAAGATACTTGTGTTATTTCGTTTAGTATTGTTACAGCACTATATTTTTTTCGTTTCTTAATGATTATATTTTTATACTCAAATATAAAACAGTAAAGCGATTTGTAATTTCGCGGCACAGTTTATATTGAGTTTAATTTGTTGGAAAGTAAGGAGTCGCTTAACCAAAGCAGGATATTATCCTGAGGGGAACAGTGCCTTTCGTTTCATTTTTTGTAATATTTACCTATGTGTAAGAGTACTCGAAAAAAAATAAAATAAAAAAATAATAAAACTTTCCTAGGTGCACGACCTAATCGTGTAAAGTCACCTTATACCTTTCAAAAGGAAATTAATTTGGGAGAGATTTCCAAATTTATTACCGGTTCAGTTGAGCCAATCCGTGGAGGTAGCTTAACGAGTAACTGTATGGGTTCATTGAGAAGGCTATGTTGGCAAAAGCGAAAATGAAAACATGGCAAATTGGGTGAAAATACGGTGCTTTCGTGACGATTCCCTTCGATGCACTCGGATCATCTCGATCCTTATTATTTCGAAATTTTTAAAGCTGGAAATTCCTCCGCTGTTGAATCAGACCATGAAGATAGACGCATCAGCTCAGGGGAAGCATTATGAAACTCCCGTGCATCGCTCCCTAAAATCGGAGTGCCGCTCGTAAATTATTTGGGAGTAATTCAACTCTGGCCGAGATTCCCTTCACGCGTGAAAACAGAGAGATTCGGAGAGTCTTTTTTTATCAATAGCGGTTATGTTCATTGAAACCTCGCGTACACCCCCGGATATTCGAAGAGATGATTCGAGTAGTATTAGAGGAATAAAGACCTCTTCTCACCTCCCCCCCTCCCCGATATCTCCCCTCCCATTCGAATCCCCTGCCATCTCTCGGGTGGGAGTGGCACTAAGAATAGAACGCGAAAGAAGTGACTCATATACGCTCCACATTCGGCAGGATAAAGGAATTAAACAACTGCAGCCTCCATGGACTACAGTCTGCGCCCTACGTTACGCCCCTCAATCAACATTTCTCCTCATTTTATCATTTAAATATGAACTTTCTTGTGTTTCTGTAACTTGTCACGCTCTAGCTACCGTAACACCACCTATCAAAAAGCTCACTCCTACACGGCTGCCACCTACACTCGCGATGCTCAACTTTCCCACCCCACTCCTTACACAGGTGCGTGCGTGAGCCGCTGAATATTTCTCCAAACCACTGTTTGCTTAGTCTATCCCCGAGGTGGTGCAACATGGGCTCTGTTACTAGCAATATTCGCCGCAAGTCCACGGGTGTGAGCCAAACGATAAGGGAGAGGGCATCCCTCTCGATTTATCGATACCTCTAACCTTAATCGAAGGGATTTGATATCCAATACCCCAAGCTAGACTATTTCTCGATATTATCCGCAATATACAGGGTGTCTGGGTTAAACGTATAATAATATAAAATGTAATAACTTGAGAGTTAATTAAAATATTTATGGGTGGTTTGTGTCTAGAAGTATGGTAACTCAAAATGTTTTTTACACAGTTTATACACTTCGATATGTACAGCACTAGTGGCAGAAAGATATCTAATGTGTATTTTACTCTCTCCAAGTGAAATGGAGCATTGCAGGCGTAACATTTGCAATAACTGTAAGAATCTGATGGTGTAGTTCTAGTAGATCACGAACTGTTGTCTGGTACACTCGATTCTTGATAAACACCCACAAAAAATAATCAAGTAGGCTTATGTCTGAGTTTCTAGGGGACCGATCTACTACCTCTTCCAATCAAGTGATTTGGGAACTCATTTTCCAAGAAATCCCTCACAATTAAGGCATAATGGTATGGTTCGCCATCATCAAGCAAACATAGAAAACATTTTTAGTTAATATACTTTTTACTTGCAAACCGCTAATAAATATCTCAATTACTTCTCAAGTTATTACATTTTGTATTATTATACGTTTAGCCCGGACACCCTGTATATTATGCCCAATAATTAGGCCTTTATCACTACTTGCTATCTTGGAATAAAATTTTATATAGTATCCGAATTTGATAGTCACTCGTGGTAAGGAATTTAGAGGATCGAATAGAGTTATTTTAGCTCTTGGAAAACTTTAAAAAACTCCTGAATCTTATATGGTTTAAAATGTACTAAAAACGTATAACAAATCAAAGAAAGAAACAGATATTTCTATTACTTTGTTTGGAATAGCATTTTTCGAGCGTTGCACGATAATTGATAAGTAATTACTGTAAATAAGGACTTCAAAGATAATAAATGGCATTAGTGAACTCTATCATATCTACCTCACCACATCAATGTTTAAAATTTCATCGTACTTCAGCCCTTACCTCCGGTTAATAATAAAATTCCTTTTAAAATAATTAAACCACTGAATTTCCAGACATGCAAGTTTGAGAAACTTTAAAACTCAAACGTTATTTGAGGTATTACGTTAATCTCCTATAGCAACCCTCATCGTTAATTTCCTATAGCTTGAGAAAGTGATACATTTGATAAGGGAGGATGTATTTCGAAACTCTTAAGCTCGATTAGAAAGAAAAGAAATTAATATCTTTACAAATCCCAAGGAAAAACGGACTTGAAAAAAGTCTGATGGGGTCGGGAAAACCCCTTGGGATTTTTCCAGGGTGCATGTCCTCATGTGCGATATACCCTTAACCCTTACCTTATCTTTAGAAAGTTAAAATAGTATAAAATGAATTCTTATATCTTCCATCGCCTTTGGGATTAATCATCCGATATAAGTTTCGTCACAAGGGTTTTAAGTTTTAAGATCTATATGAAATTGTTATCTGAATAGTATTCTCGTTATGAAATTTTAAGTTAAAGAATTACTGTATAATTTTATATGTGAAGTGGTTTTTTCTATAAAATGTTAATATCCTAGTGTAAACAACTCGCTTAAAAGCGAGCATATTATATCTCTCACGAATATTTCTAGAGGAAAATGAAGTTTCCGTCGATCCTTTATAGAATAACGCAAAATTTTCGCTAGATTGATTAAAAATTTCGGATTTTAATTATATGCTTCAGGATTTGATTTTCTAATAAAAACGAAATGTTAGCATGAAAATATAAAAGCAGCAGCTATTCCTGAATGCTATTTCCATATCATTCGGATATTTCTAAATATACGAAAAAAGATTCTTAGATTTGATAAAGAAAAGTATGAAAATACTTTAGAAGATTGAAATTCCCTAAAGAAAGACAAATTAATTTTTAACAAAGAGTTTTGCTGACAAAAAGAGGTGCTGCTGCTTATATTCAAACATATATATCTTGTTTTATTAGTGCTAGCCCAACAATCCGTTATTCCTGAATGACGTGCAATTTTAAAATGTCACTTTTCCTCTGAGTCGTTCCTCTATATTGGCTGTTTTTCAGGCTATTTGGCTAAAACTATTTAGCACTCGGCGGGTTATATCTGTTAGCAAAGCATGTGACGAACACAATACGTTTCAAAGTGGCATTTCTCCACGTGACGCGGTAGAAAGCTATGCTCAGCGTGTTCCGGTCTTTTCACTCCTGGATCGCCTTCCATGCCAGGAATCTACCTCTTATTAGAATAATCTAATCCATGGCCAAAAATCACGTTACTAGTGCAGTTACACAACATACTTCGAGCGTCCAAGTAAGACTGTAGAAGAAATATTATGGGAAACGTATCATAAATCAAAATTGGGAAACTAATGAAGTGAAAAATGAAGAACACAAACTAGCGATTTAAACGTTTTGAAATGAAAATGTATCTATAAAACCTCATAAAGTAAACACTAAGGCTTGAAAACGTTACGAGAACGTCTCTAAAATTCTCACGAAATGTATTCATGGAAAAGAACTTTAGAATAAATAGCGTAGGTGGTAATTTACAGCAATATGTGAACCCTACTAGCCGTCTCCCAGTAAATTGAACAGGACAGATGCACTGCAAATCTATGGTGTAGTTAAATAAATTAATTCTGAAGCGAATGATCATAACCTATATTTCCCTGAATTTTCTCCAAGTATCATATCGGCCTAAGATATGAGATTTCGCCATTAATCAGTAAACGCTAAGAACGTATGTCTCTCAATTAATGAAGCAATGCTAATATGAATTTGATATTCTTTTTTCAAACGATTCCCATTCATAAAGCATGTTGGTAATGGCAACGGCAACTCTGAGTTTTACGAACTGCAAATTGTTGCACATTTTCTAACTTACAAATGAAAAAACTTATCTGAATGGTTACATATTGTATACATATTCTAAATGGGATATGCTTTGCGCGAATTAATGCTCACGGATATTCCCTTCTGTTTAAACAACTATAAGCTGAATGAGTTCAATCATGTAATATAGTGGTAATAATGACATCACTATAACAGTAATTGTATGAACGTAATGGATCGCACATTACGATGTAATCTCTCAATAAAAGTTTCATAATTAAGATACACGAAGAATACTTGCACTACCCAAACAAAGTAATAAAATAATTTTTCTACACTTTAGAATTCAAGAGGGAGATGACTCGATAATATATATTTTTATTACGGTTTCAGAAGATACAAAGGCTTCATAAGAATTAACGTAAATATGAGATATATATGCCTTATTTATCTAAATTTTCATATTGAATTGAATCGTTAATGACGATTATTGTGCGATATGAAAGAAATTAGAACATTCTTCAAAGCAATTGTACTGCGATCAACAACTGTCTGAAATGATTACGATTTCTGGAGACTTTCAAGCTTTACTGGAAAACAGTTCGAGTTCGAAGTTTTCAAGGATATTGTCGGGCGATAGCTCACAAACACGTAAGGAAATGTGCATCCTATGATTTTATCATTATATAGATAGGGAATTATATCTTATTCGTTCTGTTTTATGTACTTACGCGAATGATTGAAATCCTAAGTGACTTTTTAATTAACCGTAAGGAGATATAAAATAACACATTACTGAATCATCAGTCATACTTTTTTAAAGAATTACATCGCCGTCCACGAGTTCTTAATATATAAAACAAATGATATAGTAATACATCATTCATTGAGGCTAAAATTAAAATTGCCTAACTTCAGTTTAAATACACTGAATAAACTTTGGAAAATATACCTTTTACTATGTGGGCCGGATATGACATTATTCGGTTGTCGGCAAGCTATACTTATGCATGTTTATGTTTAAATCCTAATACATATTCGCAAATTCGTTCATTTCCTTTCGTACTTTTCACGCCTAATTAATCTATGAAGTATCCTTAGTTGTCAATTAAGCAAAGGCAAGTTAAAAATGCCCTAGATGATGAAAATGCATCCTTATAATTATGAATTTTAGTGCTATTTTCTGGGCGAATAAGGCGGTTATGGTCATTCAATAGAAGACCAATAAAAAAAATCAGCATCAGTAAATTAAAAAAATTGTTTAAATAATAGTGTATCTCAGATACAAGATTCATTCATTTATATTGAGATAGAATTATAATATAATCATAGTTCACGGATAAAATTACGTAGATAAATAACAAAGCATGATCATATTACGAAATTTGGCCAAAATGGCAGAAATATTTTCTAAATAATTTGAATTATAACTTATATGAACACTTGAATTCCGATATTTTTCTTTCCTCTGTTTACAAGAAAATATTTCTTATGATATTTTGTTTTCACTCAGGGAGCCACTTTCTCATTTTATTATGGACTGATTTATTTTCCCAGGCTAAATTTAGCTCCTTTCTTCCCCGATGCTTGATACTATTTTGCTTCCCCAAGACTGTAACTGTTTGATTTTAACGTCTAATCAAGAAAAACATTTCCAAGAATTTACAAACAGAAAGAAAGGCTTAGAAATATCGCTTTTCGCCACCTCCGTATTAATATTCCTCATCACCTAAGAAGCGTAAAATTAGATTCAACCCAAAAATAAGTGAACTAGCCCCACAAATATAGAATCAAATTCGGATGCCAAGGATATCAATAAAGCGAATCCAGTGGATACGTTGATATAACGATGTTATTTCCATCTTTCGATGATTATTTAACAAGCGGTATCATAGAAGTGCCTCCATATTAAAATTCGCTAAAGATTTTGAATTTAAAGCCTAGGATTTCTAAGAAAATCTTTATATTACATAAGTTCAAGAAATTTACGTTTAATTTCGATATCATCATAATAATAAAGCGTACTTAATTAGGGCGAGATTGAAGTTATTAAGTCTCTTCTTACATCTAAGCCTTTATAAAAAACATCAAAAAATGCATCTCAGTCAGCAGGAAAACACCCGCAAAAAGAGTGAGTGAAAAACCTGCGAAACATGTTGATTGTTAAGTAAATTCTTGTGGAAAATCAGGTTTAGATAGTTCAGAAAACAGTACAGATACATATTTACATAGATAAATCGATATAAATGTTTGCATGTTAGTAAAAAATATAGCGGAAAGCAAATGATTAGATTACAAGAATATAAAGCAACAAAACTAAAATTAAAATAGATTGGTTGGTTGTTTTATTTAGATGCGTCGACGTCTATGGTCATTTAGCTCCATTTCTTGAATAGTGGATATTAAACACACTAGTGTAACGAAATTTGGTTACAGTAACAATATCTATTGACCACGTTACTGATTGCTTTGTAATTATAGTAAAGTAAGATTTCTTTCCTGTGATAAGAATTGAATTAATTCTCCTGTAAATGTAATGAATTTGTTTTATCGGAACTACATTTAAAAGATAAATTAATCACTCAAAATTTCACATGCAATTTGAAATACAAAACAAGAGATTTAATTGAGCTGTAAGGCAACTTTCAGAATTCAAAACAAATCACGAAAATAATATTTGAAACACTACTTTAACATATAAATCTTATTTAAGGTGAATCGAGAAATATATTGAATGTCATAAGCATAGCATTATGTCTCAAAATTAAATGTTTCACGAAGTCCCTTCTCTTGACATTAATTAATTTTAGATATTCGTATATCCTTGGGAAATAAACTTAATGGGGCGACGGTTTCTCTAAAATTGCATATTTTAATTCTATGATTTTCAGAAGCATATGATTTAAGACGTCTCTGTATCAACTATAAATAAATCTTCTCAAGTTTTCTTACTAAAATTAACTGTAATGTGTCAAGATTGAGGCAATGCCTTTGAAATTGTAATACGAAATCATACTTTCTGGATGAAATAAGCTGCGAACAATAAAATGAAATTTTTCTATTGTCACAAATGTAACATGACTTTCTTTTTAAACTACCATCTTCTTCGTGAAACTTCGCCTCATTCAATCCCGGTGGTATTTCATCATATATTTTTAAAATATTGGCTGTAAACTTTGTCATTTTTCAGAGGAAACTATCACTGACTTAATTCAAGCGGTAGCAATATTCTTTATCTCGCTCCATCTAACAAACGAAACAAAGGTAGAAACTTCAAAATAACAAAATCAAAAATGCAACATTTGATATTCTATGTCTGTAAATAAAAACTACTAAAATCAAATGTAATTCGATCAGAAATTCGTGCAAGCAAACTCCTTAAATAATGGGCCCCTTAAATGTTTCGCCTTAATTATCACAAAAAATTGATCATAAAATGAAGTTTTTCGTTGTATTTGCCTAAATAGATACTAATCATCTACAAAATCGTTACGGAAGTCACATTATGAAAACTGGAATTATCAAACTCGAAATTTTTATAGATCTCTTGGGAAATTAGGCAAGTAGAACCCGGAGAGAAAGGTATCAAATCCAACATCGTAATATAAATTCGAGAAATAAATGTATGTTGAGAAACGTTAATTTCGTGAGCAGAAGCATAAACATGTAAAAAGACTATATTTATCCGTATAAATTTCAATTTAAGTTAAATCTGGAGGTGTCAGAAATGAATTACGAGAGTGAGGAACGAGATATTTAAAGTCCCCCAAAATCAACGACACCATAAAAACGTAATGAAGTTGAACCGACTGGGAGTTTAGGGTGTATATGAATCTGAGGAGTGACAGACGTTAAACGAAGGAGCGAAAACAACTGTCCATTTTCGATAGGCGAAGGTGCGTAAAGATCAAAAACAATAACGCCACGTTGTACATCAGAACCGACATAAAGTGAAGGTTAAGTGTTTCGTAAATCCGGAAAAAGTTTGGGGAAGAATCCCCGGCACCTGACGTTTCATCGTCTGTACAACGGGCATCCTTATGCCCGCGGAGCAAGTAGGATTCAGAATATCTGACTACTCAAAGGAAATTGGGAAAAAAGCGCGGATGATGTCAAAGTTAAAAGCGGAATCCGTACGAATTCTGGCTTCCTTTGTTTTCCCACATCGCCGGCGTCTCACCGCCAGATCTCGCGCCCATCTCCGGGCGATTTAAAGGTGTATCTCGAAACGGAATAAGACAGAATGAGATGTTTTTCGGAAAGTCCGAGAGTGGGATTTTTTCATCGGAATGCATTACTCACGTGTTCCTTTTATTACATAAATAAACGCATACATTCACAGGCGAATAAAAAAGCTATGCGAGAAGTTAATCTACGGCTAAGGCTAAAATGAGAATCTACATCCGGAAACAGAGGGATTCCTCATATAAACCTTGAAGGCCATTATGTATGATTTCTGGCCGTCTAAACCTTACTACAGTGAAATTTTGATCTAAGCTTCTCGTTGCTAACATTTTATCTGCTATTAGGTTTAAGTTTTGAGGTCCTAACTACAGCCTCGATACACGTTGTTTTTCGCATCTTACGTTTATCCGCATCTAGGGTCGATTTCTATTGGTGCGCTAAAAAAACGTTAGACAGAGACTTCACTACATTAAAAAGAATTAAAAAGTTACGATGCCTATGCAATACAAACGATTACATAGATACGATGCATATTCATGTAAAATTTCAACTTGTTTTGTCGATGAAACACAGGCAACAGGAAATTTCTGCATTTTTGTTATACTATAGAGACTAATAAAAATTTCTTTGGCGTAATAACTTATTAAAAGGTTATGTATTAATTTTTTTAAGATTTTACGGTCTTTAATTACTTAATATATAAAATAGATTCAATGCCTCTCAAAGAACGTTCCGAAAAGTTCTGTTTATATTAAACTACGTACGATTTGTTACTATTTTCTACATCTATATTTAATAATGATTTGTGTAAGGTAATACCATATTTAAGAAATTAGAAAGGATTCTAGAAAAAGGCGCCAATTTGATATATCCTGCATCACGTATACGGTCGCACCAGAAGGTATCACCTTTGGACTCCCATTGATCATACACTGCAATTGCACCGTGCGCACCTATTGGCGTGCCATTTGAAAGCAGCGGACCATCAATTAAAACGTAAAAGGGTTATCCGACGGCCATGCTTCCGCCACCACGCAATAAACAGCAGCTCGACACTATCCCCCCCCATCTCTTTCTTCCTCCCTCACGTGAGAAACAACGAGCCCCATCTCTCCCCAACCGACTCTCTCCACTTCCCCCTGGGGCATCGAGGAAGGGCGCCAAGAGTCGCCCTATTTCTGGTATAGAATGGGGGCGGGGACAGCGTTGTTGGGCTCCGAGAACAGTGAGACTCCGAGAGGGCTAGCTGCGCCCTCACCGGGGTCGGGGGAATAGCAGAGGAGAGGAGCCTCCCACTGCTTTCCCTCTCCCCGGAGACAGCTCTCTCGCCGCAGAAGAGAGAGAGAAAGGTGCCGGAGGAGAGTTCGATACCCGTGCGCCCTTTACCCCTCCCGCGATGCGATTCCCGTAGACACCGGCGAGCGAGATGCCGCGAAAATCTGCCGACATGGGTCGCAAGGAAGCGAAGGCGGCTTCGGAGGGCGCCTCGGGAAGCCGCGGGGAGGAGCCCCGCCCCCGGAGACCTCCGACCGAAAGGTGGCTGCTGACCCGAAAGACCTGGCGGTACATGGCGGACGCCGGGCGGAGGCTCATCCCGGAAGGAGTTACCGGGGACCGCCCGGAAGACATTCCGAAGATTCGTGAGCATTTTTCGCGGATGTGTCGGAAGGAGCCGCGGTTTTTGCTGTGGAGGAAGGCGTCTTTCCCTGGTGCTTCGCCGGCCGCCAGGAGTAGAGGGAGGAGGAGGAAGGAGGGCAGGGCGGGCTCGGAGGAACCACCGACTCTTGGGACACTTGTGGAGGGTGCAGAACGAACAGCAGCCGCCTTGGGGCTACCAGGTTCTTCCCAAATGTTAGAGGGCAATGAATCCAAGCCCTCTACTTCTAGTGCCTCGAACGACGACGTCATCGATTGGGGACATAACCTTCCCGCCTCCGCACACGTGCTCAGGATTGAAACCGTGGATAGGTGGGTGCAGACGGAGCCGATGCCGGAGTCGCTCATGCGTCAGATAGAGGAGACTGCAAATGCCGAGAACCTTAAGGATGCGCAGCGTAAAGAAATGGAGGCCGCTAAAGAGGCGGAGGCGAAGGGTAGGAGGGGCAGCTGCCCCCGTGATGACCTCTCCCCTTCCGTTGGTGACACCATCATGCGTTACCTACGGATGGCGCGGAAAAAGAGCGTGGACGGAGACAAAAACGAAAAATTTAGGACTGTGAATTATGATCGAGTGGTCGTTAAGATAACCGAAAACTGTTCCGAGGAGATGTTCGTAGACGGGGGAATGCGTAGACAATTGGCTCTGCAGAGTTCGGATAGTTGGGTGAAAGTGTTAAAGTCTCTTGGGACGCCTGGTTTGGCCATCGAGGGAGGTGTTTCTGGTGCGGAAGTGTGTGGGGTGGGCGAGAGAGAGGAGGTTACCGTGGAAACGGCGCGATTGAGGATTCCGGTATCACCCCCGATCGCTTGTCCGGTGTCCTCCTCTACTCCACCCTCTTCTTCCTCAACCGCACCCGCATCGCCTCCTTCTTCCACCCCCGCCTCACCTCCCAGAGGCTCTCACCAGCCATCCTTCCTTGCCCAACTCCTCCACGGCCTTCAGCATCACCACAACCGGCATTCTGCACCGCCCTCCCCAGTGTTATCGCCCCCTGCCCCCTCTTCGCCGCCCACGATCGCTGGTTCATTGCCCGTCCTCTCCGCAGCTGCTGCTGCCGCTGCCTCAGCTTCCGGGGCACCACCGGTGGCGGCGATGCAGAAGTCTAAGTCATCCTCCAGCGTGGTGGCGAGCCTCGCGGGCAGGGGACCCGGAGGACTGGTCGCCAAAAGGATATGGAGACCCCGATCCAGGAGCACCCAGGGAAGGACGTCGCCCACGACGGCAGCACCCGCCTCCCCACCGAGCGCGTGGATACCTCAGGTTGGTGCCAAACCCACTCCCGTCTATTTGAATGATGCCCGAGCGGGAAATAGTTCGCTGTCGCGTCCAAAAGAAATGCGCGCAAAAAATGAGTGTGGGAATGGAATGTGCGAACGACCCTTGATTGGTGAAGAAAACCTGCGCGAATCGCAGGGATGAATTTCTTCTTTGGTTTCACTCAATGTATGTTAGATTAAGATATATGTGTGTTAATTGAGTTAATTTTAGATTCTAGTATGGTTGATACTCGATCGAAATAGGGCCGCAGTAATATCTAGTAACATGAACTGGTTGCATGATTAAAGAAAATTTTACGAACTGAGGGACTATATAAACTTAGATCTATTACTCCAAAAGAGTACATATCAGGGGGTATAAAAAGTCCGCAAATTCGTACTTTTTTGGGGTGCATATATTCGTTTACTACAATCAAGGTTTGAGGTTAAATTTGATTTGTAAGCGAATAATGCCATCATCTTCAAAGTAGCAGCATCTCTAAGACATATATCCATACGGTAAAATAAATTTAATTTTTGTTCCTAAAATCATGCACTCTTTCTTATTTTGTAAATAAGAAGGATCCCTAAAAAATCATTCTGCATATAAACAAGATCACTTCGGCCTCATCTTAGTGGTATTTCATCACTAAAGTAACAGCAGTTCAAGCAACCATCTGTAATTTATATGTGTTAATTAAAATTAAAATTTTGTTGCTCGAACTATTTTGTTTTATAAATCACGTATTCGCTTAATAGAATAACTTCTTAGGAAACTATTATGTTTAAATCTACGTTTATAATCCTACAAGTATGAACCAGATGAGGAAGTATATAAATTGCTATACTTATCTACCATAATAAAAGACTATTACTTTCTCTTGATAGTATCTAAAATTCGAAAAATTAAATATATAAAGTGCTATATAATAAAGTTAAATCAACGTTTACTTCAAACATATGTCAGTGTTTATGGATAGTACATACATCAATTTTGTGAACTGAGTAAAACCTTTTAATGAGCATAAAGATGTTGGCGCTGAAAATTATTTTAGGTCCAAATAAGTCCAAAAAGTGGGAGTGACAGTGATTCGTTTCTATGTGATTGGATGCTCAGAACCATGCAAGGATAAAGCAACTCCTTATAAATTGGTACACAGTAAAGTTTGCGGCTTACCACACTTCTAAGAAGAATTCTAATATAGACTCGTGCATGTGACTTCTTTAAAAGGTCATGCGACTAACTGTAGTGTATGAATTGAGGAGCTAAATTAACATCTTTGTTTGGAAACCTTGATTGTCTGGCCTTCGACTCTGAAAATAACGATCAAGGTAACTTAGGCATCTATAAAACTGCTGAATGAACCAGAATATTCCCATTCTAATTATCCCAGAGCTATTTCCGACTCTACCTCAATCGTTTATTTTCAAATAAAAGGAGTCATTAAATAGTTAGCTTCCTTTTTGGGGTCCCCTGAGAATGCTATTTAATACCCACCTTAGCCCTACGTCATCATCTTGAGCGCGATACCTCGATCACGCATTGCCTTATCATATATTGTACGTTATTTCTCTTACATAAAAATTCAAAAATATCGCCAAAAACCGCACTTGCATAGCGATAGATTGACCCGATATTGAAGCCAACTTCATATCATTAAAAGTCTAAAGCAAAATTCGATATTCGTACATGACAATCATTTCTAGCACGAAAAACAGGTATTTGTTCATATAAACGTTATTCACATAAAGGAATCTGTAAAATAATCATGAATTTATTTTGTCCTTTTCACCTGCTATTAATAAATAAATTAATCGTTTAAAAAGTGTCGAACTGAAGCAAAATTTTTGTAAGAAAAGATTTATTGGATATGAGAGACTTTTGTCTTAACATTCAGAATTTTTACCGAGTCTTGTAAAAAGAAATAATACAAAATCTTAACCGGAAGTGGAAAAGATTATCCATCATAACACAAGCCAAAAATCTTGACTATGTCTACCTTCAAATAAATTATAAGGTAATGTTAGAGTGTTTTACATATTGGTTGATTTTAGTGTTCCCGTTGGTAGCATGAATTATAAATTGCGAATATTTTTGTATCGAATTTGATTGCTTTATCTTGTAAACATAGAAAGAAACACTTAGCTTTACACCGAGCCTTATCTGGAGAATTATGTTTTCCTATAAATTAATAAAGATGTTCTACTACTACGCCACGCATTCTAATGACATCACATAAGAACTGTTAGTCAACCAGAGAAATATTTTCAAGTTAAACAACCGCAAAGAAGGAGTGACTGTGAAGTACCACGTAGTAAAAGCATCACTTAAATAAGGAAATTAGAGACATTATTAGTGTCTGAGTTAAACTCGTACTAGCCCCATTTTATTTTAACCACTCATTGGCAGACTTAAACGAATCACGAGTTAAAAAGGTAGAGTTAGGCAAAATAAAAGAAAACAACGGGGAAGAGATGGAAGGTATATTAGGCAGAGAAAAGGTAGAAAGGAAAGAAGAGAAAGTTAGCCGATGCATTTGCTGTGAGTTTATTTTCGGGAGACTTCGTTCGCATTCCTTTCAAGCGGGGTGAAATCTCTGCCACCTATCGGCTTATAGACGAACGATCACTCTCTAGACAGGTGCTTATTACCACATGATTATACGGCAAAATATTGAAATTTACCTCAGAACGCGATACGCAAACAGTAAAAATATGGAAATATTTCCCAATAAAAATCTCATCAAGGTAACTTAGATGTCTGTTTAGAAAGTTATCCTAAAACCTTACCCTTTGCTTGTATTTATTCAACGGCTTATCCAAAACTCGTGAATAAATTCCGTAGATTACTGGGCTAAATGCGCTCGTCGTAGAAATAGAAAACATCCGGAGTGGCTCTTGACTTCTTTTAATAGACGTTCTTCCATTGATGATTTTTTTAGCTTGCTAAACAAAAGCTATGGGAACTCGATCCCCACCATCATGAACAGGCGCTGTCAGAGCTCAACGCAAGTAGACCTCGAGTGTCCCTTCTCCAACTACGACGCGAGTAAAACACAATTAATATAGTAACCCGGTAGCGTTTCGCTTTCCGTGTAAACAGTCACCTTTACCAAGAGCGATGCTCTTGTTTGTTTGGATTGTTTTGAGTCTGCTCTCGAAAATTTTGCCAACGAATGTGCCTCTTGTGCATCATGTTATTCCGGAGTAAGAGGGTCACAACCCAGTGAGATTCCCACTGAGCATACATTATAAGTGAACATTTTGATATGAAAAGCATATAGACTTATAATAGACAACAAAATGCAATGCTCTAATGAGTGCCAGTACAGTAAAATAGATGGAATCCTAAAATAATCCCTGATTGTGTATTTCGGGAGGTACTTTGATTTATTTGCATAAATGCTTCTCTTGCTCTGAATCGCCTGCATAATAATGTAATGACTCATATCGCCTTAAAAGCCTAAGTATCTTATTTTTTTCCTTAAAAATTACTTAGTGCCATAAGCCTAACAATTTTAATCTTTCAACGAGATACAAGTTAAAGAAAGTAAGGTAAATGCTAATAGTTTTTAACATTCTACCAATTCCAATTCCTACACCAAAGCCGAGATCTGAAATTCGCGTATACCAAGACTTTATCCCTCGAAGTATCTCATACGTGTATCCTGTTTGAAACGAATCGATCTTGGATTTATATCAGACTTATGGAAGCACTCAAGTTCAGAACGATTTTAGATAAGAAGCTGTAAAAATAATTAAGATGAAGGAATAACTTTGAGCAATGTTTCTAATAACTTGAGTGAAGAAAACATCGATCAGAATTTCTGAGCTTCTTTTTACCGATAGTTAAAAAAGATGGACTGCGAGGAAATTTCATAATGTATACTCGGCAAGATGGAATTCATTATAAATATTAAGAGTATTAATTACATATTCTAAATGTTATATTTACAAGCCTATATTTGCAGAAATCCAAATGACTATCGGCGAAAGATTCATATCGTTTATTTCTTCAGGCAATTTTTAAAATCAATAATTCAGAAAAATATTTCATCCTCAATCTCTTGCATTAGTTAGTTACAGATGTAAAACTTTCATATTATTTCCAGACACATAAGTTACGTTTCTCTACGGAATCTGATGTTTCATAGTGGTCCAATACTAAAGTAATTATTCCATTTTATTTTTTATCGGATTGCAGTATTATTTCTGAAAAAAGTCATCTTTAGACGTATATATAATGCCCACCACTAATTAATAATTATCATCGTACCTGTGTCAGTAGTAGAATTTAATTGTAAGTTTTTACTGCCGAAGAAATTACCCAATTTGTTAACAAAGTTGCAGATAATAGCAGACCAATGCCCGTATTCTTGATAAGATAGAAACTTACGGAACACTCCTCATAGCATAAGTAAAGGCACGTCAGATTATGGGAATTAGCTCGAAAGACCTCTGATATTTACACGCTTTGATTTTCGCTTGAGGAAGTAATGGCTAACGGTTTCCCGGATTCGCAAAGCTTGGTAGAGCGTGCTATCATTTTTTACGGTAATTACTTATAAACTCGTTTCTTTAATACAGTAATAGTTTCCGGGCGAGTAAAGCAATCCATCAAAAACTCAATATATACGCAGCTCATAATGAAGTAAGAGGTATTGAGGGATGAAAATTAAAAAGCGTTTGATACATCCTGTTTTATTTTTCTCTTTATGAACCGTATCCCCGTTATTGAAAAAAGACAAAATAGAAAAAAAATATAATGCCTATAGTTAATTAATACTATAACCGAGTATGAAGGGTATGCTAAAAATTTATATTTGATTTTATTAAAATTTCCTTATAATCTAATTTCGGAACTTTTGTTTGGTGCTAAAACTAAGTCATAAAATCTAACGGTAAATTCTGGTAAACTATTTTTTAAGGTTTAAATCTACAACAGCCGTCTTTGCCGGCGCTTAATAGGTCGTTACCACCGGTTTTAGGAAACAAACAAAACTGGCGGATTACCTACCTTCTAAGAAACACCCAATGTACATATCAACAGCGATGCTATCATCATAAGGGGTATAAAAGTACTAATTATAGTAATTAAGGTTTAATGTTGCACAAGGAAGTGGGCATCTTGACCCACATTGTACAGGAAGTAAAAAATAGTCACTAGACTAGGAGCCCAGGTGTTCTACTTTCTGGTCAAGGACAGGTATTCTAACCACTAAAGGGTTCGAGTTCCAGCCTAGTCACTATTTTTCACTTCTTGTGCAATATGGTATGAAAGTACTTCAAAACCCTGACATTTTATTACCAATGATACTTTTCCCCCCTGATGATGATAGCGTCGTTATTGAAATGTACTTTGTGTGTCTCTTAGAAGGTCGATAATCCGGCCCCAGCGTTTCTTTCCGGAAAACAGTGGGAACGAGGTACGAAGCGCCGACCAAGACGAGTTTTGTTAAATCTCTAATTCATTAACAAGCGTGTTACGATTTGTGTTTCCATACATCCGATTTTGTACAAATCATTCTGAGTGCACAAGATCAGGGCTAGACTCCCCAAAACAAATTAGCTTGTTTAAATAAAAAAGTCGTATTAAAGGAGGAAAATTTACAGGTTCAATAATGATGAAATTAAAACACGTTATTAAATTATCCTAAAACGGCAAAAAGCGAGGGAAAATCCGCTCTTGGTACACCAATCAGCTGTGGGGCTATTTCGACCTTCCGCATGTTGGCGTCGGCGCTCAAAATTCTTTCAAATTCTTCCGGGAGTCCTTATTTTTAAAATGGTTGCAAAGTGCGAAGCTCCCCGGGATGCAGTGACGAAGGGTGGAATGTAGCCGACGAGGAAATGAGAGAAAACGAACCAGAAGGCTTCCTCGTAACGTTCAACACACAGAGACGTTCTTACAGCGAAAGCATAAACTAGTTCCGAAAACGTTTTCTCGGCGTTTCCGAAGAGACTAAATTCTCCACTTCTGCAACCGCCTTCCCTCTGACATGGACTCGACTTTAATTAGATAACGGACCAAGAATAGGAATTCGCGAGGTATACGAAGTTTATCAGAAATTTACTGTTTTAATTGATATATGACAAAAGAAATTATACAGCGACATGGTGATACCACAAATTTATAAATAAAGATGAAAATTATTAAGCTCTTAAGAAAAAAAGCACAACAAAATTTATATATGTATCTGCATTAATTAAAAAAACAAGATTCATTTAATGTTTTTATTTCTTTATTATGAACAAAAACAATTTCAATAGCTCCGATAAAAAACATCGTAAAATTAAAAACATGGGTTGCATACACGTGTTTATTAGCCGTACATCTTAAGAAGTCAAAACATTTTTTTTCCGATTTAGAAAATAATATATATCAGAGTTAGGGCAATCGAATATACTTAAGTGAACACTTTTTAAAGCATAATTTAAGAAAAAACCTCCGCCACGAGACACTACATTAGGAATTATTGACACGAGGAATGGAATTAACCATGGATTCCCAAAGTGAGCAATAATCTTGATGCGCTTGATACCAATGAATTTTATTCCCATTTGATCATATTTCCACTTCTACTCAATTTTACTGGGCTCTAGGCAGTTATTAAACATCATGTAAGATGATTTGGTGGATGTTTAAAACATTGTAGCTTTAATTTAATCTTTAGATTTGGTCTTAAATAATTTTTTTTCTATATACCTATGCCGGTTGGGGCGGTGGTATGTGAATTAGGGGGCGATAGCATGAAATAGTTTGAGAGGAATGCATTAAATTAACAAAATTCGTGATTATAAAGGTGCTTATAAGAAGAAAATAGGAAATAGTCAAGAAAAACTGAAAATAATTCTATACTTGATTTCTATATAATTGACTACATAAAAATACGAGTGTATTACAAAGCATTTTGTACGAAGTATACAAACTACGGTAACTTATAGGCGAGAGTTAGGGATTAGGGAATCATTTAAGCAAGAAATATTTCTCTCAAAAACAGCAGCGACTATTGTTCTCAGCGGAGCGCCTCCGAGATGAAAGGGTCGAGAAGCTATTAATCTAAATACAATTCCCAGTTTGCAAATTACGTAGGACAGATACTGAACGATATAACCTGCCAACTGTAATTTATAACCTTCATAATGCTATTTACACGTTAATTCGATTAGAACGAATTGCGTAAAACGTGAAAAAACTTTATTTCAAACGTTCCTCGAGCTAATAGCCTGGGAAAATTGAATTTCCTACCAATATCCTTTGTTCTTTCAAAAATCTTAGATGACATGAAAGGAATATCACTAAGGTGTTCACCAAAAACAGTATACCATTCCAGAAAGACCAGATAGAAGCTTGTGAGAATCCTTATTCTAGTACATACATGTATATTCTTATTATATAATAATCTCTAGTCGAAGTTATAATGCCCACTGTAATGCATAATATCATAACTGTGTCATGAGGTTACGATAAACCTACAAAGAATTAAATTATTAGTTTTTATTACCGAAGAAACTACTCGTTTTTTTAATAAATCTGCAGATTATAGGACATCTTAGTTTGTATTCTTCATAGACTATAAAAGTTTGGATAACATGACAGGAATAACAGGTATTAACCGATAATTGTGCATCATTCCAAAAGGTCCGAATAGAAGCAAAATAAATTCATATTATAAAGAAGTTAGTAAGAATGCTTTTTCTTTGAATGGGGTACATTGGAGTATATTTAAATCTTATTTAACTTTAATATTATATCAGATGGTGTTGGCATCCGTCTTCTGGTGATTGCGTGATATTTGATAAAATTAAAACTGTGTGATTTCGTAATCGAAAGATATTCTGAGTTAGGCAAATCGTTCTTTTTCCTAACCTCCTCATGAAATATTTCTTCTTCAAAATAAAGGGTAAAATCAATTTTCTTGGTAAGTGTAAAGATTTAGCAAATGGACTTTGTTATTTATCGTGTATACTCCTAATGAGACTCAAAACAATTCCTATTATAAAAATAACGGAACGCAAATTGCAAACAAATATTCTGTGCAGAGAAAAGAAACAATCGTTCTTAGTTTTCAAAAATAAATATCTCTGCTACTCGGTTCATTGTCGGATGAGGATAGATTCTCGAATGAATTGTCAACGCGGTATAAAAGCAATTTCAAAGGATATTTATTCCGACGGACAACAGGAAACCAGTAGTTGGCACTATTCAAATTTGGGTTGCAGCCAGTGGAAGCAATAGAAGCCCGGAATCCTCTATCTATTATAATAAGATTAGATATCATCTTATATCGGCAATTTTCTTTATTATAAAATGAAAATAGGAAAAACGAAACTTATTCTATAAGATGACAAAGAGGTATTCAACCGACACAAATATACGAACTTATACGACCGCAATAATGTATAAATTAAAGAATAAAATGTCATCCTTCATGACTCTCTGTTTTCTGTAAGAACACAAAAGATTTTGACGGTATTTCTATACGTAGAGGTTTTATGTAGCCAGAGATTTAATTCCTAATCTTTCTGGATTCCGTATGTGCTAAACATGTTTGCTTTAGTTCGAAATTACTTAATTTTAATTACCATCACTCTCCTTTTATTCACTCAATCGTAGATTCATAAAGATAAGATAAATTATATTAATTATAAGTATTTTTGTACCTCGAGAATTAGAGTCCACAAAGGGAGTTATTTCATCTAGCCAACTTACAACAAAATACGATCTGGCTACAGCTTAAAAACAATGGAAATTAATCTTTTTTAAGAAAGAAAATTTTTGATGATGACCTTGTTTACCATTAGGAGACAAATAAGAAGCTTACTTCTTCAAGGCAAAATGACAGTAAATTATCTTGTTTCGTCCATTTATCAGAAAGGAAGCTTTCATTTAAAGATCTAGCTTAGAAGAATGTATGTATAAATAAAATAAACAGTAATTAGCTTAAATTTATAGCGCTAGTATACTTTTTCGTCTCGTTTTCTGCTTCTACTACTATTTATGTAGAAAAATCTTATGATTAATCAAATGAGAGTTCAGTGGGGTTAACCCCCCTTTAACGACTTCTATTGAGAAGCTATTTACGTTTTTTAAGTGGAGTAACATTTGAAATTTATAACAAAGCATGATTACTATAAATGTATTGGGTTTATCATGACAAAATTACATTTGTATCGGTTGAAAGTAGAGACTAAAAGCTTCAGATTTTTATTATTGTGGAATAAAATATAAGGACATTCTTATAAACCATTGGCAAATTTATAGATACTCCCCCGTAATAATTTCGACAAAATTTATATAAACTATCTACGGATTTTTAACGTCAATATCTCTAATAAGAAAGATATTAACTCTTTCTTTTCATGAGAACAAATTTATCAAGTAAATCCTAGCACAGATGGAAAAGAAACTAAGTCACATAATGGTAAATAACATAATAGTGAATAACAAAATAGTAAATAACATAATAATGAATTTTCTGAGTTAAAATAACAGAATTCCTCCGCAAATAATAAAAAACGTACAATTTTGTAGTTATAGATTGACTTTAAAGACACAGTGAAGTAAATTTTGACCTAAGATAGAAATTTACGATAGATCATACCTTTTGTTAACGAGCAGAAATTTTTCTATTAACACCGTTGAGGTTGAGCTAAAGAAAAGAGCAGCAATCAAGATATACAAACATTCTTTGTCTTAAGTGCTTTTAAATTAATGTCAAGCTAAAATTTAGACACCTGTTTCTTACACCCTGCTAACAGAATGATATGATAATCACATTATCTAATTTCCCTGAAAATAAGAGCTAACTGTACGTGTTATTCTTAATTTCTCTCTTTCCTTTGTGGTTCTCACTTGAACTGACGTTGTCTCAACAATTACTCTAGAAATAATTCAAGCAGACAGATTTGAAACGTCTCGTTAATAAGGTGATTCATATAACTTAACAGACGCCGCTACACCTGCGCGTTTGGCAATTAGTCAAGTAGAGGAGGGATTAATTGTGCTCGAGCAAATGCTTCCGTGGTATGAAGGAAGGCGACAAAGGAGTCTTTATATGAAATCCGCGATATTTTTTATCGAAAATCTCATACAATAGTGCCTCAAAAAAATTGAGTTCCTCAAATTCTAGATAGAGCTTTCTTTGGACTATTAATTGTTCGGAGGCAGAGAGCTTTAACACATATAATTTGCATTGCAACACGATTATATTCACTTTTTGTCTTGAGCTTCATTTTTCCAAATAAAACGGGAAATACGAGTATCAGCCGAAATGTTTTTGTGAATTTTTTTTTGTTTGATACAGTTATATTGCATGTATTTAAGGAATCACGTCAAAAGATGTATCTATAAAAAAATCCTTGATTAACATCAACTATTTAATACATTGCATGAATACGAGTATATTAACTATCTTTCTATACATCATAAAGCTATATATTGTATATTTGTAACATTACTTAGGAAGAAAAATATTTATAGTGATCAACATTGGAACGTTCTAAGTGTATGCATCGTTTGGAGGCATCATTAATACAGCGGAATCGAAAATTTTAAGTTCCTTGCAGTTCAGTATTTCCTGCAATTTGAGGATTTGCAGCGAGAAAGATATTAAATGGGACGATAAGTTAAATATTCAAAGATTTCTCGGGAGAAATTTAGCAGAGCTAAGAACGATTTAGCTCCAAGGAATCAATACTTTATATTTATTTCAGCTAATTTGATTCTAATTTTTGGGTTAAATATAGCAGTAGAGATGGGACACATTAAATACAATACAAAGATTAGAATGGTAAATTGAAATATTCTGGGTTACTTGAAACACTGCATGCTTCCTTGTGAGTTTTTCTCCATATTATTATAATAATTAAAGTATTATTGAATTATTGACATATCCTTTCTAGGTGGTACAAAAGGTAAATTTGAAATAAAATTATTCAGCTAACATACAGCTAATCTGCTGAACATTATAAGAAATAACCAAAATCTCACTGCATAAAACTACATATAATAAATCTTTCGTAGAACTAGTAATACTTTGCAATGATTAATAATACAATCAATGTAAAATTCTGAGGAAGTTGGTGATTGCCTATTATTTCTATTTTCCAGGACTATTTAACTTGAATGGAATTTTTACCCGGACAACCAGCTATTGCTGTCTGCTATTTAATGTATATACATTTATTAGGAATAACTTGTTTTTTTTGCTTTTTTAAACAGAAAAGTATACATACTTTATTTAACATTAATACAACGAATTTTCGATTTAATATTGCATTACTTAAATTTCATGTTGATTTTAATATGCCAATCAATCAGGAAACTATGCTTTGGTACCGGTGGGGTTGCTACCGCAGCTTTGAAATGTTTGAGGATGGAATACATTTGTAAGAATAAAAGTATGACATTTTGGAAGAGAAAGCTTATCTGGTTAAGTTGAAAAAGAAGTCTTAAAGTGAGCGATAGAGCTGACATTTAAACGTGATCGTTAAGCTTTCATTGAGATTATATCAATTTTTAAAATAAGAAGAAGATTTCATACGAGGATCTGTCTTTTAAAATGGCATAATCTCAATCCCAACTCACGCTTCCATGCAAATCTTTTACCGATAGGGAAAGATGGGAAGCTGATTGCCTGGCAAATTTCCTAAGAAATGTTAAAAATCAGATAAGGATATTTTAAGGCTCCTCTCACTCTCATATTCCTTGCTTCGAAAGAAGCCAAAATCACGAGCTGAATTTTAGATGCTAGAACTTTTTGATATAGGAATATTTAACATCGAAATCCACAGCCCAATATAATCTTTTTCGTATCGTCGTATATACGCCATGAATTCAGTAAAAATAGCGGTTCTACATAACTTGGCCTTACGGAGGAGAAAATAAAACAGTAATCAAACATATATTCGTCATATATGGTCATTTGCCTTATGAAGTGGGTCTACTGTGAATGTAAAAAATCCACCTAGCAGCGTGAAAAAAATTATTCGTATAAATATACAGTAAACTTATACAAAAAAATACCTGCATCTAATCGCGACAAAAATGTAGCAATGATTCACACTACTACCGTCGAAAATAAATTTATAAAATTTTAATTTGTTTTTCATTTACCTAGATCCATTCCGGAATATCATTCAACGTTTTATTTCAACCACAAGATTACAAAAATACATCGCATCGCAGATTCGATTCGAATTTTTTTCCTACTTTTTGCAGCAGTAGTTATTTTTAAGTGTACATTCATTCTCTGAGACGATTCAGCGAATTTCGCATAGCGTCGAAATTTCGCCCCGCGAAAGTGGGTTTATTTTCGGAAACGTTTTCTCCCTCTATATTGGTAGCCGCGGATATTTGCTAAAGGAGGTTCCCTCCATGAATTGAATACGTCCCGTCTTCGGAACTGCGGGTCTCCGAACCGTGGAGATAAAAAATGCACAAAAATAAGTGAAATAGCACCTTTACCAAGGCTTTTTACTTCATATACTAAGTATTCAATTCCCGAAACATTTTGTGCACGGAAATTTGAAAACTCGGTTTGGAATTTTTTTTTCTTGAATTTACAAACTTTCTCCCACATCTTAAGGTTACTGAACGCGTGTTAAATTTCCGTATTTACAAAAATTATGAATTCTTAACACTGATGACTACATTCTTTTCTTTCCAACTTGAGATTTCTCTTCTACTTTCCGTGATTTGTAAATTCCCTTTATGTTACCTTGAAACGCTAAGCTATTGGATAATATCTTGCGTGATTAATAACTCGGGCATCTAACTGTGATTAAAACATATAAACCATTTCCTTAGTATTATCCTCATTATCGTTTACCTGATTTTACTTCATAGCCCAATTATGCAATTAAAATATTTAGCACGACTTTCACGGTAAAAGGAAACATTGATAAATTTATAGCACAGTTAATTATTGTTATTTAATAGTATTAGCTTTGGTCACAGAAGCAGCCAGTAGGAGGCAATCTATGTACTTGTTAGGGGCCCGAGCAAGTTAGAGAGTCTGAAAATGGAGTTTTTTTAGAATTTACGGGTATATTTGGAAAACGAATGGAGCTCAAACTATAAAGCCTATTAGCTGCTTAGGGCCTTGTATTTTCTATCTGCAGCTCTAATATAATAACAATAATTAAATGACTTTATTTAGGGCGAGATTTAGACTATAAAGCCTCTTCTTATATCTAACCCATCGTCATATAAATTTAAAAAGCACGAAAAAACAGTAAAAATGAATATTTTACTTTGTGGATTTAAAATTTCCACTGCAGGAAAACACCCTCAAGGAGAGGGGTGTGGAAAACCTGCGAAACCTACAATTAGGAAAACTATATTTAGCGATGAAATCAGATTTAATGAAATTTAAAAGACAAGAAGACATACTAATAGTATCATACAAGAACAAAAAAGAGCAAACAGTTTACATGATACAACTGAAACCAATAGATATGAAAACATACGAGGAAAAGAGGAAAACAATCACAGATCTATGTCTAAATCTGTGTATGTCTCTCTTGGATACATTTCACAAAGAATTCATGAAAAATAAACTATATATTCGGCGAGGAAAGAGATTCTATTTTACCAGGACAATGCACCCACTTACTTATCTGCAGTTTCAATAGCCTAAACCGTCGAATGGCACAATTGCTACCTCAAGCACCCTATCCCTCAGACATCGGCCCTTGTGACTAATTTCTATTCTCAAACTTGAATAAATGGCTCACAGGGAAGAAATATAAATCAAACAAAGAGATAATGGCTGACACGAACTCCTATTTTGCAGATTTCGAAACATCATATATTTTGGATGGCTTACATAAGTCAGATAAGCGTTGGACAAAATTTAACGAGCTAAAATGAGGCTGTATTGAGAATTAAATGGGAAATACGTAAGTGATATTTGGAAATTAGGAAAAAGGAAATCGGCAAAGTTCACACTTCAGATAACATCCAAATAGAGAAAGTAATTTTAAAGAGTATATAAAATGCTTGCGAAAATTAATCGTTTATTTTAACGAGCTCCTTTATTTTATCAGAAAAGAGGAATCAGGAAATCAGGCAGAATGAGAAAATTAGGTAAATAATCGGCTTGCTTGAACGATTCCATTCCACTTGATTTCCGTTAAGATAGGGATTAATATCTGAAAGCTTATCTAAATAACGTCCGTTCTTAAAGAAAAGGCAAAATATAAAGAAAGTACGTGATACCACTCACAGAAAATTACGCAGATATCTAAGATGTATTTCTTCCTCTTAATCGATCCTTTCCTACCCATTGAGTATAAAGTATCATTAAGATGTATTTACGAAGTAAATTTTGTCCTTCAAGCAATCATATTTTCTATTTCTAAAATATGAACGCCATACTATATTGTTATACAGAGCGAAAACTAATACAACTCACCAATATCTTAGATACTCTCCTCCACAGCACGGTTCCCCTCGGATTCAATCTTGAGAGGAAAATACCATGAAACCGCACGCATTCTCAGGACCTAGAATTGATAAGAAGAAAAGTTTCCTTGAACTACTCTGTAATATTTTTATTTGCGTTAATTAATAAGACGGGGGTTTCATATCCATGAGTGAAAAATAAGAATGCACTATTTATTCCCGACAGTAACAATAATATGATATAACAATATATTAACAATATGAATTGAGGGATCCCTGAGAAGCAAATTACAGTCATAACATTTTCAGAAACCTGATTTTGACTGAAGCCATATTTATATATCGCACATTAATAAGGTCACTTTACACGCATAAAACTATGGCCACTTAATGATGAAATAAATCTCATAGAAAAAAATACCGAAACTTTTTCAGACAAGTAAAATATATATCTTTAAAGCTAATGAATAACGAGTTAATTTGAAAATATTAATCCGTAAAGAATTATGATACGTTATACACAGAGAGAGACGGAACAAAACCTGTTAACGAAAGAATAATTGCTAAAACGATGAATAATGCAAAAGAGATAGTGGATTACAAATCAATACAATACAAATGAAAATCTGAACCATTTTGTTTATCTGGAATTCAATGGAGATTACGAGAACCTTTAACGCTTAATCTATCGGTCGGATCAGGAATATATGTTAACCATTCATTCAAAATGTTTCGCACCAAACAGAGATCATCAAACAAGAACTTTTATACTTACTTTTATTCGCAACTACTTCGCAAAATTGCAATGTGAAAACATGCATTACTATAAAAAATAACCTAGGTCAAAATACCACAGAGAAAATACCGGATTGTGGCGCATTTTTTACAAGGTTTCTCCACGTTTTTATACGTCGATGGACCATTAAATCCAACTTTTGTAGAACAATTTTCGAATCGTAGATTTCCTCCTATAGTTATCCTCAGAATTTTAATTTTACACCCTCTTATTGTGAAATTTACACGCTCTTATTGCGAAATGTGAACGTAATACCAAACAGGCGTGATGAACGCTTCCGAAATTTTGGGAGATGACAACTCTTAGAATAGTTCTGCTTTCACTTGTAAGTAAGTTCAACGACCGTCAAATAACTAACGACGGAAACTCTTCTCTTTGATCTTTGAAGGGCGGATGCCGATGGAACTGCGTAGAAAGCGGACGACAGGTTCGTCTGACGGACACCAACCTCCTGATGATCTCGGAGGTGGAGCGGAGGGTGCTGCAGAAGGTGGCCCTTGCGAAGTTGCAGGCCCTCAACCTCGGCGCCTCCGTCCGCGTACCAACGGGTGAGGAGGTCGGCCTTCAACTCCAAATCTACCAATCCTTCCCTTAAACCAACCCATGCTCATCCTCCTTTTCATCTCAAACCATTTCCCTCCCATCCTAGACCTAAACGGTTTCTTTCATTTTCATTGATTTTTATTTATGCCAATATTCCACACTTCCTGAACGATTTTCCTAAGTTCGTAGGTACCTTTTTGTTTGGAGAACAGAACAGAATTGAAATTATCAATAATGGACTTGATAATTTGTCACAATGTCAGGACTTATTTTCCGCTTTCTTTACATTTTTTTCCTTTGCTTCTTCTAATCTGAATCGTTTCAAACTGGTCGAAATAATTATTCCCGCCTTTTTAGTAGTGGAAATCAAATTACAAAACAACCGTATTTACTATTGTTACGAATGGAAGATAATATATATTAGAATACATATTCGTTACATTTTTTACTTTGGACTTACTTCGCCGATATTGATTGATATAGACAATGATAGCTATGGGTTAGCGACTCAAATTTACAATTTCAAATAATTAATTTGAATATCTAGACATCAAATAGAACTTACAACCTTCCAGTACACGGAGATTCTGAATATAATGTAGAAGATGAAACATCTCAATTGAATTATACTAGTCCACGGAAAGATATCACTCTAAAAATTTCTCTAATTTCACCCAGAGTATCCTCAATGCACTACATTTGCTTATACAGTAAATTACATACAAACCAAAACAGATTATCTTTAAAAACTATGTAAATTTAACGTTTCACAAAACACATAAATATTAATAACTGTTATAGTGGTCATACCAAACTATAAAAATAACCGTAAGATAGCAGCTGGATGATATTCCACATGCATGATCGTAATTAAGTAAGATGTAAGTTCTCCGCAGCAAAATCATACAACTATTCGAAGAAAATTATGGTAAGATGCTTTTATCCCGTAAATTTTCCTAGGAGATGAAACAATGATAAACAAATGACGTTAGAAATAATTAAAACTTTGGAAGTTCAATAAAAGTCATACATAATAATTTATGAAATTCGTCTCATCTCAAATGAGAATTACCTTGTGTTTGCACAAATTTAAAGGAACCAGTCTTTAATACTGATTACAGTAAAAACATAGCGTATCATTCACGAAGTTAATAATTCATCTTCATATTCTGAAGTACTTTTCTAACAATTGCAAGATTTTAAGAAACCATTTTTTTATTTTTGGACCCAAAACAATTCATTTATTTTGAAATTAATCCTATATTAACAATCTTTTCCTTTTATCGATGATTCGAGTAAAGTTTTCAAAGGCTACGAAGTATGTTTTCCTTTCAAATCCCTCCTCTCCAAACTCAAAATAGACTGATTAAAATCGGTGACGGTAGCCTTACTTAAGACTCGTTTTGTTTTTGAGGCGTATTTAGTTAGCGCCGTCCTTATTCATTCATAGCATTTATTCATTACTCTGACGGCAGGTCTTCACCAGCGTAATGTATCCTTCCGCCGTTGCAGGGGAAGATTCCACGGTCGCGGCCAAACCAAGGAGGAGGCCCTATTTGCTCCGGAGGAAAGCAAGGACGACCACCAGCCCTTTGGACGGAGGCAGAGGGAAAGGTAAGAAGTCCGTGAAAGACTATCTTTAAGAATATCTTTTGGAAAAACGAACTTCACCAAAATTAACATTATCCTCTGATTCAATATCGTATACTCCAAAACCTAACTGTTTAGAAAGAATCTCCATCGATAATGACCTGACCAGATTGATCATATAAATTAATTGAAAAAATGCAACGAGGTAGACCATCCCTATCTCTCTATAAGTTATTTCGAAATTTTTTATTTTCCAATATCAATGATTTTTTTAGGAGAAAATACATCGGATACTATATTTAATGATGTATTGATAAGCAGTACATCACTGCATACAGTATCCGCATGTATGTAATGTGCTCAGTACCTTCCCAAATGAAATCTTGCTTCTTTCGCCCCAAATTGACGTATCTGGTCCCTGGTGGTATCGTCAGCTATGGGATACTGTTATGGCCAATTCTTTACATAAGCGATTATATTCGCAGAAGTTTTACAGACACCTACACTTTCCACATAAATTGTCATAATATAGTAGTTTTTAGTGGATATTATATTAGAGCCGTAAGGTTTTGCTATCTGTATGTATCACGGTGATACGCTTCCTGAATCACACCGTCAAAAATATTAAATTAAAAATATAATAGTCTCTCGATTTTCTCCGACTAAGCTGCTGGCATCATCAGGATTCAACCGATTTTGAGAAGTTCCTACATTGTATCCTTTACAAGTGATTCATGGAAGGAACTTTGGATCCTGATGATGCTGGCATCCTATTTGATTAAACATCGAGAGACTAATTTATCTTTATTTTACTATAATTTATTGATTATAATTAATAATTGACGACAATGGAAAAGAATGACTTCGTAGAGTCCAACAGAATTTATTGATGCGGCATGTTTTGCTAGCGAAATAGCATCATCCGGGAGTATGCGAAGTGATTCTTTTCTATTATTACGGCCTTCCGAGAAGTAACACCTTCGGATATTGAGTATAATTGACGAAGTAGCGATTCCAAAAACTTATCACCTTGGTGGATGTTACAGTTTCGCGCTGAAAATAGTAAATCCTAAACATATAGATCAAACTGTTTTCGATGAAATTCGGGAGATTTGAATGACTGTCACTATCCTCCAGATGTCAACAGCGGTGGTGGGCTCGTGTTCGGCATTCCAATTACCCAATGCATCGAGAACGAGGCTACCGCCAATCGTTCCGGGCGGGACTCCGGTGGGAGCAGTAGCAGATCTAGTGCTGGCTCTTTGTCTGAAAGCACCACCGTCTCACCGCCTTCACCCAGGAGGGACAGCAGCGACGAGGTGAGTAGGTTCACCAAAAAGAGCTAATTTCAATCACGAACCACCCTCTACATCATAAATATTTTCTCAGAATGTGAAAATGGACCGTAAAATCTCCTTCCATGACTTTCAGAAGCCTTCAAAATTCTCTAAAATTTTAATCGGATTTCCAGTTATTTTAATTGTATTTTCAATGCTAAAACCATCAGCTCCATTTTAATCACAATATTTTAGCCCAAAAGGAAAGAGTTATTATATCATATCATATTGTTATTTTCTGCGATGGAAATAGCTCATAGAATTTAGAATCCGGTGTAATATTCTGTAGAAATACATTTTGGGTAATTGTGCTAATGAAAGGGAATGTTTCGGTCCTCAATCCTCTTCTACCACTCTCAATCTACATCCATGTCTCTTCGTTATTAATCCATGTCGTGCAAAAATCCAACTAAATTAGGATCGGAATAAAATTACGATGAATATACTTGTATTTAAACTGGGTAACGTGGCCATAACTAGCAAAGGGGTTGTAAAAGTAAATACCATGGCTCAGCATCCTATTGAGAAATATAGCCTAACAAAACGGCATTTATCGTAGGTGACACATAGCACATCGACTCTCACACCACTGTATTTAACTTTACTAGACGTTTGCACTCGCTAGCTATTTTAAAGAAATAAATAAAATTGGAACAAAGCTGTTAAATTAAACAATCTCTAAGAGCCGTCTTTGCCAGTTCTCTGCAGCCCGTAGCCACTGGTTATCGGAAACAACAGAAAGACAGTCGGTAATCCGATTTATTCTTTCCAAAGACTGGTGGCAGCGGAGTAAGGAGCGCTGGCATAGACAACTATTAGTGATAGTTAAACCTCTAACCGCTAGGTATTAATTCAGATAGCCATTGTTTACACTATGCAGGGTCGACATTCTGACCTCCACCAAGAATCGAACCCGGGACATTCACTGAAAGCAAACGCGCTATCCACATGTCTTTCCGAAGGCCTAAAGGGGTTGTAAATCATAAAATTTAATCATGCCTTATCAACCACTGATAAAAACTTAGGTTATATACGTTACTTAATGCTGTTGTTTGATTATTTTACTATTCAAAGACTTATCTTTAAAAAAAATTGGCTGAGAAACTAAGTTGTGTGATCTAGCATCAAAATTTACGAGGTAACAATCCGAAACTGGTTCTCTTTTAGCGTCCAAGAGAAAGCGTGGAGTGGAGGTGGAGCGACGGATGGCCGGAGGAAAACGCACCGCCGAGTCCTCGGGTGCCGCAGGTGGTGCTGCAATGCCTCTCCCACATCCGAGAGTACGGCCTCCATACGCTCGGTATATTCCGCGTCGGAAGCTCCAAGAAGAGGGTGCGGCAGGTGAGCGGCAAAACAAATGGCGCCGTTATTTTTATATCTTCGCGGTAAAGGGAGCGGTGACATTTAAGACGGCGATTCCCGGACTAAGTGCGATCGGGGACATGTCTTGGATCCATCCCATACGTCTCCCCACCCGGACTATTAGTAAACAAAGAGGAAACGCGACATGCTGATGTGTTTGTTTTTCTTCCCATTGAGGATGCCTCGAGTAGCGCTCTCATAGACGATCCTAAGCTGTTTCGTGCTTTCATTGAGAGGGAGGATGATTTTTGCAAAGGTTGCGAAAACATCAAACGTGTTGCCTATAATGACTCGTAATTAATCTCTTGTATCTTATAAGAAGAACAACTTAGTAAGTTCCGAAATTATTTTATTGACTACTAGTTTCGTCAACGAGTTGACATTTCCAGATCGTCGATAAAATAATTGTGGATATAATTAAGTTGTTTTTCTTCCAAGAATTGTTTTCCACGAAGTAAAGCTTAGGTATATTAATTTTAATCTCTTGTAAATGACTTAGCCATGCCTTTGTTTTCACAAAATGAATTTATAAATATAAAGAGTGCAGTAGAGAAGGCAATCAATAAATACATTAAAAATTGGCCAGCATTAGCAAGATGATTAAAGATTCCGATGATAAGATTAAATCATGATTTCACAAAATGTTTCAACGTAAACAAGGAAGACTTTTCATTCTTGTTAAGTCTCTCTGTTAAATAGACCATTAAAAGTCTTGAATTCTAATGATAATAATACATCTCTATATGCCCAAACTCCCAACTTTAGAGAAATATGAATATAATGAATAAACATAAAAGATGCACCATAACACTAACAATCTCTTCCAATTCAGAAATAACTAACAGAACTAACAAATAAATATTTCAGAGCCCATTCTGAAATCCCATCTGAAAGCAAAATATTAGAGAAAAATATTTTTCCTTGAACATGTAGCTTCCTAGGCATCAAAGCGTAGAAACCTGTCTCATTTATAAATTAATATCTTATGAATCTTTACCGCTTTGATAAACTGCGCGTTCCTGCAAGATCGAATCTAAATATCAGCTTCGCTAAATATTCTGGTGAAAGTCTGATGTTACGTAAAACCATTTCGGATTATACAATCATTTCCAACAAAAAAATCAATATTTCCTTTTAAGCCATTTAAATGTGCTTCGAAAAACATAAGATGGCGATATAAAGCGAATAAATATTGTAAAAAAATTGCTTCCGTATATATTTCTTCGTATGTACTTATTATTGTCAAATTCTAAGGTTTTCTCTATTACAGTAGGCCTTAGCGTTTCTCTTTAAGCGCATTATTTTAGAACTACAAAATAAATCTCCTTTCATTTATTTTCACCCGTAAAAGCGTTAATAAGAGATATTTAATCGCTGATATCGTACCTACTACATTAATGGAACCTCGTATTGGCAGAAAAATGAAAGGATGAATTGATTCTTGCTAAAACAAATAACGTGTGACAACTAAAACTTAATTATAATCAAAATATTTTATTGTAAGAGTAATACAGTAGTTATGAGATATTAACCATTTCGACCATTTGCTATTCGCACAGCAGTAGATACAATGACGAATGCAACAGTTTCGGCTCTACTTAGCACAGCGGTTGAATCAAGCTGTGCCAATCAGCAACTTACGCCAAATGAAACAAGGGTTCTGATCTTTTGCTATTCTCTATTCCAGCTGAGAGAGGACCTTGACATGGGGAGAGAGACGGACCTCAGCGCCTCGCAGTGTCCGCATGACGTGGCCGCGCTCCTCAAGGAGTATTTCCGGGACCTCCCGGAGCCTCTCCTCTGCAGGGAGTTGTACACGGCGTTTGTTAGGACGCAGGGTGCGTATCGCTGCAGGGAAACAGATTTTTCCTCCTTTTTTAAGACCTTCGGAACTCACGAAGACCATACTGTGTGCATGGTCTTTCATCCTACGCTGTAACCACGCTTTCGGAAGAGGGAATGAAAGGCCGACAAGGAACTAAAGATAGTGAATCACTCGACGGCCTTAATCCAAGAATAGGAGAACGTCATACGAACTGTCCGAAGGTTAAGAGAACATTCGGAAGGGGAACAAAACATAACGCATAAATCACTATGAACTGAATAGCGTTTGCTTGCCTTCAAAAGAGAATCGCTTCCTCATTTCTGTAAAACTTTACTTTTGGGACACCAATTCAAAATAGAGCTATGAATACTAAACCAAACAATCAGTGTAATTAAGTTACAAGCTTGTAAAAAGAGTGATCTATAATCTCCAAAAAACTATCCTTTCCCTAAAAAAATTGCCATAGGCTCTCAGGTGTTGCATACGACCTATTTATAATAATATGCAGATAAAATATAATTCTTCATAAAATTATAATTAGGATGATGAGAAGTTTAAGCTAAAGGAACTAGGAACAAAAGTGTACAACAACTTTTACAATAGGTGACGATGATTCCATGAGTCGAAACCATGGTCGTATTCTAATAAAAATTTCTTAGGTATTTTAAAAGTTTTTGTTCTCAGCCCAAGCTGAGCTTGATTCTAAAGGAACTACTTGAATAATTATGCGATAAAATCGAAACCAGTTTCAGATTGAGTAACAAGTAAAATAACTAATTACATTATTATATACATATACAAATAGTATCTTTTAATTATATTTGAAAAGACATTCCAACGGAAATGGTCATACGTTGAGTTATTCCTAAACTTTCGTAAATTAAGAAAAATAATACTTTCTTTACATGGGCTGAATATATATTTAAAATATTAATTTGAGATTGCCATTATAATTAATTGTAGTGCATCTAGTAATTACGAAACATCTTCATTAAGATCACTACTGTAATTATTTGCCAACAGCATAAGTTATGCAAAATGAAAAGTATTTTAAAGTTTTTTCAAGTATCTTATGTTTTTCTTCCATTTCCTCTACAGGTATCCGGAATAGGAGACTCCAGTTCGAGGCTTTACAGCACCTTGTGCAACTTCTTCCTCCTGCCCATAGAGACACGTTATGTCTTCTTTTAGACTTCCTTGGTGTGGTAGCGAAGCACGCAGAGGACAAACGGGACCCTCATTCGGGTAAGCACTCTTCTCTCTCAAATATCCAATTCACAGATGCAATTGAATACACTCAGAACTACGAAAAAACACACAAATATCTATTTCAAGATGAAGCTTATTTTATTTGGCTTACAACGCTTATTGGTGTTTTCCTTTTAAGATGTATCGCAATTTTCACAACTCTCTTATACTCCATCAAATACGTTTTACAACTGAATATGACTTTTGAATGAAACTTAACTAAATTCCAATAGGGATACACATCGTTTAATTTCAAAAATTACAAACCCTAGCCAATTATCAAGAGGTAATTAATATTTAAAACGATAAAATGTAGGCTTAGGCTTCCCAAACAGTGAAGCCATCAGCTTAAGCCTAGTGTGTGTAAAGGCATATCAATTCCAGATGGATGCACTATTCATATAAGTCACAGCTACAACCTCTGAGTTACGCGAAGTTAGTCATGACCTCTAAATAATTTAAGATAAAATAGTCCTAGTTGAAGAACCTTTTTCTCAGCGAATGAATAGCAGTGTTCATAGGTGGATTCCGAGATAATTTTCTATAATTACCTAAAAGCCAATTTCTAGATTCGGAACAGTTAAAAACTAAGATTTACCAGAAAACGGATTTAATCACTACATAATACTATTTTCTTTGCCTTTATGAAAATATAAAACATAGATAAAATAATAATTACGTTTATCCTTTTAAAAATAGGAGCATACTGAATGTCGTAAAAGATCGTAGAATTCACACCGAGAATATAACAAGGATAATCAAAGTTCCCATCCCGAAAACTGTCCTCACTCGATGACAAATTGCATACCTCAATGTAAAAAGTTGCTACAAGAGAAAGGGCAAACCAATATATATATTCGGAACCAAAAAAGTACCCAAGAACACTAAAATAAAAAGTAAACATGTTAAGAGTACATTTCTGAATAAAATATCCGAAAAACGGGATAGAAGAGTGGTATCAAGTGGTCTCGTATAATACTGGAAGCATGGCACGCTAAACGCATAAATTAAAATCACATCTGCCGAATCCGGGGTGAATATAGGATTAATGCTATTAGAAGCGTACGAGTTACATGAATAATGAATATGTTTCCTTAAATAGGAGAATGGCTATCCGGAAACAAAATGGACAGCGGAAACCTGGCCACTCTCTTCGCTCCCAACATTCTAAGGAGGACAACTGGAGAATTCAGCTGCGACTCGCGGGACGAGGCAGCTGAGGATAGACTAGATGTCATCAATGTGGTTAGGTGTATGATAGAGCACAACAAGGAATTATTCTTGGTAAGATACATAGTCTACTTTCACTTAGCATACACTACCTTAGCTTTCTATTTTAATTAATATGAATAACGAAATGTCCCATTCACAAAAAATCCACGAACTTTTCGAATTACTAATTGTGATCTAATTGAATTACTAATTAATGAATTAAAATTTTTCTGATTTCCACTCCTTCAAAATAATCATATACCTAGAAACTGAATACTAGTAAGATGTATGAAAAAAAAAAACACTTTTCGAGGTAAAAATGGCAAAAAACAATTTCCAAAATAAAATCCAGTAGTAAATAAGATCATAAAACGTGAAAATTAACAATCTCACTCAAGCTATGAATTGGAAGTGCTTTCTTTTATTTTCTAACCAACAATATATTCTCCACCTGCAGAAAAATATGTTTTTATTTATATTACACATCGTATAAAGATGTTATAGTATACTAGCTGTAATACAATAACCACTATTGTAAAATTCAAATTTAATTAGATGCATAAACTTAGTGATAATCACATAATATGGTGCCTGTTAACAAGAAGTCAGTTTTTCAAAATGTCTACCTGTAAAACTGCACCTCTCAAATCGATATCAATCGTCTTTCAAGAAATAAAATAGCGGGAAATAGGGTGAACCTACTTCAATTAATGGATACATAGACAATCTTCTCTTAAGAAAATCATTAGCGAAACGTAACGTACACAGCGTAAGATAATATCGCAAAGAACAACGAAAACATTCTAGATCTTAACTTATTGATATTTATCAGCACTTTCTTGCATAAATGATGTATACCTTTCTAAATGAGCTAAATATATACCTGGAATAAAATTATGGTTATTTTACCAAATCAAATCAGAACGATAATATTCTTTTTATAGATGTTTACTACGATTATCTATGCATACTCTTTAGGGCAAAAGTGCCAAGCTAAAAGACTCCGTAACTTTTGGTACCGCTTGAAAATCAGAGAAAATTAGCAACGTACAATAAGTATTTCTAAAAATACTTAAGATATAAATGACAAAATACAGCTGCACAGATAATGTACAACAACCTATTAACTTCAACGTATTTCTATAATAGGTTTCGGCTGAACTTCTGGATGAAGTATATGTTCATATGATGGACACTCATCCTGATGCGCTGGATGATCTCCTACGAAGTCGATGCCCTCCTCCAGCAGAAGAGTGAGTTCATGTTTACTTATTTTTGGCATGTGTTAGTCCTTATTATAAAATAATCTAAATGCTTCTTTAAATAAAAGAGAGAAATTTGAATACAGTCCTAAAGATTAATGATATTTTCTTTGTTAATGCAATAATGTGAAATTTATATTAAATAAGATTTTATCAAACGAATTTAAGGAGCCAGATTCAAATGATAAGCTTCAAGTAAATTAAAACAAATACGTAAAAAGATTTTCCCAAACAATAGATTTCTATTTAGTTTTTAGCAGTGACTGGGGCAAAATCAGCACAATTATTAATATTTAAACCATTCATAACGCTCATTTCGAAACTTAATCATCATATTCAAGTCCTAAACCTTTACTATTTATAACCATTCAATTACTCGTCAATTTTAAAGTTACAAGCTTAAATACGTATAAAGATTACATAAGGTCTCTTGCCTTGGTTTTCAGCTGTTTATTGAAACTTTAAGACAAAAATGCTTAATATTCAGCAAAGTATGCTTTGAGAGGTTCTTTCAATAGTGAAACTTATCGGAAAGGATCCACTCCAATTTGGACGGAATAAAAAGAGTACTTGAAGAACTAGGCTCCGCGAAATAGTAAATTTAAAATCCTCCAAGGAAATTTTCAACAAGATTGCTATTTTCTATTGACATATAGGACTTGGGACGACCACCTAACCTCGGATGGAGTGGAACAGCAACAAGGAGAGATTCAGGGCACACCACCGCGGAGGAGAGTGTGGTCCAGGGAGGAATTTCTGCATGGCACCGCTGGAATGGGAGGCCCTGATCTCGCGATGATGCCAAGGTACAGCCAAACTACCACGCAATTATATCATTCCCTTCTTGCCAAATACTCTCTAAATATTGCAAAAGTAGTATTGCTGAAAGTTCTTCGATAGCTAAGGTAATTCTGCAGATGGACTCCCAACCGGAATCGAAAACGAGACCACCTTCACCAAAGACAAACACTCTGCCCACTTGGCTATCCGGGATCCCTAAATATTATCTTTTAAATATTTTTCATGATAATCAAGGAAATTAAGGAAGATAAAAATCTTTAGGATAATTCAGTGGTTTAGGCAATATCATGTCGGTTAACGTTAGGATGTTTTAAACTAATTTGATTCAGGAATACAATTAAATTAAAATATTCTTACATTAAATTAATGTAAGAATAATTCTGAGAAATCTATTTTCACTTGCTACATCAAAGAGAGCTCAAAATATCTTTGGAAGTACACGCTATAATTACTAATAGAAAATTATATGGCAACTATAGTAAACTATATACTGATGGAAGTTCTGTTAGAAAGCTTTTATGTTATTGATTTTTAATCCAGGGAGACTTATCTAAAGTATTAGATAGCATCGCAGATATATTTCGAACATTAGAATTCTCTCGCTCTTTCTCAGCAAATGTCAATTACATCAATAGATAAAAACTTTAAGAGAGCAACCCAACAGACGAAAATTAATATTTCCTGAAAATTTTAATATTTAGTCTAATGATAGTCGATAGTAGAACTATGTCTTAGTGAATATATGTTCCCTTTATCTTCTCCTATGTTTGTAACATCATTGAAGTAACGCTATTAATTCATAAATATGAAACTAAAAAGGCTACGAACATGGCAGAAGACGAATTGATGTTCCTCTTGAAGGGATCTAATTTATAAACCTATGACAAGGATTGTAGGATACTTTCTTGTCCGTGACGTACTCTCTTGCTTTGATTCCAACTCGCCGCCAACGACGTCATGCAGCGGAGGTGCCAACGGAGAGCCTACGGGATCACTCTTGAAAAGACCAGCACTAGAAAATCGCGGATTGAGGTGTTGCCAAAATATTCGGGATGCTAGATAGGAAACTTAATCGTGTCAGAACGGTGGTTCTTAGGTCTCAATTCGAATGAAAGGAATGGTCAGTATTTTTATTTATCAGATAATTTATAGCAGTAGGTAATGAATGTGGATTCCTATGTAGGTTTTCTGTTAGTAAATATCGTTCTCATTTAGGTAACAAATTTCATTAAGCCCAAATATAAATAGCTTGACTAATCCTAAATACTAATTATGATGGCAAAATTCTAACATTTGAGGATTATGTCACGTAAATTGTTTTATAAGCCTCCTTTCAGTAAAAATTCAACCATCTCACATTTCTTAAAACACTTGGATTTGATTTGATGCTATCTTTAAGGTGCTTTTCGAAATTCTATTCATTGCAATAATAGCCTTTTAATTAATCTTCCGAAAAGAAATCTAGAGAAATCACAACTTCACGATAAAATTGAGTAAAGGCATTTTGCACTTTTCCGTACCTATGATGATGTGAATATACTCCTTACATTGTTGTGGTCGTGCAAATTATACCTATTTATACCAACTTTTTTGTAAAAATTTGGTGCAACGTTGAGGTAAATATCAACATGCATAAACTCCAACAGGGTAAACTTTTAATAAGCCACAGGATCAGATACAACTATGGTTTCATAGCCTGAAGGCGTGAATCTTTTAATCCTATAATTTAGAATAAGTTTACCCTAACGGAGTTTTTTTAAGCTATATTATATTAAATCTTCAAATTCACCTCGATCAAGGGTTACGGATGGAACAAAATGTACTTCACTATGCACTTCAAAATAACTTTTACATTTTTGTTCCTCTATCCCAGTCAATCGGAATCCTATCTAAACTGCAAACAATAAAATTTTCCAAAACCAATCCTCAACAAGCAACTTTGTATATATCCACAGGCATAGAAGTCGCGAGGGTAAAGGAAGCAAGAAAAGGCCGAAAGACCTACAGCCCGACTCCGTTTCCCGGGGCAAGTCCAGCTCCGAAGAAAGGCCTCGAATGGGTAGTGTCACGGACATAAGGACGGTACGCCTGGGGGGAGACAGAAACGAAGATGGGGCGGGGAGCAGGAGGACAACGGACGACGAGGATTCTGCAGATGCAGAGCGAGGGGTTATCACCGCCAGCCTGAGGATACCCGTTCCAGCCCATGTGGCGCTGGAGGACATCCCCTTCATCGAAGACGGGGTTTCCGAAGTAGGCAGAGCGCCGCCTCCGAGGCCTTCCACTTCTCTGCCCCCTTCCCCAGTTGCATCCTCGGCCTCCCTCACCCTCCTAGCCGATCGACAGCCCCTGGTGCCACCTCCGTCACCTACGCTCCTCTCCGTTCCTTCGATGCCGCCCCCGACACCCCCATCTTCGGAGGGCCGTTCTCCCGCACCGGATAGAGAAGCCGCCCAGATCTCTGCATCGACTGCCGAAATCTCTTCTCTAGAGGTAAAGACCTCATAAATCTCTCTAACGTCGTTACAGTAGTTAGTTCCAACGCGTAAGATATCTATATTCCATATTATAAACCGCTGGTATTAAGTTGATTTGATTCCCCAAACAATTCAGCAAATAATTTCACCAGGAAAACGGTGAACACCCCCTTGCCTACTAAGTCTCCCGACTGGCATGTTAGAATGTTCAGGCCGGATAGCTCAATAGGACAGAGCAACGAACCGGCCATTGAGAGATTAGGGATCGAGTAATAAGCCTTTTTCCATGCTTGTTCCTCTTTGAGAATCATCTTTCTCTAATGCGATGGAACTAAAATATTTGAGATGATAAAAATATACAAAGTTAAACCTAACTGAAATCAGAGTCCAGTGTATTTATTTCCAAAAGCCTGCATGCACCTTACAATAAAAATTCACCTTCACTCTAAATGGCAATTTAACACAATACATGAGAGTGTTAAAATTAATGAATATCATCACGCTGCATTGGAAAATACACTCACATCTATAGGATTGTATTTATCTCAAGACTATTTACACAAGTGCTAACTGCTCGAAGATGTAAACAAGTTGTCCAAACCACTCATGTAGGGATTATGTAGGGATGTAAGAAGTAGCCTCGACCCCCTCACAGTTAGGCTTGAAACTATTAAAATGTATCATCTTTTAACAGAGAGAAGCACTAAGTGAGAGGAAGCTCTCTGCAGAGGAGGCCATGGCTGAGGTCACAAGAAGGGGAGCAATCCGTTCCATGACCACTCTAGACATGTCGAGGCGGCAGCGATCATCTTCAAGGGCGGAAGCAGCAGAGGCAGATAAGCGATACGCGAGGCGGAGGTACACCGACGGGAGGCATGCAGCCGCAGCCCTACCTGAGGTGTCTTCCCCTAAAGGCCCCGTTTGGAAACGCCGGGAAATTATAGCCAGCGAACCCAGGAGAAAAGCGGCGCAGTGACAGTCAGAGCAAGAGTCGAAACAATTTTTTCCAGGAACTCTGAATTTTGTACATTTAGCAGGAATGTATCAGCCGAAAGAGCGATAATAGTCAGACCCCGAGTTATATCGAAGTCTAACCCAACAACAACAAAATCGATAGGTTAAATAATTGCGTGTCAAGAATCCAACGTCAACCATGCGATGTATCCTAAGCAGCACTTCTAAGGAAGAATGGATTGACCAAAAGTGATCATTAACCAGCCGTGGTCGAAACATTTTGAGTTCTGAGATGGACATAAAATTCGTCGTGTTTCGAACAACGGTGATTCGAATGAAAATGAAATTTTTGCGTTACTTTGTGAAGCCTACAAGAACACTGGACACTTTCAACCAATCTTGTGCCTACATCAATCTGAGCCACTTTTCAAGCTTAGTCATCGAAACAGCAAATGAAGTGAGAGAGCTTTGGAATAAAAATGTAGATTTTCTTAAAGCTGAATCCTGTTAATAATTAAATTTATTTGACGTCCCTACAGAGCCAGATTGCCTCCATTAGCCACTAACACGAGAGTATACATATATTTTCATTTTTATAAATTGCTAACTTACGGCTCATCAAAACCGTTTTGAAGTGTTCATTAGTTTATTGTGATGATGATATATCGATACGATGGAGTGTCTAATGAAAGTGGAAGAAAATGATTGTTCAACACCAAACCTCAACATGTTCACAATTTTAGTTATCCTTGCTAATTTGTGGCATGATTCTGTTAACGCCCTGTCTGATAAAAGTTCAGTGAAACCAAATGATGCCCATTGACACTTCAAAGAATTCCAGTGTGCTAAAGAGAAGTGAGGGCAAATAATCGTCTGATGTTAAACAGATGTAATTCATATGTGCATTTAAATTTCACAATTAATATGAGCTAATTTTTTAATTTCAAAGTTGTATCCTTTGCCAAAATATAAATTTTTCAAAGAAAACGTTTGGGCATGGTCAGTGATTTTGGAACAACTCCCTTTTCCCTGAATGTAAAGATATTTTTCCTACCATTCAGTTTATTTGAGAGTTTAGTTTAGAGCTAACACACAGTTTTTGGGATGATTTAGTTCCACTAACAGTATATAATACTGTAGCACAGGAGAAATTACATAATTTTACTTTTCTGGAATTGAATCTATTACCCTACAGTATCATCAAATTTCCATTTTCATAAAATAATCCATACTCCATACATACTAACATACAAGAAAAAATTTTAAAATGAATTTATAAAATAATAAAATTACTGATAATTAACATAACTATTAAAATGCTGCAGTTAAAGTTGAAAGGAGGAGGAATGGCAATTCCCTGATAAGTCTAACATCAGGAAATGTGGGGTTCCCAAGCATTGCAGACCCCATCTATTTTCCATCTGCATTCAGGGGTGGACGGAGTACGAGACTAACCAATTATGATAATAATGATTTATTATGCTCTTGGGAGATTCCCGTAGAGCAATACAAAAATGTTCTGAGAACAAAAAATGTTTTAAAAAATCACGACAGAAATATATGGAAGATCAAAAGTATGCACTGAGATTGACAAAATATGTGGAAATACAAAATAAGGAAAGAACACAACAAAGGTAAACAGAAATGTTTGGAACTTTAATTTAGAAATTAATTTAAAATAATGAATACAAGGTAGTGAAACATCAAAAGAACATTGAAATTCTAAATTTCTAGAGGATGTAGGTTGGTTTACTGTAAATGTATAAATCCTATGTACCTATAATGGGTTAAGATTATTCTGAATGTTTCAAGTAATCTCTGGATATGATTGTATCCACTTCATTGGTGAATTTTACAGTAGTTTCATTGGTGTTGAGAAGTAGAGCGAGAGATATTAAGTCTTGTAGTTCTAATCTAAATACGCTCGCAGCTCTACCACTTAATCAAATATATCTACTTCTTAGCTGTCTGTCAATACAGTCACCACACCTAAGGTTGTTTGGATTTTCAATCCCTCCACCATTAACATATAACAATCGCACAAAAAAAAGTACACCACAAAAAAGTTGTGGAAAGGATTTGAGTTGACTAAAGTGCTAAGGAGCAAGATGGGCAATGAGTTAAGGGTGCCTTTGATTTTCACACTTAACCAGATTGATATAAGTAGAATATCCATCTAAATATAAAACAAGGACCCTATGAATGAAAATATATTCAATAAAGAATGACAAATATATATGATGGTGTTAATACTTACACCATTGATAATAAATATTCATAATTCAGTGGCTGTCATACTATATACCACGGACACAAACAAGGCTGAAAAAAAAAGTTAATCCAAAGTTAATTTTTCTTAAACCATGAGCCAAAAGAAAGAAATTTCATTCGTTCAGATTTATATATTAATTTATTCCTTGTATTCACCATTTAAAATCAATAATGTACATAGAATTAAAAATATCATAGTTACATCTAAAATGGGCATAAATATATCTAGACGTATAAGATATGTAGAACAAAAATTAAAAAGAACAAGCCCGAGGTAAATCGCACCAACATGAAAACCATGTTTGCAGCTCTGATCTTATAAATGTTGAGAAATAAAACATAAATCATCGTCCGAACAAAACATACAAATATCCTTAGAAATATAAGAATAAGAAGCTCCAGATATTACAACTTGAAAGCAAAGGAAATGATTCGTTTCGCTGGCAATGAAAATGCACTCTAATAATTCCATCTAGGAGAATACATTAATTTAACATGTAAAGTACTAAGTGAAATTTTCAAAATTAAAGACCAAATTCTACCTTATTGTGTAAAAAAAAATGATGAACATCTTTTCCAACCAGTGCAACATATACATAATTTAATCTTCATAAATCAACATATTTTCTATTTGGAGAGAACGAGCAACCCAAATTTCAGAGTAACATTGCTAAATATTGATGAAAACGAGGTGATGTATGGAGTTATTTTTATGATGTAATTCCGCGAATGTAGACAGTAACAGAGAGTACCTATGATGGCAGTCTTGATATCAATCATTAATTGGGATAATCTAAGGAAATTCTTTCTTCTCCCGGACTACTCTCCATATTTCACAGGTTTGCAATGGTTTTCGTCAATCTGAATTGATGGTGATAGAAACCAATTACTCGAACACATAATTACGCGCTTAATTGTGAATTTCTAACATTAACCTCAGCCATGAAAACCGTTAATACCGTTTAAAGTAGACTTTGGTATAACAATTTATGAGATAAAAACTTGATTTTTAAAAAATTTTACTGAAAAATCGATTTATTTTTCGTAGTAATTTAACGTATAAGTCAATGTAGTATATAATTCAAATATAACGAATAATTTACTTATTTACTAAATTTGTTTTCAGAGTACAGCCCGCCAGGTGGAGAAATATCTCTCGTGTGGCCAACTCATTGGCTCATATTTTTGACCGCTGGTTTAAACTTTGCTCGAGTCCAATTAGCATGAGGTATCGTAACGATTTTCCATTGTATGAGAATTTAGTTTGGATAAACAGTTTCGTAACCTTAGAGATTTACTATTAAACTTTGTAAATAAGTTTTCAGAGGAAGTATACCAATATTAAAAAATCAAGATATTCCAATCATAGACATAACCATTCCCGAGTGTTTGAAAGATATGGTATTGTAAAAGCCTTCAAGCTTAGGATATTGGTTTAAACGTAGATCAAAGTCCTTCACAAACTAATGTGTACATAATTTCTACATTCTTTTCTTTATTTTAAAGAATTTAATGACTTTGGCCTTCATCACCATAACGTTCATGCTACTTTTTATATAATTTTTAGGACAGCAGATTAAAATACTCTTTAATAGTTATTTATGTGTATAATTTGTTATGTAAGATTTATAACTAGTTTATATTGTCATAAGTTATGTTATCCACCCTAGTTAACCATTATGTTTTCTTAATTATCTCAAATGTTTATGCTGATAAGCATTGAGAATAGAGAATGGCCTCACCTTATTCAAGTTCTCTCAACCCATTTCAAGCTCTATAAAATATACAGAATGAATTAATATATAATAATACATATCAGATCTTTGTTAGCACTGAATAAGATACACACTTCTACCTGTAGAGCAATGAGCTATTTGATTTTAACGTAACACCTATAAAACTTAACCTGTAAACTTTGGAATGGAGTTAATATGCTTAAGAGGTCATGTGTAATATGTAATGACAGTAAATAATTACTGATAATATCTTGAAAATATCGTAATCACGATTAGTTAAACTATCAATGATTAGGATTGCCACCACTCAAGTTTTAGTGCAAAGACTCCAGTTTCCTTGGTTCTTCTCCGATTTTTCACCTATCTCGACATTTTTAGATAAATACTTCTCATAGCAAGTTTTCTTTTAAATTCTTATAAATTGATTTGTGATCATATGCATGCCACATTTTATATCGTATGACAGGGGTTACCAGTAAGGTGTTGATTGTGTACATAAGGTTGTCCTGAGATTGAGGGAATTAAGAGACAGAGCATCAATTCACAATATCCACTGTTTTCAAATACCTAGAAAAAAGTAGTACCTATACCTTACAATTCAAATACAAAAACAATCTGTCCTGTTCATTCTCCATTAAACTGTACTTATCCTTAATTCTTATCATAAGATTCATCCTAATCACTCATTCATAATTCACTCATCATATCATGATTCATTCTAATCATACAAAAAACAAAATTAAATATTAAATTAATATTAAAGACTACTTTTTTTTATCGTCTCCACCTCTAGACAATAGTCACTATGGGCCAATATAAGCAGACCCAAGGAGAATGGGTAGATTCGAAAAAGCACTAATTAACAACAAATAAGAATGTTCACAACTGTTGCATAGATAATTTTCCAATATCCTTGAGGGAAAGGGTAACTAAATTTATGAAAAGAAAGAGAAACAAACAGAAAAAATCCCAAACCATTTGAGCAGAAATAAATTTGACTCACAGTATCAGCATTGCGCTAATGTCTGCTTCAGCAGTTGACATAGCAACACAGTCTTGTTTTTTGCTAGTCCAGGCCACTGCACCCTGAGCAAACTTTATTACATAACCAAAAATGAGACTGTCTTTTTTTGTCACAAGCCCAGTCCCAGTCTACATACCCTTCTAATAACTTTCCACACTTTCTGTACACAATACCATAATTAATAGTTCCCTTTAGATAACGCAGAACCCTTTTTGTTTACTCCCAATGTTCCATGGTGTAACAATTGTTATATCTACTAAGTTTGCCACTGTGAATGCAATGTCAGGTCTAGTACAAAGCATTGCATACATTTAACTTCCAACTAACATCTGATATGGCACATAGGGAAGTTTATCAAGATCACTCATATGAATTTTATTTAAATTAACTTCTATAGGTGTTTAAAAAGGATCGTAATCAGACATTTAAAAACTGTTTAACATACCCTTTACATATTCATATTGATCAATAGATAATTCACCATTGTTTCTTTTGATTCTCATGCCCAGAACATTTTTTGCTTTACCAAGATCTTTTATCTCAAAATGATTTTTCAGTTCAGTTGACAAGTTAGTTGCAACATTACTTTGACTAAAAATTAAAAAATCATCCATATAAACAGCAAGGATACATAGAGAATCATCATCACCCATTACAAAACACATGGTTCAATCAAAAAATTATTAAATCCCAGATCAGTTAACACACTTTTACATTTATCATAACATGACTTTGAGGCTTGTTTCAGCATAGATTACTTGTTTCCATAGATTGCCTTTTTAAGACACAATTTGTTTTCAGCCCCTAATTTCACAAAACCCTCTGGTTGCTTCATATAAACAGTTTCATTTAGTTCACCATTTAAAAAGGCAGCTGTCATGTCGAAATGGTAAATCTTTAATTCAAGCTCTACTGCTAATGCAATCTAAATCCTAATAGCTCACCACAGGAGAAAATGCCTCATTGTAATCTTCCTCATACTTCTGGCTACAACCCTTAGCAACTAATCTAGCCCGATATCTCACAATTTCCCCATGTTCATCTTTCTTCTCTCTGAACACCCATTTGCAATTTACAGCAGATTTCCCCTGAGGAAGGTCAACCAATTCAAAAACTTCTTTCTGAATCAGCGATTTCCACTCAGCTTCCATGGCCTCTGATCACTTACTTCTATTTATAGAGAGCATCTCTCTAACAGTTTGAGGATCCATGCAGCTATTAACTGGGTCACTCGATTCTCCACCCATGGTTGTTAGATAAAGAACAAGCCCTGGATACTGTGTGGATTTGGAAACTCTTTGAGAATGACGCCATTCACCATCATCCCTGATTCCTAACGTTTCTGACATACCCTCACTAAACCCTCTGCCACCATTTGCTGTTTGCGACTCACCTTGACCCTCACTGGAGGCGCTAAGGAGTTAGCATCAAACCCTGATAAGGCATTACGTTAGCTGTGATGAACTAACCTCATTAAAATTTACACCTCGATACTCCACCATTGAGCTACTAATGGGCATTACTATGGCATTACCAGATAATCGATTCTCTGTTTCCTTAGAGAGCCTGAAAGTATATTTTTTTTAATGCTACATTTCAAGCTTTGGTTAATTTGTATGCCTTATCAGGGTCTACCAAAAGATAACCCTTAGACTCCTTGCAATAGCCTACAAAGTAATGCCTTTATGATGTTGGATCAAATTTCCTTCTAAATTGTTTTGGAACATAATCATATACTGCACATCCAAAACCCTCAGATGACTCAAGTCAACCCGCTTTCCGGACCATTTCTCTTCTGGTAAAGCATTAATTAAAGCTTTAGTGGGAGATCTATTTTTTGAGTAAACTGACGTACTACATGCCTCTACCCAGAGACCCTTAGGCAAGTTAGCACCTTGAAGTATACAATGAGCCTTTTCAACTATTGTCCTGTTAGCCTGCTCTGCCAGACCATTTTGTTCAGGTGAAAATGGGATTGTGGTTTCATGGCTGACTCCCCAGTTTCTTAATTCAATTTGCATTGCATGATTCACATATTCAGAGCCTTTATCAGAGCGCAAACAATTTAATTTTTCATTTGCCTCATTTTCAACCCTCATTTTAAAAATCTTACAGGCTTGGCATACAGAATCTTTACTCTTTCAAAACATATGAGAGTTTTTCTTGTAAAGCCATCGATAAATGTTAAGAAATAACTATTGCCGTGAATTGAGGGGGGGGGGCCCATTGGTTCACACATAATTAATTCTAATAGAAATGAAGAAAACGACACCTGAAACTGTGAATTATAATTCCAACACTTTAGTTGTCTTTTCAAGGCGAGGACTACTGACAGGAAAAGGCTTCCTACACTTTTTACCCTCTACACAGGCAACACATGGTTGAAATTGATTGTTACCACCTAATTTCATACCATCAGCTAAATGATCCAAGCAAGACATATTTTTGTGCCCTAAATGGCCTAGCCTTTTATGCCACAACATAAGGGGGTTTTCATTTGGCATTGACATAGCAAAACATTTATCAACAGTTTCATTTCCAGTAAACTCCCTCACTTAATTTACATCCAAGGTGTACACACCACCTTCAACAGACCCAAGGGCAATCAAATTCCCCCTTACTAGATGATGGAAAAGAACTCCTGTTACTATTATGCTCGGTGACAAATGCAACAGCTGACGCCTTCGTGTCAGTGGACATCCAGTAGCCCTCTTGGAGCAGCTTCTGCTTCACGGTCTCCATCTTGAGCTAGTCCATCACAGTGTTTTCCACAGCCATGCGGAATGGCCGGTAGTCCTCCGTCAGTCCTCTCAGCATAAGAACTGCTAACAGCTCGTCATCGATCTACTTTCCCATGCTCTAAAGCTTAGTGTCTATCTCTGTGAACTTCTGAACATACTCCTCCATATCACTAAAATTGGCCAACTTAACGTCAAATAACTGGTCAATAAGTGCTATGTGGCGGTTCATAGAGATAATCTTAGCATTTAAGCATTATATTAATCATAAACAATTTATAATTCGAAAATCTCTGGTAAATCTCAAAATAAAACCTAATATTCTTAAGGCCTCAGATTTAATCATGAAATAATGCGTATTCAATGAAAAATTAATTCATGAACCCCAGGTGAGCACTTACGTTACAAATATTTACGTGAGATATGAGATTAATGTGATGAAAATAAATATTTTTAGTCATTACAAATATGAGTGATTGCTTGAACAGAAATTATAAGATAAATCATCATGAGTGTTCTACCTTTTGGTAGGTTCATGCACAATCAAAAATCCCTATTAAATGCCATCTTCTTTTCCTTGTTAACCCCACCACTTATGTCATCCTATATCTTTTGTCTCTATCTTCCCCTCTGTTTTTTCCCCTGAATCCTACCCTCAATTACAACCTTTACCAATCCCTCTCCCCTCAATATTTGGACCAACCACTTCTTCTGACAATGCTTAATCTCGTCAATTAAAGCCCTCTCCTCCCCAACCATCTCTAACACCTCCGTGTTTGTTTTCCTACCAACCCAACTAACTTTTTCCATTCTATGCCATACCCACATCTCAAAGGCCACCAAACGTTTAACTTCTTCATTTCTTAAAGTCGACGTTTCGCACCCATTGAGCAACACACTCCAGACCAGGGATTTCACCTATCTTTTCCTGATTCCTTTGTCAAGACCTTATGTCATCAGTTCCCTTTGCTTCATTAAGGCTTCGTTGGCCAAGGCCTTTCATGAACCTCATCTTTATATCTTCCATCCCAAGAGAGAGTACTTCCTAAGAAAGAAAATGTATCCACCCACTCTAATTTTTCCCCACCCACTTTAATAGTTAAATTAGCTTTCTTTCCCTTAGTAAACCTCAAAACTTTAGTTTTACTTATGTTAATTATACAATGAATATAAAATCATGAAATAAATATATAATAAAAATTATAGATACAAAATCATGAAATTGTACAAAGGATCAGTCGAAATACTTATAATTTTATAGGTTTAATTTGGTTAATGCTTGTGTTAAATATGTCAATTAAAATATTAATTGGAATATCATTGAAATTAAAATGAGAGTTATTTATTAAAAAAATCATTCTAAATAATGATTACCATTTTTTTTTGTGGACTTGTACAAGTGTTGTAATAAGTTATTCTTCAGAATGAAATTCCACCAGATCTCCTTGGACATTATTCATTTCAAGTAATATTCGTTTATTAATGTATCTTTAAATCCTCTTCTGCTTCAATAAAGGAATTTTTATTTAAAAAACACTCTATTGCATAATAATAAATATTAGCAATAACAACTGATCAATGTACAAACATGGAAACACAATTTTAATGGAGGAAAGGCCAGAAAACCTGACTTCAAACAGACCTGGATTAACTCAAGACATTATCCAAACTTATTTTGAGCAAACCAATCACTGTTGCAAAACAACTTTTCCTAACTCTTCTTTCCCAACACACTTTCTAAACCCTCTGTGAACATTCACAAATTCAATCGACACGTAAAAGAATGATGGGCACATATATAAAACTATCACAAACACTAGATGAACATCCCAAGGAAAAACGGACTTGGAAAAAGTCTGACTGGGCCAGTAATCGAACCAGGGATCTTCCTCTATCTGGGAGGCTGCCTTAACCACTAGGCTACCGAGACAGAACATTTCGACAAGCTGTTGGGTTATCCTTCACACCACTTTGTGTTGCCGGTGCCTCAATGAGGTCTTGGCTGTGGATGATGCCGCATAGTCGGATGAAACCACACTTGCCCTTGCACACAAAGTTCCCAAAACGGCTTGTTGAAATGTTCTGTCTCGGTAGCCTAGTGGTTAAGGCAGCCTCCCGGATAGAGGAAGATCCCGGGTTCGATTTCCGACCCAGTCAGACTTTTTCCAAGTCCGTCTTTCCTTGGGATTTTTCCTGGTTGCACGCCCTTATGTGCAATTTACCCCTTCCTTTACTAGATGAACACTTTGATCTTACACATATATATTTAGGTGTTCTTGAGGAAATGGGCGGCTTCAACCCTTCATGATTTATACTGTTGGAAATTATTTTCTACTCCAGAAACGTCACCAGTGGTCAATTAAAAATACAGGAAAATTTAGTTTTATTTCTTCATTTCTTCAATGGCTTTCCACAAGGTAACACCTGAACATTTAGATGTCGTAACTACTTTAGCCATGTTACTGTATGCAGCAAGTATATGAAAATACAGTGGAAGTAGAAAAACTACAAATATGGCACTTTATTAATGTTTTATGTTGTTTGTGGTTTTACTTTGCCCAAGTCAGTCCCATGCAAATAACTGTCTTAATGTAATCAAGTTCGAACCCATGACTCCATAATACTTTTCCTTAGGAATGCTCGTAAAGTTCGTTTTTGTACCTTGCAGGCTTTGTTACATTTACAGAATTGGAATTAATGGTCCTACGAAGTCAAGAAAAGTACCAAACGAAGGTAAATTAAATAAAGAATCTTATTTTTGTCATAAAATACACATATTGAATCAAAATTACGAGAATTATGACAAAATAAACAAAATTTTGACATAGTAAACAACCAGTACCCTTGACGACCAAGGTGATTGTTGAATCCGATACATTCATTTTCCCACAAGAATACATGGGGATTTTGAGTCCATACTAAAGTAATGATAGGAACTAATGTCAGAATTTATGAAGAGGTTGAAACTATTGAGATATCAGCGAATGTAAACTATGATATTTAAAGAGTAGGATAAAAATTACTGCCATTTTGGAGTTTTTCTTTATCGATATACAAAAGGACATTTATACGCTCTACGCTCGTTCGTGGTGACGACGAAGAAATATTACATTGAGTAAGGGAATGTTTTTGAGAGAGAATTTTATCGCAAACTTGATTATATATCAGAGATTTTAAAGCGGTGTGTTTGTGTGATTCTCACAAACTTCATAATGTTCAAAGGAATCGAATTCGTAATTTTTCGGAATTTCAGAAAAACTAGAAATATGGTACTTTAGTAATTTGAACTTTAATAATTTAGCTTATTGCTTTAAAACAAAAATCAAATTTTACAAAAAAGGCTTAAGAAAGCATTAGGTTGCCTCAAAAGGTGTGGAGGAACCATCATACAAGAAGAGCACTCATGGGTTTCAATAAAAAAGGTTAGTTAACTGACAGCACATAATTTGCAATAAGACATATTAAAATACAAAAAGATGAAGTGAACCTAAAAGAAACATGTATAATAAAAAAGAAACTAGTGGAACTTAAGAAAGACTTGGAATTTCCTACTTTAAAAAAAAAAACAAAACTTAGTAGCCAAGTCTAAAAAAATTGTTTGTGGAAGTCATCCCCATGACTAATGTCAGAATTTATGAAGAGGAGGCAATTTACTGAAATTTCAGCGAATATAACGATGATATTTAAATAGCAGGAACAAAATTACAGCCATTTTGTAGTTTTTCTTTATCAAACCGTTTTACCAAATGGCATTTAAACGTTCGTTTGTGGTGATCAAGATGACGAAGAAATGTTACTTCCAGGAATGGAATCGAATTCATAATTTTTCGGAATTTCTCTAATATTCTTAGCTTAAAATTCTATACTGATTAAAAAAATTAGGGTATCGATAAGTTATATACCGAGTCATAATTAGTATTATATACAGACAGGGGAGTTTACTAGTAGTAAAATATAAAACAAGGTAATTAGAAATTATAAGAAGTTAGGAAAATAGTTTAGCTTTACCCAAGTCAATCCCACACGAATGACTGTCCTAATTTCATAGGTCAGATTCGTTTACTTCTTCGGCATGTTTTGTTCTCTCGTGCTTCTTCCACTCGAATTTGTACTTTGAGCGGAAGTTGCAGAAGCGACACTTGAACCTCGCAACCTCTGAATGGATGATCTTTCGATGCTTCACCATCCCTGACCTATTCTGGAACTTCATCCCACAGAGGTCACATCTGTGACGCTTTTTCCCTGAGTGTGCTACGATGTGGTTACGCATTAATTGGGCTGTTGCAAAACCCTTGCCGCAAGTCGAGCACACAAAGGGCTTCGTGTGAATGTGAATGTGACGCACAAGTAACTCCTTCTTATTAAACAATTTCGAACAATGCTCACACTTCCAAGACCTGCAATAGCAGAGAAATAAAGACTTCAATTGATTAGGTAAAAGTAAAGACCTCATTTGAGAGGTTAGGGAACTGTTTAGTGAAAAAACAGTTTTTAATTATTTACATGAAATATATGGGAGATATTGACTTGAAAATAATAATAATAATAGTAAAAGGACTTCATTGAGACTTGGAAGTCTCTTCTTAAATTTAACCATTCATCATTTGAGAAATGCATGGATATAGCTTGTAAAAGTACAAAAACCTAAGCTAAGAGCTTAGGAAAAATTTGCAGGAAAACACTCACTAGAAGAGGAGAGTGAAAAACTTGCAAAGCCTAAAGATAGATAGCTAAAATTGATAATAAAGGAGGTTAAAAGAGTTATAAAAGACAAGCTGAAAAATCGATAGAGGTATACAAAAAAAATGAACAAGTATTGACGTATTTACAAAAAAATCAGTATCTCACAAATAGAAACTAATTACGAGATGAGTTTCAAATGTAATGACAGGAAATGTATCAATAGTAAAAAGTAAAAATTAGTGCAGAGTTGTGCTATAAAATTATTAGTTTAACATTTTTGGTAGCTCAAAAATGTATTTTGTAGCAACAAAAAATTATACTACAATTTTTATTTCATGTGCATTCAAACTCAATTCAATAGTATAGAAATAAAGATAGATAGATGGACCCTATATTGGCGAGGTTAGGCCCAGGTGCACCTCTCTTCCACCTAATCTCATATGCCGTTATAATGTTTACAAAATAAAATGAATTACGAACAAAATGAAAGAATAGGGTGTGGGAAAAATCTTTGCAACTGAAGGTTGTCTAAGAAAAAACCCACATAGCGGGAAAACACCCACAAAGAAGGGGGTGAAATAAGCCAGCAAAAAAACATAGGACATAAAAATACTGAGCATTTAAATGTATACCCTATAATTTATTGACTGGGGTTGTTAATCATACGAAGTATTTATTTTCATTCGATCAGTTAACCACGGAAGATATTGCTGTGCCATCATATCACTGAGTTACAAATTAGTTTACGATTCCTTCCATGGAAGTCATTGAAAGTAATAAACGTGGATCAAAGGTGCTACATCGGGTTCAAGTACACGAAACGGATCACTCACGGAATCAAGATACAGTGGAGGTGTGTAAAAAGGGTCAGTGATCACTCCCGTGGCAGCATAAGACTCACAGGGAGAGAATCTACCATTGCCTATAGCAGTGGCGGCGGGTCCATTGGGTTCACCGAACCCCCTAAGAAAACTACTGCACTATTTTTCTCTATACCATTGTTCTTACCATAACCCAAATATCCTTGACACCAATTACTGGGCCTAACTTTTCCTTCGTTGAGTCACTGTTCCTGCCGCTTTTGGTTCCAACAAGCTAAACTTCGCGCGAGGTTCATTTCTCGAAGTGAACCGCTTTAGAAAACGCATTATAGGGAGAGAGCAGTAAGGGGAAAGAGGGGCATACGGCTTTTAAACATGGGCCAATCACTGGCTAACGATGCAGTGACAGCCAGCGAGAATGGCTTCATAGGATTTTCGGAATTTTTTTTAGGCACTACCCGGCAAATTTGAGAGTTGAGATTCGAGAAATCACTGGAAGCTGTGCATATCCATTGAAAACTACAAACACACCCTCGAAGATTATTCTTGGTTCAACACTAGCCCAGGACAAATATTCTCCTATTTAAATTTTTTTTATATGCCTTCCTGATAACATGGAAACTTAAAACCCGGCATGTGAATATAGATCATAAATACATTACATATACACTGTTTAACGCTTCCCTGATGATCCTTGGTTCGATCACAGACCACCATTTACTCTATGCATTGCAAAAGGGTATAGTGGAATCTTATTTTAGGATCATCCCGGTATGATATCGACATAAAACTTTAGATTAAAAGCTATGTAACGGCTACTCATAATACGGTACAATATTGTGAATTTTCAGAGTTCGTTCGTATCCAGTCTACATATTCAGTTATGTTGTTGTGGTTGCTTGCGGCATATTCAGTACACAAACCTATTACGTTACGTGTTTGTGAACAGTATTTCTCACTCTACACAATGACTAGTGTCCAATATTTGAAAGATATTAATTTTTCATCTCTTTCTGTTGAAGAAAAATGTGCAATAAAAGAAGTAGGGAGGCCTATTTCTTTGCTGAACCTATCTCAGAGTCAGAGTAACAGATACTGGCGAGTGTTTAAGCCACAAATATATGAGAGAAACAGTTGGATTTATGGCTGTGATTCTTCCAATAGGCTATACTGTTTCCCTTGTTTCCTCTTTGCGAAAGACAAGGACGTGACCTGGACTAAAATAGATGTGTTCGATTTTAAGCATTTATCTCAAAAAATTACAAAGCATGAGGAATCTATTGGATGCAAGAATGCCAGTTTAGATCTTTCAGTTTTGGGTAAAACCGTGTTCAGAAATACTTCAATCTTGAATAAAACTATATAAGGTAATTGATTTATTTTCTTATGATTATATTTGATTTTTCAACAAATAAATGCAACTTAGCCAAAGGGTATTTTGGTCTTTAAAAATAGATACGAAGAAATATGAAGCAAGAATTAAAAAAAGCTCAATTTTTGTGAATGTGGGGATTTTGTGCAACAAAGTCATTCATTGATTCAACCTGAAATATTTATTTTCATATTTCTATTGCTTTTATCCATGGTTGTTGCGAATTATCCTGTGTCCATGTAGGCTGAGGAAATAATCCAGTATGAGCCACAATATTCAACCATATTCACAGTCGCTTAAAAAAATACGGCATTTGAAGTGAACCCCGTTCTTTTAGTCACGCGCCGCCACTGGTCTACAGCAATTATTAAAATATATCGTTTGTTTATTGTGATCTTCCCAGTTCGCCTCTGACCGTCACAGCGTGCGGATGTGCTACACCTTTCTCTTTTCAGAGCTCGATCTCATATGATTAACAATTCCAGCACATGAATTATTCAAAAATTTATTCTATTTAACCGCAAATTAAGTGTACATCTATTTTATAAAAAGCTTGGGGGATATTTGGATTATACCCTTTAGTACTGTAATTATTCAAAAATAATGGGCCATCGACTTTAATGCCCTAGACAAAATTCGGACAAAAGTCGGAAATAAGAAAATCATTGGCCTGCAAATACAGGATGTCCGAGTTTAACATATAGCAATACAAAATTCAATAATGGTTTGGCAGTTTTTTTCTACAAGTATGGTAACTCTAAGTGCTCTTGTTCACAGCTAATACACCTTGATATGTGCACAGCTAGTTTGCATGACAGACATATAATCTGTATTCCCTTCTGTCCAACTGTTTGGCGTAACAACTGAAACAGCTACAATCATACAATGGCACGGTTCTGTAAATCACAAACTAGTGTCTGGTATAGTTGATTCTTGATAAACTCCAACAGAAAAAATTGAATGGCATCATATCTAAATATATAAATATAAACGCAGATTTTTGTTTTTTTAAACATAAATACAGGGTAGGATCAAAAAGTAGTAGGAGTGAATTTCTGTAGTGCGAACGAAGCGGTGGAGGGTGGTCGGACCACCTGGGCATGGTAATCGGGAGCGTTCTGAAAAGACCGATATTTTTTCTAGTCACCTGTGGGCAAGCGGAGAGTAAGCAAGTCAATTTCCATGAACCTCTGTTAAGAAGTGTCGTCGCGATCCAAGATGGAGAGAGCAGCGCTACACAATTAAATTCTGCGTCAAACTTGGGAAAACCGGGACGGAGACCCTCGGAATGATTAAGGACGTCTACGGGGATGCTGTCATGAGCCACTAAACAGTGTTCGAGTGGCATAAGCTGTTCCGGGAGGGGCGGGAGCTCGTCGAAGATGACCAGCGCGCCGGTCGCCCAACAACTGAAAGGAAAGTGAAGGCGCTCCTGGACTCTGATGCACAAACATTCGTCTGATTGTTGATGAGTTAGGGATTTCGTACAGTAGCATCCAAATACTTATCACTGAAGATTTGGCCATGCGAAAGGTGTGCATCAAGTTTGTGCCAAGAGTCCTGAGTGATGAACAAAAAGTGAATCGTGTGCAAATTCCCAAGGAAATTCTGAACGTTGCCCCACCCCCCCTAAAGTCCAGATCTGACACCACCGGACTTCTTCCTCTTCTCTCAGCTCAAGCGGGACCTCAAGAAACCAATACAGTAGTAGTAGTAGTATTGTTAAAAGTGCTTTGACAGCTTAGGTCATTTCGCACATTGGCTCCCAATGGGATTCGAACCCGGGACCGCTTTCGCCCAAGGCAAACCAATACAGCTGAATACAACCAATAGAAGATGTCCAAGGGGCCGTGACGGCGTCTCTGAAGGGGATCCCAGAGAGCGACTTCCAGAAGGCGTACGCACAGTGGGAATCACATTATACGCGACATGTCAGAGCACAAGGGTGCTACTTCGAGGACTACTAAGGATTTGTACCGAATAGTTCAATAAAAAAATTTATATTTATTCAGTCCTTCTACTTTTTGATCCTACCCTGTACAAAGCAAATTTCTGTTTTCAAGTGCAAAACTGTATATTTTAGAATGTTTAACAGTATAAAAATATTATATAACATTTTTGGAATACTTTTTATTTGTATGATTTTAAGGAAGTTTTAAATGAAAAAGGAGACTAGAAGTAAATGAAATGGTCAACAATAGACCTTAGTTTTGCAAAAATTATAATTTCTGCTAATCCCAGAGGCGTAAATGTTACATGACAGATATAATTTTTTTATACTGTTCATTAACATTTTAAACTTTACATTTGTGTTCTTGAGAACACAAATTTGCTTTGAATATATGTTTAAAAAAACAAATATTACCTTTTTGAAAAAAATCAAACTTTAGGCCCACTGCAGGAGACCTAAATATTTTTCAATTAGTCTAAAATATTTGGGTAAATATGTGAGCATAGTGACAACTTTTTATCAACTTGAAATTTTTAATTTTGAAAAAAAGTTTCCGTGATACACCCTACTGCATAATGGCATAGTGCTGTAATGATGGTTTCATGGTTATAATTTTATGGTTAGCGATTTCTAAGGACCGTGTAAAGGCAGGAATACGCCACACCCTGAACCAGTTTTGACCATCAGAGCGTTTCCGGGGTGCGGGTGGTTGACCATGTGTTGACCATCTGCAGAAAGGGAATGGGAAAAGCGTTGGTCCTCAAGATTTAAACAAAGTGTAGTGATTGGATGAGAAAAACCGACGTTAAAGAAGACGCGGACTTCTGGGCGTCCTTTCTTTGGGAAAGAGTCAGTCAAACAATATCCCTTGACCAGAACGGTCCTCAAAAACCCTGGACCCACGCCTGTTGTGTTTTTAGTGTTCCCTCCCTTTGTGTGAATTCGTCCCCCAATTATCGTGATTTGCGTATTAATATGTGTTCTGTGTGTTAGGGTATTATAGTGTGGTATAAGGTTTATTGGTGGTGGTATTTTTATGGTTTGTTTCTTCATCTGTGTTCTGTTGGTGTTTTCTTGAGTTATAATATGTGTATCTTTTGGGAGTGTGGTGTTTATTAGCTTTGAGGTTTATGTGTCTTGCATTTTCTTTTTGAATAGAGATTAATTCAATTAAGAGAAATTGTGGTTTTTATTTCCTTCGGAGACCGAGCGACCCTGAGTTCATGCATTTCGCAGTAAATTCAATTAATTTGTTCTTTTAAACTATTGGCGCCCAACTTTCGATCTTTTGATCAGATCTTATTAAATCTTTATAACGTTAAACGCCCCACGCGGCATTTTCATTATTTTCCTTATTTTATTATTAATTTAATCTCGTTACAGTGCCCATGTACACAAAGTACCAAAAAACACTTTGAGTTACCATACCTGTATAAACAAACCACGAATAAATATCACAATTACTTCAAATGTTATTACATTTTGTATCAATATGTGTTTAACCTAGACATCATGTATAATGTGCACCTTAAGACAAGCAGTCACAACATTTGCAGCAATGTATATGTGTTTACTAAGCACATATATGCTGCTATGTAAAGGGTATCCCAGAAAGTAGAGATAAAAGGAAGATCAGGGATAGAGCTTCTCTTAGGCTACCTGAATCACCCCACTTTGGGTGTCCACTTTTTATTTTTACTGTGACTTTCAGGACACTTTTTGCCATGGCTACGTAAGTAATTAAGATACAGAGTTATTTTTTGTCTCTAGAATAACTGAATAGTTGCTAAAACTGACACAAAAAATGTTTATCTCACAGCTACTTCCATTCAGTCAGAGTTAAACTTAAAATTTCAAAAACTGTTACACCACGAATTTGATCAAAATCTTTGAGGCCAAATAAAAAAAACTTGACAAAAAATTTTTTGGTGACTACTCTTAAAACTTGCCCAAATCATTAACTATTTACCACAAAAATTTCATTGACCTATCCTTACGGCAACATACTTAAAATTAGATTTAAAACGTAGGAAGTCGAAGATTCTTAGTTTTAACGGATCAGTCAACACCTCATTGTAACTCGAATTGGTGATATTAATGTGCTCAATTATCCAAACTACAAAACGTTTTTCCAATTGGCATCGCTTCGGCTCTTTCAGACGGTAAGAAAAAATACCCCTTCCCCCTCGTTACTAAGTGAAGTCAACAACAATATCCTTCGCAAGTATTACAAAGTATGAGTATCTTCATTATTTACGTTGTCATGGCAAAATTGTCTTGAAAGACACGGTTTTTTCAAAAAATACAAAAAAATTCTAAACTCATAAACAAATAAAAAGCTGACACCGAAAGGGGGGTGATTCAGGTCGCCCAAGAGGAGCTCTACCCCTGTTCTTCTGATTATTACTACTTTTTGGGACACCCTGTATCATCATAGATACAAGAAGCCATGACAATAAAGGTCTACAGAAGAATTATTTATTTATAGTTTCTACAAATATGAAAAAGGAGTAATTAGGTTTGGCTCAAAGGAAAAGGAAGCAAAAATTAGTACAGGTGTTAGTAGGGTGTTCCTTATCGCCATATTTATTCAATTTATACGTACTAGATGCTATAGACAGAATAAGAGAAGAAATAGAAATAGGAATAAAAGTAAATGGGGAGAGAGTTGAAACGCTTTAATGTATTAAATGGTAATGAGAACTGATTACAACACGAAAATAAACTAAAGACAAAGATTCTAATTTACGATAAAAGCGAAAACATAAGAGCAAATGTAAAATTAGAAAATGTTACCCTTCAACAAGTAAAAGAATTTAACTATCTGGGAAGTAAAACTGCGTGAGATGGAAGAAGTATGTACAAGATATATAAAATGCAGAACCAAGCAACACTAGCGTTCAATAAAAAGAAAACTCTACTAACTTCAAAAAGCATTAGTTTGGAGACAAGGAAAAATTGTAAGAAGAGCTACGTTTGTAGTGTTGTGCTATATGGAAGTGAATCGAGGACTATAGGATAGAGTGAAATGAAAAGACTATCCTTTGAAGCATGGTGTTACAGAAGAATGCTGAAAGTAAGATGGATGGAAAGGAAAACAAATTAAGATATCTTTGAAAAAGCATGAGAAGAAGAAAGAAGTATAATAAGAATCGTTAAAGGAGAGTTAAACTTATTTGACATTTACTACGACATGATAGTCATGTTAAAAGAGTAATGGAAGGAAAACTTGAGGGTAAAAATTGTAGAGGAAGACCCCGACTAGACTATGTGAGCCAAATCATGTAAGATATCCAATGCCGAACATACTACAAACCGAAACGGAAAGCTGAGAAAAGACATGAATGGAACTCTGCTGCCAGCCAACTCAAGGGTTGAAACAGAAGAAGTAGGCGGAGCCAGGAATCGAACTAGGGGTCTTCCCCTACCAGGGAGGCTGTCTTAACCATCTCCTGGCCTGAACATTTTTATGAGCTGTTTTGGGAAGTTTGAGTGCACCCAAATTACCTGTTGCGCTTATGCTCCGCCTGGTGCTTCACCAGTTCCTCCCAACTCACACACTCTTCTCCGCAATCGCAACCCCACTGCACCTTGCCCTCGTGTGTCTTCTGGTGCAATGCAAACTGCCACCTGGTGCGAAAGCTCTCCTCGCAGTGCGCACAAGGGTACTTGCGCTTGCCAGTGTGACTGATGCCATGCTGTTGAAGATGTAGCTTCGTTTTGAAACTCTTTGGACACTTGTCACATTTGAACAGACGCTTGTCAAAATGTACATGCATGTGTACCTCAAGTGCATACTTATTCTTGAATGTTTTAGGGCACTTCTCACATGCAAATGGCAGCTTCTCGTCGTGAGTCTTCATATGAGTGTACAAGCTACTGGAAAGACCATAAACTTTCCCACACAAATGACAGAGATAGTCCCTCTTGGCCTCCAGTTCTCTCTCATCTCCAAGGTCATCTTCGCTGAATTCAGAAGTATTCTCATCACTCTTGCCACTATCAGAGTCATCGCAGACAGCTTCAGCTGCCGTATCATCATCTGAGCTTGTTAACTTGGATGACACAACATTAGCTGGTGATGGATGCCTTGTTTCCTTCCCCGACTCTTCCTTGTCTTTGACTACGCAGCTTTTAAGTATAGATATATATCTTATCTCTTTACATCTTGATTTACAGACCTGAGTGGATGTTGACATATCATCAACAGGTGACACTGATTCCTTCCCCAATCCATCCTTGTCTTTGACCACGCTGCTTTTGAGTATAGATCTAACAAATATTCCTAAATTGGTACGTCTCCTACAAGTTTTCTCAGAAGTCTCCAATCCTTTCGCATCGTGTGCTAATACCACATGTTCCCCTTCTTCCTCAGCACCTCTTATGACCTCTGGTAACTTTGCATGAGCACTAGAAGCGTATGTTTGATTATTGCTAGGGAGACTACTGAATCCTGTGGATGCTTTTAACCAGTTGCTATGATTCAACCTCAAAATACAATCCTGTTGCAAACCTATTGGCACCCCATCTACAAGGGGGAGCCTATCACTTCTGTCACCACCGCTGACTGTTGCTGAACCATCTAACGGACTTCCTTCTACACACTCTTTGCCATCTCCCACTACTGCTGTTTCACAAGGATTAGGTATTACACTATTGTTTGTGTTGGATAAATATTCCTTAAGTTTACTGGGAACTGGATTGCTTTGATTTCCACTGCCACTATCACCTTGAGAAGTTTTTGCGTTTCCAGGGATGTCGTGTTCAGCATTGTCTGCGTCAGCAACTGTACCACTAGAGCCCTTAGAGGATGCTGGTGACGGAGCATTGTCTTGCGTCTCTGCAATGGTGACATTATTTCTATTACGTCTGTTGACATCCTGTTGATCAACAACTCTGGCACACTCAAGTACCTCTGAATCAAAAAATGAGTCATCTCTGCATTCCTTTCTCAGACGTTCCACCCAATTGTGAAAACTTCGTTTAAATTGAGAATTTGCTTCCAACTGCACTCTTTCCAAACTTTTTTCAAATCCTTCTGGATGATGTGATCTCACTTCTCCAGTGAAGCTCACTTTACTTGTATTCCTTCTTGTGCTGTAACTCTCATCGCTGGATGACCTACTGTCATCCTCCGACAGAATGTAATCGCTAGATTCTGAGGAGTCGAATCCTAGCCCAGGCGATTGACGATCCAGTGCGTAATCAGTCTGCTTCCTTGGACGGAGTTTCCTTCCTTCCTCCTAGAAAAGAGAAAACATTAAAAGATCAAAGTTGCTTTACCTCTTTCTTATCCATCTACAGATGCTCCCAAACTAACGAACATCCAACTTACAAACATCCAAAGTTACAACCAAAGTAAAATGAATTGTATTGAGTAATTTCAAACATGCAAGGGAACACCATGTTTGCGGGAAACAGATTTGCACTAAACTTTCAGGGCACATTCTTCGCTTAAAAATAGTACTCCTATAAGTATGTTATGGTGTCACAAGATGTAAGGGAAAATAATTGTTTTCGCAAAATCAAATACGCATACCTCCATATTTGTATATTTGGCCTTAATAACTTACCTAATATATATTGTAATTGAATTATGCTAACCCATGCCGACTTGATGTCAAACAATTTTGAGAAATGAAAATTCGAACTGACAAGGGTAAAACAAACACCAGACTTGTGTGAAACGGATTTGCAGGAATCTTCCAGGGCACCTTTTTTGCATAAAAATAGTGGACACATGACTGACCATTTAACTCAAATGGGCTTTTGTTTATAAAAAATTAACAACTGAAAATCACACCATACATGTGCATTCCTATATGATATGATATTTATTTATTCATGTAAATCAACTTTTCTTCACAAAATAAATTTGAAATATAAAATATTTTTCAATACAAAGGTAGAGCCAAAAGGTAAAAACCTTGTCCTGCTCTAAATTGTTAAAATCATACATGTGACTTGTTTTTACTAAAAATTACCAAACTCTTTACACAATGCAGTCAATGTGAGACTTAAATATAAAATACAAGATATACACCCAATATACAATATAAATAATACAAAATATACATACAATAGATATGTATATAAATCTTGAGTTAATAGGAAATTATTTTCTTCCATTTCTTTTACTGATAACTTGTCTTTTGGCAATTAAATTTCATCTTGTTACCTCCCAAGCTTTCTTTCATTTTGGTTTGCATTTATTCTATTATACATAACTTCATACAGTGGACTTGAATCGAAAAAAGCAGGTCAAAAATACTAAAGTTGATTTTGTTTGTGAGACACTTAGTTAAGTTACTGGTGAATAAACTCTTTATACAGACATGCAAGTAAATTATTTTGATTCCTGCACATGAATATCATACAAGGGGTTGAAGTTGACCAAATTTTCCAACAATTTCCAGTCTTACACTTTTTGCAAAATTCTTCAAGTTCAAATGGATGCTGAACCCATTAGAGCAAATTTTTTGACTAACACAAGGCCATGAATTAAACCTGTACTTAGTTCTTCATAACACTTGATCTCAATGAATGAGTTGAGTATTTATACTTTATGTAGCAAAATGGCAGACATTGGAATTTTAGCATCTATTATATTTTGAAGGTTATAAACAGCATATTGCCCGCAAATTCTTAGTACAAACAAAAAGTAACATTTACAAATGGGAAGCCTTTTTCGTGTGGATGGCAACTACAATATCCTAAATATCAAGCCCAAGTATCACTGGCTCGATCTCCAATTAGAATCTCAGATATTACTATAGCTTTCTTTCAAAATACAACATTGTTTTTCCCAAACACATCAATATATATTTGACTGACTCTACTTCTCAGAAGACAGGATAGAAAGTCCAAAGACTGCCATTACTGAGGTAAATTTTATTGCGCTATTCCAGACATCTGCTACGATAACTATAAACTGGGGTAATACTGGAATCTCTGACTTCGAAATTGGAGAATAATTTATTGCCAGTTTCACGCAATTTTTACTCAGGATGCAGAAAATTTCATTGCATAAAATATTACAAACTTTCATTAAATATTTATTTTGCACAATTTTTTGGGTGATATTTGAAATAAAGACTCTTGAAACTCAAATAAGTCTGAAATCAAGAAGGGCACAAAAATCTTGCTAAGTTATAGTGAAATTTGTTTGTAAAAAAACACACTTGGATAGTGTTTGAAAATTCTCTTTCCTTTTTATTAGCTAGTTTTTTGTCCCATCAATCTAACTGTCAGAATTTGTCCATTAGAAGATTTCTTTTTAAATAACATGCCGTATTAGCACAATGTTATTCCATTGACATGTTCATTGACCACCAATTGAAAACAATATCTTTACTAACAAAATAACAAGTGATTTCAAACACATTGACAGCTCCGGGGCATTAGCGTATTGTCATATCTTACAAGCAAAACCTGCTTGGCAACTTTGCTTTAACCTACGGAAAGTTTTCAGTGGCGACTTATTAGCAATTACTGACATATTTCAATACTAGTTAGCAGGGGTTGATGAGGTCCTACATTTATGAAATTTAATTTACAAATGTTTAGACATCGAATAAAAAAATAAGAGGATATGTGTTTTTAAAAAAATGACTTTGATTTTTTTGGGACACCTTAACTTATGCGTGTAACAAAGAAAATGAAATCATGTATCAGAAGTAAGTCATAAGTCACAATGATATGATTTAAAAATGAAGAGATATCAGAAATAACATGACATAAATGTATGAAATGCAAAAAAATATAGAGTTAACAAAGAAAATAATTATTGTCAAAAGGATATATATTGAACCTCTACACTATTACCAAATCAGGATAAATTAAAAGTTATGTGAAAATACATTCAAAATAATAATCATTGCGTGGTTTGGCCATTAACATTTTTAAGGCAAGTTACGTAAAATGGAAAATGTAATGTGATAATGTTAAATGTACACACCTGGCCAAAATTAACGCAACACCTCCCCAGTGATCCTAAGGACCACCGGAAGAACTGTTAGCTCAGACTTTTTGTGGCAACGGTGGTCATAGAAGAAGAAGTATCTGGGTAAGAATCTCATTAAGAATTAAGCCATGAAAAATATGAGATAAGTGCAGAATATTGCCGATGGATATTCTAGCCGAAAGAAAATACTTTGCAGGATGTAGTGAGGATCCTCTTAGTTTCGTGTGAGTCCAAAGAAGGTACTTTCTCTGTTACTCTAACGTTAACCAAGTTAATTTAGCGTACGATTATGAAACATATTCAATTTTTTTAATTAAATATATATCTCACTGCAACATTATGGATTCACATAGCCAAAGAGCGTATATCTAAATAAGTCTTAATTCTGTTTGCACTGAAATGCAAATGTATGTTCTTCATTTCCATATCCCTTCTTTTCTCAATGACCAAATCTTAAATAATAGCTTTGCGATAAAATCTTCTATCAAAGCCGCAACCAAATATTCATTGTGACTGCTGTAACAAACCTTCTTTGGACTAACGCGGAACTAAGAGGATCCTCACTACATCATGCAAAGTATTTACTTTTGGCTAGAATATCCATCAGCAATATTCTGCACTTATCTCATATTTTTTTTTGGCTTGATTCTTACCGAGATTATTATCGCACAAATAATTCTTATTCTATGACCACCGTTGCCATTTCAAGTCTGTGCTAGCATTTCTTCTGGTGGTCATTGGGATCGCTGGGGAGGTGGTGCATTAATTTTGGCCAGGAGTGTACAATAGGACATTTGCATTGTATACCTTGCATTCTAAAGTGATTGAAAGGTAATGGTTTCACAGTTCATCAGAAAAAAGTGGTCAAACGACACCTAGCAATGCATAGACGAAATTTATTATGAATAAATGGAACATATAAGAAATTTCCATTAGTGGGTGAGATATTAAAAATGAAATAATGCTTCTGATCATTCAGTTTTGATGTTAGTAAGTTGAATCATTTGAAGAGTCTCAAAAAGAGAAAAGCAAACTGCATTACCTCGAGGGGAACACCAACTGGATCAGAAATTTCCTCTTCTGCATTGTCAGAAGACTTGTTTGCTTCTACAGGAAATGCACTCACGATGAATGGTATTTCCTGAAGAAAAGTATCAACGAATATCATTAGAATTATTGGGCAAAAATTGTTAAAACTCATTGGATAAGTGTACTTTTCTGAGTTACCCATGGCCACAAAAATCGTTAAAACATACATACATTAGTGTTGTACCTTTGGTAGATTCATCTGCCTCAAATTCAAGAATCCGCATTCAATGACATCTCTTTCACTTCTTTGTAGCGTACACAATAGGGTGTATAATGAAAAACTTTTTTTTGAAATTCAAAATTTCAAGTCGATAAAAAGTTGTCACTGTGGTCACATATCTACACAAAAGATATTTATGTCTCCTGCCACGGGCCTAAAGTTTGATATTTTTGTCAAAAACTGAAGATTTTCATTTTTTTAAACATAAATGCAAAGCAAATTTTTGTTTTCATGTACAAAAATATAAAGTTTAGAATGTTAATTAACAGTATAAAGAATTATATCTCTCATGTAACATTTACGCCATTTCAAAACCTTGTACAATTCCTAGACTATAAACAAAATAATCAAAAATAATCAAATGGATAGGTTGAAATTTGAAAAATGTGTGTATTTGATAAAAAATTGAGCTTTTCATGTAGATTCCGGGACTTGCAAATGTTACACCACCATTATAAATTTTTTATACTGTTAATCAACATTCAAAACTTGGTATATTTGTACTTGAAAACAAAAATTTGCTTTGTATTTATGTTTAAAAAAAAGAAAATTAAGTTTTTAACAAAAATATCAAACTTTAGGCCCATTGCAGGAGACCTAAATATTTATCAATTCGATTAAATTTTTTTGGGTTAATACATGACAATAGCGACAACTTTCTGTCGACTTGAAATTTTGAATTTTGAAAAAAAGATTTTTGTGAAACACCCTAGTAGATAACCCTTTAAATCATCTCACATCTTTTGTCTCCTGTTTTTCCCTTGAATTCTACCCTCAATGGCATTCTTCAGTAACCCTTCTCCTCTCAATATTTGCCACATCCTCTGTCAAATCAATTCAATTAAATTCCTCCTTAACCATCTCCAGCACCTTCGTGTTTGTTTTCCTGTCCACCCAAATTTACTTTTCCATTCCATACATAAGGCTTCTAAATGTTTGACTTCCTCCTTTTTTATGGTCCACACCCATGGTTTCATACCCAAATACACTCCAAACCACAGATTTCACCAATCTTTTCCTGATTTCTAATCCAAAACGTTTTGTCATTAATTCCCTTCATTTCCTTGGCCAAGGCTATTCTTTATCTACATCTACATTAATACACTGCGAGCCGCATTTTGGCATGCAGTGTAAACACCAGTATATCTAAACTACTCCTTTACTCGGTATTTGTCGCATATCGTTCTCAGAGATTTTAAAACGACTCGTCCTAGCATCCATTTCTCTAAACTTACGTTTATTATCAGATCAACCGAGATAACAGAGGGGTTGCATGATACCGGTTGTATCTTCCGCAAATGTAGTTTCCCTGAATTTCTTAAGGGGTCATACACAAATTATGTAACTCAAAAAAAACGAGTGCTTTGTGAAAATTTTGGGCTTCTTTCAGGAAAGAAAGATTTTTTGGTTCCCAATAATAGGTCACTTTTTAATAAACAATTTCAATTTTAAAGGCCATTAATACATTTCTCCTAGATTCGAAGTCATGACCTGTTTATAATTAGCACAAAACACAGACAAGGGAATACCAGTGTAGTCTACCACACTCCACTCGCACTCTGACCACTTCCGTTTGACACTCGTGCTTGCTCGGATCAGAGCTAACAATTTTCCCATGTACATTGCGCGCTAGTTTTAAATTCAAACTCTAAACAAGCATAAATTTGCTATTTTTTTCAGTTCTAAAACCGTGATGCAACACAAACCCTAACCCCCCTCCCCCAACATACCAGGACGGTAAACCTGGCCTGACACCCCCTCTCCCCAAACTGCATTACGTAATTTGTGAATGGCCGCATCCCAATCACAGCCTAGCTTCCAATCTCCTGTCTTTGAAGGATTCCCAACTTACGTCTGAGAGCATTTTTGTAACGCTTGCTTTTTTATCGTTTCTTCGCATTTCTTAACAAATTGAATCGCCTTACTCAAGTCACTTTGACTTTTCTCAAGTTTGTGGATACTAGCTGCTCTTTGCTGAACCATCTAAAGATCAAAAATCAATCCTACTTCTTAAGGATCCAAAATTGCACAGCAATACTCAAGTAGAGGTCAGGGAAAATTAGGCTATTTATTTTACTCCCGATGAACATCCACTCAGAATTCTACTGGCTAACCTTTGCATCCCATTCGCCTTTCCTATTACGCTTCGAATATGGTTTTAGAAGGAAAAATTACTACTGAGCATATTTCCTAGGTATTTATGATGCCTCCCGAACTCAAAGGGATTTCCTGAAATACTATAAGGTACGCAGGTATTGTTGGTGGACCATGGTGGTTTTGATTGATGTGACAATGAATGTCAGCTGGTAAGGTTTCTTGAATTGAGGATTCGGATAATTTACAACACTTCACAGTCAGCAGGAGTCAACAGACTTGAACTTTTACCTTGCAGAGATTTAAAAATGTTAAATGCAATCCACTGATGTGTAATAGCATCTGCGCAAAGCCAAAGAAACAAGGAATCATGCACACAAAGTGGAGATTTTTACCCTACCACAGCAGGAGAGCAAAACAGTAATTACTTTTCTAGCATGCCATGTATTTACCAAAGGAATTTCTTTATAGATAGGATAGTATCCCACACTTCACTTGAGGTTTGATAGAAAATCTTTTTTCCAATAAGCATTCAGTTTGCAAACAACATTTTAATCACATCATAATATGAGCTTATTGCAAAAAAGATTCTCTTGAGCTTTTATAGCAAATAAGAAATGATTACATCACATGGAAGATCCACTTCTTCTTCATCACAAACTTCTTTATAGTCGTTATCTGCATTTAGGTCATCTTCCTACAGATAAGAAGTCACTGTATTAGTTAAAGCATTCAGTTTTTTAAATAAATCACAGATTATGATGGTAAATTACATAAAATACTTCAACAGAAAGTTTGGAAAAAGTATGCTCCATCCTGTGTTCATGAGATTCGTATAGTTTGAATGACATATTTGATATTGAATGATTTAATTATATCAAAATTACATCAGATCCATCTCCTATTCACAGTGTCAAATTTAGATTACAATTAACTTTACAATTGATGCAATAGTTTAGTTACATAGTTACTAGTAAAGAAAGGAGTAGAAGACTACGCTTCGTGCTTTTACTGTAATTTGTGCATAAATTTTGCCGTAAATGAGGTTTAATACTCTAATGATGAGTTTGCAACTCCCTTATTTGTTGCATCATGGGTAGAAATAATTATTATTAACAACAACAATTTTAGTTATTCTTATATTTTTCAATGTATTAAATTTGTTTTTTCCTAAATTGCATTTTTACCTTAAGGTATGCTATCTGTTGATAGCACTTAGCTAAATATTAATGAAGTACAAGAAGAAAGTATCAATCGAAACTTTGTAATATTTTGTTCAATTTTTGCATAAGATATAATTTTAACTTATGCAACATATTATAGTATATATTTATTTTTATGAAACCAGTAGATTACTATCAAAAAATTTTAGATAAGGTAAAATGTATCTAAAGTATATGTAAAAATATATTGCTATTGCAATAAATACAATGATCTGCAGAATTGTTTTCAAATTTTATTGCATTTTTATCATTTTCCTCTTAGAATAATTAGTTTTATATTCCTTATGCATCAAGGTAAAGAACAAAATCAGTTGTTAAATCGCTACGCATTTTGGTATTTGACACCCAAACTTGGTAATATCATTGAAAATTACGAAGTTTTTAAATTGATAAATGCAACAGAAACTCAAAAGAATTGGAAGTTTTTTTTAAATACAGGTACACTTATGGACGTCCAACTTACAATCATCCGAAGTTACGGCCAAAATCATTCGAAAAGTGTAATTCAAAATTAATATAAAAATATAACTTTTTGTTAGTAGTGGCTCTTATTAGAAGTTTTGGGAAAATTAGTAATACTTTGTGAGGGGATGTGGTTATTTCATATGAGTAAATCTCATGTTTCATTTCTTATCCTCGATGATGTGGCCACTACATTTGTTCTGTGCATTGGAGAAGTTAGCCAGAGGCAGACTGTATCATTGTCAAATGATATTGTTTCACAAATTAACTGTATCAAAAAAGTACAAAATATAATGAAGTTGAACAGTAATTAAACAACCTTAGTGAAGTCACAAGTTTGAGAATGCTACAAAAAGCAACTTTAAAAATAACCTTTTGAATTTATCCTTAAATAATGAAGGAAAAACATTCTCCTGCTCTATAAAAATTTACCTAAATATTCAAATACAAATATCTGATTGTATAACTATTTTATTGTATTTGTATTTATTATGGTGATTATATTTAATTTACCTTTTGTCTTTTAAAAGTCTATTTACTGTTTCATTCGTATGTTCCATATACTTAATTGTCTACTATTCCTTATTATATTCTACACAATTTTTGTACATGCATTTAAATTTCTTTTTATAGTCTAACAAGATATTGTATCTTATGGCTATGTTATGTTCATAAAAAATTATTTTTGTACTATGTTTTGCACTATGGAATATAATATTTTAATTCTGGCCTCAGTCTGTGAAACAACCCAGTTGTCATCATGCGAACTACTCCTTCAAAACATTTTAATTATATTAGGATAATCATTAATATGGCTAACCTAGTTATAAACATTATTCTACCTTAGTATTCATTAACTTCTTTATGATTTTACTTCTCCCTTGCAGAACTCACTATGTGGAAAATTTTACGTAAAACTCATTCACAGTCATTTTTTATGCCAAACCAACACAAGCACACAGAGCAACTGTAGCTATAAAAATCACACAAGGCAAATAAAACCTCTTTCAGCAACAATACTTGTCTTACTGACTTCAAAATGGTAGGTCTTTATGCTTTAAAAACACAGAATATGTTACTGTAAAATCTATCCACTACTACATCAGTTTGGTTTCTTTAGGATACCCCCTGGTAGATATGGTAAAATGTATGTACTGTATCATTATTAATGTTAAATTAAATACATGACAGATTCTGCACTGCTTGTAATGTAAACAAATCATATTCAAATACATTTTTCACATATTTAGCAATGCGGTCATGAGTGCTACATCAAACATAGGCAATATATACAAGGAAAGGGTGGAGGTGACTTTGCACACTAAGGCGTGCACCAAGGAAAATTCCCAATGAAAAAGTTTGACGGGGCTGGGAATTGAGCCCGGGATCTTCCTCTATCAATAAGGCTGCTTTAACCATCTAAGCTACCAGGCCAGAACATTTTAACAATCCGTTTTGGGGACTTTGTGTGCAAGAGCAAGTGCAGTTTTGTCCGACTATATGGCATCGTCTATGGCCATGGACTCATCGAGGCACCGGCAACAAAAAGAGGTGTAAGGAGTCCATTCGTCTTCATCGATTCCCGGCCCCATAAGACTTTTTTCAATGTCTGTTTTTCCTTGGGAATAGGCAATTTATTTTTTCAAGGGGCTTTTGTTATAAATACATCCAAATATAAGAAATACATAAATAGAACATGTAAAATGATGTATTTTCACAAATTAACTGTACCAAAAAGGTACAAAATATAAAAAGAATGAGATTGAAGTTGAACAATAACCATAAGACCTTAGTGTAGAACTTAATTAATGAAAGTGAAACTTATAATCTTATTATGCAGATTTTGAAATACCATTGAAGTCTAAAATGATATCCAGTACAGGCAAAATAATATAAGGAAATGAAAGTTATATTACCTCTGAATCAGCAAGAGGATCTAAATTTCCTGTATTATCAACAGCCTGAATGGGAAAGGCCCTCACAATGAAATCCTGCAAAAGATGATGATAATAATAATAATAATAAGCGTAACTTATTAGGGCAAAATTTATACTTCAAGCATTGACTCAGGTTATTCGGATCTGACTTTAAACTTGCATAACTAAGCTTATCTATTAACAAAATTACCTCTTTTGGATCATAAAAAATTTAAAAATCATTCAGAATAGAACTGTGTAATAAATTACACAACAACTTTACAAATGCCCATTAACAATATTTTAATGTACACATTGGAATTTCTAAACTTAAATGTTACTGAAGGAGTAAACATGTAACTGGGAATGTAATTTCATCACCATAAGTGACTTCATTCCTTTATTATGGACAATTAAACATTGCATAAAACCAACCTATTCCTAAGTACTGATTTCAGGTTATCTTGGTTTAAAAACTCCTTCAAAGCAAACAAACACGTCATGTTCATGGGAATAAACATAGGGGAAGACAAAGACAAAAGATGTTGAAAGACAAAGTGTGGATTAAGCTACAAGGAAGTGAAGGAGATAGAGTTGAATAACATATTTTGAAAGGACACTCCTGTGTAAGTATCTTCACTATATTATAGCAAGGGAAAGAGGGTTAATTTAGCCGACGTTTGATTCCCTTACCTCATACCCAACAGGGATTTCAATTTCCTCTTCATCAGCCTTCACAGAAATCTACAGAGAGAGATAAATTTCTATGTAACTCAAATGCTTCTCTGGTATAGTAATATATAATATTGCTACAGTAACTTATAATGGACCTTATACTATAATATCTGTTATACATAGCTACATCTCTAGATATTATCATACGTATATAAGAAGTAAGTCTGGTAATAATTCTGTCATTGACGAGATTGATGAAATTAATTTATGTAACACTTTTTGATGCAAATACCGGATATGTTTCTGCAGAATGTGGCAGAGGAGAGTTATCTACAACATCTTTCAGTACGACGTCAGATTTCTCTTCTTTTTTCACACCCCAGAGGATCAACTAAAACAAAAGATAAACAGGATAAATAATACTTCATGAACTTGGGCTTCCTAATAAATTTGAAGGAGTCAAGGAATTAAAATACTTAGGGATTCTAATAAATAATAAGAGCCAAGCAAGAGAATACGTAATAGTAATAATATTTATTTGCCAATAATAGATCATGAAAAATCATGTGACATGTCAAAATATCCATCAGGATGATTACATAAATATAGTTAAAAAAACATACATTCAAAGAAAGGTTAGTAAATCATTATCATCATTAGTAAATTCATCACTGCTATAGTACATTTTACAGAGTAAAAACGATTTTAACTTTTCCTTAAAACTTGCAGAGCTCATATGAATTCAAGTGGTAGTTTATATTATAATTTAATACCCATAGATTTGGGACCCTGAGAAGCTGTTTTATTCCGATTTAGAATTGAATGAAGTTTCTTACTACCAAGAGAAATCAGAGTTTAATTTGAAGTCGTGTTGATTCTACTCAACATAAAGAAGTGTTTTATTTATAAGACATTTTACAACAATTACAGTGAAAAATTATTCCAGATTACTGCAATTTCATGTTAAATATAATCATTTTTACTTTCTCCCTATACTTAGTATAGAGCAAGTATTGTATTCGCAAAAAAAAATTCGACCACCAGATTTCGACGGAAATAGATGTTATGTGGCCCATAGAGCTCGTTTTTGCTATTTTCCCGAACATGTCTGTCTGTTTGTCTGTGTGTCAGTCTGTGGTAAAAAATTTTGTGTGTGCTCTATCTTAAAAATTAATTATCCAATCATTCCCAAACTTCATATTTAGTATTTTCATAACAATGCCAAAAGTTGATTAGTTTTTGATGAATATTGCTGAACCGGAAGTTCCAGTTTAACCGGAACAAAATTTTGTTTCTTTAATATCTCTGTCAGAATGCAATATAGATATCTACAATTATGGACAAAAGTTATAGATAATGTACTTTACTACAACTTTTGTATGAAACATTTCTTCGTAACACTGATTGTTTAGGAGTTATTCTTCATTAATGGTTAACCGGAAGTTGTTGTTAATCCATAAATGGAGGTTTTTCTAACATCTAACATCATCACTGGCTTTTTTTTCCGTCTGTGGATGTGTCAATGGCCATCTATTTGTGCATACTTGAAATCAGTTGTACGTTCCTTTTCTTCTTTGGTTTGTGCGATACCAGGGTAATATTATTTCTAAATGAAAAAGGTTCTATAATCCTCCCTATTTTGTACTTGCACAATTTCCTGAGGGAGTGGCCTCTTAATAATATTCTTTTTCTTTCTGTAATTTTCTCTTTTAATGATTTAACAGTCCCATCCTCTTTCAATTTATTTAGATTCCAATTTCTGTTTTGATTGAGTTTTTTGTTACATTTCTTCATCTTAATATTTATTCTGCATACTACTGGATTATGGTCTGACTCACAATCTGCTCCTGGCATGGCTTTGCTGTTTTCAATACAGTTTTTATATCTATTTTCAATCATTATATAATCAATTTGATTCTTTACTTGTCCATCTGGGGATATCCATGTGTGTCTGGCTGATGTTCTTTGTTCATACCAAGTATTAGATATACTCAATTTGCTTTTGGAGCAAAAATCTACTAATATATCTCCTCTCTCATTTCTTATGCCCAGTCCCCATTGTCCAACTACCTGTCCTTCTCTTCTTTGCCCAATTTTGGCATTCCAGTCACCAATTATTATCATTATATCTTTGAAGTTTCTTTTTAGTTAAATAGTATTCTCTAATTCTTCATAGAATTCAAATAGTTCTTCTTCTGTGCTGTCTGAAGGTAGTGCATATACTTGTATAAAACCCACCTGGTTGCAGGCTAAAACAAACTAATTACTCATAATAAACTCAAATGCTAAAAATTCACTAGTATTTTTGTACTTATCAGTTTTGTATCTTCTACTCTCACTGTATTATTCCATTTGTAAATTATCCGTCTATAAGTTTCCTATTGGTTCAATATTTCTGCCATATTAATAACATTTTTATAGTTCAAAAATGTAACAATTATGTATTGTGTAATTTGGTTTTTTACCTGTACTTAATAAATATTATTATTATTATTATTGAAGACTTTAAAATTAACTATGATTTGAGTGTACCTTCATAAATATAATAATTATTTATTAATGGGAAGATCCCTATTGCAAGAAAGAAATAATTATAATAAAAATAATATATACTACAAAACATATATTTTACAAAACATTACAATAGCCAGATAATTACATTTAGTAAATAAAAAAATGAAAAGTTACAAATTTTGATGAACAAAATTTTTGAATACATTTTGTTATATTGTTTGCTATATTTTTGTTTTATTGTTTGTTATATTTTGGTAAATGAAAAATATCTATTGATTTACAATGGCTGTTATAATCTCTCATTATTCGAAACATTGGTAGGTGATACATATAATTTGTGCATGCATATGTAATGTGAAATAGGTAATGAGATCTTGATTGAACAGTTTTTGTACTATTTCAAACAAAATGTGAATGGAAAATTACGCTAATCACAGCGACAACTTAGAGATATCTATTTGTTTCCTTTTCAGCTTTAGATGAACGATTTGCGTTCTGAGAATGACACAGAAACGTTTCCTCTGTGTTCTGGAGGATTCTCAGATGAAGAGCAGTTCTACGATTCTAATAGTGAAATTTCATAAGCTTCATCAGAAAAATCGGAGCACAACACTTCCAGCTTTATCGTTCCGGAGTGCATCAATTATTGAGACACTAAATATGTGAAAGCCATGAAATATTCTTTATTAGGTAATGACAATGAAACTAAGTGGAGTAAATCTGAGCCCTGTCGTAGAGTAAGGACGCCCGCTTACAACATCCTCTCTCAGCCAGCAGGATTCAAAGGGGATAAGAATTATATCAAAAGTCCACTCGACAGCATAATAGTCGACCATAATATAGTTTAAGAATCATTGTAAACAATACCAATGTCAAAATTGCAGAAATATCCCAAAACTATTCGAGGTCTAGAGATGCAAGGCCTTCCGACGAATTGGAGTTGAGGTGCCTAATTCGGCTACTTTCTTATTAGAGGCCTAATAAATCAGGTCATCAGAACTTGCTAGATCCGTGGGATCAAGATGGTCTGGAAGTCAAAATTTTTATAGAATCCATAAACTTTCAAAGATTTAAATTTTTACTCCAGTGCCTCCGATTTGACAATGCCAAAGACAGGAAAATCAGAAAGAAAATATACTAGTTTGCGCCGATTAGGGAAGTATTCCATTTGATCATTAAAAGTTTCAGGAACTATACAGTATTGGCGAGTACGTCACTGTTTACGAACAATTCATTCCATTTAGAGACAGATGCTCCTTCTGACATTATTTACCAAACAAGCCAGGGAAATACGGAATAAAGATTTTCGCTCTTGTGGATACTGCAGTGTATTATACTCAAAATTTAGAAGTATACGTTGGCACTCAACCAGAGGGTCCTCATGAACTAGGCAATAGTCCAAAGGAAGTCTTAAAGCAGATTGTCGGGCCGATTGTTTGGTAGCGTGCGGTTTAAGGTCAAAAACCAAATTATGCAATACATGAATGTTACATATTTGAACTATAAAAATGTTATTAATAAGGCAGAAATATTAAGTCAATAGGAAACTTATAGATGGATAATTTACAAGATGGAATTATACAGTGAGAGTAGAAGATACAAAAATGCTAGGTACAAAAATACAAGTGCATTTTTAGTATTTAAGTTTATTTTGAGCAATTAGTTTGTTTTTCAGTTGGTTAAGAGAGGAATGAAAATAGTCATCATTAATACTATTCGCATCACTCATAAACCTTGATAATAGTAAGAAAAATTATGTTTATGAACTAACACCTGAAAAGGATATTTGTTTCTTACCCAGCATTGTGGTACATTCAAATTAATGAGAGATAGAAGTTCTGAAGAGTCAATACTGTTATTTAACAATTTACGTAAGAAAATAATTCCAAAATTTCTTCTCCTATTCTCTAAATCTTCCATATTCAATATTGTAAGTCTCCCTTCATAATCAAGATGTAAATCGGTAGGATAAAAACCTGACAAGTTTTTCTTGTGCATGTTCTATGAGGTTGATATGATCCTTGTTACAAGGGGACCAAACCAGACCAAACACAGGAACCAGATTGAAGAAATTGGAAACAACAATAAATATGAGGATCATGCAATGAATGTGGTAAATTTATTGCATGGAGGTCAAATTATTTTTTTTAAACAAGTATTGTGCTGGCTTGTAGTTTTCAGGAGATGACCTATCAAAATGAGGTCCTCTACATCAAGTATATTTCTTCTGACAATGAGTATCAACGTGCTAGCAGAATGCAAGCAGCTTTTACTCGTATATATACACACACAAAATAAATTGTATCTGCAGGTATCTACGTCACACTGTCTTCCCAGTCTAATAATTTATAAGACTTACCCAAGAGAAAGAGGTACATTAAAATTGTAATCACCTTTTTATCGCTGGTACTCTCTCTTTTTGTTTTCAGGAACAATTCATAAGTTTCTCTGAGCCTATCGCATTTCTCTTTGAAGCACTTGAAGCCATGAAGTTTGTCGGAACAATCTGAACAAACAAAAGGTGGAAACTGGTCATCAACTGCAACCTGAGACACAATATATAAAAACAATTAAAACAGTTGGTCCAATAATAAACAAGCGTACTAAAACGTGAAAGTAATTAGAAGAAATTATACTTCACATAGCAACACACAAAGTTGAAAGAGTTATTTTCAAAATAATAGCAACAAATAAGAGAGTATCATCAAGGAGACAAACAACTACCTGATGCTTTTTCGCATTTACCACCAAATGTATACAATTTCTTTGCATACTTCAATTCCATTTCGTAGTGGAGATGGCAATTTGTTTTACAGCACATTCGTAACATAACTAAATCGTAAATATTCTGTACCAACTTTGCAATTACGTTTAATACCATCGTTGTTAGTTGAAGGCGTAAGATAAGAATATATGTGGCTAAAGTAAAAGTAATGAATTGTTTTACGTTACCTCGTAATTGAGAACTTCACATACAGTTCGAGCTATATTCTTCAATGAGCCGCTCACTTCAAATATGTAAAGCAACACTTTCTCATCTTCAAAACATAGTCTGCACTTTCTTAAATCGCTGCGGATTGTTGATTCTATCTTCATTTTCACTATTACCACGAACTAAAATGTTTTATCTTCACATGGAACATGAACGTTTTATGATTCGAAGTGTACGAAGTATACCCATACCAAAATTGTGTAGCTACGCAGGGTTGCCAGATTGGTCGGATTTCCGCTGATTGTGCTATCTCATTCTCACGGTTCTTCCGTTCTTCCCCCCGGAAAGCAATTAAGTACACTGTTTCATGGAAAATGAAAAGTAGCCGCTAGCGCGATTTATGTGGTGCTTACAGCTGAAAGGGTTGATTGTGGATTACATCACCACGATTTGGTCTTTCTCAGATTACCCTAACAATGTTCCTTTTTCCAGCGCAGTTGTTCTTACATTCGGACATTTTATCCTTCTTCGCCTAGTAATGCCTCTAAGCTTAATTGCCTACAAGCCTAATGCCTAGAAGCCTAATTGCCTAATCAGCTTAACTGCCTACAAGCAATGTATGCGCACATGGAGAACCCTCTCAGGCGGCTAGCACGACCCGAAGTGAAGGGAACGGAGACAAACTCTTTGACGCGCTAATAATGTTTGAATCCAGGTAAAAATGTCACAAGTAAAAATGCCACGGTAAAAATGCCACTGGTAAAAATGTCACGGGTAAAAATGCCACGTTAAAAATGCCACGGACTAATATGCCACCCAACTCAACCCATCGGCTTTTAGCCAAAGTTATCTTTAAGTGTAGAGACTGTGACAACAATTATATACTATTTAATTAAAGGAACCCCGCCCACCCCACTCATTCCATCCGCTTTTAGCCAATGTTATCTTTAAGTGCCAAGTGGAAAACAATGCCGCTATGCGATCTAATAATTATGAAAATTCTGCTGTGACATTTTTACTACCAACAGAATTCCAGTGTGGCATTTTTACCTATCAAAAAGTGTGGCATTTTTACCGTGGCATTTTTATCCTCCTTCTTCCATGTTTTTACCTGTGACATTTTTACCGCGCACCTAATGTTTGTAGAGGAAAGAACTGATCCATGAAAAGTATATATATATATATATAATAACTCATATGAGTTATTAGGATATTTATCTTTTATTAACCATATGGTTAATAAAAGAAATTAGTTTAAATTAATAATTTTGAAAAATAATTTAATTCTTCATACTTTTAATGTACTAAAATTAATATGTTTCACGCATTCACTTGCGAAATAAAGGTCTTTAGATGTTTATTTTGGTATTTCTTTATATGAATTTCCCTTATGCCGTTTGAAAGTGAACATTGGGGAAATTTGGGCTATTTCAGCGCGATCTGCCCTGGTTACTACCACAAGGTAGAGGCACTCACACACTATTAAAATCTAAAGTTTATCATTTTCGGTCAACATAATACAGGTTCATTACATGCTAGAACTTATGTTAACAATTGAATGCACTTGTAGACCAATAAGAGTTTGGCCTAAAAAGAGTAAACACGACTTCCCTGGCCTTTCACTTTTTCTATCGTCACTATACGTAAGGAGCCCGCCAAGTGGAGAAATATCTCTCGTGTGGCACCTTTATTGACTTATGTTTTTGACCGCTGGTAAAAACTAGTCCTATCTATCCTATAGTACCTGAGTCCTATCAACACGAGGAAGTAAAAATTGTAACAATTTTCCATCATAGGAGAATTTGGTTTGAATAAACAGTTCCTTAACCCTAAAGATTTACTATTAAACTTTGTAAGAAAGTTCTCAGAGGAAGTATACCAATATTTAAAAATCAAGATATTCCCATCGTTGGCAAACCCTTCCGGAGTGTTTGAAAGATATAGAATTGTAAAAGCCTTCAAGCTTAGGATATTGGTTTTAACGTAGATCAAAGTCCTTCACAAACTAATGTGTACATAATTTCCCTTCAAAGAAAGCTTCACTTTCTTTCTTTTAAAGCATTTAATTACTTTTACCTGCATCACCATAACGTTCACACTACATATTTTCTATATTATTGTAGGACAGCTTAAGATACTCTTTAATAAGATTTATAACTAGTTTATATTTTTAAAATTTATGTGTAATCCACCCTAGCTAACCTTTATCTCTCTTCTTTATTATCCCAAATGTTTAAGTTGATCAGCATTGAGAATAGAAAACAACCTTATCATATTCAGCTTCTCTCAACCCATTTCAAGCTCTATAAAATATACAGAATGAAGTAATATATAACAATACATATCTGATCTTTGTTAGCACTGAATAAGATATACACTTCTACCTGTAGAGTAATAAGCTATTTGATTTTAACGTAACACCTGTAAAACTTAACCTGTAAACTTTGGAATGGATCCATTCCAAAGTTTATAACTCGAGTTTATATGCTTAAAAGGTTATATGCAATATGTAATGACAGTAAAAAAATACTGATAATATGTTGAAAATATCATATTCTTGATTTGTTAACCTATCAAGTTTTTGTGCAAAGACTCAAGTTTCCATGGTTCCTCTCTGATTTTTCACCTATCTCGACATTTTGAGATTAATACTTCTCATAGCAAGCATTCTTTTAAAATCTAATAAAATTAATTTGTGATAATATGCATGCCACATTTTACATTGTATGACAGAGGTTACCACTAAGATGTTGATTATGTACATAAGGTTGTCCTGAGATTGAGGGAAGCAAGAGAGATCACCAATTCATAATATCCACAGTTTTCACATAGGAAAGGTAGTATTATACCCTAAAATTCAAATACAAAAACATTCTGTCCCATTCATTCTCAATGAAACTGTACTCATCCTTAACTCTTAGCATAAGATTCATTCTAATCATGCAATAGACCAAAAATTAAACAGAGTACATTTGTTTTAATCGTCCCCACCTCTAGAATAGTCACTATGGGCCAGTATAAGCAGACCCAAGGAGAAAGGGTTGGTTCTAAAAAGCACTAATTAACAACAACTAAGAATGTTCATAACACTGTTGCACAGATAATTTATCATTTTTATATCATGTCTTTACAAGAAAACAAGAAATATTCCTCCAACAAGATTCATATGAAAATAACACGGTCACAATTGGTTTAATAAACTACATCTATTACATTCAAGAAAAAAATAAGTTATACCATACAACTTTTTTCATAATCCCTTAGTAATTAAAAAAGTTGGTTAACTTTTGTGTTGTTGAAAACAATTTCTAAGAAGAAAAACAACTGATGAACTGTCAAACCTAAGAGGATTTGTGCAACAGGGGGATGTTAATAAAATGAGTAGAATGTTTTTGAGATTTTCAGAAAGTAACTGGTTGCCTTATCATTCTTCGCACTTAACACTCAAAATTTTTATGATGGCTTATGGTATTCTTTTTACCCTATCTGCCTTTGCTGTATGGCAGAAAGGTACTGAAATTGTAAAACATTAGCAACAAAGCCAAGTTCTTATCAAATTTAGGATAGGGGAATAACAAATGTTACATGGTATAATTCAATCAAAGAAGAGAAACTTGTTGCTATGTAGTGAAAATTATTGGGAAAGATCTTAAATTTCAGGAATAATGCTATTAAAAATAAGTAGTGAAAAGGAAAATTTTTAATGAGATAACTCGTAAAAATTTAGATTGTCAAATGTAAGAAGCATTTTAGTCTGCATCTCGGTATGCATTTTGTTAAAAAGTAATGTATCCTTTGTCATACAAAGCAAGTTCCAATTCAGCAATCCGTCCCTCTAGTCGAGTCCTTTGACATTGCCATCTTTCCTCTTGAACTTCCAATTGTTTTACTTGCTCTTCTAATTGCATCACTTTCCTCTGTTTCATCTCCAAAGTGGAATGAAGTTCTTGCAGTTGCTCAGTCTTGGATGAGAAGTACTTACAGACCTGTAGATTATTAAATCATTTTAATTTTTGCTACTTATAGCAGATAAAATGTAAGAATTTGTTTCAAATTCGATAAACCTCTTTGGCACTATCCAAAACTCAACAGCTCTTAATTTTTCAATTCATAAAAGTAAGAATCCTGGAATGAAATGTCACTAAATTTTTCAGAAAATATGGATATGAAAACTGACATTAAAATTAACTTTGTTATTTTTCTATTTGGGAATGTATTTAATTATGCCCTGGGATACTGATTTAGCACTATTAGCCTCTTCTGAGGACATAACTACACTTTATTTTTTTATGAGTGAGTGTTTGTTGTATACATGTTTTCCTTGCTGGTATTGATTGAAACCTCTAATTAATTTCAGCCTTAATTATAAAAAAGAGAGACTTTCCAAAAACTTACTATATATATATTACTTTAAGATATTTGTGAAATAGTACTACTGCTTCTATTCGAAAATTCAATGACTATTGTTTATTTATAAAAATATTAAACTACTCATTCATCCATCCATAAAACCTGCTATTATTGAGACTGAATCCTATCCTTGTCCCTAATGGGATCATTTAAAAGAATAGGACCAGATTAAATCTACAGAAAATTAAGCTCATGGATAACAATATTCATATCTTAAACTAATAAACATGTATATTGTCATTACCATTGATTTGTTATTTGTATCACAGTTTATACCATTATACTTTCAGTTTATAAAGGTGTATTTATGTTAAGGATAGAAAAATGTTTGGCAAAGAGATTTTCTAAGAAAAATTGTTTTGTTTTCACATAAGATGATTCAGAAAATAAGATTTACAATTAAAACTTCATGATGTAAGCAACAAATACTATTATCTAATAATAGTTTCATCACAATCTGAGAAAAATCTATGAATTTTACTTCCTCCAGGTTTAATATTTTCCAATATCCTTGAGGGAAAGCGTAACTTAATTTATGAAAAGAAAGAGAAACAAACAGAAAAACTCCCGAACTATTTGAGCAGAAATTAATTTGACTCACAGTATCAGCATTGCGCTCATGATCTTCAAGTTTTGCTTGCAAGACTGTCATGTGTCCAGTTTTCGCTTTGTCCTTTTGTCTCAATAGTTTTATAAGCTCATCCCGGACTTGAAGCACCTTCAAATTTGAAATTCATTTGCATTATCAACTATTCTGCTTCTTCATATAAATAAGGTTCTATGCTATGACTATTCAGAAAAATAACTTTTAATATTTGAGTTCACCATTAACTTTCTAAAGGAAAATAATTTTATGATACATTACTGCTTCCTCCCTAGCAAAAGGGAAACAAGGATTAATTTACCCTTGAGTAGAGTAAAAATTATTCTTTTCTTCATTGCCAGTGTGTCAAATATAAAATTAGAGAAGCTAACGTCAAGTACTTGATTCAAGTTCCATTTTCAAAAGATGAGGATTCAATTAACACAAGGCATGAATATTTTTGGATCTTTTCATAAAGATATCAAAAAAGTTTTATTCTCTTCTATTCTACCTCTTCTTTTTTTATTAGCTCAATTGCATTACTCTTGGTTAGACAAGAAGAGAAAAATAGTAACTTGGCTGGGACTCGACCAAGACTTTTTCTGGGCAAAGTGGGAGACCTGGGTTCGAGTCCCAGTAAAATAATTATTTTTCTCTTCTTGTATAACCTTGGGTTAAGTTGCATGCTTTCCTGTACTAATTCAAACTTCATTCCATCATTTTTAGCATTTCTCTTTATTTTTAAACTTAATTGGAACTTACTATTACAATATTTATTACAAAAACTAAATCAAATTTTAGGAAAGTCTTGGGCAATCTTTACTTAAAAGAAATTCACCACATGCATCTGTGGTTTGAAAGATGCTAGATTTTAATAATTCAGTGCTTTCACTGCTTTTCCAATGTGCATGCATTCCAAAGTGCATCTACGTAATATTCATTCCATGAATGAATACTTTCATTGACAAATTAAATTATTCAGCACTAAAGAATAGGTTTTCCATAATATTTTAAAATGTGACAGATTCTGTAGAAATATCATGGGGAATTAATGTCTTCAGATATTAAATAGTGAACATTTAAATAGGAGTCAATACTGTTTACATTAGATTCCAGATATTAGAAACAATTTATTTACAAATTCATTCACCAGAATGATCATTGTGACCAATTTGTATAGTGTGGATAAACATTTTCACTACCAATACAGATTACACCATTATTGATGGCAGGTTTAAAATAAAGCATATATACTTTCTTCTATATGTACATCTACAGCATCAAATATTTGTTAGAAGCTCAATGGCAAGAATTGTTGTAATTCCTGTTACTTGTTTGGACTAATTTATACTATCCACCTACCTTTGCTTGTTCTCTCATCACATAATCCCTTTGCTCAACTTCCAATTGCTTTTGTGCCATTTGGTGCTGCAAATTTTCATTCAGAGACTTTTCATATTCAAGGCGCTGTCGCAGCTGATTTATCTCAATCCAAAAAGCTTCCTCTGTATTTGTCAGTTCACTTATGTTCCCTTCTCCTGTTTCTTCTCCTCTTTTTTGCCTCAATTCTTCAATACAGTAATCTCTATGAAATGAAAGTTGGATTTAAAAAAAAGTATTTCGTTTGCTCATCATGAGTGTCAGGTGTGAGTGTTCTCAGGTTTGAGAAGTGAGTGAATGTTCACAGGTAGGTTTATTCTTTCACTTATGAAATATAAAACTTGTTGAGATGACAAACTTTAACTACCTATCAACAATTCTTCACCATAAAATCAATGACTGAATATATGATTAAATTAAAATTGGCAATTTGTAGTAAATATTCCTTAAAACATTATGTTCTTTGTTTCAGGATGTATAAATATAAAATAGCAACAATTAAACATTTACCATGCTAAGACTCATTATTATAGAAGATACTTTAGAACTTTTTATTGAAATTTGAAATATAAAAATTGTTGCCCAAAAATTCCTTATTAAAAATAATGTTTTTAGAATTTAAATCCTGAAAATTATATGGATGCATAGATTAAAAAGGTAAACTTCTATTCACCTAGTTAAATTCTTTTTATTCGAGAAAAAGACAATTGATCATCCTTTACTCTAAATAATTACTTTAAATATGATTAAATTTAAATTTTTAGATTTACTTCACAACAGATACTAAGGGCTATGATTTTTAGGGATTTTTCTTGACTATGTAGTACTATAAGCAAAATAATATTAGTGAAATGTTAGATGGTTCATGAAATTATATTTGTATGCATTAAATTGTCAAAATTGCTCATGGCAGTTATTAAAATAGTTATAAAATGGCCCCTAATCCATTAGTTGCATCCTCCAGAGCTCTTGGGATGATCAGATCAAGGAAAGTGACATCCTCTTTGAGAAATAACCATTCTAAGGGGCAAAATCCATAATTTCAATAGCCAAGCAATCATCTTCAAGGGCTACCAAATGGACTCTTCTTCTCTGGATTGTGGTTTCTTCTAGAGGTGATCAGTCTCCTTGATCCAGTCACTGATGTGCTGGTGTATCCTCCTAGCAGCTTAGGCTAAATGTTTTAAGTCTAATTTGTAACATCCACTTATTTAGAGCTTGATGATAGACATCAGTTTCTTAATCATCAATCCTAACTACTATCAACATTAGTCAAATTAACTTGATAAAATAGGTACTATATCTAAGAATTCACAAACCTTTCTTTAACTTCTTTCAAAAAACCAGCAATTTGTTTCTGCAGTTGCTCTATAGTTTCCTCCTTTATAGCCAAATCTGATTTTAATATCCCAACAACAGATCCGCCCTCAGTGACATCTTTGTTGCTGTCATCTTGCTCCTGAAAGATAAATATGTAATTCAAGAAAACAGTTATCCAGTAAAAATGTAGCTCAATTTGAACAAAGCATTGAAATTTTAAGTCACAGAGAAAATGTATTTAATAAAATTGTAATTAAAAAATTAAAAGTAAACGGTTAAGCAAAACATAAATCACATCATTGCAACATTATGCAACAAGTAATGTCATCAATAGTATAAGGAAATTCTATATCATGTAGGATATCTTTCAATGAAAATAGATCTTTAATGTATGCTATGTTTTGAAAATGTATAGTTCAGAGTTTAATTTCATTTGATGCAGAAAATCTTTCATTCTTAAGAAAAAAATAACTGGTCCAATCTAAAACAAAACTTTGAGGCTTGAGCCATCTAATTATGTAATTTGAGATTTCTGCCAACGTAAATATGTCTTTTAGGTGTGTTATGTTTTGAAAATAGATAATTCAGAGTTGAATTTCATTTGAATCTTTTATTCTTTAGAAAAAGAAACTGGTCTGAACAAAACTTTGGCACAGGCAACCCAATAGATGGAATAGGTTGATACAATATTGAACAGAAAGGAGACATTAAGTAAAGATGGTATCTATAAAAAAGAAAAGGAATACGGCTGTGTATAAACCAAGCTGGCATCATTATGCAACAGTTTATGATTTCTTCTGACGTACCATGTACTGGAATAGCGCAGTTCTTAATTTGTTATTTTCCTCTTGGAGATTTTCAATTTTTTCCGATGCTACTTCAAAATTTGCCTGTACTTTCTTCAGCTTCATGAATAAATTAGCTTCTTTTTCTGAGGCAGTTAATGATCCTATGGATAAAAATTATTTAAATGTTATGCAAAGATAATTATCATTATTAATATAGATGATATCTAGGGCAGGATATGTTATCAGGAAATTAAAATAAGGGCATTAAAAAAGGAATCATGGCATCTAAGTCATTCAGAAGGTAAAAGACTCATGTACAGTAAAATAAAAAAGTTTCTTTCTAATTTTAAAATCGATCAAACCTTCACTCATAATGGCAGCTTTGCTAAATTCAGTTAGGTCTGCTGATTCTAAGCTCTTCTCTTGTTCTTGCATCAGTCTTTCTTGTGTTTCTTTCAATTCTTTCTCGAAGTTCATCCTATCAATGACATATTCATTAATCCATAATTCCATAATTGATAATAATGAAATAATAAACCTAATAGATTTAAATTACAAGTTAAGTATTCTAAAAAAAGATATGTGAGATATTCATTGAGTTGGCTATGAAAAGAAAAAGGAAAATCACAGAAACACAAGGTCATAACCATCAATTGGATGAAACTTCATGTTATTTATGATAAGTTTAATACAGTAAAATGTGGGGATTATTTTCACATGATTTTATATAAATACTCATGTATAACATTAAATATGTTTTAATATAACTGATAAAGTATTTGCTAAATGAGAAAAGACCACTTTTCAATGAAACTTACCGCTGAATCCTTTCAGCTTCTAAGGATCTTGAGGCTTCACTTAGTTGTTTTTTCATAGTATCCATAGCTTTTACATATTCATTTTGTAGATTATTTTTTACTCTCTTAAGGTCATTTACACTAAAATGGAACATGATTGTTAGAAATGTAAAACGGTTTAATGATAAAGAATAAGTGAAGTTTAATTTGGATTACCTTATCTCTAAACTTTCTCTCTGATTTTCCAGTCCATCTCTTACTTTGACAATCGTCCGGTATTGCTTCACTTGCTGATTTAACTTCTGCTCTAGATTGTGGTATTTTTCTTCTTTTTGTTTCAATTGATTTTCAAAATCTTTGAGTTGAACACTCTGATTGGAGATTTGCTTATCACTCTTTTGGGATTTTTCTTCAAGTTCTTTTATTCTTTGGATGTATTTCCTGATCTGCTGCTCAAGCTGACTTTTACGCAGATTTACTGCAGCTGAATTTTTTTTTTCTGTCTCCAATTCTTCAGAAAATAATTTTATCTGTTTAATCATGTCCTTGTTTTCTTCTTCAAGAAGCCCTAATTTGTTCTGTAAGTTTTTATGTAAGCTTCTCAACAAACTGCTCTCTGACACCATTTCCTTAGCCATGTTCAAAATTCGTTGTGTAGCTCCTAATTGAGAAACCTTCAAAGAATCATGTTTCTGATGAAGTCCATCTCCTTCCTCCAAATAATTAGCAATTTTCTCATCCTGGTCATCTTCTGATAATTCAACTTTATTGTTTATGAAATTTGTTAGCATATTAACTTGATTGTCTACCATCTGAGAGCAAAATGACATACTCTCCTTCGATAAAACGGAGAGCAATGACTCAAAAATTTGCAAGTTATTTGATACTACTAAGGGGCTTGAATCTGACAGCTGAGGCTTTTCACTATCACAAATACTTTTTGAACTTTCTTCAATTCCTTGCATTGGAGATGGGAGATCCTCATACAAATTCATTGATTCACTTACAGAGTAACTTACTTCATCCAGCTAAAAATAAAATTTAAATTTAGTAGAAAAGGAACTTCAGTTGAGTATTAACGCTATGTGGATGGTATATACAGGGCCGTAGCTAGAGCCTCGGGGGCCCTGGGGCAACAATTAAATTTGGGGCCCCCCATACGGAAATCTTTTTTCAAATTTTAAAGTACACCTAGAGTTGTCTAGTTTGAATTTCCCGCGCATATAGGGAGACGCATATTTTGGGAGACAATTGTTCAATTTGAGGTATTTTCAGGGGCCCCTAAAGTCTTTGCCGAGGTAAGGCTCTTTCAGGGCCAAAACAGTGGTCTATGAGAGGGGGCCCCTTCGGGGCCTTTTCCCGTCGGGGGCCCTGGGGCACCGCCCCACCTGCCCCATGCTAGCTACGGCCCTGGGTATATAGGTATTTAATTCAATGCAATATTTTCCCACTTTAACTTAAGCAAGGGATTTAGTTCCTCCTACAGTTAAATTCCTATCTTATAGAATTTTCATTTCTCCTTTGTAGAATGAAAAAAACTTTAAATACTTTAAATTCCACTTCACAATCTTTCCTTTGGAGCAGATTATTTCACAAAGGAAGATACCAGTTTAATTAATTAATTTCTTAAATCAAGGTTGATTTCAACAACCCACCATCAAATTAAGGTGCATTGCCACCTATTCATAATTTAAATTCTTAATACAGAACCAAATATTTGTTTTATTTTAATCTTTAGCCTCACTAACTGGATACTAAAGAATTACTTGGAAAATACTTACAACCATAGTTTTTTCCCTCTTATCAATTTTGAGGGACTGATTCTCTTTAGTTGTAAGAGGAAGAACAGGTTTAGTCAGGCCACTTGGAAGATTTCTGGTTAGTGTCCTTGGACGTGACACTGGAGGTGGTTTTTTGGCAGTGTTTGGAGAGGATCTGACTCCAACCACTACCTTTGATGGAAGACGTTTAAGAATTGCATGATTGGCTACACTTTTAGTTGGAGATGTTGTAGGCACTGACAATGCTGATGAAATCGCAGATTTTGGAGAATTTACCAGTCTACTTTTAACTAGTGTGCTGCTAATTGGAGTAGGCCTCTGCCTAGCTCTATCTTTATTTGATTTCATTCCAGTAACCTTAATTTTGGAAAAAAGCGCAAATATTTAAATTTGTTTATATAAATATTTTAATTCTAGTTATAGACGGGGAATCTAATAATTTAAATACGCCTATTGGAATTTTATTTTTCTCTCACTGCTTAACCTTCATCCGGGCGCGCGGACGGTAGATTACTGTCACATTCATAAAAGCGAGTGCAACTTTTGCCTGGAGGTGTGCAGTAGGATGGGAGGGACGTGTATTCTCTATTTACACAATGTGACACTTGATGCTAGATAGTCCTTGCCAGCCTCTGTCTGTATCTCGCCTCAGTCATCGTCAAACCTTCGCATGTAGTAAATGACGGTAGTTTACCGTCGCGCGCCCAGAAACGTAATTCTTTTCGGTCGGCCATCGGAGCAAAATGTGAGTACCGATTTCAGTTTTTTCGTTGGTATTATTTACATAATTCAAGTTTTCATTGCTCTGCACCTTATCACTGTCAATACTGCTATGTTACCAAACAAAACAAATGGGTTGTAACCCTGAACAATATAAGATTACCCATGTCTGCGCAAATGGTAATTTCTCAGGGCACGTTTCACCGATCCTGAGGATATTCGTCGACTTCTTCTTGAGTTGGACAATGAATCGGAAGAAGAACGGGAACGACGACGACAAGAAGACCAACAGGAAGAGCAAATTGACAATCCAGGCGATATCGATTTTGAACCTGAAGTTATTCAAGAAGATGAACACAATAGTGAGTCGGAGGAAGAGTTAGATTACGAGGACTACGAGGAAGACCAGGGGCAAGCTAGGAACTGTAAAACGAAGCTCGAACGTTTCCTCCAAATCATTTCTTTAGAAATTTTGGATGATATTGTCAAGTACACTAATATTTTATTGCTTAAATAAAGGCTCGAAGAAATGAGTCGTCTGACTCTCCGGTTCGAGATAGAGATTACAAACTCAACTGTAGAACGGAAATGAAAGCACTATTTGGGGCATTGTTCTAGATTGCCGTAAAAGGTGGAAACCGTGCTGATTTTTCGGAGTTTTTTAGTAAAAACGGAACAGGACTAATGATATTGCGCGCTAACTTTAGTGAACGTAGATTTCGATTGTTGTTGAGATCTCTTCGTTTTGATGACGTTACGACCCGCAAAGAGCGATCTGTAACTGATAAATTAGTTACGATTCGAGATTTTCAATAGACCTCTCTATCCAACTGTCAAAGAGCCTACAATGTTGGTGAAAGTGTGACCATCGAAGAAATGTTAGTGGCCTTTCGTGGCCGTTTCAGTTTCATCCAATACATTGCCCAAAAGCTGGCAAAGGGCCATGTATTGGATGAACCGGGATGACCTGAAAATTTATGCCATGACAATGTAGCTAAAATTGTAGTATTTATTGTACTGTTCAAGGTGTAATGAATTTATTTAATTTTATATACATGTGTGCTAGATGTTTTTCATCAAATTGATACCGATTTTGAAGATTTAAGATGAAGTGTTGAGCAAATCAGACGCAAAAACAGGGAGACGGTAAATTACTGTCACGCGCCCGCTGGCGCTAGGGAATAGGGCGCGCCCGGATGAGGGTTAAATTGCTTCCTGCCCATTTTTTCGATAAAAGATACTTGTAGAGATTAAAATGTCAATTAAAAGGTAGGAAACCATATCAGTAGTTACACACAAATACCCACTGTGTTAGGGAGAATTTTCTATTCCTTTGCTTTACTTTATTCATGTTATAATTTCTCTAAATGTATATTAAGCTCAGCAAAATGTAAACATTTACATCGTTTCACTAACTTTGAATTCGTTAAGGAATTGCTTATCAAAAGAATAATCTTACCTTTGAATTTTGATGGACAGCGACAATGTAAACGATTCTAAACAATCATTATTGTTGGATTTCGTTTATCCGTATCATCCGTATGAACTGTTGAAAAATCTAAGCCAACACGAAATCTCGCGAACCTTTATGACCATGTCAATTTCAAACGTCTTTAACTTAATACTGTGTATAGTACATGCCGATTTTATAAAATAAAGACAATAATTAACAAAAAATATGGAATATAGGCAAATGAACAATTGTCTCATCGTTTTAAGTTTCATTGGATTTTGCAGATTTTACAGTTTCTGTTGCCAACTAAAACTTAAAATGGTAAATACGTAAATATAAAATTTGTATAAATGATTATTATCCTTTAGCAGCAACTAAGGTGTTTATATATTTTGGAAGTATGTTAAAATTAAAAATCAACAAATATTTCAAACTTTTGATTACAAGGAAAGCAAAATGGCGAAAGTGGGTTATATACTATAGTAATAAAATATATATTGATCAAATTATAAATAATAATATAAAAAATAAAAGGATATTGATCAAATTCAAAACTTGGTGGAAATGGAGCCAAAACGTGATAGATTCTTTGATATTAAAAAAAAAATATTATACTTATTTGATATACTATTAAAATTTGAATATGACCCCATGACCTTGAAATTAAATTTTCTTTAAAAGTGGTCATGTTGCATATCATATTAAAGCTTAGTAAAAAAGTTGCAAATTGGTTTTTGTTTGAGCTTTCTATCTCTTACACTTGTTAAAATTTATTTCCACATGTGTGCCAATTTTTACGCTATTTTGTAAACTTTGAACCCCCAGAGTAAAAAAACTACTAAACAGAAAATTCTAAAAATTTTGATTTTTATTTATCTTGGGGCAAGTAATGAGCCAATTATGAAAGACATCTGAAATGGGGAGGTAAAATGTTATGTTTACTTTGGTTCAGTTGACGTGGATTTACCCAGACAATGAAATTGGGCTTATTAACTATTCCTTGTACAGAAAATATCGTGATGGACTTACCAGTCCGAAAAAGTGTGGAGGCGGCATCATAACAGCTGTATATAAAAAATTACATTCAACAAGTGTAAATACCATGTATGATATGGTCGAACAAAAATTTGTAAACATTAATGTTAAGAATAGTAACATATTGGTCGGAGTGGTGTACATCCCTCCAGGGTCATCAGTGCACTGACGACGGTGGAGGCTATCCATGGATAGCTATTCAAAACACCGTATATCTATTGAAGAAGTCTTAAATTCTTGCCAAAATGTATCAGATGTAATAATATGTGGTGATTGCAATTTAGCAAGAATAAATTGGAAATCTAATACCTCTGATTGTTATAGTCCTAACAGTACCGAGGCTCAAATTGTAAAAGACTCCTGCTCATTTCCCGAGCTGAGTCAAGTTAACTAAATACTGAATTCAAATCAGGAGTTACTTATCTAGTATTTTCATCAACAAAGGAACTAGAAATACATGAACCTGATGAATCTCTGTTTCCATTAGAAGGTTAATTTCTTCCTATAGAGTAATAAGCTATTTGATTTTAACCTAACACCTAAAAAACTTAACCTGTAAACTTTGGAATGGAGTTTATATGCTTAAAAGGTTGTGTAATATGTAATGACAGTAAATAATTACTGATACTATCTTGAAAATATCGTATTCATGATTAGTTAAATTATCAATGATTAGGATTGCCACCAGTCAAGTTTTTGTGCAAAGACTCCAGTTTCCATGGTTCTTCTCTGATCTTTCACCAATCTCAACATTTTTAGATAAATACTTCTCGTAACAAGTACTCTTTTAAAATCTAATAAAATTGATTTGTGATAATATGCATGCCACATTTTATATCATGTGGCAGAGATTACCAGTAAGGTGTTGATTGTGTAAATAAGGTTGTCCTTATCTTTTCATCTCTATTCATAAGTTGTGAGAAAGATCACCAAATCACAATATCCTGTTTTCAAATAGAATAAGTAGTACCTACACCCTACAATTTGAATACAAAAACAATCTGCCCCTTTCAATCTCAATGAAACTGTACTCATCCTTAATTCTTAGCATAAGATTCATTCTAATCATACAATAGAACAAAAATTAAATAGACTACATTTTTTTAAATTTTCTCCACCTCTAGACAATAGTCACTATGGGCCAGTATAAGCAGACCCAAGGAGAACTAGTAGGACTTAAAAAGCACTAATAAAGAACAAATAAGAATGTTTACAACTGTTGCACAGATAATTTATCATTTTCATAAACATCTTTACAAGAAAACAAGAAATGTTCCAACAAGATTCATATGAAAATAACATGGTAACAATTGGTTTAATAAATTACATCTATTACATTCAAGGAAAAAAAAGTTCACAATTCACAAGAAGTTTTTCACAATCCCTTGGGAATTAAAAAAGTCGAATTAAAAGTATTCACTGAATACAAAAATACCTCACTAAATATGTGTAACAAAAAAATCAATGACTTTACCAATAAAGAATAATGATCACAACTATTAGGCGTATGAGACGGTAATAACTTAAACTCTGTAAGTTTCTATAAAGGGAAACATAACTTGTAGTAATAATAGAAAGAAAAGCCATTAAATATAATTTCCCTGATCACATAATGTGTAAATATTCCATAAATATTAATAGAACAGCTATATACATTACATAGAAGTATATCACAGAAGGCAGGAAAATAATTCATGTCATGACTTCATGTTCAATAAACATTTTAAAAATAGATACCTTTATCAGACAGTTATCATAAAATATCCCAAACTAATATACATGACGATTAGATAGATTTGGAAGTTTCGAAAAGCCTTATTCAGTCAAGTTTTGCTCTAAATAATTCCATATACAGTTCAAGTCCATCCTTTGAATTGCATTAATACTTTTCATAACATGGTTATAATGTTTTGATAAACTAGAGGGGGTACATACACAGTACATATAGAATAATTTACTCATTTATTGGCAAGAATAAGAGGGATTGACTAAGATAGATATGAAATGCATTCTGAAAGGAACTTATTCTGCATGAGATGACATGCTCATGCCTGCTTGATTTCTGGAAACAACTCATAGATGACGACCTCAAACAAGTCCTAGAAATAAGAATAATATGATGAAATTTGGAGAGTACTTAGATTCAATAAAATTTTAAAAACTAAACCTAAACTCACATAAAATAGCTGTTTATTCAAAGGAGCACTTTGCAAAGTCTCAAAGACTTTGATTGCACCACGACGAGCATTTTGCTGGCCAACCAGATTGCTGAGAACTTCAGGAATGTTATTCAGAAACTGCTCCTTTGCCTCCCACCTGTTTTAGTGATAAGAGAACGGATTCCAATTATACACCAAAGTCGGATAAATTGGAGTATGCTTGTAAACATTGCTTATAATGGAAAATATTTACAGACCTTGTACACTCTTTTTCCTTTTCAGTTCTGGGAGGAGATGGCTCCACTAGAGTTCCATTGGGCCACCACGATTTTATGAGCAATTGGACATAGTAGTGAAGCATAGGCTCTGAGAAAACCCAGCTTACTGTATCCCTCACTTGCCTAAAGTGGTATAAAATACCTTAAATTAGTAACTGGTAAAACAATATAATTTCCAGAATAAGTCCTATATCATGCCATATAACCATTCCTACCATTCAAAATTTAATTTAATTCTTACACTACTAGTGGGTTAATATTTCTTCTGATGAGCTATATATCATCATGCAGGTTGAGGGCACAACCAGTAATTTGACTGGAATGCATGCTTATTTAGGGTGCTGTAATCATACACAACTCATGTAGTTCACACTACATTGTCTCTACACTATGTTCAGTCAATAGAATAAAAAATGATATACCAGAGTTCATAGCCATCTATCAGGTCATGCAAACTCCAACCTGGCATAGAACATGCAACTAGCTTTGGGAGAAGATGTAAATGCCTGGCAGTAGCTCAGCAGCTGGTTATCACTTGGTCGAGTACACAACTTTAGCGATTGTTGGTTGTGCACTTAAAACCATGAGAACTCAGCTTAAGGCTTAAAAAATGCCATTTGATAGTAACTTTCATGTATTGTAATCCTGAATATTGTAGGATGTTAGAGCTTTAACAAAAAATTGGTGTTGAGAAAAACTAGAACAATTATAAAACAGAATATAGTCTATCTTTCATGTTAGATTTATTTATCTTCCTCATACCTAAAAAAATAAAAAAATATGATAAACAAAGATTAGATGATTGAAGAAAAGTTTTAGGAAGATCCTGAATTGAAGCCAAAGAAAAAGTAATGACCTATTTATGGTGCGACCATAGGTGATTTGTACAAATGTGATGAGAGTTCTTCGAAGCCATCGGAAGACTCCTCGCAGATCAAACACTTCTCCTAGGAGAGCATAAAGTGGCTCTGCAATGGCATCCTTCCCACTTCCAGACCCAGGATCTCCACCACTCTTATCCACTGACTCTTCTAACAAGAGGGGCTCATCTTCATCACTTTCTCTTCCACCATCACGCCCACTCGAAGATTCGGCAGATCCTCCACCACCACTTCCTGAGCTACCACTAAAACAATTATAATTAAAGCATTAGATCCTTAGAAAAAGTGAACATTTGCACACAATGGAAATTCTGTATAATTATATCCAAAATGGCCAAAATGAAAGCTCTCTATATCAGAATAAAATTTTAAAGAAAACTAATCATCCAAAAATAATACAATAATATCTGATAGTTTGACAGGGAAATTATAAATTAAGATTACTTCATGCCTGTCAAACCATTGTTCAAAGAAATGATGATTGGGATACTTATACCTGGCACAGGGATCAATAGTTTGTAGCAGGAGCTCTACCAATAAATAATTGCACATACAGCCGTCAGGACTATGGTAGCTATGAGAATTTAATTCTATAGTTTCATCAAAATTTAACCAAAATAAACTTAAACCTAAAAAAAATCCGATTATTTCGTTGAAAACCATGGGTAGCTAGTATCAGATACTGGCCAATAAATGAACTAAACCTGCAGAAAAATAAATTATTTTTAGAATTTACTTCAGTCATGTACTTGGGGAAAGGTTAAATAAACATGGCAAAAACTGATAAAACCAGGACTTGAACCCACATCTTATTTGGAGAATATAATGACTGGTTGCAATCCTTTTTGGGGATGATTTCCTTATTTAAAGATACATTCCATAGTAGTGAGAGGTAGTTCGATTAAACAGAAAATAATTCGTAACAAGTAATACATGCTATTTGACAAAGAAATAGATAAGGTAACCAGAATTAACTCCAAAATTTATTACATTATACACAGTTTTTGACACAGACCTTCGATAAGTAGCATTCAACAATTAAAAACATAGCTAAAACCTTAGAAACAATAGAGTCATCCTAATCCAACTAATCCAATTGTTAACCACCATGTCTCTAAAACCTTTTTATGATAGGAAAATTCTGTAATTACCTTTTAAATAAAGTGGATAAAGAAAACCTTGACTTCTTTGGAGAAGGTACAGTCTGCTTCAAGTGCTCCGAACTTGGACTTAGAAAAGCATACAGAGCTTCACTTTGATTTAACTTCTCATCCTCCAAAACAAACTGAGGAAGAAAAATATTGTAAGTAATTATTTAGACAAAATTAAACAATGAGATCATTCTAAATTTTACTTAGGTGCACCTACTGGAAAACACACAAAATAATTTTTCTTCAGTGACTAAAATATATAAATGGACACAAACATATTAAATTCAAGGAAAGAATTACCTCCAAATATTTCTGAATTTGATTTTTTGCCTTCTCAAGAGAGTTTTTATCAACCCCTTTTCCAAATAAAAATTTTCCAGGCTGTGAAGGCAACTCTAATCCTTTGACTTCTGAACCTAATTGGCTTAAAAAGAAAATCAACATCATTAAGACCATAAAAAAACATTTAACATTCTTAAAAGGCAAACAATTTCAATGAAAACAGTCAGCCTTTGATATCTTGCAAGATATTCAAAGAAGAATATGGGCACAGATTAATCAGGTCGCAACTGCAGCAAAAAGAAACACAGGCAAGAAAGAGAAGGAATACATCTTAAAATTTCAGCTATGTTCAACAAAAATAACACATTTATTCAAAAGTAACTCGCCATGAAATGTGATGCACACCCCAAAATTTGAGCGTCATAATTGGAAAATCATATGCCCGTAATTATAAAGCACACCTTAAGACATACTGCCAGGCCATTCGCAGCACCGTATATGCGTTTACCATACACACGCCACTATATACGTATTTTTTTACGCCTATACAATATATATATAATGCTGGTAGTCATCAATACTGGAATTCCTACATAAGTGTGCACATTAACCAAATCAAAATCAGTCATTTAAAAAGTTAAATGGGCTTGCCGATTACCTTTCAATTATAAAAATATCAGCCAACAGTTTAGTCCATAGTCTTCAGGGGCTCTTATAATAAAAACATTAATAACCAAGGTGAGCTGAAGATGCCCTTAGCCATGCGGCATGACACATGTGCACAAGTAGTAATGTGCCAGAATCTAGCGTGCCATCAATTCTAATGGGCACCCCGATTTCTGAGCCAAAAAAAGACCCAAGAGGTTGAATGTTATTTTTGAGTAAATACAGTATATATCCCACTTTAGATCAAATTCCATTGTATTAAATAATTTTCAGAACAAAAAGACTTCCATATCATTACTGTAAAGAAACTTTGTAATCTGATGAAAGGAGTAGCCATAACCCTTTACCTAGAGAATAATTTAGGAAAAAGAGATTTGAAGGATCTAAATGACCAACAACTTAAATGATACCATAAATTTTGAAACATCTAATTACAGAAAGGAGATTTTATTGGTATGAAAATGCTTATTCTCTTACCAGAGCTTCCTATGTAACTCAAGAAAATCAGGTAGTTTCCTCAGAACTACCCAGCCAGTAGAAACAGCATCACTATCCAATTCATCCTCCAAAATATGAACAACCATCACAAATTGTGGAGGCTCTTTCTCATCTGGCATCTGAAAAATGTCACAGTATTACTTAAAGTACACATCTCCCTACTAAAAATATTTCATTGTAAAAATAAAATAGCTAAACAGAAGGGTAGGAAAGGATAAGAATGAGATAATACGAAATTATAGAGGTTGAACAATGAACACTCAGATTTTCAATCCTCTATCTTTCAATCTTCATTTGACAAACATTACAAAAAAGATTCTTGAAGTATGAAAGAGACATCCTTTCCTTTATCACTTAACTAAGATTTCTTCTCCATTAAAATTAAAAGTTATTCTAATCGTCATATGGTGTCCCTAAAGAATAAATGTGAGGCGCTCTTCTATACATGATTAACCAGCCAGTATGTGATCTACCACCATGACTGACTACCTTCTTACAAGTTTGTTTGATTTATTTAGGTAAATTAAATGGCATGGATTTGGTTGTCTACCAGAGAGTAACAAGTGGTAGATTGTGCACTTGAATGAAAATGGTGCTGTAGATGATACATTGGAAAAGTACTGAATATAATTTCTAATAACCAGGTATATTTTGAATTTGTTTCTTACAATGATCTAGCCACTTTACTTCATACTGCAGGATCTAAATTTCAATATTAATCTCAACAGAAAAATTCCAGTCTAAATTAATAAAGAGGATAATTGAAAATGTTGGCAACAAAAATAAATCAAGCTATTATTAATTCCAAATTATTTACTGTGCACGCTACAGCAATAAGAACTTGATCGCTATTTATGCTAAGTTGCACAAATAACCAACATTGACATCTTAATTAATTTAATATTACCATGATTACAAAGAATAATGAATACTCACTTGAAAATTAACATAAAACCTTGAATATATATGTGGACATAAAATAGCTTTATACACCTCAAATCTTAAACCCTTAGACATAATTTAAGTTGATTTATACAAATAGGAGAATATAATCTGATAGATATTCTTTTATATTCAATCAGGTAAATATTGATAAATTCTGAATAGCATAAAATTAAAATAGGAAAGTGTTCTGTACCTCGGCTGACTGAACTATAGCTCTCCATCTTCCCAAGTGTTCTCCCCATGCTTCAGTCCTAGATACATGAGCTTCTAGCTGTCTCCTCTCTCCTTCTAACCATTCAACTTCTTTCTCTAGAATCCCAAGAACACGAGATTCAGGCTTGAGAGAAGTCCTTAGAGCCTGCAGGGCCTAAAACCAAATCCATGCTTAATTGATAACAAGTCAAGAATTAATATAAATTAACATATACATAGTACTTTAACCTGGTATCTTGTATTTTTATATGGGATTGGTATTATAGATATAGAATTCAATGGCTATTCTTAAAATCTGATCAAATAAGACCTACATATTTAAGAGGATCCCTCGAAGAACTACAGAAAGATGAACTGAACAAAAAGTAATGATTTAATAACTTGTAACCTTAAAAGAGTTATTTTCAATGAAAGCTTCCAATAACAGAGGATTTGGTAATTATAGACAAGTGGTCCTTATTCAAATAAACTGTTATATGTAATCATTAACACTTATCCAGGAATCATGGAAAACAGGTAATGTAAAGCACACGCTCTCATTAAACAGCCAGTTATTAAGGAGATGGTTTTAATAGCAGGTTATATTGCATTAAAATATTTATTTACTCACTTCCTCTCAGCAAGTGAATCACTTAATTCGAACAATCAAATGGATCTATTTGATTATTCACCTGCTAAAATCGAATAAATTCACTTGGCTAGGATAGAGAGAAAAATCAAAATGCTTTATTAGAATAATTCGATTAAAGCAAACAATCGAATTATTTAATTGCTTTCACTAAATTGCTCCCACCTCTACATTAAACCTTTCAAGCATCCAACTTCTGCTGCTAAAGGTTTGACGACTATTTTCCGTCACATATTTCTTCACAACTTATTGAAAAAAGGATAATTATTTTTAATATTTTTGATATTATACGTATTTATTCTTCAGATTAAATAAATTGATGAGGCAAATGGGCCGTTGAATTATTTCATCCAGAAGCCTTTGACAGCATGAAAATTCCCTTGTACTACGTACATATATTAAAGCAAGACATACAAGAACAAAAGAAGACTGCCTATGTATAGAATGACAGAGACTATAAGAAGATAAATGAAGAAAATGAATTTCCACTACATATATTACTATTACTACAGATCGATATATCATAGCCTATGATTTGAATAAATATGTTCAATTGTACTCAAGAGAAAGAGGAAGAAAATGAAAGGGAATGTTAGAGCAAGCCTCAGTCATCAGATAAAACATATTAACTCTATTAGTCTTAATATGCACAAAATTCTGAGCAAGCTCAACTAAAGAATAGTCACCTCACTGTGGCAAGGCTCACAACAACTGCAGAGGGATGTCCTTTGAGTCACTTACTATTTTCATTAATGCATATATCCATCCAATAATTGAAGAATGCTACCAATGAATAATGAAGGAAGCTACCTGCATTTTATTATTCAACCTTTCTTCCAATTGGTCCAATTTCTTTCTTGCATAATTAGAATGATCAGCAACATGTAAAGGTGAATGACCGCTACAGCCACTGCTATCCATAGGTTCTTCAAGAAGAGCTTTAAAAATAGCAAAATAAAAGACATTGTAAAAGAAAATATATTTTCTGCAATAATGAATCTAATCGTAGAAAAAATTACATCATAACATCCTTAGTTAAATCAAATTGCATCACAATGTCACACGCATGGGCACCTATTTTACTGTCCAATGCTAACTCCAAACTTAACGTATTTGACGGCATATAAGACGCACCTTTTTTCCTAAATTATGTCTCGAAAAATTTCCCTGCGTCTTATATGTGAAGGTTCAACCTCCACAGGTTAACTTTCAATACTGAATGCTATTTTTAGTCCAGATGGTCTATACTACCTATTTCATAATTGCATTCAATGATTGTGTTAATATTTGGCTTTTACGAAACGTGACAACTAAAAGAAACCACATTTTAAGTTATTGTGGTACCGCGCTTTCGCACGGACTAGTAAAACTCTTTTTCCTTGTGAGTGGCCAACTTAATGAGGGTGTGTCTTATATGCCGGTGCGTCTTATATGCCGGTGCGTCTTATTAGCCGTCAAATACGGTAAGTCCCTAGATTTTCTAAAACAATGTATATGCCCTATAACCCCACTTGACCCTTTGACAATGTGTTTTGAAAAATTCAATAATATATAATCACTATTGATTTCTTTTATTTTTGCATAGTAATTATTTATGCATAAATTAAGTTTTTGCTTGGTAAATTTCAACTAACATAAGATTAGACGTAAATGTTATCCCCAAAGAAATACTATTCTTATGAAATTCAAACTCTGAAATCCAGGCTTAAAATAAACTGAAACATGTGACTATTATTTAGGTTACAATGGTAATTTTATTTAACACATCCAAACCCATGGTGGAAATCAAACTTATTACTTCATTTCTTAGTCTTGACCATCTCGAACATCACTTTCACCAATAGAATATAACAAATTTATCCATTGCAATGATTATTTATACCTTTTCTGCATTGATTTATCATTCTTATTTCACATTAAATTCATCCTCATTGATTACATTTAGATGAATATGATTTCATTTTGAGACTAACGATATGTTTAAAGCAAGGTTCCACGAGGCATGAACCTTGACTATGAGCTGCACTTTCATAGAACACTACCAATGTAAATGATAAGTCATGAAATTATCTTTGACATCATCAGGTCTATAACCTGATCATGAAGAGATCAAGCATGTTTGATTTATTTATTCGTGATATTATATTGTGAATATTTCTTCCCCTGAGGAAGGTTGCAAATGACTTCTTATGGTTACTGAGGCTCCATAAAAGCTAATAGACATGACTATATTGATTTTATTTCATATTCAGGAGATTCCTGTGGTCACTTGAATACTTATTTTTCAGTTCTATTACAATGAATATTGAAGCTCTTGAAGAATCTTTGATGAATCTGTTCCTCAACCATATTCTATCAAGACTAAGGTTTTGTGCACACTATTAACTACTTTCCAGTCTAGAGTAATGAAAATAATCCAACCGACAAGAGCACAACCTTTCCAAATAATAGCAAAAGTAGTAGGGATCATTTCCAATTAAACGTCTTGTAGGCAAAGATAAATTAATTATTTTAAATTTCTATATCCTTCAACAGACATGATCATTTTGAAATTTTTAATGTCCATAATAAATATGATATAGAAAAGAAACCATATCCTCATATAATCTGTGACCCGCTTCACTTTACCAAGACTCATTCAATGGATTTGCATCCTCTAAAAGCGTAACTTCTACAGTCTTCTTCAGTCCTTTTCAAAGAGATGTTCTGCATATATATTAGTATTATACAGTAAATATACTTGGTACATATACCATGAAACCTTTCAATTACATAACTTGCTTAGGCTAATGTTGAAAGAGCTAATAATTTGTACTCACAGGATTCTGACTGAAGAAACTCGGCTTTGGCAGCCTCATCCATTGAAGTATACATCTTCCCATATAGTTCACTCACTACAAAGGTTGGGTATTGTTTCTCGAGTACACGGAAAGCCTCTTCTTGAACCTCAAAGAAAACTTCTGGTCCCTTATCTCCCAATAAAAATGCTTCCATTCTTTTGCGAACAGCCTGGGAAATTGAAATACAACAACAAATTTTAATCACAAAATTCCACAAATAAGTCAGACATAAACATGTTATTTGACAGGATACATGGAATTGGATAACTAAACTTTCATAATCAGAAATTGTCCTTAATTCAACTTTTTCCAAGTTCAGAAGCCTTTTAAGTAGCAAACAATGTTAACAAATTCAAAGTGATTGATTCAAAATTTGTTTTGGTAATTACTAACAATTAAACAAAACAGCATATATATATATGTATGTGGGAAAGAAAAAGTTTGAAGGGGGCGGCGGACAGGTGCTGCCGTGAGACAAGAACAAAAGAGACAGTGGAACGGAGAGCGAGGAGAGCAATGGCGGCTCGAGGGAGTGCTCGTGATGGGCATGTGTAAGCCTTGGGAGAATAAAGAGTGTGATTCGAGGAATCTGGGTGTCTTCTTTGGTGTATCGAAGTAGGAGGTTTCCTAACAGTGCAGCGGTGGGATATTCACCAAATGGATTATCGCCAAACACACCTCAGGAAGAGAAAAACTGTAAGTAAGTGAAGTGCAAAGTGTTTTGGGCCAGTCGTGAGGAATCGAGATGCAAGATGAATAGAGATCGCGGAAGTGAACCCGAGTGGGGAAGGCGCGATGTTGGGCGCGAAAGAGGCCGGGCTCGTTCATTTAGCGTTTTTGATATTCCTGCAGCCACTTCTACTCCCGCAACATGCCTACCTCAGGCTAGGGGCATTAACGAATTTCGAGATCCGGAGGGACGAAATGGTCGAGTGCAAGAAGTTAGTGAGGTGAGCGGTGCGATGTACGAAGTAGCTAGGGAAAGAGAATTCCTCCAGCGCGAAAGAGAATTGCTAGATAGAGAGCGGAAGATCTTAGAAAGAGTATTCTCACTGAGGATTAATCAGGAGGATTGGCTGCTTACCATGTAAATTCAAGACCCGGTGCTGGAGAATCTACGGAGGGTGCTGCAAGGGCCAGCGACGACGAACGAGGAACGTCAGATACACGTTGACTACACCATGAAGGACAACCGAATCTGCCGAAGAGTGAATGGAGAAAGACGTTGGGTCGTTCCAAGAGATGTCATTCCCAGAATTATAAAGGGAAGTCACGACGACATGGGACATTTTGGTGAAGAGAAGACTCTGGAGCATCTGAAGAGGTATTTTTGGTTTCCGAGGATGAGGAAAAGGGTCAGGAAGTACATAGCTGCCTGTATAGAGTGTACCTACCATAAACGACCTGGAGGTAAAAGAGAAGGCAAATTGCATACGATGGAAAGGGTCTCCACTCCTTTTCATACCGTTCACATCGATCACCTAGGCCCATTTCCTAAGAGCAAGAAGGGAAATGAGTATGTATTGGCATACCAAGACAACTTTACGAAATTTATTATGCTGAAGGCCGTGAAGAACACGAAGACCAAGCCGGTATGTGAGGCGTTAAATGAGATATTTAGCATTTTCGGTAGTCCGCAATGTCTGATTTCGGACAGAGGTACGGCCTTCACTTCAAAGGAGTTCGAGGAACTTTGCGAAAATCATCAGATTAAGCATATAAAGATTGCTACCGCCACACCGAGAGCGAATGGGCAAGTAGAGAGGTCCAACGCCGTAATTGGAACTGCGATTTCGACTATGTACACTCAAGAAGATGAGAGTGATTGGGATGTATCGCTCAAAGATATTCAGTTCTCAATGAATTCGATGACGAAATAAACAACAGGGAAGAGTCCTCATGAACTCTTATTCGCGTTTAGGCTCAGGACTTCATTGAAAAACCGCGTTATTCTGACCTTAGAGGACAATTTAGAAGAAAAGGTCGCAGATACGCTCGAGGAAGATAGGGAAATAGCCCTATCCAGAATAGATAAGGCACAGAGAGAACAAAAGGAGAAATATGATGCTAGACATAAACCACCTAGACATTACCAGAAGGGAGATTTGGTGTTAGTGGAAAGGGAAGCACAGGCTACGGGAGTGTCGCATAAGTTAGCACCGAAATTAAGGGGTCCGTATGTAGTGGCTGAGATTTTACCTAGGGACAGATACGTGCTGAAAGACCTTCCCGGAGCTAAACGAACTCAAAGATCATTCAATTCCGTGTTTAGTGCAGACCGAATGAAGCCATGGTGTAAGGCTCCAGAAGACGAGGAAGTGGAAGGGGCAGACCAAGAGGACAGTGAAGCTGAAGAAGTAGATGACCGCAGAGAAGCGGATACGGCAGACCAAGAGGACAATGAAGCTGAAGAAGTAGATGACCTCGAGGAAGCAGAGGCAGCGAACCAGGAGAACATCGACCTGGCAGTGGACAAGGACAGAGTTGGCCAAGGTGTGACATCGAGGGAGGAGCAGAGGGACGGTGGTGGACCATGCAGAGACCAGACCAGGGCCGAGGACGGCCCAGATGTCAGGAAGGGCCGACTGTGGGAAAGAAAAAGGTTGAAGGGGGCGGCGGACAGGTGCTGCCGTGAGACAAGAACAAAAGAGACAGTGGAACGGAGAGTGAGGAGAGCAATGGCGGCTCGAGGGAGTGCTCGTGATGGGCATGTGTAAGCCTTGGGAGAATAAAGAGTGTGATTCGAGGAATCTGGGTGTCTTCTTTGGTGTATCGAAGTAGGAGGTTTCCTAACATGTATATATATACATATATATTGATAATTATAAAGATATAATGTACCACGAAGGGTGGTTCTCAACCCTTACTAAGAAACTACTCCAGTTTTTGCTTAATTAGAATTTTTTATCTGATCACTTCCAGTTCGAATCATCCAAGTTCAATTATATTAAAAAGCCTTTGGCAACTTAGCTTTACCTTATCAACTTTAACCTTCCCAGTTGGAAGATGAACATATGCATAGAAAATTTCAGCTCCCAATTGGTGCCATTGTTTGCGGTCTGCTTGGCGTAATTCCTCCACAGCTCCCCAATAACCAACTAATGCAGGACATCCTACTCCTTCCAGAAATTGGGCAAAGTACTTCCTTCCAACAATGCTATTTAGAACAGTCTCAAGAGGCAGCATCTGAGTAATTCAACAATTACATAATTAAGCACATGACTTGAAGGTAGTAAAATTAAAAAAATCCAAAATCATCTTGATACATCATATAATAACCAACAAACAAAAAGGCAACTACTATATGGTAAATTATTACATTTAACATTTTTTATTGTTATTTTATTTAATTCATATACCGAACAAAGTCTCTGTAGTCCTCAATATCTAAATATGTATATTTATAAGAAGGGTATACATTTTTAAATTCTGATAAACAAACCTTGAATCTTAACCAAATTTATTCTTCAACAACATTGTAAGCAGAATCTTCCTATCATATACAAATTTAATAGCTTAATAAACAATCAGGATGTTTCAAATGGATTTGTAACAACCAAAATTCAATATAAAAATAACTTAACAGAGAAAATTGTCATTAGAATATAGGTAACTTTTCCCTTGGAAGAAATTTCCAAGGCAAAATCAATCCAACTTTTGCTTTTTAATCAAAAGATATTTTTTGTAACAACAAAGTATAAGTGCATTAAAAATTTACATAAGTATCCTAAAGGAAATAAATTTATTGTTACTAATGAAAAATTGCATCAAAACAAATATTTTCAGTATTTTAATACCAAACCAACAGATTATTAGAAAATCTACTAATGAAAGCTTTGATGAAAATGTGTGATTTCTGTTAATATGTGTCATGACTCAAACTTTCTTGACACACAATTCTGATCTGCTTCCACAAAGATACATATAAATGATAATGTATAGTGGTAGATGTTTTACTTACTTCTCTTCCCGACATTCCATCATAGTCCAGATCAACTTCTTCTTGAGGAAATCTCATCCACCCTAGCACCTTCAGCTTCTTCTCACACAGAGTTTTAGCAAACGCAAGCTGATTCATGTAGCGCTTAACTTTTCGAGCCTTTAATGTAATTTAAAACATACTTTTACATTATTAGCAGTATTACAGTAATGTTCTATTATTAATGAAAATTTAAGCAATGGTAGAATTAATTTTACTATTCAAAGACATTTAAGTTTGTATAGGACAAGTAATGGAGCATAAATTCACTCTATAAATTATTAATCCAAATATTTCTGGATAGAATCATAAATTTATTATATGTATAAACATATTACACTAATATTTAAAAAAAAATAAGGCCTAAATTCATGTATAAACAACAATTTTTGTTATTATCTACGTTACTGGGATCCTGGATTTGGATAGCGCGTTTGTCTTAAGTGAACGTGGTCCCGGGTTCAACTCCCAGAGGAGGCGATGATGTTTACCCAGCATCGAAACAACTGGGAAGCTAGCTGAATTAAGAGGTAGCAGATCCAGGTTTAGATAAGCCTATTACAGTGGCGTGGGTGTCGATGTGCCGACCATGCATCATCCACAGTGAATACCACCTGGCAAGGCCAAATCCCCATAGGGATACCATGCCATGGGCTTTACTTATTACTATCTAAGTTACTTCGTTTCAATGTTTTTGATTAAATGTACTTTTTAAAAGCTATATATATCACTATCACTGTATGGGTATTAATACATTTGCACATTAAATTGCCTAATTAGTTCAGAGATCCAATCCTGTATAGAAATTTATTTTTTACTAATAATTCCTATACAGTACTTAGTAAATAATCAACAATATTATTCTTGAATTTTAGCATGTCTGTAATCTCTTTCATTTCAACCCATAATTTGCTATAAATAATGAAACCCATAATCCTTTGGTCTCTTAAGAAGACCTGTGCAAGAGATATTGAGAGACGCAGGTCTCTCTTTCAATTTCAATACTTACTCAATCACAGCTATTCAATAAGTCTATGAATGTAAGGAATGCAATGAACAGTATTTTGCTTAGGATATCAATTTTATTGTACAACATACACATTTAGAAAACCAACAGACCATAACATCTATATGTAGCTCCTTAAAAATCAGGAACTTTTAATCTAAGTAATAGCAGATTTAAATCAAATGATGATGGAACAGTAGAAGAGAAGAATGATTTTAAGATAAACATGATTACCAACCTGGATTATTTCTTCTTTTCTTGCATTCTGAGGCTGTTCTTTTTCTGAACTAATGCTTTTAGGTTTCTTCAAATGTTGGATTGTAGTAGCTTGCATTATTTCTGTGACAATGCTATACCTAAATTTTAGAATGATAAAATTGTGTTACTTATAAATGTAAGCATGCTAAATGATTGTAACATGAGTAAGCATTTTCAAGCCATTCATCCCAACTTTATACCCCAGCCTTCTAGCTCCTACTATATACAAGTTGAAATGAGTATACATAAAACCCATTTCTCAGAAAAAACCTACACAGTCGAATTAGAAGTGTCAACTAGGAAAATAAAAGTAGTATTATTTATAATGATATGGAAGTGATAAAGAAATTAAGGTATTTAGGACAAGGGAAGAAGACCATTGTACACAACTAATGTTAGCCTATTATTACAAATTTACTACAGAAAAAATGGTGGAACTTATTCATACTTTTATTCAAAAGAATAAACAAAAATTGAAAATGTTTAGGATATAATGGGTGACCAATTCCACAGATGCTACCTCATGATCAAGCAACCATAACGAATTTAAGAGAGACAATTCAGACAATATGTGGGGGAAAAGTAGTTAGTTGGGAAATAAAGAAGATAAAAGAGGAACAAGCAGTGTATATGAAGGAAATTTCTCAAGGGATTTGAAATGGCAGTGGGCAAGGGAGAAATAGAAACATGAGCTGCAGAGAAAGATGTTCATTGAAAGTATATTCAGTGGCAGGGTTCATGAAGTACCTCACACGGCAGCGGATCTGTAATTCTTCCACCTGGTGAAGTTTCTTCTTTTCATGGCTTAGGCTGAAGATGACAGATAAAAAGGAAGGGTTGTAGGGTGGGTCACAACATGGTAATTTTTGGATTAATTGAAAAAAGAAAGCCATGATCTTCTCTTCTTCAGTGTATTGTATTTATAAGACTTCCAACCAATCTGCTTAATCTAAGAAGTATTGCATTTTTCTCTATCTAATTATTGGAACACTGATTTAATAATTAAAGTTTGGCATTTATTATAAGCCATAAGTTTAATAAAAGAAGAGAACAAAACTTGGCATAAAGATCAGGGCAGAAATTATCAACCAGAAAAATGATTGAAATTATGTAACTGCTGTTGTAAACAAACGTAAATTAGGAAAATTGAGTGGACTTGTTCAAGAGAGAAATGGACAAGTAAAATTGTTGGATGAGAAACTCTTCGGAACATGGTGGCTAGCATCATCTTTTGATAAAATAATGCTTTGTAATTAATAAATCACAAATTTTTAACTTTTATTGATTGCAGTAAAATTGTATCTTAAGAAAAAAGGCAGTAATAACCTTTGTGGAAGAAAATAAAGCAGATCGAACAATCATTCAAAGTGTCCAACCTCTGAAAATGTTAAAATTACAGTTCCACTTTTCACTTTGGTACCCTGATTCTGAATCTCAGTTACATCAATATGCTCAGTCAAGGCATAATGAGACTTCCTTACACAAGAAAGACTGCTTTGTAAGTGAAATATTATTTTTTATAAGACAAAATCTTTAAAAAAGATCATTTAAAACTTGATTTAATTCCTATGCAATCTAAATGTATGCCATTGTCAAGTTAAAAATTTGGATATGCTGCAACAGAATAATTCAAAGGAAAAGTAGAAAACTTTGCACTTAATGGCATATGCAAGCTAAAACAAACTCAAAGGATAAACGTGAAAATGGCTGAAGAGCTAAACCCAAATGGACAAATACCACAACTGGAATTCATTTTCCCTATACTAAATCTTAATGATTATAATAGTTATAGTGACATAGATTTAATGCAAAAAATAATGTTAATGAAAGGGAGAATGGTGGATAATGATGAGACTCATTAAGCAGCATACATTTTACCATGGGTAATATTAATGAAATATTACACCTGGATGAAGGACTACTACTGAATTTTAAAAGACAAATGTGGCAAAGTCTGAGGAAAAATAGGTCATTAGAATTTCAGCAACAAACGTTAGAGTTCATGAATTTGAAGAAGTTGGGATTTGAGATTTAAGTAAAATAAAACTCACCTGATATGCTTCAACAATTCAATGTCATTGCTCTCTTTTATCATATGAATAAACTCATCGAAACTAGCAGCATATGCATATGTTTTATTGTGAAGTTGAGTGTCTCGTTCCAATTTCTTTATATATGCTAAAATTTTTTGATTGATATTATCAGGATCACAGAGGTGTTTGACGGCTGGATACAGAACTGAAATATACAGAAACGTTAAGCAATAATTGTACATTACAAAATCAAGAGAAAATACAACTATGCGGGTATTTTAAATTAGACCTATCATCTTTTAGTCTTAATAAAACACACTGCTTACTAAAGATAGATATTTCACTAATTCTAAATGTTAGAACAAATGTTTCCATACAGGTAGATTTCTTAAAATACTAAATTATGATACTGCCTAACCTGCACAAGCAAGAACTTCCCGCAGCAAGTGACGTATAGGTAAACAGTTTGAATATGGAGGGGGCAAGAGGAGGACTACAGCAAGTTCTGCCACTCTTCTTAGGTACTGCTCTTCTCGTTCTTTACTCATCAAATGAGGCGACAATGCCAGAACTGGTGTCTTATCCCTTCCGTCACTGATTAGAATAACAAATTAAAATCTTTAATTAGTTTTCAATTATGTTAAATAATAGAACAGAATTATAACACCAGAAATAAAATTGACATTGTACTACATCAACTTACACCATAGCTTTGGCAGTTCTAATCTTCTCAAAGTGGTGTGTCACCTTAGCAATCATATCGCCAGCAACTAATTTTGTCTGGTCAACCCTACTAAATCGCTCTTGAAGATTCTGGATTCCTTTCCAAAGAGCATCTCTGAAAACGTTACAATAAGTGTGTGACTTCACGGCATATCAATACTTGACAATAATTTGTGAATATCGATATCAATCAATAACACATACTTAATTGAAAGTACGTGTTCATCATGATTAAAGGTAAGTTCCTTAAGCCATGGGGTAACAAAATCCCGAAGAATGAGATCAACCAACTGATGCAATAAACCGTCCACCACCCTGCCATAAATGACAGGAAAACGCAAATGTGTAGGTATATCCTTATTACCGTTGTCTTGCTTCTGGAAGCAGAAATTAAAATTCATAATTACACCAAATTCGTCACGGCTTTCAAATAAATCGAGATTTTTCAGGTTTACCTGTAAAAACGTTTCCACGGATTCTATTTCCGAAGGCATACTAACTTCGACATTATGTTTAGATGACAAAATGATATGGGCACTAACTACAGAAGAGATGCCAAGTCCAACTGATGCTATGACAACAGTACTAAACATCAAAATAGTAATCCATTCCAGATGATATAATAAATATAGCAGACAGGATCCTGCTATAGTAACGGGAATATTCATTATGAACGGATTGACTCAATGACTTTTGATGAAACAATGCTAATTCATTCTCCTCGAGAAACTACATAATTCCTCAATGATTGAAAACTATGACTTGGAAGGAATTTACGATGTAAAGAGGACTAGATGAGATTCGTAAGAAACAACCTGTTTTGACATCCTAAACGGCATTGACAGATTGCACGCGCTCATGTGTTTGTTTCAAATGCCGCGTAATTTAGAAAGTGACGTAAATTAGATGTTGATGTGGTAAAAAATACTTTCTTGAACATGATAGAAATTTATTAATTTGGATTATCATACATTAAGCTGGGTAGTGGCAGGGGACCCTTAAATTTGCTGGATTATGAAGAATTACATGACTACCTGCACAAATTGTGGATTTAAGAATTAATCATCACGCACAGATTTCATGTTAAAATTAGAATAAGACATTGAACATTTTACCGAGATCCCTACAATGACATACTTATAAAATTAATTTCTTCTAGCAATATCTTAATTAAGAATAATATCTTGATTGTAAAAAGTAAGGGATTGACATGGGTTATTGTGTTTGCCGTCTGCCTTATTCATAACCACGAAAAATGTTTTCGCGATACAATAATAAGTGTTGACATCAATCACACGTTCATTGTCGAATGAATTTCAATTGTCTTGCATAAAGCTTTTTTGCGTGGTTCAATATTTGTTGCAGTAGAGGGGGCGCCACAAATATATATGTGTTTAACATTACGAGGCTTTAATAAAACTCAGAGATGAAAATGTTTCATTTTTTGCGTGACGCCAAGACTTTTTAGTCATGATTTATGCATCAGTATTTATTTATTTGTACATATTACTTTGATAATATGTATATACTTTCTCGGTGTTTGGACTTGATAGATGTAATTGTATAGTCGTTTTAGGACTATATAATATGTATTGATCTAGCTTCTCCTATTTTTCCTCCTACTATCTCACTGCGTGTCGGAGATGGACTACGATGGAATTGTATCTTCTATATTCACTATTGCTCCAATAAAATAGTCTCGCTAGGTCTTGCTGAAATTATTAAATACAGCAACGAAAAATAATAATAATTATTTTGAAAAAGTCCTAAAATAATTCTACAAGAATGAATATCTTGGTATTAAATTAAAAAGGTATATCAATTTTATCCAACATTAGAGAGAAATAATTAATAATAAGTAATGAACTTTAATTCAAACCAAATTTGGCGCGGCAGAAATATTTTAGTAAAAGCATAATTCGCATACAGCGCTAAAATCAATTCCTGACTCTCTTCCTGTCTACTAGCGACATCATCATTGCTGCGGCCCCGCCGGTCCCTCCCTCGTGTTCATCCACGTAGTCTTTCTTCCGCAGGCGGCCATCACGTCGAGCCATCATGAGGTGAGTTTCCTCAAACGTATCCATTGGTATCTTAAGGATCTTCAAATTTTGAGTCGATTGAACTCTTGAATTTTTTGATAGATTTCTGTAACATTTAAAAATTGTACATTTCAATGTAGAGTTAATTGATACTTGTAAAAGTCTAATGTATCCGACCACGTTTTTCCTCACAGCTCCAAGGTGTCAAGGGAAACGCTCTACGAGTGCGTAAACGGTGTTCTCAAGAATTCAAAGCTGAAGAAACGAAGATTTTTGGAAACGGTAGAACTACAGATCGGTTTGAAGAATTATGACCCCCAAAAGGACAAGCGTTTTTCGGGAACCGTCAAGTACGTATCACCTGACTGCCACAGTAATTATTTTCTTGGAATATCAGTGGCAAAATGGTCAGGAAGCTGGGGTAACCTGGCGGACCTTTTCTCAGGGTCTTAAAATAATTGAGATGGCAGTTTGCAGACTGCTATTTTTACCGTGTTATCATGGTACGTTGTGTGGTCCTGTAGCTTTCATTTCAATGTACTTATGTTACTGCATAGAGAGTACGATGTCGCCTATCACAAGTTTAAAGGGTCATCGTTTAGTACTTAATATCATTTGCATGAAAGTATTAAATTTGTAGACTTTACCTATTGTGCATGTGTTCAATCTGTTGAATTTAGTCGCCACGTGTTTCATTACTTAAAGATAACCCTAAGAGATGCGCGCTTGCAGTGGTTTCTCATTTCTCCAATGAAGCCTTAATTGAAATTTAACTTTTCAGACTAAAGCATATTCCACGACCAAAGATGAGTGTATGCATTCTTGGTGATCAGCAGCATTGCGATGAAGCCAAAGCTAATGATATGCCTTACATGGACGTGGAGGCACTCAAGAAGCTTAACAAGAGCAAAAAGTTGGTTAAAAAGCTAGGTATGTTTCGATCGAGTTTCTTGGACTCATTTCATGTGATGAATTCATGTATTATCCGAATATACAGTGTCGATATTTCGAAGCTCTAGAATTACTCTGACATCACTTAAAATTTGTAGCGATAGTGTAAATTTAACCATGAAATTAACTAAGATATTTCTTTTCAGCCAAGAAATACGACGCTTTTCTTGCTAGTGAGGCATTGATCAAGCAGATTCCTCGTCTATTGGGTCCCGGTCTGAACAAAGCTGGTAAATTCCCTGGTCTTCTCACCCATCAAGAATCCATGATGCAGAAAATTGATGAAGTTAAGGCTACTATCAAATTTCAAATGAAGAAGGTTAGTTAAGCCACAGTTTCGATTTTGTTTCTTTGATATTTAAGCTCGATTTTGTGAATGCTAATATTTTATTCTATTCCAGGTGTTGTGCCTTTCTGTGGCAGTAGGACATGTAAAAATGAATTCAGATGAGCTGGTGCAAAATATTCACTTGGCAATTAATTTCTTGGTTTCCTTGCTGAAGAAGCATTGGCAAAATGTTAGGTCACTCAACATTAAGTCATCTATGGGGCCACCCCAACGGCTATACTAATTTTTATGTATCGATTGCGTAATAAATATGCATGGAAACATTTTAATTTGTGTTCTTTTGCTTCTGATCCAATCGTTAGTATTTGACCTTATTTGTTCTATGCGAGCGTTTGGTTGATATTTTATTGAAAATTGAATGTCTTTAGGTCGTGGCCTGGTTGTAAGAATTGTGGCAGTCCACTATTTTTTGTAGTTATGATCCTTCCTGTTGAGAGGGGTCCTACAGAATTAACTCGAGTATTTTTAATTCAAACATTTGCTACTCCAGTGTGTATAGAGGCTATTTCAAATTACCTTTATGTTTTTAAGATGAGCCTATTTGGAGAGCCAATTTGATAAATAGTACTTATGTGATGCTTAGATATTGTGCTGGGAGAACTGCAATGGCCGTGTTCCTATTGCCAGGGAATTTTCTGACTAAGATTAGGATTGTGACACCTGTGTTAAAAAATGACTTGAGAATCCTAAATTAGTAATTGTATGTTTCGAAATTTGTGAGAAGACCTTCTCTAAAGATAAGTTCATCTTGGAGGTCTCCTTTGTCGGATATGATTACCAGTGTGCTACATAGCAGAAATGAGGGATTAATTGAATGAAACAGAACTACTAACCTTGAAGAATAATCCTGGTCTCTCTATAGTAGAATAATTGGTTGTAACTTAATGTTGGAGTAAAATCCTCAATCTGTTAGGTGAATTGCCATCAGTCCATTCAACTGATGAATATTTTGAGCTAACCTTTAATTTGTTTCGTTAATGTTGGAAGTTAACACTAATCGCACCCTGTTATAAGATGGTAATAAAAAATTGGCTATTTACCCAATTCTGATGTCATGATGCATACCATTAAATTATCAGTTGTCTTTTAATTCTCTGTTTTCCTGCTCAATATTTAATGACTGGTTAAGGTTTTAAATCTACCTCTTTCTTGAAAAATGCAGGGATTATTTGCGTCTATTCTAAAAATAGGGCTGCATCTGGGGTAATTAAAACCCTAGGCTGAGAAGAGTTGGGCCCTGTCATGTCGACTTCGCTGATCTTTAAATTTCAAGCCAGTCAGCTGCTCTAGATGTTAAATTTAATGCCCTTCTCTATCTAGAGTTAAATGAACGTTATGAAAATTAGCCTAAAAGCTTTGTGGAATATTTTTGAGGTGTTATCTTTCTGTATTCTTTCAGAGTAGAATAGTAATAGACTACACATTAAAATTGTAAATTTGAGTTACATTATGCTGTAAAGATAGATGAATAGAACAGAAAGGAGTTTGATTAAAAGTAGATGCTGTAGTTCATATAATACATAGTGGATTCAATTCTCTTATGGTTTCTATAAGAAAATTTTATACGTGACTATTTGAAAATATTAAAGTGAGAGTTAGTCCTAAAAGGAAGATAATAAACTGTCAAACGTAGTTTTTGCAATTTGAAGATGTATTATGAGTAAATGTTTTGGAGGGGTACCAGGGAGATGTATGTAAATTAGGTATTTCTGTAGTGTTGCAGTGTTAGAATACTGTCTGGGCAGTGATGATAATATTGAAATATTTGTTTACATGTAACGTCTGATGTGAGGGATGGGGTTTGAATTAAGTTATTCATAGGCAATGGTTAGAGCTGCCATGGAAGAAATTCTACTTGCAGCATATGTAATAATTAGTAAATAAATAATACACAAGAGACCAACTGATTATAGCATGACAATAAAAGACTAAATGGAATCCTCTTACTCAAACTATTTGTAATTAGTTGACCATCTGAATAGATTATAGGGAGTTAGTTTTCTCCTTAACTCTCTTTAGTAAACTGTTACATCTCTCCTTCAAAAGAGGAATGATGAGCAGGATTGTAGATGCCATTTTTGTCATTGGGTCTAGTTTTTTCTTCATTTTAACATCATAAAGCACCTTACTCTGTATGGTTATATTCAATACTCTACAGTATAATAGCCTGAGAATTCTCCCAGGAAAAATAATTGCTGGCTGCAAATGATCTTATAGCTTGGTTATTATATTAAATTTTACAATATCCTATACGTAATAATACTCCTAGTTAACTGTAACTTAAAAGTAGATGGGAACAACTATATATTAGAGATAATATATGGTGCTTCAGTTGAATTATGAACAGAGAAAATGGATAAACAAATTAAATGGCTTAAGATTTTCTTCAAAGTGTAAAAGGATATATCTATGGAAAAAATTATGTAAGGTAAAGGAAAATCAGATGTATAGCCTCCTGAAATAACTTGGGAAGAAAGTTAAGTAGGGTGGTTTAAAGGGTTAAATTAAGATGAGCTGATGATGGTTTTTGTTAAAGATTCAAAATTTGACAATTAATAAATAAAATGAAGATACAATTGCTTTATTTTCTTCACCAAATTGATTGGTCATGATGATAAAATTTCCACTTCCTGTGGAAAACAAACAAAAAGATTTCATACAAACAAATCTCTTACCTTATAAGACAGGACTAATATTGATCCATTTCCTTGGATCTATCTCCACTTCCAAGTGAGTGTCAAGTTTCCAGTCAGTATAGCAATACTGTATCCACCACTAATGGAAGAAGTCCTGAAGTTGAGCATCGAAACTCTACCAAGAATAGTTGACCGAATTCCTTTGATTCTAAAGCACATAAAAATTACTAGGGTTGCTAAAAGTCCAAATTATTCAGGACTGTACTTTTATAAGCCTATAGTCCCCAGAATATGCTTTGAGACATAATGATAATCCATATTTGTATGAATATAGTCAGATATTTAAATAGCATCACTTAGTGTTCTTTCTTTTATATTCTGACTTTTTTTGTACAATAATCAATTCAAATTATGTGCTGTAGTTTGCCATGTTTCATTTCACAATCTTCTTTATGAGGTCTGAAATATGTTATACATCAAACAATTTATGTTTGATGAGTGAATATATTATGTTTAATTTTATTTGTAATTTTAAATTAAAATTTTATAAATATTATCACAATTTAATGCTGAAGCACTTAGGTATATTGCATTCAAAAATGTTGAATCTCACATTTTTATCTTATCTTTTATAATAATGTTTACACTGTTTAGTTGATCCTGCAGGATCAACTGAACAGTATATTCAAAATGGAAATTTTATGACCATCTACAATATTACCAATATTCTTCATAAATGCATTCAGGGGGAAATTGGGAAGTTTTTCCTTAAACTAATTCTGTTATTCTTTAATTTCTACTGTAAAATTTTTGTAGATTGACTTCTTATTTCTCTCTTGTAATTGAATTTAAACAAATTTATTTGATCATATAATTTTCTTTAATTTCAACGAAAATCAGAATTTGTATTAAAATATTTCTTATGGATTAATTTTTGAGCCTAACCAAGTGAGTTTCTTTAATAAACAATGAAAAATTTATTTTTTAATTCTTCAGAAAAATTAATATGGGAGATGAATTGAGTTTTAAAAGTTTCCAAAAAATAATTCATTTTATATTGTCTTGTCCAGAACCAGCACTAGGCTGGGTGTCACTCACCCGCAAAGCAAAAAATCTCCCTCAAGCATAAATATATGTACTGCGTGTATATAATGTAAATTGTGTACTGAAAGAAAAAATGTGTATCCCTTAAGAGTCTTCCTGCAATGTAGACCTTGAAGGCCCACTCTTATTTATGGCAGTGAATGATATCATTGGTATTTTCAATAAACTTATGCTTTTTAAATATCAATGAGAAAGGGAGTTGAAATGAGGGTGAAAGTACATTGGTACCTATTCAAGATTATAATTGATTTCTCAAGGGAAATTCGTTTTATAAAAGAACAGTAACAACCTTATAGGTATCGTATTCATCTTTTTCAACGGATGTAGAAAATATTGTTATCAAAATTCAACACCCAAAGGGCATTCCAGAAGAAACAATACGAAGTGTTACTGTTGAGCTTAAAGAATTTTAAAACTTTACATTGATGTCAATTTATATTATTATTCGAGATTAATATTACCTGCAATTTTAAAGTAACTTAAATACTCTTATTTAGATAAATTTATACGCACTAAATGTTTAAGTCAACTTCCAAAGTCTGTTCCTATTTACAAAATAGACAGTGTCAAACGAGCGTTCAATAATAATCCTACAGGAATTATTCATATGGTTCAGTTATCAAAGAAAATTGAGAATTCACATATATTACGTGTAATACTAGAAATATTTTAATATTTTGCGAATTAAAATAATCAAAAAGTATTTTTTGCGTTAGCGGAAAATCAAAGATCTATTTTCAAGTTTCGCGCCATGAAATCGCTCGTCTTTTTTTATAGCTTTACCGAAAGGTCAATATCTTTGTATTAGTGATTTGTAAATTAGTAAACATTTAAGAAGAAATTTAAATAATTCTTAGATTTTATAACAAATTCTCTTCTTATTTGTTCTAATTATCTGTAGGATTCTCTCAGATCGGAATGCGAAACGATCCGATTCAGTGGAGCTCTTGGAGCAGTATTCGATTTTCTTTAGGCTATTGAGAGCTCAGCGAGCTACGCGTTGAAATGGGTTGTTGTGGGAAAACAGCGATGTAAAATCATGATTGTGCTTCTAGTAGTGTTAGAATAGAACTGACGCTTAGTGAATTCTACTCTACTACTTTGTGGATGGTAATAGTGCCACCAGGACCGTAAATATTGTGTTTATGGATGCGTGTACATTGTTTGGGAGTTACGCGGCCCAGATATTTCAGGTATTTAAACAGTTTAGGAGGCTCTTCGCGCTATGTTTAGGCTGCATTCATTAATTTGCATTAAAAAACCTTGAAATGCATTATATGTATTTATTTCTGTGGCTAACGCTTCTGTAAAAGACTGAAGCTGTCTAGCCACTTTAATTATACTAAGTGCAGTATACGTATACTCATTTATCTCTTCTACCAATGTTTGTCATTTTGTTAGAATATTCAAAATTTAGTGTTTTACTATTTTTTTTAAATTTTAAATGTTAATTTAGTTAGTTGTATTTTATAATATAAATCTTTTTATAAGTAGCTCTTTGTACTTATTGTTTACATTGTCTCTCAACACTGGTTATAATTTTAGTTGCGATTGACGAGATAAGTTTTGGATTTTCTATTTGTTCTTTATTATAGAATGTATCCGACGACCTTCTGTTATTGTTTTTTTCCTTTAAATCAAAGCGATTCCAGCTGTTCAGAAGAGAAATTCCGTGTTCAACCTAAATACCGCACGTAAACAGGAAATGCTCATAATCACATCTGCGATGCCCACCGAAATTCATCGACTTTTTATATATTCATCCGCTGGAATTTTTGTTGCTAATGGATTCTGCCACGTTGCCTATTTAAGATTCATCTTCTCTGCATTCAAGGGTCAAGGACGGAGATCGTGCACCATCATATGCTTTCATCCGAGATTCCCCTCTGCCTCGGTGTTGCTTCCCACGCCCACCCAATGCGTGGGAAAGTGGAGTCTTCTAATAACCACTTTGCAACCAATTGGGGGGGAGAATGTCTTTAGAATGTACAATGACGGCATTGTCGGTGGCCGGCTCATTATTTGTTTGCAGTCGTCACAATCTCCATTCTTCGCCTTAGAAGCCGAAGATGTCCAGCTCCGATGCCATTAAACATTGAGATGATCGAGTCCCTTTGAAGCTTAAGTTGCGATGTGTGAAAGGGAACCACGTTATTGCAGATCCATTAAAACTCTTAGATTAAGGGTGCGCATCCTTTGAGGTGATGAGTTAACACGCCCCAATTGATGATAGTGTCAATATTTCCTGTGCCTAGGGACCTTAAGCGAAGTAGGTCGCAGTGCGCTCCATTTAAACCGCATTTGGCAGCTTTTTGCAGGCCTAACGGTATTTCCCATCTGAAGGCTGTATAAACGCGAAGCACCTTTTTATTCATTCATTACTGGAGCCAAGATAATCCGATTAATTACCTTTGACGCCTATTATATTAAGCCTTGTATTTTCGCTGGTCGGGGTAACGTTAGATTGTCGATGTTTATGCCGGAAGCTAATTTAAAAGGAGGCGATTGAAGTCGTTTTGTGTTGTTTGGATTTCCCGTACCTCGGTTCTCGGTGTTATGGAATTGTAGGGCTTACTTATATCAGACGTTCGGCTGTAATCGTCTTGTTAATTCTTTCTTAGCGCTCATAGGATTTGAAGCTCAATAACTGCTTTGCGAGTCGTGATTTTATTAGTTCGTGTTAGAGAACCAAATGTCGCATTTCACATCCGTATTATTCATTAACTGTATCACCTTCCACGTGTTTAAGCCCTGCATGCATTCGTGAAAGTTCCTTTCCCACGCATTTCTGTCTACCGTGGCATTTGTGCCACGGGGTTTGGCTTACATTTTTTGTATCGCTCATTGAAAACTTATCTGTAGAATGCAACGTAAATCTGTGGAATATCTGTGGAATGCAACCTGTTCGGCTTGTAGTCAGCTGATAAGCAGACAGTCGAGGTAAGACTTGTCGTGTGTGTTATTTACTTCTGTTGTTTATCTCGATGTTCAAGGTAATTATCCGGAAATTTCTTCGGAGAATAAAGCGAGCGGCAGCTTCTTGAATAATTCTATCAATTTCCTTGTAATTTAGCTTTACGAAATTCAGTGTCTAGGTTTTTTCGGGGATCTTCCATCACTATTATGTGTTTTCATTACACGCAGTGGAAACTTTTATGAAATATTAATCCTATCTATGACTGTTTTACCCCTATGGAAGCTTGTGCGTTTAGCTGGTCACGAAATTCGAGTGTATGTCATAGTGGTATGGTCATCTTTGGTTATTTTTTGTTTAATTCATAGTGTCACAGAGATAGGACAAAAAGACATTTTCTTGCTCATTATTTCGTGTTCGTGTTCTTTTCCTCAACTGCCGTTTCGCGTGTTCACGATAGCTCGAAACGGGCAGATAAGAACTGTCTTTTTGTCCCCAATTTTTCGCTCTTCGATCTCCATTTCTAGCATTAATATATTCGATTGCGAAAGAATGTTTGGGTGTTAACAAGATTCCCTTACTTCCTTGTAAGTGCAGCTCGACGTAGCACAAGTTTTCCCGGTGTAGGTAATGTAATTCGCGGATATTCCTGAATGAGAAGCGATTAAATTATTGCCTTCGGTTTTTCTACTATAATTGTCATTCGAAACCTCTGCTTATTTAATATGTTGGGTTTTTAGATTTTTTTGTCGCAATCACCGATTGGTATTTAATTTTTACTAAATAAATTGAGATGTAAAAGAATCGTACTTTAAATTGGAAATATTATTCAGCATCAGTGGTAGATTATGAAGAAACATAAATTAATTTTTAATAAGGTATATGGTATAGTGATGTTTACACAACACATTAAATTAATTTTTTAATTACTTATTTTAGGTAAAAATCTCGAGAAAGTTTATAAGAATTGAGGGTAGGTTTGAGATATCGTTTTGGCTTGTGATCTTTTTTTAGTAGTATTAATTTTTTGCCCTTAAATTAATTTTACTCCCCATAAATCATTTTTGACTTCTTAGAATCGAATTGACTCCGGTGATAGGAGAAATTAAAAAATTACAGGAATTTCGTGTAACCTTGTAATTCCGAATATGGTTGCAAGAGATTGATCCCTGTAATTCCTCTTATTAATCCATGTAATTTTTCTGCTCTTTTATTATTACTTTATATTTTATATCATTGTTTAATTCGTTAATTTCATTTTTTAATACTGTTTATCGTTATTTTTGAAATTGTCCTCGTGCTGTATCTTAATACTTCTTTAATAAATAAACTTGTATTTTAAGTTATACTTAATTTAAAAGGCGGTACATTGTAAAAATCCATCGAACAGAAAAAGATTTTAACCTACATTTTTTAACATTTTAATTGTAAATGCACGAAATATTTTTCTCTATCCATGTGCAATTCAAAGCTGGTTCGAAAGATTATCGCGGTAACTGTTCAGAATTCATCCTCGAGCTCTACATTCTTCTCGCTGAACACAATCACATCTCTAAAACTTTCTGCTAAATTGTGCCGCAATTTCCCAAATGCGTATGAATTACCTCTGCCTGTTTAGCAGTATTGCTGTCATACTTCAATCAATGACAAGGTATTTCCACAAGAAAACGACCGGGATTTCCCCATGGGGAAAAATTTCTCCCCAGCATGTTAATTTCCTCCTCAGCAGAGGTAATTCACGCTGTCTAATGTAACAGTTTCCTCTCATGACTCTTTGAAAAGGTTTTATCTCAAGATAAGTTTGTCTAATGATTAGTCTGATGAACAGTCCTTTGTTCTTGGTGTTGTAAATCATTTTATCGCATCATGATGTCTCTTGCCTTCCATTTTTTGTCCAGCATTCTTATTAACACCTGTTAATCTATAATTTAGCTTACCAGTTAGGTTACTTATTTTAAAAATCGTAGGAAGATTTACATATTTGAGTTTTCCGATGAATAGAAATTGCTAGCGTTATATCTAGCTTCAATGCAGGTACTCAGCTAAAATGGCCAAGAAACTTAGGTTGCTAAAAAAATCAAAGGAGTTCTTCGTATTTTCCATAAATTATTTAACTGTCGACAGCAGCCGTATCGAATAAATAATTTGTTACCATCAAGCACACTAAAAGCAGAGAATCTGCTCATAGTGTGTGATTAATGTAATGACAAGTTGATAAATTCAAACAAGTAGTATAAAATCAAATAATACATTCAAGAATAACATTCAGGCTGTTATTCAGTTGGGAATATGGGGCTCAGATTTAGCGAAATATTTTCGAGAGGAGATTGTAATCAGCGAGAGGAATGTAGAGCTCAAGGATAAATTCTGCACGATTATAGCACAAATATTTTGATAAATTCTTCAACAAATGAAATTCAGTTAAGAAATAAATGAGTAATATATTTAATGATATACATTTATTCATTAAATTTTACTACTCACTTTATAAAAATTGCATTATGCATCACATTAACAAAATTATAGCATTATAATTTAGAAAAAACAGCATTGAGTTATCAGACATAGAAAGTTATTGAATTTGAACATCCTCGGTATAAAATCGTTACTTGTAAATAATAACGAAAAAAAGCATTTAAACCTTTATCACGATGCATTTATTCCACGACCAACGATGACAACTTAAAGGATCGAAACCATGGTCGTGGAATAAATTTAATTTTGTGGTAAAAATATTATATTACGAAAAAAAGAACTTTTTTGTTATTCTTTATCATGGAGGAAAATCGGAAAGTCGAGACCGGAATAGTAGATTCTATTATTTCCTTATTTTACATATTATTTTAAGATCAGCAGCCGAATATTGTCATAAATTATGTGTGTGTATATATTCTAGAAGCGTTTGTATGCAAATTCATGAGCTAACCAATGCAAATTTCGACTGTAAATGGTATATCTGACTGGTTTCGGCGCAGGTAGAACGTCATCATTACATGACCTTGTTTAATTTCATATTATTTACGACTTGCTGGGAACTTGTGCGATCGAAGTTCAAATATTCAAGTCCTTTGCGTTTAGGGTCTCCAGAAAAACGCTTCGAAGAAATTCAATGCGTGAAATCTCCAATAAATTGACTAGACCCAGCTGGATCGTATCAGAACCCGTATCTTTCTCTGGAATCTTTCGGAGCAGTAAACCTCAAGCTCTGCTGCCGCCTCTTGTTTATTATTCGACTGTCTGAAAGTCTGCGGTCGCCGGCGCTAGAATATGCAAGATCCGCCTCATCTTGTTGATTGTGTCATTACTCCAGTATGGGGCGAAATTGAAAGCCGGGGAATGAAAGATGCTCATTGATATGCCGGGAGCATCCGGTCGCCGGGAAAGGAGAAAGAAAACCGTCGGGGAAAAGGGGTCTCCGCGGGAAGAGGAAGTGGCACACGGAACGAATCCTCCCATCGAAGCATGTATTCGCCAGTCGCCCTTTATCGGATTCTGGTGGGAGGGCTAATAGACTCATCCTACGGCATTCCATAATCGCATCAAATCGCGAGGATCCGTGACATAGCGGTTGCGTTACTGAAAAACATGCGCTGACGAGGTGGAGATAATTTTTTCCGACATGCGATGGGAGACAGCCGTCCTTTGATCAGTGGTATGCAGATATCAATGTATTCATTGCGTCGATTTGGACTCTTAATGTGGTCTTTGTACTTTTTAATGCCGTATTTCGATGTGTCTAAAGTTGAACTGGTGCCTCTTGACGAATGGATTATTTTTCACGTAATGAATTATTGCAAACTTCTCTTCGTTGAAATTTGGAACATCATTCGTGATAGAATAATAGTCACTAAATACCCAAATCATCAAAAAATATTTTATTTTAATTTATTTGATCATTTTGGTATTTAGTGACTATTGTTCTATTGCTTTGTCATCAGCGATTAACCTTTATTATTATTCGTGATGAATAAAGAGAACTAAATAGTATATCTTTTTGTGGGAAACGGAATATTTAGTTATTTTTATTCACTATAAATAAATATGAATATTTTTCGCTTAATAAATTATTTCAACGTTCACTTCGTTGAAATTACTTACATTATCCATGATGAATAAAAGGAGCTAAATATTGTGTATCTTTATATATCTACCTATATTTTTTGTAGAAACCGGAATATTTAGTTTTTTTATTTTATTCACCATGAATAAATAAGAATATTTTTCATTTTTTTTTTGGTATAGGATAGAGAGAAATTTCACTTTCGTCTTCTTTAATCACATTCTTGATCATGGCTGTGATTCCATGAAAGTTGTTGAGGTATGAATAATGCTGAATTATGGTAATGATCAAGATTGATCTTTTTGGAATGCCAATATAATTGTTTCTGGTAGAATCATTATGCTTCACTTAAGTGGACATGTTCCGCTTATAGTAATTTGGCTTGGTAAGAAAAGCAAGCTCAAAAACTAGCTCACTCTTCATCTTGCCTAGTAAGCCTCATTCCCCCTATTAGCTCTGGTAGCTAATGTTAGTTAAATTAAAATGAAAATATGAAACAAACGTTTGATTGCAATCCTAATAGTTCATACGCTCATTGTTTCTCGATTCCAATGCTTTCCTTCGTATATAATATAATGAATAGCAAAATTGATTCCCCATTCTTACTCTCTCTTTTCGAGTTCCCTCAAGAACAACACGCCTATTCAATTCCCTACTCTTTGATTACTCCTCGTCTATCAATAGTAAAACGATCACTCTTCTTTCGCATTCCTTTTATTTTCAACTACCTTTCCTCCAATACTCATTTGGATCCTTTCTTCTTACCTCCGAAATCTATCCAGAATATGGTTCCGCGAGTTGGACGTGGAAAAATACAATTTTCTATGATTATTTTGTTTGTTTGCTCATACTCATTTTTTATTTTTTTATATGTTTAATTTTTTTGATTTTTCACGATTTTATTGATTTTTTGTTCTTTATTATTATTGTTAATCATCAGCAGTCATTGGCTTCGTGCTATATGTTGATTATTGTTAATAAATAAAATAAAAACAGTTTCCTGATTTTGCGTTCGTCACAGTTCTGACTGCCTTGAACTTTGACCTTTACTTGATTAAATTATTGGATTCCCACTAATGGAGACAAAAAGCAATTATATTCATTCCTCACGGATGTTGATTAATCAATATTTTATGCTTTTCCATTCGAATACCACCGACTGTTTTATGCAAAAATCTCCTTAATATGCTACTACTCGGAATAGCGCTTTTGTCTGAGGAGATTTTATTTGTAGGGTTCTACGCATTCTATTTATACTATAGTATACTTACCGCCTAAATCTGCGATTCTTTCAGACTCCTGGGGGTCCGCAAAGTAGTCCTTGGGGGGTCCTCGAGTATTTTTGTCCTCAATGCAAGATCCGCCAAACTCGCTGTTTTCTGTAATTTTGCTATATTTGCGTGCTAATTGAATCGATAAAAGCATTTTAACACCAGTTAACTTCGTCATTAATTGTATCTACTTAATAGTACAATATATCCCAATAATATCTCATGTCTGTATAGGCACAACATTTTGAAGGTCGCGAGACAAAAAAATCTGTAAAAGGCCAGTCCTCAGCGTACTTAACTACTGACCTAAATGATAAATTTACGAATGTGCTATAAATTTAATTCATTTGAATTCCATTTTAGTTTGAGTGCATATGAGTTGCTTTGAGTTTCATTTGAGTGGAATAAGCCGTAAAAAAATTGTCATGTGAAATTGGCAGATTAAAGATTTTGCGAAAGTAATTTTGTTTCAACTTAGGTCTATAGATTTAATCAAGCCGCAACGGTAAATGCTAAATAATTCTCCACTTTATTTCTTCTTAATTCTCACGTTATTTTTATAGGAAGTCGTTGTATCATTTTCCATTGAGATTTGCATGATATCTATCCTATACATTGAAACTTCAATTGATAAGGGGATGTAATATTGATTTGATGACATTATTGGTTTTTTTATAACCGTTTTTTCCTACTTCTAAATTTCCTCTCGTGAAAACGATTCAGACCGAAACGAGGTAGTGTTACGTCCGTTTGAAACGATTCCACGTTTTCAGGTGCAGTGAACTAAGTGGCGGAAAATAGCTCCCCAAGGCAATTAAGAAGTTGGATTTTTCGTGTTATCTCCTTAAATCAGATGGAAAAAAGTTCATTGAAGCGATATCCGGAACAATTCAGTTTGTATAATGAAATTTCCACGGTGCTGGGTGCAGTACTGAATGATATGTTGGAGAGAGAAGAATTTACTCAACACTCGTTCGTTTAAATACTTCTGCGACAAGATTTCTGTTAATATTTGCCCAATTCATGTTTGGGTGTATTTTAGTTGGGATTTTACGATCATTATTTTATTCTAAATTTCACAGCACTCGTTATTATACCGATAACAAAACCTAAGGTTTTAAATAACTTAATAAAGTTTTTTACTGTAATAAGTTTAGGTTAAAGGTTAAGTTTAGTTCTCTCCGCATTGAGCTCTAGAAATATTACATGGAATCATTTTAAAATCATTGTTTTATTACAAATATTTACGCTATTTCGAGGTAAAGGTTTTTATATCAAAATTATATCAATAAAATAATCACCTGCGATCTAATTATCATTTAATATCATATTCGGAGTAATTAAATGCTAAATTAAGACCCTGAGTAGATAATCTGTGTCCTTCTATGAACTCTGCATTGACCACAACAGAACTTTGCTCGTATTCTCGTGTCAATTGTCTACTTTTTGAGAAGGTGAAATTTGGTTCCCGGCAATTTGCATTCTAGGTCAGTCAAGGTTAACCCACATCATTTGGTTTATTCACTAAATGGCCTTAAGTGAGGGAAATACAAGAAGGCTAAGGGAAGAGATAGAGGCTCTTTCAGTACTAAAGAATTTATTCGCTTCAACAACTTTTCCTAAGGCTGGGTAGCTTTTCAACGATGATCAACTTTATCGTTGCATCATTCCCGTTCTGAAGATATACGGTACGGGCCAGGTACTTCTCAAGCCTCAAGGTAGACATGTAGCGGAATGGTATTAAAAAAATTAATTCATGTGTGAAAACCTGCTATTAAAACATCGCATATAAAATTGGGGAAAATCGGTCACTTTCGACGACAAATCTAGGATGAGTCGATGGTCCACGGGCCATTTTTGAATTCTAGGTCACCTGAAACGGTCTCTGAAATTTAGCTCATGCCCTTTTACCTTGCTAGAATAAGGCTGAAGCACACGCTATAATGATCAATGTTTTCTTCATTTTCATATTTTTATATGTAACCTTCTGTCTGTTTATTCCAAACTTGGAATGATTCTTTCCATCTTCTCGCAGACTTGCCTCGTGTTCTCTTTCCTACTGATGACTTGTCCCTGGCGATTCTTACTACTCTACTTTCATCCTTTCTAGTGACATGATTTTTCCATTCCTGTCGTCTTGTCCCCGTACAATATTTATTGGCTGTATTTGTAGTTATTCTTCAATTAGCTGCCCATTCAATCTCTTTATGTCCAACCATATATTTTTCTAATGTCCTCTGTTTCTAGAATCTGTGGATTAATATAAGCAGTTATGAAATTCGAAATTTAACAATACCTATGCCTTATAGTTCTGCTCATCTTGTGAACATAGACCCCAAGGGTTGTCAGTTAACTATTAATGTTTCAGCTGTAAAAATGTTGGCTTTCCTACGTTGCCAATTTCCATTTTGGGCTGTTTCTACTTCCTAATGGAATGTCGTTGTTATCTACGCGATAAATAATGTTTTAACGAGGTTGCACTTCAATGATTAGCGAATTATTCTTCTATCTCTGTCTGGATGGGTCCCTAATTTCATTCCGGAATCTATTATATTTCCGGATTATCATTTCAGTCAATTGATCAACTAATATGCATATGCTAAATGCATTTAAGGGGAGGATTTGGGCATTTCTGTTTGTGTTTTCGGAGCGGATTATATCGTCGAAAACTGGAATACGGCCCATGGAGAAAAATTTCCAACGATTTCATCATTGTTAGTTCATCAATTTTGAGCACCCTAAAGTTGGCTGCGCAGAAATGCCTAAAAATAACCTTCAACGTGTATGAAATTCTGTAAGTATCGTTGCGAAAATAGCATTCTGCCCACACACGTCCTCTGCTGTGACAACTCTCGACCCTCGAAAGAAAACTTCATCACAAATAAATATGCGGTTGTTTTTCGTTGATTCTGCACTGTATGTTGTGATGAATAGGCAGGAATATGAAAACCTCAATGGGAAGAATGAATTTGAGATAATTTCTGTCGTTCTGGCGTTTGCTTGGTTTTTTCTCTTTGGTGTTTATCTTTTTAATCAGTATTTAGCTTATCTCTCTATTTCTGTTTGAGATTTCCATTGCTAATGTAAGCTATTTTGGTTAGTTAGAACCTCAACACCCTTCCATGTATTTGACGAATTGTTTTGTTTTCACAGCTGTATTTAGTTTTTGCTTATTTTGTTGATATCTGGGTCGATTAGCATTACGCATTCTCCCAGGTTTTTCTGCAAGGTATTAAATTTATAAGGATTGTTAAAGTAGCCGATGTAAACGTTAAGATAATTAAGCGATGAGGTAAAATATTTGATATGAGATAGGTATCAGATAGTGGAAAGATATGGAAATGTTTAAATTTCTGATTACGGGAAATTTGGAGGTGTATTATCTTTTGAATAGGTGAAGTTTATTATTGTTTTCTCGCAACAATGAGAAAATGGGACCTGTAACTGGATAATCTTTCAAAATTAAAATTATTTTTAGTAGTCACACCGAAAACTATCAAAACATGCTGAGACATGAAGGCGTAGTACGCATTTATTTGATTTCTCAACAGATTTTGTTGGTTTTTGGTGTGACTATACTTAAAATAATCAATGGTCATTCTAAACTTAGTGCGTTCTAGCATCACTTTGTGGAATTTTAGACTCTTAGTTTTATTTTAGAGAAATGCTTTGGAATTTGCTAGTAAAAGAGAAGCAAGCTGACCAGGGAATAATTTATTTATACAATTCTTCCCTGGTCAGTTTGCTTCTTTTGTCTTGCCACCAAGTTAAGGCTCTGTCAGTCGATTTTATTGCTAAGTGTTCTTTCTTCGGATATTTTCTTCAACTCTTGTTGTTAAAAAACAATTTATCGTAACAAAAACACTTGTAACAATACTATTGTTGCCCAATTGAATTGTACAAGCTTCTGAATATTATTCTTGCGAGTTTTTTTGTTACAATTAATTGTTTTGTATGATGGAATTCTACCAAATATCATTGAAGCAGTTCTATTTCCTTCTGGTTACTTTCTTTCGTGATAGAGGCTCATTCTGTTTCGACGCTAATATTTAGCTTATATTTCGAATCATCCAGCACGTTTCCTCAATTAAGAAGGCCCTGGTATTCCTCCGTGAAAAGTGAAACAATGCGATCCTGTGTTCGCGGGCCAGTTTCTCCATCTGACCTCAAAACGATCCCCAAAGTCTCGTTTCTTTTGGTCGATGTGTTGCGTCTTCGATGCGCCACGATGCATCCAAAAGGATCGGCATTTGCATGGAGGAGATGGCGTGGAAACAAGTTGCAGTCAACTGATTATGCATATCTAGGACGCATACAGAGACTTCCTCCTCGTGTTATCAAGATGACCCAAGCAGGAGGTCGCATAAAGAGATACATTGTGTTCCTCGAATCCTGCCTTTTCAATGATAATGGACAATCTGGAGTTCTAGAAGGCTTGGGAGTCGATTTCTCTCGGAGAATATTATATCCGCGGATTCCAGACTTTTCATTTCTTTTATGAGCTTTTTCCCCGTCGGAAGCTGTACGTTTTTCTCACAGAAAACTTTCTACGAGCTAGCCATTTTACTTTCCGCTCCTCGTAAGACTGCATTTTTCACCGCAAACGTGATTTCACCGGTATTTTCTTTCTTAGTTGGTCTGCGGTTTCCATTATGATGAGATGAATTCAAATATCAGAAAAGGAAGACTACGACAGCATGCTCCGCACCCGTGCGCAAGCTAATGGGAATGGGTTTTTCATTCTCAGCGAGCTGAATCAGGAAAAATTGGAATTCCAGATGTCAATGTTTAATCGTGCATGTTTAATGCGTCCAACCTCTTTATAATAATAATAATATTTTATTTCACACCATTAAAATATGTAAATTTAAAGATATAAGAAGCGTGCTGAATCAGTAAAAATTGAAATTACTAATTTTAAGGTTCGATTGTGCATGCAAAATTCAGGTCCAATCCTCTTCGTATTAGTAATGAATTTCGTAGCAAAAGAATACATAACTTAAAATGTATGGCAATAATACGTCTTTATTCGTGTGAGATAGAGACTACAAGTCTTCTCTTCCATCTAACCTTGCATAAGTACAGTATTTTAAATACTTGCAAAATATTACTTCAAATTTAGATTTAAATCCAAGAATATCTATTCCCTCCTTTTGTAATTGAGCAAGATTGTAATTATTTTAAATCTCAAACTATTTTTAACGTATCATTGCTCCATCATTCTATGTTGCGCGCCTTGTAAAGCTGATTGACTGCACTTAAATCTTCAAATTGTATAAAATGATAATGTTATGGTGGATCTTGGTCGACTTACCGAAAGTGGACATGATTATAATATTAATAATAATAAAGCGGGTCTCCCGGATAGTCATGTGGACAGCGCGTTTGCCTTCGGTGAAAGCGGTCCCGGGTTCGATTCCCGGTGGGAGTCAATGTGCGAAAAGACCCAAGCTGTCGATGCACTTTTAACAATACTACTACTACTAATAATAAAGCGTCTTTCATTAGGGCGAGATTGAGACGATTAAGTATCTTCTTACATTTAAAACTAATGATTAGTGAAGTTTTGCTGTGTTGTTGTGACAATCATTTTTTAACTATATTTTTAGTGTGTAATTGACGATTTTATTTATGTAACTGATTCATTCATTGGTACTAATATGGTTTATTTTCTAAGAGTATTTTAAACCCCTTGCCACCAGAACATTTAGTTAACTTAGTTAATTAAAAGTGAAACTTGGGTATCCCAGAACGAATCATTATGTAGGAATGACATCATTCAAATTAAAGCAAAGATTTCCTGTGCATTAAAGTTGTCATTTATTTTATCCTTTTACCTTATGCAACGGTATTGCTAAAGGTCGGCGGCTAATAAGGAATATGTAAAGGACTTGCGGAGTTACGCAAATCTTTTCTCTTCTAGTATTAAAATACGAAATTCCACTCTCTGCGATGGCATTGATTGGATCGTTCATTACTGACGTCACCAAAGGCATTCTCTTTGTGAGATTCATTGTTCCTCGAATGTAGCCGCGAGTAGTTAATCCGAAAAATACCGCGGATAATTTATCTAACTCCCTGTTTCCAACGTTTCTATTTATGGAAAAAGTTTGTTTCTACGTAAGGAAAAATGACCGTAAGAGGGAAGCTTGAGCAACAGCCGCAGATCACCTTCTAAGCCGCTTTAAAAGCACTGGATTTCAAGGTGAATGAAAATTCGAGATTGAATGTCAGCTAAGCTAGATTAATTAGCTTTCCCCCGACGGCGATGAAATTATAACGGATGCGGCCGAGTCGAGTAAGAGTGAAATTCAGTGGTGCAAACGAACTCCGGCAGACAAAGGGTGCATTAATGTGAGAAATCGGCACTTGCCAGTCGGAAGAGAAAACGAAAGTCACCGCTTTTTCAGTTGGTACGGTCACTTTGATTCATGCGACTCATTTCGACGCGATTTGTCAATATACTCTTGGGTAGAATTATCTGTATCGATACCTAATGTAATTCGTTCCATGCAGTTTGACATAAATCCTCGACCACACTTACTGTGTTGAATTTTCGTGTTGTAGTATGTGTCCTTTGATATTGTAAAGAATGAAATTTTGAAACACGGTTGTAAATTAATTAGAGGTTTTAAATCTCCAATAGCCGTCTTAGTTGGCTCTCCTCGTCTCATTCCCCGGTATTCGGAGAAATGAATAAAAAAATAAAAGTGCTGTATTCCTTTCTTGTTTTCTCCGAATACCGGGGAATGAGACAAGGAACGCCGACAAAGACGGCTATTGGATATTTAAACCCGCTAATCCTTAGATATTATTTAAAAATACCTTTAAATTCTGCGTAAATATCCCGAGGGATAGTTTCTCCAACTTTCGTGTTGTAAATAAATTCACTAAATTATTCATATTAAATAAATAACGACTTCTGTTTAGCCACATGGGGCAACTTTACTTCCTTTTAACAGGGCTGGCCGAAATACAGGCTCTAGATATATTAATTGAAATACAAAATACAGTTGTAATTAAAAAAAGTACCGTATATTTCCACAGATAAGACGACCTATAGATAAATCGTGGTTTGCATTTTCAGCAAAGTTAAATCGCTTTAGCAAATATCTGTCCTAATAAACGTCTCCCAAACTATCAATGGCCTATGAATTTAGTTTAGATTGGCGATCATCATTACAATAGGAATGCTGTATAGCGTATATGGAATTATGCCCTATTTTTTAATTTTTCGAATGAACAAATTTTATTTTCTTTCTCAGCAATCGCAAGGCAGCCTTGCGATTGCTGCAAACATTTGCGCATAGTTTTATTGTATCTGTCCTATAAGACGAACCCGGATTTTGGGGTCTTTTTATGATTCAATCTTATCTTATCTGCGGAAATATTAGGTATTTTAAAAATAATTGTGTTTGTAGTACTGTCCTGGTTCTGACAAATTTCCACTTCTAAACATTCTTCTAAAGCTAACGTGTGAGATTAATTTTTTAATTCTATTTTTTCTTGAGTGGATAGCATCTATTGTATAGTGATTAGTGGTGATGTGAGGAAAGACATTAGCACATAGCTGTTAATGAATTAAGAGTTTAAAAACCCTCCCAAAGCCTTATTTGCCAACGTATCGTCCAGCGTTTCCTCCAGTTCTGGAAGAAACGGGAAGTCCCAGATTACTGGCCTTCTAAAAATTACCATATATATGTGCAGTTGTAGTATCTTTGGTCTATCAGATTTATTTTTACTTTTCTGTTGCAGGGGCGTACCTAGGATATTTGGTGTCCATGGCTGGGGGTAAAAATTTTTGTAATTTGCACAAACCATTGATACCCTCCTTCAGGGCATCCAACCTATCTTCCATACCCTAGTTACGCCCCTGTTTTCTTGGTAGGGATAGAAAAAGGGTCGTGAGAGGCCGTGCTATTGCATTGACCCGTAACAGGAATTCACATAATACTTGTTTAACTACTAACCTCGCTAACTACCCAATTTCTTATTGAAGACGGCTTAACGTTAAGCGAAACAGGTTGTGATAGACCCAGGTGCTTCACAGTTCATCCGTGAGAACCGCATTCATGGGTGTGTTTGTTTGCTTTGTAGGCTGTATTTAGATTCAGAGTTGACGAACCAGCTGACGTATCTTGTGTAAACATTTGTCTATCGGTACGTGTTTATCCAGGACATCGGCGTCTTCTCCTATCGGAAAGGAAATACCTCTCTTCAGATGATTTGCGTTGCGGAATTCCCGCTTGCCCTTCAACACTAGAGTTGGCTGAACGAAATTTTGAACAGAGGAACTCTTTCAAAGTCGGACCTGATTCGCCTTTGATATTTGCTCCTCCCACACATAAAGTTTACGCTCCAACCATAAATTCCTTTCTGGTATGACCACTGAGTCAAGGCCAGCAAACATGACACGCTTCCGTTTTATTCCCATGCGTTTTATCATTTGAGGTCTGCTATTTTTTCTGTTGCTCAGTCTTCGAGGTATATTTGGAAAAAAGATGCGCCAGAGTTAATTTTAAATATCGTCTTTCGTTTATACTTAGGTTCTTTATCATGCATAAAAATAGAGTATGTTGCTATCGAAATATTTTCTAAAGCCACAGCGAAAACCACCCAAGTTAGCAAATATAATGTCTATATTAGCTAAGTCGCAAATAAGGAAACATTTAACGACCTGAATCTATCGGTCTATTTTTAACCCGCTGCGCTATGGGGAAATAATTTTGCTGCTTGATTTCCTGTGCCAAATGGAAGCTTCTACTGGGTTTTCGTAATGCATCAGGATTCATATTCAACACAATACAATCCAACACAAGGGTTGAATTCGGTACCCAAACTTCTTCGCCGTATTTTTATCTTTCGTAATTCACCCCTGCAAACTAACATAAACCGATTTAGGTTGAGATTCCGTGCTACAACGGTTATTTTTATTTCGAACCGATTCAAATTATTTAGTCCTGATTCCTCCTGCATAGCGATGGATCTAAAGAGGGTTGTTTACATTTCTTTCGGTGATGAGAGATTAGTTTGATTGCGCTGAAATTTCAAGCCAAGAGCGATGACGTCAATTCTGGGGATCGTTTCAAAATTCTTTAGCTGGGAGAAGGCCGCTCTAGCAGCAACCGCTCGACCTGTTAAACTCCGTCTGCATTCAGTTTTGGCACGCGCTGTTTATCTGTAAGCCTTAACATTGCCTCCCATATCGAAGCCGCGGTCTATTTTCGCTCACGCCAGCTTTTTCTAAAGAAGTTTGTTTAGTCGCGAGGTAAAGTTTTTCTCATCACTGCGGTACGAGCAGATGAGCTTCGTATTAATGAATACGATACTTTAAATCTACAGCAACCACATTCCAATTTCAGGTTATTTATTATAAAAATAATATTTTATGTATAGTTATATTTTGAACACAATATAAGTTAGAAGTTGGAATGCATACGAAAGAAATTTCCCACTTTCATAGGGTAATTGATCGGAAATCCGTAAATAATTTTACTAAAATAGTGGTTTTTTTTGTTGTTTCGGATATCACGAATTTTCAATTGATAACTATCCTTTTTATATCTCTAGATAAACTGAAGGAGGTGGAGAATGGCGGTGCAACATCGAGAGGTGTGATTTAAAACTCTTTATCTGTTTTATGATATCAAGTGTGGCTGTTAATTTAAGTAAGTATTTTTATACAAAGCAGATATCTCCCATTCTTTTATTCATGTTTAAGATGTAATGATGAATTTAAATCAATCCTAATTTTCTTGTTAACCATAAAATTAATTGAGTAAGAAGGGTCCTTAACCTCTCACAAATAATGTATGTACTTTATTCATATGTAGTTATTATAATAAATCCATCTTAACTATAGTTAAGATGGACCATACAATCTTATCATGATGTGCCACAAGCCCTTTTATCCCTTCTATTGGTATTAAGTATGGTGATATGGATGTATTCAGTTGTAAATTATTAATTTATTAAAGATATGTTATTGCATTATTTTAGCAATTTCAAATATAAGTATTTCATATCAAGATATGATAAATGTTTATTTTTTAATCTGGCTCTAAAAATTGCTTTACCATTGTTAAGTATGTAATTCTTGGAGTTTGTGTGCGGACTTTTGTGTCCCAAACAATTGTGTTCCAGACATTTATTTGTTCTTTGGGATGCAATTGTCTGAGGTGCAGTTGTCTGGGATGCAAATGTTCTAAAGCCCTTGGAGTTGAATCATAACTTCGATGATACTATCTATGATAGCTCTATTGATATAATATGTACATTTTTTTAAAATGATTATTTATATATTGTATGACGATGGGTTAGATGGAAGAGGAGACTTTTATTCTCAATCTCACCCAAATGAAGCCATTTTATTATTATATATATTTAATATTCGAATGCATAAATTTTTAGAGATAAAAAATATTCTATGGGGTTCAGTTTAGCACTTCAAATCAAGCTATTACCACTTAAGTGCATGTACCTAACTGAATGTTTTCATTTGTTGTGTTTAGCTCTGTACATGATGGTCTGAAGGGAGGCTATGAAAGGAGTGGAGCAGGAGGAAGGTGCCACGGTGGCTCCCCCTCAGTCTCCAAACCCTGAGGTGGAACACCCTCCTACCACTCAGGTTGAATGCCTAAAAGGAGGGGATGCCACTGGACTCAACGGCTTTGCAACTGAAGCTCCAGTCTTAAATGGTGTGGCATCCAATCACGACAAGGACGCACCAGCCCCTTCGAGCGTAGTTCCTGTTGCTGCATCTCCATCGACCTCCGAAGAGCTGTGGGATGCGGAGGAGGAGAGCAAGGAAGAAGCCCTTTCGAAGCTCCAAGAAGAGTTGAAGAAGGCGAGAGCGGAAGTGAGACTGCGAGATGAAGAAGTTACGAGACTCAGTCGGGTTCGTGAAGAGGTTGAGGCGGAACTCGAAGAACTCACGGCGAGCCTTTTTCAAGTGAGTGTTGTGTCCTAACTGCTTGGCTTCGAGCAGAGGTGAGAGTTTTAGGTAGTGAAGTGTTGCAACAGTATTTAGTATACATCATGCATCAAGGGGTCAGCTGTAGTTGGTGAGTTGAGTGATTAGAATGACGACATTAGTTATGGGGTATCAGATCTTTGGTACACATGGTAAGGTTTTGGATTGTTCCTTTTTGGTTTTGGAAATGGTCATATTCATATCAATTAGTGATCTAAATAAGTTGAATACATAGTTGTTTTTAGGATGTATTTCAACAAAATATTCACTTCACTCTCTTATCATCTAAAAATTTTGTTGAATGCTTTTTAGCATTTTCGCCTTCTAGATTAAATTCACCATAAACTCAATATTCAACTCTCATTCCTAAGTTATATAAAGAATTTCAGGATAATAACTCTGACTGACATTGAGTCATGCTAAAACTATTAGTAAAAATAATGTTTCAAAATAACAGAAAACCTAATTACTATTAAAAAGACTGCGACTCTGAATTTTCAAAATAAAATGTATTTATAAAGCCAAGTGAATAAAATATGAATATGAAATAACAATGAGAGAGTAAATTAGAAAATAAATGTTAGTGCAGTTTCTTGCAACTAGGTTATATCTAAATTTACTATAAATAACTGCATTATAACTAGGGAGCAGTGTAAAATTTCATTTGGCTATGAAATCTTAAAAATTGGATACTACCTATGGAAAATCAAAAGATTGTTTTTATGCTTCCTGTAAACTTTATTCAGTTAATTTTAGTGTATCTCAGCTCTTTGATGGTCAAGTGAGTATGTTAGGAATGTTTTGCTTTGATTAACGTTGTAAGTAAGATGTTAAAAACATTAGAATGCTCTTGTTTTAAAAGAGGGTTTAGTACGTTTTTCTTGATTTTACTTTGGGAAGATGGAGAATGGTTGAAATAATAGTAATTTAAAATTTTGGATCAGGATTCATTGACATTTGAAGCCAGCTTTTTGTACTGCCTATTAGTGGTTGTTCCATCTCCTTTTTATTTTCTGTACTTGTTACGGTAATGTAGAATAAAAAAAACCTATCAGCTTGTTCCTAAATTAATGATGGCAAATTCTTCTGTGAAATTGAATTTGATGTCAAGATTTGGTATTAAAGCTCACAGACATTTTAGTGTATAGGGTACAAAGTTGTGGTGAAAAATATTTCTTACTTTGACATTATTCTAGGCACGACATTTAATGAATCATTGGTTCCAAAATGTTGCTTTTCTATTTTCTTGTCTACCATATCTTTTAACTTTTTTTCTTCCAAAATCTTCTAAATCCATTAAGAAAGGATCATGTATTGTTTATTCAATGAATGTCGTTGAATTGATATAAATTTCTGTTCTATAGTTTAATCAGTGATACTCGGTTTTGTTTGCTTTTAGTTTAAATGTGACTGACAGCATTGTTCTTTATTTTATACCTTGTTTATTATAGATACAATTTTTTAAATCAACATTATGGTTCATATCCTTGCATCAATTTCAAGGAATGAAATTAAGAAAGATCATTGATCAAATACGAGTAATTTAAGCTCAAGATATATTTTTATAGATTTCTAAAATTATTTCATTTTGATGAATCATGCTGTGAATTTGCCCTGTCACTTCGATGACTCCTGTCTAAAACATTCTGTTAAAATTCAACATATTTTAGATATAAATGTGTAGCTACATATAATAACATCAATAGAATTCCTTTATACTAATCTTGTTATCCAATTTAGGTAAACTGAATGTTTTCCTTTAATAATTTGAAGGAGGCACATAATATGGTGAGAGAAGCAAATGAACGCGAGGCAGCATCAGAACGAGCTCTGAAAGAATGCCGGATGCAAGCAGATGTTTTAACTGCTGAAGTATCCGCTCTGAAAGCCCTTGTGCTGACTTCAACCCCTTCTAGGCCTAATCCACATCTACATCCCCAAATCAGTGGTGCAACCCCTCGAGAAGATGGTAGGATGTTATTAAGCATAAAAATTTTTTCGTGAGAAATCCATAATTTCATTAGGATATGTTCTTTCTTGTATTTTATATACATTTGTAATATATCTCATACCTCTATCTGCAAAAAAGTTAATTGGTATTTTAATCAATCATAAAATAATTATGCAATTGCATAAATTTGGGAAATCATAATCTTAAACCTCCTTAATAATCCAAAAGAATCACTTGTACTCTCCCACAAAATGTATTGATGTGACATGTTTACCTAGCAGACTAGCATCATCAGAAAATTTTTTACTTAAAATTACAGTAATGTATTTTGAAGGAACTAGGAAAATTAAGATGCTAATTTACTAGCAAAATATTTTGCATCAAGTTTTGTTGGAATGAACAGGTGATTCTTCTCCATTACTATGGCCTCCCACAAAGTAATGCTTTCCCATATTGATTTTATTATATCACCTTGGTTCTCAGTCTCAGTTAATTTGATATTTGTCAAAAATACCTGTAAGTACCACCATGCTGTATTGTAAAAAGTCATGACTAATACCTAATTATTACAGCTAGCTTGTATGAAAAAGTTGCTCTAGCTCTTTTTGAAAAGAAATGTACTCATATCAATGAGTATTGTAGTTTCATTAAAAATATACTGTTCAATGTTCTGTTTTAACTGGTAGGATGTGACTTCTAATGGGTTGTTCTTATTTTAGGGACATCATTTAATCGAAAACACAGACGATCTCCTTCCCACTTTAACCTGAAATATGGTCGGGAAAGTTCTCCTCCAGAATCTCCTTGTAAGGAACAGCAGACGCAGTTGCAGCAAACCCCTTCCTCAGTTGCTGCAGTGGAAGCTGCCCTTGTTCCTGGGAGAGAGGATTGGGAGGTATGCAAAATTGCAAAATCGCTAATTACCTTACATACTGCTGTACAAGCTGAGTTTTTCTGCACATATTTAATGCTGAAAAATGCCCCCCTCAGCATTGAGTGAGGATTTTACTTACCTGTTCTCCAGTGGAAAAAGTCTGGTATAGTGGGGAGTTGGCTTGTTAATTCCTCACTTGCTCAACTAGAAATTCTTTCTTAATTATTTCCACATTCGTGTGCTATCCATTGGAAGTTGTCAAATTTAAAACAATCATGTTTGATCATACGACCTGATCAGGCAACTTCTGGTGTTGCCATATTTCCCACCATAGGCTTGTACTCAAGTTAATTAGTTTTCCCAGTTTTCATGATAAATTTCTTTAAAGAAAAACTCAGCTTATTTACTGGCCGGTTTATAGTCGAGTATGTACAGTAATTATAAGTCACAAGTTTTCTTTGCTTCATAGTATAATTTGGCCATCTTTCAAGTGTAAAAGTTGCAGAAATGTTTAATAGCTTGAAGATTAAAGCATTTTATTTCCATCTGTGATTTTCTCAATCATCATAAAGGATTTTATTTTTTTGTAATTATTTAACATTATTTAATTGTATGGAGATCAAAATTAGAAAATTTGCCAAACTAATTTGTAATCTTTAGTGTTCATTTCAATAAAAGAATGAAGGTATCACATAAAATTCACTATACGTTTTTGATTGAATACTGGAAGATGGAATGAAAATGATCATGATGGAATGAAAATGATCATCACCTGCTAAAGCAGGCTAATTAATAATATTGGCAAAATAGCCAAAAAATTAACTTCAGTGAAAAATAACTTGACAGTTTGTTAGAATCATTTAAAATACACTTATATTTCTGAAAAATTGTGGCCATTTTAGAAAATACATATGTATATGGGAGGTTTCTAAAAACTGAATCACTCATATTTATGCATAGCATTTATGTAGTGGATAACATGAGAAGGTGAAAGAAATGATGTATTTAGCTTATTTTGCTTGAAATCAGAATCAGTTGTAAAATATGTAATGTTTGCTTTCCCTTCAGGTGGATCCTATCCTACAGCAAGAGTTTATGATATGGCGTGCTAATCCTTCTCTAGACTCCACTGATCGCTTCCTAGAAAGAGTCTTCCAAGAGGACATAAAGCCTTCACTCACCTTTACAAATGAGGAACTTGGGGAGAAAGTCATGGCAGCTGTAAAGGATGGCCAAGTCTTCATTGAAGCAATTCCTGACAAATCTAAAATACTCTTCCCCAGGTAGGAATTTCCCACCACCTTGTGATTTGAAGATTCATATTGATACTTCTTTCAATTCTGTTTATGTAGTCATTATCTATTGATGTGACCCCACTAGCTTACTTTTTATCCTCGTTTACCTTTGTTGGATACACTCAGTAGAGATGACTGAATTTATCATAATGAGTAATTCTTCCTACGACTTGTAGTTAAGACTGATATGGAGAAGTTTAGCACTTATATTATTTTTTCTAATAACTGTGATACTTATTACTTATGTAAGATGGAAATACTGCCAGTTTTTTGTTATTTCATTATAAAATAAATAGGAAAAATAAAATGAGCAACAGGCATTGAAGGCTGCTATTTTTTTTAAACAAAAATTAAGCATTTCATTTAAAATTACTTTTCTGTATTTCTGATTTTTTTATATTTTTTCTGTTCCATAGTAGCTTGTTATAAAATCATATCACTATGTTTCTTATGGTATTATGAATGCTGCTTCCTTGTCAAAGTATCAATTGAATCCGTAGGTTTTCATAAAACAGGATAAGTCAGTGTAAAAAGGGACTTGGGTGAGCTGAGAGATGAAATATGATTGAGTAACATTTAAGAGCTTCTCATTAATACATAATTATAATATAGATGATCAAGTGGCAGAAAATGCATTTTACTGCTTCTTTCCGGAATGTTGCCAATTCAAACCTGCTAAGTTACCTTAATTTTTAGATTCACAGTAATTGATTATCCATTGAAAATTAACCTTTCATGACTATGTAAGAGATATTAAATACAGCCAATAATTTCTTTGTTAGTTAAAATAAGTTCAATGGAAATGTGTTTGTAATTTAATCATTATTTTATTTTTATCACTGTAAATATTTGTTAAGCTATCTGAGGATACAAATTTTATTTCTCTACAATGCTTCTCTATAGGAAAACATAACTTTTCAATTCAGATTTGTAATGCTAGGCTGCCCAAAAATGTTGAAACAATGAATGAAAAGTTTTTAGGATATCTTTAATCACTGCATTAAAATGCTTGAATAAATAAGTACCATTATGATTTGTTTTATTGTAGATGCTCTCAGGGTGTGTTTTTGCAATTACACGAGCAATATGGAAGAGCTTTTATGTGGAACACACACGCACAATTTGGAGCAAGGTATTTTCAGTTTTATTGCCACAAATGTTCAATTGGGAAATGGAAGTATTAGAAAGTCATAACAGTGGTGTAAAAATAATTTTTAAATTTCTTTATTCGGACTAGTTGGTTTTTCTAAACATAATAATTATAATGAATAAATGATCTAATCGTAATAATCATCAGAATGAGTCAGCACCAAGAACCCTTAATCAGGTGTGCCTTATTAGAATTCACCATAATTATTTCGCCTCTCCGTTTGCCAAAATCTCTTTTCTTTGAAGGGGAGATGAGCTTGTGATTATTTTGTTTGTAAAGTCTCCTCAAAGTCTGTCCATTGTCTATTGAGGTAACATTCCCATGTATCATATTTGATAATAGAAATTAACAAGCAGCATTCATGACAAAACTTAACCAAGGTGTACATAAGTCACGGTATCCATTTCAGGAAAATACTGATCAGGACCTGTATTTTATTGAGCTAACAACACTGGTTACTTGGTTTCAATCCATCTCAATGTTTTCATTTTTGTTAAAAGTAAAATAATTTCTGATTTCAGGTACATTTTCAAGCTGTAATAGTTTCAATGTTATTTTCCCTTTGAAAACAGTCTGTAGAATGAATTTAAGGATTTTACTTTTCAATGCTCGAGTTTTCATATGGCTTTCCATTTGTTTAATTACATATTTTCATTATCATAATTACAGCTTCTGTGTATGGGTGAGTAGGTTGTTCTTAACACAAGGGTAGTTGATTGGAAGGAATGATGATTAAAAGCCAAGAAAAATTAAATATTATAATAAAATTTACATAAAAAGTCACCAACTGTATGTATTTTCTTTCTCATGTGAAAATGTTTCTAGAAATACAATTTATTTTAATCTTGACTATAAATGCAAGTTTCATCTGATTTTCTTGGAATTTATGGTTTACTTTAATATTTAGGGTGCTACATGATAAAGTTTAGCTCAACTTCTTACTCTTGTGGTGGCCCTCATTATGACAAAAATACCTTAAAAGATAACCTTAGAGAAAGGCAATTGTCCCATTAATTTTGTATACTATTACCTCTGAAAAAATCTTTCTAATAAAAATAATAGTAGATCTTAACTTCAAAGTAGGGATTGTGATTGGTAAAAGACTATCTAACTGAATGTGTGGAAGTTGTATTTGCAAATGCAGTTCAACTTTGATGTAAATTTTTGGTGATGTGCAGAAAATAATGTGGCTTGTATATAATAACAGTTTATACAAATACTAACTTGCCACTTTAATTTCTAGTTTTGATGGCTAATTGGTAATCAAAATGACTTTCTATTTAATCTCATGTGATCTTTAATTCCATTCACCCAGTTCCTCATAGTAATGAATGTTTTGGTTTATAATCCTACAAGACTATTTCACTTAACTAAATCAGGGAACAATTGATTAAAAAATCTCCCATCATTACTTAGAATGATCATCAAATTGACTATCTCTTCTTATTACAGTCCCCTTCATAAATTATAATTTAAATTAATACAATTTTGAGCTAGAATTTACTAAAGAATCTTTGCCTTGAGTAGCTCTTGGATTTTTCAAAAATTATTACCCGTAAGAGAGGATTCAGCTATTATACAGAATCCTATTGCAAATTTACTGTATACTTATGATTTTTTCTACCATTTTCTGACATAATTCTCATATTATTCATAATTTGTTTTGACCAGAAAATGTGCTCTGTTGGGTGTGTCAAGAACATGCAATTATCGGATGAAGCTTGGTGACCAAGAACAGTGGCACTGTATTTCACAGATATGTCGCAATCGGGTAAGGAAAATTATAAGGTTATTTCTTATATTATCATCAGTCATTTTCAATCATCCAAAAAGTGGGATGTAGGACTCCTTAAATATACTTACAATGAAATGGAACTTCCCCAAATTTATCCTTCTGAAAGAAAACTTTTTTAACTTAAGTATTTTAATATTTGCTTTTGATGTTTGAAGTTAATGTACAAAGCTATTCATTGATGTATTCTTTCCAACAATATGTTATTTAAATTGCAATTTATTATATTGATTACTATTATGACTTACCTTCTGGATAATTTATCTATAATTCTAATTTTCAAATCTCTTCTTTTTCAGATAATTGCAGTATGCGACTTTCTCAATTATTTAAGGTATATAGAGAGAGGCCTTGTAAAGAGTTCAGGTAAGAGTTCTTATTACATTTTCTCCCTGTGATGTCATACACATTTTTATAATAACATACATATTGTAATATCTCAAGTTAAAATTGAACAAAATTTTTACATAAAAATTTAGCAGTAGAAGCAATGTTCATTAAAAGAAGTATGTACTGAGTTGGTTCTTGTTATAGCGGTTGCTTTCTCTTGAACACTTTCAGTCACGATTACATTACTGGAATAGGGTGAGATTGAGTGTAAGTGATAAGTCCTCAAAAATCAGAATGTTTTATATTACGATTTTTCAACCATATCCTACCGAATCATATGAACATAAAATATAAGGGCATACTTTTGCGGTTTGTTACTGTAGAAAGTGGATTTTTTCAGATTATTTTTCTTTAAATCTGTGATTTATTTAATACTAATTACATGAAAATTGAAAGTGGTTGGAGAGTCACATAGTACTTAGTCACATGTGTTCCTCTAACATACCTACTTTCTCACAATTTATCGAGTATACACAGACTAGCTTATCATCTCATTTATTTCTACAAATCTAAACCTGCATGATAAAGCATTTTTGTAATTTTAGCTGTTTTATCTAATATCTTTTAGCAAAAAACATTTAATATTACTTTCATTGGATACATGAACTAAAATTACTCATTTGTAATTTTATTTTCAGCTCATGAAACATTTTGGGAGGTGACACGATTAAGGAAGGAAATGGTGCTAGCCAGGCTGGGCCTCCCTCCCTCAGTACAGTCAACAACGTAAATGGTTGACCCTGTGACTTCTAAACATTTTTTCTTGTTGCATATTATGATTAACTGACAAGTTATCTCTTGTGTAAATTTAATGATATTATTGCTATAGACAAATTTTAAATTGTTAAGTTTGATGTGTTTATGATAACCAGAAAATACTGTCTAAGTTCTGGGACCATAGATTCTTCACCTGTGATCATGCAACACTCGTTGGAACTATTCAAAGAGTGGTGTGGATAGATATTTTTAATTTGATGATTGGCTTTACCAAAGAAAGATCTGGATGTTTGAAATTTATTTTACCCCTATTTGTTGATTGGGTTGTACATATGACGTGACGTTAGTAACTCAAAAGTGCAAACTGGTATTATAAAAATGATAGATATTAGTTACTACAAAAAATTTCGAAGTTGCCATTGTTGTTAAGCAGAAGTAGAGGAATATCCCTTTAAATACTCACTTTAATTTGTTATCAGATGTTTATTTTGATCTTGTATTTTATTAATGTTATTTTTAACATACCAGTGCTTTGTATCGATTTTGTTTGTGGATGTGTAAAGATTTATTATGAAATTTATTTTATTATGTATATGATTTAAAAATTAACTATCAAGAACTTGATGTATTGTGGTGTATCATGTCTTCCAGCATGGCTACAATAAATTTGAAATACTTGATTGAAAATCATGTGGACCAAAGGAAATGCCAAGGTTTATTCAAATGAAATTAGTGGTTTCATTCAGAAATAGTTATTAAAATACTTGAAAGCTCTTCAGAAATAACTGCTAACCATTGATCCTTAAATAGTCTTTGGAATGAAAGACAAGAAAGATGAAACCATACCTGTTGAATTAATGTCATTGCCTTGGTCACAACCATGCTTAACATTATGACAGCTATTTCAAGTTCAAGGATACTGATTGAGAATAACCCCTTTTTATTGCTTTTTTTATTATAACCTTGAATTCTTTCAGGAGAACTTTCTTGTCCTCGATATAATGAAAAATCATTCTTTGTACCATGTTTTACTCTGGAGCAATAGGTTCCAATATTAGCTTCTAAAACCAAAGTTACTAAGCAAGTAAATTTAATGGGCGATTATATATCTATAAATTTTGACATCTGGATAGCCAGTGATATTGATAAAAAGATATTTATTTGTAGATATATTTCTTACAACCCATCTTTAAACTGCTTATCAATTAGCAGGATTATGTATTTTTAAAATTTGAACTAGGAAGGATGATATATATGAAGATGAAATGACAAAAACAGACAAATAAAACTCAAAGATACTGATTACTGATATTTATTCAAATCTGCTGTACATTTGGAAATGCTTCGCATGACAGAATTGTGATGAATTTTATGTATTTTCTCAATAAAATATAAATAGTTACCCAAATGAAAATGACACACAGGATTGATCTGGAATACAGAAAATAAAGCTTTGATTTTAATAAATTATTATGCTTAATCCCATTTAGATCCTTATATATAGCTTTTTGGTTTAAAATTTAAGTCGTCTTGATTGTTTAGCTGAATATTACAAATGGAAAATATTGTAATTCAAGAAACACATTCAATAAGTATAGAAAGTGTTATTACCTAAAGTTATCAATAAAGAACTTGGCTATTAATTTACTTACAGTTAGTAATAATGAATTGCTATAGAATTACTATAATTTCCAACATAAATAATTCACATATCAAGGTGGCTCTGTTTACTTCTAGAATATATAAGTATTACTAACCTTTATCTGCTCCCATAAATGTTCTGCAGAAGTTGCCACTGTTCTTAATATAAATGGCTCAAGATGTACAAATAATGCAACGCAAAAATATACAATATAATCTGGCTCGTTAATCATTACAAGGCACATGAAGTTCTTCATCTGAGACCAATCTAGGATGTTAAAAAAGCACTGGGATATCCACTGATGGACAAGAACGCCTACTGAAGCTGAAGATGACTATCCCATCAAGAAAATAACTTATTATATCAACATCATTTATGTATGTACACATGGCTGGTGCGAGTGCAGTTAAAATGAGTGTAGCAGTGCCAGAATATTTCATTATAATATTAATTATGTACCTGAAATGCAGCAAATACTTTTGGCACTTCTAGTGAAAGAATTAGTTCAACTTGCTGAATCAGCAGGAAAATATAATCGTTTTTATAGTTGTTATTCGTGGAATTGAATTTTGAAATAACTTCTCCAAATGTTGCCCAAGCAAATGGAGCCGCATTTATTTTCACAAAATTGTTTATGAACTGCTGACACCTGGAGAAAATTAAAAAAGCAAATACTCTGTAACTTAATAAATTTGACATTCACAGCGATGAATTTTAAATTAACAGTCGATGAGGTGGATTTTATTAATTAAGTATAAAAATTAAAGACTTTTAAAAGATTTATGTGAACTATAAAATAAGTCATAACTCTGTGTTATCAAGTAAGTGGTTTAAAAGATTAATGCCAACTACAAAATAAGCAATAACACTGTGTTATCAAATAAGTTTTATAACACTGAAATCTTTTGCAAGAACCATCAACGGTAACACACTACTGACGGAACTCCTGCATTCAAGTTGCAACTTGAATACTTAAAAGGTTTTCCACTCCAAGCAGGTTAAAAAGTATAATCTATACTATTGCTGATCTCAAGAAATAAAATACTCTACAAACATTATTTAACTAATATTAGTTTGTCCCCCTGAAATAACTTACTGTCCAGTTAACGAAGTTTTTCAACTTCCTTTAGTGTAATGCATTTTACAGAACATGTGATAGGAAAAATATTACTGGAGAAGTTTCCTATGAAAATCAAATTATAAGATTATTTAAATTAATAAACACTGGTAAATATAACTGCTATTCAATTAAAAATTTTCTTACTACTGATAAGAGAATTCTCAGTTTCTAGGATTACAGTTACTAGGAAAAATTATGCCTCTGATCATGAAAGATGAATTGGTAATGTTTAACACAATCCAAGATACAATGCAAGCAGTTGATTTGACTCATTACAAAACATTGCGTACTCACCGATCGATATTACCACAACACACAAGGAAAACAGAAGCAAGAAACCAATCAAAGCCCCAAAATTCATCTCGAACAATTTTCAGAGCTCCATAAGTTGATCTGATAAACTGAGCTAAATTAGAATGCACCAAAGGAGTTGGCTGCAACAAGCTCAGTTTGGCTCCAAACCTATTATAGTTGAAAAAAGAAAACAGTTCATTCGCTGCGAAACACTGATAACATACAACATAAAACTGTTTATTATAATGCTTCAGGAAACCTTCTCGGTTCAACCCCAGGGAAATAAATCTGATAGGATTCAACTGCAAGCATAATGCAACCTTTTCTGAGGAAATATACCCCAAAAAATTGGAGAAACTCACAACAGACAGTCACATATGCAGCTATGCTTCCTCATCAGAAAATCTCTCCATAAGGGGAGCCAGGGAAAAGCTTAATTTCATCATAAGCATAACGACGCTGCCTCAGATTGAAAACTTTGTGAATCATCGGTTAAGTACGCTGGCTTAAAAGCCAAACCCCAGTACTTAAATCCGTCATTGTGCATTATGTCATCATAGGCAGCTCAAAGTAAAATTCATGTTATTATTCAATGGAAGATTTTCACTTACCTAATAGCTAATTTGATGCCGAGCAAGTCCTCCGGAAACAAAGAATAGAGGCTATTCTCAGACCATTGCAATTTTACCGATCTTCCATTACTATTGATGTTGGCATATGCTTTTTGCACCTCCTCCAGTAAGTCCACCATGATGTTATTCTGTGAAAATAAACTGAAATAATAATCTCCCACAGTGAGAATATTTCAATTTGATACTCTCTGAAATATCAGAGTAAATTCATAGACAAATTGTCTTTTATAAGATCTCCTATAGGAAGTAAACAAAATTAATCATAAATTATAAGTAGTATTTGTTAGAGGTGGGTTGACAGCGTAGGTCATTTTGCTATAAATTAGAAGACTATCAATAACATAAACAAAACTTTTTTAAATGAGAAAATTTTACAATTAGCTTTTCTAAGAGTAAATCTTATAAATAGAAGCATTTGCTAGGAAACCAGTGTTTGTACATCAAATAAGCACAACTTGCTCTGGGTTTACAACTACTTTTCTCATTGAAATAACCTTGAGATCTGGTGAGTTGCTTCCAATGAAAATAGACCGATGAACTTTGCGGAGTTGATTTAACCAATTCACATCCCTCAATCCATGTCTAGTGCTTCCTAAAAACTTGATCAGATCATTTTTTAGTCGTCTGGGAGTATGTCGTGAATGACTCCTATGATAGCTGTTATAAACCCAATCTCCTGAATATTGCTCCAAATGAGAAACTGAAGAAGTCATCAGGTTTCTGGGCTGCATAATTCCTATTCCAAACAAACACTTAAATAACCAGTTTCGAAGGTAATCATTAAGTAAAGTAACTTTCTTAATTATTGAAATTTTGCTGCTAAATTTATCATCATTACCATGATGATAATTAAATTTTTTTATCATTACCATGATAATAATTAAATTTATTATCATTACCATGATAATAATTCCATCAATCCTTCAAGAAGAGTAGAAAAAATCAATAAAATATACTATAGTGCATGAATATAAAATGACAGTGTATATATAAATGCAGCAGTCAAATCTTTGCCAGTTGTTGTGCTATTTAAACTTCATTTCCAGAAATAAATCATACCTGCACTCCTCATAGCCACGTTTCTACCAAGATAATTCTTTTCACTACTATAGTCAACTAAAAATGAATTTCGGAGAATCTGGTCACACATCAGGGTGATATCATCAATAACCAGTTCTCCTTTATCTTCAATCGGATTTCCATTGCAAATCATCATTAAGTGTTCCTTGAAAGTAATTCAATATATTATAACCCTAATATGTATCGACGAAAGTATTTTTATTCAGGCATCAAATGTCATTCCAAATTATTATTATTAAAACTAGTCTTTGGCAGAGACCAAATCTTTCAGTTCCATTTTTAAAGTAGAACAAGAGCCAAACCTGGACAGAATATTTATGCTGCAGTAAAAGCGTAACATCCAAATTGGACATCATGAACCTTAGCAGTCGTAATCCCAGATAAACTTCATTTGAATCTGTATAATTTGGCATCTCTTCCATTAGAGTGATATTTCCTGATGAATCTCTATTGACACTAAGTGTTAATTCCAAAACTTCTTGAATGGATGAGGGAGAAGCAGGTTCTTCAGTAAGAGTGACGTCACTGCCTTCTTGCTCAACGAGAGTTGCTTTAACACCTATTGCAATGGAAATGGTTCATTTTCAAGAACAAAAACTATTGACAAAATCTTAAGAGATTAAACTGAGACATAAGACAAATGGGTCCCAATACTAAATATCAATCCTTGGAATTGAATAATCAACTGATACTTTGCAGAAACTAACCTCTTAAAGTGGAGCACAAGCAGAAAATCTTGCTAAGTTCGTACTGCAAATTTTCCTCTATTTGATCAGAGAGGTCATCATTATCCAGCATTCTGAATTTCCAAAGATTGCCAAGTAGAACAGGCTGCAAGTTCTCCCCAGCTACAGCATCATATCCACTACTCGTTAAACTCGATGAAATCAAAAACTTTTTAAACCAAAACTGATTCCAAGGAATCACTGGTTGTTTGAACATCTCGCTTAAAACAGAGAAGAGAATACTCTCTCTCTCAATTAACCAAACTCTTCCAGAATATGCAATAAAACATACTATACAACTGGTGAGTAATTCCAACTTGGACCTATCTTCTGCGGGTAAAGTAAACGGTGACATGCTCTTCAAAGTTGAAGAGTATTCCACTCCCTTCAGTTGACGATAGAATACCCCTAATGTAGAGATCAAATCCGAGTCCTCAATTTCATTTAATCCTTTGGGGGTGAAACTTAATGATATACAGGCCATTAGCGCACTTTTTAACAAGTCAAGATCACCTTTACTCGACTTCAACGAATTAGACACATACAGTAAAAGTATTTTTACAGGGCTAGCATCCGAAGATTCAAAATAAAACTTCTGTACAAGAAATTTATCGCGACCAACCTTGGATTTCAACAGCGAGTGTGCGAGTTCAATCACGTAAGGTTGGATTACCATATCACTTTCAGAATCAACACTTCGGTAAGCGCGAATCAAGGGATTTAGCACCAAGTCGTAGACAAAATTATTCGTTAATACCCCATTTTTTACACTAGATATAAGGCTATGCAAAACTTTCAGAAGCAATGAAGTTGTTTGGCAAGAAGAGGAATGGTTCAAATATGAAATAATGCATCGCAATATCTCTTGGTAACTAACTCCCCCATCAACATTCCAAAGAAAATTCCTACCTTTATCATAATCCATGAAGAACGAATACAAATGAAGGCTTTGGGAAAACAACGCAAATTTCACATGATTTTTATCAATCACTTGCTTTATATCATCATTTATACTTGTTCGCTTATTTCTATTAGTAACACGATTCAGCCAAGCGACAATCCCTTTGACTAGAATGATGGATACATGTTGCGTTTTGGACAATTTTTTAAATAAAATGTTTCTAATGCGAGTGTAATAGAAGCATGTTTTCAACCATAGAGCCTTTGGATCTATCACAGACAATAGATTAAGAGGAGATATTACTCGAGATTCTTCCGGGGAATACGTCATAAGTTCAACCATACCTCCAATAACTTCTTCGATTAATGTCACAGGAAGTCTGATGTAATTCTTTGATTTATCAGTGAAAAATTTCACAATTAAATTCATTATTTTTAGAAGTCTTACATGTGATAATTTCGAAAGCAATATGCCTTCACTCAGATTAGGTAATTCATTCTCGCTCTTAATGCTTAAATATTGCTCTAATAAACTTGTTTTAAGGTTTATGAAGCTCTCTAACATGGCTACATTTGAAGAGGATAAAAGAAATCTACCATGCAATTTTAAAGAATGGAGGAAAATACTACTGGAATTATCGCTTAAGGATTTTCTGATAATAATTTTGAAGTTAGCCCAACAAGGTGTTTCAAATACCTCAGAAAAAGATGCTCTACCTATTTTAACTAAGATAACTTCAATTTTACCTTTAATTCTAAGGGTATCTAATTTAGTAGAAACCATTCTCAACTCACGCTCACTTATGGATATCGAGGAATCACAGGCCCACGGAGTTTGCTCGTGAGCATAAGGGTTGCGTCCACTTTTCTGACTATCCTCACTTGATGTTTCGAAACGTGAAGAGAGCATATAATTCTCCAACATCTCATCCAACCCTTCTTTTAAATCACACATAATAGACTCCATTTCAGGCAAAGCTAGCAATTTTCTAGCAGATGTGCCTACAGCAAGCTCCGAATAGTTGCTACCCAAGTTACGGATGGATTCAATCTCTTTGAGAATGTGTTCATTTAAATACATTAAAATATGCATTTTCATGCCTTTAAATAATGCACACTCAGGATACAACCAGTCTTCTTTTTCTAAATTATCCCTAGAATTTTCTACAGTAGCAATCAGAGATATTATATCCTTAAATCCATCGGGCATATTTCGTTGCTTCAAGTTAATTTCACTCGCATGGTCCTCCATAGTAAGCTGAATGCTTGCTAGCAGATCTAATTTTAAGAATTGAATAATGTGAAGTAGAGTCGTTCTAGGTTAATTATTTTTCAGCGCATTTCAGAATATGAAAGACATAATTTTCAATGTTTAGATCCAAACAAAGCCAACGATCGAAACATTTGCTAGATTTAAATCATTTACCTAAGACTGTGACTTCCCTGGGTTCAGCTGCCGCAAAGAGATAATGATAATCTTAGCCACTAGATGACTCAATACAACGTAGGCCGTTCTCAATCTCTATTCATTTTGAACATTCTTTTTAAGAAAAAGAATGGAAATCTGTAAAGTCTGGAGAGAGTTTGTAAAGACAATAGGCATAACATAATCCAGTAAGAGTACTCAAATAATTTTGTCCTTCAAAGTTCGCAAAATAAATTATCTTCAATAAAATTGCGCTATAAAAATAAATGATTAGAATAAAACTTGGTCTATAAACTATAGAAAATAAAATTATTATCGATATCATTCATATGGATATTTTCTGTTATTTTTAATAATGCCATATAATAAGGAATAGATAGAAATACCTTTGATTTGAGAAGTGATGTTAATATTCTATTTTCCGTTTGGAGACAAAATTGAAGTTTAACTATGGAATTAAATTTTAAGTCAGAATTGATGGTTTCAGATGCTTATAGTAAGAAATAGAGTAAGTAAGTAAGAGTAAGTTAGAGTAAGAAATATTAATGATATTTTGGGGAAGAAAACATTGTCTTGCATATTTACTAAGAAGCGCGATGACGGCGGATGCTTAGGAAAGCGCTACGATGTGATCATGTGATTTACCCTTCTCTGCATTTCATTTTTCATTCGTTCATCCAAGTAAATACCGTAATGGCCGTGAGTAGTCGTTGTCAACAACCATTGCTCTATGTGACTATTGTTGAATTTAGTTCTCTTGTTGGTGGAAACCATATTTCGTAAAATTGTTAGCATCACATAACAAAATTGTAGCCTTTAGATGCACCCCAACCGAAAAATCATAGGTTTATTCACCTTATACGTGTCGCCATATTGATAAGACACTACCGGCTGCGGTCATGTACCGGTATACTAGGGTCATTAAATCATTTACGGGTTTAATCCGGCAAAAAACACCATTCGATGGCAAAGGTAAAGAGTTTTATATGAATAATTTTCCACCTGGAGAAATATTAATCTTTTAATTCGGAAACCACGTGCGATTATGTGCAAAATTAATCTCAAGGAGTTGGATTTCAGTTTTAGGAAATGATAGTTTACGATACTACAGTTCGAAGGAGCCAGGAAAGCCTGATCCGTCTAAGGCGAGCCCATGTTCTTCCAAGCCTCAGGTGATAGAACCTTGTCGCCCTCAAGATTCGGCGAAGACGAAATGTCAGCCAACGATGAATGATATGCCTAAACCATGCGGACCATGGGAGGATGCCAATAAGCAGAAGCAGTCAAAAAACACACGTAATTTGTTAATAGGATTAGCCACGGCCTTGGCTACTCTAGCTGTGGTTAGTACTATTCAACTCCAATTCCTAAAATCCTTACAGTTGTATTTAATGTCTTTGTTATGTAATCCCACACCTATTTTTTGAAATGTCATTAATTTCGATTTATTTTTAGCTATGGAAGATGGGAGTATTCAACCCAACTGCTCCGCCTTCAGAACCAGTACCGAAAAAGAAAGAAAAAAGTATGTTTCAGAAAACCATTTTATTGTTATGATATGGTTTTGGGTTTTTCTTGTATTGTTTCAATCCATTTACAGAAGCGAAGAAAGGAGTGGTGAAGGCACCAAAGGATTCATCAGAAATCCCCTCCTGTGTTCCTTATCTGTTAATTGGGGGTGGTACTGCTTCATTATCAGCATTCAGAGCAATCAAAACAAGAGATCCCAAAGCTCAGGTGAGCTAGTCCATAGGTGGCTGACATACTCATATATTAAATTTTGTAAAGATGTTTTAGTTTCGTACAAACATCATACTTAATCTACCCTTTATAGGCAGACAAATCCCCATGTAACCAGAAAATGTATTTATCATTGTTAGATTTGCGGAAGGAATTTATACTGTCATTTAATTTAATTCACAATTATATTGTTCAAAGATGTTACAGTTTATTTTCTTTCCTAAAGTTTCCATTGGTAAATGCTAGTGCTCTAATTGTCTATGTTTAGGAAGGGTCATGTGGGGCAAAAGGTTAGAGAACATGTTTTGTACTAAAATACTCTAAAGAAATGGAAATCTTTCTTTGTGATGGTATTTTATGATCAATTAATTGCTTAAGTTATGCTGCATCTGTTGTAAAACAATGTATCAGCTTAATTTTTATTATTGTTGTCTTTTAAATTTATGTAAGTAACTTATTTTAATGTTTTAACCTGATTTCATTTAGTATCTTTTATTCTTATCTGTCTGTGAGTGAACGTTGGATTTTTTTGTTGATATCAATAGTTGGTTAGATATAATAAAGTTAATATGATCAATTTTAGAATGGAAAGAAAAATTAAAGAAGCAATGACCAGTTCCTTAAATTGCTCACAGAATTGTACTTAAGTCTGTAGAGTATGAAAAAATTGATTTCTTGTCTGCAAATTTAGTAATGAGTGAAGTTTTAATATAGTCAAGCAAAAAAGTAAATGCAGGAATGATTTCTTTTGCCTATTTAATGTTTTGTCATTTTTTACATCCATTAATTTCTATCACTAAGTTTTCAAAGCCTTATGGTTTGCTGTATGTTTGATTTTCTTAGCAAAATAGTAAGAAAGGACTGTTAAGTTAAATGAAATGTGGATTCTTCAATTTTAGGTTTTAGTTGTGTCCAGTGAAGGAGACTTTCCGTATATGCGGCCTCCACTTTCAAAAGAGCTTTGGTTTAGTGAGGATAAAGAAGCAGTGGAAAATTTAAGATTCAAGCAATGGAATGGGAAAGAAAGGAGGTAGTGATATTTTTATTTTTTTTTAAATTAGAGGTGTCATCAAAAAAAAATTCACTGAAAAATTAATGTTAAAATAACTCAAAGTACGCGAAAAGGTTTGCAAATATGATGCTACAGAAATTATTTTCTCTCTGAAAGTTGATTTAAATCACTGCAAATCTTGATTGTTTGAGCTTATATTAATCAATACACATCTTCACCAAATATGTATAAAATCCAAATTAATACAATAATAATAAATTAAGCCAAAACTCTCCTAGTTCAAATACCACCCTTCTAATTCTTGGTCTTTGTCCCAGACTTACATATAATATCTTTCTAAACCATACTGCCAATTACTAGTATGGCATATTTTTCTCTATTAGTAACGCAACCCACCAATCAAATCATCCTCTTTATTTGATAAACCAAAAATACAATAACGTTAATAATGTAATCAAGCTTATAATAATTCCTTCATTGGAATCTTGTTGAATTATTTAAGTTTAAAAATTTCATAGTACGTCCAATTTTTATCATTATCAAAAGCATATTAAGAAAGGTAGAGTATAATTAATATGTTCTATCCTCACTTCGTGGAATGCAGTACAAACCATCGTAATTAAACACTTAGTAACTTCCACAATTTTATTTCAAACGACCTGGTTTCATCAACGAGTTGACATCTTCACCTGAAGGTGTCAACTCGTTGACGAAACCGGTCGTTTGAAATAATATTGTGGTAGTTACTAAGTGTTTAATTAAGAAAGGTAGAGTATTCTTCAGGCATATAGTTTTTTGTACTTAAAGAGGTACATGTTGCTAAGCTCAGAGCTTTTAGTTTAATGAATTCCAACATGCAAAGGTTCAACTTTATTTCATCATCTGTATCTTTATTTTGAATTTTACACCCAAATGTTTTTTTAAATTTGAAAGTATTGTAGTTCTTTTATATCCTGCCTAAAGCACTTGATATGGTTGAAAATTTTATCAAGAATTATTTTTAAATAGAAATTTCAACATTAATCCTGTAATTTTAAATAATATTGATTGTGAGGGTTTGTCTTGGTGTGTTGCTCCATTTAGGAAATAATTGAGTAACTATAAAAATTCAATTATACAATACTCTGTCATTGAATTGATTAAGAATCACTTGTTTTAAAAGTTAATGCAAATTTAGTTTATTATATTTTTAATCATCTCATAATAAATATAATAAATAAGTTGCAATAATTTACTTGAAATTTAAATTATCATGTGTTTTATTAGGGAAGTCACTTTGTCATAATTATTTTGTTTTGCTAACAATTTTGATGTATCAGGTTTATATTGAAACTCACTTGAACATTTAGCAAATAAATTGCATTTGTAGCCAAGGACTGATGATTATGAAAAGAAATTAAAGATGTATTGCTCATAGAAATTCATAATCTGGTAAACCTTGGATTCATTTGAAAGTTTAATGTTTCCTTTTTATTGATTTTCAGCCTTTTCTTCGAACCAGACGAATTTTATACCCAGTGTCTCGAACTGAAAAACAGTCCAAATGGGGGAGTAGCAGTCGCTAGAGGCTGGAAAGTAGTAAAACTAGATGTAGTTGAACAGAAAGCCTATTTAGATGATGGAAAGGCTATAAAATATGATAAATGTTTGTTGGCCACAGGTAAGAAAAACATTTAACTGCATGCTCCTTTTTGATCCAAAATTTACTTTAAATGCACCTGTTCAATGTGCTATCAAAAGACAAGATTCTTTATTTTGTCTAAAAAATAATTTCTTTGAAAGGGAATGTATTGAGATTGTAAACTCTGCTCTTATTTTAGGATATTTGTGTGTGTAGACTATCATATAATGTCTGTCTGTCCTTTATTGGTGGATAAGGTAGGTTACGGTCATTTTGATATATTTAATGTCATAATAATAATAATAATATTTTATTAGTTCCCAGGACATGTACAAGTCATGTATAGGCATAGTTATATTTTACAGTATAATATTATATTCATTCATATCAGTCATAATGTTTACATATTATAGTACAAAAGTTTATTTATTTACAATAAAAGGAAATGGAATATAAAGTCCTAAGTATTTACATATTCATGTACAGAATAAAAACATTTTTCCAACAAATAGTATTTTAAAAGGTATTTAAATTTGTAGGTCTTGGTTATTTTCATATGTTTGGGAAGATTATCGTACGAGATACTTCCTGCATGTGATGGGCTTTGACTGTAGGCCTTCAGATAGTGAGGGCACAAGTTTATATCTCGTTTGTTTCTGGTGTTGTGGTCATGTACGAGTTACATCGTACATGACATCGTACATCGGAGTCGTATGTTAGTCAATTCTAGAGTGTTCCAATGAATCTTGAACAATTTATTGTGTTATGGTTATTTTATTGCTGAAAAAGACGTAGAAGTCACCTTTATATTTCTGTTTCATTTGGCATTGAGACTGGTTGTTTGCTGATTTACTAATGGTTTTTGCTATTCATTTTTAGGAGGAACTCCTAAAAGCTTACCATTGTTAGATAATGCATCAGAAGAAGTGCAAGATAAAGTCATCCTCTATCGAAGCATTCCTGATTTCAGAGAGTTAAATGAAATAACCAATGAAGCAAAGTCTATAGCAGTCATTGGAGGTGGTTTCCTGGGTAGTGAATTAGCTTGTGCTTTAGCTAAGAAAGGTAAGATTGAACATTTATTTCTTTGAGGTACCATGGAAGTAAGTTATTCCCATACTGTGAATTTTCTTCCATTAAAATATAACTCTAAGATTTAATAATTTTGTAGGGTAATGAAAAATGTGGTAATTGGAAGAAAGCTTTATTTTGAGAATGTACATCAGTATAAATTTCCAAAATTAAAATTATTTTGCTATTTATTTCTATATATAAAGTGTTTACATAATTTTTCATAATTTAGGATGCAACTAGATTCGCTACTGATGTTGCACAATTTTCCATCTCTTGTTGTTTGAATTGCTTTATGTGAAAATTCCTAATAAGTTAATCTTTGTACTTTATCATCAGAATATTTCATTTGTAAATTATTATTACCGTTTTTTATCATTAAAATTGTTATTTTTTCTTTAGGTAAAGATAATGGCATGCAAGTCATGCAAATATACCCTGAAAAGGGAAATATGGGGAAAATTCTTCCTCATTATTTAAGTAATTGGACCACACAAAAAGTTCGTAATGAGGGTGTAGAAGTGATTACAGAATCATTTCTTCAAAGCATTAAATCTGACGAGGGTCAGTTAGTCCTAACTTTGAACAATGGTAAAAAGGTAAGTTGAAGAATCCTTATTTAGTAATGAAAATTTGATACTTAAACACAATTTCAACTGTGAAATAATTTTTACAGATTAAAACTGATAATTTAGTAGTAGCGGTTGGCATTGAGCCTAACACTGAATTGGCTGATGTATCCAACTTGGAAGTCGATGAAGATTGTGGAGGCTATGTTGTCAATGCTGAATTAATGGCTCGCTCCAATTTGTGGGTTGTAAGTAAATATAATCACAACATTTTAAATTTTCTTTCATTTACCAGTATTTCATTAAAATAAATTGCAACAAAAATAGGCTGGTGACTGCTCATGCTTTTTTGATGTAAAACTGGGGAGGCGCCGGGTGGAGCATCATGACCATGCTGTCGTTTCAGGCCGTTTAGCTGGTGAAAATATGGCTGGAGCTGGTATGTATTGCATCTCTTTGGTCGTTAACATATTTATCCTATTGGCTTATGATTTTTTTTATGTAGGTGCATGTATGTAATGTTGTACATTTGCTATCACTTGGTAAAAGAAACATACAAAATAATTCATTAATTTAATAAAGAAAGGAGAGGTAGTAATGAAGTTAAGAAGGTCAGATGAATAAGACAGTCAGCCAGAAAATTGCTAGCAAAAGGTTTATGTGAACTTTCCCTCTCGTAAACTTTCCTAAGTGTGGGAAGAGCTGGGTATTCTTTTAAAAATTAATTCTAGATGTACTAAATGATCAATTTTGTACTGATTGTGTAGAAATTGTGAATTTAAGCAATGAAGGGGTCTTCTGTTGCTGATGTAGGCTATTGGAATCTCTCTTTGCTATCTAAAAATACTTGCTTTTATTCAAATTTCCCTTATTTTAAATTAAATTTATTTGCTATTAGCATGCTGAGATTTACTTGAATTTATATTTGTCAGGATTGTTTTATGCTGTAATTTTTTAAGTGAGCCTGAAAACTAAATTATGCAAAGTGACAAATTTGATTATTTTGCGACTCGGTCAACTATATCTGTATTCTGTAGTTTAGTTAGTACTGTCTTTTACCCTGTGCTTTTTCCCAGTTGTTTTTTATAAGTAAGAAGAACCGCAGTAGCAGTTTGTTTGTTTTTTGTTTTCTCTTTGCATACGTTGCATACTCTTGTATTTAATTAGACTGGTCAGGAAACATTGAAACTTGGATGGATTAAAAGAAAATTTATGTCTTTTGTGCAGATAAAATGTTTTTATTAATATTTATCAAGAACATTTTTATTTTCTGATGTTACTCTGACATTATGAATTTAAGTTCAGGGAAAGTTCTGGAAACATTGAGTTGAAAATATACTGTTCAATAGATAATCTAGATACATATCATATTACAGTGGAACTTGGATGTTTCAAACTTCTGTTATTCAAAATTGGCTATAATTAAAACTCTTTTTGTCTGTTCTATGTTGTATCTAAACCATGGTAAAAATTGTGATAATTTGAATTTTGTTTTGGTTTATTCCAAATGTTTACGATTAAGATAAAGTAATTTCATAGCATAAACTTCCCAAATACGAGCCAGGTAGCATTAAAATTCAACCTAGGTCCTGCCCCTACCCCTTATGTCCCTTGCATTCACTTGTCCTTGCTACCCTGAAAAGGGAAAAATGGGGAAAATTCTTCCTCATTATTAAAGTAATTGGACCACACAAAAAGTTCGTAATGAGGGTGTTGAAGTGATTACAAAATTTGCCTCACCACTCTTGCATTCACTTGTCCTTACTACCAACAAGTACTTATTGTGCACAGATGGTATGTTTTGTGTGTTCACACTCTTTCCTCAGCTGTTTCAAAAAATGGAGAACTTGTAGCTTTCAATTGGTACATAATTATTTTGTATCATTTGTGTTAATTTGATTATCGATTAAGCGAAACAAGGTATATTTATTATCATTTGACAAATACCTGTTTATTTGTGGTATAATGAAGTGTTTTTCAATAAGAAACTTCTTTAATTCCAATTTTATGTGGTCCTTTCAGGTGTTAACTATCAAGTTTTTTAACTAAGTTTCATCATGGTTAGGACAACCATATGTATAATATTTTTTGTTAATATTGCCTACTTTTATTTATATTCATGGTTTTTCTTGTATGGGTAAGCTTAAAAAGAGGACTCATTATTTAAATATTTCTGTTTAATGAGCAGCAAACCCTTACACACATCAGTCAATGTTTTGGTCAGACCTTGGACCAGAGGTGGGTTATGAAGCTATTGGAATAGTAGATGCTACTTTACCAACCGTTGGTGTATTTGCCAAGGCCACAGAAAAAGACACCCCAAAAGCTGTTGTAACAGAAACTGGTGAAGGCATCAGATCTGAAACTGAAATGGTTTGTATAGCAAAATGTACCTTTTTTATATAACACTTATTTATACATCCATGGTTGAATCTTCAAAGTTATTTAAGTGTCATTCTTATAAAGATAAATTTTAAGATTGGGCTTAAAGATAAACTAACCATTTTAACCCCTGTATAAAAGTTGAATTGACACCTATTAATACCAAAAGCATTTAATGTAGAATATAAATGAGTTTGTTAATCCAAAAAAGGTGAATTTATACATGCTCATAATGAGTCATGCAGTATTATTAAGAGATGAAGAGAATGACGTTGCTTGCAATGTCTCATGGTAATATTGGACTGAGTAAGCTTTAGTGTTAGTTTTTGAAGATGGTTTTCATTTGGCCTCTGAGTCACATTAAAGCAAACGGATAATTGAATCTTTTAAGTCTTCACACCAGGGTATCATCAGAATATGCTGAAAATATTGGCCTTTGTTTAATGTGATACATGATATGTCCTATCCTAAAATTATCCCATAATATTCTAAGGTAGCTTATGACAAGCCTATTTTTATAAATTATTTAAAGACGAGCTCTTTAAAAATGCCTATTTTTTTAAGTTTTACCAGTGAGGTAAAATAATGGATTACAGCATTGTTGGATCATGAATTCTTTGGGTACTAGTTAGTTCCTTAACAAGAAACTTTACTTTTGTACTGTAGTAGTTTATTTTACCTTTATATTGTTAATGGATTCCCTAAATGTTTTAAGTCCTCCACAAATCCTAGACTTGTTCTTAATTATAGCTCAATTTCAAGACTTCTTACATTATGTTAACAAAAATAGTTGTTCACTATCTCTGTGCAGTACTTAATACTTTTGCTCTCAACTGTAATGCATACTTCTCTCTGAATTCACCCATAATATTAATTTCTAGCTTTTTTAATCAATCTTTTAACATAAAAAAACCAAACAGTTATTTTAGTAGTCTTACCAATGAATTGTTATTTACAATTGTCGGGAATAAGTTTGACTAGAGCACATACTTATTGCTCTACCATTTGGTAGGTTCGTGTAACTTAATATTCCTCATTCAATGCTTTTTAATATTTTTATACCGTTTGAAGAGATAATGCGCTTCAGATTACCGTTGGCTTGTCGGACTTCATCTCTCACGTCAATGGATGATTCCAAGATATGCTTCCTGAAAGCGAAACATAGAAACTTGGCACTCATTATAATGATACTTCAGATAATGACCACTCGTTATAATGGACATAACTACCTATCCTTTATGCAGTGAGTCGGACAGCGGCCAAAATATCACTCGCTGCAATGCAACTCTTGTTATATGCCGTACTTGTTATAGCGGTCTTTACTGTATTTATTCAAAAATAACATGCACCCTTTTTGGACCTTTATCGGCTAAAAGAATTGGGGTGCATGTTAATTTCAACGGTATAGGCTAGATCCTTGGCTCATCCTGTTTCTATGTAACTAAAACAAACATTCCACCAATGCGCTATTGATATTTTGACTGTAAAAGCCCCTACAGACTAAAATGTCAGCTGTTAGCTTCTAATTGAAAGGGAAATGGTTAGCCAATCATACTTTTAAATGACCAATTTAAATTGGTTAATGTGGACACTTCTCATGGACTACTGCCAGTATTTTTCATATAGAGTATACACGTGTAAATGTAAATATATAACACCATACACATGTCTAGTAAAATCATATACGATGCTGCAAATTACATTAGATGGTTTGTTATTTTCCAGTAAATACAGTAATTAGTATATGTTTCCCAATTTTTAAGTATATATTTAGATTTTTATTTATGTAGCCATGTTTTTTTTTCTGATAATCTAAGGGGAGACAAATTTCCGATGTTTTTTTCCTATTATTCTGTTTTATTTAAATAATTTAAATGGGAATATATAGCTCTAAGGCTATTTTACTGCTCAAACTCTTCAAGTTACTCTTATTTTCTCCTAATTTAGTGAAAATTTGGAATTCTATTTTCAATACTATATGTTCTGTTGAAACCTAATTACCAATTTTGGTTAAGTATTGATTGAAGTTGTCTGTTGATTTATGGTAATGAGAAATTTTGCTTTGCAATTTCAGGCTGCAGAACCTTGCAAACCCTCTAAAACAGGTATGAAACCACCTAAGGAAGGAGAAGATTATGGAAAGGGTGTCATCTTTTATTTGAGAGATGATATAGTTGTTGGAATAGTACTATGGAATGTTTTTAATAGAATGGCTGTGGCAAGACAGGTCAGTGAATTGGCTGAAAAGTTAAACAATTTTAGCTTGATTGAAGATTTTTATGTTGTTAAATCCATGTTTCAACACTAACTAATGATGGTGTTTTTTAATGTCCAGGTTCTCAAGGAAGACAGGAAGTACGAAGATCTTAATGAAGTAGCAAAATTGTTCAACATACACGGAGACTAGGCATTTATCTAAAATTGCTGGCTGTTGGGGAGTGAACTAATCCATAATTAATTGAATGCTTTGTATGATTTTAAAAGAAACTTTGGTTAAGAAATGAAAATACTGAAGGTAATTTGCTCTTGGCATTCATTTAGCTATTTATTAAAGAGTATGGAAGTGATTCTTTGTGGAAATACAAGCATGTTTATTACTGAACCAATGCATTTATTAAATATTTACAACAGTAGAATTTTTTCAATAAAAAGTAGCTATGTATGAATTTTGACTTGGTTAATTTAACTTCTAAACATGCCATTTTTATTGATAATGTACCAGTTAATCATTATTAGTTGTAGTTATCATGTGCCAGAGCTTCTTGGTACTTTTTCTTAATTTTAATCACTGATATACATTTCCCACCATGCACAGTGATCTTAGAGGTGCATATCACAATGCTAGGGAAACTCGCAAATAAGGTCATCTAAGTCTATGTATTGTGATCAATGAAAACATTGGTGCTCCATATTTTTGAAACTTTGTGTAGTATTACATTTGTTTTTCTATATAGACTGCCATCACAAAAAGTTTCAAAAGAAATTTTAGATGCATGGATTGCTGATTTCCTGAGCAGGTAAATTCTTGTACAAGTAAAATTATTACATTTATATTATAAAACAAAAAAGGAAAGCTCCACATTGTAATGATTTTTGTTAACAGTTTACTCCTAGTAAGTCTTGATAGTTAAAGAGGCAAATAATAGTTAATTTAAGGCTTAGCAAACTTTTCTTTCTCACTGTAAATGCTGTAACTTATGCATTAAAACATCAGTGCATGTGGATGTACTTGACTTAAAATTGGAATTTTTATTGTAAGTATAATCTCCTTGTCCTTAGTTTTTGAATTATTTACCTTGGAAGTGAAATTCGAACCCTTATTGAAAACATCAATAATATCTGTTTATTTTATTTATTTTTTAAGCTTATAATGAATGATGATTTTAGTCATGTTTCATTAAAGTTGATCTTACTTTATATTCTTGTTAGTGATTATTGGCTGTGGAATTAGAAGCTCAAATTATTTTTGTTTGTGATTATTGGCTACAGAATTAAAAGATCAAATTGATTCAACAAAGGCTCTTGATTAAAGAAAAATGTCACACACTAGTTTATTTCTCACATAAGTGAGGAGTGAAATAAAGTAACCTTCATTGTATGACTATCAAATCTCCTTGCTCATTTGGTATATACATTTTTGTATTTGCTCAGTAATTACAAACTTAAGCCTTCCTTTGCATAAAATTAAAATTTCAACCCCAAAAGTTACAAATAAGCACAATGACATAAAAAAAGGTTTCAGACTGCTCACAGAGATTTCAATTTTTTATCAGTAAGCATATCTATTTTCAGGTGACAAGCATAAATTTCTTGTGCTATAATTACAGTTTTCATGTTCAATTCCACGAGTAAAACATTCTTGGAAGTCGTTGATAGTTAAATGGAAGATCTGGTTATTATTCTCATATTTTGGTTGTTTCATAACCATGATTAATACAGTTACTGAACACAGAAGTAAAACATGGTTTTTTTTGCTTCCAACAAATGAATCGGTTTTTACTCTAATTCAATTGTTTTCTGTGGCATGTAGAAATCATATTTTGTTGCCATCTTCTTCTATCATTGTAATACAGAAACTGCATTATTACAATTTTTAATTCACTGCATTTTCTTTCAAGCAAATGGAAACCATCACAAGTGGGGGTTACACACTGACGACTTACATTGTGTTAATAATTCAAGTTGATCAAGAATTTGTGAGATGGACATGAGATGAACACATTTAATATTTTCATCTAGGTTTTCTCTTTACTTCTTCAGTGAAATTGTTGTTTCTAAAGTCAAACGTTCTCTTTGTCTAAATTTGAGGCCTGCATATTGAAGTACTTGAATATTTATTTCTTAATTGAATGAAAAAACATTTTAAAAATTATCAATGTCAAATATTATTATTTTTACTTTAAATGTTGATGATTTTCCATTGATTTCCATCATTATTAAAGTTGAAAAAAAAATCTTTTTCTAAGAAAATATTTTTTGGTTTTAGGGTGTTGTAAAGCTACAAATAAGTACATATGTCTAAATATTAGTATTAGATAATAATTACCTATTACTCAAGGTCCCAGAAATAGCTAGGAACAGTTCGTAGATTAACCATGATTCTGTGTGGGTCTCAGAACTGACCTGAGACACAGGCTGTCCCTTGGTAGGCAAAGAGGCTTTGAGGGAGATAGTGTTCATGAATGAGCAAAAGCTCAAAAGTAACAACTTAGAGTAATTGCATTTAGTTAATTAGAGTATAGTTACTCTATGGTAACGACTATCTCAAAATTTAATGTACATTTTTTATTATGACACTTTTTGGAAATATGAACATCCAGGTGAGTGTTAACAGTTTTTGCTCTACAGACAACCCTTACTATTCACTCATTTTTATGTATTCTGGAAATATATTCAGTAAAGTGTCTTCTGTAAACCCATCACAAACTCTGAAAAGTCGTTTCTTGAAATTAAAGTGTAGGAGGAAAATTAGTAGTAGTTCCTCTAACAATAAGTCGTAGCATTGTCTCCATAGATGAAGCTGTTATTTCTTAAATAACCAATGAGTATGGCACCTGCTGAAAAAAAGTCTAGTTTCAAGTTGAATGATAACTTCTGACCAAAATCCTTGAGTGAAAAAATTATTTGTTGTTCCACTCGTCCAAACAGAAATTAGATTCTCCTGGAACTACAACTATGTCCAATCCAAAGTCACTGGTATTCACTTACTATGTTGGCAATGTTTCTTCCACTCGGGGTATTTTAACAAAACTAACAAGGGGAGGACACTGTAGCTGCCACATCAGATCTGGTTGAAATTTGGCAGGGAGTTAGTTCTTAATAAAATATTCAACAATCAACCCACTTTTTGGGTTTAGCAATTCTACAGTTTATCTGGAAAGCCACCTTTTATTTGTCTATCTGCTTAAATTCTACAGTGGCTGGACATTAATCATTAAAATTGCTTTGCGTGAAAATTTGTAAAGAAAAAGTTTAAATTATAGACAGAAAAAAGTCAACAAGAAGGGATCAAACATAGGAGCCTTTTGCCGGAGCAGAGTACCTTACCAAGTAGGCTGTCAGTTGGTTGATATGCAACACAGGCACTGCATGCAATACATAGTTACTCGAAATAACATGTTTTTCTAGATAAACCATAGATTTGCAAATCCCCCTTATGATTTGTGAATGTTGCATTGAGAACTTTCCCTGCCAAATGTCAACCAGATCTGAGCTGCAGCTATCATATCCTCCCCTTGTAAAATGTAGCCTTAAACAGATGCCACAAAATGATCCTACATAATAATGATTTTCCTGGTTACCTACCGAATTCTCTCATTTTTCCACAACTTATAACCCTGAGTTTTCAAAGTTGGCAGACATTGTCAGTATCCTTTAAAAGGAATTGTAAATTTTTTGCCACCAAAATTTTCTATAAAATGTAATTTATGCTTGACAATTGCAGCTACATAAATTTTACAGGATGCTTCTAATCATTCCTTTCATTTTTAGAATATATTTAAAATTTTAAGTAATATAAATACATCAAATTCTGTTTATATTTAGTTCAGTTCAATTGAACATATGATCAGTTTAAGAGAATTATGTAGAAACTTATGAAAAAGAAAGGTTGCTTGTGAGGTGCAAAGAAAACAAGGACATCATTCAAATGTTGATCAAAATAAATTCTTTATTGCATAAATAAATAAATCATTTTTCATCACATGACTTGAACTTAAACTTTGAAATTAGTCCAAAAAATTTCAAAAGTTTGTATATTCAACATCAAAAACTTGGCATTTAATAGAAAATAATTTTATTGCTCCCATAAGGATTGTCCATCACTTGCGATAAAAGGTACATCATCTAAAATATATACAATGGTGGTATTCTGACATTGGCATTAGTATCTTCAACTGGACTTACATTTCATCCTACCAGAGTATTTTGTGGGCTGATTTCATGGACATTTGGCACTATTTCGTTCCACTCTTTTATATCAACTTTTTTGACCCAACATCGGCCAGTCTCTATTGAAATTCCAGGTTAAAACCCCACAAGCTTAGGATAAGTCGAAACTCGTGCAGTTTGTTCTTCAGTGGTATCTTTGATGGAAAATTAATTCCTGCTCAAAACCATCTATAAAATCTACAATCAATATAACTGATTCATTTCTATCACTGCTATCTCCACAATCAATGACCTCAAATCAACTGTAAGCGCTGAATAAGTTGAACTGGCAGAATTTATAACCTCTTCCCATGATTCGCAAAAGTTGGCTGCAAACAGGGAATTCCTGTAAGTGGCAGTACTGTCATAACTAGTATGCTACTTCATGGAACCTTGCTATTCCTCAATCCTGAGAGCATAATTAAACAAAGATTAATAATCAGCAATAATTGATGCTCACATTTAGACTAACTACTGTCCGTGTAGAGTAACAGTTAGAAGAGACATTGAGCATGACATGATTATCATTTTTATGAATGTACATCCATAGAAAACATCCAGTTGCATCCCTTCTGCATTATAGTGGAAGTAAGGCCACATAAAATTGTTGATAAAGTAGCCAAGTCTAATTTTTTGGCATTGCAGAGAATGAAAGAACTCGGAAAGAAATCTTCTTGAGTTAATTCGTCTCTTTTATCTTTTCAAGTCTTGAGTTAATTTTCACTCTCAATGAAAATCATCAATTAAGGAAAATATTTTCTCTTGTAAAGAATTTGTAGAGAAGTAAAGCAGTTAATAGTCAATACTCATTTTATATGAAAGTATTAAAAAATATAATTATCAAGCATATGGCAATTTTTTCTACAAATAAGAAACTATTAAATGCTTTCATTAGGTCATTGGTTACAACTTTATCAAACTTAAAATTATCACCATGAGTTGTTTAAAAGATTAATATTTTTAGCACTGATTATGAAATAAATACATCAGTCTCAAACAAAGATTAAAAACTCCAGCCTGTTAGAGAATGTACACCTCTTCTGCTCTAAACATTGAACATATATCACATAAATACATTGTTTATCCATTTAAACATCGATTCCAAACATATAGATTCTAAAAATTTCTATTCTAATAGGATTTTTGGCTGAATAAAATGACATGTATAAAATATTAAAATAATATAATCACTCACATTTAATAAAATATTATCACACAAATTTTAGCATAAATACTGAGAAGTTTCTTTATCTTGCATACATCCCAGTATTATCCATATCTTATTTGGACATTTTTTTCATGAAAGATGTCCACCACTGTAGATTTGCATGGCCTCAAATCCATGTCGAAGAACCCCACGCAGAATCTTCCTTCTGGTGCTTTGAAATAATCAAGACCTCTTCCAATTTTTATAACCCAGCCATTGCTCAGCCTGAAATTGGGAAAAATTTAAGCTATTTATAAAATAGTAGTAGTATTGTTAAAAGTGCTTTGACAGCTTAGGTAATTTCGCCCATTTGCTCCCACCGGGAATGGAACCCAGGACTGCTTTCACCAAAGGCAAATGTGCTGTCCACATGACTATCTGGGAGCCTATATATAAAATAATAAGACTAAAAAAACAATAATACTAGGAAGAGATAGATAGTTTAAACATACTATTTTAGAATACCATTATTTTCATTTAAGTTTCCTATTATATTATATGCAATAATACACATCTAAAATGGTATTTTGAAAAATAGATAAGTAAATTGGATATTAATAGATAATTATTTGGTATTTCTAGTAGAAAACTCATATTTTAATTTCAAATGATACAGTTTTTTTAAATCCTGGATTAAACAAAGGAAGACCACCAAAAGAAGTAGCAATTGTGCATATTGTGAAGATGGATTAGTATTAAGGTTATGTAGATATTTCTTTCTGATAGATAATTGATCCCCGACTGCTATTTACCAATGGATAGCTCCAAACTGATAGAAATGAAGATCATAAGAAAATATGTAGTTTAGATATGATAGAGGTAGTGTTGCATTGTTTTCCTTGTTAGAAGAATAAGTCCAAATAAGAGTCACATAATCATCACATGATAAATACTCAATCTTGTACGAAACACCCAAAAGGGCATCATTGAAAGATCTTCAGTATAGCATTACCTAATTTGTCTGTCATGAAGATTATCTGAAAACTCGTATGTTAAGACAATGTTGTATTTTTTCAAGGACTGTTTTGTAATCTCTAAAAATTTTTCCTGGTCTTTGGCATTTGCATCCTTCGAAGTAAGCAAATGTATTCTCTTTAAATTGCTGCATGATTTCACCAGCACCTCGCAGAGCTTCACCAAATTTTCACACTGAAAATGGAAGTAATAGAAATATGAATTTCTAACTTTACTTGAGCATTACTAAACATTGAAAGATAGCACTAACACAAGACTTTTTGGTAAAGTTCTACTTTAGCTACCTAGGGAACTTTTTTTTCACCCTGTAAACAGATTATTAGTTGGAGCGCTACATTTTTTTCCTTGGTGTAGTTTAAGTAGAACTTTACCATTTTGTTTTTGCATAATATTCAAAACAAATACATAACACAAAACCCTTATTACCTGGTGTGATATTCTCACATAGGGATCTTCCACCAGAACTTCGGTGACAGACGCATCAAGAAATCTACCTATGAGATTTCGGTAACTGTGGCCAGTAGAATCGTCTTCAATAACAATTTGTTCGTGATAACTTCCCTTATCTTTCTCCTGTTCTATGTAAGCTTTTAACTTCTCCGCTCTTTCCATGTAACTTTCAACTTTTTCTCGCAATCTTCTCCTCTTAACGTCGCAAGTGATACCTATTTCAAAACAAAAACAGAAAATTAGTAATAGGTCTAACACTAGGGGTGTAATTGGAGTTACTAAAGCAAGTTTCACGTAATCAAAATTTATTTCACGAAGCTTTACTTTTGATTGAGGTCATTAATATCTGCAATCCTTCTTGGTAGCAAACCAAGGCTTCCGTAAATCTTTTCTCATTGTCAAATTTCACAGCACGAGTCAAGATTGACACGGCAGTGCTTTCCAGGAGAGCCATTGCCAGTTATGACCGAATAAACGCTTTATTAGACTAAGACCTGTAGAATCTACAGATGGCAATTAGCAGCAAACAAAGTTTGTCAGCGTTCAACTTTCTTTTAAAAATAAACTATCCCATCGATCCGATAACTTTCCGCCATCACAATTCACATTTCATTACGAGTTTGTTATTTGGTGTTCACATCCTTCACATCTTTCCCATCTTTCAATTACCATAAAGGATGAGAACGGTAGTGCGAACAGTGCGAATGAGTGATCTAGTTTAAGTGTGCGGCGTTTGTCATGTATATATATTGATATAAAGTGAGTCTACATCACAGGAAATACTAGTATTTAAAGCAACAGTGTAAACAGTAGTTGTCCCAGAATTAAAATCTAAACTTCCTTGAAATACAGAGCGATTTATAGGTGATGTGAGTGCTTATTGTTCTTTTGGTAATTGTGGGGATTTGCTGACAATAAAGTCACCGTAATAATCCATTCCACCTCATACTAATGTCTTCGAGCATGAAAGTCTTTGTAATCCTGTTATCCATTATATCAAGCATCAACAACTTTATTTATTGTGTAAGTACCCTAATTAATTCTGTATAAGTAATTTGGTTTAGATTGGATCTAGATGAAATATTTATAAATGTATAAAAATCAATTTACTTTCACCTATTTCGTAAGCAGTATAATTAATATTATATTAGAGTTGTAGTGTGAATTACATTGTGGGTTATATATATTTAGAGAGTTTCATCTCAATATTGAGTTGTTGGAATTATTGCTGTTTCACTGCATCACTCTATTACAGATTGAGGTCGAGTATGACGGACAGATGACGGTAAAGCTTGAACATGCTTTATCTAATGATGCAGAACCTGTGTTTTCTGACAGAGGAACAATAGAAGTCTTAAGTATTAGGAATGCTGCTGTCGTTATGAAACAAAATACCCTAACCGATACCGAAGCTCAGCAATTAAAGGTACTCTTTTTGCTCTTCATTTTTTACTCCTTGGATTTTCTCATGTTTATTGTGCTAAAGTTGCTTAAGTTTTCATTGTAATTAATATTTACTCTAGACTCTATCGGAGGAAGATGGCTGGTATTTGCTAAAGGCCACTATTAGTAATGGTGATGAGAGGAGAGCGAATCTCAGGACTTTTGCGAGAGCTGTAAGTTCATGTTCTTAACTTGTAACTCAAATGTCAGTTCTAAATATATACAATGGATGCTTGTAAGTACTTCTTAACAGATTGCTTATTAAAAGCTCTAAGTTTAATTACCTACCTCAATGAATACATTTCTCCTATTTAGTTAAATTATTTTCGGACATTGAGTCTACTTTGAAAAGAAAAAGCTATAAATCCCTCTCAATTTTTTTTCTTAATTACAGTGCTCCTTGTATGAATCCCGTCTCTCGGATACATTAACAGTAACTTTAGATCACAGTGGATGGCCAGTTGGTATCTCAATGCTTGCAAATCCAACTCAGTGCGATGGTAGAATAGTTTATCCCAGTGATCTGATTAATTTCAACACCACTTTATTCATTCGACACATGGAACAGGGTCCAATGTAAGTAATTGAAATTGTTCTTCTTTTTACACAGGTTTATATTTATTTTTGGTATATTTCTAGCATACTGAGACTTCACAACTATTGCCTTGAAATCAAATTCTAGAGGTTGTAGTATGTACTACATTATCATGAGATTTTCCAAGTGTACCAAGACGTTGGTACATTAATGGATACCAAGTATTGCTTACATTATAAAATCTATCTTGTATCATATAAATCGTAAAAATATTATCTGTTATAGAATATACAGGTTATTTGCTCATATCCTATTATCGCTCTTTGTTAACCTTTTCTATGCATATCCTATTTACATCCATTTTTATTAGTGTATACTGTATTAATAGATTAATTATTTATTTGATTTATTCATAGTGAATGTAGATTTAAAGAATATTTAATTCTCATACCTCCTTCTTTTGTAAGTTATTATCCTAATCTGAATTAAATCTGTATTATTTTTATGAACAATTTTGTTTTAAAATTTGGTAATTCATAAAAATTATCACTTGTTTAATAAGTCGTGTATCATTTTATCAGTAAGTCTTTCTTGTGTGCTTAAAATAGTTTATTAAATAAATTTATAGCTTAGTATTCAACAGTTTTTTTCATCCTTGTGTCATGTCTTTCTGGGCAAGTTCCCATCTTATTGTTTATTTTTGTATGTATTTGTTACAGCCCTGACACTGCTACTTATATACAGAAAATTGAGCGTGAGAAGGAAGCCAGAGAGCGTGGCGAAACAAAGGATAATAGGTCGTTTCTGGCAAAATATGTAAGTTTTATTTTTTGGTTTTTCTTTTACATTGTGCATGTGTCAGATTATAAATAAAAAATTAAATTTATGTATATTTTAAATTTTATACAGTAAATTTATTTAATTTATATTGTGGTTATTTTTTCTTTTACCTCCTAGTGGATGTATATAGTTCCAGTGGTGATATTTGTGTTGCTGACTGGGGCTGTCAATCCAGAAGGAAATCCTGGAGGAGGACGATGATGCGCAAATCATATCACAAGTTGTCAATAATGCATTTTGGTAATTGGTTACTTTTCATCCCATTTATACAATTTTGTTGATTTTTTTGTTAATGATTGATTGGTATGGTCAGTGTCAGTATTGTAAACAAATATTTGTTGGAAAAGAAAACAATTAAATTAACAATGAAAATAATTTTTCTTTCGAATCCTGTAAGAATAATATTTAGGTTATCCTTCACAAGTCACTTGTTTACCTGCACATTCGTGAGTAATATGTTCCCATTGAATATGAGGAAACATCTGTCATAGCTGGTACAGGAATCCAGATCTCCCACTTGCCAGGCAGTTGCTCTATTCAATTAAGCTGTGGTGACAGATAAATGACTCCTTTGATTTCCTAACCTACGATGGCATACATTTGTGCTCTGAAGAATCCATCAATAAGGGTAAAAACACATTGGAGCTGGGCAGGTTGCTTGTAGCCAAGCTGTTTGCTTATTCGTTTACTGCGATGGGAAATTGAAGCATACTTTCTTAAGGGGACACACACAGTGGAGTATATCAGGTAGCCAGAATGGTAGCAGTGATCAAGGCAGTAAGTGGGTACATTTAGTGGGATTACATCGCTGTAAATTGGGATGGCTCAACTCACACTCATGCATTTGCAGTCTTCTCTAATTCTTTTGAAGTTTCTGTGAAACTATCTGCTTAAATATAATAAAAAGTAATTGAATCCATTCTTAATTACTGGGAGAACCTTTCAGGATAATTCCTTAGATTTTGATACAGATTATGGTAATCACCGAAAACCTTCCTTTCATGATTCACAGGATGAACATGGCACTCATGTTCACTTTTTTCAATTAACACCACTTGTTAGCAGAACTATCAAGAATAGCAAGCTATTCATTACTAGAACTGGCCATGTTGAGTATCTGCAAGGGACCAACTGAGTGTCACTGTCTGTGTGTACAGCTAGATAACAAGGAAACAAGCAATCAGTGTGTATGTGGATATGTAACTCCAATCGGTTTTTAACCTTATGGTACCACTCTTGCATCCATGTAGGACATCAAGGATGCCGTCCTCCCATCACAGCAGACTTCCTGGTGGCCAGAATGGTAAAATAGATAAGCCATGAAAAACATGTTGAAATTTGAAAGTAGAAAATGAGTGCCCTTGTGATATGCTTAATTAAATAGAGTAACCACCTAGCAAGTGGGATATCTAGGCCTTCACTAAATTCAAGCATGGTAACCATGCATTTTTCATCACTTAAGTTAACAAATATTGAAATCCACAAGCAGAATGTTTTACTTTAAGCAGAGCTTCATCGTTTCAAATGATGTGATACAGGAAAGGTAATTTTTTTCATATTCAAGTGTTGAATAAAAATGCATCCTTATGGGACTTAGACCATTTAGAATGAATCATCTTTTCTTTAATGTTATGTCATCTAAGTAAATTCAGTATTTTTATTTTTACATTGTTAGATGATGTTATGAATTTTCAAGGGTTGAGCTCCCAGACGATGAGTTGCCTGTGTATCTTTTTTGGAGTTTTTCAAACCTATTAAATATTAGTTTTCTTCCTGAAAATTTTTATCTACAAATATTCTAATCAAGTCATCCTGGACTGTAGTTACTTATTTCATTCAGCTGTTACAAGAAAGCCTTTGATATTACATTGGTTTGAATTTCCATTAAGAAGAGAGAACTTAATATACTTTGAGATGATTTATGACATAAATGGCTCACTGCAAGGAATGAGTTTTTCTGTTTCTACTAGATAAATGATGATGAAGCTGACTGCCTCTGACTTTGACCATTAACAAGTAAAATATTCAACCTTAAGCAATTCACACTGACATTTTTGCCTTACTTCATGATTTTGGCTGAATATTTATCAGTTTTAATAATATAATATTATTTTTGAATAAAATTGATTTTATGCAAAAAATCTTGTGTTGAAAGATATCACACTATCATAGATGCAAATAGTTCACCATGGAAACTATTTTTGTGTTTTTTACTCTGTTCTAATTTTTACCGAGAATGAAAGACTTTCTTCTTGTCTTCTTGTTAGATAAATTGCTTTTTCAAAGTAATTTCATACCTAGGCTGTCAGTGTGAATTTCCATTCATAGTTTTATACTGAAAATTAGTATGCAGTAGTGATCTGATATTGCTCAATTCCTTTGAGACTGTAATGAAATCTTCTTGATCATATAATGGGAAATCGAAATTCTTAAAACATATCAAAATTTGATATTATATTTTGTTTTTCTGCTGTACTTTAAAAGTTTCATTTGTTTTACTTAATTTTGTAATAACACAGCATAAAATCTTTTATATGGTTTATTTTACAAATTATTTTAAATTAATAGAGCTGTAATTAAACATATTTAACTCGTCATGGATGAAAAACATCATCCAGCTTTCCACAACGCACTAAGAGTAGTATTAAAAGGAAATATTGCATTATATTATCAATTACTATGGAGATTTGCATCATGAAAAATGAAATTTTCTTATATACTGGTTTTTATACATCAGGGATTTCTTTGGGAAATCATGCTTATAGAAACAATTATGACCAAGAAATATCCAGTTTTTCTAATAACACCTTCCATTGCTTTTAAGTATTGGAAGTGTTATTCTGTACATAGCATGACATTATAGACACATGGCATTGGACCTCATTACCATTATAATGAAAATGTTTTGAAGGAAGATTGGATAGTACATAGTATTGTATGCTATTCTTTTGATACAGGTAGCAAAATTATTCAGCCAAACCTTACATCTAATTTGCTATCCATGCTCAGATACATTGCTTTTACATAGTATAGGAGTACCAAATATACCCTAACATTAATTAAGGATGTTAATTTCCCTTGCTCAAGGAGTTAGACTTTATTTTCTCCATTTCCTCATGTAATTTTGCAGGTGACAGTTTGTTGGAAGATCACATCCTCCATCTGGCTGTGATGGATATCCATATTTTTTTAACTTTATTTGAAAATTCTATTTGATTCTTATGATCTGTATAAAAGTGGACCGTTTCCTTCCTGTAAGTGTAATTTTACAATAGAAGCTTTATGGAAGATGTGGGCGAATACAATAATCCATGGTCATCACAGCCATCTTAAATTCAAGTACAATATTATATTTAAATATAAATGTATTTGCGACTAAGTAGAAGACTAGAATATCATAAATAGATTGCCTATGACAATTACTTAAATCTAATTATTATTTCTTCACATTGAAATCTTCATTCATATTTTGGTGACTAAGATTGAAGTTGTGCTACTTTAATGCCTTACGTTACAATTTTTTTTTTTTTCATCCAACTCATGACATTTCAATTTATAATTATTAGCATGAATAAATGATAATTAAATCTTACGAAAATGTGAATTACTGGTAAATCTTTTTTCTTATCAAAACTATATTCATGTATCATCTAAATTCTCGTATATAAATATTAAGAGTTTGTTGGTGGCAATTAGAGTCGCTGGGATTCAGTCCGAGTAAATCTGAGCAATAGTTCCTGCGTAAAAGGAAGCATACATTTCATTCAACATAAATAAACACTGAAACATAAATTAAAACAACTAGAGTTTGCCCTTAATGAGTAAAGTGTGACTATCCTTGATATGTTTCCTTGAGTAAAGTCTACATTTTATGAAGTGTAAGATGAGACATCTTCAACTAAAATGAGACAATGAAGATAGCTCAGACTTGCAGTTTCTGAGAAGTTTGTGGCGATACCATATCTTGATAATGGAAGTTGAGGTCCTCCACATAGATATTATCAGAAACCATCACTTCTCCTTTTTCATCATCTGCTCCAACTGTGAAATGCTCATCTGCTCCAACTGGGTATTGCTCATCTGCTCCATCTGGGAAATGCTCATCTGCTACTATGTATGATGTTACTCCTCCGTCATCCAAAAGTAATAATCCAGAATCTTTTAATGCTTCATTACTCAATGCTGGATTTAAAAACTCAGCTGGAAATAGGATGTGCCCTGCCAGTTTAAGACACATGGATGAATATGATGAAGAACATGAAAATTATCTCAACCCTAAAATGATCGAGTTCTTTAAATAATATACAGAAAAATGAAATTTTTTCTAGATTAAATTAATATGTTATCCATTTCAATTTATAATATTTTTATAACTTTGTAGTAACTATATGGTTCAAAGTTTTGGTTTCACTGTATTTCTCATGTTTGTATATGTATATTTTGAATATTTACTCTTATAGAGAAAGAAAGTAATGTTTATAAGAGAAAATGATTTAGAGCTAGTCAATTGTTAGAATAATTGTGAATTGATCATCTATATATCCATATGAAAGAGAAGATATGTCTAAATTGTTAGCTCAATGGAGGATTCACCCAGCATTCATTAAAGGGACCTACAAACTGATTCTGGGATGATTGAAGTTTTTATTGATAAGTTGTAGGTTACATGGCTAATTTCATCCAAGTTGAATTGAAAATTCAGCGTGATATTTTGATAAAATGTCCCAGTAATAAGATATTATGTAGTAGTTCAGTGAAGGAAACTTAAATTTAAGGAAACAGAATTGATCTTCATACTCTCCAATCAGTACAGAAATCCAAAACTTAAAGTAGAAATTTTACCCAAAACTAGAAAAGAAATTACATTTTATTTCACCAGGAAATTAGAAAATTTTACAATATTGGATTAAGTGATGTGGCAAGATATTGTTATTCATAGTATGGTAATAAATACAGTTTGGGAAGTTAAATAAATAATGGTTCAATGACAAATTAATATATGAATGATTCAGCATTCATTTAACTCGATTTTCTAAGTCGGAAATAATTTGAAAACTTTTCTGTGTGGTGTTTAATTTTTATTGGGAAGTAGGAAAGTTAATTCATACTAAAATCAAAGAATTCAGGTTAAAGGAGGAGGATGGTTATGAAAATTCATTTGGGAAAGAATTTTTCAGAACAGATAGTATAAAGCTTAATTTCAGGTGAAAATTGATTTAAATTGTAACTAGAAAGGAAGCAAGCTTCATATCTGATGAACCCAAAACAAGTAATGCTAACAGTATCATTGCTAGCTCATAGTATCTGACAGCTGTAGGTTTTATTTATTTTGGTATATTATACAAAACGTGAAATAAACTTTAACAAACCAAGACTTTAACAGAGTTATATATTGCACTTCTTATGTTTTGTTAAATATTTACATGCATCTACATTGTCTTAAAAGGCTGTACATTCATAAAAGTATTGCCATCAAGTTATTTAAAAAATAGATACCTTGAGATATTAGATATATTTTATCTAGTTCACAGTAATGTCTTCTAGGTAAATGATTTCTTAAATCCAAAGTAAAATATTTTTTAAAAACTCAACATAGCAGTACAGAAAAGTTTCTGATTCTTTTACCTATTGAAATATTTTGAAATGAATACAATGCTCCCTAGTAAAAAGACAGTTGTTTATCATGCAGATTCAGATATAAGTGGAGGAAGGTGATGTTGACATATTACCAGCATGAAATAGCATGGATATGCTCTTTCAACTAATTATGGAATCTTCAAGAGCGTAGCATTTATCTACTATTATCTGTTTTCCTGAACAAGCAGCCTGTACCCCTATGGTATATGGATATACCTTAGGTTGCTAACCTCTGATTTAAAGTGTTATTTACAGTCATTGGTGATCAGCATGGTTATCTGATAGCATAGGAGTGTGGTTTACCAAAACTTTACCTTAGGAGCAATGTATTAAATTATGTGAGATATCTCCAGTAAGACATTAGTCATTGTACACAGGGGAATTAAAATTGGCAGTTTCCAACACTATCAAATGTGGAATACTAGCAACATGATAAATTCATGAATTGAAGACAAGTAAAAATCCTCTCCTTTTTCTTCCATTAGTCTTACAGTTCATTATCTAAGCTACTATGGAAATTTCAATAAAAATACCAAGAGAGATCAAGTATGCAGAAGAAGCAAAAGGTAGATGTCACATGAAAGAGCTTTTGGTTAGTGCAGTTAATGAATGATAATTTTTCACAGATCTTTTGAATTGAATAATCATTACCTGAATATTTTGCCACGCTCTTGATAAAATTAATATACAAAGCTATTTTATTAAAACATCAAATATCCTTGAAAAACTTGAAATAAAAAATTGGTATTTACCATTTAACTTTTAATTAAATGTAAAAAATCAAGAAAGTACCTTTAAGATCAATTCAGTAAAAAATATAATAAATTCTTTTAATAGCTAAAAATTAGCATGCAGTCAACAGCAAATGGAATATGAATGGGATAATCTAAATTTTACTGCACAGAAAATGAAAACAAAATTTATTCCCATATTTAAAAAAATATTGCAGATATCTTGCAAGTGAAATTTTAAATATATTTTATTTTTATTAAGAAATCAAAATTATTAGGAACGAAATGTAGCTTTCGCAACCCACATCTCTTGCCAACTTCTAGAAAAAGTCTGTGTTGAACTTTTAATTTGCTGAATTTATGATTGGACTCATGAGGCTGTTTAATATCACTTTTCTATTTAGTGTCATGCTTTATTATGTTACTCAACCTGTAAATGCTGTAGCAGACTTTATGCATCTCCAATTTTTAGCCGTTTATTGCAGTTAGTACTCAGGAGATGAAATTATTGAGAAAGATCATCACAGAGTTCTAAAATTATCTTCTCCCAATGTAGGAAAATTCACATAGTGCACAATTATTATTTTAAAGAATTATAACATGTTTAAAATTTTTCTAAACAATTTGTTGTCTCACCTGCATCTTTAGTGTTTATTGAGATGGTGTTGGTAAATGAAGAAGAAGCTCGTTTCTGCTGCATTGGTGTAAGATATTGCACTTCCACTTCTCTTTTCACACCTGACAGTATCTCCTCAGCTGTTTGTTCTAAAGACACTAAGTGGGGTTTTGGCCCATTATATACCAATGGGCAGAATACCTGCAATTGATTGATGCATAAAAGTTGAGTATTCTTACAATTCAGCTAGCTGCTCTCCCAAAAAGTGAATTTCATTCACAAGGAAATATATTAATTCATTATATTGGTTCTCTTAATAAATTAAGTGCCTCGATAGGGAACTTTTATAAAGTAAATGTTTGCTTGAATATTCATGTTGTCATTGAATACAATATTTAAATTGAGGTAATGGCAGTTTCATCTTCTATTGTATCCTGAACCCCCTAACAATGTTAGTCTTAACATTAGGCTAACCAGTTATTCAAATTTAAATAGGACAATTGTGTTACTAAAATATTACATTAAATATGTAAGGAAAATCTATGAAATTGCAGGAGTAATTATGAACAGTAATGACAGCAACAAGTTTAGTAGTAACAACATAGAGAAAGAATAATAATAAATAATTTTTCTCTGATGAATTAAGTGTAGTAAGGATAAATTTCCTAGCTCATACCGAAAAAAAAGGAACGAATATTTTAAATATGATATGTTCTTGCTTCATGGATGAGCAGACATTTTCATTGGCTTAAATCTATTAAATTAACTTGTGCCATACCTGTGGTATATAAGATCTTTTATCTGAATTCTCCTTATCCTCCAAGGGGTCACGTGCTTCTTCAGTCTTTATTTCACTTGGCATATTTGGCTCATATCTGCTCCCTAGTCCCAGGCAGTTCATGTCTGTAGTATTGTCTGGAAGAGTGATAGATTGCACAGCCAAAGTGGTAGGTGATGTTCTGCCAGTTAATGGTTGTTCAGCATAAGCATTTTGGGCCCAAAATTGCTCAAGTCTTCTTTTCCTCTGTTGAAATATGGATAAAAAATGTGTTATCACAAGATGTGTATAATTAATAACTAATATAAGCAAAATATTTTGTATGAGCTCAGTTCACCAAAGAAAATCATCCTGATTACCATTTACTGTTTTGATTTATTATCTATATTCAATTATTGATATTATTCATTTAACTAATTTGTAATATGCATCTCCTTTTCTTCAGAAATCAAGGGTTAAGCTCTAAACTGTTCAATATCATTGTCTATGTGGGATTTGAATGATAATTTTGAATCAGTTTGGATTAAATTATTTTATCAGCAAAGTAATATCCAATGTAAGAAGGGTGAGTTGCATAAGCTCAGAGAGTATAGGATGTATGATTTGAGTTTTGGTTGTTGAGTAAAGAATGTGAGATGGTATTAAAAGTTATAAGTTTAGAAGTTACAGAATGTAAGAATTATCAAAACAAGTCCTTCCAAGTCTGAGATTTAGCTTTCAACAATCTGCATTTTTGCAGCATCATTTTTATTTTAAATAATCTAGAGGAATCTCTTAGAACATAGTTAATTTTCCTGAGTGCTTGGCCAGTGTAAATATTAATGCTAAGCATAACAATTTTCCTTTTTCATTAAAAAAATTCTTCAAGTCGACAATTTACTACACTTGATTTACTCTCTTTTTTAAGTGTCTTCCGATTTTATTCCCTATGAGAATAGGGTTAATTTTATGAATCTCTAATGTGATGCTTAATAAACAAGGCAAGAATATTCTCATTGTTGTAAAAGGTTTCAAGCAGATATTGATGGAGTGCTTTTTAAATTTGAAGAGTTCCAGATATCTAGCTATCTTCAGCCAACAGTTACTCATTGAATTCAATTTCAATGATAAAATTTTAAGTTGATGAATAAATATGCTTAATTTGTTTTAAAAATAAATAATAAAAAATAATTGCATTAATTTTCAGTTTACCATTACTTGTGATTGGCTCAAATATTTTACCAATTATGATTTAATCGCATTAAAATTAACAGTTACTGATTCTACAATTTTAATTTTCTTTGTATTTTGTTGATTGATGCATTTACCAGTTACCTCACTTGATAATAATGGGACGATTTAAAAAAAATATGTGAAACTGGCTCTTAAAAGTAATTATTTATGAATGCAACAAGAAGAACACAGTTGAGGAATAAAATAAGTTTGGTAAATTCGGAACTGTGTGTGTTGCCTCAAGCAGTTATAAAAATTACACTCACTTAACTATAACTCGAAACTTCTACTTTTAGAATATCTGTTTTCAATTTTACCAAGCAAATTTCTCTGAAATTCTCATGAATGGACCTTTATTGTTTTCCTGCATTAAATGTAAAATAAATATGCTGAAAAAATATTGTTTTGGTGGAATAACTTACTGATGCTGTGCGAGGTCGGTCCTCTTGAGTTGCTATAGTCCATAGATGACCAGCGCCATGACGGGCCTTGCTCCCTTTCTTGAAATGGGGGTTTATAGATAAGTTGTGCCTCACAGAATTCTTCCATCTGTCATCATTGGCTTTGTAGAAAGGGAAGTGCTTTCTGAAAAAAATAAGGCAATAATTACCAAAGAGAAATAAAAATGGACCCTACCCTATGTTACATAGTAATTCTCAAAAACTGTAGAGGAAAAGCAAATATCAAAAAGAAACATCCAATGTACAGCTTGAAAATAGATTACTATGTCACCTGTTATCACCATTAAATACCATTGCAAATAAATGTACTGTAGTTAAGGAATGAAAAGTAAGGATTGGAACATTTTCATCCTTAATTTATTTTATACATTAAGATTATATTATGAATTATATTTAACTAACTAACTTAAAATAAGTTAATATCTCATTGCTGGAAGTTACTTTGTGTGTATAATCTATACCTATCAACATTCTCTGTGAGAAATGTTGAATATACATATTCTTCATAAATTTAGATTTATCATTTTATTGCTACCAACCATTGCCTAACCGGAATTCGTACACTGGACGTAGGGGTTGGAGCAACAGTACAATAAGCACTCTGCCATCTTGTCAATATTTTCATTGACACAAAAGTTGGTATCTTTGATTTATTGGAAAAGTTTAATTATATATCTATTACATATACATATATCTATTACATATACATAGATGCTTCTCCGGATTCATTCATGGATATATATAGATAGATAGGATACTAATTCACAGGATAAACCACAAGCGTCATTGACTTGAAAATTTTACGACGTATTGGCCATAACGTGTAACCGCCAGAAAAATTGCGATTTTAAACCTCAGTGCCATGGGTTCAATTTCAGAGGGCCCCAAAGTCCCGATTTTTACCGTTTAAATGCATTGCTTTGATTTTCGGGAATTTTTAAAAAATACATCCCAGATAGGTAGAGAATCAAAACTCTAGGAGCCTATATATATGGTCAAAGTCTATCGAAAACATAAATGATTTTTACAAAAATTATCCTGGGTTCGATGCTAGGACGATGCGAATATCTGCCCTTTAAAATACATAGGAGTAGTTATTCATTATTTTTTTTGATGCACTTATCGAAATGATAGGAAGTTCGTGCTTGGCTGGAAGATGTATGGCAAGAATTGGTTTAAGAAAAAAAATTCAGAAGACCCTTTTATTCCTGGGTTCGATGCCAGAGCACAATAACTATTATCTCATAAGGAATATAAGGGAAAATGAGGATGTCGTTTGAGGCAGTTGCAGCCAATATTTCTGTTTGAATTTTCACATATTTAGAGATGGTGATCTTCTATTGTGTTGCATAGGAAGTATCACTAGAAAGACCCGGGTTCAAAGCCAGGTGGTAAATAGATCCCCAATTTAAAATACATTGACTTAGTTTTCATAATTTATTTTGATGCACTTATTGAAATAATGGGAAGTTCTTGGTTTGCTAGAAGATGTATATTATGACTTGGTTTAAAAAAAATACATAAGACCATGGTTTTCCTGGGTTCGATACCAGAACACATTACATTTTCTCACTTAAGGAATATAAGGGAAAAGTTGGACGTCGTTTGAGGCAGTTGCAACCAATATTTCTGCTTGAATTTTCGCACATAGAGATGAAGATGTCTTATTGTGCTGCGTAGTAAGTATCATCAGTAAGACCCGGGTTCGATGCCAGACGATTAAATTGCAGCGAATTTATAGAATATTTTTAATCCTATTTTTTTTCTTCTGAGGACCGTCCTATATATCTATTATATATAGATGCTTCTCCGGATTCATTCATATATATACCTATATAGATAGATAGATAGATAGGATACAAATTCACAGCCTAAACTACAAGCGTCATTGATCTGAAATTTTTATGACATATTGGCCATAACGTGAAACCCCCAGGAAAAAAGAGACTTTGATCCTCAGTGTCATAGGTTCGATTCCAGAGGGCCCCAAAGTCCCGATTTTTCCCGTTTGAATGCATTGCCGTGATTTTCGGGAATTTAAAAAAAATACTTTCCGGATAGGTAGAGAAGTAAAACTCAAGGTGCCAATATTTATGGTCTTGGACTTTCGAAAACATCAATGACTTTTACAAAAGTTATCCTGGGTTCGATGCTAGGACGATGCAAAGATCTGCCCTTTAAAATACATGGGAGCCGTTTTTCATTATTTTTTTAGATGCACTTATCGAAATGATAGGATGGTTGTGCTTGGCTGGAAGATGTATGGTACGAATAAGTTTTAGAAAAAAATTTTCATAAGACTGTACTGTTCCTGGGTTCGAAGCCAGAGCACAATAACGTTTCTCTCATAAGAAATATAAAGGAAAAGGAGGTCGTCATTTGAGGCAGTTGCAACCAATATTTCTGCTTGAATTTGCATACGCGGTTAGAGATGGTGTTTTTCTGTTGTGCTGCATAGAAAGTATTGCCTTAAAGACCCGGGTTCGATGCCGGGCGGTAAAAATATCCCCCATATATAATACTATGGGGTATCTTTTCATAATTTTTTTATGCATTTATCGATATGTAAGGGAGCTCTTGCTTAGATGGAAGATGTATATTAACACTTTGTTTAAGAAAAAAAATAGATAAGACCATGCTGTTCCTGGGTTCGATGCCAGAGCACATTATATTTCTCAAATAAGGAGTGTATGTGAATAGTAGGACGTCGTTTGAGGTAGTTGCACCTAATAGTTTTGCTTGAATTTTCACACATAGTTTGATATGGTAATCTTCTATTTTGCTGCATAGTAAGTACACCAGGAAGACCGGGGTTCGCTGCCAGGCGATTAAATTGAAGCGAATTCTACGAATATTTTGAAATTTTTCTTTCTTTTGATGTCCGTCCCGATATGATGCCGATATGAAATTAGTGTTGTCGATCTGCTTGCAGTATGCAAGCAACATTTTACTCGTATATATATATATATATATATATATACTGTTACGGATTTTGCTGATACTATATATCTATTATATATAGATGCTTCTCCGGATTCATTCATGTATCCATATATATATATAGCGAGGATACAAATTCACAGGCTAAACTACAATAGTCATTAACCTGAAATTTTTACGACATATTGGCCATAACGAGTTACCTCCAGAAAAATTGCGATTTTGATCCTCAGTGTCATTGGTTCGATTCCAGACGGCCCCAAAGTCCCGATTTTTCCCGTTTAAATACATTGCCGTGATTTTCGGGAATTTTCAAAAAATACTTCCCGGATAGGTAGAGAATCAAAACTCAAGGAGCCTATATATATGGTCATTATCTATCGAAAAAATAAATGAGTTTCACAAAAAATATCCTGGGTTCGATGCTAGGTCGAGGCAAAAATCGGCCGTTTAAAATGCATTGCGGCGATTTTTAAGATTTTTTTTGGACCCTTTCCTGATGGCAAGGGGACTTGAAATTCGGCATGAGGTTGGAGATCATAGATATATTTCATAATCAAATTTTACATATCCGCTGATGGTCCTTAGTTCGATCCCAGAGGGCCATTCACATTCCTCCATGCATTTCTTATGGAGATAACAGTAAAAAGTTTTAGGTACTTCCCGGCATGATATCGACTTTAAAATTTGTATGAAATAAGATGAAGTCCTAATAGGTCATACTGTGCATTCACAGCTACCAATATTTTCTGGGTTCGCCGCCAGGCGTCTCTACAATCAGTAAATTATCCGATTTTTAAGAATTAATTTAAACCCCTTCCCAATAATATTAAAACATGAAATAAGGCATATAGATAGATAACATAGATACATTTCAAAAACGTGTTTTAAATTTCCTAGATCGTCCTTGGTTCGAATCCAGAGAGCCATTTACATTATTGAAAAGTAGGACGTCGTTTGAGGCAGTTGGAGCCAATATATCTGCTTGAATTTTCACTCATAGTTAGAGATGGTGATGTTCTAATGTGCTGCATAGTAAGTTCACAGTAAAGACCCGGTTTCGATGCCAGACGATTAAATTGCAGTGAATTTTAAGAATATTTTCAATCCTTTTTTTTCTCTTTTGACGGCCTTCCCGATATGATGCCGACATGAAATTAGTGTTTTCGATCTGCTTGCAGTATGCAAGCTACATTTTACTCGTATCTATTATATATAGATGCTTCTCCGGATTCATTCATGATATACCCAGATACCCAGATACCCAGATAGGATACTAATTCACAGGCTAAACTACTGGCGTCATTGACTCGAAATTTTTACCACGTATTGGCCATAACGTGAAACCCCCAGGAAAAAGCCGATATTGAACCTCGGTGCCATGGGTTCGATTCCAGAAGGCCCCAAAGTCGCGATTTTCCCCATAAGAATACATGGCGGTGATTTTCGAAAATTTTTTTGAGGCACTTCCCGGAAAAGGAGAGATTTGAAATTTAAGGGATCGCTAGATGCCGTGCATATCTAAAGGAAACCATAAAGACATCTACAAATATTATCCTTGGTTCGATGCTAGGTCGGGGCAAAAATCGGCCGTTTAAAATGCATGGCGGCGATTTTGAAGATTTTTTTTTATCCTTTCCCGATAACATGGATACGTGAAACTCGGCACGTGGATAGATATCATGAATATATTTCATAATCAATTTTTTTTATGTTCGCTGATGGTCCTTGGTTCGATCCCAGGGGGCCATTTGCACTTCTCAATACATTTCTTACGGAGATAACGGAAACAAAATTTAGGTACTTCCCGGCATGCTATCAACTTCAAACTTTGCATGACACAAGATCAAGTCAATACAAATCAAACAGTGCATTCACAGCTCATAATATGTCCTGGGTTCGACACCAGGTGTCTCTGCAAGCAGAAGTTGATCCGATTTTTAGGAATTATTTTCAAACCATTACCAATAATACAGAAACTTGAAATTCGGCATATAGATATAGATCATAAGTAAGTTTCAGAAACATATTTTAGATTTCCAAGATAGTCCTTGGTTCGAAACCAGAGAGCCATTTTCATTCATGAAAAGTAGAACGTCGTTTGAGGCAGTTTCAGCCAATATTTCTGCTTGAATTTTTACACGTAGTTAGTGATGGTGATCTTCTGTGTTGCTGCATAATAGGTTAACCAGGAAGACCCGGGTTCGATTCCAGACGATTATAATTGCAGCGAATTTTAAGATTATTTTCAATTTTTTTCTTCTTTTTAGGACCGTCCCGAAAGTTTGCCGACATTAAATTGGTGTTGTCGATCTGCTTGCAGTATGCAAGCAACATTTTACTCGTATATATATATACATATATACTGTTACGGATTTTGCTGATACTATAAGCGATAATTATATAATTCGGATATAGTTTTCCAATATCATTCCCGATATAGCGAAAAATGTTTATATCTTTTAAACTTTAGTTCTGCCGTGAAATAACGGTTCGGAAGCTAAACTTTTCTTCTTATATATTATTTAATACATTTATACGAAAAATAAACTCCTAATCATAACTTCAAATTATTCCGAGAATCAATTAGCTGAAAAGGACATAGGGTAATATCATAGATCAGAATCCATAATATTCTAATTGGTTTTGTTGCAGTATTTCTTTTCCAATCTTTCATGAAAATAAGGAGCAAGGATAGGAAATTACTTAGCACGTGAAGTCGTGTTTATAATTGGCTTTCATGGCATGTTTCACGCCATTTTTTTTAAAGAAAGTTTTCTCCGCTCAGGTAATATCCGGTTAACCGATCTGTTCACGGGTATGAAAGGATATTTCTGATTTTTTTGTTTAGTTAGGGTTTGAAAATAAACAGGCGACTTTTAAAAAATCTTCAAGTAAAAAAAATATTTTTCAGAAATACTAATTGAAATTCTTCAACACTGAAGCTGATGTTTCGGAAACGGTTGAAATCGGGAATGCTTAGCATCAAGCCGGATAAAGGGTTCATTCTTGAGCTGGATTATTCTGTGTATTCTACTCGTTTCACATTAGTAGATCTTTTATTATTATGGTAATCATATGTACGAGATGATTTTCATACTTAATAATGACGCTGACTCTTCACTGAATAAAAGCAAACATTTATTTATTTCCCGGTTCTTGTTTTGGCCGGTTGGTTTAATTTCACATTTTTAGGAGAATTTAGCTTTCAATTAATCACAACGGTGGGATGAAATTGATTAATGATCTAACGTCTTCCGATTTTTTACGGTATTCTTACTTTCTATGCCACCCCCGTAGCCTGAGTCGTAAACCCTTACCCTATACGGTATAATTGTGCAGTTGGAGTCTGGTGCAAGCGGGCACGGATCACTGCCTACACCTGTCCTTCCGGAAGGGGTTTTCAAAGCATGCATGGGAGAAAGAGCTACCAGATGATGGTGTTTACTGGTAAAGAACCGGTAACGTACTCCATCAATATAAACTGAGTTATGTATCAGAGCATTCGTTCAACTTCCAGATATTAGATGCAACCAATTATCGATATTGATCTGTGAATACAACCCCAACAGTGCAAAGAATTTTATAATAATGATAAATTAAAAACAATATATTGATTAATATTTATGCGATTTGATGTCCTTGAGCATATAGCCGTAAAAAAATTAATATTTATTATAAACAAATGAGATCATGCGGCAGCAACCCCGTTCTTAAGTCTTAAGGGCTACAAAATAGGCGGAGCACAAAAATAATCAATGAATGAAAATCAAAATCAAAAACAATCAATGACTTTGCTATATTTGATCACTCATTCCTGTACGATCACGATCTCTTTATTCAAGGATAAAATATGTCTTAGTTAACATTTTCGACACTTTCTTTGTTTTATTGCGAAATGAATACCGTAATAAAATGTCTCCGTAATTTGCGTAAATGAATGTGATTACTTACGAAATATACAAGCGAAATACAATTTATGTTCTAATGAAATGATCATAATCTTTGAGTAAGTATCATACCAACAAGGATCGATAAATGGGATAGAAAAAATCTTATCCTTGAACATAGTTTTCTCATCATGGCGTCTTTGGGGAGGGTTAGCTTGCTTCCTTTTCAACGGATTAACGGAATTTCAACGATTTTCTTCTCGTTTACCTAATGAATTGCAAGAGATTTTTTCACGAATGACTGTCATTGACCTGGATGTTTGTTGCATGTCATTAGCGTGGATAGACCGATATAATTATTTTTTAAGCATTATTAAAATTTGCGAATCCAACATCGAATATGATTATCTTCCTAGTGAAACCTTTCCGAATACTTACTTAATTATTAAGATTCTTTGCATTTTTTAATTATAAAAACTGGATGTATTTCATTCGTGCTTATTCGTAAAAGGTGTTTCATATTTGTGTAAATCACTCTCGCCTTTTGTTTACTCTCGTTAAATTAATATTGAACAGTTCTCAATCGACTAAACAATGCTTACTATTACAAAATTTCATATTCGATTTTGATTGTTAACCACTTTGGGCCATTAATTTCCATTGTTAATGTTAACTTGATATAATTGAAACCTATGTAGCGTTCTCATTAACATTAAGGTGAACGATTTCTTCCCTTTAAGGAAGAATCGCTAGCCTTTTCTTATTTTGATTAAAATTGAAAAGATTATGTAAACGATTTCTGTATTAGCAATAAAATCGATGAATATTTTATCGAGAGGCTTAACACGATAGACTTTTCCACGAAATATTTTCCTGCTATGTAAGCTGCAATTTGCATGGCATATTTAGATCTTACATTATAAAGATAGTCAAAATACTGAATGAAAATAACTTACACGCAAATGTTTAAAGACTGCAAGCAAAATGTCTATTTATCGACGTTGATTCCTATACGTATTTGCCGTATAGGATATTTACACAGCAAATCTCCGATATTGGTCTATTCAGGGAAAATGAAATCTCTTAATCAACTCAGGAATAAGTAACGAAACCGAATTGGCAAATTAAAAATATATTCAAATTTAGGGAAGATTAAAGATTAGGAAAATTAAAGTTGAAGTTTTATTCCAAGTTGTTGCTTGTCGTTGTTACCGATGGTATCCTGCACAAGGTATATCTTGCAGAATAAAATTTTACGAGTGAATTACTGAATTTTCATAGGTTTTGAGAATGACGTAATTCCTTACAAGAATTATAAATTTGAAAGAATGTAACTGCTACGCATTTAGCAACTACTATTGCGAATAAGGCTATGATATATGGCTCTAGATTTACTCATCAAAATTTATAACTTTGTGGAGTGAGGTTAAAAATTTCCAGAGGGTGGGAACGAATGGATGAGGGGGTGAATAAAAGGAAGTGCCGAGTCGTTTGATGGAGACGCGTGCAGCAGATGTCGCTGCCTGGCCTCCGAGAGGAATTTTCTCGATACACGTGATCTTCGGTCAAAGGTACCTCATGCCGTACCTGGTACCACCTATTGACCGAAAGACCCCCTCGGGAACGATAAGGCAGATACCAGCCCCCGCAGTTTCCCCTGAAAGTCTCCTCCGCTGCCTGCAAAACGTCAATTCCACCTTACCTTTTCCCAACATATCTCAGATTTGTGTTAATTTTCGTATAAAACGGATCTCTTTCGCATACTGTTCGACTGTTTTCCCATGTTCACCTGTCGCCAAGATTCCCCTTTAGATTACAAATCGCCATGTGGCACGAGATTTGCCAACAAAATGTGGCTTTAATCTGTCTCTTTATATCCATAAGTACAGCTGACAGAATAGCAAAAAACGTAGTTGGAAGTGAACCATTTTAAAAACCACAATGCATTCATACTTATGCGAAAATAGTAATGTAGATGAAAACATTTCAAGAATCATATCATGATATTCATGCGTTAGCTATACCGTAAATGACATGCATTCTATCAATAGTTAAATTATTTAATATAAATCGTGTTTTAATTAGTACAATTATTATAAATTAAGAGGAACAAAAAGTTAAGGGGTCAGAACTTGAATTCCTTTCCGAAAAAAAAGTTAGGAGGTTGATTGCTTTAAAATCAATTTCCAAAGAACATTATCTAATGCGTCTCGATTAGCTAATTAAAAGTATACTACTGTTTCTTCTTAATCTGTATACAGAAGTGTACCTTTGAAACATATATAAACACAACTCTTTTTAGTTAATTTAGAACTGGATTGGAAATATACTCATAGCATTTTCACATATATATGAAGCTTATCCAAATATATCCTTAAAATAGGAGAAGGATACTTATGGACGTATTTTCCGAGCACCGAGTTTCTAAGATGCGACAAACAATGAGCGATTATTAAATTTAAAATCTAAAATTAGAAGTAGGTAATATGTTTCAAGCTACTAATATATGCCCGAAGAGTCAATTTCGCTTCCCTTGGGTAATTACTGTCACTGAATGCTAATCGAAAAGAATACTTTTTTGTCGCCTAATTTTATCAGAACTAATTTTACTAATTAAATAAGAAAGAAATTTACTTACGAAATCCAATTATATATCCCAGATACAGTAAGTTCTCCACTCTCTGATAGAGCTTGTTCTATCATCTCCGTATAAGTAAATGGTGGTTTACGAAGAACACCGTTACATCCATAGCTCTTGGAATGGATATTTGAATTCAAAACAGGTGAGGGAAGGACACATGAAGTGCTGAAATTCGGAAGAGATCGGCGATATTGGTTTACAACATTTGGTCCTCGACGACCCTTATATTGCTCTCCAGCGTAGAACCTAGCCCCCAAAACTCCCTCAGAGTTAGGGGTCGATTCACGGATGGTACCTGGGAGAGACATTTAGAACCATCAAGTTTAGTGAGAACAGGAATAAGTCCAGATACACGAAAAAATAAATCGTTTGAAACAATATGCTAAACCAAATTGGTCATTGATATCCCTAAGAATGCACTAATTCAAGTAGCGATTTACCTTTAAAGCAGGAAAATTTTTCATTTGGCTCGTAATCCTTTCCTGGGTAACTGTGATCGTGATCGACATCATCGACATTTAACATTGCGTCTAATTTATAATTCAGAAGCCAAAGTAAATTGTTCTCTTCTTTTTCTACTTCGCAACTATCCTCACCCAAAGGATCCTTTTCTGCTTCTTCAGGGGGTTCTTTATCCAAGTAGTAAATTCTATTCTGTCCACTATCATTGTCAATTATTTCCGAAATTATATTAGCTGTATTTCTATCATTGTTGCTTTCTTCTGTCTCTAAATCCGCAAAAATATCCGATGAAAGAGTCAAGCTGCTATTTTCATCCGACTCATTCCATGTCCCTTGAACTATAACAACTTCTAAACGAGCAGGGCGATTTTCTCGACTTAAGTCTGAAAATGAGATGCTATTATTAGCATCAAGTATAACGATATTTTCTTCTGATATTTCTTCTTCTGAATGAATTCTGTATTCATCATAGAGCTTTAAATTATCAGAACCGTTTTCTTCGTGTCCTAATGATGGCCCAATCATTGTTGCGCTAAATATTGTTTCACAGAAATAACGACTGGGGTCACCGATATATTTAGCATAGGATCGATTCAATTTTTATCTAGTCGGAAGAATCTTCTAAAGAGGATTCAATTGATCAACACCAAATTACCGCAAAAGCCTTTCTAATTAACTCTCGCGCTGAAGATGACATCCACACTTTTCACTTTAAATTCACTTGAACAAAACCACTTGCGACAAAACGAGTTGCTGGTGTATTGCAATCTATTTTTTAGACCACAGAATCGTAAAATAAATGATTATTAGCTATTTTTTATGTTTCAGGCGAACGTACGGTCACTTCCAGTTCGCCCTGCCGCAAGTCCGACAGAACTGTATTACGAACTTCCCTCGAATGAAGCAGACGACATTCAAGTTAATCTCAAACGTTCCATCGTGACGTCATAGAATGCGCTGGTGTCGAGATTTCATGAAACATTGGGAAGTGTGCTACTAGAACAGTTAGTAAATGGTCGAAGTCATTCATCTTTTAGGCTTTCTTGCGTTTGATGCTCTCTAGTTTCATGATAAATTATTCGTAACGATTTATAATTTTGGCCAAAGAGGGTGAATACATGAGTCGAAATGGATGTGGACGATGTGGAACAAAGTCTACTACAGCAATTCAGCTGTATGGGCACGACTGATAAGGATGTTTTAATATCGCAACTGCAGAAAATAGTTGGAAATCAATTGAATGAGTCAACTGCGTCATTTTTTCTTGATATGAATAATTGGTTGGTGTTATTATATTGATGTTTGATTGTGACTGTTTACAAATTCATTTTGTGATGTCATCGACCAAAGTCGAGAATGGCGATCTGATTTTACTGTTTTATTATGATTTACAGGAACTTACAGGCAGCTGTATGTTCGTATTTTGATTTTGAATCACCAAATAAACTGCCGTCAATGGCATTTGTCGAAGATGTCACCATAGGGGAGGGCGAGAGTGTACCCCCATGTACAAGGTTTGTTTTTTTACCAAAACATTGTAACATTAGTTTCCAAAATATGTTATTAAAAGACCCCATTCATATGCAGGTTCACGAAGACATGGAGGATACAAAATTCAGGGGAAGAAAATTGGCCTCCAGGCTGTTGTTTACGATTTACTCATGGAGACCAACTTTGTGCTCCTGATCGTGTGCTAGTAGAATCTTTGGAAGCTAAACATTGCACTGATGTTAGTGTAGAAATGGTCAGCCCTCAACAGGCTGGCATTTACCAAAGCAAATGGAGGATGTCTACCGCAGCAGGAACCTTTTTCGGAGGTGAGATTTCGATACTTGTTTTTCTACATGATTTATCAAATAACGTCCTCCCTAATATACGAATGCGTATTTTTTCAGAGATTATTTGGGTAATACTGACAGTGGCAGAAGGAGGAACATTAGCTCTTACGCAACAGCTGTGTCATCTGAGTGAATTGGGATCTCAACCAAGAAATGAAGAAACAAGTTTGAACCCGTTTGGTACCCTGAGTAGAACATCGGTACTATCTCTCGGCCCGTTTCAGGTATGCATATTTAAGTCTCTAAAACAAATTCAAATGGTTTAATTAGTTTTAGAATTACCATCTCCTCTTTTTATGTGATACCATAACATCCTTCGTAGCATCTTATTACCATATATTAACCAGAAACAGGCTTATTGATTAAGATTTGTAGACAGAAGAAAATTTAAATTCATTCGGTGCATTTGAATATTAAAAGGTACTTTCATTGTGACCTTGAAATACGCGGAAGAAGAGTGTTTCTCTTCTAATTTAATACTATCATCTTAGATATTAATTTCACTTGCTTGTCTGATGTGCGATAGATTTTTTAAGCTATTCCAGTTCTCTAATGGCGATAGAAATGGATCTGTTTAGTTATTGCTACCCGTCGTAGTATCATTTTGTTAGATGACCATTTCGATTGTGATATGATTTGATGTCGTAGCTATTAATCATTCCCTTGCTAAAATTGTTAGATATTAGAAATATCCTAATGCCATGATGTTTTAGTTGAGCTGAGGAATATGATTGTAATCATTAAAAAAGGTTGGCTTATTTAAGCTGAAATTGTCCTTGCCTTTTGTGTGTGTAGATATTATGATATTTATTTACAACGATGAGGTAGAAGTGTGAAGTGAAAGTTTACTGAGATAGTAATTTCTGAACAATGCGACCAAACATGAAATTTTTTCCAATGTATACTATGTTTAATTTGTTTTTAGTTTTATATCTAATGCTTAGTCCTTCTGTCATCACAATATCACATTGCCAACAATAAAAAAAACATTTAATTAAAGCCAAAAGAAAAAGTTGGATATGATTTTTGTGATGGCTATATAGGTATACTGAAATTAGAATCATTCTACACCATATTTATTTTTGTTTTATTTCAATAGTGTTTCATCATCTTCATACGAAGTTCCCCCTTTTTAAAATATTTTTTATCTTCATTAAGCTCAGAAATTGTTTTTTATAGTGCTGATAGGAGCTATAATAATAGTGAAATTAGATTATTACATTTTTCAGATATTTCATAAGAATTTTCCAAGGTAACTTTCTATGCCTATAGGAATTCAAAGTCTGTATTTTTGTTTTCAGAATCATATGATATTGTGATGAAAATATTGACCACTAAGTGAGGATAGTTTTGATTACAGGTTTTACCACTTCTCCATGCAAATGCATCCTTTTCTATTCTATGTTGGAATTCCCAAATCCTTATCACTGTAAAATGCATGAAGACATCCTTTTTCTCATTTGTTTCTTGTTGATTATTATGTAGTATCCTAATCTGTAGTAGTAGTCGTAGTAGTATCTGTAGTGCCCTTGCTTTTACTATTTCCTCTTTGATATGGAAACAATCAGGAGGATTTATTCTTGGATCGTAAGTCGTGAAAGTGATTTTTGGTCCTCTTTTCTGGCGTCTTGCTGGTCTAGTGTAAAATGCATAACAATGTCTGTGGTACGACAATCTGTCAGGTTCAATAAGTCATTATGTTGATCTGGACATCAGATTCATATAAATTTTGCAGCTCTTTCGAAATTTTCCATAAAATCAAAGGTGCTTAGTGACTAAAAAGGAAGAAGGGCTATAAAATGCACCCTCAATGTAGCTTCCATATCAAGGCTGTTATTGAGAAGTAGCTGAAGTGCCTGTTGATTCACATTGGGGAATATAGAAGGGATTAATTTCAAGTTGTCAGTGTGCAATGAGTAAATACCCTTAAGTATACACAACTAAAATCTGTCTAATCTATGTATTATCTAATGCAATTCTTACTATACAAGAAAATGCATGAAATCAGATTCAACATTCACATTGGCTGTCTGGGGTTACTGGTTGTTTATAACATCAAAAAGGTGGGAAATCTTTTGGGTATTTTGTTAAATTTCTCAAAATTTCGATTCGAAAATAATATTCCATGACCAAAATATGAAACCTTATTCAATTACATTTCTCTTGGTGCTTGTCTCGATCCTACAAGACAATTCCTTCCAATTTGTTCTTTAATAGAAATAAAGCCTGTAACTGATAAAAATGAAGTTTATTTGTATTCCTTATGAAACCCATTTGGGCAATCTCAGTTTGAACCCAGAAAAATTATCGAATAAAAATTTGACAGTATTTCCTTCCTGATCTCAGAGAACATGTGTGCAAAGTTAGAAGCAAATTGTGTAAATAATGTGAACTCCAATCCAAGACAAACAAACATACATACATACATACATACAGATCCACAGAATTTCTGCTTCATTCATATAGGTTTAAAAAAAATTATTTCCATATACCCCACAAGCATCCATTTTCAGGACTTTTACAGTGCTAGGTATTAACAATATCAATCACAAAAGACCATTCCCTAATCAGAAAAATCCGACTAGCCGGGATTCAAACCCAGGACGGTGGGGTTAGAGCAATACCGTGCAAGCACGCTAATCACTCTGCCACCACGGCTGGTAAATAGATGCTGAACAAGGGAAGTCTCATTACAAAGCCATCAAGGAAGCTTGATATTTTCTGGATTACTGTGTAGGAAAAACTCATGGCTACACGCTTTGAGAAAGAAGTGGCATATATCAAGGAAAGTCTGATGGACAATATTGGTCCTGATTAAGGTACATGAGCATTGAGTCCATTTGGAAAAGCCAAAGATGTCTTAGGTCACAGAGAACTCTTATGGTCATAATCACCAATTATGTTTTGCTGGAGATTTTTCTGCTATAGTCAAGAGTAATAATACAACAAGAAAATGTCCAGAATATTCTAATCATTTAGTGATATCTAAAAAATAAACTTCTGTTTAGTTTGATTGTAGAGATAAGGTTTTCTTTGTTGCTCTTTTTTATACATTATATGTTAATGTCCATCTAGTGGGAGATCTAGGTTTGAGTCCTAGCTTCGGTAGACTAAATCTCCTTCATTTCTTTCTCTAAATTCCACTGCTGTTAAATATGGATTTGATGTTGCTATTTTTGCTGATTGTATGAAGTTTTACAGACTTTACTGTAATAAATTTATAGGAAATATAAATACTCAATTAATTGTGCAGCATTCTAATTACCATGAACAATGTGCTCGTTTCTTACTACATAAAGGACTCGTTTTTAAATACAAAATATCTGAGTGGACAAACTATTATATTATCCTTTAAAATTTGAAATTAGTAATTCTATCGATGTTATAATAGATTTCTAACCTTTTAAAATCACTACAAGATGATTGTAATAGAGGTTGTTAGGGCTAGTGCAATGAAGTGTGGTTACCATAATGGAATTGAACCTGCAATGTACCTCCTAATTCAAGGATCAAATCATATATGATACTTATGAAATTAAAAAAAAAATAGAATCATTCAAGATGCAGGATGCTATTTACACAGGGCATCTCTTCTTGGCTGAGAGGGTGCCAGAATTGGCAATATAGAATACACTAGTAAAGTGGAAGCAAGTATAATAATAAAACGGCTTTATTCGGGCGAGATTGAGACTAAAAGTCTCCTCTTCCATCTAACCCAAGTATGGGAATCCTCATGGATAATTACACTGCCAGGCTAATGAAGGAACTCTAATCTTTTTTGGACAGGTGAAATAAAGCTATGGCTTATTCTTGTGTATAGAGAGCCGCTACTTCAAACACTTGCTACCTCATGTCAGATATAGTGTAAAGGAAAGTCCTTATGGAATGACAAGAAGTGTTACTGGTAGAGTCATTGTACTTCACTTACATAGACATGATTTGCTAATAGTATTTTGTTTTAGTGAGGAATGCAAGGAACTACTTCCGTACTCATCCTGCATCATAAACCTCATTCCTCTGTACTAGCTATTGGTGATGTTAGAGGGGATGAGGTAACAACCAAACTCATTGCTGGATACTTGACAGGCAGTATGATAAAGTTATTCAATTGTTGAATAGCATTGAAGTAGGAATGTGGGTGTAGTCAGCCATGCTGGAAAAGGAGCTTATTATTTCTACTGAAAAGGCAGTTTTATGTTTGATCTGTATTTATGATAGGAACATCCTAAGTAGTCTTCATAAGAAATATAGATTTTTAGGGGTGAAGAAATAAGTATGGTTTTTCACATACTACAGATTTGTTATGATTTAGGGTAGAATAACTTCTTAGTTTAACTGTATAGATTATGAAATGTTTCTATTTAACTTATTTAAGGGAAGGAAGTTTTTAAATTTCTTCTTTCTTCACTGTAATTTTACTGAAATTGCAATGAAGGAAATGTTTCTCATTGCTGAATAAGAGCTGATGATGATGCTATCCATCGAAACCATGGTCGCTAGTATATTTTGTGGTTGTGTATACATTAAAATATTAGATCCATTATTGTTGTTATTTTGATGATGATTTTCCTCCAAGTGAATGCCGAAACTATCAATGCTATTTTGAAATGTTTCTCATCACACTTTTCGATATCTAGAGTTTCTAGAGAGCAGGGAATATTGTTTGTTACAAAGGTCCGTTTGGCTCTAATAGACTATGAATTTTATTTAAGTTGTCTCCATCCATTTGATTCCTCTGTTGTAATGATTGTCTGATTTCAGGAGCCTGTACAACAGCAAGATGGGGATTCAAACATGACTTGTTGACATTTGTGTGAAAAGTGGTTTCAGAGTGTGGACATCAGTAGTATGTCATGGTCGTAAGTGTTTTGACTTTATTGTTACATCAAAATAAAATTCTAAAGATTGTGTGGATCATAAGAATTAAGGGTGCAGTGTATTTATTGAGAATGGTGCAGTTAAAACACAAATCCAGGATGTGTAATTGCCAGGCATGTTTTAATGAACTTTAACGCCGTATGAGAGTGTTTTAGGAGGCAATGCCCAAACATGTTGAGTGAGTGCTGCTATGAATGAAAGCTCAATGAGTTTGTGATGTCCTTGCTTAAGAAATATGCTTAACTGTGCATTATGTTTTCTTCTTCCATTTTAAAGTTTTGTTTGAGGAAACTTAATATAATTAGTTTTTTTATTAGGGAGGGAGGAGAAATGATTTATCTAATTAGATATAATTGTAACTGATTTTTATGAATTGTTTTTCTTGTTTTTTTTGTGACTCACATTTTATATATTTTCTATTAAGGTCAAGCAACCAAAGGCCTTAATTTCAGCTAGCGTAAGCACTTAAAAGCATTATTTTGATACAGTTTAAAGGGCAATATACTTTTTATCAAAATCTTCTTCTAACTTTTAGCAGTGAAGTGCTTTCTTCAGTCACCCTTCTATGACTGTGCTCTAATTATTTTATCTGTAGCTATGAATGATATATAATAAAGTGAACCTCTGTCAGGTCAGGATTAGCTGTCTTTGTGTGAGATATACTCAAATTGTTTAATACCTGTCTATACATTTCTCTTTTATTCCTCTCTGATTCGCTTCTAACCCTCGGAGATAATTTCATGAGAAAAGCTTCTAAAGGCACTATAATCCATGTACATTTGTGATACCAGTTGAAATTTGTGAATGAGTGCCTATTATCAGCAACTATGAAATACACTAACAGCTTACATAATTTCATCCAAGTCTTCAGCCATTTAAAATTATTGCACCAGCTTCTCATTCTGTGCCATTATTTTGTGATTGATGCCCCATTTTCCATATTTTTATAAAGCTTCATTTACTTTTATTTAAAACTATTTAATATCAGAAATTAATATCCGTTTTACAGAGGTGGCTTGGTAGTTCAGTGGTTAGAATACCTGCTCAGAAAGTGGGAGATCTAGGTTCAAGTCCCAGCCAAGTCTCTATTTTTCACCTCTGCATAACTATGGTTTAAGCAGCAGACTTTCTTGTGCAAATTCAATTATTTCCTTCCATAATTTTAATATCTGCAGTTGAATCTACGTCATTCAGTAAGTAGATTTGATTAAAGAATGATTCTCAGTATAAATAAATGATTGTCAAAGAGTTCTTATCAAGATCAGTCAATGGCAAATAGTAAGCTCCATGTAATTATTTTATTACATTTGCATGTATATCTTTAAATATATTATATCAGTTTCTGAGAAGAGACGAGTAAAGTAAAAAATATAGGGGATTATAAAGTGAACGTTTTTATGTGTTTGAAATGCAGTGCACAGTCACAGAGGGGTTCTATCTTCAATAATTATCTGTCATTTATTCATTCTCTATTTTTATGAACTACTGCTTAAATGCCCAATCGATATGAAATTCTGAGAGACTCAATGCCTTTTAAGATACTATCTGATTATACCCTAATAAGAAATCTCCAAGGAAAGTTTAGTTGTCTGGCATGCTCAATGAATAGTATTTTAGGTGTGTGACAGCATGGTCAAATATTAAAGATGGACTTTTCTGAAGGATTCTTGTGCCATTCTTACAGCCTTATGTCCATCAAATTATAGTTTGCACTGGAATAGTTTTACAAGACTTGTATCTGTAATGTACCACAAATGAAGTTAAATTCAAAAAAATTGGACTAGTACAAAATCATGTTTATCTTTCATTCACCACAGATTCATAAAACTGTTGCATTTTATTTTAACATTTCTTGTTATTGGATATATTTTAATGAACTCTACTTACTTTAACCTTTGCACATGGAACTAAAAGAGGCCTGTTACCAGAGAATTTAGAGTTATTAATGTAATTTTATGCCTTAATACATGCCTGCCAATGATATTGATTACACAAAAAACTTCTGATGCGCATGTGAATGTGCTTATCATCAATAGAATAATTGTAATAAATTTGATTTCATATTATCATCAATATCTCATTATTCTTAGAAATGGGTGTAGTAAGTTTGTAACTGTCACATTACCACGTCAAGTTACACATTTAATGTTGGCAGGTATGGCTGGCAATTATGCTACTATTTCTTAATGAACTTATGCCAGGGATGAGCTGTGAATAACTTTTCTGTATTACTCAGGCATGAGAAGTTTTCTTCAATGACTACATAGCATTCATAATTGCAAGAAACCATCTTTAAGCACCTATTTGAAGATGTACAATCCTATATTTTAATCAGAATTAAAAAGTCCATACAGGATTTGAGGGCACTGCAATAAAGAAGCTATTTTCAATCATCTGTTTGTCATCTGAAGCAATTTTATAATTTATTTGAATAATAATCTTGGAACTTGTTTCACCTTTAGTTTAGGATGTAACTTGAATTTCATTATCAAATGAAATTTATGCAGTGATTTTGTATGATTTGTTGACATTAAATTAGTTTACTTGTAAAAATGCATGTTTCTAATTATTCCTTTCCATTGTCCACAAGAATATGCAAATTTTGATAGAATGAGTGTCAATGGCGTTGAGGTATTCTTGTATTGGTAATTAAAGTTTGTTTTAAAAAAGATTTTACATTTTGCAGAGAGCTGTTCTGTAATATCCATGAATTCATAATTGTAATATTTCTATCTTTTGGATTGTTGCTGTTAATTAGTTATAATAGGTTTTGTTTAGGATTTAGTGATACAATTGTTTGAATTAAGGTGGTTGGTAAATGAAAATTATAGTTTCTAGAGTAAATTTAAGGAATTCAATTACAAGTGCCAAATAGAAATACTGTTTAAATAAAAAATTAAAAGGCTGATATTGGTTAACCACAATCTCAGTGATACCCTGGCAAAAACTGTAACCATTAGCAATAGAATTCTACATCTAGCTTAGATATGAAATAGAAATATTATAAATAAATTACGTATGAAAATTATAACTTGTAAAATTAATTCGAATTTAAAGAACTATTTTTTAAAAATAATTATAATTGCATAAACATTTGCTTTCTTTTGGTTTGGGTTGGTAGTTTGGTGTATGTTAAAGTAAATATGTCCAGTATTTCCCTAATGCAAATTGAAATAACCATTTCCTTAAACGATCTTATTTTATAAAACATTTTCCTATTATTATATGTCAAGCTATTTAAATAATTTCATTATTAACCAGGAATTCAATTACATGTGTTTATAATTTTCTTATTTACCAAACAAAGCATTTCTTATGCACTAATGGTCTGGAATTCAGAGCTTTGTTTTAATTACAATTTTATTAAACAGTAACCATAGTTTCATTTATTTTTATAAAATATTTATTTATAATTTTATAATTCCTCAATCAATTCCATCAAATATGGTTAAAAAATAATTGCAAGAATAAGTAGAAGAATGACTGCAATTCCTAGTTATAATTCTTAGGGATTAGTAAGTAATGCACTATAATACTTAAGAGGTCATGCAGGCTGAAATTAAATCAAGACATCTTAGACTTAATAATTTTTATTACAAACGAAGATGTAGAAAAAGTTGATCATTGAAACATTAGTGTTGAAACATTGAATATAACTACATATTAAGGTGTTGACAATAAAATCACCAGCTGAATAAAGCTGTAAAATAGGCATCCAAAAATATGCCCTAACAAATCAAAAATACCTGTTCATTGATACCATTTTATTATTTAAATTATTTGTGAGAGTGGAATGCAGTTTTGGAGATCTCTTTTATATGAATAAAAAAATATTTGGGAACACTAGAACATAAAACAGATTAATCTGGTCATTAATGAGAATGAAATGAGAGCTACACTCACGTGTATGGTGAGAGGGCTATTCATAAAAGCAATAAAAATCTTTCAAAAATGATAAACTTCCTCACAAAATCTCAAAAGAAAAGTTTAACCACACCTGAAAGACAAAAATTAACCCAATAGGGCTTAAGGCAGTGATCAGGGCTTGCTGCATAAATGTAAACGGGCAAAAATGAAAATAATAGTGCCTCATGTAAGTACTATATAAGGAATGATAAACAGTGGTCCCTGGTATACATATACTGGTATAAATCCCTGGTATACAAAAACATTCTCAGTTAAAGAATCTCTTACCATAAAAAATTGTATTTCTCTACTATTTTACCTGCATAGAAAGAACATAGGAGGCATAAATATATATTAAATCACAGCCCTGCCAAGAAAAGCAAGTCATGTTGGTAACTAAATCATTGAAATGCCTAGCTTAATTTTTCACTTTACCTCACACAATTCTTACACTGTAATGCTATAATGTATAGCAAGATATTAATATTTCTACTCAAAAGAATAAATTTTTTTAATAGTACTTCTACTGAGGGTATACCTGTGGCATACCTGATCATTCATACAAAAGTTTAAACTGCCATTTTCATTTCGAGCTTTGGATGTGGCTTATAATCAATAAGTTTAAAGTCTTCAAACTTAAAATCCTCTATGTTCTCAACATTCCTTTCTATCTTTAACTTTGGGAAAGGCCTAGGTACACGTTTGATCTGTTCTTTCAAAGTTTCTGCATGGTTTTTATAAATGTGGCAGTCTCCCATGATGTGTATAAACTCTCCTGGCTAAAGAAAGGTTTGAAATTCAAGTAATTGTTAAAAAAAAGATAAATAAAAAGGAGAAAAATAAAAACAAATATTTCTAAGAACTATATCAGAAGAAAGTTGAATAATCAAGTCTTACCTTGAGCTTGGTGATATGAGCAATCATGTATGTGAGTAATGAGTAACTTGCAATGTTGAAAGGAACTCCAAGGCCAACATCTGCTGACCTTTGATAGAGCTGGCAAGATAGCTCTCCATTTGCTACATAAAACTGGACCAAACAGTGACAAGGTGGTAATGCCATCTTAGGAACATCAGCTGGATTCCAAGCACACATTAATATTCTGCGGTCGTTTGGATTAGATCGAATTTTTTCAATAACTTGAGCCAGTTGGTCCATTCCTTTTCCGGAATAGTTGTCATACATAGTTTTGTATTCAGCACCAAAGTGCCTCCATTGAAAACCATATACAGGACCCAAGTCACCTGCAATTCGTAATACATGTTTTAACTAGCTGAAGTTCCAGCTGATTCTCAACGGGGAGTATAGAAGTAGATTAAATATACTATTCAGCTTTGGTTGGCAAATAGAATCTAACATCTTTGCTTATTTCAACAGTACAGGTAAACCAAAAATAATGTTTTCCCTGAAAATACCAGTATCTTATCAAAGCTCTCATGTTTCGTAGCCAAAATCTATATTTAATTGTACGAATATGAATATTTACTCTTTCGAGACAGGGTTTTGAACTGTCGTGAATATCATGTGAGCATCATTAGTTGTGCAGAACTACTTTATCAAAAGAAATGAAGACTGCAACCTATAAAAGTAAAGTTTACATGTATTTCTTATGGAAATCTGAGAAATCTTGGCACTAACCCAGCAAAATTATCAATTAAAAGTGCATCAGTATTTCCTTCCTGATCACAGAGAATACATTTGCAAAGTTGCAAATTGGGCAAACAATGTGGACTTCAATCAAAGAAAAACACAACATATCTGCTTTATATTTATATATTCACCCTTAACCTGCCCAACCTTGTGACTTAAATCATTAACTCACCAACATCTCGGTCAGTGAATCCCATGTCATCCAGAAATTCTCGTGAACTATTTCCATCCCAAATGCCTACTCCTTTGCTTTTAAGCTCGAGAGCATTTGTGGAACCTCTGATGAACCAAAGTAATTCTTCCACCACTCCTTTCCAAAATACTCTTTTAGTCGTTAATAAGGGGAATATATCTGGAAGAAGAAAAATATTTATACATTAAAACAATGAGAAAGCATTAATATAATATGTATATACTAGGCATGTTATGTAATATAATAGAATGACTTAACAATGTACCTTCTCTTAAAGAAAACCTCATTTGAGTTCCAAACACACTTAAGGTGCCAACTCCTGTTCGATCATTTTTATCATCCCCACTCTCAAGTATTTTCTTAATGATATTTAGGTACTGATGCTCTTCATGATCTTCATTTATCACATTTTGGTTATTCTCTGAAAAAATAATTACACCAAAGAAATGTCTTTTTTAGACAAACTATGTAAAAATGCAAAAGAATTAATAATGTTAGAAAAAAGTATCTTATGGATGTAAGAGTAGAAAATAACAATTATCATAAGTTGACTACTTAATTTGATAGTTATTGTAATACTCCTTAATTAATTTAGTTAGTTCAAATGCTGTATTAAGTCAAAATTAGAAGAAAATAACTCCACTACTTGTTTTCATCATTTTCACATCTAAATTCCTTCAACCTTATGATTAGTTAAATCTTATAAACATATAAGACATGATATGAGTACTCCATTCATAGCTAATTTTATAAGGCAGATAATAATGATAATTAGCTTAAATGAAAGTGATGTGGCTATCACTAAACCTCTCTAAGTTTACAAGGCATAATTGATCATTTAATGATATGAATAACCGAATGAAATGGAAATCATATTAGAAGATGGACAACGGCAAGTTTGAATACTAAAATGGATCCTCTCAAATCCAATATTGGAAATATTTAGTTGGAAATATTTTGGACAGATTTTCATGTACTTAGCTACAGCATTTCACTGCCCATTTTCCCTGATTTAATTCATTAATCCTTCCCGTAATAGAATAACTTCCTTCATTTTCCCCATTATATAAACTAAGGAGACCAGCTATACCATCAAGTAACTCACAGCCTGGAGTACGGGCAAGTGATCATAGAATAATCTTTTATCCACAGCATGAAAGGTCAGAGCGATTTGGGTCCCTCTCCTTTCTACACAACTACACTTTCTCCCTCCACAAATCATGAAATATCCTGCTTCTAAACGCTAAACAAACGATCGTTGTTTCTAACCTCACTTTATCTACACACAAGAAAAAGCGCCAACCTGCCTTATCGATAGTCCGAGTTAATTCCAATTGTTGATTCGCATTAGGTAACTGCCAGTGGCGGATCTAGGATCGAGCTGTGGGGGGGGGGGCTTGAGAGTTGGGATGAAAGATTCATTTCCAATTTATCGATTTTTGTAAGAAATTTTATAAAATTAAACTCAGTTTACATATTTGAATTATTCTTATTATTATCTATCGTTGTAGATAAACAACATTTTCTTCACATCTCAATAGTATGAACGATGATACATTTTTTTACTGTGACTTCTGGGGGGGGAGGGCTACAGCCCCCATAGTCCACTGGATCCGCCACTGGTAACTGCTCATCCTAGGAAAGGGGTGTTCAGAATGAGTTCAATTGTGAGAGGAAAAAAGGGAATTGTTGATGATAAGGATGCGGCATAGAGATACAGGAAAATTCCGGGTATCAGAGTTTTAACCTACATCTAAAATAAACATAAGTTATGTGACGGTTTACATTAGTGAGACGATTTAGATCTTTCGTAATACGAACACAGAGAGAACCGTCAATATTAAAACTGATACAAAATTAACGAGTTTATAAAATAATTTTAAGTATTCACTATCCTGACTTCATGTTCGAGGATAAGCGGGGATTACACACAACAGGCATATTTTGGTCAAGGCTGAACAAATAAATATTATGTAGTATTAATGACTTGCAAAGAAAAGAAATAGGACCTCTTCTCCAGTTGTAAAGGTAAGCTCTCTCTCCATGCATTACTAACCACTTTAACATCCTTTCCTACTTAAATCTTATCTTCCCCAGTCAAAAAACATTGGAAATTTATCTCCGATTCCTCCATCTGGCCTTAAATGTCCAAATATTCCCTGCAATCGTTCTATTGGACAATTTTAGATGACACGAAGACATCGTTTCCATTATCCAGCAAGCATTCTAGTGATAATAGATTGACCAATGGATTCTCGATCATATTTATAAAAAACAAACATGTTCTAACAGGAACCTTCATTAATAAAAATAGAACGAGATTAGCATTTAAGAGAATGCCTTCGGGTAAGATCATTCTACTTAATCGTACAAATTTCCTGGTGCACGACCTAATGTGCTAAGTACCTTTAACCCTTTCCTATATTTATCTTACCTTTATTTTCGAGTACATGTTCTGAGCCATTACTAACACCATTGACATTCATCATGGTTAACCAAAATATATGGTTCAACAAAGATTTAAGTTATGCAAGGGTAATCAAGCATGCTCAAATGTAAAATTTTCTTATTTGCCCGCGGTTATCTTCAGTGTTTGATTTGATTGGGCGGATTTCCACGAATAAGAAAGAAGAAGAATATGGAAGAATATATCGAAAAAGTTTTATTGTTCATTAAAATTTTGTAATTATATAGTTAAGAATATATGTCAATTGAATGAGCAATAAGTGTTTATATCCTAATGACTCATGGTTAATAGAAGGAAAATGTTTCAATTAATAATTTGAAAACTTGTTTAATTCTTCATATTCTTAATGTACCAAAATTAATATGTTTCATGCATTCACTTGCGAATTAAAGGTCTTTAGATGTTTATTTTGGTATTTCTTTATATGAATTTTCCTAGATGCCGTTTGAAAGTGAACATTGGGCGGATTAGGCGGGGTCGACGGGGTGAACATATCTCAGCGCGATCGGGAGGCGGTTATTTCGGGTATGGATCTGGCAACCCTGGTTTTCTTCGCGCAAACATCGCAACGCTGATCGTTTTTGTTAACATAGACGAAAACAGCGGGAGATTTTTCAGAGATGAACCCCAGTATCAGTTTATTTTGGAAATAAGATCAAACATCAAGAGAAATACTATTCATTTCTAGGATTAACACAATATATCTGCTAGTAAAAGTTATATTTAGATTAATGATACCTTTAAACTATAACAATTTGATGAGGATATGGCGATAGCTATCTTTATATAACTTTCAGGGGCGGAACCCTACAGCCGGACGCAAAAGAAGCACCTGCTTCCGGGCGGCAGATTTCATGGTTGACCAAAGATACTTTTTGTTACAATTGATGACGCTGTAAAATTATTAGAAGCTACTGCGTAAAAATATCAATTAAATAAACAACTGAGAAGAATATCTATCAGATGATTGTTTTATTTTTGTGATTCATGAGCAAAGACGGGGGTCAAAATTTTAATCACGAGTTTTAAATATAAGAAATAGAAATACGACTTAAAAAATAACCATGAAGACGTCCGAGTCCTCACGAAAGAGGAAATGTTCACAGAAACCTTGTAGTGCGGTCATTGTATTTTTTAAAGACTAGAACTGACTGCTAAATTAACTCAATTATAAATTATTGTTAATTACGTGACTATTTTTCCTTTCGAATCTTCTTGAAGAAGATAAGTCAGGTTTGACTGCCAATCACATAGAGCTATTTTATATCATACTCGTATAGTTCCTCTCACAATTCACTAGATATCAGATACGAAGTTTATAGACGAAATTTCTATTGCGTTGAAATGCTATGAATCCGTTTCCCTCGCGAGCCCTGCCCAGCTTAATCATAATAAGGAAGGTAATTGCATTGATGTAGGTATTATTTCCAACAAATTTGTGAAAAAAAATTATACTGATCTCGCTGAAATACATCATTATTATAAATCAACATATTATATGTTATCATGGATAACTTACCTACATACGCATGGAAAGTGAAATCGTCAGAGGCGGTTTTTTACGCGCTGTATATGGGAACACGTCATCTGCATCGATCGTTGGATCGTTGCGACTGGTTACGACTGCGAGTTAATCGATGGGTAACATGTTTAAATGTGTATACAAAACATGTTGGTGACGGCGTCATTGAATTAGGATACAACATCCTGATAACTAATTAATTAAATGTCCGTATCTTAAATAAATATCTTCACAATCATTGTTACATTAGAATACTTGATTGCCTAGCAGTAAAAAATATTTATTTCAGCCATCGGCGTTCCAACAACCTATGGAAGTAAAATGACATCCTACGGAAACGACCCGAGAAAAGACTTCATTTTATCTACATCAGGTTTGTGCAGCTTTTGTTTAGGATATTTTTATTATTAATCATAAATGTTTTATATTTGACCATATCATATGTTGTTTTGCAAGAAGAAATATTTTGATACTTGAATTTGTTAGAGGTAACATCATAGAGTAACTATACTATATATAGTTACTCTATGGTAACATGTAGTATTACTTATAAATCATCATTTTAACAAAATGATGATTTAAAAAAATTAACCAATGAAAATCTTTGTTTGATTGTAAGCATAAAAAGACGGACTGAGTGAATGAGGAATATATGTAGAAGGATGAAATTTTACAATTTAGAAATGTAATTAAGAGTTCTCACATTTTCTGGAAAAATTGCTTCATTCAAGGATGATCATGCTTACATTTTGTTAATGACCGTTGAAGAATATAAGATGTATTATTACTCTCATAGTATGTACACTTAAGCCATAATCATTGATGGAATGATTAATTTGGAAAATAAGCTTTAGATTTGACAAAAGAATTAAGATTCCATTACTTCCCAGTCATATATTTTATTTTATATGCCATCATTGTGACTGGTTTTTAAGGCACATGGAAATGACCAGCATGTAGTATTTATTCTGCAATTTAAACTTTTGATAGAAATATTGATATCGCCATTTAATGCTAATCAAATAGCAAGTTCTTGTTTTCACATTTAAAATTAACTTTACAAAATTTAACTTACTAATAATGAAGTACTCTAAACTGATGTTATTTCCTAATTTTTGAGCTATCATAGCAATGGTTGCTTATTTATGACTGGACAAATACTAGTTTTATATTATTATTAATACATGGTCCTCCCAGCAGGTCCCATCCATTTGAAAAATACCATAAAAACAGAATTCAAAATCTGTTAAAATATGTACAGCAATATCTGCAGCATGATGAAATCATGGTTTCGAAGCATTAATTTTTAAAAACAACCTTGGGATTATTACTTACACTCATATGTTTTATATATAAAAATAATCTAATGAATATCTATAGTTATATTATCACACAAAGAAAACCTCACTTGGTAGAGTCCACAAAAACTTTTTATTAGAGTGACGTAGGTTTCATTATGGAGTAACACCTGAAGATGTTACTCGGCAATGAAACCTAGGTCATTTTGAGTGAGTGTTTTTGAGGTTTGTGTGAGTGAAATGAGGTTTTCTTTATTTGTGACCATGAAGAAGTTCCACCATATCTCACCTCAATCTGTCATTTTTAGTTATATTATTTCTCTTTATATTTTTTCATCAGCAACTATACTATATATCTTCTATATAAATATGAACATAAAAAGTTACATTTTGCAAATCTATTTCATAAAAAAATAGTGAAAAAAGTAGTGAATATCTATTTCTCTATATCAAATTTCAAGAAAAAACTGCAATTGCAAACTTTGGTTGTTTGAAGCACAATATAGTCAGTTATTGACATTTTTATTCTGTAACTATCTTTACATTTTTATTGTCATAGTTTTACTCAGTTGAATCGAAATATCTTTGATATTTTTGGGCCTAATTTTATGATTAATAATGTTGTAATTGATGTAATCACACATATTACTGGAGGAAGTTTATACTGATATTTATACTGATCCTGTAAGCCCACGTACACAAAAAGTAACATTTTATCTCATTCCTCTTCCTCTGTGAACATTTAAATATCAACTCTACACAGTTTAAAAGATTATAAGCATTAATTATAATACCTCATTTACAGGAAATTATTTTGGGTATGCTCTTCCTAAGGATACTGTAGACTCTGAACAATCTGATTCTGATATAAATAACTTTTTAGATGATGGAAATTGTTTTACCCTTTTTGTTGTGGATGGATGTAACAACGATGGAAAAAGAATATATTTTAGTAACAAGGTGAGTAAATTTGATATTCATAAAGAATAGTTGTGATACCTCCTTTGACGAGAGCAAAGAAGAATATTTTGGCATTCATTCATTCATTTTTCGGTTTGGCTATCAAAAATAATAATAATTATAGTTTATTTTTATGTGCAGGAACAGGAAAATTTTTGAGAGAGAAAGATGCATATAAATTTATAAGAGGTTGCACTTAATATGATATAACAATAGCATACCCAAGTACAACATTTTTTTTCGAGAATGAGCAAATATTTGTATCTTTAAAGATAACTACAGATTTCAGGGTCATTACATAAAAGAAGATGGCCACATACCTGAACACAAAAATAAAGGAAAATACAGTCACAAAAATATAAACTAAAATATAATGGCTGGCTTATTAGTCATTTATTTGTTGTGATCTTAGTTTTTCACTGACAGCTATTTTAAAAGTATTTAAGTAAATGCTAAATAGAGATCCATATTATTGCAGGTACTGTTACAGGAGCGCATGATCTGGTATATATGAAGGTAATATAGATAATTTTGGGGAGGTAGGGAATCTCAAATACGTTATAATTGCTTGTTGGTATTAAAAGTTGTTAGGAAAATGGATTTGAATGTCAATGTATGTGTTTATGCGCAAAGTTTTCAGAAATGACTGAAGCTTAATTTTAGCTATCCATTCTTGCATATTGCCCACTAACCATCATGCTAACATTTTTATGCCTCTTATAAGTGATGTTTTATCTTCAAAATTTTAGGTGATCAACCTGGACAAAAAAAGAAACATGCTTGTATTTTTTAAATTAAAGCCCGTTGTTATTACTGCTGATAATTTTCACGATAATATTTTCATATCTTCTTTATTTGATACTCCTACCATCTCACTGTACCATGCTCTTCACAAAGTTTATGGACCACTCATTCTGAATGTAAGTATCCTCATGGTAATTGTAAAATATAAGCTAATCTCGTTCCTTTGTCATGAAAGTCTTTCTTGCTATCTATAGGATGAAGACATTACTCAGTCTTACGATCCAAAATTGCTGCAAATGGTTAACCAACTTGAGATTAATCTTTTGAGATCAATATCCAAGCAAAAACCTCTTAGTAGCAACCCAGTGGATGCTTTGAATTTAGATGGTAAGCACTGGAATTATCTCAATAACAATGTCAATAACATTAGCATAGAAAATTTTAATTAACAAGTTAAACATTATGCAATCCAAGTAAGGGTATGGTTTCCTGTTTGGAATATCTTTGGTTAAAACAACTCCTTCATAGAACCGATTTAAAATATTTTACAAAAGTAATGTTAAGGTAAAATTTTATTTTATTCAAAGTTATCATAATAAAATCTCAAAATCGAATATTTTGCTTCCATTCAAACATTAATAATTAAAATTAAATCTTCCACAGCAATTGTTTTATTGGAAGATGAATTGCAGTTTTGGTCTGTTATTGCCAAAGAAACAGCTCTAAAAGAAGAAAAAATGAAAGCTCAAAGTTTTCATGACATCTTGAAGACAGTTGTTAAGGATGTGAGGTAATGATTGAAGTTCTCTCATTTCTGACATTATCTCTGGTTCATTTCTAAAGCATAAACAATCTATGTTCTTTTGTTCCAGTTCCTTAAATAATGTTTCTTTATTGGATTGTGAAACAGTTTTGGATGATGTTCAAAATTATTTGGATGATCTTTGGAAGTTGGAGGATATGTTCTATCCGCAACAACGCATGTCTCACATATTAGATTTAATTGGTAATATATATACTATACAATACTTTTATTTTGTGTTTTTAACATTTTTTATTTCTAAGTCTTTATCTCAAGATTCATGTTTTATGCTGTTTATTTTTTAAATTATAGTATGTAGTTATTTTTCAACTACCTGTTACATTTATTTATTGCCTGATACAGGACTGATTGGGATAGCCAATCGTTTATCAGATTATGATATTCAAAGTCTGAAATATCTTAAAGTCATCACTTATACTGCATATCTAATAATGTTTGTAATTTTATGATACACACATGAACTTCCTTCACAAAAATTGTCATGGATCTACATTCAATATTCAAAATAATTAATTAATAATTTTATGCACTTGAGTATGTATATTTAACAGGAAATGATGTCACTAGGTGTGTTCAATCCAAGTTCAAGGGAAAGGATATTTGGAATGATCCTTACAGGGAAATTGACAAAATTTTAAAAGAGGTAAGGGAAGTAGGAAAATCAGTCACATTCCTTAAACATGTTCTATCATGTAAAGAATTGAAGAGATGACACTTTTACCCGTACCACTGGAATAATTTGTTATGTTACCTATAGCAGCATAACAAATTATTCCAATGGTACACTGGAAAAGTCCTTTACATTATGGATTCTTTTCGTTCCTTTACATTATGGACTCATACCGCTAAGTTGTGCCTGAAGCTATTGATAGTTAATGTTCCATCAATTTTCCATCTGTTCTGTGCAGTGTTACAAAATATCTTTTAATTTTAGGCTTCTTCTGTTTGTGATAAATGGATCGAAACATGCCACAATCTGACATCTTTATTTTGGCCTAACTACAATTTACATCCTTGGAGAGGAGATTCTTTCATCCCCAATTTTGTGAAAGGTTTCAATAAAAGACTCACTGAGGTAAGGATCATCACGTCCTATTGTATCACTTATGAGATGCATTTTTAAAAGTAATTTATGTTGGGCTTATTCCTGGGATATAAATTTTTGCTACTTTATTTAGTCTTGTTAATTTGGGTGTAAATTATCCTCAATTAAATTCTGTTAAAGAATGTATTCTCAGTATATTTTGTGATCTTGTGGTTAGGTTAGATCACTCTATCATTAATTTTTCACATTTTCTCCCAATTATGTAGATATCACATGTTCGCACCATGCACCATCAGTTGGTGAGGCTTTTATCAGAGGAAGAGCAAGAAAGCCATAGAGTAAGAGATGCTTTCATTCCATTTGCTGGTAAGTTTCTCGTCCTGTCTAACAGCTAAAATTTATTAGATATTTAGCTTATTGTTTTAAACTTTCTCATCTGGAGTACATAGACCAACTGTGCTAAATATGAAAGCATTTATTAATTTATCAATATATGGGCTGTCAACCCTTTCACATGGAGATTTGGTTCTTTTATGAGAACCATCACACATATTAATACTGTAAAAAATAAAAATAAATACAAAAAATGAAACAAATACAATATTCAAGTTAAATATAAATCCAGTACAATACAATAAAATGAACAATAAAACCTGCAACATAATAATAATATCCGATAAGACATGACATATCAGCACACATATTGAAAAACGTAAAATATAGTATACAAAAATCAATACAAAATATGAAATCATTAATTATAAAAATCATTAACAAGGAATCCTCTGAAACCCTTCCTGCTTACAATTAGCTAGGCGTATCATATGATATATAGGAGTATGAAACGTAATTAGTTCTAGCATATGATGTATTGAAGAGGTTTGGTCTGCATTGGTTGTATCCCGGATTATGATTTGTAATCAAACTGCACAAGTAATCAGAATCGATTCTATTGTTAATTAGTTTTTGAGAAATTTTAGGTTTGAAAACTGTCATCTCTGTTCTAAAAGAGCATTAGATTATAAGGAAATGAAGCTATGGGATTATTTTCCTTTACAAGTTATTGAAAGATATGGATGATAAAAGTCTGCCATTGCCTAGACTCGAATCAGGATCTCACACTTGCCAGGTGGCTTTAGCCAATTTAGCTACCACAATGATAAATTTTCTCCTTTGATTTCTGTTGATATAACAGGACATGGTGCGCTCTAGAGGATCCATTTAAGATTGCACTACTCCTGAGCATATTGCTCATCAAAGATATCACCTCACCATCATTGCAGACTTTCTAGAGGGTAGAACAACAAATAAAATCAGCAATGAGGAATGTGTGGTTCACATACTTTGAATTTTCAAATTTTCTTTTGGATCAATGACTGTCACTAGGTTCCCATTAATATACATAACAAGAGTATAAAATTTAGAGAATAAATAAAGTAGAAAAAGTTGGTCTTAGCCAGGAATCCAACTCAGATCTCTCACCAGGTGGTTGCTCTATTCGATAATCATTAAATAAGATATCTTCAATATATAATTAAAAAGTTGATCCTCCTTAATTGCTTACACACATTAATGTCAATGCTTTATCAGAATTAAATATTGTTTCCAGGTTTCATACCACAACATAACTTGGAACATGCCAAGAAGAAGAAATAATGATATTACAAAAGAATAATTAACATAACATAACATATTAACATAACATATCACAAAAAATAAGCGTAAATTAGAAGTAGATATTTTTAAGAAAAACAAGAGGGGTAAAGGGCTAAATATTTGCTTACACTGAAGAGACATTTTGAGATGAGAAATCTCAAAAAACTGCTTTTAAAAATCACATAATTCACCTCATCTTTTATATTCTTAGGTAGATTATTAAAGAGTCTAAGAGTCTGGTCCCTTTAGAGTCACTGTAAAATTGCTACTAATGACATGTAAATCATCACTTTTCCTGGTATGATAGGAATGAATAGAACTATTCCTTATGGGCTCTTGCATATGTTGTTTCACATATAGCACACTAGTCTATGTTGATACTTGGTCAATATGCCAAGTCTTATGAATGGAGGACAGCAGTGGGTTGCGTAAGATTGATTATATGTTGTTCTGACAATTATTTATTATTAAAAAAATGTCATTTAACTGGGAGGAAGCAATACTATTCCATATGCAACTCTGGATAAAAAGATATCCTGATATGCAAGATGGCAATAGATTAGAAGTGTAAACATTACTCAAATACATCTGCACACCATTGTGTCAGGAAAGAATGTCCAACCCCGCAGTGCTATATCATCATACTCTGAGTCATTGAGGTGCGCCCTACCTCTCCTAGAAGTTCTGAAATGTAGTGCTGAGACACCTTGTATATCTTTCCATGTTTAATGTGTTCCTTTTTATATATATTTGGACTTACAGTCTTCATATGTCTCTTAAATGTTATCAATGTATTCAATTCTCTATCCATCGTCTTTATTTCTTTGTATTATATCTATATATATGAATTGATTTTACCTCTTTCATTTTATACATACAAATATATATTATTATCTTTACAGCCTTTTACATCAATGCCCTCTGTCTATTTTAATACGTTTTGTATTTAATTTTATAACATATTTTATAATAAATTTTTATTGGGTAAATGGGTTTTAAGACTTGTAATTGATGATTTTTATTATTATTATTATGTGCTCTTTTCCCCAACAGGCATGAATCCTGTGCAGTTCAATCCGTATTCAGAACCTCTTTGGCAGGTAGCTTTAAAGAATTTTGAAGCAGCATTAGCTCCATCAGAATCATGCATTGCTTCTAAGCTACGTGGACAACTTGATAGTCTTGGGTCCCCATCTTCTTTACAGTTATTCCAGGTTGAGTTGATTTTTTCTTTCTGTATTTTTAATATTCACTTTATCTACCATCGCTTTCCTGTTCTATTTGATATTAATGCCTGAATTGTTCCTCCGATAAAGAATTACTCAACTACTATATTTCTCATTTTTTTTAAATGTATGGTAGCAAATTAAGTTACATAATAAGATTTTGAAAATTTATTTGTACAGTAGAAGTCCGTTATAACGAGAGCTGACAAAAATTGGAAAAGTACTCGTTATAACGCGTACTCGTTATAGCCGATTTCTATACTAAACGTCCTTCCTCTTGAAACCAAAAGCAGCGAGTGTGGCAGAATGGAACTGTAGGGTTTTCAATCCTTCCGCTAATGCTTAAAGATGCGTAATAAAAGTACGTTCGCGTTAAAAATACCGTATTTAGTCGAAAATAACGCGCACCCTTTGGGTCTTTTTTCGCCTCTAAAATCGGGGTGCGCGATAGAATCCACGGCACAATAGATCCGGGAACAATACTACTCATTGGCATGTCTTGTAGCGCGGGACCGGCCGCACCTTCGGCTCACCCTGGTTCCATATAACTCGTCAAACGTTCCACCAATCTGATATCGATGTTTGGACTGTACACATGTGTTTATACTGTATCGATGTTTGCACTATATAGGAAACTTTAGGCCGATAGTTTTTTATAGAAAGGAGAATGGCTTGCCCATCAACATTTTTAAATGGACAATTTTGAATTGGCATTTACGTAGGACTTTCGGCATAGACGACTACCGGCATTTTGTACACAGTGTTTACGCGTATAAATAATATTAATTAATAGTATTTATTAAATATACGCATAAGTTAGGACGCCTGTATAGTACTGACGGTTAAGTTGCAGCGAATGGCGTGATCGCATATCTTAAGGTGCGCATTACATTCGCGGGCAAATGATTTTTCAATGTCCGACGCTCGAATTTCGAGGTGCCCATTACTTACGATGGCACGTTATTTTAGAATGAACACATCACTTCATTGATTTATGCATCATAACGAAATTGCGTCCTCATATAAAATGTGGAAAATTATTGCTCAATGATCGTCGAAAAATTATGGTGAGTCTTTAGATAGTCTTAATTCATATCAAATTGATTTCTCGAGATATTTTCATTCACACGCTTTATAAACAATGAATTTGTCGAGAGGGAACCCTGGGAATCCGAATCAGCGCTGCTTTCATCTCCTATATTCCCACCCATCAGACGATTTTTTGCCAAGTTTCGTATGAAAACAAATCCCACGGGTGGATGCCAATATGATGGGAACTCATTTAAAAATTTCGGCGCTGACTTGAGGGGTCGTCTCCGAAAAGAAATAAGAGACGAGAAGATAAGATGTACGGAGTAGGGTAGAGTGAAACTCGTTAGAAGTTTCTAATCAAAGCTCCCTGAAGCATTTTTGCCGAGGAAGGGTGATGCGAGTTCTGGAAAACAAATGCATGAATTTGGTGACGATCATTTTTGCATTTAATAATTTTCTGCCGTTTTTGAAGGGACAACGCGCATCAGAATACCGTTCGCTGGTCGGACTTCGTCTCTCACGTCAATTGACGATTCCGAGATATGCCTCTTGCACGACAATCATAAAAACGTGGCACTCGTTATAACGATACTTCAGAAATGACCACTCGTTATAAAGGACTTTACTCCCCATACTTTTTGCAGTGAGACGGACTACGGCCACAAAATCACTCGCTATAACGCAACTCTCGTTATATGCCGTACTCGTTATAACGGAATTATACTGTAATTATAATTTGATCTTTTTAAACTAATGCCAATTGCATTTCATTAAACTTAGCCTAATGTTTTAGTTTAATATAAGGTTAGATTTTTAACTTTTCACAATATATTTATAATAAATCTTATTTTTACATTTTCTGTCAGGAATTCAAAAGATATCTGAATGCTGTTGAAAGACCAAGTATAGCACGAGCTCTTATAGCACACAGAGAAAATCTTCTTGCTTCATTGATGGATTATGTACATTCTCTTGAGAAGGAATTATTTAAGAATGAAAAGACCTCACCATCAGATTCTACCTTCTCAATACCTTATTTACCAAAAATTATCTCCAACATATATTGGGCAAGGCAGCTTGAATCAAAGGTTAGTACTTGAATCCTAATAGGTACAACTTAATTATTTTTGAAACTTTTAACACATCTATTTTATTAATGAATTGAATTATTATATCAGAATATTGTTTCTATTTTACTATCGTTACAATTATTTATTTTAATCTCAGAGACTTATTTTTATGATAATTTGTGAGAACACTTTGAGACTGTAATGATCATAATGACAAAAATGCTAGTACAGCCCTAAGTATTCTTTAAAAATTCAGTTTAGAGAGTTATAGATTTTATTATCACACAAAAGTTTTCATGATACAAATTCTGGGCAATAAATTCAGTTACTTATGTATATTTCTAATATGTCATTTTATCAAATGAAGTGTAAATCAGGTAATGGAAATTATATGCAGTGTATGTTTATTCTGCTCCTAGAGGCCTTTGTAGCCGAGTGAATTGCTTTCCAGCCACACTATCACTCCTAACCCAAGGTTCCGGGTTTGCTTTCCGGGTGATCAGACTTTTCTGATCAAAGCATGGTTGTGTGTGTTTGTTGTTGCTGTTGCCTTGGTAAAGCACCTCCTGGAAATTTCATGAGTGCTTAGGGGGGCTTCACCGATTAAGGGCAACAGTAGCTAATTGTAAGCTGGAAAAAAATATTTACTTAAGGAAAATGTATAACCATAAAACCTGATTAAGATGCTCCTCTGGGATGGAATTAAAACTTCATTATGAACTAGATAAGTTTCAGGCAGTGTATAACGAAGATTAATTTCTTTCAATGCAAAATAGCCTGAAGGTGAATGTTGCTCCTTCAATTCACACAAGTAAAACAAAGTGATGACTTCATTGATTGATTATTGTAATCATATGTTTTGTGAATATATTTTCTTGACAAGGATTTGAATGTTCATCGTTGTAATATGTTGAATTCTGATAGGTTCTAGACATAGAGACTACCAGCTCCAAAATTTTGAATGATTTAATGGGTTATGAAGAACTGAAGGCTGAATCAGGAGAACTTCTGAAAGGACTCAAAGAATATGCACAGAATCAGTACAACAGTTGGCTCCAGGATATAACACATGAGATGGAGAAGAAAACATTGAGGTATTAGACTTGTTGATTGATTCCATTTGTAATATTCATAAAATTACATTATAAGTTTTGGCAAGAGATATACCTTGGCAAAGTAAAATAATACATGGCAAACCAAATATACATTTATAATATATAGATGCTTCACCAGATTGATGTAACATATTAAAACCTGCTGCCTAAACCACAAGCTTTATTGACTTGGAATTCGTATGGCCCTTAGACCCTAATGAGAGAACTCCAGGAAAAAAAAAGAATTCAATCTCATTTGGCTGCAAAATTCCAATTTTTACTACAAGAATATATTGCCTGAATTTTAGGGAATTTTTTGAAGCTCTTACTGGGAAACATAGAGAATTGAAATTCAGGAGATCGTTAGATGTTTTGCATATATAAAAATCTAACACAACATATCTAAAACACATACCAGTATGATACTTGGTTTGGCATTAGCTCAGTGCAAATTTTTGCCCACAAGGAATGCACGGTGGAAATTCTTCTGTTTTTATTCCGAGGTCTTTCAGATAAGACAGATAACACAAACTTAGGATTTTGATAAAAGTTCAGATGTTATTTACGAGCAAGAAAATATCCATTAATATTTATCAACTTTTAGTCATTTTTCAGAATATAATGTTTATATTCCATTTATTAACCTTGTTTTAAATCGAATATCCAATAGCCTTTTTTGTGGCTGGGCTGTTCAGATAAAAAAGATCAAAGAAATGAACACTCTTGAAAAAGCATTGTTCTTCCTCGTCACTTCATGAGCTTCATGTAGAATAATCTCTCTTAAAGCAATTAAACTAATAATGCTGATTTTAAACTTCAATTACAACTATTTTGAAGTTATAAAATAAATCAGAATACTGCTGTTTATGAATTAGAGAATTATAAACACTACCAAAGCCATCTTTGTTAGTGTTCAGTACCCATATCATCATTGATTCTGGAAACAACAATAAGTCCTGAATTTTCAACCTTTTAATAAAAACCCAATGCACTTAATACCCATTAAAACCCCAGAAGATGATAGCAGATCTTTTGAAATGTACAACCATTGGGTATTTCTTAGAAGGCCAGTAATCTGGTACTTTCTGTTGTTTTCAGACCCATTGTCAATTGGGTACAGAATGCTAACAAAGGTTACTTTGGGAAAGTTTCAAACCATCTAACTTTTGTAGAAGCATTAAAATATCTAAATCAGAAAAAAATTGGAGACATTTTTTGAAAACATATTTCCTCTGTCTTTGTAGAGGTCCAAACTAATAGAGTAAATTTGAGTATACATTGAAACATGCATCTAAATGTACCTGTGAATCAAGAATAGGTAATTGTAGTTTTATGATAGAGATTTCCTTGTATAAAAGTGACTAATGGCAGGTTATTTCATTATGTCTGATTACAGTCTCTCAACCAATGAGCCTGTTGTTACATTCGAAGGCAGTCGTCAATTCATGAAAGTAAGATACAACAAAAGACTTGTCGGCTTGGTGAATGAAGTGAAGCAGCTCTCCATTTTGGGTTTTCGAATTCCAGCCAACATTAAAGCAATTGCAGAAAAAGCAAAAAGGTTTGCTCAGCAAGCAAAATCCTTGGAACAGGTGAGAAAATTAGTCATTACTAGTTGACCCATAGTTAATTATATTGCAAGGCTACGCATGAGGGGGCATCTCTTCCAACAAACATCCTATCCTATCCTTTATCCTATCCTATCCTTTATCCTATCCTATCCTTTATCCTATCCTATCCTTTATCCTATCCTATCCTTTTTTAAGATGTGGTTGATAAAAGTTGTTGATTTTTACTCTATGTTAAATTGGTTTGACTGTAACAAGTAGGAAATTCCATGCTTATCATTGCATAGGAATCGATGAGAGAATTGACATAGCTTTGAGTTTTTTTTTACTTCTGTCTTAAAGGTAAAGAAAGATCCTTCTCAATGGTAATATCTGATCAATGATGTAATACAGGGATAGAAGAAATGATACATTGATATGTAATCTTTTAAGACTACAATGAACTGATAGTTATTGATGGATAATAGAATAGAACTCTTATTGATATGATATTTAAAGATATGGTTTTAGAATCTAGATGAAGTTTATAAACATTTGTTTGATTCATGATAATCTGTGTTAATTATTCAATTCTTAGTTGGTAAATAAATATATATTTTGAGCAGACATGCTTAGAAGCAAAGTTATTCATATATTTTTCCATTCAAGCTTTACTCTAAAAATAGTTATGGTTGTTCATCTAAATGTGGCTTATTATTTTAAGGTTGCCAATTTTCATAACACCATTGGAGACAAAATGATACCATCTCAGCGACCAATGATGCTAGAGGCAGCGTTGGAACTCTCACGGCTTGTGCATGACGAAGGTGTTGTGACTTGGAGTGACACTTCAGCTGTGAATGCTTACATTGATAAACTTAAGGGAGCTGTAGAGAGGCTTTCCAAAGAAAATAGCCGATTAGCATCTTACCACATGGAAATTCATGAAAAGGTACATATACCGTATTTTACGGCATATAAGACGCACCGGCATATAAGACGCACCCTCATTAAGTTGGCCGCTCACAAGGAAAAAGTTTTAATAGTCCGAGTGAAAGCGCGGTACCACAATAACTTAAAATGTATTTTAGACATATTATTGACATAATTTAGGAAAAAAGGTGCGTCTTATATGCCGTCAAATACGGTAGCTATAAATTATAATCATAATAATGTAATCATGCCCTCTTTTCTAATATCTATTCTATGTCACTTTATATATTTTTATTTAGGCTATGACATTGTTATCTGCTGACTTATTACATCACCAGCATAAGTGGAAAGAAACTTTGTCTGACGTTAGAAGTATAATGAGTAACGTAGAGGCCCAAGGGTTCAATGATACAAAGTCTTGGAAGATACACTGGGACCACCAGTTTTATAAAGTCTTAGAATACCAGTATCAAATAAGTTTGGAGGCTCTAAATGAACATTTTCCCGAAATGAAAGTTAACCTTGTCTTCCGGTAAGTATTAATTGGAATTTGAATACATTGACTCTATCAGCAATAGTCTTGATTGATCTACTGGTCCTTAATGTTCAAGAGATGAATGACATTCTTTAACTCATACCATAAAGAGCTTTCTGATTCCAGTTTCATTTATCATGCCCAAATGAAGCAATTCATTGTTTACATTATAGATTGTAAGCTACTTTATTGCCATTAAATGATAAATATCTGATTTTAGCATATAAATCATAAAGTTACGAAGGAAAGAATGATTACCAATTTCTAAAAATACACCGATATTCAAGCCTTAGAACACTATCATGATTTGAAATATGTAAAAACCTCTTGCTTTATCACCATACCAGATTTTATTCAATTAATTCAACTTTCAGTAATTATTGTTTGTTTAATGAATAGCAACTCATTAAAATTTATCAGATTGATTAGTCTTTTAAGTTGAATTTGGATAAATTGTTATTGTTTGCATAAATTATATACATTTTCATCTGTTTCAGGCAGCAGAGGCTTCAGTTTCAACCTCCAATAGAGGAGATACGGAGCCGTTACTATGGACAACTGAGGCAATTTCTGGCAATCCCTAAGTCTTTCAGGGGTGCTGGAGGAGAGGAGCATATCTTTCCCTTGATCATAGAGAGGTAAGTGAACAATTTTTGTTATATGAGGAGACTTTATATAGATGTGATCAATTTTTGTGTTCTTTCTGTTCTTATATGATAAGTGCCTTTATAAAAGTGGTATCTTATGTGAATTGTTGTGTAAAACATTCTTACTTAGATAAATGATCCATGACGTGAAGAAATTTAATGATCTAATAATATTCTTTATCTCTTTTATTAGAAATGCTCATCAATTCGGAAAGTTATTTGATAAAGCTGAAGCTTTATTCTGCAAGCTTGAAGATGTGAAACTTAAATATTCTCACTGGGTAGCACTTGGTATGGTTGATGTTGATCATTTGGTGAGAGAAAATCTGGACAACTGGCAAGATTGGGACATGAACTTCAAAGCATCTAAAGCGTGGGAGCAACAGATTGCAAAGTTGTCGTGGTGAGTTAGAGCTGAATGAACTCTTACTTAAAGTACACTTTACCACCTGCCGAAAATTATTGAAATTGAATTTGCTATTGTTGTCGATGTGAATTTAATAGTGCATTTTTAGAGAAGAATTGATTCAAATAGATGTTTTGTAAAACTGAAATCTTATGACTCCCGTGTAGACATAATTTTTATCTTCATAACACTATTCACAAATGCCAGTAGTTAGGAATTGGAGCAAAAATAGACTGATGTAAATAACATACAGCCTACCTTTCAACTCCAAATACTCAGTGTTATTCTGACATGAGCTGTCAGTGACATTAAGGCATAGGTCATTTTAACCAACTCATACTGTTCCCAATGTAATCTCTACTATGAAGATTTTCCATTAAAACCTAGGTCTCACATATCTATGGTAATATTTAGAGAAAGGATTCTTTTCCCAAGGAAAAACGGACTTGAAAAAAGTCTGACGGGGCAGAGAATCGATCCCAGGATCTTCCTTTAACTAAGAGGCTGCCCTAACCATCTAGGCTACCCGACCAGAATGTTTTAACAAGCCGTTTTGGGGACTATGTGCGCAAGGGCAAGTGTAGTTTCGTCTGACTAAGCGGCATCGTCTACGGCCATGGCCTCATCAATGCACCAGCAACACAAAGAGGTGTAAGGAGAAACCCCCCTAAGGATACACAAATAAGGAAAGGGTTGAGGTGACTTTGCACATAAGCTTGTTAAATTGTTCTGGTCGGGTAGCCTAGATGGTTAAGGCAGCCTCCTGGTTAGCGGAAGATCCCGGGTTCGATTCCCAGCCCTGTCAGACTTTTTTCAAGTCCGTTTTTCCTTGGGAATTTTCCTAGGTGCATGCCCTTATGTGCAAAGTCACCTCAACCCTTTCCTTAAAGGATTCTTTTGTTCTAATGTCCTTCACCAGACTTTAATTGTTATTTCAGCCAAGAGGAAAGAGTTGAATGTTTCTGTGTGAGTGTGCTTCCTGTTCGTGCAGACATAGAAGTCCACAATCGTCGATTTTGGGATTTGCTGGCATCATCTCTTCAAGCGTGCATTTTCCGTGATGCAGCCAAAGTTGAACAATTTGCTAATGGAGCAATTGAAGTTCTGCAAAGTTCCTCTACTTCTCTTATGGACATTAGTTCAGCCACTGCTCGTCATGCTCACATACTCAAAGAGGCTCCAGAGGTTAGCTTTTTGTTTAACTGTTGATCATTTTCTACTTTATGATGTATGAAATAGGATGCTATTTAAATTTTTCTATTTGAAAATTATTAATGCATGTATACGTATAAATCCTTGTCGTTTATGGCATTAAGAAAAAAGGATTCTCTATCAAATTTTAATCCTTATTTTTATGCAAGTTCATTATTAGTGATGTATTAGTATGTATTAGTAATATTAGCAGTGGTTATAATAAAATCTTAGTTATGACTAATACCATTGAATTTTCCAGATGAATGCTCTGCTTCTTGAAACTGAAAAGAAGAATAAAACCCTAGCTAGCTGGACAAAAGAAACAGTTGATAAAGTCAAACAGGTTTCTTCACTATGGGATAGTGTTCAGTCCCTTCTCAACAATTATGAAGTTATCATTAGTAAACAGGTAAGATTTCAATCCTACTATAAACTTTTTCAAATAGGTAAGTTACCACTCATTATGAGCAGCATTATTCATTAAACTAATCAACTGCATTCTAAGAAGAAATCAATTGAATTTATTTCTATTCTATGTTCTATTGCTTGTGATAATTCTAGCAGCAACCCAATTTAAGGTAATGAGATCATTATGAATTTCTTCTAATTATTTAATATTGATGAATTAAAATCACTGGTGAAAATTTTCATGTGACTCACTTGTTCTACTTATAAATTATATACTACTTATAAATTTACTCATTTTGATACTGTTGTTATGTATTTTAATGAGGACCAAATTAATGTCATTGACCCAATGAAAAAATGTATTTTATAGAGGACATATATTAAATTATCAATAATATAAAATATTATGCCATGTTTAGGTCTTAAAATAAACTTAACCTTTTTAGTGCGGGGGGCTGATATATCGGCCAGATCGGCCAATTATCATTATTATATTTATCATATATTATATTATTATTTATCATATATAATATTTATAATTATTAACCAGTTTAATCTCATTTATTAAAAAAACGCATATAGATACGTAAAAAATAGCTTTATATTGTTTTTTTTCTTAGTTGCTACATTTTATTAAAATACCCTCCACATTTCTTGCCAGTACCCCAGGAAGAAGGATAGCACTAAGAGGGTTAATATCCATAATATGTGGGTTAAAATTTTTAGTCTTAACTTGATCTTAACATTAAGATGTTAAGATTATGATATATTATTTTTTTTTATTGGCAAAGCCAATTTAATTAACAATTTAAGTAACAAAAATTATATTAATTATACAGCAATATCTCATAGTACAGTTTTTTAAAATTAACATTGAATTTATAAATACAGCTGAATGTAAGAAATTTTTGGCTAATTTTACAAAAAAATTAGTAACTTCATTTGTCCTTGAAATTTTTTTGAACCTGAGGGGAGGTATCACTATAACGAATACCATCGCAGTAATTCTTTGATTCTTTCATTTTGCTATCTCAAGGAAAAACAACATTAAATGCTGTGTAAATGATTAATACTAAAAAGATTAAGGTTTCTTGTTTTGGTTACCTGAAAATTTAAAGTTTCCAGAGAGAGTGGTTCAGAGCATTTGATATGTTGTATTATTTAAAATACCACATGAAAATATCAAACCTAATTGCTTTTTCCTTTAGGAAAGATGGTAGATTTAAGCAGCTCATTAGATCTGATGATATATACCACTTTAACTCTCTAATTTAAATCAAAAACCAATTAGATATATTTTGCTTTCAGTTATAATTTCGCTTTGATTAAAAGTTTAAGATTCTGTGTTCTTTGAATGGTATTGTGAATTGGAATTTCATTTACCTTATCAGTTGGAGACAGTGAAGATCAACTTGACAGCACAAGCTGAAAATCTCACAGAAGAGGTAAAGAGGTTTGCCTTGAGATGGGAGCAGGCAAGACCACGAGAGGAATCTCTTGTCGATATAGGAGAAGTTGATGAAGGTCCAAAATCTCTGCACAAAACATTGATTCTCATCAGAGATAAGAGAGATGAATGGAATTCTATAATGCTCTCTGTGGAAAAACTCAAGTATGTAAATGTTTATATTTTGAGGCCATTCCTTGGATAAAAGTTTTAAATGGTTAATTTCTATCACTGTTGAAATAATTTGTAATGGTAGTTTTCATTCTATCTATCAGAAAAATCCATGTAAACTTCCATTGCATACTTTTCGATTACTTTTAACTTTTCTCTGGTACTATTCATAAATATATAACATGAATAAAGAAAAATCATTCATATTTCAGCTCCGATTTTATCAGCATGGGGATGGAACCCCTTATAATTTCAGAATGTGATGAAGTTGAAAATGACATTAGGAGGATCGAATCAATGTGGTCTCTCTTTGATGATTTCAATGTAGGTATGTATTTACTATTAGAGAACACCATTTGGAAGAGAATAACATTTTTTATGAGAAAATATTGTTTAATAAAGATGATATTCTTTGGTACTGTCAATGAGGGAAGAAAAATTAAAAAAATGAGGTTTTTCCAATATTTGTGTGTGCATGTTTTTTATTGACAATTGGCTGATCAAAGGAGATGGTTACAATTTTGTAATGTGCACTGATTCTTGTTCAGAGTATTGTATTTTGTTTATTTTAAATGTGGTGTTACATATTATCTCCTATAATAGATAAAAGGAGGTGCAAATAATTAATAGATGATTGATAATCAGTCAAGGTCAACTTTCTTGAGAAAGGTTGAAAATTACTACTTAAGTGGCACAAGTTAACTATGATTGAGATTTTGAAAATATATAATTCACAAGATATCATATCATATCCCTAAACAGATAAGGTTTTCTCAAGGAAAAATGGACTTGAAAAAAGTCTGACAGGGCCGGGAAAGCCATTTTTCCTTGGGAATTTTCCTGGGTGCACGCCCTTATGTGCAAAGTCACCTCAACCCTTTCCTTGTAGATGAGGTTTTGTTATTAACCCACTCAGTGGTACCGTATATATTGATGCCGGATGCGGAATATTTTTAGTGTCAATTTATAATTTTCAATTATTTTAACATTTTAAAACTATTTTTGATTTATCTAAAGGAAAAATTAAGTTTTTATACCAAATTTTAGTCATGTCTTGAATTCAAGGCATCATCATCTGGAGGGAATTTGATTATGCAACCCCACAATGCACTAATTTGTTTTTTTACTATACAGTATTAAAGAAATAATAGCTATAGAGAATAAAAATGAGTTGAAAATGAATCTGGATCATGCAATGAAACAATCAAATAATGAACTAATTACAAACCATGAATGATAATTTTTTTGCAAAAAATAGAACAAATTGGAAAGAGTTAATTCATATCTGTATTTTTCACTCGATACATTTTAATGGTTATAATAAATTTTTCTATCTTTTGAAGGTCTAAAGCAAATGGCTGAAGAAGAATGGATTGTGTTTCGTAGTAAATGCTATAAATTTGATGAATTCTTATCCTTGTGGTGTGAAAAGCTGGATTTACCAGAGGGAGGAGCTACATCTCTAACAGTCAGAATAATTCAAGAAATTGAAGGATATAAGGTAAAAGACATGATGGGGAACAAGAATAATCCATCAAAGTTTAATTGCTTGTTAGTGTGTTCTGTATTATTTTAAATATTATCTTATGTATAATTCTTTTATAATCCAAATATTATGATTGGACTTTTGCTGAATGCAGTCTTTTGCTGCATTCTAGTTTCATATCATAGTCATAGTCATTTTATTATTTTTTGTTTTTTGGATGACTCAGTTTGCATGGATTCGTCAAGAAAAATATAAGTTATACAGATATCTTTTGAACACTTATTGGTATTAAAGGAACTAATACATTTTTCATTTAATGATACAACAATATCATAACAAAATACATTTTCAGTGACACGCAAATATAAATGATATACCATATTATAAAGCAATATATATTTTTTCTATATAATCTAAGTACTCATTTACAGAATAGAAAAACTATTCAATAAAAAAATTGTTTCAATTTTCTTTTAAATACTTTTATGTCTGCTTCACATTTTATCAATTTAGGCAAATTATTGAAAAATTTCACTCCAGCATGGAGCGCTCCTTTCTTATTCAATTGTTTGTTTTTTTTCTATATGAATATTATTTTTAGTTCTTGTTTGGTAAGTATGTATGTTGGAATTGAGAGTCATAGTGCTCATTTTATTTTTAATGTTGAGAATGGTTTCATATAGATAAACTGAGGGTATAGGCATATTTTTTAGTTCCTTAAAACGAGATCTGCAGGAATTCCAGGGTTTCAGGTTAATTAATGCTCTAATAGCTTGTTTTTGTTCTTTAAAAACATCCTTAGAATACGTATCATTGACTATGAAATGTATTCCATCTAATGCCATTCTTCATCCTGATGTTAAACATTTCTTTATGTTAACTATTGCTCTATGTTTCTCAATTCCTCTACTCTTTGAATGTATCTTTAAGTTAGATTATTTTATACTTAGAAAATTAGAATGTTCTATTCTCATTCATTGATATGCACTTATGATACATCCACACTATTTTAATTTATTTTTCTGTGAGATTTTCCTGTGAATTATAGTGAAGAATAAAAAATGCGTATCCCAATTTGGATTTTGATATCTATTTTTGAGATATCTTATGATGGTTTTCCTTTAACCTTGATCATTACATCTTATATGAAAGAATTAGTATTATTTGACCCTCCAATTTTATTTTCATTGTACATTTTTCTGTGTGGCACTTCAGTAGTTTTTTTCCCTCATATTTAGTTTCAATTTCCCTTATGAAGCTATTGATCATGATGGTTGATCTACATTTTATATTCGTATCGTTTTACATCATGAGATGTGATGTTCAAATTAAAACCCTTATAACCTGAATATGTTACGATTTGGATTACCTGCTTGGAAATGAATTTATTAAAAAAAAATGTGTGAACCTCATTTTTGCTTCATAGGATATTGTACCAGTTTTGAAATACCTGCGAGGAGAAACATTTGGAGATAATCATTGGCATGAATTGCTGAAAATTTTGAGAATACCAGACAAACAACCAGATTCTATAACTTTTGGCGATTTCCTGAATGTTAAACATACATTATTAAAAAATTTGGAAACCATTAAGGTAAAAGCTTGAATAATTTTTAATTCGTAGTGGTTATTTCCTCAGTTTTTCTTAAATATTAACAACGGAATAACAAGTGTAATATAAGATATCATTTATTTGGTTTTGCATGTTTCATATGAATATGAGGGTTTCAACAAAAGTTTTTTGAATAAGTGGGGAAACAGCAAGGTATTTATCAATATTTTATAAAATATTGATACAACCTGGATGGATGAAAATTATACAAATAAAATTATATAAATAACAAAAGGAAATATCGAAGAAATGAAAAAAATTGTCTTATTATGAAATGGTCCTTGGTTGATGGCTTGCAATCAACTTGGATTCCTTTTGTTAGAACCCATTTTAATTTTTAGATATTAAATTAAGTAATCAAACTAAAATTATCTGTGACTGTCCGGGTGGCTTACTGTACACATAATAATGGATGCACTCATTTTATGATTTAAGGAATTGAATGCTAGAGCAGCCAGTGAGATTGTTATACGTCAAGCACTGAATGAATTAGACATTTGGGAAGTAGAGGCCAAATTTAACTTGACTAAACATACTGATTCCCAAGGAAGAATAATGTCTATTATAAGTGACTTTAAGGATGTTATTAACAAAGTGAGTAAATCCTTTTTCTTTTGATTTTCATGTATAGATTTATTTTTAGTTACCTCAATTAAGTTTTTCATTTTTTTAAAAATTATGTTGCTAATTGCAAAAGAAAGATTCTGTAAGTATAATTTGGTTGTATAATATTTCTAATTCTAGGTTGGTGATCATCAATGCTTGCTTCAGTCAGTGAAAAATAGTTCAAGTTTTGAAGGTTTTTCAGATCGAGTTGCTATATGGGAAACCAGGCTTGCAGATTTAGATGAATATTTGCGTAACCTTTCTCTCATCCAAAGAAAGTAATTCTACTTCCTATTTAAACCTTAATATTTAGACTCTAAATATTATTACTCTTAGATTAAGCTGGAGCATATTAACATACTAATGATAGAATATCTGATAATCAGATGTTTCTCTGAATCTTAACTGAACAAAAATGTAGCTAGATAAAATAATGATGAATTTATTATTACATATTTTTAAATATAATATTCAGTTTTCATGACTTTAAGCAAGAAGTCTTTCTCTATTTTATTCTGTAACTCATGGCAAAAATCAAATTGACAGGTGGCTTTATCTGGAGCCTATATTTGGCAGTGGAGTCCTTGCTTCTGAGGGTGCACGGTTCTCAAGAGTCGATGCTGATTTTCGGTGGGTTACTAAAGAATTGTCTCAGGAAGCTTTTGGTGGGAATAAAGGTGCCAGAGTGTCAGCTCTGTGTCGAATTCCTGGGTTAAGACAGGTTCTTTCATCAATGATTGAGCAGTTAACTCGCTGCCAAAGGAGTCTCAATGAATTTCTTGAGGTGATACTTTTAATTAAAGGAAATGCTGTGGTCAATTGCACTACTCCAAAGCACAGGTTGAAATTGTAGTTGCTTATATCACCGAACACCTTATCTTTATTATTTTGCTTTAATTATCAATTTCCGCATTTCCACTAGCTAATAATTTTAATGTGAAATGATTCCCCAGGTATTGTCAAATATCTTCCTATGATTCGTATGAAAGCATCATTGATTATGCCAGCACAGTTTATATGGCATTATTCCCCAAAGGAAAGTTTTGAATGATCTTGATGAAAATTTTGAACATTTGATAACTATTCTGGATAATGGAAGAAAATCAAGGTGGAAGTCTCTTAGAGAAGACTAATCAGATAAATTAATAGCCATCTTTGGTCACTCAGAAAAATTAATGAGAAGTTAATAAGAAATGAGGTGAGATTGAGAAAGGAAGACACTCTTGTAACTCTTTTTTCTATTATTTACTACATCCAGTTTAAGAAAAATCCATTATTGATTTTTAATGGTTTTGAAAAATTTAATTAGCAGAAAAGAATGTGTGTTATATTGTTACGAATTTCAAAACCATGGGGTTCTTGACATCTTCTGTACTAAAAAGTCCTATCAAATATGTGTTTGTGTTTTCATTGGGATCATATGAAATAACTATGCAAATTCCACAAAAACATTTTAATTGCATGAATTTAAATTTGCTTAGTTATTTCAATATGATCCCGATTACGGAATTCCACCAAATTAAGGCTACCTCTACCAAATTTACATTTTCATTGTTAGGCAGTTCATACGCAATGAAATATGGAGGGTTGAATTACAGTTTATCTTTTAATCTCAATTGCAATCATCCTTTGTCTTGTTTGTTACCCCTTTTTGTTGAACTAAATGTTCTCTTTGGAATTGTTTATGAATAGAATATCATGATTTGCTCCTTTCCTCAAATATGAACAAGAGTCAATTTTATTGAAATTTTCCATAAGTATTTGCACCATTGAAGAAAATGCTGGCAATGCATTAAAAATATGTGACACTGATATTTTAGCATGCTTATATTACACCACTTACTTAGGTTTTCTGCAAAAGTGATACAGATGAACCTGATAAGCAACAGTTAAATGGACTGGCAATTTTTTCTTCTTTAGAGTGGTTTATTCTTTTTCTATGGATCAAAAAATCATAACTTATTTTCTTAAGATCAATAAACTTTATTGTGTAACAATGTTAACTTAAACTAATCTATCTGTTTCATGTGTTATTGTTTAGATTTTTTAAACATGTCTTTCAAGCTCATTAATCTCATTAAAATTGACTGATCAATATCCATCACCTCCCTCAGTAATTAGGTAGTACTTTTCAACTCATTTGTCTTATATAGTGTAATCATGCAATTATGATCCCTTTCAGACAAGCAACAAAATATCCATTTGATCAGTCAAAACACAATGTGTTTCATTTTATAGAAGACACTCTGTAAAGAGAGATGTTGGGTGAATTGGTCTCACTTAGAGGTCTGGATATGAAAAACGACTCTCTCTTATGTAGGTTTCTACTTTATCCTTTTTTGAGGTTTTTTGGATCGAGTGCAAATGATAGGACCTAAATATCAACCTCCAATACAGAGTTTTCTTGTGTAATTACTAATATTTGCTTATCCAGGTTTGACTGTATACATATTTTAATGAATTGAAATTTTTTAAAAATTTCCTATTAACTGCACCAACTTTTATAATTGAGTTGATCCTACTGAAATGTAATTTTCTCTCTATTTATGCCAATCTGTATTTCAGGAAAAAAGAGCAAATTTCCCAAGGTTTTATTTTCTCGGTGATGATGATTTGCTAGAAATTTTGGGACAATCTACCAAGGAGAAAGTAATCCAGGCTCATTTAAAGAAGTTGTTTGCAGGAATTAATTCTGTTATCTTTGATGAGAATTGCAATAACATAGTGGCCATGAAATCTCAGGAAGGAGAAATCGTTCAGTTGAAGAATAAAATTGAGATAACTAATCAAGTTGAGGTAAGTTTAAATTATCTAGAAGTTCCTCTGAAACTGATTTCTTTAGCAAAAATTACCTCTCTTGAAATCATAGTTAATACACTGTATATAATTTATAAACAGTATTTCTCATTACTATGAATAAGTTTGCATATGAGAGTGGAGGATAATTTGAATATACATATAGGGATGTAAATGTTGATGGATTTTAATTGATGTTAGGATATTTTAGTATTACTAAGTAATAAAATATTTTTTGTAGTATTTGTTTGGAGAATGAATGATTGTAATAATGTTTGACTTTATTAAAAACTGTAATTTAATTGGAACAGGAATGGCTGAATGCTCTCTCTATTGAGATGAGGTCAACTTTAAAGGATTTAATGAAAGAGTGTATAATAGATTGCCGAGATCTTCAAGATCAGTTGTTGGATCCTTTCCGTTACCCTTCTCAGATACACTGTGTTGGAGAATGTGTGATATTTTGTGAAAGGTGTGAACTTGCTATAAGAGATGGTACCTTGACTAATCTTCTTTCATCTTTACAGGTGAGGTTTTATATAAATACTCAAATTTTACTCGTGATACTTGAATGTCTTGCACATTGTGCCGCACATTTACAAATTTTTGAGAAGTTTTGATTCTTCTTGTCTTTGTTTTGCTATAATTTGAATTAGCATGAGTGTTGCCACATAATTTTAGTGGGTTACTCTTTAAATTTACTGTAAAATTAAAGTTAGTACTTTTCCCCATCAAACAAATTTTTGGATTATGGAATTCGATACACATATAATCTTTCTATATTTCACTGTTATTAAGAACAAAATATTTTACAGACTAAAATTGATGCTTATACAAAACTAAGCAAATCCAACAAGGGAAAATCAAAAGAAAAAAAATTGGAATCATCAGATTTGTTACTTGTTAAAGTAAAAGCTCTTCTATTGGACACCATACATTTTATGTCTATAACAGAAGAGCTCATTTCATCTGGAACATCACTTGTCAGTCAATGGACATGGCAGAAACAGCTAAGGTATGTCATAAGTTTGTTCTGTTAGCTAATTAACTAACTCTTAAGTTAACTGATATTATTTAGAGAATTTAAGATGGGAAACTATTAAGAAATTTTATACAAAAATTAATATTCATAGCATTTTTTTACAAGTATGTTTCAAATTCATCATTAGTTTGTCATGAAATTTGCCCTAAATGGATTGTAGTACCACAGATTAAATAACTGAAACGATTTAAATCTATTTAATAGGATAGGAGACTATTCTCATAGGATAGTTCTTCATACATGATTATACTGTAGTATCTTATACTACAGATATTAAACTTTCTGAACTAAAAGTGTCTCAAATGAGTATTACTGAATAACAAGCGTGCAAGTTGGCCACAAAGATTGTTAAAAGGAATGACTGTGGGTGGTAGAGTTTCAAATACTACCCTTTTTGTTTTAAATAAAATACTTTATTAATTCACATAGAGATTTATTGCATTATATGTGCCTATGTTTTGACACACAATTTCATGAGTTGTAAAATGTAGTAAGAATTATTATACCATATGCAGATATTTTTTAGAAAAAGGAAACAGTTGAAATGGAATGAAACGCATGAAAATATGCACCAATCAGAATTTTAAAAGTTTAAATGAACATATATTTTGAGTCCAAATGGGTTAAGTTATTAAAATTTATTCCTACAGTTTCAGAATACAAACGTTGCTGATGAAGAAAGGCATTCAGGGACATTTTAAATTTGTGAACCAAGGTTCCCTTGTATTTGAAATAAATATATAAAGCAGGTTTAAAATAGGAGATATAACATATGGTACTGTAATTTATATTTATGTTGCAATTTTCAGATTCTATGCTCGCAAAGATGGATCAGTGGTTGTGAGGATGGCTGATGCAGAGTTTGAATATACATTTGAGTATCAAGGAAATCTGCAAAAAATTGTGCATACACCTCTGACAGACAAGTGCTTCATTACTTTGATGCAGGTGAAAAAAAAAAGTTTTTATGAAAAGGTTTTGTGAAAGTGAAAAAATTGAATGTTTTGTGAAAAGAGATTTTTTGTTATCTCATGTTCATTTTCCTGTTATATATATATAGATTGTTAAAGTGTTTTAACTTTGATTTCTCTAATTTTTCTAGTACATGTTTTTAAATGGTAGTAGAAATAAATCATTCATTTAGGAAAATATTTCCTTCAAGTGTGACGTAAAATTATGATTATGATTCCAGGAATGAAATTAACTTAAAAACTGGTAATAAAAACAGAGTTAGTCTTGAGAGTTAAACATCTCAGTTTTTGTTCTCAAATGATTGTTCTGTTTACTTCTTAAAATATTAAAGTATTTTTTGGGAATTATTTACATCTTTGTGATCTGATAGCTTCATATTTATTATACGGCTTTTGAACATAATTAGATTGTAGTGTGTACCTAATTCATGATACATGCAAATGTGCTAATCGAACATTGATTTACTCACAGGCCATGAGTCTAGGATTAGGTGCAAACCCATATGGACCTGCAGGAACTGGAAAGACAGAATCTGTGAAGGCCTTAGGCTCAATGCTTGGACGACAAGTGCTAGTATTCAACTGTGATCAGGTTTGCTACCATGCCTTTATTAGTTTTGTGTAAATGTTTAAAAATATTTATTTTTATCAAATTTGATACATATTTGTATGATAGATTATTAAAAGCTAATACAGAATAAGAAGTCAAATAGAATGCAATTATTGTGAAATGATACATACATATATGTTCAAAAAGTTCCATAGCTTATTTTTACCAGTGAAAACATAGATCAGGAGAAATGTAAAATACTGCTGGTAGGTAGGTAGGTGGTAGGTAGCTGTACTCACAATATGTGGCAATATCTAACACCAGAATTTTACATTTCTCTCTGCTCAGTGTTTTGGCAGGGAAAAATGAGTTCAGGAACTTTTTGAACATTGTAGTACCTAGAATATCATTTACAACTAAAGAAAATTTATTTGTTTGTATAAAATGACAACTGTTTAGGATGAAAATTTTATATGTGCATTATTTCCCATGTATAAAATTATACATCATATACTAATTGCTCTTTTGTAATAATTAACTGATTTTTAGGGTATTGATGTGAAATCTATGGAACGTATATTTGTTGGACTAGTTAAATGTGGAGCATGGGGCTGCTTTGATGAATTTAACCGCTTGAAAGAAGTAACTATGTCTTCAGTATCAACGCAAATCCAGTTGATTCAAGCTTCATTGCGTAGTGGTAAAGCATCTGTTAGACTCATGGACCAAGAAGTAAGTGGATTCTGTCTTTAGTTTTATTTGTCCATATTTTTAACGATTTAAACATTCAAAAATGTTGAGAAATAAGAGATAAACAAGACCATAAATGAACCAATATGAGATATGATTATCCAAATACGTACTGCAAAAAAATTTTACTTTTGACATCTTGTTGGACTGAAAATTGTTCTAAATCCATTTTCGTTCTCTATGTTTTGCAGATTCATCTCGATCATAACTGTGGAATATTTATCACCATGAATCCTGCAGGGAAAGGTTATGGAGATCGAAGGCAGCTTCCAAATAATCTTAAACAGTTATTCAGACCTGTAGTAATGTCTCAGCCAGATAATAACCTTATAGCTGAGGTTGTTCTTTATACAGAGGGATTCAAGAATGCTAGAGTTATTGGAAAGAAATTGGTGGAAGTTTTCTATTTGGCTAGGTAAATCTCTACCATTCCCTTATGTATTATTTTTGTTTCCTCTTTGAGAATTCCTCCTCGGAAATTATCTCATATGAATTACTATGCAGTAATTTATCACAAGGCAATGTTCCTTGTGTGGAATGTGCTCCAAGAAAATCCATCAAGATAAATGAATTAAACAAGTGTAATTGTAGATGCATCCTGCTAGATTAGTATAGTTGTGGATTAACTCTAAGGAAATTTTCCTGTAAGCGAAAAGAATATTCTGTCATTCAGTTGCCCGCTATTTATATTATTCTTTCAGCAAAATTCTCTCCAAGCAACAACATTATGATTGGGGATTAAGAGCACTGAAAACTGTTCTTCATGGCTGTGGTGCATGCTTAAAGGAGGTTTTTGGGAAACTAGGCAAGGAAGGAAATGGTATTGCAGCCATATCAGAAGGGGAAGTTGCTAGGAATTCTTTGCGACTTCATACCCTTTCAAAACTTACTCCTGAGGACTGTACACGTTTTGAATCTCTCATTAATGATGTGTTTGGCACACCTGATACAAATATTGAGAGTAATGAAATTCATGATGCTGTATTTGCAGATGTCATCAGGAGATCTTTTGATTCAATTGGTTTAGTAGAGAATGAACGTCAGGTAAGCCCCAATGATTGTCATTTTCAGAATATCTTTGTTAATTTTGTAATGCATTTCAAACGCTATTGAAAGGTATTCCAACATTGAAATTTTAAATATAAATTTACTTTTACTGTATTACTATATTACTTTGCACTTTAAAATTTGTGTCATTATGTATAATGCTAATTTTTTTGAATATTAACAAGGAATGGAAAGTTGTAGTTGCAATCCAATTACTAAATAGAAATATTGTAATTTTTTTAGATTTTAGCAATCACTGGGTGATATTTATCACTACAAGATTACAGAGAAGGGTATTAATATATAATTTAGTAAGCTTGTCTACCATATACTAAATCTTTGTCTCAGATTAATTCTCATTTTCCTAATTGCTATTCCACTTGAAACAAACATAGTACAGTAGAACCCCGGTAATCCGGACAATCGCTAATCCGGAACCCTCGGTTATCCGGACGGTCCATTGGGAGTTATGCAAATCCGCAACTTCTTCTTGTGAATATATAAACAGGCATATTAGTAACAAGAAACGAGGGGTGGACAGAATATTTGAAAAATTTCTTCATTGGCTGCAATGATGTGATGGGGAGTGAAGTATTTCGTTTATTGTGATAACACATCGAAGTTGTGATACTTTTCTGAGACAGCAGTTTTCCATTTGAGGAATGCTTAATATGTGCGAGACTAAACAATTTCGAAAGACAATAAATTTTCAGTTGCAGCAGGGTATCACTTCTCAAAACATCACGTTCATAAAAAAGCTATGAGAGAAGAGCCGAAAGAAATAATCCTTCCCTTTGATAGACGTCCAATGAGTATGACCATGCATGCGCTATAGAGTTGGTGTTTATAAGCAAAAAAAGCTAAACAATCTTAGGTTACTGCTTGTAATCAATGAGAAAGTAATTAAATCGAGGATTAAATTTATGCCGTGTGCAAATGTGACTGGCAAACATAAGCTTCCTCTGTTTGTTGTCGGAACAGATAAAAAACCCCATGCATTCAAGTCAGTCACGCTACCTGTGTGCTATCGAGGGCAAAAAAATGCTTGGGTCACCCGCCAATTCTTTTTGGATTGGTTTAAAAAAGAATTCGTTCCAGCAGTTCGACAACATATGAAATCCGTTAATTTACCACAACGTGCTTTATTGTTGCTTGATAATTGTCCTGACCATCCTTCTGCAGAAGAATTGTGCACTGATGACGGTGAAATTTCCACAATATTTTTACCCCCTAACACAACTGCACTGATTCTACCCATGGATCAGAATTTTATTCAAAGCATTAGGTTAGGATATCGTAAGTTGCTTCTTACAAATATTCTTAATGATCCTGAACAATGAAAATTTGGAAAATGCACTGATAAAGGTAAATTTAAAAGATGTCATATTCAATCCAGCTAATTGTTGGGCATCTGTTTCTAAATTATTGATCAGCAAGTCGTAGAAAAATATTTTTGGTTTGGAAATTTTAGAAAATGTACAAACTGAAGAAATTCAGCTTGCGTCGCTCATTAATCAGTTACTAAATTCGAACCCAATATCTAACCCTGAAGCTCTCCGGTGGGCTGCTGAGGCTGACGACAGTTTGGCTCGAAACGAAGCTTTAACAGTTGACGAAATTATAAGAACAGTAACGGCAGAAGATGATAATGCCGACCACCACCACGACCCTGTAGATTCCGTCAAAATTTCTAATTATGAGGCTTTGGCGGCACTCAATACATCATTTAAGTGGGCCGTGGAGCAAAATTTTGGAGCACATGAAATTATGCTCTTTAGACGTTTTAGAAACCACGCACTTGATTTAAAAATAAGAACGGTCGCGCAATAGAAAAAACTGACTTTTTTGCTCGCTGATAATATTCATTCACTTAATACCTTATGTAATATATACATGCATTATCTTTACAATATAATTTTTGAGAAAGAACGTTTTTTACGTTATTTTTTGAAAACCTCGCTAATCCGGAAACCCCGCTAATCCCGACGCCTATGTGCCTGAATTCGTCCGGATTACCGGGGTTCTACTGTAACTCTTAAGCTCATTTGTATTAATATATTTTTAATGTATGTAAATTAAAATTAACTCTCAATCCATTACTTATGAATCCTAGATCAAGAAATGTCTGGAAGTGTTTGAGCAGCTACAACAAAGAATGGGGGTGGTAGTCGTTGGCCCGCCAAGATCAGGGAAGAGTACAGTCCTAAAGTTACTAAAAACTGTAAGTAACTTATCTTTCAGCTGCATATTATTGAAAGTTATAAATAGTACATAAATGACATCTATGTAATATTGTAATTAAGGGATAAATAATTATCTTTTTTATAAATCTTTTGGGATAGGCATTAGTGACTACTGGAAAGAATATTAAGGTCCACACAATAAACCCAAAGGCAATGCCAAGGACTTCTCTCCTAGGAAATGTTGATCCAGAAACTAGAGAATGGTCTGACGGTATCCTTACTCTAACAGCTCAGCAAGTTTATGCTGAGCCTTCAGGTAATTCAATATTATTCAAAATAAAAATACTAAAATTTTATATAGTCCATCACGTATCACATAGGGATCATACTCAAATTACATAATGCAAAATTCTCCAATTTTCGACCCCCACCCTCCGCCCCATGCAACAGGACCGTAACGCCTGACAGGACCCCCCCCCCCCAACTCCGTTACGTAGCAAGTGCTTTGTGAAAATTTCGGGCTTATATTCAGGAAAGAAAGATTTTTAGTTCCCAATAATAATTCAGTTTCATTTCAAAATTGAAATTGTTTTTTAAAGGACACAGACAGGGGAATACCCATGCAGCCTACCACACTCCACTCACACTCTGACTACTTCTGTGCGACTCTTGTGCTTGCTTGGATCAGAGCTGCCAATTTTCCCTGGTAAATTGTGCACAAGTTTTAAATTCAAACTTTAAACATGCAGAAATTATGCTATTTTTTGCAGTTCTAAAACTGTGACGTTACGCAAACCTTGACTCCCCTCCCCACAGGCCCGTGATGCCTGGTCGTACCCCCCCTCCCCCCAAATTGCGTTACGTAATTAGTGTACGGCCGCATATAGTTACTTTCACCATGGTGAAGATTTTTGACTCAATTCATCCACAAGGTTTTTCTTTTAAGTTACTGTGGTTTCTTTTTCTTTTTGATAGATGTTTGGTCATGGTTGATCCTCGATGGAGATATTGATCCAGAGTGGATTGAGTGCTTGAATTCAGTTTTGGATGATAACCGATTGCTGACCTTGCCTTCTGGTTGGAGAATTCAGTTTGGTCAGAATGTTAATTTCATCTTTGAGACCCATGACTTGTGCAAAGCATCTCCTGCAACAATATCTCGCATTGGTGTTATTTTGTTAAGGTTTGTCACTAACATAAAACTTTTACCTATCATAAATTTCTTAAACTTTATGCATGGTATTAATCAGTAGCCACCATGTGAACCTTGTCAATAAATATTTAAAAATCTTCTGGATTAAAATATAAAATAAATAATAAAAATATAGAAATTTGTAATGTAATGTATGTAAAAATTACAGTTTATATAATAATGTATTTAAATCATACATTTTCAGGATTTAAGTTCACAACAACTTTATTGGAAAATTTCAGTACGTTTAAACACATTGCTTATCTTCGTAATCATATTCATTGTTTATTAGAAATTAATCTAATCCCAATCCTTCGATCTTAGTTTTATTATTGCTAGATTTTATTATCTTTCTGTGAATGATTGTTTATGTTTTATTCTTATTGATGCTCTTATAAAGAGCATCAATAAGACGATGGTGTAAATAAATTAGTTTGGACGTATGTACACTGTATATATTAGGCAATCAGGATCTAAATGATTTCTATTAATAACTGATGTTTTATATTCAAATAATTTAAAATTTTGACATTCTAAAGTCTAAATATCTCAATGTGTGTGTAGAAAATAGTCAATAAATTCGTTTTTCCTATAACTTTAAGAAAGTTCTCTTAATTAATAATACTTTATGAATTGCTTTTGAGCTGTACTTATAACGAATTTGACTTTGTATCCCAAAAGAAAATCTCCTAGTATATTCATGTATACCTTACCACTTTGCTGATAATCGGTCTATTACTGTTATTAATTAAGATAGATTATGATATACCTTAGAGATTATTAGTTAGAATAATATCTTTTTAATTCTTTGACTCTGATGGTAAAGAAATGTTAAAAGATATCATTATTGGTTATTCAATCATCAATCAACATAAGCTATGTGGATGATTATAATTTATCATTAGTAAGGGATCTGTGTTTATATGTTTGTTACCGAATGTACATTTGCTGTATATCCTACTATTTTCTTATGTGTGACAATTACATTTCTATCATCAGCGAGGCAGATGTTGATGCTAAAGTTGTGATCAATTCTTGGATGAAGAACAAGAGTAACAGTAGACTTCTTGCTCATTTAATAGATGACTACTTGTACAGAGGTAAAGTATATATACCTACACCTAAACATTTTGGCAAAATTTTATTCTGTTTTATTCAATGTGTTACTCTGTTTTCAGCTGTGGAGTGGATAGTAAATGAAGGGGAGGTGGCCGTGGGAAAAGCTGCTCAGACTGTGGCCTTGCTGCAAAGTGTATTAGCTCACTTTGAGGATGGGGTTGATTCAAAAGCTCAGTTTGCTGTAGCATTGATTAAGGGATTGGGCTCCAATCTAACTGATTCCAGCAGAGAAAATTTTTCCAAACAGGTAAGTTTGAGTATTATAGCTAATAAAAAATCTTCAGTTGCTTGCATTTTAGATAAATGTAGATAGGTGTTCACTACAATCAGTTCCCAAAATGTGACATTTGTTCTCTCCATCCCTTAATGCTCCCTAAAGCATTGAAATTTTTGATATTTTTTTCATGTATTAATTACTGATTGTCATTTTGAATCTTTTAATAAACAATGCTTTGTGTTTCTTGTGATAATTAAAACTATTTTCTGTTGTGGAAAAGTTCATGGAATAATGTCGTTTATGGTTTTTAAAAGTAATTAAAAATTCTTTCTCTAATAAGACTATTTTTATATTTCAGTTTTATGTTCTATATGAAATCTATTTTTCAGCTTAATTTGCCTAATTGTCTTTTACTATAAATTTTATATCAAGTATTTCATGTGATTGTGATTATGATATGGAGTTTTTTGTAGGTTTATATTAAACTAACCAAAATATTTACAGCATCAATTCATTCCTTATCTTTGATTTTTTATCTTATTAATAATATTAGGTCGAAAACACTGAAATTGCTGGTGAAATTGATGAATCATTCTTTACTTGATTAAGTTATGTCAGTTAATCTTTTCATAGATCTCATAGATCTTTTTTTTCTTTCAAGATATTGGAGTGGATGGGAGAAGGTCTTTCTCCATCAGTAGACTTGAATAATATATCATTGAGATGCTTCTACAACTCCGAGAGAGGTATCATTGATGTACATCGAACAGAGCGAAGAAGAGCTGAGGAGGTTCACCAAAATCCTGGGAGTCATGGCACATTTTCCAGCACTTCACCATTTTTAACATTACCTCTCATCTTAACAGCTGATATGAAAGGAGCAATTGATCAACTGCGTCCATGGCTTGAAAATGGGTCTAGAGAACCTTTTGTCATCGTAGGGCCAACTGGATGTGGAAAGAGGTGACAAAATCTTGTGTATTATTCATTACTAATCAAGATAAACAAAAAAATTCTATAAACTGTTTCTGGGCTAAACCTTCAGACACTATAGTGTATGTATAGGGTATGTACTCAGCTGCAAATGTCAACTGGGGTCAAAGCACCCAAACAAGCTCATAATCTCATATGTAAAGCAATGATTTATCATAGATATATTTGATATATCTTGTAAAAAACTTCTCAAGTTTCATTTCTGAAATTTTCTGCCTCATGGTCATAAAAACTTGTTGTAATTATTTGAAGGATTTCTTTGTGAAAAAATTGCAGTCAACATGAGTTGAAAAAAGAATTAGATCTGTGACAGGGAAGTAGACTATCTAAATAGGGTACAGGAAGGGTTAAACAGTTTTTTTAAATGATTACAGAATGTCAGATAATGCACTTGCCATTATGATCTGTGATAATATAGGATTTATTTGTAAAATTAGAGGAGTGCGTTAAAGTGCATGCTTCCTCGTGCTAAGTAAAACTTTACTACCATCATCAAAGATTACCTTCAATCATTGAATCCTGTTATTATAAATTTAAAATTTATATTTATAAATTTAACATTTACTTAATCATTATGTTTAGACAAATATGTTTGTTTCAGAAATAAGTTCACAATGTTTAATTAATTGAGGATAATATGAGAGTGTATAATCTGAAATTATAAAAGCATTCTTTTTATTAAACGAAGATAATTGGAAAGTGTATAATCTTAATTACATGATAATTCTAATTGGTATAAATTTAGGTACTTCTTTTGATATGGAAAGGATTGGAATGAACATTCAGATGCAAGTTAAATCAGTTTTACTGTAAGGAAAATAACGATAGGCAAACAAGTATTTAATTTTATATTTTAGAATCATGAAGTATATTCCAAGTATTGTTATCTATGATTATTTGTTAGTGCAATTCATCGAAAAATTTGTACATAAAAATATGTTTATCTTTCAGTACTCTGCTTAGCCATTGCTTCAGTCATCTAAGAGCAACTGATGTAGCAGTTATACACTGCAGTGCTCAAATAACTCCTCAGCATGTTCTTCAAAAACTGAACCATGTAAATATTCCTTATCATATCATTCTACTTACTTATCTCATACTTACTTTTTGGATATTGTAATTGAATTATAGTTGTTCTTTGATTATGATATTTATTTCTTATGGTGATAAGTTCTGCATTTAATCCAATAGTATAGGATTTTTAATAATAATTTCACAAAAACTCTTTAATTTTTCCCTTGGCCTTAAATATGACTAAGCATATTTAATGGTAAATCAAATACAGAGAATGTATGTTTTCATATATTATTACTTAAGCACAGAAAAATCACCTTTTCTTTTTTCCCTATTTTGATGATGGGAATTCCTCAGAATCAGGAATCAGTTCCACAGATGACCTACCCCAATAGCTACAAGAGTATTTAAACTTAAACCTTTTTAATATAGCCTAGGACAATCTTGTAGCTTTTCCTTCTATATAAAATATGATAAAATAAATTGTTATATAATACAACATTATTCATTTTTATCCTTATAGGTCTGTATGGCTATTTCCAATAATACTGGTAGAGTATACCAACCTAAAAATGCAGAAAATTTGATACTCTTTTTCAAGAATATACATTTAGTAAAGCCAGATAAGTGGGGTACCAAAATGCTAATTTCTTTTCTGGAACAGGTATGTACCAATTCAAATTATTCTAAATTATTAGTCATAACATACTAATTTCTAATTTGCAGAAATGATATAGTGACCTGTCTTTTCTCATTGTGAAGTCATTATCACTGGTATTCATTTCTCTGTTGTTTTACAGTTGATTGCCTATCATGGTTTTCACGATGATAATCTTGAATGGATCGGACTTGACAAGGTACAGATTATAGGAACAATGAGCTTGAGTTCATCTGAGGCACAAAAAGTTATGCTGTCTTCTCGGTTTCTTGCTTCAGTTCGAATTTTCAGTATGAGGTAATTATTTCAGTGGTTTAATCTTTAAGTTTGCTTAGATTATCAAAATTCTAAAATGTTTGTGATAGCTTGCTCATAGATAAGTGACATTCGTGGTGATTTAACTAACTAGTTATGATTTTCAGTTTCCTTCCTGATATTTTTTATTAATCCATGTACCACCATAGATCACATCTACTGGGATTTTTAATTTACTTGCATTTTCTGGAGCTTTTTTTGACTTTATGTTACTTAAATAGTTTCTATTAAAGTTCATCAAAGTTTTTTTGATGTTTATGTTGTAGAATTTTTATCATCTTTCAGTCTAAATATATAATATTTCTTAAATATTGTGATGATTTCTGAATTTCAATGCCTTGTTGATTTTACATAGTTACACTGACAAGGAGCAATTGACCACTATATATAATACTAGCATGTCATATGTAGTTGGGGAATGGATACCTAAATTTCAGCACTTGAAGACATCAGGCAAAATCCCTATGCTAGTGGAATCAATGATAAAAATATATCTGGAGGTAAGTATGCCAGGCTATGGATAGATGAATTCAATAACTATTCTACTATTAACTATTTTATTGAAAAACATTCCATCCAACTTCATAAATTTCTTTTTTAATCCTAGAGGAAATGAGAAGTTGCAATAAAAAATGCTCAATACTTGCCAAATGCCAAAATTATAATTTAGCTTCTTAAATTATTTATAACTCTCTGAATATTAACTGATATTATTTGTATTGTCTCTTCTTTTATTAAGGTTAAGGACACATTTTCCAGCATCGAGGAGAGCCATTACAATTTCTCTCCGCAAGATGTGACGAATTGGTGCTTAGCACTCTGCAGATACCAGTCAATCAGTGAGCGATTACGACCTTCATCCATCACTCCAATACTTGAGGTTTGCTTGTTTTGGAAAATTAAACTCTTATTGATTGATTAGAATACCACATGTACTCAATTATTGGCTGGTCTTTCTACGGTTCAACCCCTAGCAACAATTACATCTCAATCTAAAGAGGCATCATAAAAGAAATCTTGGTTATCATATCCACCAACTTTGTAATGTTGATATGATGTGGATGCAGGGTTAGTAACACAGAGAGATGGTACAGTTTATGTAAAAATAATTGGTAATTAAAAGTTGTAATTATGCTATGGAAAATCATCTGAGCCCTTCAATTTAAATTAAGAAAATATGGTACTCACTCTTCATTCTGCTTTGAAAAAAATAAGGATTGCATTAAATAAATCATTTAATGGTTAGATTTTGTGTAACCTTAGAAATTATATCGTATTGTATGTTCTCTTCTTAGGTATTAGTATATGAAGCATGTTGTATCTTCCGGGATAAGCTTGTCAAAGAGGAAGATCGATCCAAATTTGACAACATAATCAGACAAATTATGGAAACAGATTGGAAAATGGCAGATATACTAGATTACTTAAAAGGTTTGTGGATTCATTTTTTCTTTATATGTATTAGTTAGATACGTATTTTTTAATACAGTTTCTTTTATATGACTTATTTCATATGTTGCATTTCTTTATACATATTTATTTCTTCCTCTTTTATGTAAGTTAGTAATGATAAAAGTGAATGCATAATTCCTGTTAATATTGTCTCACTTCATTTAAAATTTAATAAGTTAATTAATCACAAAGAATTGAAGTGAAAAATATAAAAAAATAATTATATCATTTCAAGAATTAGTATATTTCATTAAAATCTTTTGATTAAGGCTAAAATGAAAATTACAATTTATTTTAAGTAAATTGAACGCATATTTGATGTAATGATTTTATGAGTTAGACGAAACCAGTGATTGTACCTGGGACCATTTCTATCAAAGTGAAAATGAACCTAGGTCTAATTACTGGCTTGGTAGAGGCAGGAGGTTATATGGGAAAATAAACAGAATTGAGAAAGCATGAATGATAGAAAATTAAACATGGATAAATCTTCAGTTTTCAAAGAAGCGTGCTATATAAGAGTCACTTTATTTTCATAGGTACATTTTATGTTACTGATGGAAATGAGGCAGAGCAGCATAAAAGAGAACTTCCTCCTAGTGGACTTCCTCTATCTCGTCTTCATCACAAAGACTGGACAGAGTGTGTGAAAAAGGCCATCCTACAGTATGGCAAGTATCAGCTTACTGATGTCACTAAAAGTTTTTGTTAACAAAATACATGCATTTTATATTTCACCATGTTTAAACATAGATGAAAAATATATGTAGAATACCTATTTGGACTCTATGAAGTCATCTTTTAAAATAACAAAAAACTTAATTCTAGTTAATAGGAAGAGAACTTGAAAGTATAAAACATCAATTCAGTCTAAATTGCAAGTTAATAATTTCAATTTTAGGAGAATTAGATCATTCATCCTTATACAATTAAATTTATGTGTCAGAAGTTTTGCATTTTTAAAATCTCTAATACAATGGCAGTTGTAAAAATGCAAGTTTATTTTATACTATCATTAGATTCACAATTACAGTCACTGTATTATATGTACATGAATTAGTGATGCATAATTGATAGACATATCACATGGGGAAATATAAGGTAAAATGAAGTATAAGTTCCAAAAAAGGATGCAAATATCATAAGTATTGGAGAAGCAATCTTTTAGATTTAATGAATTAAGTTTATGGAATGAAAATTTTTGAATGAAGATTTATTGGAAAACATCTGTTTGTGGTAAATATAGTTGGTCTTTCAGACTAGCAATTCCACCCATATTAAGATTTTCAAGTAAAATTTTACTCAACTTAATTCTCAAATTATTGTTTCAAGTTCAGCAATAGACCATGAGAAATGTGCATAAGTACTCCAAGAGAAGTGAAATTAAAAACATAGAAGTCTGCATTGAGTGTTTGTGATAAAATATTTTTCAGCTTACTCATCAAACTAATTCTTCTATATATAACTAAGATGATTGATGTGCCATTTTATAAATCTTTAACTTTTCCAGAGAAGGAGAATGAATCGTTGGGCCTTATTATCATTCCCGAGCTCGTACAAACAGTCGCAAAGTTTGAGAGGATTTTAACTACTCCAGGAGGCTCTTTACTTTTGATTGGCCGATCAGGTTATGGCCGTAGATCTGCAATTAAAATTGCATCATCGCGCCAAGGTGCTCGCCTTGTATGTCCTTCCACTGGACCACGTCGATTTTCCAAGGATTTAAAATGGGTGAATAGTCTACTTAATTTTACATAAAAAGATATCCTATTTCAATTCTAATCAAATGAATAGAAAGTTTTGAAACTCAACTGAAGTAATGAAAATTTAGGATTAAGTTGTAGTAATCATATTGAACAAGTGTGTGGAAGTGTGAGCATTTATTTTCGTCTTTCTTCTATGTAGATAATCTTTGCTTCTATTAAAATGCTGGAATTTTGTAAGATCTAGCTCAATTATATATCACGATAGTTGGGATTATAAAAATAATATGTAAGGATTTATAATAAAAATTTTGATTGGTAGTTTGAGATGATGGTGATCAATTTTTTAAAACTATTTTCTCTTGGAAGGAAATGTAATAAATTCTCCTAAAATCCCTTCGACCATCCACATGTATTTCAGTGTAATGAGATTAATGAACTCTACAAGCAAAACGAAACATAATTGAAGTTTAACAAGTTGATTCACAATTTTACTCTCCAAGGAAAAATTGTGAATTGGTTATGAAAAACCTGGGTGAAAGCTGCTGTACTTAACTCTTATTATGTTATATACTCGATTAGAATATTCAATGTCCTTTTGCATATTTATAAAATATATTTCAATTGTAGAGCATGCAGCTTTCTGGAGTAGAGGGCGAACAGGTCTATCTGCTGGTAGAAGATCATCACATCGATGATGAATCAACTTTGGACATGGTGTTGAGTGTACTATCTGCTGGTGAAGTAAGAATCAAAATCAATTCTTTGTAAGATTACTTTTTTATCAGTCTAAGATTTGATTCAGATGATTGCCTTTATGAATAGGTCCCTGGACTTCATACCTCTGAAGAATTAGATTCAATTGGATCATCATTAAGAGACTTGGCTAGACAAGAGGATTTCCCTGGATCTTTGATGTCGTATTTCATTGGAAGTATGTGTATATTTTTTATGACTTCCTTCTTGGGGAAAATCTGCTAAAATAATATTTCATTCAGATTTTTAGGAGTAGAGTAATATTTTTTGAAAAATAAAAATTAAAATCAATGTTGAAATTTCAAAATCTGAATTATGTCTGGAAAGATATCTCAATAGTACTAATTTTTTGAGATTCTTCATTTTTTGTATGCTACAGTAGAATTTATACAGCATATTCAAGAAAATTTGCCCATATGAAGGAATTTGACTGGAATAGAATCTCAAATTGTTTCATATTTTCCATTATTGATGATTTCAAATTAATGTTATCATTAATTCTTATTGCTCAGGGAGAACTGATTTGGCAATTATGAATATTTACCAATGTTTTTACTAATCTGTATCCCTAATATCAATAATGCATTCATGATTTTCAGGAGTTAGAAAGAATTTGCATTTAATTATCAATCTGGACTTCAGTGATCCATCATTCAAAAATAAATTCTTTAAAACACCACTAATAAACCTCTGTCAGATTCTTTGGTTTGATTGTTGGAGCCGTGATACTATGACATCTATTCCACAGATGATATGTGAAAGGTAATCTAGAGTATTACTACTACTTAGATATGATTTTAAGCATTACTACCAATGCCTTACCAATTGGCTATCTAATTATTTGCTCAATAAAGAGTTTATTATAGTTTTCTATCAGCTTTAATATCGGTTTATGTTATATATTCCATATTCACAACAAGAAAATGTTTGATTGAGTTTATTTTATTCCAGAGATACAGAAAATTTCAATGATTTTGGGCAAAGTAGGAAGTTTACATGGAACATATTTAATGAAATCCATTCTTCTGTTTCAACTCAATTGAATTCTCCTAGTAAATTTCTCTCCTTGATCCAAACTTTTAAACATATATATGTTTCCAAGAAGACAAGTATTTCATCAAGGATTGAAAGACTTCAGGTAGGAATAAAATCATTATTTAGGCATAAATTATGCATGGTACTCTCTTGTGAATTCACAAAAAAGGTAAATTGATTTTACATTGACATTTGATTATTTACATTGATTTCTGTTATATATTCCTACTATTCACATACAAAGGTGGAATTATAAAGTTCTTCGGCTCAAAACTGAGTATTGAATCAAAACTACACAAAAAACTGAAACTGAAAAATCCACAGCATTTGCCAGAGTGAAACTAAAAACAAATCAATATAAAATTCTTCTACCTGAATCAAAGTTGGGCATAATGATTTCTTTCATAATATCATAATTAATCATAATGGTAGTTATATTTATTAATCATGGAAAATGGTAACTTTTAATTCACTAATTAATATTTATATTTTAATATTTTACATCCTGTCTTGTCTGTTTCTTTGATATAATGATTTTTTTCTGTAATTTATTGAAGTGTGATGTCAATCAAAATTTAAACATAAAATTCTTTCATAATGATTACAATATTTTATCCTCGAAGCAAATAAATTATTTCTCTAACTAGTTCATTGGTAGTCGCTGGACCAAAACCATAACTGAACCATAGAATCAGAGTGAAAATCTTAATTATTAAAATTATGTGTTGTATTGGTTGGTTCTGTTTCAAGTACTTATAAGTTTTATTTCTCTAAGGAGTGAACCTTGCATATATTAGTCTATTCAAAGTAAGCAAAGTATTCTTCTTGCTTCATCATTGCTGGTGATTTTCTAACTCAGGAGATGCTTATTTCTGTCTGAATGTCTACCTCACTTCTGTTGATTTTGAGTTAGTTCATTGGAGGTTGATTGTACTTTGTTTCATTTATATAAAAAAGTTCTTAATGATCAGTAACGTAACATTTGCATTTATGGAATTTGATGCTTATTGTTTGCTCGATATAAAAATATAAAGTAATACCTATCAAAAGATTTTTCAAATAAAAATTTTCATTTAGGCTGGTGTTTCAAAACTAACAGAGGCAAGATCCGTTGTGGAAGGATTAAAGAAGAATGCAGCTGACCAAAAGGCAATTCTCAGTGAAAAACAAGAAAAAGCTAATGAAGCTCTGCAAGCTATTGCTGAAACTATGAGAGGGGCCAATGTAAAAAAGTCAGAAATGGAAGCTTTACGTGAGAGAACCATTAAAGAAAATAAGGCTCTTGTTGAAAGGTAATGTGATTCTGACAATATATTATTAAGACTTGGAAAAGAGACAATGATATTGAAAAAAATGTTTTTCGTGGAATGAAAGTATATTCTTACTATTTTTTGTTTACCATATATGTATTACTTACAATGTTGAATTATTTACATTAATAATTTCATTTATTTATATTTTATACCATTTAAGTATTTTATTTACAGGAAAGCTCAAATCGACGTAGAACTCTCGGAAGTAGAGCCATTGGTAAAAGAAGCTGCTAAGGCTGTAGGAGAAATCAAATCTGAAGCTCTTTCAGAAATTCGCTCTCTGCGTGCTCCACCTGAAGTGGTTAGAGACATTTTGGAAGGAGTTCTTCGATTAATGGGAATCCAGGACACATCTTGGAATAGTATGAAAATTTTCCTCTCAAAGAGAGGTGTTAAAGAAGAAATCAGGTGAGTTATCACAGTTTATTTCCTATTACTATAGAAAGATGCTTCAATATATATTCTCATGTGATACATATTTTGTAGTGTTGAAGATGCATTTTCATAAATTATTTTTGTTTAAAAATCAAGCTGCATGTAGGAGCAAATTGTATAGTCATATAGTATTTTTTCTTTTTGAGGTGAAAATGCTTAATTTTAACTAAATGAATACAACTCCAAATGTTTAATAATACTGAACAATTTTACTGGACGTATAATTTTCATTAACAATGCAGAATGAAAATTGGGTCCTCTATTCTAAAAATAGTTATTCTATGTATTTAATTTAGGTTATTAACCAAAACAAACATTTTGAGAACTCAGCCTGTTTTGATACCTATGTATACTTCTAGGATCCAGAGTAAAATTTTCCTATATTATTGGTTAATGTTTAAGTCCTGCATAACAAAAAATATCTGATGTGTCTTTATTTATTTGTTTGTTTGTTTGACTTTTATATTGATCTGAGGATGACTTTGTGATGGCCAAAGATTTAAATAACCTGCATTTCATGGATTTTTTATGTTAATGGTAATAAATGTCGGCCTTGGTGGACAAGTCGATAGCATTCTATCTACATTATCACTCCTACTCCATGCAAATTTTCGATTTGATTGGAATCCTGGCTGATCGGATTTTTATGATCAAGGAATGGTTGTGTGTGTGTGTCTGTTGTTGATGTTGCCTTGGTGAAGCACCTCCTGAAAAGTTCAGGTGAGCTTATGAGGACTTCACCAGGACAGCAATAGAGCTGCAAAAAAAAATAGAGCTCAGTGGGACCTCAATGAGGTTTCAATTTGCTTTTACTCTAAAAAATTCATCAATATACTGTTTGAGAAATTTGTAAATCTGTTAGTAATTTATAAACCTTAAAACCTATTGTGAAATATCATATATTTAATATGAACTTGGTATTTTTGGGTTGTTTATTGCAGGGCATTTGATGCTCATTTGGTACAACCTGGCAATAGGGAGGCAGTGGAGATATTGCTACGAGAGCACTCTGAGTCGTTCAATCCTAAAGTAGCCAAAAGAGCCTCTATTGCTGCAGCTCCATTGGCTACTTGGGTAAAAGCCAATGTCAAGTATTCAAAGGTTTTGGAGAAGATACATCCCTTAGAGAAGGAACAAGATACTCTTGTCAAGTATGTACTCTTTTAGCGAATGTTGAATGAGTAAACATCAAAATATTGCACAAAAAATTTGGCCATAACACTTTCTGAAGAAGCTGATTGGTTTAACTGAAAAATTTCATGTATTGGAAGTTCTATCAATGTAGCAAAGTACAGCTACATGAATATTTGATAAAATAATTTATCAAACTACATTCAGATGGTCGTATTCGACTTTTTCTGATTATAATCATTTTCAAGTTTAATGTATCCTCTTGATAGATATTCAAAAGCATGAAAATTATTTTCTAAGTGAGTTGTATGCATAGTGGTTGCATGTTAAGGATACACCCAAATGTGTAGAAGTAATGGGAAGTTAAAAAAGAATGACTAGCAGGGATCTTGCTGACAAAAACAAGGAAATCTGTCCAATTATATATAGAGAAGGATCCCTTTGCTGATGATAAAATTGGGGAAAGGAAAGAAAGATGAAAACTTGACATCCTTGAATATGGCAAATGTGATTGATGCCAAATAATCAGTTTTTACCAACTAATTGACCTATTTGAGAACTCATTAAGAATTTTCGTAAACCTTCATCCATCAAACATTTTTACATCAGCCTAATTTTTATGTTTATATTTATTGTAGGAATCTGAAGTTTGCAGAACACCAGCTGTCAAAACTAGCCACTGGTTTAGCAGATGTTGAAGGAAATGTAGAAAAGTTACAAAAACAGCTCAGTATATTCTCACGTGAGGCTGCTGAAACTGAGGTTAGGCTCTCTGAAGCTCAGGAGACATTGAAGGCTTCTGAAGGCTTAGTCTCTCAATTACAAGAAGAGTATAACAGGTGGAGAGTGCAGGTATATCATATTTATTCACATATAAAAATTGAAATTTACTTTATCATCGATCAAGTTAGGCTACACACTGACATGCAATTTTTAGCTCTGCAACTACTGTTTGACTGCCTAAGTGACTACCAAGGGATCTTATGAGACTGCACTAGCATGCAACTGTTTAGTTGGCCAATCAAATGGTTTGTATTTTTCCTCAAACTGAATGCAACTAAATGATTTTGCAATCAATTTGTAGGCTATGCGCTGACTTGCAATTAATTAATTGCATAACTAGGCCTTTGTAATCCATATTCATACCGGGAAAAAGGCCAAACCATTTAGTTGCATATGTGGGCACATTAGGGCATCTTAAGATATAAGGTAAAATATTTTTTTCGCAAAATCAAATATGCATCCCCTCTATTTTTTCTATTTGGTCTCCTTAACTTACCTAATAAATTTTATTGTGATTTGATTATGGTAACCCGCTCCGACTCGATGCCAAACAATTTTGAGGAATGAAAATTTATACTGATAAGGGGAACACCAAGTTAGCGGAAAATTAACCAACGGTTTCACACAAAACTTTCAGGGACAGGGAAAAATAGTGGACATGTGTTTTACCGTTTAACTCAATGGCCTTTCTTTATAAAAAATTAGCAACCCAATATGGTAGTTAGGCAACCACACCGTACACGTGAGTTACTATATAGATCTCGAGTTAATAGGAAATTATTTTCCTCCATTTCTTTTACTGATAACTTGTATTTTTGCAATTAAATTTCATCTTGTTAACTTCCAAGAATTCTTTAATGTTAGTTAGCATTTATTCTAATATACATAACTTCGTACAGTGGGTTAGAATCTGAAAAAGCTGGCCAAAAATTCAAAAGTGGATTTTGTTTGTGCGAACTTTGACACTTCACATTGTTACTGCTGAATAAATTCTGTATGCAGCCGTTGCTATAATTATTAAGTAAATTACTTTGATTCCTGTATATTAAATTGTACAGGGTTAATAAGGCCAAATAGAATAAATAGAGGGTATGTGTTCGAAAAAAATGACTGATTTTTTTGGGACACACTAGCGCACATCATAGTATTGCGCATCGAATGCTGGCGTTGAATTTGCGTTGCGTTCTGCGATCATTTTTCTATCGAATGACTTTACTTAAGTACTGCGTATCCAAAACTACACGAATTTTACTAAAAGGTATTACAATTGAAGACACAGTGTGCAATGATATTCCTCGCATGAAATAAACCGGTAAGAGATTATGTAATATGGTGATAAGGTTTGTAGAAAAAATGATTTCAGGAACGCTGGAAAATTGCATCAGGTAAACTGCCTTTTTTAAATTTTCATTTAAAAATATTGGCAATTTTTAGTAAATATTAATGCAAAGTATTTTAAAATTTATAAAAAATATAGCAAAAGCGATTCAAAATTTAAAAAAGAATGTCCACTAAAATAGAAGAAAACTGTCTAAGGTGGTACTTTTAAATTTTGTCAGGTAAAAAATAGATTTTAAAAATAGATCGAGAGTACGTGTTTCAATGTACGAGTAAAATGTAGCTTGCATACTGCAACCAGATCGACAACACTAATTTCATGTCGGCATCATATTGGGAGGGTCCTCAAAAGAAAAAAAAGGATTGAAAATATTCTGAAAATTCGCTGTAATTTAATCGTCTGGCATCGAACCCCAGTCTTCCTGGTGAACTTACTATGCAGCACAAAAGAAGATCACCATCTATAACTATGTGCGAAAATTGAAGTAGAAATATTGGCTGCAACTGCCTCAAACGACGTCCTACTTTTCGAATATATTCTTTATGTGAGAAATTGTAATGTGCTCTGGCATCGAACCCAGGAACAGCATGGTCTTATCTAAATTTTTTTCTTAAACCGAGTCTTAATATACATCTTCTAGCAAAGCAAGAACTTCGTATTATTTAGATAAGAGAATCGAAATAAATAATGAAAACTACATCAATGTATTCTAAATAGGGGATATATTTACCGCCTGGCTTCGAACGCGGGACTTTCTGAAAATATTTTCTATGCAGTACAACAGAAGATCGCTATTTTTAACTATGTGTGAAAATTCAACCACAAATATTGGCTGCAACTGCATCAAATGACGTCCTACTTTTCCCTTATATTCCTTATGAGAGAAATTTTAATGTGCCCCGGCATCGAACCCAGGAGCAGTATGGTCTCATCTACATTTTTTTTCAAAAGCCTATGCTTAATATACATCTTCCATATAAGCAAGAACTTTTTATCGTTTCGATAAGTGCATGGAAAAAGTAATGAAAAACTACCTATGCTTAGGTGTCACATTTTTATCCCTCATCTAGCTAACAGTTTCAGTTAACATTTAGGTATGTTCTCATGAATTTCCATAATTTTTGAGTGCACTTGTATCGCTGCATAATGAGCCTTTCTATGTATGCACTTTTCAAGGTACAAGCTAACTTCTTGCCAAATTTTGATAAAATTTTCAAATCTCAAAATAAAGTTTATTTTATTATCTGTTTCCTGTTCCTATTATTTCCACAGGTTCGAGAATTGCTTAAGGAATTGGAGGACTTGCCATGGAAAGTAGTTCTCGCTGCAGCTTTTGCTACGTATCTTCTTCCATCATCTGAAGATCTTCGTAAACAATACTTACAAAAATGGGAAGAAATGGTATTTGAGAAATATCAGTCCTCGGTATCTTTTAATTTCTGCAATTTTCTATCTACCGAGAGGGAACTTTTACAATGGCAGGCAGATGGTCTACCAGCTGACATGCTCTCAATGGAAAATGCAGTTGCTATTTTGAAGGTACACATATCAACACTGTGATAATTTCATTAAATGGGATTGGCATAAACATGAATAAGGCTTGTAGAATTCTTTTCTTTCTTTTTAATGAGTTTTTGATCTTCTCCATCAGTCTCACTTTAAATCAAAAGGTTAGGTTGGCTTCATGAAATGTTGATTAGCTGTGATTTTGTGCCAAACTCATTGTAAACATAATATAAACTTGTGTGGCAGTCTTGCATTTCAATGGCTGTTAATCGTAGTCACCATTCCTATCAAATAATTCATTATTTACCCCTAACTATCCATCTGGTAAAAATGACTTAATTGTTGAGTGAAGATTGACCTAACAAAGTTATAAAGGAAGGTTTTCATTGTCCTACCTCAAATTTGATTACTAGTGTCACAAATTTGTAATATTTCAATCAACCTGGCTATTTATTACTATTAAATTTTTTAGGATACAGATTTACAAAGTATTGGAAGAAAAAGCAGTGTAACCATTGCTATTTTCATATATTTGATATTCAAAACTTTAGTTTTTCCCTTTCAATTATTAGTATTTATCCTCTTTGCAGTCAAAGATTTAATAATATAATTGTCTCAATACTGTTCTTCTCTAGACACCTATTTGTCCGTTGATTATTGATCCTTCAATGGTTTGCCGAGATTGGCTGATCAGACATCTGCAAAACAGAAATACAGAAGTAGTTTCTCAAGAGATGTCAAAATTCGATACCACATTAGAGCTTGCTGTCAGGTATGTTTTTCTTGAATGGAATTCAGTTTTAGTTGAAGAGAATGAAGATGATCATAGAAGTTAATATCTTTCAGATTTGGCAAAGTCTTAGTGGTAGAAGATGTAGAACGCATCCAACCATTGGTCATTCCTGTCCTACGTGGGGATTTTGTGTATCAAGGTTGGTAATTTCTTTATTAATTAAAATGAATATCTGGGTAAATATTTTTTCATTGTGATTATTATTGTTATTTGTTATTCTTATTTAAATGTGTCTTTATTTAAGGAACCAGGAAACTTGTACCTATTGGAGAGAAGTTGGTCGATTTTCATGAAAATTTCAAAATTTTCCTAATAACTCAGAATGAAAATCTAGAATTACTTTCTAGTGTTATGGCTGCTGTCACATTTGTTAATTTTACAATCACAGAGTTGGGGCTTGCTGGACAGGTAATAAGAAATGATTCTGTACTTTTCTATACCCTTATAACTATATGTTAAATTATGAATGTTCGTATGATTTAATTTTGAGGGAGCCTCTTCTTATGTTCAGATAACCTATTAAAGTTTTATTTTTACTTCAGCTTTTGAGTAGTGTGCTACAGTATGTGAAACCAGAACTAGATGAGCAAAGAATAAAGCTGTTAAAGGATGAAGAGCAATTAAACATGAAATTGGAAGGGATTCAGGAAAACTTACTACAACTTTTGGCTACAGCACAGGGTGATATACTCCAGAATAAGGTGAAATTTTCATTTGCAGTCTTATTAGCCTTAGATATTAAGTACTTAAATTTAATGATAAATTTAAAATAACTGATGTGTGAAGTGGGCATTTGTTTATTGAATTTAATTGAATGGTTCTTATCAGGTAAATATTTGATGTTTTACTGCTCAGCAAGCCATCCTATATTTTATTTGTCTTGTATATTCTCTTCAATATATATCTTAATGTTCTTGGCAATCAACAGCATCCATCTCTCTTCTATTAATATTATTATCTTATGTGATTTTACCAACTTTGATAATCTCTATCAAACTTTCATAAAGACTAGGAGTTAATCTTTTGACACTGTAATTTAGTTCCATATTCTTGTAGTATATGCAGCTTTCTGTCCTGGTTGACATTTGCTAAAGTTCTCTCTAAATGTACAAAGTCAATAAACCTCAATTGCCCCTTTTTTCTTTTAATAGCCCATACAGTAATTTATGTAAGGAAAATAATAATAATATTTTTCTAAGAGATAATTCATACCTTTATTAGCATTAGTTTTGATTTCACTGATAATATATTTTATAATCTTTGTTTTCAGGAACTGCTACATTCTCTGAACGAGACCAAAGCAAGCTCTGCTGCTGTTACCCAGTCTCTTTCAGATTTGTCTAATGTTCGGTCTGAACTCAACAAAGAATGTGATTCTTATAGTCCATTGACATCATTTGGAAGTGCATTATACTTTTCTACTCTTGCTTTAGGGAAAATTAAAGGCATATATCAGTATTCAACATCTTCCTTTGTTCGGCTAGTTAACAGAGTCTTGGAAAATAGTGAGGTTAGTTAGTGAGATTATGAATGTTATATTTTTGCATCTCAAGCTCTTCCTAATAATATCTTTTTATATGTTTCCAGAGTGAAGGTAAAAGCATAGATCTCAAAGATGTCCAGCAAAAATTGCTTAGACTCGTATATTATCATGTAAGCCGATCTTTGTTCAAAGAAGACAGATTGATATTTTCTCTGCATTTAGCGCATCAAATGTTTAAAGAAAGATTTGGTAACAAGGTAAGCAACCTGTAAAAGTTATTTCCTTACCATCTGTTAATAAAAAATACAATATGTAATAATAATTATTAATATATAATATAGATGAATTATAGTAATTTTCAATTGGATCTAACAATACTTTTAATATTTTACCTAAATTAGTTAACTAATATTTCATCTTAACCCAAGATATTTAATTTTTCCATCATATTATTTTATAAATAAGTTTTGAGGAATTCTATAACTTCACCAGTTTCAGTTTTTATTTTTCTTATATCACTTTTACGCACCTGTGGTATCTGAAGAGTTATGTTTTCCTAAAATATTTTGTAAATTAAACATAAATTACATTTACTGGTTTAAATAATACTCAAAATTTGTGTCTATTTAACTAAAGAAATAATTTCAAATTTAGGAATGGGAGTTATTCACTGGACAGGTGGTTGTAGATGTTAAAAGTGAAATTGGAAAAGCCATGCTGAACCTTCCTTCATGGGTGGAGGAAGACAGAGCATTAAGCATTTGTCAGTTAAAGGTAATATTAATTTCTCTCAGATTATTCTTGCATTGGTAATAGTCACAAGTTTTATCAATGAAAGAAAATGGCTTCTTTTTATTTTCAAATTCATTTTAGGCAGTGCTACCCAATCTTTATGCAAAGCTGAACCTTACTAAAAATTCACCAAGACCTGATTTGCAAATAAGTTATGAGGAAATCATTGATGGAGGCCAGGATGACACCAAATTAACTCCGTTTCAGAAAGTACTAATTGCGCAAGCCTTTGTTCCAGACATATTAGTCGATGTTGTATCTCAATTCTCTCAACATAATTTGGGTAACATCCTCTTCTTCCTCATTTATGTATTTATGATTATGATATTTACCTAGATTACTCATAAGAAGTTTTCCATTTTTTATCCAGATCTGATAATGATATAATGTTAACATGTTCTGATTCTAACAGCTTTTTGTAACTTTAATCAATATTTAGAAGGAATTTAATTAGTTATTTTAGGCTATACCAATTAAAAATTATTGTTCTGTAACTCATTGCCTTATAGTTGATCAATCAAGCATAATATAAATTATGTTGATATAAGGAATGCTTAATGTTAAAGAAATAATCAAAAAAGAAAATCCCTCTTATAAGTGGGACATGAACTAAGACATTACTTATTATCTAGTGATGATTTGGCCAATCTATCATAGAAATTTGATATTTTGGTAATTTATTTCAGATTTACTTTATAATATGAAATTGGTCCTCTTTCTTTCAAATAATGCTTCATTTTTCACCATAAATCTCAAATTCATAATGCAAAAATTTATCATTTTCGTCAATATTTATTTCTTTTTAAAGAAAAAATTTTGGTGATCCTTACCCTAAACTTAATTATATTGATCGAGATTTGCAGAATTTTTAACCAAAAATATCCATTTCTTAATGCAAAAATTAATCATATTTGTTGTTATATATTCCTTTTTTAAATAAAAACCTGACTATTCTCACCCAAAAATGTATTATAACGACCAAAATTTGTTTCATTTTGAACCTAAAATATCAATTTCTTAATGCAAAATTTAATAGTTTTTGTTGATATTTATTCTTTTTGAAGAAAAATCCTTATTCCCACCCAAAAATTTATAGAATCAATCAAAATTTGCTTAATTTTTGAAGGAAAATCTCAATTTTTTTAACAAGAAAATGAAACATTTCTTCAACACATATTTCTTTTTAGAGAAAAAATACTCTGATTGTCTATTAATTTATCAATGAAAATTTCCTCCTTTTTCACTAAAAATCACAATTTCTTAATGTGAATATTAATCGTTTACCTCAATATTTATTCCTTTTCATAGAAAAATTCTTGCAATTCTCAACCAAAAATGTATTATATTTAGGCTCCCGGATAGCCATGTGGACAGTGCGTTTGCCTTTGGTGAAAGCAGTCCCAGGTTCGATTCCCTGTGGGAGCTAATGTGCAAAATGAGCTAAGCTGCCAAAGCACTTTAAACAATACTACTACTAATGCATTACATGGATCGAAATTTGAATAATGTTTAACCAAAAATGTCCATTTCTTAATGCACAATTTAATCATTTTTGTCAATATTTATTCCCTTGTAAAGAAAAAAATCCTTTGAATTTTTTTGTTAAGATTTTTTTGATTAAATATGAAGTAAATTTCAGTCGATATAATAATTTTTTGAGTGAGAATCGCAAGATTTTATCTTTAAAAAGGAGGTAAGTTACACAAAAACTATTATTTTCCACGTTAAGAAATTTACATTTATGATTAAAAATGAAGCAAATTTCAATCGATGTAATAAATTTTTGGGTGAAAATCATGGGATTTTTTTAACTCATTATTTATTTGTAATTTATAAATGTACATGAGAAAATATCATTGCAATATTCAATTATATTTAATGGAAAACATTGCTGAATGTGAGAGAGTAATATACATTGTATATTTTGTTTAGGTTTGAATGATATCTCACCTGTTTCTTTGAGTCTACGGAAACTTCTGAAAGAATCATTAGCGAATGAGCCCATCATGCTAATAGTTTCTGCTGGTGTGGATCCTTCAGAAGAACTCAGAGCTCTGGCACTTGATATTTTAGGAAATAGTAGCTATCAGGAGGTAAATAATATTTTGTGAATAAACCCTTTTTTCTATAAAATTTAAGAGGACTTTTTGTTTTCATTGACTTAAACCCAATGTTGAGATCTTTAAGCAGTTTTATGTGTGTAAAGCTCTTTAATTAATCTCTTTATTATCTATTCTATTATTATCTATGTATTATTAACGAATTAATGAAATTAATTAATGAAAACATATATTTGACAAAGTAATTTTACAAATCCTAATGTAATGCTTTTTTGTATTTAAGTGATTTCTTCCTGGATTTAATGGCATATTTTTTAATGTTTAAGTTTCAGTGTAATTTTTCAACTCAATATCTATACTAAATTAACCTCATGTTACATTATTTAATCTTAATTCAACATTTATGTCCATATTTAATTGATGACTTAATTATATTTGGTGTAATTATATTTTGAGGCTTTGATTTGATAAGGGTAGTAATATTTTTTCTTCATTGACCCTACTGTAATAAAATAAGTATTGCATTTGTCAAGAAAAATTGATCAAAGCCTGTGAAGCATTTAGTTGATTTTGTTTTGTTGAAATACTGCCCCAATTTATGATCTATTTGGGTTGCTAGGATTTGTTATCAATTTTCTCTTGTTAAAAAAAGAAAGAATACTTTCCCATACTCTTCCATTTTTGTTGCATGTTTAGAAATTATTCATTTTCTCTATTGTCTTTGTCCTAGAGAAAATACCTTGAAATTTCAAATTGGATTTAAATTAATTTTTAAGAATGTGTACAGAAATGGATATTTTATCTGATCTTCTGCCATTCATTCAATTTCATAAAATTTCTACTTTTTGTTTCTCTAATCAAATTTAATTTGACTAAATTCTGTTTCTATTTCAGGTTGCTTTAGGGCAGCAAGGTAGTATTGGATGGAGTTCTTTGGCTCAGCAATTACAAGAGGCTTTTAATTCTGGGAAATGGATGTGCATGAAGAACTTGCATCTTGCAATGGAATTTCTTCCATTGCTGGAAAGAGAAATACGCTCTTTAACCCCTACATATGAACAAAATACCAACTTTAGACTCTGGCTAATCACTGAACTTCACCCAGACTTTTCACCAACACTCGCAAGAGCTTCGTTGAAAGTTACCTATGAAGTAAGGCAAAATATGATAGTCTAAGTTTAAAGATTTGATTAATATTTTACTAGTTAATCAATAACAACCATAATGAAGACCAATGTATTTGCAAGTACGATGACATTTAATGGATAGAGTTAGATTTTATGCAACCAAGATTGTTGTTTAGAATATCATGGCCAATTTTATCTGACCTCAAACAATACTTTCTTTATACTACGTATATGGAGAAAGTAAAAAGCGATACTTTTGTGGCAAGAGTGCCATATTTTATGAGTTTAAATGACTTGCATGCCAATAAGGTGCAAAACCATACAGTGAGATGGTAATTTACATTTTACAATGTAAATGTTTGGGTTGAGATCACGTAATTGGTTTCAATTATCTTTTATTGTCCTTAATAATGAACATCTACTTATTGCAGGGCTTCATTTTTAAAGTGAAGTATACATAATAAAGATAGTGTTGTGAGAGTGCTCTTAGTGCTAAAAATATTCTCTCTTGTGCCACTTTGGACACATATGTCATCATGCCACCACTGATATAGCATATTTTTAAAGCTATATCTTCTGGAATGAAATACATTTTTAACCCTTGAATAGTTATGCCAAGAATATACATTTTTTAAATAATACTACAAGATATAGATTATGATCTATTTTAATTATGGTTTAAATTTTTAATCTTCAACTAATAAGATTTTCTTTCATTTGTTTCTTCTTCAGTACCATGTAAAGATTATTTCTAAATTTTTAGTGTAAATTGTTGATTAATTTAAAAAATTATATTTATCCTCCAAGGAATAGATTATGAATGCAGTGGTGGTTAAGAATTTCACAATCTTCATTCAGACTTCAATCAGAAGAGATATAACTTTAAAAGGAAAAAAAAAAACCTACATGAAAACTCGATGGAATTGAACCTATCCCATGTTTGTTTGCATTGCATTGGTATTTAAATCATCTTTCATTTGAAAGTGAGAAGCTTATCAGATTTTACATTTTTAACCATCAGTCTCCTCCTGGAATCAAAAAGAACCTGCAGCGTACACTAACAATGTGGGGACCAACATTCCTTTGTCCAAATAGTGGTCATGGCAGAGGAGGTAGTTTACTCCGGGCAAAGGCCCTATTTAGTTTGGCATTATTTCATGCCATAGTCCAGGAAAGGCGTAATTTCATACCACAGGGATGGTACAAAAGCTATGAATTTGGAGACAGTGACTTACGTGCTGCTTCCTCTATTCTGGATAATTTGCTATCAAAAGGTATGTTATTGCAACTTAATCTTTCTCCGACACATGTCAGCAAATCTAATTGTTCAGATTTGTTCCCTGCATCTCCTCTTCATATTTCCTCGTTGATCTAATAATCGCTTTTTTATATAAGAAGGGGTGACATTTATATTAAACTACTTACTGTTACTATTCAAATCACAAATATTAAAATAAAATGACATAGAAAATTAGTGTTGTATATATCTGTATTAATGATGTCTTTATCAATGCTTAAATAAAATTATTCAATTATTCCATCCAAAATTAAATTTTTGAACAAATTTTAAATTTATTCTGTCTAAACGATGCAGAGTCAAGATTAATATTGTGACACTTATTAACATGTAAAAAATTCAAACTAAACTCAACTAAACATTTAATAGACTTTTTAATGCGAAAAAAGGAAGTTATGTTGCTGTACCCTGTATACATGGTGAGGCACTATAGTAAAGAGGAATCCCCTCCCCTTCCACATTCCAATTGTGACTTTGTAAATGATTTTATATGACAATGTTTCACCTATCTTCAGTATGTCCTTTAACCCACTCTCCTTTTCCTTCCCTTCACCTCTTTCTTCCTTATTGGTCCTCCCCTTTCTCCCCCTCTGCCTCACTATATACATGTGTTGTAATTACCGTATTTGACGGCATATAAGACGCACCGGCATATAAGACGCACCGGCATATAAGACACACCGGCATATAAGACGCACCGGCATATAAGACGCACCCTCATTAAGTTGGCCACTCACAAGGAAAAAAAGTTTTAATAGTCCGTGCGAAATCGCGGTACCACAATAACTTAAAATGTAGTTTCTTTTAGTTGTCACGTTTCGTAAAAGCCAAATATTAACACAATCATTGAATGCAATTATGAAATAGGTAGTATAGACCATCTGGGCTTAAAATAGCATTCAGTATTGAAAGTTAACCTGTGGAGGTTGAACCTTCACATATAAGACGCAGGGAAATTCTTCGAGACATAATTTAGGAAAAAAGGCCTCAAAACGTAGGTCATGTCATTATTAAATGTTTAGTTGCTATGGATTCCTTTCATTCTGTCTAAATTGAGTTAATATTTTTTTGTATTTTTTCTAATAGGTAATCCTGAAATTGAATTGGAGTTCATTCAAGGACTCATAGGAGTTGCAATATACGGTGGTTATGTGGACAACGTGTACGACTATCGTGTTCTTGCTTCATACATTTCGGAGTATTTTGAAAACAGCATACTCACAGGAAGGAGCCAAAAGAAATTATCAAGTCTTCAAATGGATTTACCTTTCCGAGAAAATTACCAAGTGGGTTTGATAAATTTAGTTATTCAGTTTCATTGTTTTGTCATTTTGTTTCATTATAAATGCATCATCTTTCAGGATTTCATTGACATAGTTAAAAAATTACCAGATGTTGATAGCCCATCTATTTTTGGATTGCCTGAAAATGTTGAAAGATCGTGGCAAAGAACATTCTCTGCCGTTTTAGTGGAAAAGTTAAAAGGTGTGTATAAGATTTGAATTTTTTTAATTGTGCAGCATGTCCGGATGAATGGTATCCAAAATGAAATATTTATCTCTTGGAAAGTATTTATAATAAAAATTTACGGTTTTCAGCATTACAGTAGAAAACTCTGAAAGTTTTGTTATTCACTGAATTTTTTTCAATGTGGACAACTTTGGTGGTATGAAAAACACAAGCAATATTCGACTTCATCCTATGTCGCTTGAAGCATGTCGGGGGCTACCGTAGCCACAGCGTCATTCATGAGGGTTTTCAGGTGTTCAATGTTGTAAATCTTCATCTACTACTCAAAGTTTTTCACATAACCCCACAGGAAAAACTCTAATGGGGTTATGTCTGGCGGCCTTGAAGGCCAAGCAATTGGCCTGCCAAGGCCGATCCACCTCCCAGGCATCTTGTAGTTCTCACTTGGTTGTCCCAGAACTGGATGCTTTTGATTGTTTGAGGTTCACATCCATATTGAATTCTATAACGAAGTTGAGCAGCCATCGCAGACTTAAATTTGGCCAGCCACAACACGTATTTAACCTTCTTCTGTGGTGTTGCCATTGTTACTTCATATCCCAACTAAGGACAGATTTCAGCATATGTGCTGAAATCAATCCATTGGTTGTTGGGGTGGATTGTATATGTAAAAAAACTTTGCGACATTTCCTTTCAAATGGTGCATACTGGACATGTGTATAGTAATACTTTCCAAGATATAAGTATTTTATTTTGGATACCTTTCATCTGGACACCCTGTATTTCAGTATTTTTATAGTACTTACGGTGTATTTCTAGTTTAAATTTATAACCATTTTATTAAAATTATTTTGTTTGTCAAATTTCCTTTGTACTTCTTCCTTTTTGTTTGGTTTTATATTTCTTTAACTACTGAATTTTTATATTTTGATACTTGACTCTTTCTTAACAATGGTATATTCACTTATTTTATATATGGTTACAATATTATCACATCTTCTATTAACAAATAGCTACCTGTTAAATAAAGCTCTGCAATTATTTTATAGAATCCTGTAGTTACTAATACAGTTTTTGCATATGGGGAATAATGTATGGATAATTTACTTTATAGATATGGTACATTTCACGAAGACTTTGGATGGCTTCGACAAAGAAATATTGAGAGCAAAATTATCTCACATATTAAACATGTGGAAGAAACTAATTCAAGTGAGTGGTAAATTAAATAGATATAAAATTAAATTCAGGTAGAATTATATTTTATTAAAAATAATCGAAACATTTCTTATTGATAATTTTAATTTGTATTTTGCTGTGTTATTGTTTTAGAGTAACATGAAGATATTCTCAAGCAAAGCCTTGCAAAGGAGTGGAAGCATAGATAGACAGAATGATCCCATAGCGGAATTCTTTCATATGGAGTATCAGCAAGGTATTTCTCTTGTTCAGGAAGTTCACAAATGCTTGACTAGCATTAGTAAGGTGATCAGGGGTCTCATAATGCCTGATATTCAGACACTACAACATGCTGAGGTACTCATGAAGCAACAGGTGAGTCTTAGGTAGATTTAAATATCATTATTAGATGCATAGTTTCTTGGTAAGATAATTCAATTCCATATCATTAATTTTCATAATTTGTTTTTAGGAATTTATTTGAAAGACTTTTCAATTGATAGTTACATTCAAATTATTAATTCTCTGTATTTCTTCTTATAAATTATTTTGTTTCTATCTTCAATATTCAAGTCAGTTCATATCATCCATAATTTTCTGATAATCATGCTTCACATATTGCTGTTTGTAAATCTTAAGCTATAATCTGTCTGAAGAATTTATGTCTATATTTCTCATTATATAGCTATGATTATTTTGGTTAATGTTGCAGGATGTTTTTTTATATATTTGAATTATAGTTTTCTTAAAATATAAAATATTTTATAGTAAATAATATAAAGTAAAATAGAACATTGTTTCTTATACTTAGTAAATGTTGATCAATATGTATTTGATATACTGAATGAAAAAAATCTATCAAATTTTAACCATTTTTATTTTTGTCACTCTTTATGTTCAGCCAATAGTATCTGATCTGTCTTCTGTTTAATGCTTACAGTTAATTTTTCTACACATTAAAATTTCATTTTCCATTAGTTATTGGGTTATATATGAGAAGGGAAGTCTCAATGTTGTCCTAAAATGAAGTTTTATTATTATCATTTTCATCTCCAAAAGCTTCTGCATTTTGACTTACTCTTACATTAGCTAGCTGATTGATTAAGGGTTCACTCATGAAGTAGATACCCATGTTAACTTTTGTTTGAATAACCTAGAACAATTATTAGAGTTTATTACTATTACTCATTGCTATTATCATGTATAGTAATTTTAAGAGAAAATTCTGATGGCTGCTCATCTATATTTCTTGTTCAGGAGATGGAATAAGGAACCATAAAATTTACTTAGCTTTCCATAACACTTTAGGTCCCATCATCATGGCAAGCAAAATGGGAAGGACCCAAGGAGCCACATTTATATTTGCAAGGATTATTGTCTCATGCTGCTGCATCACAAAAGTTCAGTAAAGAGCAGGAGTTCTTAAATTTGTCGAAAGCTATTGATCTTTCTGATGTATTCTATCCTATTGGTTTCCTCGGAGCATTGAAACAGAAGAGTGCAAGGTAAATTTACTGTCACACTATGGCAACATGACATAATGGAAATGTTGAACCTTTAAAGCATATTTAAAATAATTTTTGTCATAGAATCTTATATATGTGCTAACTGCTGCCTCAGTTATTTACCTACATATCTAACTTAGTGGTTTGTCATTCCAAAATTCAAGGCAGTAAGCTATTATCAATTATTATAGGATTTTAAGCCACCCTCATGAACGATCACTTTCTTGTTAAAATATAATAATAGAAAATTAAATTGCCATACACTACTACAGACTACTGCACTTTTCACCTCTTAACATACTTTTTCAACCAACTTCTATTTTTGTGAGGTATATGAAACTCTTACAACTTAAATTTAGAAATGCTACTACAAAATGATTGCATACCCTTAAATCAGCCCATAAAGATTGTGAAGGCGTTTTATTCTACTGAACATTTATAGATTAATTTACTTATTTATATCAGAAATTAAAAAAAAAGACTTATTTGTAATAAATGTGGCATATGGCAAAATAATTATAGAACTGTTAGAATAATAGCATTCTGGCTTGTGAGGTCAATGAATATAATCAATTTTTAAGTGAATATGAAGGAGATAGAATCACTGCTAATGTGGAATATCTTTGATACGATGATATCCTTAGGTAAAGAATTATATATATTTTGGAAAGAAAATATGAGACTGTTAATACACAAATAGAAGAATAGACAATCTCCTAAAGGAACAAATATTGACATTGCCTTTTCAAATATCTAATTATATTTAATTTGGTGAATCGAGCTTGATTTTAATTACATTTATGTCGGCAGGGAATATAGACAAGCTGCTGAGAATCTTCAGTTAATTTGCAGTTGGGCTGAAACAATAGAGGGAAGTTTTACGTCTGCCAAACTTCCTATTAAGGTGACAGGGCTCCAAATAGAAGGGGCTATAATAAAAGACCAGAAACTGGCCCCATGTTCCAGAGATTCCCCCAGCATATCAGCTGCTCCTGACTGCATTATCGCCTGGATACCACAAGTAAGACATAGCTAATATTTCTGCATATTTCATACCTTTCAGTAACTTATGAATTTCTTGTTTCAGTTTTTGAAAGTAAAATACAGTTGTCTATTTAACGAATTCTTAACAAATTTGGTTATTAACTATTTCACATTTTTTTCTGATGTTGTGAAGTAAATTAAAACTATCAGTGATGATCTCAAACAGGGAATTTTCACTGAAAAGGAGAGGTCTGCATTACCAGAGAGAAATTCGTCATTCAGCCTTAATGGAAATAATGAATTGTTTTGAAATAAACTTGTTCTTCTTCAAAGCACACATTTAAAAAATATCCTGAAATATGCATTCAAATATACTGTAAAAGGATTACTATTAAGTTAAATATCTGTATTTTGTCAAACCTTTTCCAAACCAAATTGTCAAATCACATATGACAAAATTTATCTTTCCAGGCAAAGGGATCTTATGTCGATGAAAGGATTGTTCTTCCCCTTTATCAGACTGACAAACGGGAAATACTAATTGCAAATCTTGATGTTCTCTGCCACCATGGAGAGCAATCAAAATGGATCCAGGCTGGTGTTGCATTATTTCTTCATTCATAACTTTAAAATCGTTAGGTAAGGAGTACTTATGTGTACAAATAGTTTCTATTTACCATATGATGCGATTCCCATTTTTAATGGGACAATATAATTGATATGTTGCAATTTGATTGTACAGTAAATATTTGCCGAAACAGTTACTGAAAATCCCTCGTTATAAAATGAGAAATGGAAAACAGAAAACTGAAATGAAACTCCAAAATATACCAAAATTCACTTGTATTATAAGATATATATATTTTTTTCTTTACAAAATTTTTCCCCTCAATACACTTCTCACATGTTGTATTTTGAAGATATTTTTCAATACATATTACTCTCTCTTTAAAAAAAAAAAAAGAAATTGGTTGAAGATAGCGAATTCCGCTGGCTATTAAATAATAAAATTTCTATACTACCCACAACCATAATTCCTTTTCATACCAAATAGTTGTTCATGAGCCCAATCTTCACAGAATTTGTTTGTTACCACTTCATTAGTTTTCATGCAGAAATAAAAATCTGGGCTGTTGAATAACTTAACTGGCGTCAGTCTCAAAAATGCAATAGGTTTTTTGCTATATTTGTAACTGATTAGAACTTCTTAATAAAATACTGCTGTTTCTGGTTGCTATATCAATCTCATATGGCTATAATTTTTTTTATTGAGATTCGATCTGTAGCCAAAAAATTAATCATTTTTCACCATCCAAACCCTTTATCTTCATAATTAATAATAAAGTATGAGCCGTTTTATGAAAAAAGGAATACATTAAAAGAATATAATGGTAGCTATGAATTCATGATATGAATTCTCATGTTTATATGGAGTTTGTATATTCATATATACAACTTAGCCATTCTCTGACAGTTTGATTCCTCAATCAATTTCAAGTCAAGTCAATTTTTATTTCAGGCAAAGTTGCTATATAGCTCCATAACTATGCAAATCAAGCAATTATGTACAGATGATGTTATCATAAAATTAAAGTATGATACCAATAAGAAAAATAAATCAACACTAACGCTACACAAAAGGTGATGTTAACTATGAAAAAATATATATACTCATGAAAAATTTTACACTTTTGCCCTGATACCAAGGGCTGTTAAACTTAAGGATTATTGTGCCATGATAAGAATCAATATACTTTTGGCAAATTCCAAACATAATCTTATAATTAAACGATAAGAATGTATCTGGGCTAGAAAAGGAACGAATGTCAATGATAAATCATCAAGGATGCGGAAGACTTTTTAAGCAAATCTGAGGAACAAATACTTATGCCCGAGGAACAAATAACCTCAGGGCAAACATTTTGCAGAGCATCCTCACTTGAGGGCATTACTCGTTTAGTTGCAAATATATTAAACGTTGTGGATGATGTCAAATTCTCATCTGTACATCTTCGGTACAACCTATTTCCATTTCGTGCTTTCCTATATTGTCGTCGAGAGCAATAAAAAACATGACCACTAGAGATCATCACTTGGGCCTGTTACAAATAAATCAAGCAAACATTTTTGCTTTAACATTCTCTTAGGCATTGCGGTCAAGTCGTACAGACTGATATTCTTCCAATGATAATGTGGCACTTGAGTAGAAAATAGAGAGTGATTTTTTCTGTGCTCCCCACATCCTTTAACTGGACGGAGAGAGTATAAGACAGCCAATTCCTTCCCAAATAACCTATATCTTGCATAGTGATTCCTCACTTGGATTTGGAGGGGGAAGGTGGACTTGGAGGAGTGGGGAGAGTAGGATGTTACGTCATGTATATGGGCCACACAAACAAGGTGTTGGTATTGTCCCTGACTCCTTCCAGAGGGTCTCTGGAATAGTGAAGCACCTCCTGGACAACCTGTTCAGTAACAGCAGCTGATAAATGATTCTGTTGGATGGACACTCCAGCCCTGTTGGGGACCAGGTTGAGGTCCATTGGTTGTGTGTTAGGATGCTGGGAGGTTGGATGCTGAGCTGCAGATGCCCCCACAGGTTGGTGGTTATCTAGGCCATCGTCTGGTAGGATGCTCTCCGCTTCTTCCTCCGGCAATGGCTCAGTCCCTTCATTAGTACCAGTGCTCACAGCTAGCTCTGCTGTCAAGAGATTATTAGAGGCATTCAAGTTGTGATGGTGTGGTGATCCTGTCATGCGTCGCACTTCCTGGGATTCTGCAGAAGATGCCTCGGAGGCAACAGCAGGGCCTCCGTTAGGTGCTTGTGGGTGTGTCATGGTTTGCACAGTCTCTCTGTTATGCGTCTGCATATGCCTCTTCATATCTGATCTCACACGGAATGGCTTGCCACATACTTCACAGGGATGAGGTTTTTCCCCTTAAAAGAAAGTCAAAACTACTAGTTAAATGCAATGCCTTTACGAAATGACTATCATATTGACATAACCTTTCTGTCAATCAATTTGGAGGAAACTAGTACAAATAAATTCTGTTCTGTGTCCTCTGAAAACTTCCACAAATGCAAACTGGCAGGCTTGGCCTTATGGTTGATGACAGCTGCATTGTTAACTTGTTTGTGGAAAAATAAACTGACATTGTTACAAAAATGAGTTATTAGTAGTTCAGACACACATATTGTACTTGGAATAGATCCCTACAATCAATTTGGTCATCATTAATGTATGATATTTGCAAAAATGAGGGCTTGGGATGAAGATTAACATAAAAAAGACAGGCATATTATGACTTAATAAAGCTAGTAAAGTTATTATAGCACTTAAAATATAAATAAATGATAATGAGAAGTAATTGCAGAAAAAAATTTTCAGTTTTTAATGAGAGATGAATTTATGCATAAATGACTGAACAGAAAACTTGCATAAGAACTGATATTTGAATTTGGTTTGAGAAAGAGTAAGATATGTTAAGTCAGTTCAATACCATAGTTTTGTAAAAACATTAAATTCTATATGGCAAGCAAAGTATACTGTATCTTTCAATTGTTGTCAGGGCGACAATCAAGAAAAGTAAGCTGGGCTGGAGCAAGAGTGAATAAAGAATGAGTATTTTAACACCTGGTTAGAAAGGTGAGAGGATAATTAATCAAGAAATAACAAGTTTGAGTATGCGGCAGAGATAAAACATGAAGGAAACAAGGTACAATAAAATTCCACAATGTAAAATCCCTTGGAGAACAGAAGAAAGTTGTAAAGTGTGATATTAAAAGAAGATTAAAGTATGTAATTAAACCACATATCTTGAAACTTGCTATAAAAGCAAGAAAATTTAGGCTACTAGTATTAGATTTGATGAAATGAAAATACAAAATATATGCTGTTTTACTCTGATTCAGTGTACTATTTCCAGGCAAATAATTTTTAGAAATTCTAAATTAATATTTTTCCCCATTAAACCTGTGAACTGCAATTTAAGCACAATTTTTAGTGTTTTTGATTCAAGAGTTATTTATAAATAGTAATAAATAAAATAAACAGCATAAAAAGAATTAATAATAATACCGATGAATTAAGTGCACATATAATGATTATAATAATGAATTATTACTTTATAATAAACATGAAAATGAAATAAAAACTGAAACTGAAGCCAAAATAATTAATTCCAGTTAACCAGTTTGGATATATGATGATATAAAAAAATATGATTTATCAAATAGAATACACTGTTTTAGGTACCACACCACTGTGATATAATTTAAGTAAAAGAAATTGTATAATATAACATCCCATAAATTGATTATTGAGTTAATGAAAGAAAGCCTAATCTTCATCCTAGTTGGTTTGATAATGTAGTGGAGATGTTCAGCATACATTAGCCTGAAATTGAGTTTGATTGAAAACTCAACTTTAAAAAAAATCATGAACTTCTTTGACTATACACAAAGTGAAAACTTAGAAAATCTGTTCAGCAATTCTTCATGATAATTTATATAACACAATTTTAAAGTATCCACTAAAATCACTTCCAATCAAATTTGAGAACATTTAGAATAACTTTGCTAATATTATACACAACTGTTAATATATAGACTTTTTTCTACATGGAGTATGAATTGAATACAAGTCAATCAACTTGTATGTTCTCCTATGAATTAAAAATAATAACTAACTCACATACAGAAAGAGAATAATGCTCTGTTATTGCAACTTTACCTGTGTGGATACGACGATGGTTCTGAAGATAACTGGAAGCTCTGAAGCTCTTTTCACAGAAGTCACACTTGTAGTTCTTTTCCCCAGTGTGGATGCGCCTGTGTACAATGAGACTGTACTTGCGTGCAAAGTCCTTCCCACAGTACTCACATTGGTACTGCTTCTCATCCGTGTGAATGGATATGCAATGATACTTGAGATCACCCCATTGGCGGAAATGGCGACCACAGTATTGGCACTTGTAGGGCTTGTCCCCAGAATGCAGGCGCATGTGAACTTTGAGTGCACTTGCGGCAAAGAAGCTCTTTCCACAAACCTCGCACTGATGAGGGCGTTCTCCTGTATGGCTGCGCATATGGTAAACAAGCGAATTCCTATGATTGAACACACGGCCACATGTGGAACAGGTCATGTGCTCCACCTTGCGTGAACCTCCCCCTTTACGTGCCTTCTTCCTACCAGAAGGTATAGCATCTGTGTGCTCCTCTTGCATGTGGTGGTTAAGCTGGGAGCGACTTGGAAAGGCACTGCCGCAAATATCACAGATGTTTTGATGCATCCCCATGCCATCTGCATCCCCACGTTCCGATCCCCCTGAGTTATGCATTCGACGACGACGCTCTCCAAGTTCCTGATCGCCCCAATCATCTTCATCATCATCGTCTTCCTCCTCATCCTCCATGAGGCCAGGCATCCATTCCGGTTGTTTCTTGTTGGCCTGCTGCACCTCGTCCATCACGACATTGTGATTCATAGCATGCTGGTGATCCTCTTCATCTTCTTCCTCTTCTTCTGGTCCATGGACCAGATTCATGTGCGTCTCATAGGCTTTCTGCCTGCGGAATGTTTTGTTGCAATGGGTGCAGAGGAAGGCGGGCAGCTCAGCCCCAGGAGGTTGATCCTGATGATGAATGATGTGGATTTCCTTCTGCGCCATTTCCTCTCCCATTTGATGATGGTGGTGCCCTTCATCAACCAGAGTCATTCCCGAAGTTTCCACTTGCGCTAGGGGGTCCTCTTCGTTCTTCACTTCAGCATCCTCCTCTTTCACCTTCTGCTGGACATGATCATTCTCTAGCAGTGGTTCATAATGGCACTTCAGATGCTCGAAAAACTTAAGTTGGTTGCCAAATCCTTGGCCACAGAGCTCACAGGAGAAAGGGTGCTTTTTGAGGTGATCTTGAGAATGCAGCGCCTCTTTGTGGTGCTCATATTCATTTTGGGTAGAGAATCCTTCTCCACACAGCTCACACTTGTAACATTTTATGTGCACTTGGGCGTTTTTCTTTTTCTCTTCACTATCCATTCCCAATGGGTTTCCTTTCAGTTTTGGAGGTATTCGCTTCTTATGGGGAAGACTTCGATCTGAAGGACCCATCCCTCCTTCTGGGTGCCCTGTCTCATACTCTAGAGCTTCTAGATCTTCTCTCACACAAACTTCTTCCATTTCGTCTTCGTCTTCCAACTCCTCTTCCAGAATTTCTTCCTCGTCGTCCCCTTCTTCAACCAACCCCTCTCCAAGCTCCTCGCCTTCTTCCCCTACTTCCATCATGTCTATTACTTCTCCATGCTCACTTTTCAACGTGCTCCCCAAATTAGACACTGTGACATACACTCCATCAACGACAGATGTATTAGAATCAAGCATATGTACAACTGTGGACTCTTCCATGTCCGTCCTAAATCGTTTAAGACGATTACGAACTGGAGCTCCCTGCCCCATTAGTGCTTTCTTGGGAGGGGGTAGGATGACATTGAGTTTTGCATAAGAATCATCATCTTGGTGTGGCTGTCCATATGGACCATGGACATCCCTGGTTCTAATTCGAGGTTGAGAAACAACCATTTCATTAGCTTTGCCATGATTTCCACTAACAACGGCTCCATCTTCCACTGCTTGAATGTAGTCCACCACCATTGCAGATGGGACCGGTTTATCGGTAGTTACTACAACATGAGTATCTTCTGGATGATGATGCCCTTTCCCCACTCCTATCAAACCCTGAATCTCGGCAGTATTCATTATGACATTGGTAGAGTCTGAGACGCAGACAGGCAAATGTTGCTGGATTTGTTGTTGTTGTTGCTGCTGATGGAGCTGATGCTTTTGCTGCTGTACTAACTGAACGGCCACTAATGCAGCAGCTAATCTGCGGTCTTCCTCGGTAAGGTCATGGGTTAGCAAGTCTTCCTCCACTCCACTGGTTGCAGCTTCGTTATAGTGATCAACCGAGGCAGCAGCAACAACTAGACCATCTGTTTCTGGAATGTAGGGCCGAGAAACAACAGGCAATGAAGACTCTGTTGCATGATGAACAGAATGGTGATGGATGTGGTGATGATTGGCGTCACCGGCAGAAACTGGACTCAATAACGTCACTCGGCTGTTGACGTTACTTGCACTGGCTGTCGTATAATAAGCACCGTCTTTAAGCTGGGAAGAGCTATGGGTTTGATTTTTCGTTCCATTCTCAGGAACTGTTTCCATAATGTCAACAACAAGAGCACCAGGTGGAATCTGAATACGTATATGCGAATCGTGCGTAAGCATTTCTTCTCCTCCTTGCCCACCGTTACCAGAGAGAGTAGATGCTGTCAGAGTATCAGACTGAGAATCACAATCGCATAAAGGATCTTGTTGTTCTTTCACTATTTCTGAGCTAGTTTGGATACTAATGTATTGAGAATTGACTTCGTCTGAGGATATAAGGCTAACATCATTTTGATTTCCTTTTCCATCGTGAGTTATTTTAACCTCTTCATCTTCAAGATTAGATACGAGTTGAACATTAGTCATTAACTCTCCTGATCTCTCAGGGTTTTCCATGTTGAAAACTTCATTCCCATCAACAGTTGCCACTATCTTTAAAGACTAATATGGACCTGCAAATAGAAATCGCCCTTTTAAGACAATATTATACGCGAGAAAAATAAAAAAGCTAATTTCCCGTAGGAACCTAGTCTTATAGTTTGACTAAGGTATAATTTGAAACTTTTATTACATTTCCGTACATTAATAATGTGAACATTACTTCCATGATATGCAGTATCATTCATGCATTAAGAGTATTCCTTTAGATGAATTTGGGTACGAAAAATGTATAGGATTTGAAAAGAAATCATGACTACATCAAGTAAGCGTTATATTAGATATGTATTTCATAACGTAAACATTGCCATTAAATACTAGTAAACTCAAAGAAAGCCATCTAAAGGAACAAATGACAGACGAGTGCAGTTGCAAGGTCACACTTAGAACGAGTAGAACATTGAAATAAAATCTCTAAATAGTCGTTGTTGGCAGAACTTACCTTAAAATTAAAGCACCGCTAAAATTTATAACATAGCTGAGAATTATTTTCAAAAGAAACGAGATGAATATAAGAATTTACTAGATAACTACACATGAGTACAAGAGCACCGATGCAAAATATGACAACAATGTCTCCATTAACCGGAAGTAGACAGGATTCCACAGATGGCAGTACCAGTTGTAGTGTACCTTCGTCTGAATTCCGGTTGTTGTATGTGATTTCATGTATTTGCTTGATTGTATGTTCATAGTTCGGTTATTTTTTTGCGATTAAAAATTTTTTCTCATTAAAGAATATTTAAATATAATTTATTTCCCTTGAGATCCTAAATTCAGGTAATTATTGTAATTTAGTGTCTGACAAATGAAATTCATAATTCAATTATAACGACGACGACTTACGAAAGATAATTCATTCTGTATTGGTTGACAACTTAAGTTTCCACAGAAATATCTAGTGGTATCTGTATAAAATGGCATTGAACCAGTTAAGTTTTTTCGATGAAAGAAGTGGGACTGTGTCCTGCCCAACACCTTGGGGTAGGTGGTGGCAAACCGTTCAAGATGTAAATATTGAAGTAAATATCCCTCCCGGTACTCGAGGGAGGGAAATAAAAGTGAAACTGCAGGCTAATGAAATTGAATGTATAGTTAAAAGCGAAATAGTCTTCAAGGTAAAGCATCAGAAAATGGATTGATTCGGTTGTTTTCTAATACAACTTTCCTACTAACGTTATTCTGTCTTTCAGGGAAAGCTTTTCGCAACTGTACGTAGTGATGAGATGGTCTGGACGATAGAAGATGGAGACAAAGTTTGGATTATTCTTACTAAAGTAGCTCAGATAAGGAAAGATGAAGTTTGGGAATCGCTTTTGAAAGATAACTATGCCGCCGATCCTTACACTCTTCACGAGATGAGGAAAAAACTTGATTTAGAATGGTTTCAAATAGAGGTAATGTAATATTTTGAGTATGTGAAGATCATATTGGTATGATTTCAGTTACATAGTATACAAAGTAATATGTAATAGTAATTTGTAATGATGAAGAAGTACCAGCTAGCAGTGATTTGCTTTAAATTTTCAACTGTCCTCAGGAATATACATTCCTTGATCATTTTATTGCGTAGTAGCCTCTGCATTTTTATCCCCTTTAGTGTTTTCTATTGATTCATTTCCTCAATTATTTCTTGTATTTGCATACGGAAAATTTAAGCTTTTGGCGCTATAAGGTCCCTCAACTCTGTGTTAGATAAGTAATTTCTTGATATACTTTCATATGCTGTCTGCATTGCAAGTCTTTTGTTTGTCATTCCAGAACTTGGTATTCTTTTTGCTTGAAGTGTTTAATTCATAAGTATTGGCATTATATTTTCTCTGTCTTTAATGATAAGTGAAGGAAAGTTTGAGGTTACGTATACGTGGTAATTTTCAAAGGTTTTTCAACTTGAGAGGATGTAAAATATTGAAGGAATATTTCCTCTTTTTACTCCATAGAATTTTAGTGATATGTATATCTCAGTCTCCCAAATAAATACGGTAAAATCATTTTACACACAATACAAGTTTTGTTTTGATACACTTTTTGAGTATCATTCTTTTTGGTTAATTTAATATAATTTTGTTAATTTCCTGAATTTAGAATCCAGGGTTTGACTTCAGCAAAGCTAAGTTATCTAGAGGCTATGATAGAATTCCAGGAACGCCTTTTCCCAGTCAACTTGCTAAACAACAGCAACAGCTTCCTAAAGCTGAAGAAGAGAGTGCATTAGGGTCTTCTGAAAGCAAGGTAAGTGATTTTGAATTTTAATTCTGTTAATTTTATACATTTTTTCTAATTTGGAAAGTTAGTACAGTCTTGCTCATGATTAATATATCCTAAAGCGACCAATAAAACATTTACCTAGCCTATTTTGAATGATTTTCTTATTACAAAAGAGTAAAATTTACATATTTCTTTAAAGTTTCAGTAATATTTTGCTTTGGGCATGTATGAACCATTTTCACACTTCATACCAATTCAGTGTTTCATTATGTCAAACCATGGTGCAAGAAATTAATCATGGTTTGAGTTAATTTATGGAGATAGAGAAATTGTTTTGGAAAAGCATTGTTTATATAGAGATAATTTCTCTTTATTTACTTAATTTTATATCCTAATAATGAGTTGTATATGTTCTCAACTATTTTACGTATGTTATTACTATTTCTGTTATCTCAACATCATGAGGTGTTTCTTTTTTAGGTATTACCCCTTATTTATTAAGGATGTACCCTTAAATTTAACATCTTAATAATGAATAATTGTTAAGTTAGTAAATTAATTTTAAACTGAAAAAATTCCAAAGATACATTTTCAAAAATATTTCTATCAGTATTTAATTGCGGAAAACTTATATCTTGCTATTTTGGCCGAATATGAAATTTATACTGGTCATATTAGTCACAGATTGACAATAGATGGATTTTTTTGAGTAAAGAAAATCTAATTATAAGAAAATGTTGCGTTAAAGTAGGTGACTGCATCTGTGAGTCAGTTATGACTGACTTTGAGTCTCATTTAATTAATCTAAATGTATTGACAAGTGTAAAATATTTTGCAAACTTTCAAGTACAGAATTCAAAATGTATATTATATCATTAATGTGTTTTCTTCACTAATAATTAGTTATATTATACATATTCTTATTCAAGTAATATGATTTTTTTCAGGATGATAAGGAGTAGAACTTGACATCTGTTTCTTCAATTGTAAAGGAAGGAGTTTTGAGCCAGAAATGAGATGTTAAAGGCTTTGATCCCATGGTGAATATGGTTCCTACTAATTTAATTGGTCCAGATAACAATTTACTGTAACAGTTATCCATGGGCAATCCTGAATTATAACTTCAGCTAACAATTCCTGTATTTCCCCAAGTATAAGACACATTTGTTTAAAATAATTAGAGGTCTTAAAACAGGGATTATCTTTCAAATAATTTGAACAAAAGATCTACCAAAATGGTAGCAAATCTTTTACTTGCATTTCCCTATTTTTTCTACTCATAGTCATTTTATTGCGGGTTTACTGATCATTGGTGATGCATGACTGTGGAGGTTGCTCATTGTTTTCTTCTTTTTAGGTAATAACTTTTCAGATACATACATATCATAATATTTATGATAGAGAAGCAATGTATTCATCCCAATTCAAGGTGAGACTTGTAAGTGGAAACTTCTTATACATGGGGAAATATGGTAGCTTTCCAGCCTCCAAATCTCATTATTCCAAGTAACTGATTCCAAATCAAACTCTTAATAAAAATATCGCGAGAGGTGATTTAATGTAATTGTTCATTATTCCCTCGATTTGTTTGTAAAAATCATAGCATTTATGGAAATTAGATGTATGATAATATACCTTAGTTCGTTTCATCAAGTTTACTTACCCAGGTATTTGTGGTCTTGACCAAGTATTAAATTTGTGATTTTATAATTTTACTGCCCCTCAATGTTCAATGGAAATGTAATGGTTCTTTTATTTTTCTGAAAATATCTGGCTCTTTGAGTACATGTAAAATCAGTTAAGTTTTTCCACGATGTTGTTTTACAGGCTCTCAGTCATTAATATGTAGATCTTTGGTTGTGTATTTACTAACACTTTATAATTAATGTTGGAAATGAGAATTTGTGACACTAATTAATACAAAAAAATTTCTATTACAGTCAATTATTAATAATAATAAACAGTAATAAGACTGGATAAGTAGAATTTCAATAGAAAAAATAATTTTGCCGGTGATTGGTCTGTCACTCTACTCAACAATAAAGGGTATACTTAGCATTAATTGTAGACGTTACATGTACAGTTTGACCTCAACCAAGTCTTGAGTTTATCATACTAACATTACTTATCCAGTACTTTCTTGAAAAGAAATTAAGCAGAAGAAGTCTGCTGCAGCCAGGACTTTTCTCCTTCATTTCTTCTCTAAATTCAAGCAGATGAATATGCGTTTCTCATTGCTTATTCAATAATTTCTTGTTGAGACTTAATATTTTATTATGGTCATATTTGGAATTGACATAGAAAACCCATTCTTGTTCTCTCATCTCTCAGCAAAGGGAGCTTGTTTTTGTATAAAAAACATCACTTTGTTTGGGTTGGAATCATTACAAATCTTCAGAATTTCACCTGCTACACTTAAAACAGTTTTATGGTATTTTTTTGGATCTTGAGTTTCGTGCCTTATGACACTCATCTTATGTTTTTTTTGTTCTGTAAACGGTAAGATTTGTGGTTGATAATTAATCATGTCAGTTTAATAATTACTTATTTTGTTTTATTTATGGTTCCATATTTCAAATTGTGGCCAAATTATATAAGATTATGACCAAATACTTCTTTCATTTTCCAAATAATTAATATGGGTCATAATTTACCATTCAAATTATTAATGTTAAAATTTGGTATTTCTATGTAAGTGTAGAAATGTTCATCATGCTTTATTTTCATTGCATACAAAGTTTCATGAATGACAACTTGATATTCAAGTGTGTTTGTTTAGATACCAAAGTTATAGCATAAGCATGGGTGTATGAGAGTATTCATTGTAGTAATATTCATCGCCTCTTTATTTAAGTTTCTGTACAATTTTATAAATAACTTGTTTTTTACGTTATTGTTTTTAATTTATGTTGATTATAAAACCTTTTGAAAATCGTGTTCTTTGGGCAGGATTTAATTTCTTCTGGATCATGGTTTGATAGTAATTCTTTTCATAGTATTTGTATCAGCTAGCATTTGTATTATTATTTAAGAGTAAGCTCACTTTAAGCATAATTTGATATGCTAAGTGAAAATTCTTTGTGGCTAAAAAATTGTGGAAAAGATCTGTCAGGATTAATTTTTCAATATAAATATCTTTATATTCTCTTTCAATTCTATATTGTAGATGTAAATTTTTCTTGGGGTAGAAGACAGTTGGTATGTCTATGTGTAATTGGAATACTGTCTTTTTAGGGTTAAGGGTCTTTTTAGTGAGCTATTAATTTTGTTATTATGCAGCTGTAATCTGAAATTATTTTCTTCATGCATTTCATATTATCCTACATACATGCAATTAATTGGCCAAGTACGTCCTGCCCTCATAATTGCTTAATTAATTGGCATTCCCCGAATGTCATTGATATCTGTCTTTTATATGTCTATGAATGTTTGTTGTTTTGCTAAAGAAAATATTGAAATTTAGATGAGCCAGTTGTTTATATTTGATGGAGTTTATACACATTTATGATTAATAAAAGAATTAATATAATTGTTCATTATTAATCCTAAGGGTAAATGGACTTGAAGAAAGTCTGACGTGGAATCAAACTCGGGGTTTTCCTTTATCTGGAATGCTGTTTAACCACTTACGTGTGTCAGACTTGGGTTGCCAACCCTTGTCTAAATTGACCTTCCCAATTGCAGCACTGGCATCTTTAATCTTCTACACTTCTGTGCTGATTTGGGCATATTTTTCTGATTGCTTCCTTCAAGATGTTCTATTTTTACTCAATAGATGTCTCAAGCCTAATAATAATCCTATTAAACAATTAAATCCATGGTGATTTTGTAAATATATTCTTGTTTTCATAAGCATGCGATTTTTGATGATTTTGGTGACATTTACAGTTTTCTTCGGCAGAAAATTGTTTCAGTCGTTTATTACTCTTTGCAATTTTTGCAATATACTGTATGGAATGTAATATCCATCTAATACTAATTTGATGTTACTGCATTCATTTTTCGTCAGTATGATATTTATCTATTAGGTAACTATCTAAAATCATATTTCAAGTCAAATTTTTTCTAATTTTGAACTATCATAGTTTTTTCTGTTCAACAGTCTGATATCTCTGATTTGGGTTATTATGAAGAACTTCCATTAAGTGAGTCGGGAAGTTAGTCAGATGCTCAGATTTTTTCGTATATTGATGAGGGACCAACAGCTGCATTTACAATGCAATACATTGGTGCCCCGTGAATTCTCATCAAGATCCCAGACCACCTCCTCCTAGGTTTCTTTTTACTGCTTCTTCAGCTATTCATTCAGACAATGAAGGAACTAATGATAACCTAGATTTCTCTGAGTAATTTATTGAAGATGCTGTAATAGAACCAATGACTGAGCAAAAGAACTTATACACTGACCAATGCCTACAGTCCTCCTTGAAAACATTTTCAAGAGCTAAAGATTGGAATCCATTAAAACCTGCGGTAATAAGGGTGCTTTTTGTTTGATCATTTTTCAGGGAATTGTAAGCAAACCTGTGAAACATGGTTTCCTAAAATTATTTTCCCTGTGGACCCCTTAGCATTCTTTTTATTTTCTGTCGACCCCTTGGCATTCATTACATTTCCCATGGACCCCTAACCTAATATAGACCTTTTCTATACTTTTGAACTTCAAATGTGGAAACAGTCATGCTCTACATTATGTGTAAACAATAACAAAAGTTAGGAACAAGACTGAACATTAGTCAAGTATTAACAGCGTGATGTATTAATGCTGGGATGAAAACTTGCTCATGAATGTGCCTGTGCAGATGTAAATTGCTATAACTATGTACTCTCTACTTGCAATAGGCACATCGAGGAAATTTTACTGCTCTGCTTTATTGTACGAGCAACCTAAATGGTCAGGTGTATGGAACTCCATTTACATCTTGTGGACCTCCATTTTACATTCTCCATGACATAGACTCCCAGTTAATCTATATGGACCACTTTGCGACCCTATGCTATAGAACAATGGTATTGGTCCAAGAAAGAGGCAATTACTACTCCGTTCTTTGCCCAAGTGATGTCTATCCAAATGCTTGTCCTCATTAAATGATATCTACATTTCCCAGAAAACAGAGTTTAGAGAGGTATGCTCTACAAAAACTAAAAAATTTGGATGGTGATCACCCATCTCAACAAAGAACTCTGTGACACCAGAGAGAGATATTTCAATTGACCAGAGTCCCATGCTATACAAGGGTAGATGAAGATGGATCCAGTATGTCCCCCTAAAAAGATGCAGATTTGAAGTAGAAACCTTCATGCTATGCAAATCTAAGTCTGGATGCAAAGATCATTCAACAAAAAGGGACATCATTCAATGAAGAATATAAAATTTTAGCCTTATCAGCCAAGGTTGTCTTAGCGCTGATGAAACCCCTATTTATGGTTAATTATAGTAATTTTGCAGAAGAAGAAAGACTACAAATGGTAATAAACAATACAACGTGCATTTCTGATGAAGGGGATTTTGAGTAGTTAGACCTAAGCATATATAGTTATTGCTGGACCATGTACGACTGTATGAATGTATGATTGTATGATATCTAATTTTGAACCACTGCCACCAGATTTGTCATCTACTTGTAGTGTAATTGTAATAATAATATCTTTGATGTTTAATAATTGATTGGCCCTCTAATCCCTAAATATCATAATTCTACTTCTTTGGTAATCTGTGACATTATTTTATTCGTGGTGAATAAAATTAATAAAAACAGAAATATCCACCAAGAAGGTTCCGCAAAGTGAAGGCAGAAGTAATTCATTATGGCATTATTTTGTTTTTAATTGCCTCTATGTATTTTTATGGGATTTACTGATGCCAGAAAATAAATATATTTATAAATATATACTCGATGCTAATAATTATTTTAAATGGATTGATCTGTTCTCAGTTCTCCTTTATATGATAAAACTCATCTTTTTCTATCTTCTTGTTGTTTACCTTACCTTGATCTTCTAATTCTTACAAGTCTGATCTACTAGCTTTCATGTTACCTTATCCAAATAATCTCCTTTATTTAAAAGTTTCATTTCTTTATTTCAAACTTCTCTTTGCAGATAAAGGCCTTTCCAGTAACTTTCTGTTTTATGCAAAGTAAGTTTTCTTGCCTATCCAATTTTCTTTGTCACAGTCCTCCGGAATCTTTTCTTTATAAGGAGATTTTTCTGATACACCCTCCTACTTTTTTGCTTACTTAATTACTACAATTTTAATTTGTGTGAGATACTAATCCTAAATCTCTATGCTGTTTATTTTTCTTCATTAATTTATCACCAAAAATTGTATTACCTTATTCTTCCATTCTTATCTATAATTTTATAATGTTGAATTCATCAACTATGATTTCACTGTGAGTAGAATCTCTGTGAGTGCTATTGTAGGGTGATATCAACAGAGTATATTGTTCTATATCTTCAAAGAAATCATATTAAATCGAAAGAACTACGTCCTAATTTGAATACGCTTATGGAGAGCTATTTCCTATAATTAAATGGTAATACTGATAAAGAGCAGTCAAAGTAAAAGTTGTTACAGCATCAAAGTAAACCTAAAATACTCTTTAAATTATTTCTGTTTCTAAGTTTCTTGGAGATTAAATTTTTCCAAGTAAAAGTTGTCCTTATTTTGAAGTTTCTCAAGTCGATATTCTGGAAAAATGAATAAATGTAGGACAAGAAACTTCATGATAATTTATCTTCACTTGTTTCTAGAAACATATATTGTGTATTTTGTGGCCTTGCCCAAACTTTATTTCCCCCTTGATATGCTTGCTAACATTCCAATTGCATTCATTCCAAGTCTTATTTCTTCATTCAGGAACATATCAAACTATTCTGTGTGCTTCATGAAGTTTGCTCCTTTTCTACATTATCATATATAGAAGTCTTTAGAAGGGATTTATTGAGAGAAAGTGATACAGTTATTTGAAAATGTTTTTGGGAAGAGTTGAAGTGTTTAATTACTTATGCTGTGTAGTGTATGTAATAGAACTTCAAGATAAAATGGTTTTCATAGTGTATTTTTCGTGCTAGGGTTGTAGATTGGAAAGGATTCTATATCAATTGTAACCATTAATTGTTGATGCAAAATCTAAGTGTAAGAAAAATGTCATGTATGGTTAAATTATGGTTGAAGGAGAAGCATGAAGAAGTCTTATACACATGACTTAAGTGCTGAAGGAATAAGTTTGAACTATTTCAGAGATGATATTTGGAATTGAATCTACCCTGTTTTCTTTCACAAAACTTGGAACATCTTTTGCTGGTTGGATGGCCTTAGTTTTACTGTATTCTGCCCACATTTTTCTTTTGACAGTAAATAATTCTGCAATAAAACAATTAAAGCAATGTTTTTCAACAAGTAATGCCTACTGCTATACAATGGCCTATGGGTGCTGACTATGTCCGTTGGCATCAACTCCATTTCACTATCATCAATGGATTCTTCAGTACAGCTAACCGCCAAAATTTAAAGAAAACATAACCAATTAAACTTGCTTCTCTTGACCAAGGATACCAATTTATTTTAATTGTAATTATAATGTGCTATAATTGTAAGATGGTTATTAATATATATTAATAACATGTATAATAATCTTTGCCAAAGGTTTTATTAATAGTAAGTAGTAATATATTTAAAGTGCATCGACGGCTAAGGTCATTTTGCACTGTTAGTTTTCTTATTTTTAGTCACTGATTTTTATCACTGGCATCCTTGTGACCTCATCTTCATGACAGTCGTAGTTGCTAGTGTGTATGGAGTATAATGCATGAGAACAGTATAGAATTTAGCATTTATATCTTTCTCGGATACGTGTTCAAAGTTTTAGGAAGAGCTCAGTTTTCTTAAGGAAGCTCAGTACTTAGTGTATTGAATCTGGGGCATCTCCTCGAATTGTGTTGATGTTAATTAAGTTTTTATTATTATCTATTTACCAAAGAAGAATGTTAAGCATTATTTATGGCCTTGAATTTCATTACCTGTTTTGGCATTTGGAAAATTATTGCCCCATTGCCTGATGTCTTAGGAAATCATATTCCGATAAAATATTGTTGGATTTTTAAAGTTTCTATTACTTATTATTATATCTATATAATATATTATGTAATATCTATTCTATTATTATGACTTAAAATGATGAACTGAATAAATGTATAAAATTATTACATTTCTAAATTTTACCAATGCCATTCTCTCAAGATCATCTGAAACTCAATTTTAAGGCTGCCAGTAATTGAGTAGAAATTTCACAGACGAAATTGCATGGAATTTCTTATGATAGCTACTTTCAGATCTGATTGTGAGAAGTGTAATACATTAGTATAGTGGTTGGTCACCAAGGATGTGTCAAAATGTGCTGTAGAGAAGGGATTGGAAATTGGAGAGTGCAAGTCATGGTTAGCTCACGGTCTCACCACCACGGATCTCACTGACGGTAGCAAGAAAGTTGGTCCATCTTTGTCCTACCCACATCTCCTATTTCTGTTTTTTAGGGAGGAAGTGATTCATCATGGGGACAAATGGAGGAAAATTAATGAACATTCTTTGAGCGCAACCACTACACGTACTGAGAGGATAATGAACACTCATTTTGTTTGAAACTTGATGAGGAAGATAGCCACTTAATTTGCAGCTACAATAAATGTAACTTCATACCCTAGCACTGAATACTTTCCCAATTAGAAATTTGGAAAAAAAGAGGTAAATGATGACTGTAATAATAATAAAGCTTTATTTGTCTGATAACCAGCATGTAACAGGTACAAGATGAGTAGATAAACTCAATACATAAAAACAGTGTGTAGGGAAACTCAGTACATAAAAAATGAAAGGATATAAATATAAATAAACACAGTCAAACGTAAATTAAAGAATATAAACATAAATAAAAGAATTAGAATTACTAAAGAAAACAAATTATTATAATTTACATAGACAGTCATTGAATTCCTCCGCACTATACAGTGGATTTTTTGTCAATAAATTACAGATAATACACTTAAAAGTTATTTTAATCACCAGTGTAGACACTGGTATCATGGAGTAGTAGTAGTATTTGTTTTAATAGTGAAACAGTTGAGGTCATTTGCATGGGTTACTGTTTATTTATTTCCCATAAAGTGAATTATTTGATGCAATGGCTGAATCTGTCAAGTTTAAAAGCATTACATAAGTAGATCGATAAGTGGAGATAAAAAGTACAATAAAATTTTTTAAATATCAGATAATATTCCAGAGAATATATGACTAAATAAATATATGAATAGACTTTTTAGAATTATGAAATATTTACTGGCTTTTCATTGCATTAATTAATTAATTCATATGTATGCATTCCTAATTAATTGAAGAAAACTATGAAATATATTTTTATTGTGTAGTTAGGTAATTGATAATATGCCAATATCCCTTGTTTCTTACTTCATTATAAAATTTGAAGATTTTTTAAAGTAATGAATGAAATGCTTTTAAAATCCTAGTTTTATCCAGCCTTCCATATTATATTGTTTCTCTTTTTTGGTCAAGCTGTAAATTAGCTGAGAGATTGTCTTTTAACCCACTCAATGCAGATGACTTGTATTTAAATGATATGATATTTGTTCTTGTGAGAAAGACCAGCAATGCCTAAACTTAACAAGGTTTATTATCCTTTCTGAAAATGTATTATATAAATGATATTTAACTTGAATCAGTAATCAATCTTTTATTGAGAGCCTCATCAAAGTTTTCTTAGTTTTCACATACATGTCCATTTAGTCCTTTCCGTAATGCATTCAATGTTGTTCACTTCCCACATTTTCATTTTACTTATTGTATTGGTTATAGAACTTATCTTTCAAAATATCTTTCAACAAATGAATATATGTTGCTGAAAACCAGTTTTATGTTTCCTGCATAAAAAGCTGGAGATGATCTGGTTATAATTATTGAGGATTCATACATTGTTCTCTGGAAAAGATTTAAATCAATTAATACTTAAAGCATGGTTGTAAGCTCTCCATGATATTATTGCATCAATCAACTATAATCAATCACCACATCATATTTAAAACTGTCGCAGGATGAGGTTATCAAGATCGGGTGTGGGCCTAGATGTACAGTAGATGATGTCCCTTTTTATTTCATATCCTTCAATGATTTCCAATCAGTTTAATATATACATTAGTAACGTATTTACGTTGTTTCAATTGCTAAACTTTTTAAAGTCTTATATTTCCACAAATGTCAATCACTTTTTGTGATTTCAATTTAAGGTGTCATCCGTGGTTGGGGAAAGGGGGTGTTATATAGACCTTATTGGGTGACCTTATTTAAGTGATATTGGATAGACCTTATACAAGGTGACCCTGAGGTGTCGACCTTAAAGTAAGATGAGATTTGTTGAATAGTTTTCTTGCAGGTAGAAAACTTGGGTAGTTGGATAAACTGATGTTACGGTAGTAGCTTGTTGGTAATTTTTGGAGCAGTCTTCAGAACTTTGCTTATCATTCTATATTAAAGCTAAAAACGAGATAATCAGCAGTCCAAACATCAGAAATTAGAACCTTCCCTACCTTATATTCAGCATAGGCTATTTCGGGACCTAAATTTGGAAGCATTTATCTGTGTGAACCAGAATCGTAATAAGAGACGAGCTACGACTCCCCGTAGGTTCATCCACCATTATCGTATTCGCTCGCAGAAAGAGTTTTAAAGCTTCCATTAGGTAGATATCTAGTTAGACAGCAAATCTTAAACCTGATCAAATGCTTGAAGCAAATATGAGGTATTAAAAATTCATGACCGAAGCAGAGGTAAACTAAATGTTATTTGACGGATAGCTTTACGTTATAGACGTATACCTACGTATCAGGATACGCCTAGTGGAATTAAAGACTAGAATCCACTATAGGAAGATCTTAAGGCCAATGTGGGACATTTTGATTTATCCTAATTGCAAATTCGGGACATGCGTCACGTTCAATCAATTAAACGAGAAATTTAGAACGTAGAGAGAAACAGCTACTATTTCATCGAACAACTTCTTACGATTAATTTTAAATGAGCTCATTTTTAAAAGTAAATATGTGAAATTTTATTAGAGATATGGTTTAGATAATGTCTCTCCCAAGTGAGTGTAACAATATCTTTGAAATCTGTTCAAATTTTCGGTGTGATTTTTAGATTCATGATTTTAAATTATATTTTCAGTTTACTTAGCGTAGCGTAGCTACCGCCGTATCTGCCGTATCAATTATACGGGGCCCCCGGGCCACGGGGGCCCCCAACGTGCGTAAGCAAAAATTAATAAAAACTTCCCAAATTTGTCTATAGAGGCAAAAACTTTAGAAAAATAAAGTCATTATCAGCTATAAATGATTTAATAAATCAGTTTGCCGAAAAAAGGCAAGGAGAGTGTATATTTAATTTGAATTGTTTGTACAAATTTTGGGAAAAGTGACAGATAGATAATTATGATGAATAAATATTTCTTTTGATTTTATGCAAACATTTTTTTTTCTTTTGTGAGAAATTTTTACTCTTTCTAAGGGCCCCCAAACAAATTTTTATACGGGGCCCCGCCAAGGCGCCCCACGCCACTGCTCTCAGGAGCCGATATGCTAACAAGTAAGTAAGCGCTGAGTCGTCGAATAATTTCTATACTTTATTTTTAAATTACCCCTACTTAGGACATAAGAAAATAGGAAAAAACGAAAAGCACTGGTTCTGCTATTGTGTAGACGTTTAAAAAAGACGTTGGCATCTTCCGATCGTCTTTTCCCTTCACCCCTTGCTGATCGTTTTTTATAGATTGCATTGGGAGAAAACATCCTGTTTTTTTCCTCTCGCACTTCACTCAAACGTGAAACAATAGTTTTCGATTTGTTCTCCCGGTGCCTTTCATTTACTGCTTCAGCGAATTTCATTGAACTTTCGTAACGGTCTCAATGCCGATGAAGATAGATAAAAAATGCGTTAGTCGAAGGCTCGCTTGGTAGGGAAACCTTATTCAAATATCTGAATAAAGTAAACACGCAATCATTCTTTTGTAAGACTTATTTAATCAGACTTTTAATACGGCGGGTTCTACTAATGCAACAAGAGTTTCTCAACTTCAGCTAATGTTGTTGATTCCACTATTTCCTATTATTTGAAAAAAAAATTGAGACTGTTGACTGTTTTATTTGAAATAGTGGGTCGTGAATATTTCTAGTATTTAGTTTCCATGATCATAATCCGTAGGCGCGCTGCAAACTGGTAATTTATTAAATGTTCTAAACGCCACAAAGATGACAACGTAAACTAGGGAAAGCTTCATTGTTAGTGTGTAAAATGTGCGAGATTTACCGGGGTCATTTTGGGTTACAAATATCGATTGAAATATTTAAATATAGAAAGCATTGCAATTTCATCCTAGACTCTTGGAAATACGCTATGTTATCTGGGAATCGAATTTTAGTTCCATTTTTAGTTCCATATTCGAATAATTCCCAATTAGTTGATATATGTAATCAGCGATCCGAAATTAATTAAGAACAGCCATCCATTGTTCCGAAACAAAAAAAATAGTTTTGCGATGTAGGCAAATATCTGTAGAATTACGGTAAAGAAAAAAGTAAAAGTTACAATAAAAAATTTACGTGGTAGGACTATTCTGAGTGCATATCTGTAATCAGCTACCCAAATTAATTCAGAACAGCTATTGACGTACACGTTACCGAAAAAAAGTCATAATTTTCCTGCCTGTGCAATTAGCAAATAAATACAAACAATGGGAAAAAATGTTTACCACTCGCTAGTTCGTACGGCCAAAAGTAATTTCAGTTGCGTCTGTCTGAGGTGGGCCCTGTGTTTTCTTGAGCTAGTGCCTATAAATAAAAAAGGTGCATTTGCACTACTAAAAAAGGTTATACTTTGCCTTGTAAAGTTTATTGTATTTGATTCAATATCATATAAATTTGACGACCATGTAAGCGCCGATAAGAGTTTATTTTCCTATCACCCTTCATTTCTGGGCGACAGAGAAAGACTCGGTACGTTGGAAGACCTGCTTATCTATTTCCATGAATTCCATTTTTACCCTCTCCAATTAAATTCCTTTTCCCCAGAATCAGTCACCTCTCCAAATGGCCCTTACGTCTTCTGCCCATCCCATCGACTTCCTCTCAATGATTCTAACTTTCAACAGCAACCTATTGTTGTCTCGCTGCACTTCATCTTTCTTCTCTTTACACCTATCTCTTCATACTTCGCTTACCAATACGTTTCCCCCCCGTGCTTTACTTCCTTTGTTCTGATTATGAAACTTCTTTTTCTTATTAAGAGTTACCTTGTATGTTTTATATCAATAGTTTTTTATAATATGTATTTATATCTTTCTATTATTGTACCTTATGGATGCAAATCCATGTAATTTCTTATTTTTTGTTTGTTTAATGTTATTATGTATATTGATACCATTTATTTAAATGTTTACTGACTACTCTTATTGATGTATCGTATAAATATACTTATTGGTAGTGCATTTATATATGTTGTAATGTTTTTTTCTCATCTTTTAGTTATTATCGTTATAATTTTTAATTATTTTCTTTTAACTATCATTAGGTTTGCCAGGTTTTTCATACATCTTAATTTTTCTACGTAAGAATCTCTTAGATTATTTACATCCACAATTCTTCCATCTTTTCTCATACTATTCTCTTGAATTTGATTATTCTATGATTAATCACGATGGGTTAGATGAAAGAAGAGACTTATAGTCTCAACCCCCCCCAAATAAAGACGATTTATTACTATTATGGCGTCGCAACGCTGTCACCTGCAAATAGCTCACACAATTAATGCACAACATGGAGTTTTATTGAATATTTAATTCCTTTAAACGTCATTCCACCAAGCGTAAAAAGCACACATTTTTGGATCCTATAAGTGAAATTTTCATTAATTTTTCTCCGGGGTTTGGCGTTTAACTATTTGAATTACATAAGTAAATTCGTTTAGAGATAATTTTAGTATCCAAAGAGAGTAACAACCATTGGTTGTTTCTTATTATTTAATTGATGTAATAGATATAGCTATTGATAATACATTTCATGTTTTATAAAATAAAATTATTTCTCTCTTTCCTCTCGCCGTTCTTTATTCTTAAGGACTGAATGGATGGAGAGAATAACGTGGTATTAATTCTAATTAGAAGAAAATTTTTTAAAAGTGTTCCGCTTATTTGCTTAGAACGAAGTGGATGTACGCATTCACTTAAAAGTTGAAAACGCCTTCCTTGTAAAATATTTTCGTGGGGATAATTGCGTTCAAGTGATTCGGGAGTGTCTCCATCCCAACTTCATTCCAAAAATGTATGCTCCAGCAACAATTATTTCATGAAAGAAAATAGTACGCAGATTTTGGTTGGTAAAATATAATATAAAGCAATACTAGTTAGCAAGAGCATTTAATGGGAATAAAAATTAACGAATCTCCAAATTACTCTTATCCGTGTTAATTGGATATAAAACGTATATAGAGGGATCTCTTCCATCGATCATTAAGAATTATAAACTAATGAAGGTAGACAGATGTTCACTTTTCCACAGGATCCATTCCATATCCACGATTCCACAGATCTGTCTACCTTCTTTAGAATGGATTTCCACAACATCACGGCCGCCTCCGTCAAATTTATTTTAGAATTATAAACTATTTTTTGGTGGTATTAATTTAGAAATATTTTAATTCCACCCAAAAAATGCCACTTTCTAAAATAGCTTTATCCATTCCTACGCATTATCCTATCGTTGAAATTGTATTGTTACTTCAATATTTTTTATGGAAATTAATGCAGATTTTAAAATTTATGTTCTTCATATACAATATATATCCTCCATGTATATCCTTCTCAGTTTATAAGATAGTGATGTTTCGAATGGAATGGAATATTTTCAGAACGTAAATAATGCGATTAACTACAACATTTTTCTTGAATAGTTTCAATAAAATCGGTAAGGAACACCCTAACTCATCTGAAACTTCGTCAATATATTTTTCGGTACGCTAAATTATAAATTTCAGATATCGTTAAACCCCATCTTGTGAATTAATTTATGTGATTCTGTTATGCTAATTATAATTAATATGCGGCTCCATGTTTACGATTTTATAGTCTAACCTTTTAAATACATGAAAATATTCTTCATGCGATTCAATTAGTAAAAGTGGAAATTTGGAAGCCGAAAAAATCCAGAATCAAAAAAAAATGTTGGATGATTTTAGAAAAACCCTTTTATTGGAAAATCAATTCAAAATATCCTTCAAAATTGATGGCTCATTTTTACGCTACAGAGGTCTCTTAGGACTTTGAAATCGATTTTGGGTATTTTAGCCGGGCTCGCGTTGCATTTTGCAGCTCGTCTATCGACCCAGATTCGGCGAATATTATCATGTTAATTCCCTCGATGATCTCCTTGAAGAAGGAATACACAACCATACGTACAACCGTAGAAATAATCACAACGAAGATATACTTCTGGCTCATCAATTTTTTGACCATCTGACTCATTTCGTATGAAAACCAACTTTGAACTTGTGAACTTTTGATTGTAGGATAGCCTGGATCATTTGAACGCACAATTGTAGTACCGTCAGGCCGTATTTGAGTGGCATATATTATTTATGCGAACAGTCTAACGTCGAAATTGTCCGTACCAAAAGAAGAAACTTTAATACCGAAGTGCAGGTACAAATGTTATCTATTTATCACTAATTATATGGGAAACAGAATCACATATTGAATATTTTCAAAGGATCAGAAAATATTCAGAGTTCACTTTTCATTTAGTGATCAGATGATTTTGCATCTTACGCTGTGAATTATGATAAGTGAGGATGAATGCCCGTATTCATTTATACGGCCCGCGATAATATTTTTTTCATAAATTATTTCTGATCAATAAACGACCAGGAACTAAACTATACTATACGATATCTAATGTAAAATCATAAGAAGAATTCATTGGTTGATTAGAGATAATAAAGTAGATAATGAAAAATTTAAGAGAATTAAAAATGTATGAATTATACGTATACAATGAGGCCGGTGTAGGAGTCGATGCTCACTTAACGGGTGGGGTCCACTGTACAGTTGGCCTCGCCTAAGGTGGCGTTCACTGTACAGTGAGCGTCTCCTAGGTGGCGGTCACTGTACATTGCTTCCTGCCCGCCGGGCGAGGCTCACTTAACCTGGGTGGGAGTCACTTAACATTTATATTTTTAAAATAATCAAGAAATAATAACCGAATACTGTTTAAATAGCATGAACGTTTAAGACATTATACCATATGGATATATACGAGAAAATTGAAGTAAATTCTCAGATTTTAATACGAGAAGAAAAAGCTGTAATGAACTCAGCTAGTATAACCAAACTAGCTAGATAAACTCATAAAACCTCTGCTTCTATCTTGATATTCATTTTTGACTGAACATGATAAGCAATTCTTAAATAAAAACGTCATAAAAGTTCCTAAATTAGTAGCTTGAGGTCGATATGACCCCAAAGTTCTTTAAAAGTTTTCAGCCCTTTCAATACGGATGTAATTTGTTTAACCTATCCAAAATAAAGAGTAGTCTATAATTTATCATACCCTTTAATGTTTACACTGTTTAAAGGTTTATTTATAAACGAACGCTGACGAACGTCTCGAATTTTCCAGTCTTTCTCATACTAAAAAATTGTTCCGATGAAAAATAGAACTGTACTTCGTAACTATACATTTTGTATATGTATATATGAGAATAAATCCAGAACGGGTGGGAGTCACTGTACGACCAGTACCCTTGCAGCGAGGATTTTTCTTCACCTACCAAACCCTTAGCTTTCCTCAACCCTTTCCCTAATTCCTATTCGCATTGTGTAAATATGCTTCCTATATTTATTTCTTTACCTAATGGGTGGTCATTCGTCGAAACCGGTCATGTTCAAATAAACCTGTGGAAAAAGTGCCCTCTTATCTTCCTTTCATTTTATTTCAATTGAGTTCCACAAAAATTCAACTTCAACCGTGGAATTCAGTATTTTTTAGTTCCTTGACAAAACTATAATGTTAAAACATCATGAATGAGTCAGAGCGGTCATGCGAAAAAATGTAAAATCAAAACTCAAAGCAGCTCGCTCTACCGTCTCCATCCTTCAATGGTGCTTTATTCAACTCTTGACAGCCGAAGTGGTGGCAGGTCTGCTTGTGATGGAGCTGACCCTTGATTCGATTTTCATCGCCCACGGAATCCTCGTCTCTCTTTACATTTTCATACAAGGCTTGTTCCTTTGTAATTGAATGGATTTATTAAATCCATTACTGGCATGCTGGAACTATCATATTTGAAAATTAATTAATGAGTTTATTTTAAACATTGAGATTAATTCCTGTTGTTTAAAGCAAATGATTCCCTTTAAATGCTTTACATATCCTCCTATATTTGCGTTTTTAACCCGAAAGTTGCCCTTTGGAGTATGGCGGGGGCTGCATGCACGATTCTACTTCTCTAGTCGATTACTGATTAAGGGTTTTATGTATTGATTATGTACTGATTAAGATGCAAGAGGAGACTTAATACTCTCAATATCGCCATAATGAAAGACGCTTTATCATTATTATTAATTTCGCGTATCGTTCACGGAAATCATGTTTTGAAACAAATCGTTCTGTTATCTAATTCTCTGATATTACTCGTAGTGCCTGGAGGGCCTACATAGCAAGGAAAGCGCATAATATCGGCCGTATCCTTGGACATACTTTCTCTGAATTCATTAAGTATATTAATTCTTTGTTTACCCCTTTTTACTTTATCCATATGCGAAGTATAGAGAAAGTATTGTTTTCATGAAAAAATTCGACTTCGAGATTTCAACGGAAATACATGTTTTTGGGTCCCTAGAACACGTTTTGACCATTTTCGGAATGATGTCTGTGTGAGTGTGTGTGTGTGTATGTGTGTGTGTGTGTGATAGTGGGCGCTCTAACGTGAAAACTGTTAGTTGTATCAATACCAAACTTCATATATAGCACTGTGGTGTGTGCTGTCAGAGTTGATTAGTTTTTGGAGTAAATCGGTAAACCGGAAGTCGAGCTTTATTCTGCGAAGCAAATTTCCGTTTTTGCAAAATATCTCCATAAATATGATATTTAGGTATAATCTATACTGTATAAAAGTTTTAGAAAATGCAATATACTATAACTTTTGTATTTAACATATTTTTGTATCACTAATTGTTTAGGAGTTATTCGTGAAGTACTGATAAACCGGAAGTAGCTGATTATGTACTTTGTGGGCGCTCTAACATAAAAAATCTTCGTTGTATCAACACCAAATTTCATATATAGCACTTTGGTTGATGTCGTTAGAGTTGATTAGTTTTTGAAGAAAATCGGTTAACCGAAAGTTGAGCTTTACTTTTCGAAGCTCGTTTCCGTTTTTGGAAAATATCTCCATTAATCTGATATTTAGGTATATACTATTATTCATAAAAGTTTTAGAAAATGTAATTTACTATAACGTTTGTAGGAAATATATTTTTTTAAAACTTATTGTTTAGGAGTTATTCATGAAATACTGATAAACCGGAAGTTGCTAATTATGTACTTAGTGGGCGCTCTGGGTGAAAGGTCAATTTCATCGTTTTTCATCGAACATGTCCCGAATAACATTATTTATAATGTTTGTGACGTAAAAAATAATGTGATATAAATTAATCTCTTATCCTCCAAGTTTAGATTGAATATTGAGTTCGAAAATACTATCGTAGATAAATATTTACATATTATATATGGAGAAAGTCATGTTCTGGCCACATCAGATTTTTTCTTCTTAGGATTCCCATCCTACATCCTAATGCATCTGACAATGAGTTACGCTCACTGTTTTGTCGTAGAAATTATTAACGAAACCTTATTAGGCCTTTTGTTTTACTTTTTCCAATACAGCACTTCTCAGCAAGATTTCATATCCTACCTGCATACCCTTGATGGGGCTTAACTAACGAAAAGTGACATAGTTCATGAACATTTTTTTGCTCCTACCAACTATTATCTTGACGGAGCCGAGTTTCTTAAGTATTCGTTTACAAATATTACGGATGTTATGTTATTCTTCACTACATTCTAAATATACCTACCTACCTATGTAATCCTGATTTGGTTAAATCCTATGCTTGAGTTCATTGATGCGGTGGAAAATAAGTCATTTCACCTTCGTTATTATACAGGTCGGTTAGTAGGAAAGCCTCGTAGTTGTGAGAGATGATATTTTTTTCCACAAAAAATACAATTATGCTCGATATTTCGCAGGAGGATTTCGATCATTCAATTTATAAGAAAATACGTCTCTCTACTACCACTCTGGTAAAAGAGGGGCCAATATTGGACTGAATAGAGAGATGAAGAATATAATTGTGTGGAAATGAAGAGAATGAATAGATTATCACAGAGGATACATGGATGGAAAGGGACCGAGAGGAAGTCTAGTGCAAGAAGAAATCTTGGGGTCTTGTAGAAGTTGTCTGGACTTGTTTTGATTAACCGTAAGTTTTGGAGATGCTGAATTAACTGACTTGTATAGATTAAAATTTGTGGTATAATTTTTGAATAGCAATATACCTATTTCGGAAATTTTAATTAGCATCATGATTTAATATTTTGGAGCAAAATATATTTTCTTTTTATCTCACGAAACTTTACCTTTCTGATAAACAATTTTAATCCACTCCATCGTCGAAAAGATAGTCCTAATTTTATGAAACTTTAGATTATCTATGGTGCAAATGTGATCCTATTTATCTCATTCGAACGGGCATCGTTAATATCAGTGGATTCGGTTTATCATATCAAGAAGGTCGACAGCTCTGATTTTATCTTTATGTCTCAAACTGAGCAATTATTTTCCAAGGTTCCAATTAATCCGTAACTGCTGAAAGTTTTTTATGGTCTGAAAGAAAAGGTCTAAATCTGAAGATACCGTATTAATTTTTTTCATGCATTTGATTCATCTAATTGCTAGGCGTCATCTTCAGTGTTACCTAAGTTATCGCTCTTAGAAACAATTATACCCTCTAACACTTCGAAAACTTCTTAGGAGTACTTTTAATCTATCAATGCATTGATAGAGATTCATTCTTAAGGTTAGGCATTACTTTGCTTAAGTTTTTCAAATAAAAACAACTCGGTTTAGGATTTCCGCGTGGTAAGCAAATTTAATATCTTTTAATTTTTACTATCGGTAGGTTTGCGCAGGGTTTTCACACCCCCTTCTTTGTGGGTGTTTTCATGCAGCGGATATTTTTTCCTAAGCTTTTGTTAGTTTTTTTTTACATCCCTTCTTACATTTTCTTCTTTTTTCCTCTAAGTTTTCATTGATACATGTAATATACTTATAATAATGTAACAACTTAACGACAGGTTAGATGGAAGAGGAGACTTTTTAGTCTCAATCTCGCCTATAATAAAGACCCCTAATAATAATAATAATAATAATAATAATAATAATAATAATAATAATAATAAGTCCCCAAAAACTTGACTACTCTATAGAATTGGAGTATATGATGAAATTACTGGATAAAATTCCTACATTTCACGATACAATATTTCCAGCCGATTTTTTCTGTTTAATTTTTGTATTTCTTTCTCATTCAAGCAGTAAAAGAAAAGCCTACTATGCCAAAATTTATTTAATTTTTCGATTTTTTGTCATTTAGTGATAATTAATCAGCAATCAGCATGCATTTTTATCTTTTCTTTTTCCCCCTTTGGAGGTGACCCCTTTTGTATCCTTAACAACACCAAGGTTCACTGTTTGGGCCCCGGATAATCGAATTTTACCTGGTAAGGAAATAGTTTTATGGCTTAATTCATCGTATATGTTCACGTCCCTCTTTGCAATTTTCTAATAAATTAATGTGCTCGGAGGAAATGGTAATTAAATAAGTTAATACATTTTCCTTTATATTTCTACGAGATCCTCGAAATCGCGGAGTCCACGCAAGATCACGAACCGAGGCAGAAACCGTCTTTACCTCTAGACCACTCCTGTTTCGCACGCAATGGTATATTTTCGTCGGTACCACCGAAATGCAGAAATGACGGGTGCCTTTGGGGATAGTTAAGAATATTTATTCAAATTTGTAATCACCGGTGAAAGCATGCCTGTATAAATGTAATAGATAAGAGAATGCGTACCTGTTCCTGCAGGGACTTTACAGAAAGTAATTCTCAATAAATAAATAAATAATAAAAGCTACGGCAAGGTGAATATCACAGCGCTAGTATGAATACTGACTTCGACGAATCCTTGCCGTACACATTTGCATTCATCATTTCTTTTTCTCTCTCCCCTTCTAATATTATTTCGGAGTAACAAACTTCATTAGGAATTAGAAATATCTGTAAAAATAACAGTAGCGGAAACAGGTTCTAGTACCACGTGGTCAAAGTCAACAGATGCACTGAATCTTTAATGATGATTTAATGAATGATGGTTTAAATTTTTCAATGTATAGAATATTGAAATATACACCCCGATTTGAAGTTACTGTATGTAAGATCATATGAATTATATGGTAAACAAAATTGAAAGTGTTTTGAGTTAAAAATCTAGTATTACTTATGTGATATTTAGTTTTGCTTATTCCTTCGTTAAACCGGGGAAATGCTCTGTTATTGACGAGCTCCTTCAGCAGCAAGCGCGGCTTCGTGGGTGGTTGCCGGCTGAAATTACCTTTCCTCAAGGTTAATGCTTTACGGAGAAGTTACAATCGCGTCTCCGCACTGTCGAAATGGATTCTCGCGCCATTCCCTCGGACCATGAAACATTTTCAATCAAGGAAGTTTATGAGGAATCCTTCTCCTCGGCGCGGTTTCAATTAGTACTCCATATTTCAGGAGCCAATTAAGCGCGCCAGGAGAGGGACCTTCCAACTCTTTTCCAGGGGTACATCGCATCCTCCTTCATGGAAAGAGGTCGCCCGTGTTGACGCGAGATGGCACTCCAGGTGGCCCGAATGGCGGGAGCAAGATTTGGCGCGCATGCGCCCCATCAGACCGTCTCCCATTCGTTTTTATGCTCCGGATCTTAGGGGGGAAGAAGGCAAGGGGAGTCGAACGGGGATCGATGCGGCGGCGTGGCGGAGGGGATGGAGGGGCGCACAGGTGGCCACTGTGGGGCGGGCAGCCGAGCGGGAAGGGTGGCTCCAGGTGCCCTCATCCCCGAGGGCCGAGTGTCCTCAGCACGCCCTCGCGAGGAGGAGGGTTCAGCCGCCGGTGGACCGCACCCGCTGATTCGGTGAGTGCACTTCTGCAAGAGGAGGAGACAAGCGAATTTCAGGTGGAAAAAATTCTCGGAGGCGGGAATCGTGTTCAAGGCTCGATGTTTGCGTTCGATAGACATTCCTATGCTGGGGTTGATGGTTGGGTTTCTCCTTAAACCAGTGCCGGGATCGAAGTGTTACAAAGTCACCTTCTTCGAGGATTTAACGAGAAAAATCAGCCGCGAATTTATTTCGCGTATTAGACAACCACGTGCTTCTTTCCGGTGTCATTGCCTCGAGGCTTTTTCCGGAAGAGATATCTTCGTGTGTTTCTTTATATTTTAGGGATGATTTTATCTGAAGGAGTTTATAAATTTATTTATAATTATATATGCTGCAAGTTGAATTTCTTCCGGTGGCAGCCCCAACCATTGTCTATGATCAACTTAATCAAAACCCCAATCCCTAACACCAAATGTTACAGACAAACAAATATTCCAGAAAAAGCATCACTACCCACAGACAGTATTCGAACACCACCAATAATTATATCCTCTAATCACAAAAACTGCATTTAAATAACGCTAATTATCATTCATCATTTGCCGAATCGTACCCTTCCTTCTCCCATTTTGTTTTATAATACGAAAGGTATCTTATTGTTACATAATTTTTCCCATACCGGCTTCGGGATTTTTTTAATAAAGCACCTCAAAAAATTACGGAAACCATCTCAGTCGTAAAATAATCGGAAGCAATTTCATAAGCCCGCCCGACCGTGAGAGAGGGACTACCCCCGAGTTTCCGATAAGTCACCCTACCAGTGGTGGAATGTCTTTCTTAAATCTTGGAGATTTCCCTGCCCTTTAAAGCATTTCTCTTTCTCTCCACCCTACGCTCTTTTCCCTTTTCCGTTGACTTGCAGCTGAGGGAATATTCGGGCATGTGTATAACTTTTTTTACGGATATTTATGTTGGGGGTGGAGCCGAGTCAAGGCCCGTGGAAAAGAACTTTGGCATTTGTAGATAGGGCGAATCGAGCAGATTCTCTCTCGAAGCGTGAAATCGGAGGGAGAGAGCGGAGATTCCCGAAGGTGTGACATTAAAAGTTTGGTAGTTCAACTGCCCGGGAATAATTTTCCTCAACAGCTAATCAATGCCCTTTCATAATACCCCGGATTTTGTATATCCTAAAATATCATCTGAAGGTTTTTAGCTACCCTTCTGCATGTTAGTATGTTTGATTTCCTAAACGATTGAATTTTTTTGAATGTTTTAGTTTATGTTTATTTGTTATATTTATTACTTTCTTATTTTCCTGCTATTGATTTATATTTAATTATTATTTAAATTGTTGTAGCAGTGAAGTCGATGTTATAAATATCTTTCCTTTACGTCTTTTAACTTGTAATATCAGTAGGTTTTTGAAGGTTTTTTTCCACCCTTCTTCGTGGGTGTTTTCCTGAAGTGGATCTTTTATCCTAGGATATTACTTAGGATTTTTTACATCCACTCCTAAAGTTTTCCTCTATATCTATTCACCACTATACACTACTTATGATTTTAATATCATTGACGAAATCGAAAGGATTGTTAAAAAAACAGGTTTTATTAAACAACGAAGTAACTTTTACTATTCCACAAACATTATTTCACAAATTCCAATTCAACAAACAGATTGTTTTTGGAAGAGTAAAAGATACTTTGTTGTTTTGCAATACCTGTTTTATTTAACAATCCTTTCGATTATGTCGGAATTCCACTATATTTCGGCCTCCGTGAATTTCATTGACGAAAGGTTAGATGGAAGAAGAGAATTTTCAGTCTCAATCTCACTTTAATTAAGGCCTTAAATTATGTCATTGTGACAAAACTGGTTTCGCTTCAACCCTTGAAAAATAATGAACTTAAAGGGCACCGGAGTATCCATGTAGGTTATTCTGAAATACGCTTTTGGTTAATTCAATGACCATTAACTAAAGCTGAATGGAAATTCATTTTGATTCATTTCCCTTTCAACGAAAGAGCAAATCGTATAAAAGAGTTGAATGGACCTAGTACTTTAAATATCCATTGACGTATTGGAAGAAAAGGGATAATTGATGCTTCGGGTTATCTGGAAAGAAAACTTTATAGGGCTCCTCTTATCAGCAAGGGCGGTAATTAGGGTCTTAATAGATTCTGACTATTGATTTATTGCTCTGAGGAAAAGAACTTAGCGAAAATTTTACGCGTCGAAATTTTCTTAGGGGAGAAAAAGTTGGGAAGTGACGTAAAGCCGATAAAAACGCTCATGGTTAGCCAATATCGGAATAAGAGGGTTTCCAGTTTAACTAATTCGATTTTATTTCACTTGCACGAAAAATGCAGTCGGCCGTTTTTACAACATCAAAGAGATAAACTCGGATAATTAAACGTTGATGTAATTTTTCCGAGGTACTAAATTATGAGCGATTTATTTCAAATGTGATATTTCCGTTGGAAATGTTGTTTACCGGCAAAAATGCGAATCCGAAAATTTATCTGAAGTTTAATTTAAGCCATTAAAAGGACGGAGATGATTATCACCTTAATGAATTTAGGGACCCCGCGATGAAATCGTCATTAAATGCTTGGAACATCGTTACTGGAAATTAAGAGGGCAAATATATGAATAATTACAAACATCTCTCGAAAGCGAAGGACTAAAATGTATTTTTAAGTAATCAATTGTTCAATCGCCTCTTCCATTTGGGAACTATTTGGATTACACTTCTTTACTACTAGTTTTATAAAAATTCTTTAAGGAAGGGTAATTATGAATATGAATTTGTATGATTTAACGTTTAGGTAACGTTATGAATAAAAACTTATTTTAAACTTAAACTTTTCTGCGCGTTAAAATTCTGTAAAATAAATTATTCATTACTATATTTATAAAATATTATAATTATGTATTTGCTGAACTTTTACCGTTGAGAAGTATGTTTTTATGTATTAAATTTGGCATCCGTGGCTTTAGAGATGTTCTTGATTTATCTGTAGAAATATCTATCGGGGAGAATTCTTCTCCTTCAAAAGATTAATTACGATAGTTGATGTTAGATTTCATTAAATTTTATATCTCTGTTATAAGTCAGCAGCAAATTTGAATGAAGGGAATAGGATTTTTAAATTTATTACAAGCCATTGATTCTAATATATGGTTGCATTTTCCAAAATTTTGATATAATTGTAATGTTTCTTAGTGTAAAGTAATTTAACACCTTTAGATTTAATTTATATAATTATAGTATAATTTACACTAAAATAATTTACTCCTCTCTGTGTTTGCGAAAATTATTACCGGATTTGAAATTTGATGGTGCTAAGTCTCTCAGAATTATCGTCCTACAGTTGCTGCCAATTCTTTGTCCCCATAAATCGCTGAAGAGTAGAGAACATGAAGGCACATGATTTTCAGATCCACTGTGAATTATAAAATACTGAAGTAACTGAATTCCTTTTCTTTCTTATAGTATTTTCCATGGATAAAAAAAATTTACGCTTACGAAGGTATTGACCTCAAAGGCTTAGGTATGTACCCTAGTCAATATATTGATTTATTTAGAGTTCATTTTATTCGATGAATTAACACTAGAACGGCGGGACTTGTTCGACCCCCTAGAACAGCGGGAGGTGTCCTCAAGACACCTTCTCCTGTGCTACATTTAAAGTGCATGAGGCAGTCGTATTTAAATTTCAAGTCTTTTCTCAAATGATTAGGAATTTTTCCCTAAGCTCGGTTGAATTTCTTTTGGCAAGGCATGAGTTAAATCGTATCCAAAATATTTTAAAATATACAAATTCTTTTTGAATTTCAAGCAATTCTAGTACACTCATGTTCGAATAGACAAATACAGAGAACAGTGAAGCCAGAAATTTATAGATAAGTCTAGATAAAATAATTAATCACTGGAATGACTTACCAAAAAGAACAATTGAATTTACAATTTACATTAGGACTATTACGAAATAATCTTGCGAAAAACAATTTTCCTCGCCTACCTTTTAGTTTTATTTCACAATACAAAGTAAAGAAATTAACTACAAAATACAAACACGGCTATAATGTTTCTTTGTACACTCAAGTGGATTTAGTATTTATTGTTTTAAGCACAGTAATCCAGTTAAAAAATAATTACTTCGCAGAAAACTTGCATGCCGCACAAAGATAAATCTTCTTCGTACTACAGTTTCCACAAACCCATTTCTTGCACTTCTTGCACTTGCCTGTTGCTTTATTGCTCTTGCATTTCCTTTTGAGTTGACATCCGTGCCTTCGTCCAATATCATCTGAGTCGTCTGGGGCATCGTCTGAGTCGTCTAGGTCACTTTTGGGACCTCTTTGGACTGCATAGGTTTCACCAAGTTGTTCTGCGAGTCGTTGCAAGAATGTACGCCTGGATATTCGACGACCTGTAGTCTGCTTGTAAATAACCCATGCATTGATTCCTGCTGGATCGAGTGTGTTGTAAAACGAATGCATTGGCCAACGTCGTGAGGCTGCTCTCACCGTGTACCCACGCGCCATTTGGTCCACTACGTCAACGCCGCATTTTGTGCGATTGTAGTAAGTCACCGTGTCTGGTTTCCTCTTACCATTATTATCCACTGCTATATTTGGATGCATTGAGCTGAGGATAAGAACATGTTTACTTGGTTTTCCTTTATAAACAGTTAGGGATATATCTTCATGTTTCAGCAACCTCGAAGTATGCAGCGTATCTTTACAGGTTTTTAATTCTAAAGGCACCTCTCGTCGCATCTTGTTCAATGTCCCAACTAAAGAAGTACCCTCTTTCTTCAGCCTCTTCAATAGGTTCAATGATGTAAAAAAATTGTCAGTCGTTACGTTTCTTCCTTTCCTAAGATAGGGACCCATCAATTTCATTACTACATATTCAGGAAGACTCTGATCGGATGGCCTATCCTCCACCTTGGCAACGTAGGGAAACCCATTCAATACATATTTGGAATTTAAATCTGCTGCTAACCAAAACTTCTGCCCATATTTATCAGGTTTATTAGGCATGAATTGTGTGAATGGACATCTACACTTACTGGGAAAAAGCTGTTCATCCACTGTCACTTCTGCACCAGGTTTGTAGCAAGCTTGACAGTTTTCTATAAATCTGTCCCACACGAAAGAAAAAAGGGCAAATTTGTCAGTGGCCAGACGGTTACTACGTGTTGATCGGTCATCGAATCTTAAAAATCTCATCAGCTCTCTGAAGCGATCACGTGACATGATCTTTGTGCAGAATGGAAGTCCCCAGTTTTTTTACCACATTGTGTCTAAAGGAAATTTGGTGGCACCCATGACTCCACTTGCGTAGAGAATAGAGATGAACGCATCTAATTCATTAAGAGAGGTGGACCAATCAGATACACTCAACACTTGACGGGCTTCCACTTCTGTACAGATCTTGATGCGAGTGAGTATTGTTTTGTCAATGAACAATCTCCAAGCGGAAGTAAGATCACCGTCAGAGATGTTCCTCCTAGCGTGCGCAGATGGTCCTGGGATCACTCTCAGTATATTTTGCTGAGCACGTCTCCCAGCATTTCCAGAGTCTATTTTCACATATTCCCATTCTGTCCCATCCTTACCTTGGATCTTCGATCCAATAACTATAGCGTTATGATTCCTAACAGCCGGTATATCTGCTTCTTGGCTAACTACTTGCTCTACTCCTCGGCAAAATCCACTCTGTCCTCGGCTTGCCTGGATGCCTTCTGCAGCTTCCTGAAGTTTATTCCTGAATCGATTGCACTGCGTGTAGCATTTGCGTGCACAAATACCTCTCTCAATAACAAAAGGACGGCCACGAGCTGCTCCACGCTGGCCGCGAGTGTGAGTGATATTGCTATCTGCAAGATTACCAGTATTATTTAATAATTCATGATGGAAATGGACCAAATAATAACAAAACATCACATATACGGAATAAATTTTGTTAAAATTGCACACTTACCATTCACTTGATGTACTTCATTATCCTCGCTGTTGGAAATTTCGTCACTGTCACTGGTCGAAGAACTAGATTTACATATATACTCCTCGTCGCTGGATTCTGTATCGCTTTGAAGATCGCCAGCTTCTGACATATCATCCGCAATATCACACAGCAGTTCTAGTGTTTCCTCAGGTGTCAGGCCTTTCCTACGCGCCATATTAGTGGACTAAAAACACACCAAATGAGGCTGTAGCGGAGCTGAGAAGACCACGTGTATTATGTCCACATGCGAGCTCATACACGTCACCCCAGCCACAGCAACCGCGTCTAGTAGCACCAAGGTGGCGACAACGGATGGAAATGGTAACGGATCTTATGTATAACAAATAAAGACAAGAGGAGGAAAAGATTTGGCTACTCAAACCGTCTTCAGAATTGCCACTGCAAAAATGTTATATTTAACTATGTGATTCCATATATTTTGGAGGGAAGAGAAGTACTAAAACAAAAAGAAACACGTATAGGGATTATGATCTCGAAAGACTTTTGTAAGAGCTTCTAATCTTAATCAATGAAGGTTTTATCATCCGAAATAAGTGGAAAAATAACCCACTTGGGAACTCCTATAAGGAGGTGTCCTTAGGACACCTCCGCTGTTATAGGGGTATATCGTATCATCTTGCATGAACACATCTCAATAAAGATAAAAATTGGTGGACATATGCAGAACTTTAGATAAATAAAAGTCACCGAATAATTTTCTTCTCCAGCAAAAAATACAAAAATGGCGCTTTACCAAAATGGGTGAGGTGTCCTTAGGACACCCTTCGCTGTTCTAGTGTTAAAGCTAGTAGTAATGCAAGAGACGTATCTACCACATGAACATCAAGGTAGAAAAATTATTATTTACACATGCATTTCGTCGCTTTTAATTACAATAATTATTTGACAGAAAAGGAATGCTTTTTCCAAAACATTCTTCTCAGGATGCTCTTTTCAAATCGCGAAGTGTTTCATTTTGACGTATGGTTAGTCGCTTGTCAGTTAAATATATAAATCCCAGAATAGTTAGCGATTGTTTTTATTGCTAAATGTTATAGTAGAGTTCCTCGAAAAACCGTCGAAGCATTCTGATTGAGCTGTTAAGAATTCTATATCGGACTGCGCGCTCTAGTGAAAGGTCTTTGGAAAAGTTGCGAAACCGCTGGTTCTTCCATCAAATTTACAAGCGTTTGATTTATTTAAAGCCCCGAATATGGGAGATTCGAGTCCAGCATTTTTCGGATTTTACTAGTTCCGGCCGTTTTTATTGGTTTAGCTTACTGCCGTTTTAGAGGTGAACATTTATTCTCAAAACAAAACAATGAAAATCAAATAAAACTATGTTCCGTGTGTGAAACGTTTTATAGGTTTATTTAAAAAATTCTGTGACGAATAAAATACATCGCTCGCTTTTTCACCAACCGCCATGCATCTGAAAGGAAGTCAATGACTTTTAGCCTTTGATGTCTTTTTGTGATATCGTGTTTTTAAAATTGAAACAAAAATTGGTTTAAGTAGTTTGTTATATTCCTTCAAATAAATATTTAGTATTTTATCTGAAGTTCCATCGTAATTATTCAATTCAGTGGAGGGATTGATGCAGAGGAGGGAAGAATTATCTCAAGATAACTTTTAGAAAATCTTTAGGAGAATATATTTCCTATACTTTTATCGGATTAAACAATATTTGCGACAAATAGCTACATTCGGGAGAAGAGGGAATATTTTCAACTCTTTTGCTTTAAATGAATGACTTCTTCGAAAAATAAATCCGAGAAAAGGAATGCAATTGCAAGAGCTATCAACAAGATTAATAATCATCATTTTACCGAATATTTGTCACATCGAATGGGTTAAGTCTGCTACTCATAATTCACTGAAAGATGCTAACAGTTATGGGAAAAATCTTCTTGTATTTTGGAGGCTGATTATGTAATAGTTCTGAATTGCTGTGCATCCCTTCTTTTATAAGTCTAAAAAAAATATGCTCGTTACAAATAATCTTATGTTAGAGGAAGAATTTTGAAACTAATGATACCTACTTTCTAAATATTATTTGATTTTCCGAGAAGTATTTCTCTAAAATCTGGATGAATGGAAGTTGAAGTGATGATTCTTGTAAGTAGGAGATAAGTTTTGAATTCAATTGTCAATAGTCTCAAGCTCTAGATTTATCAGGAATTTGAATTTCTTTGATGTTAAATACAGGTTCCATTTGTACTAGATCTACTACACTAGAAAATTTATTGAATAGACTGGAAAATGATGTTGGCTTTACTGTCTTCTACTCGTAATCTTTATTCTAACCGATTCATTTCTAAAAAAAACATTTCTAGGTCACAAATCAAACTGGAGTACGCTCGCAAATGAAAATCAGTTGGTAGAGGTAAATGAAAAGATCTCGAATTATACCATACTAAAGACAAACAAAAACTTTCATACATCTATTGACAAAACATTTTATAACAATTATACGTTAAATTAGGTTATACATATTGTGTCATTTTTTGCAGATTTATTTGAAGGCCTTTACTCCAAATTAAATAGCTTTCCCTCCTCATGACCCTCATACCATTCCAATTGACCTCACTCCGCTTGTCTGAGATGTCGCAAGCACATCGTTTTCACGTTTCATGCAATTCCTATGAGCGCGAATGTATCTTTGCAATACTCGATTTCTAATTGCCCCTCCCCGTTTAATTTTTACAATTCATCGGTGAAGGTAGCAATATCCTTCCTTTCAACCAAGGTTGATTGGCTTTCCCTCAAAATTAAGTTCCACTCCGCTTTTAGAACTCTTTACCTCTTCACACCCAAATGAATGTGTGCTGATTTAATTCAGTTTACTGTGATAATACTGTTTGGAAGTTCCGATATTGCAGTTTAGTCTGTTCTCGCTTTATTTTTATAAAAATATATTTTCATTCCTGTAAACTCAATATTGTTAGGTATTTTAAATGATTGCTCTAGTTAATACCATCCTTCACATAAATATCATCTAGTTATAATTATAAGTATAATAAAAGTCTTAATTTTGACTTTCCTTCGAGTTTAAGACTACAATTCGCCCCAAAGTGTAAGTTAACTCTGAAGGGTAATTCAGGAAATCCGCAAGAAATGTTTATCAATATAGAAAATAAAAATATTGTTTATATTTGACGATTGCAACTTCATGTGTATTTTTAAGCCTTGCAAACTTATTGAGATTTCGGTGAAATATATACGCATTATTGTTGCATGGTTACTACATTTCCCACGTGAAAAGGACGCGCGAATTTTTAACATCTGGGAAAAATTGAAATATATTCTGACAAAATAAAATGTTTTGAATATATGTTGCGTATGGGTGTAACATTAATTAATTCCTCAGTAAATAATATAAACATGGGTATCTGCCAAAGGTAAAATTTCGAAATATTTGTATGTCCGAATTTAGAATTATTCAGTATAATAAGTAGTGTCAAAAGCTGGATTTATATCCGAATCTTGGTTGCATTCGGCTGTTATTAAAATGATACGCATGATAAGCTTGACGGTTAGTCGACGGAAATTAGGTGGGGATATGCCGATCCGAGCGACATGAGGAACCTCTTAGACCCAACTAATTAATAGTTAGCACTAAATTCATGATTGCCTCGTAAGATTTGAATTATTCTTTCTTACAGGTTCTCGACCAATTTCTCTTCCACGGCACACTAATGTTCATAATCAACTTTCTAGGAAAAGATATATATATAGCAGATTTGGCTAGGTTGATTTGGGATTATTTATCACTAACAATAAGTTGAAAAAAGTTGAAATTGCGGGGGAAAATATTCACTGTAGTTACTTCGAAAGAATCACTTAATAATTCGGTAGCCAGATTCTATATCTTTCTTTTTCATACATCTGTCTATTTCCGAGAAAATTTCTTCGACATAGTTTTCCTGGCTTCCCTATTTATCAGATTTCTCAGAACGAGATGCTTAAGTTTATCGTCATCTCTGGGAGAATATTTTTAGTATCTTCTCTTTTCGATCATTTTCAGTTTATCTTCCGTAATCTACTTCTTTCAACTCATCTGCTTCCTTTTATCCAGCTGTTTCAAATATGAAAGAGAATATGCTTCAAACAGCTGAGGGAGTATTGGGGAAAAAAGATGAGCTGTTCAGACTATAATAACAGCGTTATAAGGGACACAATCCCAATTGAATTTTAGAAAAGTAAGATGGTTGTAATTCCGGAAGTAAACTAGATAGGTGTGAACTACTTATGACAATTAGTTTACTAAACAACATTTCCAAGTTAGCTACAACTCTCATAACTAAATGGTTAGAAAATGAAATGAAAACGAAAGGCTTACAGAGATGCAATTCGGGTTTAGAGAAGGGACAGGCAATGCTAACCCAAAGATTATTGATCTAAGAGGATTGATAGAGAAAAGGGAACTTTTCCTTTCATTGCCCACATGATGTGCAAATAAAATGGCAATTATTTAAAAATCGGATCGCAGTCTTAGAAAAGCAATGATGCTGTAAGTGAAGTTAATGAGCATTGTTAGTACAATGATGCAGATTGAAAGTATTAAAATATTACGCTTTGTAGACGATATCGTTGTCATTAATAAAAATCAGCAAGGGCTAACAATATACTAATATGCATATAACTAACTATATATTAAACAAGGATGGAAGGAATTCTGAGAAAAGAATACGATTTAAAAATTTGTATTAGACATACTGAGTTAACAGCCTGCAACGAATGTGGTCAGAAATACGAAGTAAAGAAAGGAAATTTAGAACACGGCTGTTTAAGAATTAGAGGTTAAAAATGTCCAATAGTGTACCTATTCACTTCAGAAGGAGAAAGCATCGCTTTGAAAATGCGTACTGAGTGTTATTAAAGTACAGTATCCTCCCTTCTTTTCTCCTAACACCGGTGAATGAGACGAGGAACGCCGAAAAAGACGGCCATTGGGGCTTTTTAGCCTCTAAATGAATGCAGAATTAAAAGAAAATGGATAGAGGGAGTGTTAAAGCTCACTTATTTGGCCAGTAAATTAACTATAGGAATAAAAGAAGATATTTTAAGCAGAATTAGATAAGCATAGGCTGTATTTGGCAGCAATTATAAGACGTTGACTGCCAAAGAAATGTAATATGAGACAAGAAAAAAGTTCCTAAATTCCTACATGTGAGGTATCGTATATGATGTGCTCAAGCTCAACTTTATAGAGAGGTGCCATACTAAACAAATTACACCAACCTTGGAATTTCCACTGAAATATTTAAGGCATCTAGTTTCAATTTAGATATCATTAAGCGATATTTCATGTTCCCATGAATATATATTAAGTGAAGAAGAAAGACGGTTTCGGAGAATAGTTTTAAAACGCAGAGACATACTTATTGGCCCAGTTATGCGCTGTGAGTTTTTTTTTTTAATTCTGCGTGAATGTTATGCTTAAGGAAAGAGAAGTAGTGAAAGATCAAGACTTGAGTGCATGCAATAAATAATTGAGTGCGTGTTCATACTCGGATATAAAGAGAAATACGCTAGAGCGATCAAGATAGCGAGCAAATTTAAGGACTAAATCGGAATAGAGAGTGACATTGAATTTCTCTCAAAGAAGAATAACTCGCGGAGCGACTGCGGTTGCAAGGTGGACTCTTTTGGAACGGTGAATTCCAATAGGGAAAGGGTTCAGAGATTTAATTAATGTTTCACCTTTTGATCCAATTTTAGTCTTCAATGTATGCCATAGCATGACGTAGGAAATTAAATTCCAAGCCCTTGAATTATTTCGTAATTTCAAAATCCATATTGAGAAAACTTTTACTAGACCACAGAGAAAAAAAAGTTTTCTCAATATGGATTTTGATATTATTAATAACTACCACAAAGTTACGCCTGATTCCGTTTCGTTTATTTCGTAATTATTTTCGTCTTAAATGTACCCTACATGACTTAGGATGGAGGCTCTCCTAGCCCTTGAAATTTTTCGTAATTCGATATAATAGTCATAGGAAACCTTCGGCACTAAAAAATACTTTGCATTGAAATTAATAATAAACTAATTAAAAAGTGTGTTGCTTTTTTAATATGGCGCCTTTCCACAAAGTTGAGCTTGTACGAATAAGATTTATTTCTCTGTTTAGATTTTTTTTGTCGTTTTCATATCAATATTATTTCAGCTTGTCAAAAGTGGTACCACTTCTATTAGGTTTCCTTCAATTCTATAATGTAGAAATTTTCCTCAGGGACATGGAGATAATAAAATTTTATAATTTTTCTTCAGTATTTACCGCCTTAATTAATTCTCCTCGGTAAAAAGGACTTCTCCGGCTTCATTCTCTTTCGCCATTTCCTCAAAGTTTTGCTCCTCATTCTATTTCTCTATTTCCTGAGAATGCTTTATAAGCATCAAAATTGAACATATTTAGAGCTTCCCTTATTTTATTTAAGTGCTGCTTCGCATGAAAATACGCACGAACATTTCTGAAGAGAAAGATATTTTGATTGGTATTGAATAGATTATATTCTTTCGAGTATAAAACGTAGAACTAAGTTGGAAATACTTCTTATTGAATTTTTAATTTGACTGAAAATTCATTAAAATGTCTCCATCTTTGTCCGTTTGCACTTGCTTAATGAAGTTTATGTTTCTATGGGAATTCATCAAATCAAGTATTCCAGTAAGAAATTTTATCAACGATTTTACTGCTACCTGGAATATTCAGATACTTATCTACAGACAATTAGTAATCTTTTTTAAAAAGCATATCATAACAAAAAAGTATCAACTTATTTGGTAATGGTAACTTCTTAATTAGAAACGAACATTATTTGAAAATTGGGTAAAAATATCGAGATAAAAAACGTGCAAATTGGATTACTGATTCCCGCTCGTAAAAATTTTAATTACATTTCTCTAACTCGCAAATGGGTCGAAGAATGTAAATTTTGTTTACAAATCTCACGTTTTATTGTTACACCAACCGATAAAAAACTGGCCACTTTAAACGAATAACAACTACATATATTCCTTATTTTATATGTTCTATACATAATTTAATCTATATTCCTTAACCCAATATTCCTAGCAACTTTATTCCTTTAAAAGCATAGTTAAGTAACGTTAGTTATTTTTTCCGCTAGACTACTTCCTATGAAACCCTTCGGATGTCTTAAATCTTAGATGCATTCCTGGTTCTTGAGAACATTTCATAAAAGACAATCTCAGCCTCTTACAAGTCGGAAGTTAAGGAATAATAATGGTTTTCTTTTTTAATCCTTTGAATGAGTGACGCATTTTGAAGAAACATTGTCCTTGCTGCTCCATTAAATCTTCATACAGTCCATTCCACCTTAACTTATGGCTGGCGAAAGAACGAGGAGATGATAGTGATAAATGAATTTAGGCTGAAAGGAGTTAGTTTCTATTGTGAAAGAATTTTCAGTTTTTATTTAATTTTTTCTTGTTTTTCCTCTTTTTATAGAAGGGAATTGCGGAAAGAAAGTTGGCTGACGTTGTACATGAAATCCTAGAGAAGTCTAAAACACATAAGACAAGACCAATATATTTTGGACTTCCTTAACTCAAAGAATTTTCGGCTGCAATCTCCCTTAGTCGAATTTTCAGAGGCTTTTGGGTTATTATTTGATATATCTTTCAGAATACTTATTTTGTAAAAACAAGAAATCGTATGCAAGTCTTTATTTTCTTCATACGTTTGCATTAAACGAAAGTTAGTAAATGGTTATTATAACTACTCGTGTATACGCCGAGTTTTTCAGGAGATTTTCTATGCTGAAAAAACCCTATCGGCTTATACTCGAGTGAGGGGAGTGATATAATTAAATTAATATACAAATTTTATGATTGAATAAATATTCAAAAATATTTAACCTACTGGTGCCTCGATCACTGTAAGTTTATTGGCATCTGTTTTAACTTTTAAATTTACCAGTATCTGCTTAGCCTAGGCTTATACTCGAGGCAATTAGTTTTCCATGTTTTTTTGTGAAAAAATGTGGTAAATCGGCTTATATTCGGGTCAGCTTATAATCGAGTATATATGGTACTCGTTAATTCCCATCCTAAATTCCATAAAATCAATGTATTTAAGACCGCCTTAACTCGAAGACTTTTCGGCTTCAACCTCCCTTAGTCAGATTTTCCGAGGCATTTGAGTTATCAATCTTGATTTAACTTTCCGAACACGTGTTTTGTGAAACTAAGAAAACGTACAAAAGTCATTTTCTTCTCTATATGTTACTATAAAACGCCAATATAGTAAATAGTTATTACAAACGATAAAAAATCTGATGTGGCCAACACATGACTTTCTCCGTATTTATTGAAAACAGAAGCGTATGCCTACATTGCATTCTGACAGAGATATGTATGAAAAACTTCCATTTCTGTATAAACAACAACTTCCGGTTAACTATTATTCAAGAATAACTCCTAAGCAATCAGTGTTACAAAAAAATGTTTCAAACAAAAGTTGTAGTAATATACATTATCTATAAGTTTTGTACATAATTGTATATACCTACATTGCATTCTGACAGAGATATTTAAGAAAAACAATTTTGTACCGGATAGACCGCAACTTCCGGTTAAGCGGTATTCATAAAAAACTAATCAACTCTAGGCATTGTTAGGAAAATACAAAAATAAATTTTGGAAATAATCGGATAATTACTTTTTAAGATAGAGCGCCCACAAGTCATTTTACCACAGACAGACACACACACATACAGACATTTCGGGAAAATAGTGAAAACGAAGTCTATGGGCCCCAAAACATCTATTTTCGTTGAAATCTGGATGTCAAATTTTTTTGCGAGTACAATACTTTCTCTATACTGCGTATAGGGAGAAAGTGAAAAACATTGTTCTTGATTTAAAACCTTTATTACGCATTTTCCATAACTCTAAAACTCCGTAATTGAATTTTATTTCAGTTCCATTTGAATTCGAAATATCGATGTCCGACTGTTTATCTAAAGTGGAGGAGGACTTCATAGATAGGATTATAAAATAATTACGTGTTAAAATTGTTTGTAGCTAGCTTACTCCAAATGCGAATACTGTGTTTGTTGTATTTATTTCTTTTTTGCTCTGATTTCTAGCGGTTATCACAAAGTCGACCTTCGAGAAATAAAAATGCAACATCTGGCTCTCAGATTCCGCATTTTCCCAGTCAGTAAATGATTCTCAAAGCCATTCATCTGTAATTGAGTTCAGAGCGCTCCCAATGGATCTCAGAGATGCTTGTAAAGGGCTTAGTATTTCCATTTCCTACGCTCTGTACCCACTATTTCCTTTGTGTGCAACTCGAGGCATCTCATCTTCTTATTTCTCCGATTCACATTCACTTCCCCCGCAAAAAGCTTCCAAAAGTAGGGTATGTTACATTTCCGGGAGGAAAGGAGATAACCATCGAGAAAGGAAAGCGTCCAAGGACATTTCTATAGCAATAATTTTATTAATATCGAACGGCATTTGTGAATTTCACGGATGAGACGGGGTTCTCGCGGAATCCATCCCGTTTGAGAGCGTAATTATGGGATATGGATTTAAGGGTCACGAGAACCGAGTCGATCATACCAATGAACCATGCCAGATGATAGTCCCTAGATATTAAAATGAGGATATCGCTCTTAAAGGAAATAGCAAATGGGTAGAGGCCGTTAACCAAGCAATAATATTTTATGAGAAAAATTTTATTTATATTTTATTCAATGTCAAATTCATTAATCTAATATTCACCTTAGTGAATGTATTTTAATATTTCATACAATTCCCAAAAAAATTCATCTAGTATTTATTTATATATGCTGCAAGTAGAATTTCTTTTAGTGGCAGATCTAATCATTGTCTATGAGCAACTTAGTTCAAACCCCAATCCCTCACACCGGACGTTACTTACAAACAATTATTCTAAAATTTACATCACTACCCACAGGCATTATTCGAACAGCACAGTACTACTATAAGATCTGATTTGCAGACATATCCCCGGTACCTCCACCAAAACACTTACACCAAATATATCCTCTAATCACAAAAACTACATTTCACAGTTTACTATGTTACTTTTCTGGCCAAATTGTCAGAATTTATAAAACACAGATCCATTGTACAGCTAGCAGCATAAAAAAGTTACCACCTTCGATGCAACCAGCATAACTCGAGAAGGGCGAGTCTTTCAGATTCTCTGTTTTGAGCGCGCTTTTCGTCTTCCTCTTTATGCCTGGCACGTTTTGAAGGCTTTTGTGATGATATATATTTTATAAATAATTGCTGAAAGTCATTGCTTTTGCTGCGGTAGAAGCAGTATTGTATTATGAAAGTATTAAATTCGTATTTCGTTAAATCGGCTTGAATCTCAAGCGTAATTCGCTCTTCTTCATAAAATATTGGACATGAATTACTTTGGCTGCTCATATCTCCTCCTAACATAAAATATTCCATCAATGCAGATTTAGAATGAAATTGGTTATTTCAGTTAATGCTCCACATGCCCGCAGGATGATCGTTTTCGTAAAGATTATGATACGATAATTAAGAGAATATGAACTACTGTAAATTAGGTCAACGGAAGAAGGGGAAATTAAAAAAATGTAATAAGAATAAAAATGGGGTAATAATGAAACAATACCTGCTATTAAAAATAATGATATGTGATAGTGGAATTCAAATAGGAAAAACGTTGCTATTTTTCATTGAAAACGAATTTGTGAAAGTCGCCACGTTGTTTGGACGCCATTTACATTTGCAGGGAATTTTGATTTAAATAATTTAAATAGTAGCACACTTTATACTTTATGTGAGATGATATCAGTATAGGCCATCTGTCCTCGCTATAATCTCGCAATAATCTTTTCGCCATCGGGCTGCGAAAATCATTATCGTTGAGAATAGGGTCATGTTGTCGCGTATTTCGTCATGTAAATCACAGCTAAGGAATATATCAAATAATTATTGTCTATACAGAGTTATATTCTTGAAGGATACTCAGCCGAGGGCTCCGGTCGTTTAGGACTTACTACTATCGAACCTGTAGTCTTTTAACAAACCGCTTTATATTGTATGTGCGAACATTTCTTTTGAATAATTAAATCAGAAGGACTAGTCGCGCAGAGTCGAGTCAAGCACCAAAAGAATTGAATAATATACTTCTAATTATTTAATTCCTTTCATTTACACCTTCTCCGTAATAAATGTTTGAATGCTAAAACGATTAATAATTTCAACATTGGAAAAAGGTATGAGCCAACAATTTTAGACATAACAACTCCATTTTTAAAATATACACGTAATGCACTCATGCATGAATAATAAATTTAAATCTGCTACTACGGATTTCAGCGGTCAGTCCCCTTTGGTGCCATTTCTGCTCTCCTTGTTTTCGTCTACATAACGGTATATGAGTGCCATTCATACCGGCCTTCTCGACGAAACAAAGGTGGCTTCTCCGTGGGGGTGAGAGAGGAAAGAAAAAGGGTCTTCCATGCAGTGGTGACAGGATACGTTTTCAGTCCGACTAAAATTCGACGCATCTTTTAGGGTATTTGTGTGAGATAGAAAATTGCTTGAAAATGCCATTCTCAGATGTGGACGGAAATATAATGAAAAGTTCGTCAATGAAGGAATATGAATGGTGTTACAGTTAATTACTTATATATTTTTTACATAAAGCATGGAGACGATGATAGGAAAATAAACAATGGGGATATGGAAAATTTTATGCTTACTAAGAAGAGAATGCTGATTCTCTTCAACACTAAGGCAATACATCTAAAAATGTAAAGATAATTTGGTAAACAGGCTCAGAAGTGATGTGCACAGATCCTGGGATGTAGGCTGTTTATAAGATTGAGAAAATGGTTCAATTACATGATTGAGAAAACGATGTAAGCCATTTTAAGAGAAAATAATGCAGGTTAGAAGGTGACCGGAAAAATACTTTTTCAATGGTTCAGCCAGAGAGAATGTAAATGAGATCAACCATTCGAAAAAGTTCCGATTTTTGTGGCAGTGTTCAAGTTTCATTTTCCTTACCTACTGCATTTGGTGTTATGTGAACTTACTTCTAAATCGTTCATTTACATCCAAAATTCATAAACCATTAACAATAGACCTATCATAGTCGAAATTATTTATTATCACTGTAAATTTATTTTGCTTCGAAAATTAGTAGGATATAATCACGTAGGCATATAAAAATATGCATACAATTTGCATACATTTATGCATATAATTAGAGCTTCCGCCAGTTAATCATAAATGCCGAGGAATTCACACATTTAAATTTCTGCACCTTCAAGATATCGTAAATGTCTTCCTTATCTTTAAACCAAAAAGTTTTAAGGAAGAATAGGCGAGGCCCATGAAACCAGCATTAATATTCAGCAGTAATAGATTCTCCTGACAATAAGAAATATTTCCCCAGAAGGGAAGCTTTACCCATCTTATTTAAGAGTAATTATGGGTAATAAGTATGATATGTCAGTATTTCTAGTGCTGTATCTGATAATGGCTGATGGACTTAACTGGCCTCTCATTAAAAAAAGGAAAGGTAAAATACGAAGCCTAAATTCTAATTATTAAACGGCTGTTACCGATGTAAGGGCAACTCAAATTGATTACGCCTGATTTAGTAGTTTTACTAAATGTAATTTCCGTAAAAATATAGTCATTGCTCAACGACTATAAGAAATGGCGGAAATAACTAAGGACAAAGATTCACAATTTCTTATATAACGCTGTTTCACAAAGTAACGGCTTCTTCAATCAATTTGACTATAAGGAAATTATTCAGAGAACTAGAATCAAAGAAAGCTGCATCCATTGCGAAGGAAATTGATTACAATCATCGGGAAGGGGTAATCTGAAGATTATTGATATTCTGGGCAGGCAGACGTTTAGAACTAGTTCCACTTAATGGATAAAAGAAAGTTTAGCTAAATATTGTGACCGGGTGTAATCGTTAAAATTCCGTAAGCTACGCGTATAATTTTATCATTGAGAATCTTCAAGGGATCTGAGAAGAGCACACAAACACTGGGAACGGTCTCCCAGACTGCCCATGTCTCGGACCGTCTCTGCTTTCAGCAATAGAATTAAACATATATTAACCATAGAAAGATCACTCCCGTAGAAACTTAAGCTTCGTAAAATGCCAATTCCAATATTACGTTCTCAATATTTACATTCAACTTTTCAGGCCTTTTTCGCTATTTCTTCTAACCAATGTTTTTCATAAACCTTTGGGACATCCTTACAAATCAATCAACAACAAAACGGGAAAATTTAAGAGATAGCTATTTGCGTAAACTAGCGTTCCTTTGGTTCTTTTTTATTACTATCATTGGATGTATAGGGTTTTCAATTCTTTTATTCCATTAAAAGATAGACACAGTTATTAGTTTCGTAGATTTTAAGAACCTTTAAAATTAATATAAAAAACACCGAAAGCAAGTGAATATATTTTTTCTCTCAGTGTTGATGATAGCCAAAACGTTAAACTCATCTTGATTCACTTATAAAATTTGCTAGTATATCTCACCTGGTTTATAAAATAAAAAATAAGGATGTCATTTAAATACGTATTTAAACTCAATTATAATCGTCATTACTGTAACACACACGCAATAACTTGCGCATTCTGTGTCGAGTACTAAAAACTCATACCTCTAGCCAAGTCTTAGGTTTGGTTAGACCTCGATTAACCCATTGTCATGCAAAAGTAACAGATCTACGGATAGCGGTCTTATCATTTTCAATAACTGATAATTAAAAGATGGTTTTCTTAAAATACTGAGAACTTTGAAATAAACAAATTGTAATACTCTTCGGAGGTGATTCGTTGATCAATAAATAGCTAAAATTACGAGAGGAGTAACTTTTGAGAAATAAAATTTCGAGAATTTTACCAAAAGGACGTCTACCGCTGGCCATTTACTACAGTATTTACTGGAAGCCATTACTTTGAAACGATAAGGAATCCATGGATCCAATTTTTAGGACAGTGGTTTCATCAAGCTATTTATTATTATTTTCATTTAATCCACATCAGATAAACAGTGAGATCTCGTAAGTTTTAGGCCGAAGAACATACAATATTTCTAATCTGTTGCTCTGCAGTCCCACTTTATGAGAGATTTATTTCTTCGAGTCATTCTTCTAATTGCGAGCTAAAAATTAAACATATATCAGAGAAGGCTAGCGAACACATTATTTTAGATAACATCAAAATGAATCAAGCAAATTGCAACCCAAATACTCTTCTCCCAACGAGAAAGTTTTTCCTTTCCATTCCCGTTTGGCAACAAAAGGATTATCTTGCCCTTCTCCCCCACCTATTTCGTTTTGTCCTGTTTAACAGTTTTCCCGGTATTCTACCCTTTCAAGGGCAGGTAACATTTTTGTTCCCTTCTTTTCTCCAGGCACATGCCATATGGAGGATCGCGTATTTATGTAAATGTTGAAGATAGTGATAGTAAGCGTCGAAGCTAATTGTGTGAATTTTTCTACAGTGTTGTTATCAGGATAATTTAATTTTACAAATCAATGGATTATACAATCTATAGTAGTCACGAGAGTAAGGGGAAATGGTAATCTAGAAAAGAATATTCGTTATTTAAATCAATCGAATGAGCTTTAACTTTGAGGAACTCCATAGGTAACTAAACACAAAGAAATACATAATTTTGTCAAAGTTATACGACTTTCTGTGTGGAAGTTTTGGCACTTTTATTTCCTTGTGTTTATTCCTTACTTATTTCTCTTGATAATAGAAAGATTTTCAATTGGGAAAGTTAAACGAAAGGTGTCTAAAAGCAATCAAATTACAGTGATCTACCGAATCATGCACATATCTTATATATTAAAATTCAGCCTGCGTATGTTTGTGCCCGCAAAACTCGAAAACCACTCGGTCGATTGACTTGAATTTTTTACAGAACATTGCATTCAAATATATATATATATATATATATATATACGAAAGTGTTTATATTGTAAAAAATGCTGACACTTCGTCCTTGCTTCGATCCCAGACGAGTCAAAGCATTTCCGTGAGAAATGCACGTAAAGTTCATTTTTGTCTCTGCATGCTTCATTTCTTTTGCAAAATTAAATTAAAAATAATAGTCATACGAGATTGAGACAAGAACCAATAGCAGAGTAAATGAATAGAAAACCTTATTTTGGTCGTTTATTGTTGTTTCCGAATTGAATTTTTGAGATATTTTACGGAATACACGAAAAGTTTTGTGAGTATAAACAGCCGGTCCCCCTGACGACAAATGCCATTTTTGAATCCGAGATCCTGCTTTTTGGCCTATTTGAAATTAGGAAGAAGAGAAAAGTTGCTGGTTTCGTTCACATTGATGAGCATAATCAATCGTTGGAAGTGATTTATACGATCGATTTTCGAAAAACGAAATGTGAGTTAATTTGATACCGAATGTTGTATTCAGTTAAATTCATTTGTATTGTTTTGGAAATTATTTAATAATCTGTTATCGAAAATTAAAGTGAGAGTGACTTTGAATGCTGCATTCAATTCGATTCATTTCTTTAGTTATCTTCCAGTTGATCGTCGTCAAATTAAATAGTACGCGTTAACACATCAAATGTTGCGGCAGATAATGGATAGTAGTAAATGATCATTATATAAATAACGAAAATTCTCCATCCAAACGCGAGAGCCGAGCTAGCGTAACGTACCATGTTCTCCATCTTTCTTTTCTCTCCCTCCCTTTTCGAGAGAAAGGCTCGCCGGCCCGAATTTTGGACTTAGAATTTCTTGGTGGGTCAGGGGTGGTAACTTTTTTTTGCTGTTAGCTGTACTAAGATGGTTTACAATCGTAATAAATACGATACATTTTATTTCCCTCTGTAAGAAACCTAAGTAATCTTTTGGTTTCAGCCTAATCCTCGATGGAACTTTATTAAAAAATAACCTGAGAAATATCTTATCAAAAATAACGTAGAAGGAAATGAATGCAGAAATAAGCTATACTAAATCCTCGTATCTCAAGGTGGTAAATAATCGCAAGAAATACGATGCAATTTATATCCCTCTTAAAGGAACCTTGTTAAGCCTGCGCTACTTACCGTAAATCTCACAAGAACTTAATTAAAAAATAAGCTTCATTCACATTAATTGCAGGCACCTACCTTCTGCTTATTTTCGCCCTTTTGTGTTACTTTTATTTGTTTTAAATGGATTTCCTAGCTAAATATTAACCAAATTATAAATTCAAAAGCAAATTCATTTTTTGATTATTACGAAATGTTTCATAATATTTTCCTAATGAAGCTAATTCCTTAAGAGTCATGAAATTTTCATCGAGTGATTTAAAATTAATGTGAAAAGATTGGACTTACGGTAAGATATGATAGAGACAATCGAATTAAAGAAAATTCTTAATGGGAAAAGAATGTTTTTCTTTTACTGTTCATGAAACGCTTCAAGTATAGATAGTCAACTGGATTTCAAATAAAAACTTAATACATATCTTCTATTAAAATAATAAAACCTTTATCGGAAAATTGGCTCAAACAAGCATCCATATAAAATGGCCGTATCAATAGGAAACGTCAATTAAACTTCATGTATGCGAAACTGTATTCCAGTAATGAACATATTTATGCAAAAGTGTGATACGATGTTATTCGTTTATATGTTATATAATTTCCACATCAATTTTTCTCTCTGATTTCCTCTTTGTTGGTCTAGTTATGGAATGCATCGCGTCTCAAAATGCTAGAAATATTTTTCAAAAATCATCATGTCGAATCATAAATGCTTATGTTACTTAAGTACAGATCAATGACTATGACTAAAATCATTTTAGATATCAGTGTTTACGTAAGCGTCAAACTTGCTCTATCTTTCGAATATCAGTTTGTGAAAAATGTGCTAAATTTTGTATTAACCTTTGCGAATTAATCGTGTCACATTTTGGAGGTACTAATGTATAGAATACAATGCTTGGGCCGTGATTTCGTAGTAAGTCTCCACCAGGAAACTAGAAAAAGTACATGAATAGTAATAGTAAGTAAAATAAACTTTTAGAAACCTCGAGAGAATATATTTTTAACGATCGTGATTTAGACTCATGGAGTCATTAATGGTCATTGGATGGTCGTTTAAAAATAAATCATCTTTTGGTTTATTAATGATAGAGATGCAATTTAACATTGTACAAGAAAGCGTGCGTATTCACCCAAGTTTGTCAAAGTTATACTTTTCTATTTTACGAATTAATTTATGTCTCTTTAGAGGGGACAATGCAAGGTCACTTAATCTTATTTTTGCCCCCTCCATCGGTCCCCATTATCGCCTACAATTTGATTTGGGCCCGAAAATTGCAGACATTCCCAGGCAAACAGAGCGCGGGTCCCGACGCCTTCGGTAAATATGCTTTGCGAACTAGCAGCCGGAGCGTCAGCAATTACGAGCGACCTTCTTCACCCGATGATATTTTAATTCATAGACCGGGTATCTTCCCCTTCATCTTTCTGCCGATTGTCCAATTAACTGGGGAAGGTTCGAGGAGCCCGTAATGAGATTTCCTAGCGATTCGGAAAGCACAATGAGAGATCACGGCGTAACAAAGACGCATCCCGGCGATTGAAGCGGACTCGGGCCATTTCCTCTTCAGGGGAAACTCCATCGCATGAAAGTGCTCACTCCTGCGGCGAAAGATTCGCTCCCTCAACCTTGAACTTGATTCTCCGAGTGTGGGAATTGAAAAATGTGGAGACAAAAGGAACCAGCAACTGCGCTGACAGCTCTCAGCCTTGGCTCCTTTATCCTTCTGCTACATTTAATTCATTTCTCCCTTTTAATTTCGCGTCTGCGAGATATTTCGGGTATCTGAATCACTCGTCTACGTCGCGCCTTCCTTTTTCCCCGCATTGACTCCGAGTCCCCGTAAGGGCATTACGACCCTCGGGGTTAACGAGCGAGACGGGGGTATTCTTTTGAACAATCCGGGATGATTTTCAATGTAGTTTGATGATTTAGGATCCGCGTTAATGGGGTTCCCAAAGGGTTTCAGATATTTTTTGAAATTGAAAGGAAAGAATGGGCAAGGTCGTGCGTCTCTCGAAAAAGGGCAGTAGTAACAATATCAACATGTACTCTGACACAGTTCTTCCAAGGTCCCCCTACGAGAAATTCGTTTAATTTAAAGTTAAATGTAAACGTTATTCGTTTGGGACTTCTGGGTGCAAGTGTAAGTTGCAAAATCTTTGATCATTTCATTTTTATATATGTATTTTTTTATTGGTCTCTTAAAAATGTTCGAATTAATTTTACGCTATTTCATTTTCAAATATATCTGTATAGATGATTGTTGTAAGTCTCCTTCTTACGCAGCCTTTGTACATGTGTGATGGCTTCAACTAAATCACTAGAGTATTGCTCTTTTTCAGTGATATAATCACTTTTAAAAATCTTTGAGTACATACCCGAAACAGGGGCCTTAAAATTAATAAATTTATTTTAATAAAAATTAAAACAATAAATTATAATAGTTATAGGTACCATCAACACTATTTATTTATTTTAAGCTATAAATTTTAGTATACTTAATATTTTAATCTATTTTAATCCATTTGCCTCTTTAGTACTTTATTGGTTTTTTAATTTTTTCGTACTATGGAAAATGCTTCAAATTGGACAGTGCGATTACTATGATATGTAGAGAGGTTATGATTTAAATTTGTAAATGACGCAAAATAAACTCAGATGTGTACTCACCTTAACTTTAACCATTATTACCAGTTTTACTTCTCTTACACATATCTATTTTATATAGACGCTTAGTGGGGTAACATTTTTAGGATACAAATCTACGGCTTAAACCGCAAGCGTCATAGACTTGGGCTTTGTGTATCGTGTAGGTCCCAACGAGATGCGTCAAGACAAAAAGAGAAATGTATGGTAATTTTCATTGTGTCGATACTAGGAGGATCCAAAATCGATGGTATTCGGAGAAAGTAGCTTACATTAAGGATGTACGTCGTCTAGCGATTTTCAACAGTATGTTGCTCGGAAGTGTCTCAAAAATGTTTCCAAAAATCCACTTAGGGGAAAAATTTAAACTTCGGGGCCTCTTGGGATCGAACCGACGATTGCTAGGATTAATTTCTCATTTTTCCTGTAGGTCTCTCATTAGGGTATGTTTACCGTAAATTGGCTAAGAATCGATAACTGAGAGGCACTACCTCATTGCAACTATGTTTTAATGTGAAACATTTTGCCAGCTAGTGTGCAGAAGGCAAGCACATTTTACCATAATATATATATATAATAAAGAAACGTATTATATACAAAAATATCTGTCTTTTAAAATTATAAATAAAATTTAGCTGTATACTTATGTGAATTGTGTTTTATTTATATTTATATGCAAATAATTAATAGCAGAAATGTAGTTCCAACCAAGAGGCTAGGATTCTATTCCCGATGTATTTGTATGGTTCCCTTTAATCATTAGCTGACACAGTGTCATTCATAGTGAGTCACTAGTTTCACCCATTTCTTTCTCTTTGAAGAAAATATCGATTAACCCTGCAAGCAGTGGTGTGCACCACAGGACCTATTTCACTTCCAGCGGCAATGGAAGGACTTATACGCCACTGTTTCGCAAAATCCTCTCACAGCTCCAAGCAACGACGAGAGACTGAGGAGGATAGATAAATGAAGACGTGGGGATTAGGAAAATCCTTCGCTGCAGGAATTCCAGGGCTCTCACCTCCAGCGGAACGAGTTAGCATTCGAAATTCTTTGCAAACTTTTACGTAGGTTAGGCATCCTATCGCAAATCTTTAATGCTCTACTCAATGTATTGCTATCGCGTTTTCATCTAAATCTTTGGTTCCCTAAGGGTAGATATCAAGCGCATTTCGTCCTCTCCCTTTTCCGGTGATAAACGGCACGCTTATAAAACGTTCAGCGAAGATTTAGTATCTGGGAGGCCGCGAAAGGTTAAAGGAGTAGGGGTTTGGAGGATTCATGGCGAAATTAAAAGAAGAAAAATTGAGATGCATTTGTTGAAAAACAACAAAGCTGCGGACCAGTGTAGATGAATTAGATTTAGCTGTTATGATAATTTTATCTTCAAGATATCGAAGAAAATGTCATGACATGCAAATTAAATGTGATGGGATGAATATAATTATAGCAATTTAGCATTTTTTTATTAGGGGAAAGATCGAGACTAATGAGTTTTTTCATGCATCCAACTTATCGATATATGCATTTTAAGGAAAGAGATGGCTAAAAAAGTACACAAAAGAATACTAGGGATTGAAAAATCTAAGGTTTCAAATATTACATTAGTCGTAACAATAGGGAATCAGCTGTGGGAACGCAATAATGGGAAAAATAGGTGGGAAATAACGTGGCCCAATGAGAAATTTATTGAAATATATGCATATAATTGGGGGTATTTATACTATCGATAGATAGATTGATATTAAAATCAATACAAGTATTTGGGGTATTACTAGTAGTATAGAAAGGCCATAAGGCAGCCAAATGTAGTAAAATGCAACAAAAACGTAATCGAATCATTTTAAAATGACTGTAGCTGTGAATGTATATTAAGTGAGAAGATAAAGGAGTAGAAAGCATAGGAATACATTTACATATTGATAAATGTACCCATTATTGACGAAGCTAGGCCAATTTTTCTCTTCCTCCAACCTCGGATGCCTTTCTAATATTTACGAAGATTAAAGATGAAAGACTCGATCGTGGGAAAAATCTTTGCGACTGAAGGTTAACAGAAAAACACACATTTCGGTATGAAAAATGAATAGGGTCAATGATCCGCGAAAAATAAGTAAAAAAATACAAAACCCAGTAAAATTAAAAAAGGTGAAATTAAAATTGACTTGTATTAATTCCACTTATCATAGTGAACATTTTAACTTAGTGAATATTTAACCCACGTTGAGCTTCACAAAGTTACTGCTTCCTATTTAAATTATAAATTTGTTAACGTAAAAAATAAAAATTTTAAGATTCTGATGGAGAATATACAAAAATTGCAATACGGTTGACTTTACTATGTACGCATTTTTTATGACAATATTTAAATTTTTGATATTGAATGCAGAGGAACGCTTAATAATAAAACTTTGAACTTAACAGTTAATTCCTGAAGAATCTGATGATGGAAATTTAGCCGAAAACCGTCATTGTTGTGTTTTATTATTGAATCATGTTCAACTTACAAGGTGTTTCTCTACTTTTAGTGCGTGGTTCCACTTAATCCGACCAGAAATGATACATTATATCAAAGATAATGAGATTAACTTATATAAGCACGAGGAAATGTTCGCCTTAACCCAAAGGTTGTACAAGAAATGGAAAATAGTAACATTACTCCTAAACCACTAAATTATACTTGAACTTTAGTTAGAATATCTGCCCGGAAAGTGGAGGTCCTGGGTTCTAGTCCCAGTCATGTCGCTATTTTTCACTTCTTGTTTAACCATAATAGATTATTTTCGATCTTTGTTAATTTTGCAATTCCCTTCTCTGTTATTTACTTTAAATTGATCGATTAGCACCACTAACTATGATAGTTCCCTGCTTCAGGCATCCATTGAAATGTCAGCATTCGTTTACAATATCTGGGATACACCCAAGACTTTATTTACCCCGTCCTCATAAATTCCTATTTTCCGTGCCTCATTCCTAGTTCGCAAGTTTTATCTTCCTGTTCTATTCGACATAATATGGCCCATTGTTCGCCATTCGGACGGCAGATGTTCAAACGCACAGCGTTTACACCCGGTCCGTTGAAACACAGAAAGTTAAAATAAATATTTGGCGTTGAAACAACACGCTCTGGCACACCGTAACCAAAAGCGTAGGCCATTTAAACTTTAAATAACGTCCATGTGTTGATTCCGCCGGCTTGCGTATTTAAATTCCTTATGCAGGAGGAAATTCAGAGATCGCGATGAAAAGTACCGGAAATAAAAGAGTTGAACTTTGAGGTTCGGGAACATTAATGTGCTTTGGTGGGGATTGGTCGTTTTTAAAAGTTCTCTCCGGGAAGGATCTGAGATTAGAGAGAAGGAAAAAAGCACGCATAATGCTGTGGAATATAATTGTGAAGTGTAATATTTTGGATTGTAATAATAAAGTATAATTCTTTACTTGTAGGTAGCGCAGCAAATTAGATGGTTTATCGTGGTGATGTCCGGTATGATCGACGTGCAGCGGTAGCTGTTGATTTAATATTTGTATAATTATTTGCTATTTGTATTTATAATCGTAATTTAGGGAGAATAACTTGGTAAATAATATTTCAGGAAATATATTTAAACAATTTAACCAAGCCATTTTCTAGTTCAAGTATTAAGAGGTGAGTCAAAAATCGGCCATGTACTTCCAAACATACTCTTAAACCAACCTTTTATAACTTAAGAAATGTCTTATCTTTTTCATCAGTGAAATTATTAGTTGAACCCTTATGAAAGATTCTGCGTGAGCTTAAATTTAACAATTGTCGTATAATTTTTCCAAAGGCCGGGATTTTTATTAGAGAGCCTACGAAGAACTTGAACATTTTTTCTGAGAAGACTTCTTTGATAATAATATCAATTGATATATAATAATTAATAATAATAAACCTTTTCAGCGAATTTTGCAAAAAACATCATTCTTTTTAACCTGTAAAATTCAACAGTTGCCACATAAATTGTACAAAGGTCGTGATTTTTCTATAAGATCCCATAAGGAGCACGAAAAATCCATTTTAAATAATAATTCTCAGCATATTTTGTAAAACACATTATTCTCTATATTTAGTCCTCTATATCTGTACCCTCCGTACATCCTTCTTTCTGTAAAGGCCACAAAATGATATTCCTAGAAATGCGATAGAGACCCGTAAGCTTTGCGGTGAAATGTCGTGAGCGAAGACCTATCCTTACCTCTCATGCGCCCTTTCCCGCTTTCATCTCCTTCTGCAGAATTGTCCCCTTCCCTTGAGGTTTACCTTCCCATCTCGTACTCCCACAATCCAACTTCCACGTCCTCAACTTGCTCCTCATGCAGTAATGGTCCTGTTTCCTTCGCATTTTCATTTGATAGAGGTCAAACGTATGGAAACTGATTACGAATTCTGTTTATGCGATGGAAGTGTATTAGTGATATTGCATTTTTTGTTAGAATAGATAGACCACGCTATATATAGAGTTTAGCGAAACTTCATCGCGACCAAAACAGCTGAACCTTTATAAAAACTTAATTTCTATTTCACAAGAGTATAAAAACTGATGCAACTTGTTTCTATATACTCATATTATAATTTATTCAAATTCTTAGATAATACCCGAATGAATTCCTGGGTGTATAAACCTCATGCCATTATGATAGTAACTTATTACTTGCTCATTGATATTATTCTATACTCTTCAGAGCCGTTATCTGTTTAAATTAAATGAGAAACGACCAATTAAGGAAGGAAAGAGATATTAAAAACCGTAAACGACGAAGAACTGCATTTTTGCTGAGAGGGATTAAATAGAAATTCACTAGCGGTAGACGCAGGATGACGGAAAGGGTATTGCAAAGTTTTCGGAAAGCAGTAGTTAGTTAAAATATCCTTGTGCTAATCCTTCTTCTATAGGCTTATTCTTCCTTTTCATACTATTTAGATGAAATCATCGACATTTTTCTCAAAAGTATCAGCCATTTTGCGTATTTCAAGTGGAGAGACCAATGTATGGCATTCAAATTATAAAATTTTAATTCTTTTCTTAATCCATTTCTTCTCTATGATTGAAATTGGAAGAATGTTAAGATAATAGTTTACATTGATTCTTTAAGTATGCTGATTATTGGCTAATTAAAATTCCATCGTCATTAGCGATATGTTACTATGTTGCTAATGAATCCATCGGTGGTGGTGGATTTATGATAATATAACCCGGAAGATCTATTTGGATTTGCCTTATTCTACTTATTTTCTATTTCTGGTTACTTCGCCACAAATCGAATCCCTTTTGAGACCTACAACGTGACTATTTTCAGTTACATATTTTACTATACCTTGGTAGATTCTTTTCTCTTTCCTCAAGTACTCACTCACACATACAACTCAGCATAAAAAGCCAATCTAACGCAAAACATGATGGAATTTCTCACGTTCATGCGTGCATTTTCTATTTAAACGAAGAAGAAATAATACAGTTTACATGGGCTCATTAATTTATGAAAGAAAACTCAATCTAATTTCTAATATATGAGCTAGTGGTTTGAGCAGTTTAAACAACATCGCGCTATAATCCTTTTATTGACAATTTCTAGCTTTATTCTCGGTAAATTTACTCGAAATTCTCATCATAAAACTCAAAACGAAAAAATGAAGATGAGATTAAGAAGAAAACGGATTGGTCCAAAAAATCGATTTCCGTTCAGAAAACGATTTTATTCGTGATGATGGCGTTAAGCTGCTCCGACGAGCTCAGTTACGTGAAGCCAAATTCAGAATCCAGTTTTCCATAAGATTTTAATTGAACTGCATCTGCTATAGACGCAGCTCAGTTTTTATGTAAATAGATCCGTTCGAGGATTGAAATTTCTTTAAAATATGACCTCCAATAGATTCGGATTTTGCATTTTTTGTCAATTTCCGCACGGACGCGCATTGATCTTCAATCGGAGATATTCGTGCGCCATATAATCTTTTTTCTACTTTTGCACAAAGAAATGAATGGTCAAAGAAAATTGGAAGCATGAAAGAATTTCAATTCCACCAACATCTTGTGCTATTTTACCCACTATAAGTTGCTTTCTTCTTATTATTTATGATAAATTTCATAAAAAATGGAAACTAAGCCTAATGATATTCTACATCGTGGTTTAGAATGATCAGCGTTCTGCATAAAATAATGAATTTGATCACTAGTATAACTTAAAATATAACTGAATACCAACGGATTCAATTAGTAAAGGTTATTTATTTTTCGTTGATATGGATAAGGCACGAGGAATGTCAGATGTAAAAGGCTCTTTGTATTGCTGTGTAGATATTACATCTACAGCGGTAATAAATGAAAGCCGTCAATTTCCAAAATCAGTCCTTTAATGTAATAACCTTGACCTTTGGAAGCTCTGTAGCATACATTTCGTCATAACCATATGTCTGAACTTCTGGATAGCCAAGTGTTATATGAATGGAGTGTTCACCTTTCGTAGACGCAGTTCTGGGTTCTATTACCGGTGGGAGACCAAGTGCGAAATGATCTCAGCTATTGAAGCACTATTAACAATTCCATCTGTTTTACTTGTCAATGAATAAATCTCTAAATTCTGGTTTTTAATAGTGGCTAAGCATATATTAATGCCAATATTAATCGAATTATTATATTCTTAGAATTAATTTATTCAGTAGTTTAAAATTGATATACCTCTGATGATTAATATATCGTCGGTTTTTCTCTATTATCGGCTAATATAGGACGTTTCAGATTTACGAATGTTTTACGGATTAAATACCTGGGAAAATATGTATTTATAAATTATGTATGTTAGCAGATGATCATTCAAGGGAAGCTCACGTTGTAACCCTCAAAACTACTTATTTCAGCTGAATTACGTAAGAAATGTAATACCTAAATCGGGATTCTGTGGTATTCCTATTCCGTAACACTTCGCAATCTAGGTCACAGTTTCTCTATGACCGAGAGGCGACGCGGAATTCAAGACAATTCGCCAAAGGTCTGAAATTTGAAAGATGATACCATAAGAGTGAAATGAAGGTATTGCGGAAAATGGAAATTTCCTCAAAATTCAATATTTAATAATTTTTTTGTCCTTAACCTTCATTTTGTGTTATGAAATTGAATGAAAATTGGAATTAATCCTTTATTTGGTAAATTTAGGTTGAAAATGACGGGCAATGCATGGGTACCAGAATTAAGTTTTACTCTTTTTGTGAAGTATCTTTCCGGATCGAAATCGAGGAAAATTTCATGAAATATGCCCCGATTACTTTTTAATAACCCGAGTCCTTGATGATCAAAGGCATTGCAGAAGTCATGACTGTCCTTTTCTCTCCTCTCATAACATTACAAGGGGAGGATAGGCCCCTGAGGAATCAATAAAGAAAGGTAGCCCATTCTTTTCCGCAAAAAATGTCGGAATAATACGAGAAAGGAATTTCAATTCCGACGAGATGAAAGCGGACGGATGACTTATAAAAAATTGGTATTACCATTGTTTATTCCGACGTTGTATGGAATTTCACAAGAGGTTGGTCCGGATGTTTTTCATTTATTTACTTATGAGATATACGTTTTCTGTCAAAGTATCAGCGGAACTTTGAATAAGTACAGAAAAGGAAAACTTCTTACTGCTTCATTGATTTGAGAATGTCATATTCATTCTAAATTAGTTTTGCTTACTTTTATTTTTTACCCATTTCTTCTGCATGTTTGGAGTTTTAGAATTTTCTATTTATTTTAATTACTATTTGCGTTGATAAATCGTGTTTTATATATAATTTATTATTTTTATTATTTCTCTCTGAATTTTTATTTTATCATTATTAACATTTAATTCTTTTACTCTGTTTTCGAGGTTTTTTCGCCCCATTTATATTTTGGTATTTTTCCTCAGTTATTTTCATAACTTCTGTAAATTAAATTTTAACAACATGCGATATTAGGTGGAAGATGTGCCAATTCAGGCCTAATCTTATAAAGGACCAATCTCTAAGTACTGCATTCGTTCTGAGCAGTTATTACGTATTTTAATTATGTATAAAGTTTTTTCTTACAAATAGATTATGATATATCGTAACTTAAAGTCAAACCGCAATTCATATCCTACGAGAAATAAAGTGCTAACATATCTTTATTCTTAAAACGTTTTTATTTCGGGTTAAATTTACTTTCAACTCTTCTTTTCCATCTAACCCGTCGTCAATTTAATATTATTATATAATCAATCGATTAAACCGTAACTTTGTAGAACTCCGTTACATGACAGGAAAACAATCACTTGATATAAGTTCCGCGGACAATTTATTACATTTGCTACATGTTTCGTTTCACAGAGATGAGATGATGTCTCTGTGAGATGAAAAATGTAGCACATATAATAAATTTTCTGTGGAACTTATACCAAGTGATTGTTTTTCTGTCGTTAATACCATTCGTAAATAATAGTAAAACTAATATTCATAAATTCGGAAATCTGAAACATTTAGTTTCTCAGATGAATGAAAATATAATTCATGATGAAAAAATTGAACGAAATATTCAGGTTTCCACAAAATGTTTTATTTCAATTGACGACTTTCAACATCCAAATGTCATTCTCAAGCCACAAAAGCTGTTGTTGACTTTTGTGACTCGAGAATGATAAATTCCTCGGAGGAGGCCGAAATATAGTGGAATTCCGACATAATCGAAGAGACTTAAATAAAACTGATTAAAAAAAAAACAAAGTAACTTTTATTATTCCACACACAGAAATTACAGTGGCGACTAGTTTCGGCGAGTAATAGCCATCTTCTAAGAGTTACTTTGTTGTTTTATAAAACCTGTTATATTTAACAATCCTTTCGATTGAGTATGATACTTGCGTTTTGAAACTATCGTCAATTGAAATAACACATTTTGTAGAAATATGAATATTTCGTTCAATGTATTCATCATGAATAATATTTGACAGTTCCACGAAGCGAAGGCTGAAACATTCCATTATGAAATGATAACATAATTTAAATTGAACTTTTTAAGTCTGTATTAGGAGTTGGAATCTAGCATTAGAGTCCTTTAACAAACACATTTCTAACAAATTGTTTGATTCACCTGTGAATTTGATCCGTCCGCCTCTCCAGAAAAAATAGGGATTTGAATAAGTGACCTGGAGTAGTGACATAGGACATTTATTAAATGAGGTGTATTTAGGGAAGACCTCGCAAAATGGTAGTCGTTTCCAAAAGGTTGTCCTGTTATAAATATTTCTTTGTGGTTCTCTATCGTTTCATCCGCCTTGCCACTTACAGAAGCCGCAGAAGCTTACGAAAGATCAGCGAGAGGATTTAGAAGTTTATCTTGATTGTAATTTATGTGTGTGCATCCCACAACCGATGCCGCCAAGATCGTATCTTTTGTACGTGTTACCTTTCGCCTGATACGCTTTTTCCCACCGTTGGCTCTTCATTTGGCCGAGGCAATCGGCCACATTTATCTTTGCTAACTGCGTTACGACGGCCTTGGCTGTTCTTGCCGGAACTTGCTGAAACTGCTACACGCTTCCTTGGGTTTCGGAAGATCTCGGATTCCACGACCAATTAATTTTGGATGAAGCATCGTCTTTGTTTGCAACAATGATTACATTCGAATGGTTACAAGCTATTTGTACCTTCCCTTACCGTAAGAGCCGATGTAAGTATTAATAAAAAAGACACGTTTTTAAATTCATCGATGATCCATCAATCCGTATTTTTATTCATGCTTTCCTCCGATATCCATTGCTTCCATCATGATTAATATCCAATGAAGAGCCAATGGTTCTGTTGATGGTAGCGGGTCATTCAAATTTTAAATTCCTTTAACTCATAGAAAACCAGTAAATGGCAACTTACAATCGGGAATATAAAGCATTCATAATGCAACATTCGATGAACAAAAACATTAATGCGCTGTTTCTATTTCAACAGTGTTTAAATAATTATGGAGTTGGAACAAGTTGTAAATGCAACAGTAGACATCTTGTCAAATAGCAGAAAAACCAACGAACTGTTCTTAAATTCATCAGGAATCCATAATCTATCAAAGTAATCTGACAAACATATATTCAATACATCGCTCATCATATTGATGAATCTAAAACCATGCCCAAAGTAAGTTTGAGCACGGAGCAGAAGACGTGAGACTGGAGTCGAAAATGTTGCTAAGTTCGATATAATTAATTACGACCTCAGTTTTTGCTTCGAAAGCAAACTAGGAATGAACTATTGTGAGCTCAAGACGCGTAACAAATGTTTTTTAAAGTTGATTCCAATAATTAGTTTGTTTACATGACCCAACAATTCAAAACTTTCATAACCTATTTTTCGCGGTTAAGAACCAGTTTGAAAGAGCAACATAACAAAGGATGCAACCCAAGTCGATAATGTATCCCTCACAATGTAGCGCACCATTTGTACGTTTACTTGAAAAGCATAAGTGCATTTTGAGTAAAAATATAAGCTTTCGATCATTAAGTAAAAGAAAATAGTTGGCACTAACAAATATAAGAGGAGATATACGGCAGAGGTACGCAGTAGTAGATATGCCTGAGTCAAAAATACTGAATTATATGATAACAGTTGAAAAAAGTGACTCAAAAGAGATTAACGAACTTCGTCTATATTCCTACAAACTGGATAACATTTTCAGCAACGAAAATTGTACACAAATTCAGTCATATTTCCACTTAGGTCACGCTGAGTTTACAACAGACCAGACTAGAGCGGAATACTTGATACCAAAGGCTCCGTTTTATTAATACGGATTGGAGCAAGCCCTCATAATATATTCAAGTACGGACTCAGCTGAGTTTCTATTCATCCTGAGGAAATGCTCAACTATTTATATTAATAAGAAGTGGATCATTTGTTCCAAATTCTTTGAGTCTACTTCATGCTTTACATTATTAATATGACAATGTAACGCAGCGTAACACGTGACAATGTGGGAAAAAAACAAATGACTTAGAGGTCGCGTTCACGAGGAAGTCCCCAAATCCCAGCGTTTTTTGATCCATTCGAAACGATTATCTTAATCGAATCTCTTAACTCCTCGATTCTCATTACCTTGTGAGATTACTAAAGGATTAATATCTGGTTGTAAATTTAAACCGTAAGAGCAGGTCTTAGTTCTCTACTCGTTAATTTTTGCGTCATTAGTTGCGGGAGTTCAAATTTTAACTTTTTCCGACCGAGGTAATTGGTCCGAGTGTAAAAAGCACTTCTTATTTCTATGGGATCAACATTGCACCTGCAGTGTAGCAAGTAGGCCACCGGCGGCTAATTAACTCTGCGTGGAGACCAACCTAAATTGGCCTGGTTTGCGGGCGGAGGGTGTCTGGGGCGGTGTTTACCCACCAAGGTGGAAATGCTAGATATAACTGTAATTTACTCATCCTGAACGGAATTGAAGTGGGTTTAAGAGTAAACATTTCTGTTTGTTTAAGGTTATATGTTTCGCGAAAGCTTCGCTGTCTGCTGTAATCAGATGGTAGCAAGTTTGACGTAAGAAAATGTTTCGGATGATACGAGGAAATTAATTTTTTATTATTTATTTCTTCCTCGTATACGCTCCTACACATATAGGTGAAGGTTAAAAATATCAAAACGAGGGACATTGTTTTAGCGTAGAATAACTTTCTGTTTGAGATTAACCGACACTCCTTTGTCTAGAAAAATTACATCATTGTAAAAAAAACAACAAACACCAGTCACTGTGCTATATATTACAAATCACTTTACAAACATTATTAGTGGATGCAAAGATGTGTGAATAAGAAAATAAATATGGAAAACAGACGTTGATAATGTCGTAACACGCAACAAAATCTGCTTGGGATAACTGCGATTTACGAAGATAATTAATGTTTTATATTATTGTTTATCTCTTATAATAATGTTATTATCAATGTCTGGATGAACGATTGCTCGTATATTATATTTTAAAAAAATTCGTCGGGTCCAAACTTTTAGACGAAGTTAATAAAATTTTATTTTCAGTAAAGAAAGAAAGTAATCTCCGAGAAGCATCGACAAAACGTTACAAGGAAGTCATTTCCGTCGTCGGTAATTCTTTCCATGTTCTATTAGACAGGATAATGGGGAAGATTAGGTAGAGATGTTGATTTTATATTTGAAGGACGATTCCTAAGACTAGTATCAGCCAAACATCATTCTCCATTTCCTCTACCTAGTCTTGGAACATATATATATATATATAGAAAATAGAAATACAATATCTTCATTTCCATCTTTATTCTAAAATAAAGTCATTTCTAACGATCAGGCAGCACAATATAAGTTTTCTTCCAAACTATTTATAGCTTAAAATATTATACGTATGTGAAGTTTTCTCCATACAAATTTATTCTTTGACGAGGACTAGCAAAGAATGAAGTCCATTACCGCCATTTTAGAATGGAGAAAGCATCTGTGATAAATGAGTGATCTTCTATTAAGTTTTTTTTTCAGAATTTTATTTATTCTTAAATTTGCATTGATATTTAAGAATATTGAAATTGAGGATGGGAATCGTCCTTCCATACGCCACTGATTGATCGCGGGTTATGTATTTAAATCTAAATCTAACATTCAAGTTTCAGCAGAACTGTTTAAATGTAGCATTGAGCGGATGGATAGAGTAACTGTGGTTTCCTCAGTCCCGTAGTCAACAAAGTTGGTGATGTTTAATTTTATTTTATAGAGCTGCTAATTACATCTCTCTCAAAGACAGGGACCATCTCAAATTCCTTTAATTTACGAAAGGTTTTTCACCGGATATTCTTTCGTATTTCAGGATTGAAACGGTAACTTGAAACGAGAGTAACCCGGAGTTTGACTAATCAAAGAGGAAACTACCATTAAAAAAACCGCATGATAGGTTAATCTGTAACTGAAAAGCTCTGTCATTATCCCTTTATTTATATAAAGGAAAGAAGGCATGCATTATTCCAAAAAATAAAATGTGGTACCGTAATACCTATTCGAAAGAAAGTAATTAAAAATGCTATTTGACGAGAAAAGTATTAGCCAATTTTGGAGCTTAATCTATGACATTAAAGCTGTATTCTAACAGGAAAATAAAGATGGGGGATTTCTTTATTTGAAGGAGAGGTACATATAGGTAGTTTTAAGGAGAAGAACGTTGAAGAAAAATAAAGGAAGGATATACGCCTGAAAAGAGAGTAAAAGAATTATGTGATCTATAGTTTTATATTGTTATAAACAATGTATATGTTTTAAGGTGTTTAAGAAAAAATCTTGGTAGTCGAAGATTATTGGCACTGACTCCCTAGCTCTGATGATTCCCCGATAATTGTGAGTCTTAATAAGGAGACTTACCCTACGTATATACCCAACTAAATCCAAATAAAAAATGTGTGTGAGTCTGTCCCTAAATCGAGAAATTTTTCTCCAAGGGGCCTAATATTCCTTATTTTTACTTTCTCCATATACGAAGTATAGAGAAAGTATTGTTTTCATGAAAAAATTCGACTTCGAGATTTCAACGGAAATACACGTTTTGGGGTCCCTAAAACACGTTTTGACCATTTTCTGAATGATGTCTGTGTGTATGTGTGTGTGTGTGTGTGTGTGTGTGTGTGTGTGTGTGTGTGTGTGTGTGTGTGAGTGTGTGTGTGTGTATGTGTGTGTGTGATAATGGGCGTTCTAACTCGAAAACTAAAAGTCGTATCAATACCAAACTTCATATATAGTACTATTGTGTGTGCTGTCAGAGTTGATTAGTTTTTGGAGTAAATCCGTTAACCGGAAGTCGAGCTTTATTCATTAAAGCTCATTTCCGGTTTTCAAAATATCTCCATAAATATGATATATACGTCTATTGTATTACTTATAAAAGTTTTAGATAGTATAATATACTATAACTTTTGTATTTAACATATTTTTGTATCACCGGTTCATTAGGAGTTATTCGTGAAATACTGATAAACCGGAAGAAGATGATTATGTACTTTGTGGGCGCTCTAACATGAAAACTATTTGTCGGATCAACACCAAATTTCATACATAGTACTTTTATTACAGTCGTTAGAGTTGATTAGTTTTTGGAGTAAATCGGCTGACCGGAAGTCGAGCTTCATTCTTCAAAGCTCATTTCCGGTTTTCAAAATATCTCCATTAATATGATATTTAGGTATATACTATTATATATAAATGTTGTAGAAAATTTAATTTACTATAACTTTTGTATGAAACATATTTTTGCATCACTGATTGTTTAGGAGTTATCCATGAAATACTGATAAACCGGAAGTTGCTGATTATGTACGTTGTGTAAAGCTCATTTCTTGTTTTCAAAATATATCCATAAATATGATATATTGGTATATTGTATTCCTTATAAAAGTTTTAGATAATATAATTTACTATAACTTTTGTATTTAATATATTTTTGTATCACCGGTTGATTAAGAGTTATTCGTGCAATACCGATAACCCGGGAAGTAGCTGTTATGTCTTTTGTGGGCGCTCTAACATGAAAACCATTCGTTGTATCAACTTTAAATTCCACATATAGTGTTTTTGTTGGTGTCGTTAGAGTTGATTAGTTTTTGGAGTAAATCGGTTGGCCGGAAGTCGAGCTTCATTCTACAAAGCTCATTTCCGGTTTTCAAAATATCTCCATAAATATGATATTAAGGTATATACTATTAATTATAAATGTTTTAGAAAATTTATCTTACTATAACTTTTGTATGAAACATACTTTTATATCACCGATTGTTTAGGAGTTATTCATGAAATACCGATAAACCGGAATTTGCTTAGTATGTACTTTGTAGGCGCTCTCACATGAAAACTATTTGTCGTTTCAACACCAAATTTCATGTATATTACTTTGGTTGTTGTGATTAGAGTTTATTATTTTTTAGAGTATATCATTGAACCGGAAGTTGAGCTTTACTCTTCGAAGCTTATTTCCGATTTTGCAAAATACCTCTATAAATATGATATTTAGGTATATACTATTATTTTTAAAAGTTTTAGAAAAATAACTCTACTACACCTTTTGTATTAAACATATTTTTGTATCACTGATTGTTTAGGAGTTATTCGTGAAATACCGATAAACCGGAAGTTGCTGATTATTTACTTTGTGGGCGCTCTTACCTGAAAACTATTTGTCGTATCAACACCAAATTTCGTACATTTTATTTTGGTTGGTGTCATCAGAGTTGATTAGGTTTTGGAGGATATCGGTTTACCAGAAGTCGATCTTTATTTTTGGAAGCTCATTTCCGTTTTTGAAACATTTCACCATTAAACCTTAAGTAGTCTCGTGGGGTCAATGTGACATCAGGCGCTATATTACCGTCGGGATCACAGAAACTGATGAAGATATTTCAACCAAATTTTCGTTTTGTAAAAATGTTGTCCATGTTATGATTATCTGAGGATTTTCTTAATGTCAGGTTATAAGAAGTATGCAATTTTAGCAGTGCTACCAAATTTACTGAAATAAATTTTAATAATTATCTAAACATTATTTCAACAATTTTTAAGCACCTATACATAAAATAATTCATAGGTAAGTATCAAAAAAATAATGAACACCATATCATGAATATAAACTGACGAAAATTAATATCCAAAACATAAGTTTTCGGGATATTTTAAAGATTTACTGAATATTTTAGGAATGAATCTATAATGTTTAAAATGCTATTACCGTTCACAGAATACCTTACTAATGCTGACTGAGTAAATATGTGTTGATATAGTTTCAATATAGTAACAAAGAGCTACGCATTAATTTGTTTTTTTACTTTCTCCATATACGAAGTATAGAGAAAGTATTGTTTTCATGAAAAAAATCGACTTCGAGATTTCAACGGAAATACATGTTTTGGGGTCCCTAGAACACGTTTTGACCATTTTCGGAATGATGTCTGTGTGTATGTGTGTGTGTGTGTGTGTGTGTGTGTGTGTGTGTGTGTGTGTGTGTGTGTGTGTGTATGTGTGTGTGTGTGTGTTGTGTGTGTGTGTGTGTGACAGTGGGCGCTCTAACGTGTAAACTATTAGTCGTATCAATACCAAAATTCATATATATTAGTGGTGTGTGTGCTGTCAGAGTTGATCAGCTTTTGGAGTAAATCGTTAAACCGGAAGTCGAGCTTCATACTTCAAAGCTCATTTCCGGTTTTCAAAATATCTTCATAAATATGATATTTAGGTATATACTATTACTTATAAAACTTTTATAAAATATTATATACTATGACTTTTGCGTGAAATATATTTTTGTATCACTGATTGTGTAGGAGTGATTCGTGAAATACTGATAAACAGGAAGTTGCTAATTATGTACGTTGTGGTCGCTCTGGGCGCTGGGGCGAAAGGCCACTTCATCGTTTTTCATCAAAAAGGTCCCGAAAAGCATTATTTATAATGATTGGGACGTAAAAGATAATAATATATAAATTAATCACTCATCTTCAAAGTTTAGATGGAATAAGGAGTTCAAAATTACTGTCGTAGATAAATATTTACATCTTATATATGGAGAAAGTCATGTGCTGGCCACATCACATTTTTTTATATCAAATTGTATGTCTTCTGTCTTTTATTTTGGTGTTATGTACAACGAATAAAAATAATTCTAATTCTCATTCTAAAATTCGATCTCCATTAAAAATCGGCCTCATAATTTGTGACCAAAGATTTCAAAATTGTTCACGTACTTCCAATAAAATGCAAACCTAGATTTTCATGTACTTCTTAACATAGACTCAGCCAAGTTTAGCATATACATGAACAACTTGACCTACAAACCCCTCTAGATCCTTTGGCCGTGTGTTTTGATGTATACAATTATACGGAAATCAATATTAATTTTCTTTTCTTTTAGCAAAATCCCGTATAGATAAATTAGTCTTTAGATAACTGAAATATAGACACAGATTAGAAGTGTATTTTGTCCCTGAAAAAGAATTGACCTTATAAAAGTATAACTCGTAAATTCGGGGATTAAAAATGTACAGAAAAAAATCGCTCATTGGGTATATTCAATAAATTAGTACGGGAGCTTAATTATTCTATAAATAAAAATACCACTGTAATTATATTATTAAGGAATTTTTTTGAGATGAGACAGTTTTTCAAGGTATTTCTTTTGTTGAATTGAAAATGAAAACTAAGAATTGACTGAGAGATTAAATATCAACATTTTGGAAATAGATGACTTTATGTTGTAAGATAATTATTTTCCTTTATAATTTTCAAAACTTTTTTATTAGTAGTTCTATAAATATTTTCTGGGCTAAAGTAATCTCGGAACTTTAGTGGGGTAGATCTTCACAGATTTTGCTCAGTACTGTTACATGAGAAATCTAAGAAAATTATATGGCTCAGAAATTTTTCCCATCGAAATATTTGCCTTATGGGCGTATTCAATTCATTCATACCAGGTTCATCTTTTAGATCCGAGATTCCTCTTTATTTTCAAAGAATGAACTAGTAGAGACTGATCGTAAAACCTAAGATATTCCATAATTTTTATCAGGAACAGTTTTGCACAGTCGGGGTAAACATCATTTCAGCCGCGATTTTGCGAAACGTTTCCCAAAAAAATTCGTTATTGATCATCTCCGAGTCTCCGAAGTCATAAAAGACGGTATCTCTCCCATGTTTTGCTCGAAACACAATAATGAGAGCCCCGAGAATGACAGCGATGTTTTTTCACAGAGAGTACATTTCGATCCAATCTCAGATGGCTGCGCAAAAATGCATGCGATATCAAAACAAAAGGGAAGATTTTCAGCGATCTTGGCAGCACATCTCCGCCGATTTTCCGTAAGATTTTTCTCAAATTAGCGTCGCTAAGTGTTCGTTCAAAATTTACAGACGCCGAAGTTAAGAAGTGTTGCACGCTCTCCCTGCAGGAAAGATGTTTGTGTTTATAAACGTACGCAGTTAGGTTTGTTGATCTAGGAGTTCCAAATATTTAAATATAATTTACAATTTGTGAGATTTTTTGTACATCATTATCTATTATTTCTTAATTAAGACATGTCTGGGTTGTGGGACTAGGAGTAGCGTAAAATGTAAGTATATTGTACTATTTAAGAGCTATATGTTATTTATTATTATCTATTATTAATGAATTTATTTCGAGTAGAGTCCAAATAAACAAAATGCACAATAATAAAAGAAAATTTATAACAAAATTACGTGTCATACTTATGTCAATATATTTAATCTACAATAGTGTGTACATATACATAAAAGTTTCAGTTACGTAATGCAGTTACATGACTTACATTTTAACATAAATAATCCTATTGAGGCTCCCGGATAGTCATGTGGACAGCGCGTTTGCCTTTGGTGAAAGCGGTCCCGGGTTCGATTCCCGGTGGGAGCCAATGTGCGAAATGACCTAAGCTGTCGAAGCACTTTTAACAATACTACTACTACTAATCCTATTGTATCCTACTAGTGTGACTTTATACCCCATATGTTAACCCTATATCTGTTATCTGTATCTGACATCTTATGAAATTGCAATTTAATTCTGTAAGAGTTCTTCTGACTGTTTGTCTAATAAATAGTATTACATTTTTTCTTCATATACGTAATAAAATATTCGGTAGGCCTATGAATTCATGGTGAGGCTAACAAATGCACGTTTTAATAATCCCCGAAGTTCCGTTAATTCGTGAGAAAATAGTAACTTATCATGGTACGTTTCCTCAATAATGATTTTTTAAACTAAAACGATCAGTTTATACGAGAGATTGCTATCAGTAGATCCAGATGATAGTAATCGTTCGTTGAAGCCGATTGTGTTTGTAGGATATTATGCGAAAAAAATACTAGAATATACTAATACTAATAATAGAAGTTTCCTTTTCTCTCATGGATTTCCGCTACACTTCTCCTTTCCCTGAGAAGTTAATTCTTAAGAGCTCCATTGAGGAGTTAAATCGCTCTATCTTCGGAAGATTAGAATTATTTTATGCGAGCCCTTTCGGAGAGAATCCAGGTTCCACGTAATTCCCATCGAAGGAATGTAAATCTCGAAAACCCACCCGAGGAACTACCGGGGGACAAAAGTAAATTTGCCACCGGTGACTTCATCGATTCCCTAATCTTTTCCCTTATATTTATAAACCAAAATCCCCAGGAGTCGATGTGTATAGTCCATGAAATTAGATAGTTATTACCCTTCGGAGCTCCAAGAAAACTATAGCGAAATGAGTCAGGAAAATAAACAGAGAAAGAGAAAGAAAATCAGCGAGACAGGATTCAGGGGGAGAGTGATTTAGGAGAGAATCGCGGGACCTTCAACGATCTTCTTCACTGAGAGAGCTGGCTCCGCTCCAAATGGTTGCGCTGTTCTATAGTCGACCCACAGATACCTATCGCATCCTACCATTCTAATCGAATATGTTCGGGTGAAAATATCGCAGATCTTGCTTGCGTTGGCTCACACAAAAGGCATTGGAAAAACCCTCGGCTATTCTCTTCCTCGGTGAAACATTTCTAAAGAGAGGAGTCACTTTCTAATCATTACAATGGGTAAGCTTTTCGAGATTCGTATCGGTCCGCGTTAAAATGTCGGCTTTTGCGTGATGATGTTCTAAAGAAACAGCTGTTGTATTTGGAGGATGATAAAGCAATAACTTCGTCAAAATCGGTAGTACTTTCACTCGTAAAATTTGGTATAAAAATAGAGATTTTTTAAGTTCTAAATAAATTGAATTATCTTATGTATAAAAGAATGTATTGATTCTTAAAGAAACATGCTCAATTATTTATCCAAATTTTCTTTTCTTTCTAGCCTATGTTTTTAACTACTGACTAATTTTATAAAATAATGGCCAAGAACGCAGTTATGAAACGATGCGATTTCAAAATTTCCTTATCTTAGATTTTTCAATAAAGGAACAATATAAATATAATAAGTAATTTAAAGAATTACAATTAGTGTTTAAAAAGGAATAGTGTAAGAAATAGCGTTAGAAATAGCACAGTAAAACCTAGTATAAACCAAAAGTAAAACTAAGATGAACTAAAAGTTTCTCCCATATTTTTTTCTTTTTCAATAATTACCAAAAAGTTACACCTGACTCAAAAGTTAAACTTAAGTAAAGTAAATAAATTAATATAAACTTTAAATTTGTCCCTCATTGATTTTTTCTATGTTAATAATTACCACAAAATTACACCTGACTCTATTATTAAAACCTTTTTTTCTCTCAGAATAAATTTTATTTCGGCAGTCTACGTGTATTCTTTTAAGTTAAATTTCAGGCTCTTTTGGTCTCATTATTTCTTACTCAGGTCATGTATTGTGTGAAATAGTTACGTATTTGTAATTCTATTATCGCTTTATATAGATGTTTGAACTGCCACAAAGTCGCGCCAATCCGTTTCTTTTTCATCGCTACTTTCCCCAATACAGCGGCGAACAATGTTCTAAAAACGGATTTTTATCGACGCATGGACGTTCCGGTTATTTGAATACGATTTTTTGCCTTTTCCAATGTATGTACGTCAGTGAAAATAAATGGAATGAAGCGGTGGCGATTCTTTAAAATTTAAACTCATGACATGAATATTGATTAAAATATCGCTTTGCCCACAAATCCTTCACCCCTATTTCGGAACGCTTTATTAGTTGAGAATGGATTGTCATTGGAATCAAAAGAACAAGGATATTTTCCTTATTGCTTCTAGAATTGCATTAATAAGAAAATCTTGGATATGACGTATTTATATCGGGAAAAAATAATTTAAAACATTGGAGTAAAATGTATTTTCAGAAGAATTATTCGCTCTCTTCCCTGAAAATGACAAGTTATCTAAAAAATATAACAAAAGACTTAACAGCGATAGAATCAATTAAAATATTTTAAATAGTGCACTTATTCGATAGCCGGTCCAAGTGTTATTATAAAATAAGGATAATCAATGAAAGAGTTACGAGGAAAATTGACAACAATCCTATTTCCATTTATTTTCCTATTAATTTCAATTTTTAAATTTTTTGTATTCGTTCTGTTTATTTTGCTTTTATATCATTGTAACATGTGACAGTAACTTTGTAATCTGATTTTCATACTTTATTAAATATTTTAATATTTATTGTAATAATAATTAACGTGTCATATGCTGTTGATCGAATACCTATTGTTTCTAGTACTTGTAGGAGATTCAACAATTCTAATATTAATAGATCCCACAAAGCCTTGCGGTACACCTACCGCTACGTACGTGCTCATTTAGCTTAGGCTCTAGATCGCTACTTTTACTCCTCGACGAAAAGGGAACCCGTGCTCATATCGAGGAATTTGGATTGATTCCCATTTCATCCCTTCCTCAAATAAATTTCTCTCCAGGCGCTTTGTGGAAGCCCTTTCCGCGATCGATAGAAATTGAGTCTTTCCAATAAAATTTCCCCGACGCGATGAAAGGACTTCGAGTCGAGTGTCACGGGACATCTCCTTTCTTAAAACCCGTATTGTTCGCGACGAGTAGACATCAATAAACCTGTTACGGAGATCTTCTAAGTTGCAATGACGCCCATTGTAGTAATGAGGACAAATCTTTCTGTGAGTTAATTACATAGAGGCTTACCTCTTTGCATATCTCATCATCATTTGTTGTTCTGCCTGATGGCAAGGTATGCCGTCTCCTGCCTCTTCTTTTCCTTCTCTTTAGTCTCTCTATAATTGTTGTCCTTCAGCTCATCCACCATCTTAATTCATCCTTCTCTCTTTTTCTTTCCCCTTTATTTAAGATTTCCTCATTTCTAAACTTATCTACCAATCTTACTTTTTCTATCTCTCTCCACACTCACATTTCAAAAGCCTCAATTATATTTCTTTCCAACTTCCTCAGTGTCCATGCTTCACACCCGTACATAAAAACGCTCCATTTATAACACTTAGCTAGTCTTTTTCTCGGCTCTAGGTCTAAGATTTTAAGCACAGCAAGTTTTTCTTCTGGATGAAGACCCCTTTTGCAATTGCTAACCTTCTAAAGAAAGAAAATTTTGAACACGGCTATTAATGAATTAGAGGTTTAAAATCTCCAATAGCCTTCTTTGTCGGTGTTTCTCCTCTCATTCACCGGTATTCCGAGAACACAACAAAGGATCACTGCACTTTTAAGAAACCCGAAGCGCTTTTCGCGTGCGAAGCTATACTCAGGGGTCACGAAATACAAAAAAGTGCGGTGACCCATTCTTGTTTTCTCCGAATACCGGTGAATGAGACGAGGAACGCCGACAAACACGGCTATTGGAAGTTTAAACTTCTAATTGCTACCCTTCCTTTTATTTCTGCAACACTTCTCAAATCATCTATTATCATAGTTCCTAGGTACCTATAGCTTTTAGCTTTTTCTATTATACCTTCACTTATTCTTACACTTGTATGATCTTCACAGTTTACTGACATTACCTTAGTTTTTCCTATGTTTACCTTTTATCCCTTTGCATAGCTACAGTTATCTTTCGTGCGGGTTAATGCTTTCGAGTGGTGATTAGCACTGTTTCATTTTCGAGATTACCTGATGAAGGCTTAATCTTCGTATCTGCAGATGGGATTTGCCCTGGACGCGGGGATTAAACACATATAATCATTCTTGACAGATTCTTGATAACCGTATCGGGTCTGTCTGCACCGCTGCCCGAGGTGGATTAGTTCAAGTGTCCATTATCCGTTTCGAAGGCTTTCCGAAATGGGGGATTCAACGGATTGACCGTTCCATTCTTCTGTAAATAACGTTCAGATAAATCATAAACGTCTATGTAATCGACGTCCACAGTCCTTTCACTTTCGTTTTTCGAGATAAGGAAGATTTTCCGAATCGTTTTCTATTCCCATATAAAAACTCTTTTCTCCACACGATGCCAATGGGTGCGTTTTTCGTTGGCATTGAATACATTTTAATACTATCGCCAAACTCCTTATTTATGAATTTGTCAGTAGAAGTAAAGTAGCCTTTTTGGTTCCTTTTTGTTGATTTTTATGTACAAGTTTTCTCTTGCTTTGCTTCTTAGACTTATTATATATAGATATTTCATAATTTTACCATTCGAAGTCTCGTTTAATCCTAACGTTTCCTTGTTAAATTATGTTTCCAAAAAAGGGTTGAAAATTCGTGCTGAATTCGAATTTCTTGATTAAGTCAAAATTTTAAGACCAAGAAAAGTAATTTCACGACACAGATGTTCCTAAAACCAAAAGTCGGCGTTAAATGGTGTTTAAAATGATAATGATGTAAGTGAATCCATTTTCTTGTAGTTGAATTAATTGGAACAATGTATTTTTTTAAAGACTTTAATCGAGGGGGCAAGTAAGATTTCCTACTTCTTTGAGACACAGTAAATTTAGGTTTTTCTCTAAACTCACACACTTAACAATGCATTAGGTACTATTTAATTTGTTTTACGTTTAATTTTTATAATTTATCATTGTTTGATTTCAATGACACAATTTAAAATAACGACATTTTTACTGGTTGTTTTTAAATAGATAAAGTGGTTTATCTTTCAACCCTTTCTAAGTAACTCATTTAATTTTCATTTTTGCATAGTTTTGGAATTTTTTAACTGTTCCTTAAAGGTTCGAATTTTAAAAGTTCCATTTAGGTTCGATTAAATATTTGCTTATTATAAACTATAGCGCTCAGTATAACAACGCATGATGTCATACGCTTTAAATTTTAAACTCAAAGTAAACATCTTAAATTAAATAATTATAAAAGTATGAGACAATAATCCTCAATTCCCGTAAAGTGCATTCATTGTTGCAATGGTATCGCGATGAAACAGCTGAAGGTTTAATGGAAGCAATGCCTATATTTTCGGCGCCATGGAGAAATTTCATTATGCCGTTACTCGTAAGAGCTCGGTAATCTAATCGCGGAAATAACTCACTGAATTTCATCTTCTTCGAGAGTAGTTGAATGGAAAGGGATAGTTTTACGATACGTAGAGAAGCTCTCAAGGATCTTCCCGCAGTATTACTCTGCTCTTCATATGCACGGCGGCGAATTTACGAGCAATATATTCGCGTCGAGGAGAATTGTCTAGGATAAATTCAAGATGGTGGTTGAGAAAAGCCACGGGGAAAATGGATAGACAATCTGAAGAAGATTAAAGGAAATTAGGAGTTTAGGGTGAGGATAAGCAGATGTCAGAGATGAATGGAGGTGCCCTGTTCACAAAAACCACTCCTGCGCAGGCCATTGCGTTATGGAGTAGTGGTTGTAGTAGTAATATCTTCACCTTGAGCGGGCTATCTGTCAATATTTATAGGCCTATGCGAGCCATCACACCTCAGGGAGCCGTAAGTAAGTCAAATGAGACGTTCTGATTTTCACGTGTTGTTTAGTGGGAATAGGTTGGCGTTAGAGATCTATTCGTGTATTTCCGATTCACACTTTCAGTTAATCATGAGTTACCTCCGTTAACTGGACATGGTGAACCTTTCATTATTGTTGATTTTATCGCAACTGTGAAATAAGAACCAATTATTATCCTTCATTGGCTATTCTGAATTTTTTTTTCATGTTATGGTGATTAGTTCATATTTTTTCATATCAGAAAAGTATAAAAGAGGAACCACTTTAATCTAGCAAACTAAATCCCATTTCAATGAAAGCTGGAACTCTGTAACTCTGATCTATGTTATCCAGTATTTTATTATAGTATTTATTATTTATATTATTGTTTAATTAGTTGGCCATTATTATTATTATTATTGACCATCAAATTTAATTGGTATCGTGCTATTTATTGATGTATTATAAATAAATAAATGATAAATAAAATCTTACGAAATCTCACACACGCAAACCAAAGTAGCACGACCAGTGGGGACGCATAAGCGTCATCTTTTAATGACTTAGAAGTAAAAAAATAGCATCTAGTTTCCTAGAGAAAAATGTTCTTTTTTATTATTTCTATACCATCACGGAAATTTAAAAAGTAACTCAAAAGTCAGTTGATTTAATTCTAAGCATATTTCCTCAAGCACGAAAATAATGGAATTGTAAATTTTGCCATTGAGCACTGAATATCGTAAGTGTAATAACATACCATGTGTTCTATAATTTACTTTTTAATCTTAGGTAAATCACTTGCACATGAATATCCGTACAGCCTTTGATAGCGAGACTCAATTGCAATAGACTAGGTTTAATATCTAAGTGGTAACATCAGCAGTAATTATACATCGAGTACCCATATACGTAGCATGAGCTCTACGTATGCACGAGCACTTAAGCAAATCGGATTCCATTGAATAGAATATCCGTTAGGAGAGATGGGAATGTGCGTAAGCGATGTTAGTTTGCGGTAGTTAGACGCCGCTTGGAGTATCAATGGAATCCCCCAGTGATGCGTTCTCGAGTTAGAAAAGCTCCATTCCCTGACTGGAAATTCCTTAATCCCTGTTTTCTGAAAGGCTATGGCAAATCGATGAACAATTCTAAGGTGCTCCTAAGATAAAGGCTTTCTTCATAAAAACTTTATATGAAGCTGTTATTACGGATGAAAATATCGAATATGCTTTCAAAGAGGTACATGCTTTTTTATTTTATTTCAATTGATTGATAAGTAAACATCACAGATCCAGTTTCGATATTTGATATTTTATTTATGTGTAGTCGTGCAGGATTATGGGAAATAATGGGAATAGTTATAGCAAGAGAGATTAAATTCATTGTTAAACTTGCTTAATAAATACAGTGGCAATACATTTACAATCTCGGCAGACATAGTACTCGGCAAACATAGTATATATCATGCATCCACCCTATCGCATGGGCCGAACAGATAAGAAAAAGTCGACTAGTTCTAGCCTCTATTTTCCACCTTTTTCTGCAAGAAAAGTTAGGTAATAAGAGACTAGAACTAGTTGCCTCAAAGGTTATTTTTTTCGGACGATAACAGTTCTTGCAGCTCCTGCCTGAACGCTGAAATATGGTTATCATAATAAAATTGCGTACGTTGTATAATATGTAATGTATAATTGTACGTTTAATTCGTATGTGATAACGAATCAAAACACTATCGACTTACAAGGGTCCTTACAAAGATATATGCAAATGGAAAATACAAAAGAAGTAATGTTATGCAAGAAAACGAATTGTAATGGAAAGTGTAATATTTGTAATGTCTTTGTTTTCCGTTCCCATTATTAGCTCCTTTAAATGGAAGTGTGTACCATACATAATTGTGTATAAACCGAGCTTTTCAGAACATTTTATACTAAAATAGCACCCCTCGGCTTATACTCTAGTGAGGGTTTCACTTACATGTTCTCCGATGGAAAAAGTCTAGCGTAGTCGGAAATCGGCTAGTAAATACCTCACTTGATCAATTGACAATTTTCTGTCAATTGAAATTTGCTCGCCGTCCGTCATTACTGTAATTTTATTGGTATTTATTTTTAATTTTACCAGTAGCTGCTGAATTTCCCACCCTAGGTTTATATTCGAGTCAATGAGTTTTCCCAGTGTTTTCTGAAAATATTAGGTGCCTCGGCTTATATTCGGGTCGGCGTATACTCTATAGGATAACAACAATGAAAAAAACTGAGGCTAATGAGCTGGAAAGTAGGAAGTAAAATAATGCACTGCAAGATTAACTTCTTATTTCTATATATTCTTATCTTTTAGCTATTACTATCGGTAGGTTTGCGCAGGTTTTTCACACCCCCCTTCCTTATGGGTGTTTTCCTGCAGTGGATTTATTTTTTCCTAAGAATCTCTTAGGTTTTTTACATCCAAAATTCTTCTAATTTTTTTTACTTCTTATTTTATAATTAATGACGATGGGTTAGATGGAAGAAGAGACTTTTAAGTCTTAATCTCACCCAAATAAAGACGATTTATTATTATTATTAACATGATTTTTAATGGAAAGTGTTATTAGTGTATTGTATTTGTTACCTGTTCCCTTTATTGGCTTCTTTTAGTGGAAATATGTAAATCATAGGTTCCCAAAGTGGTCCATATATGAACCCTAATGGGTCTATATCAGAAAAAAAATTGGGGGCCCAAATGTTTTTTCAATTTTTGAGTGTTCTGGAGTATTTGGAAGACAAAGACCCCATTAAAAAGATGATATAATCAAATGGAAACCAGATATGGCCGCAAGAAAATTCAATACTAGGCAGGGAGTCGATGGAAAATTGAAAGGGGTCCACAGGAAAATAAGTTTGGGTACCTATGATGTAAATGATTCTTCCTCGAAAGAGTGGGTCGGTTCAAATAAACGAGAGGAAAAAGTAAATTACCAATCCAAGATGTTATCCTTCGGAAAATAAATGATAGTCTTCAGGTGGGTTAAGATAATATCGTAATTATCATAAGTTTCGTGGAAATGGGCCCATTGGCTTAAGCATCGATAGAAACATCTGCGCCCTATATTGGTCTCGAAAAGATACCGATCCAAAAGTACAGTGCGATTGAAACAGTTTCATTGTAGAATCTCACTTCTTTTATTTCGTGCAGATGTGTCCCGAGATAAGAGAGGGGAGATTGTGTATGAAAATCTTTCTCATAAATCAAGTCTATTTAGGCGCGGGCTGTAAATTTCCAGGCACGTGCGAGTAGAGACTTGTTGTCTGTGACGTTTTTCAATTCACGCGGAAGATTGTTCTCTGGAAGTGTTCGAGGAGGGATTGGCTCAAAACTTTTTTCCAAATGCCTCGCGCCTTAGCCGTAAATTCCACACCGCATCGAGAAAAACATTTGAATTGTCTAAGTAAGGACAAGAGGATGCAGTAAAGAAATGACTTGGAAAGCTTTTCAATTTGGCTTATTAATTTGCTGATTAATTACAAGCAATTGAATTTATAATTTTATTAAATAATTACTACAGTAGTATCAAGTGAATTAGTAGGGAAGAATTATAAAAATTGTTAAAAAATAAATCCTTAAAATATCTTGCATTATTTACATTTTTCTAAAAATGTTATTATAATTACTTTTTCATTACAATTAACTATTATTATTATTACATTTAAGTTATTATTGGTTACTATTTTACATTTCTCATCATTATTATTTAAATTTTTTTTGCAATTCTATTTCTGAATGTGAAAAGACTCGTTTAAAATTTCCTACCTCTCTAATGTTATTGAAAATTTTATTACAGAGTTAAATACTATTTCATTGTTTTCTATTTATAGTTAAATTATTCTTCGCATTTCTAGTTAGTTATTTTGACGGTCTTAAGCAACGCTCTTTCTACAGTATTGATATGAGCTGTAATTAACACATATTTTCAGAAACATGAGGAGTTCATGCGAAATTTCCTTGTTTTAACTGCATGTATTATTCCACAGTATCCAACGATTTATGAAAGTCGGCTTCGCTTTACTTGCTAATGAATACTAAGCTAAAGCTTCCTGTAAGTTTAGTTTTAGAAATCCAATATTTGTTCAAGTTCCATTGATCTTACACACTCTTACCAAATAGCCTAGAAAGATATTATTTTATTTGAATTTGTTGGTATTATATAAAATGGATCACAGCTACCTTTTTACTCGATGAATTAAATATCGCTTTCATAAATTGTACATAAAACGTAGAGATTTTGTTTTCGTTTTCATGATTTAAAAGGTAATTTTGTAGATCGCCAGTTTAGCGAATCAAAAATATGCACGCGCTAGCAAAAATGAAAGATGCTTATTTTTATTTTATTTATTTTATATAATTATAAGGTAAATATCGCCTATCCATTTTCGGTATTTAATGTGTTATTGATGTATAGTCGTGCGGAAATTCATGGAAGAAGTTTCAGGCAGTCTCTCTGGAGCAATTGAACTTTAAGTCTATGTCCTATAGAAAGGTCTATGAGGAGCAGGCAATATATAAGAGTGTGCCGTAAAGTTTCGTCCTTTCTTTTTCAAGATAAAATCAGCAATGTTGGGATTTACGATACTTAGATGTGAATTTTGCACAGTTCGACAAAAACATTTCTATTGGAGGCAACTTTCGAACTCTCAAAAACAACTCAAATCGGAATCTCATTTCTACTTAAGATTTCTAAGTTCCTTCGAAGGGCAGGATTTTATCGAAATTTTATATTGTATTTTATAAATTTTTGGGAAGTAAAATTTTATTTGCTGAATGTATTCAAGTTGCTGAGACAATTGCTATAGCTTAATTTAAGAATTTACGAGATGACCGTTTCGTTGCTCTAGTACTAATTTCATAGTTTCTGGTAATATGAATACGCATGTTATCTTAGCACGAATTTGAGTGGATTAAATAACTCACTCTTAGATGTTATGTATTACTAATTAGATATTAATGGATTTAGTTGATTATTATATCTACTCAGCATGATGCAAGTAAATTTGAGTTTTATGAAGCCTTTTTTTCAAATAGTACCTCTTTATCGATTGATGATTCAATTTATGGGCTTAAAAGAGGGACAAATATGATTTTTCTAATCGGAAAGTATTATTTTTCTCATGTTTATGCGTCACAAGTTGGAGGTTAGTAACAAAGTATGCCTTATCTTAATATTTACTGTTCATTTCTTAGATAACGTGAATATTCACGCTCATATTTAAGGGGCGTTATCAATATAAAAGTCAGGACCTATGATCGCATTGCCTCATTCCTCAGAATTCAATCCCAGAAAGGTTCTATCGAAGAATTAAATATCAATGAAAGGACCTGGAATTCTCATATCGGAAATAATTCCACATCGGTAGAAGATCGGGTCGCAGGTGCTACCCGCGTTAGGAACTAATCCATAAGAACGGATAGCAGATGCAACCAACTTTATTAATGCAAGAGAGCGCTGCCTCAAGATGGTCATACATACGTCTTAAGAAGCGCATCTTGCCTTTAAACGCCTCTTAAACCTTTCTATCGCTCGTTTGATCCGTTAGTCCGTCCTTGACCCTACTTACATTTCCCAGAGCTTTCTGGGATCATTGGAAGAGGCAGGAAAATGCAATATCTCGTCATCGGCTCTAAGGGCAGCCGAGAATACCTACAACTCCTAAGAGAGGGGCGGTGATGCAACCGCAGATGCAGGGTTCGAAGTTATGGCCTTCTCGACAACTCATAAAAAGCGATGGGAATCTTTCAGGGGCTGCGAGGCCGGAAAGGGAAAAAAATCGCATTTCGCTTATTTTCAACTTTGGAGCGTTACGTTTCCATCTGGATGAGTTGCTAACGTTACGTAATGGGCTTGATTTTAAATGAAGTGATTTTCTTTATCAAGTTTACCAACGAATTATTACCATTTTATGATGACCTCATACGATTCGTTTTTACCGCCCGTGTTTTAAGCTGCTCTTGTTGTTTTCTGAAAGCCTCTTGATATGTTTTATGTCTTACCTTAAAGAATGCAGATTTTTTAGCTTCTATAGATACCACTCACAATATGTATTTTATGGAAATCAATTTTCTTCATTGCATATGTTTGTAATATTACTTGCGCTTCCATTAGATTGACATGTATTATTATTGTTATTGTTAAAGGAATTTATTTAGCGAAATTGAAACTTTAAAGTCCCATCTTCCATTTAAGCAATGAATATCCCTGAAAACGAAACCGTATATAAATTCATTGTGGAACTTACGTGTTAACTAAGTGTGTTTCAAGATATCTCCTATATTCCACGAAGTCAAGCTTAAACATGTTAATTTTATACACGCATATAATGTGTTATATATTTACTTAATGATATCGTAAGCTTTGCCGATATGGCTTATTTTTTCCGCAAATTCTCTTAATAATGTATCATTTCTCTACCTTCTGATGAACCATTTTGACAATAAGAACTGTATACGTAGAATAAAATTATTTTGGAATTATAATTATAAAGGAATATTTTAGAATTATTATTATAAAGGAATTCTGAAAGTTTGTTTAATATGATCCCGATTACGGAGTTCCACCAAGGCTTCTTCAATTGAATTTATCCTTGAAATCATTATTGACCTTACGTTGTTTAAAATAAGCAAATGTAGTTTTTCTGCTTAAATGAACATAAACCGAAATGTAATGAAAGTGTTATAATAATATTAGTAGCTACTGATAAAGGCTTTAACTCGTGGATAGTTTTCTTCGTAGACGTAGCGCATAGTTAGAGAATTATTTCTATTGGTAAATCTAAAATTAATAAGCACGTTGATCAGAATATTTGCATCAATGAGGCTGTTATATATTGATCATAGAGCTGTTGTCCTCGCACTATCAGTATTCCAAATATGCATTCAGGATGCGGGGCTGGATTATACTTAAATGGGTGTATGTTTATCTATAATTCAATCCTTATGCTTCAGGGAACGAGCGAAATCTAAAATCCACTCAGTGAATTAAATTAGCGGAAGAGCTTCATTGCCACGAAAATGAATGTCGAGCACAAAGGAAAAGAAGCGTAAAGCACGTGATTCACAGGGTTATCGGCAAGTGGTCCACACCATTCCCAACGACTCTTTTCAAACTCGTACACAGTTTTTCGCATGCAAACAAATGGAAGAGCATCTGACGGCGGGGAGCGTGACCAGAATTCCGTCCCGCCTGTCTCTTTAGTCACGCGTGCCGCTGATTTACAGCCTCTGATACATTTCACGCTAAGCCGAGCGCATTCTCAAGCGTGGTTCAATCGTAATACGGCCTTTTTTGGGTCTTTTATGCGACTTTTACCGGAATCGCATGCTTTAGATTTCCCCCGAAATTCATTACTTTTAATGAAGCTCGCCGTAATTTCCATAATGGGCGCCGCGAGAAAAGTTTAGGAGACTTTAATTCGGAATTCATGATTTAACGTTTGTGCGGGAAGGGTGCCTTTCATGCCGGGCGTAGGAGAGGATTGTGATAGCGTTTCGGAACATTCGGTTGAGTTGAATGACGTAGGAAATTGGGTTATAAATTTTTTTGTTCTTTTTTATGCTCACCATTTTTGGAAATGGTTCGAATTTCGGGCACTATTGACGATGCCGGCTATATTTTGACTAAACTGCTCGAATAGAAGAATTTTCGAAGATGGATGAATTTCTCTCAAATCGTTAAAATTTCAGGGATTTCGGAATAGATTTTTTTGTCTTTGTTCCATTTAGGATAAAATTCTGAATTTCAGACTTTATAATCAATGCAGGCTATCTCTTAGCCGATTTTTAATTAACAGATTGAATTGTAAACATTCTCTCAAATTGTTTATTTTCAGAAAATATATCGTTGTCCAATTTGGTATTTAGTGATAGTGAACAATGCTTTAAAAGTTTAGGAGACTTTAATTCGGAATTCATGATTTAACGTTTGTGCGGGAAGGGTGCCTTTCATGCCGGGCGTAAATCATAACATTATGACTGATTGATTTCTCCTCTAAAATAGTCAGAATCTAATTTGAAGCTCTCAAACTTTATCTGTCTTCGTACGACATAATTTAATTTCCTCAAATCTTATGGTCTGTAGTTAAGATGTACCGAAGGCAACCACCAAGTTGCAAGGCACTTGTGCTCTCCATTCAGGATAAAATTCTGCTTTTCAGGATCTATCATCTATGCCTAGACTAGTTTAAAAAACAGGTTGAATATGAGCATTTTCAAAGATCAATAAAAATCTCTCTGTAATGGTTTAAATTAGGGAAATGTATCTGTATACAATTTGGTAAAAAGTGAAATTATGGCTATAAAGTAAAACCGGAATATTATCTTCTCTATCATAGCATAAATCTAATTTCAATTATCCAAACTTACTCCCATATATGTTTTCATACGAAATAATTTAATTTTCCCAACCTTTATGACCTAAAGTTTCACTTAAATGTCCTCAAGACAATCAAATGCAAGCAGTTCGTTTTACTAATTAATGTAAATTAATATTTTACGACTACTTGGTTTGTTGACGAATTGAAGGGAAGCCATTGGAAGATTTACTCGGAAAATGGAAAATATTAGAAAATGAAAAAGGAAATTGAGTAAAATAGAAAGAAAGCAACTTGCACAATCCAATCATAGAGGTTCGCAAGTTCCTATAGTGAGACGCGTCCGATCGATTGGGAAACAGAGATAGAGCACAGATTCCCAACCTTTTATCTTCCTAGGCATACATAGGTGTTGACTCAAGTGTTACGATAAAATGAACCATAAGTTTATCAGCTGAATACTAAATGTAAATCTAAAAGAAAGGAAACGCCAAAATCAGACTAAAATTTGTTTAAACGTTTCATGAATAATGCAATTAAACATTTTTTGTTAACCTGTTTATTTATTCATGTGAAATCTTATATTTGTAATTACTATGTTATTTTCTTACTATATTTTCGTGGTTTTTCCACCCCCATTCACTCTGTTTTCCCGCAACGTGGGCTTTTTCTTTGTCAACCTTCAATTGCAAAGATTTTTTCCCACACTGTACTCTATCTTTTTGTTTTAATTTATATTTGTGCGTATCACCGACATACGAGATTAGGTGCAAGAGAGAACCACATCGAACTAACCTCGCCAATAAAGGGTCAAACTAATTAACTTACTAACAATTATCATTAAGAGAAATCTTACAAAATAAGCGCACAGATAATGCGCTACTTAAAGAATATGTTTTCTTTGGTAGTTACGCCCCCCTTATCGCAAGGGTTTTTCTGCAGGATTTTTTACTTTTTCCCTGAGTGCTAACTTAGGTTTTTTTAATCCCGCGAAATATATCTGCTTTTTTGGTTTTTCTTTTGTCCTATCTTGATCTTGGGGAATTAAAACCTGGAACAGAGGAAGAGAACTTTATGTTCCTTCTAATTAACTTTTTACGTGGAAATGGAAAGTAGTGAAGATGTATGGGAATACCTCGGCATTTCATACGCATGTAGGTACCCACGCATAAATTCGAGCAAACATGCCGTTTTATCATCATCACAAAATTTCCGGCGTTTAATATTTATCATCCAAACTTTCAAGGGGCGGAATTTATTCGTGAAAGTACAAGGAAACACGAATACATTTCCTTCGCCTCATTAATATTTCAAACCAACACATTTTATTTTCGTCGCAATTCTCCGCTTTCTTGATGTACGCTTTCCGTGAAAATTGCCGATGAAAATATGACTAATTTGCATTCAACAATTTTCTGCCTCCAGCTGCTTCTTTCAGCGAAAAGAATATTCAATTCTAACTTTTACGCTCTCTCTAAAGAGCGATTTGTGGTCGAGTTGCTCGAGGAGGCCTCTGTTCACAGAAGATATTCGCAGCTTTCTTTGTTTTATCGCCCAATAAAAGTGGATTTATAGTCCGTAATACAGGGGAGGAAATGTATTTTATTCCGCTTGCCGTTTGCTTCCCCCTAAATATATTATTGCCGAGATAATCATAAAACGTCTCCCTTGTGTAAGGCGCTTATGGCAATAAATTGGCTAATCACCCAACGCGGATGATACGATACGGAACGAATAATAACATTCTGGAGGGGTAATCGATTTTAAGTGTTACCTTTGTCATTAATGTTATTAACTCTCGGAAATTGTACGTGATAATATTATTTGACCCTTTATTAGGCCTTTGTGCTCTTCTCTTCCATATAGCCTCGTATTTAAGTTTTATATATTTACTCATAATGAAAATAGTATTAGCAAGACTGAAATTGAGAGAAAAACAAAGGAAATGAATTGCTTTGTTGGAAAAAATCTCCTCAACTGAAAGTTGACAGAGAAGAAACCCACGTTGTGAGAAAACATCCACAAAGAAATTGAAAGAAACCCGCGAAAACACAGAGAGAAATAATATTAACAAAACGTTAAATGATCAATTTTAATATATCAATGGTATTTTAAAATTTATAATGATATGAGTTTTGTTAAATAATAGCTTTGGCCAATGGAGCCTTCGTGAAGCGAAGGGAAGTGATGACTAGAGATCTCGATAAAGGAATCAGGAAATGATTGGTAAAATCCTCCTTGTGCTGTGATTTGCTCTATGGGTGTGAAACGTGGGCCTTGAGAAAGTGGGAAGTCAAACGTGGCCAAAGAAGCCCTCATGAAGCGTAGGGAATTTTAACAATTTATTCCTTATTCCATATAGAAATAATGAATAAATTGTCAAAATCCTTAGTGTGAATTGATTTGGTATATGGGTGAGAATCGTGGCCTATAATAAAATAGGAAGTCAAACGTTTATAGGCCTTTAGATTTGAGTTTGGTGGAGAAAGGAAAAAAAGTAACGTGAGCTGATTTGTAAACAAATATTGTGGTGCTAGAGATGGTTAGGGAGGAGAGGATATTTTAATGGAGCAATTAAGCGTAGACGTAGGAAATGGTTGAGTCAAGTATTGATAAGAGAGGGATTGCTAAAGAAAGTAATTGAAGGTAGAATGCGAGGGAAAATATTGAAAGGAAGGCAAAAGATGTTATTCGATGTCAAGGGTGGGTTAAATTACCAAGAAACGAACTAAATGGTATTGAATACGGAATTTTTGAGGCACGTGAACCTACCGAAAGGTATTTTCATGAATGTATAAGTGTGGGTGTTATCTGTTCCGCTTTTCGTTTCGAATGTATGCCGTGCGCCATAAAAGGGTTAACTGAGGTATCTCTGGAAAGCTGGGGCAATTTAGATTGACATTCTCTTCCCCGCGAGGACTTCCGTGATAGCAGTTGGTATAATTAGCTCCACGCCGTGGATGCGCGGTGGTAAAAAAAATTTAATTGTCTTTTTGCATAAGGAACCTCTTGATGGTGTACATCCACGATATTCTTCCATTCAATGGCGTAATCACTGTAACAAGTTTGTGGAAGAGTTCGTTGCACTCTTTGCTTACATAAGATACTTCAAACCGACCGTACTTCCGTTTTTGTACCGAACTTGGTCGAAAATTTTCAGATATCTATTAGTTTTTCATTTTTACTATACTGTTAAATATGTTTACATGTCCTAGTTAGTATTTTTAATTTCCTCAATATTTCATAAATACTTTTTCCGTTTAATATTTATAATTTAATTTCTCGTACTTCCGTTTTGTTAAGTACATGGTCCTAAATTTACAGACATTTACTAATTTATCATATTTTCTATGCTGTTGATGTTCTTGTATTTCGTATTTAGTGATTTTAAATTCCTTAATCTTTCTTAAGTGATTTTTCCATTAAATATTCCTACTTTTATTTTGTCAAACGATATTCTTTTTTTGATTGTATCTGTAATTTGCTAATTTTCTTGTAATTTCTATTGTTTTCTCTTAGTGAATGATATCAATATTCCCATTAATTGATTTAATTTAATTTAATTTTTATTGTACTACTGCTTTGTTGATTTTCATTTTACAAACAGCTTTCCTTTACTAGATTTTTTAGCTTGCATTATTATCAATTAGTTTTCTTAGGTACTTTTCATCCCCCTCTTTGTGTGTTTCTTCCTATTAGGGATCCTTTGTCCTAAGATCATACTTTTGGTGTATTTTACGTTCATCCCTTTCAAAGTTAACTTCTCTATTTGTATTAATCTACAAATAAGTTAATTTCTTTATTAATTCCATTGGCGACTGGCTAGATGGAAGAGGAGACAGTCCCAATCTCTCATCAATAAAGACTTTATACTTACAAGCATTATCGTTGGCTCTGAAATTAATCATAGTCATAAAATATTGTGAAACAAACATCGTAACACAACCACCACTCTTTCAGTTCCTACACCCTTTTCAAACAAATGCCACACTTTATTTGAAACGTTGTTACATTCTTACACTCCTCTCGAGATTTTAATGCCCCTCCGTGACTTTTTTTTACCGATTCAAATTAACGTGATCCAACAGGAACCGCCGTAACCTTGACACAAATCCCGAAGATGTCAGGAGCATCGTGACGGAAGCACAGAACAGGTCTAAGTGAACTCGTAGAACTGCATCGACTTTCACGACTTCGGGATTTCTAAGAGTGCAGCGACAAGAAAAACATGGCTTACCACCTCAGCCTCGGAAAATGTTCAGCTCAGCCGTGACAATCGCTAAGTAAGAGATTCGTAATGCGAGAAGGTCAGGAAGAAGGCGGAGGAATTGTATTTTTATCCGTCGGAACTGGAATTCTACTACGACTTGAATTGGAGTAATCCTTGTGATGTGTTGAAATATCAAAGAAAAACGCGAGTCGGCGCGTCACCAAAAGAATCCCCCATCACCCTTTGATAATTTGTCCGTGAAAATTTTACTCATTCTCATTTTCTATTCAATTTAACTCAATTTTCGCGTTTGATCTAGGTGAATTCTGAAAACCTATTATACCTAAGTTAAACATTAAAACTTATCAGCCTTCTTAAGAAAAGTCCATCTTCTTTATCTCTTTCAAAATATTCTCTTTGTAATACTATTTACATACCATCTACTTTACTTTGTGCATACATGTGCTCTTTTAGGAATATCTTAACTTTTTTCGCTGAAATCCTGATAGCTAAGCTGGATAAATGCCCTGTGATGTTTGCAAGCATATCATAATTAACTGTTTGTAAGTGTGGTCTCTTAAGACTTATATTCACCTTATAAAGCATCTTTGTTATTATTAATCGAATTATTATTTTCTCACCTCTCAATAAGGAGGCTTGGAAACAATAACCTATTCCAGATACAATATAAAGCACTAAAAACTTGCAAGGAAAGGGTTTAGGCGACTTAATTCTGTCTTAATTTTTGACTGATCATTTGATATTATTCTTATTACGTAGCAGGTGCTAATTATCGTTTTCTGTAGTTGAATATTGATGTAGTTTTCCATTCCAATTGTATACAGGTTTGGGTGTTACACCGGTCGCTGAATTTATCATTGGCAGAATTTACACAGATTTTTGGTTCTAGATTCCTTTTATCTCTTCGGCTAGAAGTACATACATATATTTCTGTATTTATTATTTGTGTATGGCTTTAATATTTCTTGTTCCTGGATTTAATAGGATTATTATTATTAATATCCGAATTTTTTTCAGTCACTAGACTAATTCTTACTATCGAACATTTGAATACAGAGTAAATGCTGTCTCACGCGAAATAAATTTTCTTGGACCTTATCATGAGCTTCCTATACCGTCAGTGAGCTCAGTGTTCTCTCGAAGGTCGATTTGCTTGCTATTTAATTTGTTCCTCGACTCAAAGTTCACGAAGTTCTTGCCCTACGGCAATATCATCAAAGCTTTGTTAGAAAGCTCTCACAGCTCAAGCGGTGTGAGCAGTCGCAGGAACATTTATACAACACTTCCGTAAGCGCCCAGGAATCGATCATAAATCACGCTCGTATTTTATTAAGCAATAAAACGATTTCTGGAGTATTTAGGGGAAAATACGGTCTTTGAAGGACTCAGTACAGTAGCAGTACAATGGGATGTCATAGCTACTTCATGAAAATATTTCGGCATCTGCAAACAGGTTTAATCGATTTTTAAGGAATTTTCCAATAAATTGTATGCCGAAACGTAGGGGGGTTTAATGAGATATTGATTAAAATTGTGACATAAATGGTAGTTAATGGTAGATATCTGGGTGTTTCACCATTACTTTTTTCAGGTAGAAATTTGAAGCGTCTCCATCCTAATCCGCACCCTTAGCTCATATTTGCAGCTCAGGAGCGCCCGACCTTCCCATCAGGGGGGGCCATAAAAAAAATGAACGCGTGGAATACGATTTAAAAAGTTATAAACAATTCAAATGAGCTACAATTTATTATCTTCGTCGTCTCACTCGTCCAAAGAGATATACAAGCGTCTTTTGATCGACGTTCTACGATGAAAATTAAGATGTTTCGTGATTTTGCTATAAATTACCCGTTTACACACGGCAACGTAGCCGTTGGGTTTGGGTAGGGTGGGGGATTTCTAGCAAAAATCTAGAAATATAGAAATCCTTCCCTCCAACCCAAACCCCTTTGCGATTCAACAGTTACCTCAGCTAGTTGATAATAAGACAGCAAACCAAACCAAGTGGGCCAGTGAGCTATTTAAAATACCCGTCTATCTAACTGAGCAACGTTGCTGTGTGTAAACGGGTAATTTCTAGCAAAATCACGAAAAATCTTAATTTTCATCGTAGAAGGTCGATCAAAAGACGCTTGTATATCTCTTTGGACGAGTGAGACGACGAAGATAATAAATTGTAGGTTATTTGAACTGTTTATAACTTTTTAATCGTATTCCACGCGGTCAGTTTATTTATGGTCGCTCCTAATGGGAGAGTCGGGCGCTCAGTAGTTGCGAAAGCGAGCTAAGGGTTCGGATTAGGACCAAGACCCTCCAAATTTCTATCTGAAAAAAAGTAATAGTGAAACACCCAGATATCTACCACTAACCGAATCTTTTTTAGCTGTAAAATTTTACGAAGAGACTTTTCCAGTTTTAGCTGATGAAGTGTATTTTACTATTAATCTTTCCCAATATTTTTTCTTGAGAGCTAAAATAGTTCACCAAGTAAATATTCTTATAGATTTATTAAGAGTATATGATTCAATAACTACAATATATAATATAGTTTTCCACAAATAAGCGATTTTTTTATCGTCAGATATTGCCTGATGGTTTTTTTTTCTTTCCAGTGCGTTTTTCCATCATATTTAATTTTCAAATTACTGCATACTCGAGATGTTCATTGTGATCCCTCAAAAAAAGAACCTGGATCAAATTTCAACAAAACTCCATGATTGCCGTCAATAACGAACATACTTCCGCTACTCATCCGTTGGAAATATGCATGGGTGATACGAATTACCACTGATACTATCTAGTTCATTAGCCTGACTCTCTTCCATTTCCCATTGGTAATTGAAACTCTATTGAAGCACTAATATTGTAAACAGAATGTGATAGCGGGAAATAGCCAATCCAGTGCTTTTTTAATAAGCTAATCAAATTTAAGCGTATTTATGAAATTGTATGATGCAATTTTTTTCACATATTATCGTTAATTTAGAGCAGCGTATCTTAATCGAGGGCAAAGGCAACCCTGGAAAGAATTTCTAGTAATAGGTTTCTAAATTTTTAATGAAAATTACCGCCTAATCGCTTATTAGAAACAACGCAGTAATTAAAAATATAGATATTTTTACATATAATAATATAATATGAATTGTAAACGCTTTAATTTGTTCATTCAATAAATAAATAATCTCGCAATAAATGTCTTCTAGAGCTTATTTTCAGAGTCAAGGGGGTGCTGACTATTAAAAAGGCAAAGAAAAACTGATTAATGGCAAAAAAAATTTTAAGTCATAAAATTACGAATATGCTTTCAGGAAATTAATAAAGGGCAACTTGGGTAATTTTTCGGGCTCTTTTCTGTAAATCACCACTGAGGGAATAGGAAAAGTTCAAATTAACCCCTTCCTAATTAGTAGTAATAATTAGCTTGGTGCGGGGTTGTGAGGCAGGCCGCAGGGCTCGGAGGGTTGCTCCAATGAACCACAAGTTGAAAATGTTCGCGGAGCACTCCTTCAGATTTACAGCGTCCCAAGTAATTCGCGCTAATGATGCATAGGCGGGTGTAGTGCGAGTTTTCCAATTCCAGGGAATCGATTGGGTGAAAAGAGTTTGGAAGTAGGACGCGATGATAACTCCCACCACATCAATGCGTCCCCCTTTAAAAACCTCGTTTTGCGGTTCAAATTATCCTACTCATCAACCTCCTCTCATTTAAAGGATAAGCACCGAAACGAAAATCCGTTTGCATCCAAAATATGCGTGTTATCGTCGTTGGGATGCTCAAAATGAAAGGGTTTTATGGAAATGTAGAATAAGTGGAGTTTGTAGAATGTTTATCGAATGTGAAGCATTTTTACGTTTTCAATGTCAGACATATTTATTGATTTATGTTTAATAAATCTATTCACATTCAAAATATGGGTGTTATCGTTGATGAATTGGTTGAAATAGAAGGGTTTAATAGAATGTTGAATGAGTTAGGTTTCTAGAATCTGTATCGAATGTGGGGCATTTTTATTTATATCCATGCCAAAAATATTTGTTGATTTATTTTCATTAAATACATTAGTATTAGTATTAGTATTAGTATTAGTATTTTTTTATCAACTATGAAGCATTTTTATATATTTCTACGTCCGACATTTTTATTAATTTATTAAAAAATCAGAGTTCCCTCAATATGTTAAAGTATGCGTTTTCTTGGAACTGTCCGAATAAAGTAGAATTTGTATAATGTATATTAAAGTGATTTTTTTAGAATTTTTATCGAATGTGAAGTATATTTATTGCATGGAATATATATATTATTCATCATATTATATTTTTATTTTAATCAATATACGCGGAATAAAAGTAATTATTTTTTAATTTACTTTTAAAATTACATAGCTCCCTTATTTTAGTCTATCTCGTTCGTTTTATTTCTAAATTTTTACTTTTTAATAATATTCATATGGATTTAATACTTGAATAAAAAACAAGCAATATTTTTCTAATTGAGCGATTAATTCTTCTTTATAAAAGCATACCTTGCGTTTCTCTTTTCTTAAATTTATGATAAAAACATTATGATAATCAGGCAAAGTATCAATCACTCAAAATTATGTATCAATGTGATTGTAGAACTTTAAGTTTCTCATCATCCGCAAATTCCCACATTTTTCAAGGCTCTTTTAATCTCCATAAGAATAATATCTCGACCTTTTGTGGGCCTATCTTGGTGATATCTTGTGATAAATTGCCAGGTCATTTAGGTGGACAGCACCATAACTTTAGCAGTCGTTAAGAGGGCGTTTCCTTTCCTTCTTTTTCCTGTCTTCCGACGGCGGAGATGTATCTTTATGTGTCTATTTACTGATTACAAGGCGTTCGAAGGTATAGGGTTTCATTCTATTTATATATGATCCAAAAGCCGGAAGAAATCGGAATTGCTCCGTGCTTTCGTCATGACGGGCGTCTCTTTGAAGATAAAGGGAGGGAATCCATACAAAATCTAGGGAATCCTCAAAATAAACCCAAAAATATGTAACATCATATAAACGGATGTGAAATGGAGCGAAATAGATAAAACCCGATTTACAGTATGTAATCAATTTAATTATAGTTTATAAGTAACGATTGCGAGTTATAAATATTACTCAAATTGTAGCGTTGCAAAATCACAGATACAGACCTAGTTATTCCATTCCATTTTGTCCTACCGCTGAATTTTTTCCAGCAGCTTCCTTTTTAAATATATGTATAACCTCATGCATTAACAAACCAATTAGTTACAGGGTTTAATTTAAATGAGTATAATTTATCATACGACAGTCTTTGTTTTTGTCTGAGTTGTCAGAAGAATTTTCCGATGCAGTTTAAACTTTCACCTTTATAACAGATTTTAAACCTGTTTCTACTTTAAATTGTTCCTTATATAAAATTACCTCCCTATTTGAATCTTAGATAAAACTAAGTGCCTTAAATATATATGCTGTGAAAATTAAACAACATGCTTAATTTTTCTAATGGACCATGCCTATATGTAGTTTTATTTATAAATATCCATCTCTGTGAATCATAATAATGTGCTCCAATATTCTTTAATTAATTCCCTCTCTTTCAGTTCTAGATACGTTATCTCCCCTTTATGTGCATTACTATTAATTTTCCCCATAATCTTCAGGTACTAGATTTTATTTACGGAAAATTCTCCCTTAAAATTCCCTTTTATTTAAAATGCTATCTAAATTCCAGCGAAGTGCTTTGCGTCTACGAAAATTTTTCTGAATTTTTTAATGTTATCATAATTAGGGCGTTATCTGGAAATTTAATTTCTGTTGCCATTCTTGTTTTAATGCTCCCTTCGGAAGCAATCATCGGACTAACAAAGAGAACACATTTCATCTCTATAACAGCATTCCACCGAAGCTTTACTCTGAAATTATGTTCTGAATACGTAATTATGTATGCTCTTTATAATTTTTCAGAGAAATTTTACTAATGAAATATGAACATATTTTACAGGTACCTTAGAGCACCTGGGAGGATGGAATAGCAGCGAGTGCAGCAAACGAGAGGAAAAGACAAACGCAATAGTAAGTGCATTTTATTCGCTATTCAAGATATTTTCGGTGATTTTACAAGACTTAAAAACTAAATTGATTACCCTCAATGAAATTTAAGCACTCGAAAAGTTATTTAAGTAGGGACTAGTTTTGAGATTTACGAGTCCGTTAGTACTAAGACATTTTTGCGTCTTTTTCCGGAAAGAACTTATTTGGAAGATTCTCATATAATTATTTGGAAGACGAAGACATATGCTCATATGATTAGGAGTTAATTTTGACATTTTTATCGCAACACTAAAGCTAAAACATTGATAACAATATTGTATGTTATGCAAACAACGTGGCTTCAATTTTCAGATTTTATGTAATGAGGTTCGAATATGACTCGTATGTACCTATATCCAGTTATCTTGCTTTCCGGAATTATTTAACTTGTTTCTACAGTTATAAAGATCTTTAAATTTATTACTTATGAAAGGAAAGTGTATCGATATCCTTTTAACCCTTTCAGACCCTGCGTGCAATATATTGGACACCATTTTTAGTGCTTATTATACATTGTTCATATTAATTTAATATTAATTTTTATGATTTTGCTTCTTTGATTTTAATATTATGTTAATCCTGTATCTATGGAGTCTCATAGTAAGATTTTACTGTTTAATGAATAACGGAATCATCAACTGAATTTAAAAATAAGTTTTTCTTCATAAAAGAAATTCATGTCTGAAAGGGGTCTTAAAAAGAAAAGTCAAGGGGAAAAAGGGGAAAGAAGTCTTAAATGAAATTCCCACCACTGCTCTTGCTTTCATTTCAAGTTTCCTTGATATTTATTCTAGGCGTCTATAATCTTTAAAGTGTAAAACACTTGAGTTTACCTACATGAGCAATTTTGGAGTTTGTCTATAAAATAATTCATCATAAGCCATTCTTAGTTGTTACTCCTCTTATATACAACTTTTATGTCTGACATTTTTTACAATCATACACTCTGATTAATTCAAACATTCCCCGCATGCATTACCATTTGAAAGTCACATTTATTGAATTATTGATTAAATGCGGAACATTTTCGTTATTTGGTTTATAAACATTGGCAATACGATTTACGTTAATCATCTTATTTCCCATAATTTCTTGTATCTTATCGTCCATGCATTACGTATTGTTTTGCCTATAAAGTAAAGATACCTCACATATTGTATTGATGATGTATCTTCGCCAATATTCATGTTTGTATTATTTCTTTTGAATTAATTTTGTTTTAATACTTCTCTAAATTTCGGTATCACATGAATATTATCTGTATTTTCATAGTTATTTTAATTTTTTTATTATTATGAACTAACAATGTGTTGCATTTTTCTTTACGTTCTTCTTCCGAATTACATTGTCCTGTATGTTGATTACTTATTGAAGGTCATAGGTTGTTATATCCTCAATTATTCTCATTTTTCTCATACTATCACTTAATTACTCACATTATTACTGTACAATATGTGACGATGGGCTAGAAAAGGAGTTAATTAGTCCAGAAGAGGTATTATTATTATATCTTCAAGAAAACTTGTCATCTATCAGCGCTCTTCCATTTTTATCGAGGTTAGGCAAGAAGTTCTTCTGTAGATTACGAAGACTCGTTGAATACACATTTTCGTCAAGATTTGGAGTAACTTGAGCCGAAATGACGGATCAACGGTCGGGAAATGGGCGGAGGGAGCGACATCGTCATTAATTACCACGACAAAATGTCGCTCAAAACCTCAACTACGGAGATAGTTCACCATGACAGGTCGCACACATCTTCGAGCTTCATTTAGCAAAATCGATGGCACAACTGCGATAAGAGTGGCCTCCGTTACCCTACTTTGGCGCTAATTAGGGAATCGAATTTCAGGGAGAAAAAGGAAGGATATTCTTTCAGTGAAAGGGATTGCCTTAATGATGAGTAACTTGGAAAGGCTTTTCTTTGGGGACTTTGAAGTGGGGCGTCGAGTTGAAAATAAGCTCTTTATAGCCGCGGTTTGCGGCAGTTGCGAACTTTCCCGAAAATTTCCTCGAACCAAATGAACCAGAATCCACGCGTTTTTGAAAGTTGCCCATTATCCTAGCTCGGGTTGGAAACAGTAATTTGGAGGCGAAATGGGAGAAAACAAGAGGACTCGGAATCGCCGAAATTCTAGTTAAGAGGGCAACATTAGCGGATTTCCGCAACTCTATCTCTTTTAACGACCTCCGAGATTTTTATCGTAGAAGTTTGTGGAAATCCTCCGGAAATTGTTACTCTCGCGGTAACAATAATAATGTAATTTTCATGTTGTTGTCACATTGGCCGGCCGCGGTGGCGGATGGTTAGCATGATAAATCTCCAACACCAAGGTCCCGGGTTCAAATCCCGGCTAATTAACCAACGGAATGATCGTTTGTGTTTGTCTATTTTTGTGTGGTTTTCTCCACATTGTTTTTGTTACGATTTATTATAATTTGTCAATATTGGCTTTTTTAATCTAATGTGAATAAATAAATAAATTTTGCTTTTACCAGTTGAGTTATCTCCTGGGACGGTCCAATTTTTTTTTACAGGCAGCCGCCCGGAAAGTAGTTCGGTTCCCAGTTCAGTCATATTTTTTCTAGTTCGTTTATTTTATTAAATTATTATAAAATGTTTGACGCCAATCGGCCTTGTGCATCGTCAATTATGAATTACCTATTTCTGGTGGTAATATGTGTAACGTTAATATTATATCCTAACCTTGACAGAAAAATATTTGATGAAATGTTTTATAAACGAAGTCTGAGTTTTATCGTAAAAAATCTTTTACTTTTTTTTGTTCTAGTTACTTCATGATTCATAGTTTCAGAGGCGTCTTTTAGAAATCCATCACGTAGAAATGAATAGACACTGTAATTTTTCCATTAAAAAAATATATTTAAAGATTGAACACGACCAGATTTTTGACGAGAAAACGTCATCTTCAAGTGAGGACAATGCTCTGAAGATGACGATTATTCGTCTAAACCCGGTATTGTTCTAACTTAGAATATATTTTTATTTTTTTGCGGAAAAATACTCTTTGCTATTAGTTAAAGTTATTCAAATTTTCGTTCTTTCGTCATCTGCTGTATTTTGCAAAACATTTACACTATCATACTCGTAATTGTATCGATTTACCAAAAATAAATTATTTTGTAATCAAATATTGTCCCAGGATAAGAAGATGTCTATTTGGAAAACATAAGAAATTGGATGTTTGGGGAAATTTACCTTCAGGAATAATTCAACTGAATTGCTAGTTGACAAATTACAAGAGTTGAATACTAATTTATCAACGTTACTTGCACATTAGACTTTTACTCCATATCAATTACCCTCTTTTTTAATTGAATCTCATACTTTTGTAAGCAAAGTTATAATGATGGATTGTATTCTGAGTAAGAACCTACTAATAATCATGTCTCCAAAATAAACAACAAAGACTCAGGATTCACTTGTTAGTTTAGTAAAAGGTTTGTCATGGAGGAGTTTCGCATGATATCAAATTTTTAATAAGAACTGGATAATAATCATGTTAGCAAATTTGGGCAAGAATTGGATAGAAAGGCAGTTCAAGAATATTTGCATGTAGAAGAGAAAGTGAAAGGTTGAAAGTGGAAGTCTATTCAATCTATTTCACTTCCTGTCCACGTCTCTTTTCATTCAGACTCGCTGTCTGGGCAAATCGTTTTCAGCGCTAGTTAGCGTCAAAACTTTCGCATGATGAGCTTTCATCACGTAGCTTTCGCGAAGGACTCATTGCTGTTAATTAAAACTCTCTTGGATTCCAAAACTCTCGAGACGGTACCAAACATTTGTGTGCAAACAAAGAAAAAACGAGCACTACGCCACTTCCTCATCGAAGTACATCTAATTTTCCATTTAACGCCTCACAGACGTAGAAAATTGGATCGGCGAACGAGATTAATACAACTTTCGCCGAAGAGTTAATGGAAGAGCTCCTCGGAGAAAATTTTCGTCCTTGCTCTATAATTGAAGGACCATGCGGAAATTTATGGGAAGTTTGGTATCAGGGAAACGAGATCGCTACAACCGCGAGACAAGCTGCACGGAAATTTTATTTCCGAGTAAAACAAATGGACGAGGTTTCTTCCTCTGGTAGCAGTTGTTAAAGGGGTCTACATTACGAGTTTTGGTCGCTCGGCAGAGGTCACATGTATTATTAGAAAGATTGCGAAAGCTGGAAGTCTCCAGTAGCGTAAGTCGAGATGTAGTGTAAGTCGAGGCCTCTGTAATCCTAGTATTACGGAGAGAAAACATGCTCCAAGGAACAAAAGTTTCTCTGTGAGTTTAATCCCTCTAATGCTCGAAAAAAATTAATGTATATTCCATACCAGAAAGAACTCTGAAAAGTTTTTCTACTAAGATCACTTCACTTTAAATAGAGCTTATTAAATTAACTACAAAGTAAGGTAAAATTAAAAAAAAAACAATTATCTAGCTCCAGAACTTATTTCATTAATTTAGATTTGGCAGCCTGCTATTTTTCGTCTTTTTTGCTGTCTTTAAATTTCTTGGATTTTCAGCGAGGTCTGAAAATTGTCATCAGGATTGACTTGAATATCTTTAAGTATGAAGTTATCAGCTATTCCATTGAATTGCTCCATAGAAAAGATATTGATATAACTTCTGAGGAGTTCTTAAGTTACATATGTCTATTCATTTGACTAATCAATTAATGTTTCTGGTAAAAACAGAATTACAGTCGGTGAATCAGTTCCAGACTCTACCGCGATAACTTAATTTCCGCAGAGTAGAAGTTTTTGCTTTTTAAAACGAATATTTTCGTTGTTTGAGCATAGAAAAACTTTTTACGACCCAAGTACCTTTCTTAACATTATCTGAGTCTTTATACATGAAGTAACACCCTTTAGTCACCAATACAAACCTATTACCCAAGGTATTAGACGAAATAAGTGAAAATAAGACAAATTAGACGTATACTATATCATAAATGTTGATGAATTTGCCTGTTTGGAAAATCCGCGATAGAGTGAAGCCGCGAAAGTCAAAGCGCGAAGTAGCGAGGTACGAGTGTAGAGGTTTTTAAATGCTTTTATCATATATCATTGGTGGTAATTAAATTCATAAACATGTTAAATTAAAAATTTTATTGGACATGTATCCAGTATTCATCAAACCTTCTGTCGATTCTTAATTTAAATACGATATACATTAATAGTTCTTTATACCATACTCTGATGAATGGAACATTTTTCATTTGCCATATGGTTCAGGATAGAGAAAAATGTGTTTCATTTTCTTCTGTCCCAGTCTTGAACATGGCTGTGATGAAAGGAAAACTACGGAGGTATGAGTGAGTAATTGCACTTATCAAGGTCTCTCCTTATGGAATGCCAAGGAAAGTGTTACTCGTAGAGTCATTGTGCTTCACTTGCGTGGACATGTTCCGCTTATAGCATTCTGGCTCAGTGAAGAAAGCAATGGCAAGCTATCTCACTCGTCATTCCGCCTAGTGAACCTCATTCCTCTCTGTGAGCTCTTAGTAGCTTATGCCGGAGGGGATGAGGTACAATCCGGCCTTCGGGCTGAATACTTTGCAGAAAGACACCCATTAATAATAAATAATTACTTATTATAATAATTAATATCATAAATTATTACTATGCTTAGTTTTTGTGATAAAATTTGGCTTATATCCGGGTCGGCTTATACTCGAGTATACACGGTATATCTAGTTCTCGAAAACGCATCCTTGAGATGGAGTTTGTTTGGTCTAAGTGTCATTGACACGCAGGCCTGGTTGCTATTTATGCTCATTCAACTGCGCGACAATCCAATCTATAAACGATCCGAGTAAATACGGAGCTTTAATTGCGGTGGCGCGTTTGCTAATACGGTTCTGGCATCATCTCAATTTCTCCTCCAGAATATTTTTCCAAGTGAGTTCCTAAAATTCGACCGTAACCTTTTCGGAGGTCTGTTTCTCAGACAGAATTCCATCCTCAGTTTTATATTCCGTTCTATTTTGGACTCGTTGTCTGCAAGGCCCTCATCTGCCCAGCCATACCACCGAATAATTAAAATGAGACGCAAATTCTGCCTAAATTCCCGAAATTTCTTCCGCTCGGCGAACAAAGACCTTTTGAAGTTCGGGGCGGACGAATATATCCTTTGTCTCCGTCGATTAATTTCTATTTTGAAAGATGTAAATATAATGGTGGTCTGCAAGGGTTGGCGGAATATCTTTAGTTATTCAGCTCGCTTTGTATTAGGGCTATATCCATTATGGATCCAAAATACGGGTTACGACTTCAATGAAGCCAAAATATATATTTTTTTTAATTTGTGAAGATTAGAACGATTACTCGACTTTGAATTTGACACTCGATTACTATTACCGTGAATAATCCAAAAACCTTTTGTTGTTTATATCGCGTTCCATTAAAAATTCTTCCGTCATTTTCTTTTTCATCTTTAATATTTAATTTTTCATTGAAATTTGTTCATTTTTTTAGATTTTGGCGATTTAAAAATATTGCTCTTTAAAATATACTGTTAATATAAATAGATATAAGGTGACTCTCTCAAATATTGGCGTTTTTTAATATAAATATAAATTGACGCTTTAAAAAATGTATATCTATTCATTAGAAAGATTTTGATCATCTACCGAGTTTAATTTTTATCAGTGTTCCAAACTTGTTGATTTTGCCAATTGAAAATGATTACTAATTTTCTTGCATTATACGATAATAAAATTTTAATTATTATTATGGCAATAATCACCTTATACTTTTAACGGAATATCATAATTTTACGTTATTTGCAAGTTACTACAAAGTAAGACCAATGGAGATTATACTCGGTGGCATTGTAGAATATCTAGGGCCCCTTTAGGCAAACGATATGGCAGCCCTCTATGGATTACAGTTGGAGATCTTTTAATCCCATAGCATCCCCATATTGCGAGGTCTATCATCACGTTCCTGTTTCCAACATGCAGCAGACATAGACATCGCAAACTTAGCGAGAAAACTGCCTGAAGCTGGAATGGCTATGTCAGCTGGTCAACAGGGAAACTACGTCTGACTGTGACGTCAGGCCAGGATTGCATCTTCTGGCACAATTAAAGAGGAATTGGTGTTTTTGGAATTAGTTGTATAGTGAAATTTCTGTAGAAGAGAAGGATATATCGTATTCTAGTAGTATTGTTAAAAGTGCTTCGACAGCTTAGGTCATTTCGCACATTGGCTCCCACCGGGAATCGAACCCGGTACCGCTTTCACCAAAGGCGAACGCGCTGTCCACATGACTATCCGGGAGCCTATCGTATTCTCTCTACTTATAATTAAGAGGAGTACAATTGACTTTAGCTTTGTGACAGTTTTCAGCGGTTATTGTTCCTAACTCTTTGGTAAAAGTATTTTTTATGAAATGTATTAAACGGCTATTGAAACAAATTAATCCACAACATTACTGCATTTGGAGAACTTTGTGGTTGAACTGGAGAATGTTTTACTAAATAATTTCAATTGGTGTTATGGTGGATATGTTTCAAGGATTCACCCCTTTTAATTTAATTTAGTAAAAAAAATTGTTATTTTAATTACTTTTGCATCCTTTTCTCTTCCTATTAATTTCGCAAACGTTCGCCCCCTGTAATAAATTATAAAAATCTGATGATGCCAGCACATGACTTTCTCCATATATAAGATGTAAATATTTATCTGCGACAGTAATTTCGAACTCTATATTCCATCTAAACTTGGAAGATGAGTGATAAATATATATATTATTATCTTCGACGCCAAAAACATTATAAATAATGTTTTCTCGGGACATGATCGATGAAAAACGATGGAATTGGCCTTTCGTGCATAGAGCCCAGAGCGCCCGCAATGTACATAATCAGCAACTTCCGGTTTATCAGTATTTCATGAATACCTCCTAAACAATCAGTGATACAAAAATATGTTTCCAACAAAAATTATAGTAAATTTTACTTTCTAAAACTTTTGTAATAAACAGTATGTACCTAAATATCATATTTTTGGAGATATTTTGAAAACCGGAAATGAGCTTTGAAGAATGAAACTCAACTTCCGGTTAACTGATTTACTCCAAAAACAAATCAACTCTAACGACACCAACCAAAATACTATTTATGAAATTTGGTGTTGATACAATGAATGGTTCACATGTTAGAGCGCCCACAAAGTACATAATCAGCTACTTCCGGTTTATCGGTATTTCACGAATAACTCCTAATCAACCGGTGATACAAAAATATGTTAAATACAAAAGTTATAGTAAATTACATTATCTAAAACTTTTATAAGTAATACAATACACGTATATATCATATTTAGGGAGATATTTTGAAAACCGGAAATGAGCTTTGATGAATAAAGCTCGACTTCCGGTTAACCGATTTACTCCAAAAACTAATCAACTCTGACAGTACACACCAAAGTACTATATATGAATTTTGGTATTGATACGACTAATAGTTTTTACGTTAGCGCGCCCACTGTCACACACACACACACACACACACACACATACACACAGACATCATTCCGAAAATGGTCAAAATGTGTTCTAGGGACCCCAAAACATGTATTTCCGTTGAAATCTCGAAGTCGAATTTTTTCATGAAAACAATACTTTCTCTATACTTCGTATATGGAGAAAGTAAAAAATCTGATGTGGCCAGCACATGACTTTCTCCATATATATAAGATGTAAATATTTATCTACCGCAGTAATTTCGAACTCTATATTCCATCTAAACTTGGAATATGAGTGATTAATATATAAATGTATTATCTTTGACGCCAAAAACTTGATAAATAATGTTTTACGGGACATGATCGATGAAATTGGCCTTTCGCCCATAGAGCCCAGAGCGCCCACAAAGTACATAATCAGCAACTTCCGGTTAATCAGTATTTCATGAATAACTCCTACACAATCTGTGATACAAAAATATGTTTCAACCAAAACTTATAGTAAATTACATTTTCTAAAACTTTTATAAATAATAGTATATACCTAAATATCATATTTATGGAGATATTTTGAAAACCGGAAATGAGCTTTGAAGAATGAAGCTCAACTTCCGGTTAACCGATTTACTCCAAAAACTAATCAACTCTAAAAAAACAAACCAAAGTACTATATATGAAATTTCATGTTGATACAATGAATAGTTTTTAAGTTAGAGCGCCCACAAAGTACATAACAGCTACTTCCGGTTTATCGGTATTTCACGAATAACTCCTAATCAACCGGTGATATAAAAAAATGTTAAATACAAAAGTTATAGTAAATTTTATTATCTAAAACTTTTATTAGTAATACAACACACGTATATATCATATTTATGGAGATATTTTGAAAACCGGAAATGAGCTTTAATGAATGAAGCTCGATTTCCGGTCAACCGATTTACTCAAAAAACTAATCAACTCTGACAGCACACACCACAGTACTATATACGAAGTTTGGTATTGATACGACCAATAGTTTTCACGTTAGAGTGCCCACAAACACACACACACATACAGACACACACACACACACACACACACACACACACACACACACACACACACACACACACACACACACACACATACACACAGACATCATTCCGAAAATAGTCAAAACGTGTTCTAGGGACCCCAAAACATGTATTTCCGTTGAAATCTCGAAGTCGAATTTTTTCATGAAAACAATACTTTCTCTATACTTCGTATATGGAGAAAGTAAAAATGCATTTAAATTTCTCTTTAGAGCCAGACAAGATATTGTATCTTATGGCTATATTATGTTCATATATTTTTGTACTATGCTTATCATGTAAAGAAACATGTATCAATTTGTAAATTAATAATAGAAAAAGAAAAATAGCTAATTATCGTAATAGTCATATTCACATACTCAAAAATGATGCTCGACTCTGATACGCTACGGAAGGCACATTAAGAAACTTCAATTTTCACCGTGAGTAGATATTGTTCAAAGCGCGTCGGTGTATTACTACTCCGAACTCAATCTTCGAAGAGAAATTCAGGTGGAAAGTTAGTCTATCGCTCCCCAAACTTCTCAGCAGCAAACTGCAACTTTGTGTACAACATATGCCGAAGTAATCACGCTCTAAGTTCGGTGAAAAATGGGCGCGAACTCACGAACTGGTAAAGAGGAGGTCACACATTCATCATCGTGGTAATAGTGCAATCGCCCTCCACAGATCTAAAGTTGTCGCCGTCGAAATATCATCCCCGAATACAACACCCAAAGTTATCTAATTCCACGTAGCATGAGGATAGGATTATTTGCAACTCCTAACAATAGTTCGTTTGCATTGTCAGAGATTTTGAGTATTGTGGATGGTTAAATATTACCTGTTACTAGTGAACTCCTCTATCATAAATGACTGAAATTAATTTATTTAAAAATTATATCAATTATTGCATGCATCTGATCTGGATAACCAGGATGCGCGAATTGTAATCCCAAAAGAAAGTAATAATTTCTCTATTTATTAAATTAATTATAGACTTACTGATATTCTTCCTTCAAATTCTTGGTGGGTACTAAATAAATTTTGCATAAAATTGTTAATGCATCAACTTTATGAAGGTATATCCAGCCATAACATTTATGATACCAACATTCAAAAATCTTTTGAAATTTTCAGTTTTTAGTCATAAAATTGTTTGATTAATTAACTTTAAACATTATCATCTTTACAAATTTAATTCTATTTCTGTAAACATTCCTCGCTTACACTTATAGGGCAATAAAATGAGCTGGAACATCGACATCATTTAAGGCTACATTCCCCTCTAAATCATCACGGAATGAATAATCAAATATATAGTTTTCATTCAATAAAATTGAATACGATTAATGCACAGTACAGTAAAATTTAAAACGAGAAATTCAACATCTCAAAAATAAGTTTATGAAATTTTATTTTTTATATTTTCTACTTTCCTTTCTGCACCTAATTTTTATAAATATTTCCTTCTTAATTTTCCCAGTGAACTGATATATACCTCGCGATATGTATCCTCGCCTTCTTCTTCTTCTTAAAAAATCCTTCCATGCAATGCATTCTCATGGAAAAAATCGGGAATTTATGGTCTTCTAGGATCGAACCTATGATAGATGGGTTCAATATCTTTCTTTTTCTGGAGGTTTCCTTTTGGGTATGTATAACATGAAAAACCTGAGTCTGTGATGCTTGTGGCTCAGGCTGATACGTTGTCACGACATACGGGGTAATGGAAGTGTATGACGCGGTTGCCCAACTCCGATTTGGAAAAAAAATCGAAATTTTCAAAAACAATGTCCTAGTGGCATGAAATATTGGACTTTTCTTGCCTATTATTTTTGAGCAGATAACCCTGACATTCTCCCGGAATTCCATGTTACGCTCACCTGGTGTTTCCCTCGTGAGAAAAGAACGAGCCAATCGATATAACGGTAAAAATAAAACGTTTTCACAATGGAAGAAAAATTTAAGAGAATTAAATTTTCGTTTGTTATCTTTCTTTCTGTAATTCTTATGTGGCGGTTTGTTCTTGTTGAGATAAGCACCCAGAAATGAAGGCCACGTCTTAATCCCACGCTCAGACTCACGAGAGAAAATACATTTTATTTTGATATACCTCGAATAAAACGTAAGGTAATTATAAATCTTTCAGGTAATAAAACAAATTTAATTCCGATTAATCTTCCTAGAAGGACATTGCTGTACGGCTTACCTTGGATTAGAGCAGCGATACGCCTAGCAAATGACCCTGATTTGCATATAACTGAAGAAACCTATCCATCAAATTCGCCATAAAAACCCTGTTGTAATTTCGGTTTCATGCAGTAAATTGCCCGAATATATTTAGAGCCGCATTTTCTTCGAATACGCAGGCACGTCAAAATTTCGATAGGAAACTAAATCGTGTGCAGACAACAACGGAGAGTCGGAAACACGGCCCTCTGTTATCGATTAATCAGGAGAAACGCCTGAAATGCGTCGATAGAGGGAAATAAATCATGTACGAGAGAAACTGAAGCATTAATGGAAAAGGAGTTTAAACGCGAACAGTTCCAATGAATTTCTAAGCGACCCCTTTGAATATACACGGATACAATTCGGTACGGAAACCTTAAGGATTGAATTCAAAGAAGGAAGTGTACAATGCGAAAACTTTGACGTATCGATCCGTTCAGCCAAAGATAGGATCCGTGTAATGGGCAATTGTTGTAGTCGGTGTCATTGTCATATAATCTCATGCGAAGGGATCACAGCCAGTCGCTGGAAAGGTTACTGCTGTTTTTGCTGCGTCAAGTCGTTGATAATAATGGAACAAGATTGGCTTCCTTTTTTCGTGTTTTTTCCTGGTGGTACCAATTTTCACGGAAATGTGCATGAATAGAGAGGAAAGTCAGTGAAAGATAAGACGACCCTTTCAGAAAAATAAACTGGGACAATAGATTAACTCAGGGTTGCTCCAGTATGAAAAATAAATAAGAGAAGGGCGTTATTCAAACTTCAAAATTTGTTAAAAACGAATATGTATGATACAATCGTGTAACGTTTCCCTCCATTACTCATTACTCAACTCATTCAATCAACTACTTGATTCCAAGATTTTCTTTCGAGGAAAATGAACAGTCGAAAGGCATCCCAAAAGTTCAACGTGGACGTAAATATAGACCGAGGAACGTAGTGTGGAACAGAAACGTGTATGAGTAAAATATTAAGTTACTCAAGTCAAAGGTTTATTAATGGGGGAAAACTTAGTCGAAAAAAATCAGCGAAAAGATTTACTAACAAGGACCAAAGTTAAAAATTCCAAACCGATAATGTTGTAATCAAATGATAAAATTATGTAAAGTAGAAGGTTCTCGAATACACGTATGAAACATACAATTTAGTCGATAAAACCACTCTGTCAAAGCATAAACATGTGTGAAAAAACGTTAAATTTTTTTGTTTTCTAAAAGTAAGATTAAAACAAAAATAAAGAAGAATCAAGAAAGCATTGAAACTATGTGCACAAAATTAACCAATTAAATCCACCAAGAAAAACGAAATATTCCTGCATTCACGGAAAAGATTTCCCAAGTATGAATTTCAGCAAACGTGTTATCTATTCCTTGAGCGGGGATTTCCCAATGCTTGCCTAACCACGTATAAAATGAGTGGGAAGAGCTTAAAAGTTTTCAATAAGATAAAAGTTATAATCTAAAGATATTCTTATTTCGTTAAATGTCATTTAATAACGATGTCTAACAGATGGTGGTAAATGAAGCCTGCGGTAAACTTTGACAAAGATTATTTTCAGGAACGTGATGCTCGATAAGGTGGTAGTTGAAGCTGCCGTGAATAAAAAGATATGTCGGTGGATGTAAACAGGTGATGGAAGAAGGAATAATCAGGAATTAATGAGTAAACCCCTGAAGGGGTTGGCATACAAATGACTCGGAGGGATGCGACATACCAGTCTTCGGATCGGTGACCAATGGCGATGCACTTTATCTCTAAATACTCTTTCGTTGGGTGTGGAATATGATCTGTCGTCATTATTTTATTTGCTTCCAATGATAATAATATTCTATCACTCTTAACGGAATCACAAGGCTAGGCTCAGGATTGTCCTACATATTACTCTCATGTAGGTAAATTACAGCCATTTTTGCTAGTTTTTACTGTACTCGCTACAGCATGGTTGTTGAGTGTTGGAAAGGGTAATTTTTTCTAAACTAATTATTTTAAAAAGTAAACAAAGCAACGTATTGTAAACAGCTGCATAAAAAAACAATTCTCTAGTTCAACGCCAGAGGGAATTAGGAGGTTGACCATAAGTTGGGTGAATTATCATGCTTATCGAAGTTTTGGATTTAAGTATCATTATGTATGTGTTTAAAAAACATAATATTGTAATTTATTTTGAGTTATCTTTATATTATATATTAATATTATTATGTATTATAACATATGTACGATAAAAGACAAATTATTTCTTTATTCCACAAAATATTTCTTCTTTTATATAATATTTTCTTATTTCTCCCTTCATAGTAAAGACATGGTTTGTTTTCTTTAAAATCTTATATGTGTTAATATAAAGTTCCACCAAGTGAAAGCCGAAGCGATTGAATTAAATATCTAATTTGAATCAGGAAGGGTAGTGAAAAATACAACTCCAAATTTTTTATCGAAATAATTATTTTATTCATTAGCGATATATTGAATCGATTTAGTATTGCCATAATTTAGTTGGTAAGTGTTAATTATTAGCCTCACAACTGGGTTAAAATGCATCCAAAATAAGTAATGAATTAAGTAAAGCTTATCACTTAGGGGTCGCTAAACAAAAAAAGTAAGACCAAATAATTCGCACCGAAAGAATTTGAGTAAAACAGAATGAAAGAACAATTAACATCTGAATACACTTAGTTCCCAAAACTCAGAATATCGTATGTTTTTTACGAATTGTTTCCTCTCTGTTTACTCACGTCTTAAGATTAACCCTGTCCACTTCATTGTGGGTTAGTTTTAATTCAGATCAAACGAAAAAAACTATTTCATGAATGAAGATTGTATCAAAGATAGAGGTATTCGCAGGGAAGCCAGAGTCGGAATGACGCAGGCATAACAAGTATTGTTCGATATTTCAGAGAGAGATTCCTCTTGATAATTTTTTGCCCCGCTTCCATTGCAGGTAAATGTTCCCGTAAGGTCAGTTGGAAAAATTCCAATTCCTCACCACGGAACTGAATTTCCTGCCGTATTTCACGTATCGATTTGATGTTACCGTACGGAATCCTGTGGAATTTATTTTTTGGGATTGAAACAAACAAAGCCTCAGTAATTCCCAAGTATCATTTAATTTTTTATTTACAAAGTTAATACCTACTAATATTACAACACTTTTCTGTATCGAGCACCAAAACTAAGAGATATTATGGGTTTTAGCGGAATAAAACGAAATGCTAACAGAGGGCCACATTTTTGCTCGAAGATCTGGATTTGTTTTACTAAACATGAACTTAACATAACTTACAATTATCTTCTATTAATATTTATTTTTATGAATTTAATAAATATATTTAATTTAATATAAAATATAAAATCCTCATGTCGATAAAATAAACCACAATTTATTCAGGGAATGAATTATTAAACCTTCTGGAAATTATTCTGCCCTAAGTCCGATTGAAACCTTTAACATAAGAGCTAGTAACTGTGAATGAGTATCACTAGACTAGATGAAAGGTGAGGTAGTTTGCTTAATTATTGACAGATTTTTTAAAGTAAATATATAGCTGATTCAACACACCGAATTCATTGTAAATTCATCGCATTGAATGTATTCAACAATGATATTTAATACCTATTTGAATTATATAAATCTTTAGAATCATTTTATGGGCGAAATATTCTAAAAGGCTTTTTTTCTCTTGCTCATGATGATACAATTTCTTAGGCTATTCCAGAGAATGTATTAGTTATAAAGAGCTAATTTTTATTCAACTTTTGATTATAATGCTAAAGTCAGGGAATTGTAGGGGTGAGTTACTTATATTGTACCGGCGCATAAATTGTAGCACTGCTGTAAAATGAAAGAGCTTCGTAGTTAGCGAGATCTGTCGTGTGCAACTAAATGTTACTAGACGTCGAAATTCCATTTGTCATCTTTGTGTGTTAGAAAACAGTCTGTTTGTGAGAGAGTTACTCTTTTTGCAGTTTTAAATCAATTTTTTCTTCACGTGGCTTAGAGAATAACGGTCATGTGTAAACAAACTGTGTTACTTATCAGATTAATATACATAAATATTCCTAAGTTTTCACATAGATATATTCAACTGCAACTCAATCGGTTAGTTTGGAAGGGAGCAACGAAGAAAAAAAATGGCAGAGTTGCTTATATTGTCCTAGTTCCCTTTATTGTACCGGTACAATTTAGGAAACCGTGATGCTTTTAAATAATAATTTAGCTTTTTTAAATAAATAGCGATATTCTTAGCTGATGTGATGCATTTTTAACGTGTACAACGAATCACAGTATGGGTCTTAAAGGAAAATATAGAAAGTTGAGCGTAGATGAACCAAATTTAGCCTTGGCTGAAGCATATTTAAATGGAGATTACGGCATAAATTAATGTGTACTTATTCATAACAACTCTAAGACAAATATAAAAAGGTACGCTGAAAGTAAGAACAAAATTTTTAGCCGCAGTATTTTCGAAAAAACTTTAAGCGGAATTAGAGCAACACATCCTAAAATATGAAGAGATAATATTTGGTTAGATCTTATCCGATGTTAGAAAACTTGCATTTGCCATTGCAGAAAGGAACAGAATAGCACGTCAAAAAAGGCAATGCAGGAAAAAGACGGTTCATATGTTTTCATGAAGAGGCATCCTAAATTGCCTTGCAGACAGCTTCATCCATGTCTCGGGACAGAGAATTCAATAAACAAAAGGTCTACAAGTACAGTAAAATACATCAATTACATTGATATGAACTGTGATGGATTTATTTAGCTTCATTTGAATATATATAGTATATGTGTGGTCCAATTTAGGAAACCACTGGTACAAATTAGGAAACCAGTTTCCTTGTTAGTACCACTTGCCGATATTTATAAATTCCGAAATATTTTCCTTTTAACGGTGTGAGTTTGAACATTAAACTATGAGATTCTAGTCAATGCACCACAATGGACAAAATAAAATTGTTTAACTCACTATGTAATTAAAAATCTAAGCTATATAAAATAAAATGTAAAAAGTGGTACGACATAGGAAACTCTACCCTATTTCAATAATGCCCTTTTAAGAAGGAAATTTCAAAACCGATATTTTTATTTTGGATCCCAAAACATCGAGCATTAAGGAAATTATGCAAATGACTGGGAAGAGATATCTCCATACGTGAATTTGACGTTTCCATTTAAGCATGGAGAAATAGTGACTAAATTTCATGCTTCGGTGCCTTTCTGGAGTTGGAAACAGTCTGCATCGAAGCACACACAAGGCCAAAGGCGGCACGAAAAGAACTTTTCCATCAGATAAACGATTTCTCATGATCAATCTTCGGGAAGTTTCCACATTAGAGAGAAATCAAACCACTCCTTTCGCGAGGAATTCGTTTCCGGCGAACCATCAAAACTTTGCGGATGTCTATAATGCTATCATTTAGGCTTTAGGCAGTCAGAAATGTTGCTAAGATGAACATCCCGAATGAACGAGGCATTCATCCTAATTTATTTCAATAATGGGATATTTTTCGTATATCTATAAAGCATTACACAGACTGGAATATTAAATGAGCTTAGAACAGAAGGTTTATTTAATTCTATCATACTTATTGAAATCGTAACCTTTTGGTAAAGGAGAAAGTGAAAAGCGGTTGGTACCCCATCTAGCATTTGCTTCCAAGACGTAGTTGAGGGGCATGAGACAAGACTATGACAAAAGCGTATGAAAAATATATTTTTCTCTTTTCTCTAACAAAAGACGAATGAAAAGTATTCCATTTATCAGGAAATAGTAGCAGGAAAAATGTCTTTTGCATACAGTGAAGTATAAGGTTTAACTGGTATTCTATGTGATAAATTCATTATCTTTATATGTAATTCTGCTCTTTGGCCGGTCTTTTTTCGGTATTCCTTCAGTAATCTATCCTCAACACACGTAATTAGGCAATAAGTTTTAATACTCATTAACTGAAAGGGATCTGAAGTGATTTTAAATTTGTATTCAGAAGATAAAATTATAGCAAATACGAAATTTTACTATTATGATGATTAATTTATATAATGAGTGTAATAATGATAATACTCACTTATATAATTATTATTATTAGCGAGATTAATTTATTTATATAATTATTAACATCACGGAAAGTAGCTTCAAATCTAGTAACTAGATTCTATTCTTGTACTTCATATTGAAATGATTGTTAAAAGTAATAAATATATATTTGGAAATCGTACTACGAGAAAATTTTTCAATTAAGCAAAGAAAAATACTGAAGGTACAAGTCAAAGTCTTCTTACTCTGGCTATTCTCAATCCAGAAATTTATCAAAATTTGTGGGTTTGTTTAGTGGAATAAAAAAAGAAAAAATACTGTCAGAAAGTAGAAAAACTCCCGAGAAAATTTCTGCAATATCAGTCAAACACCCATAAGTTTTTACGCGCGCGGACGTGCCTCCGTCACAACCCCGGTGGAAATAAAGGAAAAAGTTTCATTACTTTATCTCTGGGGAGACTTGTCAAGAAATCGTCCGAAATGATTTCTCTGACATTCCGGACGTTTCTGCAGTGCAGAAATGGGTCACAAAGTGATAAACTCGAACGTTTTCGATCGGCGGCAATAAACGGCGGGATCGCTCGTAAAATAAGACATCAGGGATGAAAGTCCTGACGCTTCCGAACGAGAAAAAAATATACGGAAGGGCAGGGACTTCGGGGGAACTCGTCCCGAATTGTTTTTCGAATTTTCTCTAACCAAATAATGAATTTGGAGAATATTTATAGACCTCCATCTCCCTCAAGTTCGATTTTCTCGTCCTTCTGGAGAGCGGCGGTGGCTATTGAGCGGATAATGCGTGGGTCTGCACGTTGCTGGATATTCCCACACTCCCATCCCACTTTCCCCCGTCCGATCCCACTCTCCTTTGTGTTTGCAAGGTTATTGCTTTTTTAGTTAACTCGGTATAGGGAAAGTATTGAGGTATCGAGCACTATTGCTAGCCTTGGCGTTTTCGCAAGTTTGCAGGTTGACTGTCGCTTACGTTCAAAGGAATCAATCGCTTATTTCGATCAGTGTTAAAGGGATAAAATAAAAATACCAAAGTAATAAAACGGTTCATTAAATCTTGTGGTTAACGTACTAAACGCCAAATAAAATTACGTTTATTTATAAATATATTTATTAAAGTTTATGACTGATGCGTATAAGGATTAACATTCGACTCGTATAATGAATAACATTCAATGAAACTTGGTAGAATTTCATTTTAGAAGAATCATTTGTACAAGATTTAAATAAGTTTTTCGTAAGTAAATAAATAAGTATCTTCTGTACAAGTTTTGATCGTAAAGTTTCTTTTTTATGATTTATATTCTTGGTATTAAGGGATTTGACGCGTTCAAAGACCAAGCTATCCGATATAAATGCGTTAGAAAGGGTTATATTTTGTATGATTCTATACGATTTACTATTTTTACATGTAATTATTTGCTAATAAACATTAAATTGCTACCATTTATAGCACTAGTTTTTCAACTACCGCAAGTATTTTTTATATTTATGACGTTCAAAAATAATTTTATGAATTTAATAATGTTGTTTCGAGTTTTTCCTTATCTATTTTCTAACTGTAGCTCGCGTGTAATCTAAAGTTAGGAGAATATTACTTTGCTTTATACTGACGTAGTGAAATTGTATTGAAGAAATGCATGTATGTATTCATGCATGTTTGAAAGAATGCATGCATGTATGAAAGAAAAACAGAGTATTTTATTCCTCTCTTTAGATTTTCACTCTCCGGAGAGAATTTTGCCGGATATCTCTGAAAAATTAATCTTTCTGCGTGGAATTCTTGTTCTTTGCCCCATTGAATAGTGGCAATTTTAAGAAACGTTATAATTATTTCTGTAGTCGGATATGTCATTACCATCCATATGCAGTTTTAACTTAGGGAGAATTGGTAAATTTTCGAAACTATAGAAAATGTTCATACTAAGAATGGAGAAATTGTATTATAGAGGAATAAGTAGGTGAACAACATTTATTAGGATTTTCAAGGAATGGTTCTTCCAAAACAAAATCATTATTGATTATTTATTTGAAGTTTATTTGCGCTCAGTTCATATTCTGGTCCCTTTTGGTTGATGCTGATTTTAAGAAACATTACAATCATTTTTTGTTGGATGAATGCAGTTATATATATAAAGGGATTGGAAAATGTTTGAATTACGTAGAATATTTTTATTGAGGTTATTTTTTTAGAGATTTTTATTATTTTATAAATTTTCCCTTGAGCGAGAACGGTGGAAGGATTGAATTAAGAAAATTAAAGCGAAAATTAAATTTCAAAATGCAAACCTTTGAAGAGAGAATATTCAATATCAATAAACAGAAACGCATTGATATTTAATAAACTGCTCTCCATCAATTTGACATGAAAGAGATGCCGCGGAGCACGCACAATTTAGACTAAGTAGCGGTCATCGCCGAGATTTAATATCGGCAAGTAATTGAGGGACAGTGACGGTTCGTGAAAGAGAGATCGCCAATAAAGCTTCAATCAATCGGTCAATCATTCCATCCCGTGCTTCCCTCCGCCATGCTCTCTTCTATCATCTCTCCCCACTCCCTTCGTCTGATTTGCATATCCCCGTTGGAACTGAAGAGCTCAATTAGTTAGAAGAGTCCTCCCTCGGGAAAAATATGAATTATTACCGTCGCTTCCAGAGCAGATTGCAACGGAAGTCTTGAAGTCATTACCTCCTAGTTGTAAGGCTTATATCTACGAGTAAAAAGACTTCTCGAAGCGAGTTCTTGCGCACGTGCCCGTTTTTGTTTGCCGTAGGATTTGGAGCCACCGGGCTAATTTCGACGGAACTTGGTGCGATGACACTCCCCTCCAGCCTCGCTGCATAATTTATTTAGCGGAACATTTGCTTCGTTATTCAATTCTCAGCTCGGCCTTTTGATCCGTCCTCAGGCCGTTGACGCATTCACACGGTTAAAAACGTTACTGATTTCCGTCTAACATGGTGAATGTCGAAAGATTCAATTAGGCAACTAAATGCCAACGAAGAGACCTCGCGCAGAAACAAATCTTTTTGATGATAAGTTTTATATGAGTGAGAATCTCTCGTAATTTAACATTAGATTTCTCAAAATTTACAGCAAAAATGTATTATTTAACCGTTTATTTGTGAGTAAGATATCACGAGAAGGTTATCGGATTCGTAATTTAGCGTTAGTATTTCCTAAATTTAGTTAACTGTAATAAATTAAGAGTACTACCATTTTTTAATTTTTTGGCAGGTAAACTATTTTGAGTAAGACATCCAGAAGGTTATCGATTTCGTCATTTAACATTAGTTCTCCCAAAATATTACTAAGCAATTTAGGATTTTAGTTTGTAGATTTTTGGCAGCTGTTATACAGTTATTAGCAACTACCATGATTTTATTATTAATTAATTGCTACATATAATTTTTGAAAAAGATAAATAAATAATTAAAACCATGTCTGTTAATCAATGTATTTGATTAATTGATTTATTGTCACCGCAAGCATAAATATTTATGTATAGATGTAATATCTACAAATATATCTATATATCTTCAAATAAATATTTTTGGTTTATTGCTTTAAATAGATATTACTCTAAGGATAGAAAGGCATTTATATTCATAGACTTTCATCTATTTCATCATGATTGCCAGAATAAATAAATAATTGAATCATAATTCAATGCCAGGAAAGTCATCTGATCTCGGCGGATGAGACGTACTTAGTATCCTTTCACAAGCTCGGAAAATATTCTCCCAAATACGAAAAGGTCATGATTGAACGCTTCTATAAATACTGCGCCAAATAGCATGCGTTATTTTTTCATACTTATGCGTAATTGTTTACAGCAATTCACATTATTTTTCTCATATATTCATTCATTTTAGGGACGCAGAAACCTTAATAAATCCGCATTGAATAGTTGAACTATGATGAAACCGTGGACGAGTTTGAGGACGTTAATGAATAGGGAAAAACTCCCGGATTCTAATTAAAACAACATCTTTCAGCGATCCAGCATTAGGGATTTTTCGCCCGGTTCAATCTCATGAAAATTGCGGAATACGAAGATAAAATTATCCGCTCTGCGAATCGGATCCCGAATCGGCCGAATAGAATTCTCTCGGGCGGCGATTCGGCGAGAGAATTCCGCCAACTTTTCCACTCATTTAGCTCATTTATTCTCCTCTTCTTTAGTACAACTGCGAGGCATCGCTACAGCGGATCTCTCGTGACGCAGTCAAACAGACGGCAATTCTCACCCGAGAGCGAATCCACCGTCGGATTGTTACGCGGAGTGTTTCGTTTTGAAATTTCGGTGACTAAAATTAGGTCAGCCTTTTCTCTAGGAAATATTTCGGAGATAATTACGGAAAGTACCCGGAAACGGGAGCATGTTTATAGCTCAGTGAATATGTCCCGTAAGGCTCATTCTACGGATTTGATATGTCCTTTATCTCCACAGTCAAGCGTGCCTAGAAACTCTAATGCGACATGCACCAGCGATATAATATAGCGCCTTTGAAGCGGGATTAAAACTATATGAAAAACCACGGCATCAATTTCGCATTTAACGCTATTAGCAAATTAGCTTCTTCACGGAAAAACCTTCCATGTGGGCGTGGCTCTAAAATAAACATTTAAGGTACTAGGTCACCGTTGATTTATCGAGTCATGTTTATCCTGGTAACGTCATAATAATGTCAATAAAGCTTCATGATCGTTCTCTAGACCGTATCTTCGTTTCGATGTTCACTATTCATGTCGTCGTATTATATTTATGAATTGGGTCAATTTATGTCTGTATAATGATTGTAATATAAAAAATTCCCCAGTGTTTAATCATGGGATTAGTTTTAGATGAATTCGGGCAAAATATTTCACTCTAGTCAGTTTTTTTTAACGTAGTTTCTCCCCTTAAAAATAGAAAAAATCTCCAAATTTAGGGAATAGAAAGATATGAGTAATCTCTGAACTAAATAAAAAAACAACAATTTTTTGGTACGTTCAATATCAATGCATTAACATACACTTATTCATTATGAGTTTTGCAATATCATCCTCATCAAGTTTTGTATTATAGGAAACTTTATATGAAGATGAAGAAGATGAAAGCATATTTAAAATACTCTGATATACATCAGAGTATTTTAAATATGCTACCACAAATACTTGAGCCAGATCTAGATAATGACTGAAATCTGAACTTTTAAATATTCTGATCCTGCTCAGATTCATTAATGCCATAGCCGTACTGATGAATGAAAAATTTAACGATTCATAATTCATCTGAAAATTGGATTTTTCTTAATCATATAGTTAATCATGTTTTGGCAGTTTCTAACTTTCAGTAAGAAAATTGATGGAAAAAAATCATCTTATTTCTAATTTATATATACATTTATAAAAACGTCTTTATTCGGCGAAATTGGGATTAGGAATGCTAATCTCCCATTAAATCCTTCTCTTATAAAATCACATAAAACAAGAGTTTAACTAACGATGTGTACAGTTGGGTGTCCCAAAAAATCGAAGTGTCAACATTCGCACAAACAAAATCCTCTTTTGTATTTTTGGCCAGCTTTTTTCGATTCTAGCCCACTGTACGAAGTTATGTATATTAGAAAAAAGGCTAACTAAAATTAAAGAATGCTTGGAAGGTAACAAGATGAATTTTAATCGCAAAAATGTAAGTTACCGGAAAAAGAAATGGAAGGAAATAATTTCCTATTAACTCGAGATCTATATATTAATGCACGTGTATGGTGTAGTTGCCTACCTCCGATATTCAGTTGCTAATTTTTTATAAACAAAAGGCTATTGAGTTGAACTGTAAGACATGTGTCCATTATTTTTCAGCAAAAATCGTGTCCTGAAAGATTCGTTTGTTATTTTCCACTTACCTGGTGTTTCCCTTGTCGGTACAAATTCTCATTTTTCGAAATTTTTGGCATCAATTCGGCACGGGCTACCATAATCCAACTGCAATAATATTTATTAGGTAAGTTAATACGATCAAATAGAAAATAATAGAGGGTATGCGTATTTGATTTTGCGAAAAAAAATTTTTCCCTTATACCTTGGGACACCCTAAGTGCAGTTTCCGTAATAAGTAATGCAGAAAATAGAGAGGAAGAATGGTTTTGCAGAGCAAATAAGAAAAGTTAATTTTGATCATAGAAGAAAATCAATTCTACTGCAGGAAAACACCTACAAAGGTAAGGGGATTTCAAAAACCTGTGAAATTTGTAGTTAAGGTTGAAAGAAAGAGAGATATAGATCACGGTATAAAAGATAATAAAGTTTTCATATTAATTTCAATATTGAATTGAAAATTCATAATTACAGGATATTATTCCAAGTAGTCATCATTAACACCTCCGCTTTATCTCTAATCACAATTGTAGAGACTTGTATGCCACACCTGTAGATTGAATCATGTTTCAAATTTGTGTTTCGTGTTAAGGTCACGAATATTTTCTCCCTCGAAATTCGTTTGTTCCCCATTCATCGTTTATTCATCGCTCGTTCATTAATAATGTCCAAATTAATTACTGGAAGTGTGTTCTTTGATTAAGGGGAAGGATTCTCATTTTTTTCGCTAGCAGCGCGGGAATGAAATTAAAAAAGGAATTAATAATTTACGAGTTTTCTGTTCGGTCTGACCACAAAACCTGGCCACGTGTCAAACCCGAGTTTTCTCGCTCTGCCGGAGACACGTTATACATAATTGAACAAGTTGGTCCCAAAGCGAACAAGCTAGCCACACCACGGGCGACAATGAGCTTACGGTTTGCATGTATAGAACTTGAGATCCTCTTACGTCAACCCGCAAATCCTCAAAGATCAAAACCAAACTGTATTGTTGGGGTATTGTATCAAGGGTTATACTACTCTGGAGTTGGATTTGCGGAACTAACTACGCGCTCCATTTAGTACAGTTATTATTATTAAACTAATTTAATAATAATTTAAAACTTATTATGGAAATTATGAATTGTTTTCTTTCAGCCTAAGATGTCGTTCCATGAAGTACAGTCAGGACATGTCGATTATACTCATTTAGTACATTATAAATATTTTTGTGGAGTCAATGCGTGTATTGTGAATAAAGTGTGATAAAATTTGCGTTAATTTTGGCTTTTTATCATTCTAAAGCTTTCACGAAAGGCATAATTAAAGTTGAAATGATTAATTGATTATGATTATGTTAAAAAACTCTCCCAAGGGCTCCAGAATAGTCGTGTGGACAGCGCGTTTGACTATGGTGAATGCGGTCCTGGGCTCGATTCCCGGTGGGAGCCAATGTGCGAAATGACTTAAGATGTCGAAGCACTTTTAATGATACTACTAACTCTCCCAAAACCGTCTTTGACATCCTTCCGTATCGTCATTGCAACCTATTTTTGAAGCAACGGAAACCGCCTAATTTTTGCTAATGGAGAAGGTATAAAAATTATTAGCTTCCAATTATATTCAATTTTAAAAGTATTTTGTGCTCTCTGAGCGTAAATTATGAATTAATGGTAGAGTTTAGTTCGTTTTGGTTTAGTATAAGTTTGGTTCGATGGCATTCATAAATTAAAAAAGTAACGATATTAAATACATAATGAATATCAGTGAAATAAATTTAGGAACGATTAATATTCTGTACCGTTTCTGTAGCATGGGTGTGTTAAGATCTTAGTGAAGAATGTAGAGTATTGATTCACTGCATCTACTATAGTATTGAGTACATATGTAGTAGAATATATAAAATATAGTAGTATACGCACCAGTTCAAGTTTTATCTAAGAAGATAAATTTATTATTGATTAATTATTTATTCGGGAAATAAAAGCCATCATTTATATGACTCCGGAAAGGGTAACAAATATTCTTGTATTAGTATTATTCTTTAAGCAAATGGATGCTTTGAAATAAACATAAGAACTTGAAGTGAAAGTTGCTTCTTCTTTCAAAATAAATAAAGAAGTATCTCGTTCTTTTAAGCCCCTCGGTGTAGCTTTGCATTTATAATGCAATTCGGTTGTCATACAACGCAATTCGTCATACTTACATTTGAAAAATTGTAACTTGAAACACTAATAGCATTTATTTCGTATTTCCGACGTTGCTACAATTACTCATCCAGCATCTGTGAAGGCCTTGTCAATCTTTGGATGATAATAATACATCTTTTTTCCGGCAAGTTTGAGACTAATAGTATCCCTTTCCATCTTACTCATATGTTCTATGAGGTACTTGACATCTCCCTTCCATCTTGAAATAACTCCTCTCAGAATTCTAGCAATTAACTGAAACTTATTAGAGTACTTGTAGACTTTTTTGTTGCCGTTTTGATAGTATAGGTTTTAGGAACAGCGGTTTTAAGTAATTCACTGATAAAATTATGATGAGAGTGTCTTCCTTGTGTGCTTACGTTGTTTGCTGGCACACAATGAAATAGTGGCAGCACTTGATGAGAAAGTCTTCTTCTTAAATTATTTTTACAACCACTTAAAATTTATGAACATCTTCAGAGGCCTTTTACCACAGCTTTACTGCCGTGTTTTCTGCGGCATTTTTCTTAACCAGAGAAACTTCTCTCAGCAACTTGAAATTTCCATCGTTACACGAGCACATTCTCTTATTTTCCTACAGCAGGATTACCGCACATAAAATCAGCAATATTTCCCTAAAGATACGCTTTCACAACCATTTTTATGTTCATGTTATTTCATATTTGCAAGCTAGAATGCAATGAATGGCTTGTTTGACCAGGTTCTTCTCTTGTGTCTAAGTATGTGATGGGCTTAAACCTAAATCCGCATAACTTTCTCCATATTTCTGGCGAATAAGCAGGAATATCTTAATGTTTCTATTAATATAATTAATTATATGATGTATCCCGATAATGAATTCTTTGGATGGAAAATTGCGTCAGAATTACTTTTAAAAAATAATGGATTTTAATTGATCATCTCGGGATTTTTAATTAGTTATATTAATAATGATTTAATTAATTATCTAATTCTATAATACATAATTTTATAATCTTAATTAAGGATATTATTTATAATTAAATGATTAAATATTATAATTCGAATAATAAAAATATACTCATTCATACATGGTGCGAAAATTGGCAATTAGAGCATTATTTCAGTATATGTCCCGTAATCAATATGTTTGGAAAGAAAAATTGCATCAAAGTAACCCTTCAAAATTAATGGATTCAGTTGCGTATTTCGGAATCACTTTTACAAGTAATTTACTGGAACACGCATATTATTAAATCTATGGTAAAGCAATTAAATGCTTTATAGAGCGCGTTGTCGGTAAATGCGATGTAAAGGTTATGGGGTGATGCTATTTCAGCTTGATCAGTCCCCACCTGGAATATGCGGCAAGTTTGTGGGATCTGGTGGTTGAAACGTGCACCCGTGAACTCGAGAAAGTGCAGCGCAAGGCGGTACGTTTTGTTAAAAAATGCTACAGTGAAAAAGCAAACGTTACAGAAATGCTTTCAATTGGAAGTTGGGATTCTATGTAAGAAAGAAGATGAGAAACTTGGCAACCTATTACTTGATAAATTCAGGGAAAGAACGTTAGTAGAAAACGTAATCGGTATCATGCAACCACTCTGCTACTTCAGACGGTCCGACATTGCATCTTAAATAGGAGAAATAGATACTAGGACTAGCCGTTTTAAAAATTCATTATTTCCTAGAACCGAACGCTATAAGAGCTAATCTAACTAAGTAGTTCTAACGCCTGGTGTTTGCAACCCGTGGCAGATAAATAAAGACGGCGATTCATTCTTGCGTAAAAATATCTTCATTCGGCGACATTGGGACTTGGAGGTTCGATATTCCATTTTAACCGTTGTCTAATTCAAAATTCATAAATTCATTTTATCAATAATACATTCCATTGTTTTAATAGGGAGGGAATATTGAAAGAAAGAATGTTTTTGCGGAGTTAATGAAATATTATTATATTTTGTTCATAGAAAAAAAATTCCATTGCGGAAAATCTACAAAGAGGGGGTGAAAATTTGCGAAAGGTGAGGGAAAAAGTGAAAGACATAGAGTGTTACACTAAATACTCGTAAATAACTACATTAAATATAATAATATACTTTATGAAAATGAGAGAGGGTAATATTAATATAATTGGTAATTTTGTGATAGTTTGTGATTCAAAGAAGATATTTTTAATACATTTGTTTTTTACTTTCTATGTAGAAATTTCATCAGTGAATGGACCGCGATATGTTTTCACCCTTCATAAAATAATTTCGATGAGAGCCGATCCTTCCTCAAAATGTATTGGATATTGTTTCTTTATTTCAAGTGTGGGTTATTTTGCGATACCCTTGGTAAGTTCGTGATAAAATGTTTTAATTTTTCATCAATATAATCACATCCTAACATTTCTGAAAAATATACTGTGTATTGTTTGCGCTTTAATACATAAAATATGTATTTTAAATCGTATTTCAGTTTATCGTAGTCATTTTAAACAGTTTTCTATTTCAGTAGGGTTAGATGTCAATGAAGAGACTTATTAATCTCAATCTTGCCCTAATGAAATAATTATTATTATTTTACTGACGCATTATAAATCAGAACGGAAGTGTTCTTTGAAGTTTTAAGTTGAACATTAAGAGAGTTCTTTAATTAGTGCGAAGTATGAACATTAGATTAGCAGACGCAATGTAGTGTATTGATGTAGATGAATAAGCTACTAAAGGCGAATTCCTTTTTCATCGCAAACGGGAGATCGCGAATCCGCCGCAAAAATCGACGCAAATCTCTTCCGCACACTCCTCCGACAGACACCAAAACAAATCTCCTCCATAAGCTCGCATTTCGCTTCATTTACTTCCGAAACTTTTGTTTATTCAATGGCGGGGATCGCTAAAGCTCACTTTTTGTCGTCGCTCATTCACTCTCGCGCTTCCAAGCAGTCATTTATTATTCCGCGTAAAAAAGGGTCGTAAATAAAAGAAAAAACTCCTCTCTCTTTTTGGCTCTCGGTTTTTGAGGCGGGAATATTGGCTCCCTCCATCCAATGGCGGCGGAAGAATGCCCAAAAAAAAAGAAACACTAACGCCTTCCGATGCTCTTTTCTTCTTCGCCGGCGCTTTTGTTTTCAATATTTTCCCATCGGCGTCGCTGTTTTTATTTGGCGGGAAGGGGAAGCTTATTCTCTCGCCAAAATGGTGGATTTTTCTCACGTCCCTGACAGGGCGGGGGAGAATGCGGCTTTCCTTATTGTCCTTGCGTGCCTGGCTCGCAATCCTAGATGTCAATATTACAGACGCCCTTATGGGAAGCTTTGGCGATGCTCTACATTTTTTTTCGAACTCGTTCTCCGGGAACACAATCGATCGTTTTTGTTTCATCCTCCCTCCAAAACTTTTGCCCACGTGCGGCACACCTAACTTCAAAAGCGGATTTTGCCTTCACGTCCCACCGACGCCGCCCTTGCGGTTTATTTCTATATTACGCACGGGAAAAACCGAGATATTTTTATATTTTGGGGTTATTATTTTTCGGGGCCGTAAATATAAAAGTGAGCTCCGTGTTTTATTGCTTTGTTGCTTATCACGGAGAGGGCCAATCTGCCGAAGGAGAATCTCGTTTTAGTGCTGAGCTGATTTCTGGCAGGGGGTTTTGCGGGTCTGTTTGAGATGAGGTATAACATCGTACTCTTGTGATTACGTTGGTTCCAGGAGCTATTCGACTGTGACTATATATTCGAGCTGTAACCTATGCTGCTCTCTCAGGGATCTTGGAGGGTATCAAATAAAATTCAGTAATGTTGTTGTATTCATACATAAGTGTTCTACTCTTCGGTAGGTTCAGGTGCCTCAACATACCATATTCAGTGCATTTTTATTAATTTCCTAGAACCTCACTCTTTATGTCATCTAACATCATTTTCATAAACAGATATATAATGTGAAAAATCTTATATGTATTATATGGAGAATAAAGGCTTATTTGTATTCTTTGTTGAAGTTTCAAAAATTACTGGAATAGTATTTATAGCTTGTATAAAAAACTGTAGATTTTTGAATGACCACAGAAGAAATTTATAAGTGATTTGTTATGTTGAATTTTTATTTCATTTGCCACTCATGTTCAAGATGATATTGAATGTAGAGTTCTAACGAAATGGGTAAGGTACAGATGTGATGTTAAGATATTTCCAGCTCCGATCAACCTACAGTATGTCATTCAAAATTTAGCTTAACCTTGTATTACCTTCGTCGGTTCTTTTTGTTATAAAATGAATCAATTAAAATGTATTATAAAGTAAATCTTCCGTAGAAACTAATCTTCTATAAAAATAAGAATGATCATGAGTTGTGTGCTCACATAAATACGAAAGCATCTAAGGGTATAAAGTAGCTTGAATTATTTATTTTTCCACCTAATGTTTTTGCTTGTTTGTTCACTCGTTAATAATATATCATTCCGTTACCTCCACTTCCTCTTTATTGAAAGGACATTCGAAAGAGTTACTCGGCAGTGCCCTTGTTCTAGAACACTTATGAATACAGAACTGGAGATGAAAGTCCAACGTTCTAATAAATCATCTCTTATTGAATTGGTGCTTGTTAGTCGATTTTGGGACTTCCCTTTCCCGCCTTGCGTTCACAAGAAAGAGACAAAGAGAATAATAGTAACAAAAGAACAGGAAATGACGCCTTTTTGCGACAAAATGTGTGACTCAACAACGAAACTTTGATCTTGAGAGCTTAAAGGAACCAAAGGGGACAGCATTTTCTCTTCTTTAATTCCTTTTCTGAATGACTGAGCGAGTTGAGTAAGTGGTAGGATTATACTCTTAACAGAGTCCTTGTAAGGGAATGAGGACATAAACGTGACATCAAGTTGGTGTATGGATTAATTACTTGTTCGGATGAAGGTGGAATATTATGTAATCCACAAATTTCGATTGTGTTGGTAGTATTCCAGTTCCAGTTATAACAGGTAACCAACTAATTGCGAGTCAGCAGTAGGGATACCCTAACTACAGCGAAAATATGTTACGCCATTCGAGAGGACGTTAAATATTCTGCACGGTAATCCATCCATCACTGTCCTTTCTCAATCGATACTGTAAACATCAAGGGTCTTCATTTTTCATATTTATGTTTATTGTTTTGTATTGCGCAAGTTTTTCACACCACCCTCTTCGTGGTTGTTTTCTTTTGGTGGGCAATATTTTCCTGATCTCTTAGGTATTCTTAATAGAATATTTTTCTAATCGTTTACTCATACTTATTAATTAAATTAAATTTATTATATGATTAATACATATATAGATAGAAGAAGAGGTTTCTGTTATCATTCTCGCTCGAAGAAAGACATTATTATTCTTTATAATTATGATTATTATGAATTATATTCTACTCGTTAAATGTCTGAAAATCATTGAAAGTAATAGGGATTATTTTTCGTTTTTATGTAATTGAATTTTATTTGATACGATTTACGTTTTCTATTCTTTCATTCATTCCATAACATTTAAAATTATTCTCTACCTCTTCCTTTGTAGGTATGCGATGTTTAATTTTAGAGAATTTTTAGGGATATTACCTGGTTTTCTTTTTTAAATTAGTCCCTAGAAGTAATATCTATATATATGTACTTTCAGTGTAATTTTTCGTCGCACTTACGGTTGAATTATTCTTTATAATTATGTTGATTTTTTCTGAGCGTTATTAATACTGAAGAATAATGGTATCAGTATTTGTGAATTTTGCTAGAATTTACAACCGAAAAATATAACTTTATTCATCGAGATTATTACTAACAACTATTAAATATGTATGGAACTTCGATATAGCATATAATTTTGTATATATACTATATACTTTGATGTAGTATATTCTACTGTATATACTATATCGAAGTAAATACTATAGTATTGGCCATTTAGAACATGCAGAATGAAATGATTATGCGATCGATTTCGCACGTGTTGGGTCAAGGTGAAAGGGTTCGCAGATTGGCCGCGTGGCACCAATAGAGGATAGGATTCGATACAAAAGCGTTAGAGTTATGCAAATAAATTCCACAATCGCTGCCATCCCTCACCTCCTTTCTTAATCGCCTCCGCCCAAGGATCGCATGCTCCCCATCCATCACGTGCCTCCGAAACGGCATTATTCCCAAGAGGAGGGACCAAAACAAAGAGAGAGTGGACAGGAAATATTGGCCGTGCTTTCAACGAGGAATCCCTTCGTGTCTTATATTCAGAGTACAACGGAAGCGAGGCTGAAGTTGGGGTGAATAGCGGCACATTGTGGTGGCGCAAGGCGTATTGGCGTTTCCCACAACAGATGGAAATAATGACTAAGGTGAGAGGGAAGAGTACGGGAAGGGAGATTGGAAAAACGAACCTGGAGACATCTATCATCGGGTTTTAAAAATTTACATCCAAAGGGATTGGAAGGCAAAGATGAACTCTCGCTTCCCGTTCAATTCAGGGATATATTCCCATCGTGAGTCGAGCCGTGATTGGACGGGTGAATGCAGGAGGGTTTTAATCAAAATGATGGGCAGCGTCAATGGTACGGAGCCGTCAGCTTTAATGTTTTCTTATATTTTGTCCTCTCATTCGTGAAGCGAGGTAATTTCGCGGGTGGAATTTACCTGGCTTGTACCTACTCGGCGAAGTCGAAATTCAAGTTAATATTTTGGGCTGGAATATTGTGTAATGACGTATTTTTTGGTAATGAAAGGACATTATGATAATTAGGTCATCAATTCACGATAGAAAATTATCTCTAACTGGAGAAAAATAGAGCTGAAATGAGTGGCATGCGCTCATTACATGCGCTTAGTATTTAAAAAAAATGATCTCCATTTCACGAAAATGGGATTGACTGAACAAAGGAATGAGAAATGCATATTGTTGGACAAATGAAATATTTGTGGTAACATTATCATTATTGGAATGCTCAAGTTTTATACTTTAATGTATATAGTGTCTTAATTAAGGTGAGATTGACACTAAATGTGAAAAGTCTCTTCTTCCGTCTAACCTTTCGTCAATGATATTAATAATAAAAACAATGTGTGGACGAATAGAGACAGAGAGGAAATATTTAGGAGTGGATTTAGAAAAACAAGGTTATATCTTAGGAAAAAATATCCACTACAGAAGAATAACCACAAAGAAGAGGTGTGTGAAATACATGCTTACTTCTTGTAATGATGTAAGTGATGAATCTTTCGATAACAAGATAATTTGGGATATAATTTAATAAATTTATGCAAGATTATATTTTGCTAAACAAAATTTCTAATTGTAAGACTTAAATGTAGTGTCAGTATAATTTTGTACTAACTCATCTGCTTCCATATATTCAAGCTGGGAAAATTCGTGATTTTCTCAAGAAAGAACTTGCACATTCACTCTGTTCATGATTTGAAAAAGGGATTTACGTGAAACACAATTTTACTCATTTTTAGTATAAATTATGTTAAATGTAAATGAATAGAGTACGTAGGTAAACCGCATAAGAATGTTTTTGAGTGGGTTGTCTATTGAGCGGAGATTTAGAATTATAGATTTAGAGAAGAGAATACAATATTCACAGCTATAATCGTATAAGGTGATACTTATTCTATTTTCACTCACTTTCCGCTTCTTTATTCACTCAGAGTAAAATTAAGTTAAAGCTCTCACATAGGTAAGTACGATATACTCAAAGGAATTGTTTTAGAAACAGAACGATTTTATCTGTATTTTTACTGAATTTTGACGTATTCGAGGATGTCTAATTCAAGAGGGTAAACTTGGTTATCTTTGCGATTTTTTCTAATGTTAGCTCAAATATTAACGTACCATTTCTTACTTTTCGACAGCCTAATTATATATAATCTATATATTTGCTCTTCGAAATGCCTATAAAGATATCAATTTTTTAATATAAAAATAATAATACGTCTTTATTCGAGCGAGATTGAGACTAAAAGTCCCCTCTTCCATCTAACCCAGATATCGGTTTAGCAATCATTTAGGTAAACTATATTTGACGTCAAATCGAAGCTTCTTATCAAAGGGATGATTATACATGGCATCATGCTCTAGGAAAAGCGAACCGTTCCTGATTGGCTAGTCGATCAACCGAGAGTAGGTCTTATCTGATGTAATCGGTGTAATTTCTCTTAATCTGTATGTTGAATTACATTCTGAGAACAAAATTTACCCTGTGATCACTAATTTTATCTTTTCAGTCTTTTATCTTTCGAAAGGTTTTGTATTTCCATGGCCTTAATAGCGGGAATACTTTCCCAAAAGTATATAATTATACGAAAAAAGCAAAATTGGGTTCGTGTGTTATTATATATTTAAAAAATATCCTTTGATGGTACTTATTAATTTTCCTATGCTAAAAGTTATATCTATAAAATATTACTCTTTATCTCACAAGCGGCATATTAAAGATGATTACTACATCTATGTTAAGTATTTTAAAGTCTATGCATCAGTGTACCTTCTGTGTACCCAGTCTAATTGTTCAATTATTTTATTAAAATATGCGGGTTTTTCAAACGGAAAGAACTGAGTTTAGAATGTGTTTATGTGGTTAAATCCCGTCTGCAATTCTCCACAGAAAAAACTGTAATTGGGCTTCATTAATTATGCACAATTATTGCGTAAATAGATTCATAAATCTCCTGACTCCATCAATATAAGTTAGCAATCTATATAAGCCATAGCTACCCATAATGCATGGATACTCATTATTAGGTAAACTTCATCGATGGACCCTAAAATTCGAGACCTACTCCTCTAATCAGTTGGATTTGCTTGGGTAAGTTAATGTGCTTTGATCCGATTAAAAGAGGACCTTTTGATTAATAGCAAAACCTCTTTAATTCGGACTAATTGGCGATGAATTAATCTGGTTGATGCGATGTTCCGGATTAGCGAAGCGGAAGGCCGCTCGAAAAGGAGGAAAAGAAAAATTGAATCGAAATTTAATGAAGAGTAGCACTGATATAACGATTAAATCCTTAAATTGCACGCGAATCGAATTGCTCAGGATGCACCTATTACAAATGTGCATTTACGTAATTACTATATACTGAAATAGGGAATAATTTAACCAGTAAGTCAGAAGAAAATACATTGAATGTGATGTCATTCTAACAAACATTGGCATATAAAACAGCTATATCTAATGCAAATGAGATAAAAACAGACTAAATTAAAAACAAATAAACTCTATCTTAATTTAAAGAAGGCCAGTAAATTAACAGATATAGAAAAGGAATTATTTCTGAACGTTGTTACGAAATAGTTGAGAACTTTGACTGGAATTTGACTATATCTGACCGCTTGTAGTCAATTAGTTTATATCCTAATCACAATCCAATGGATAAGTAGAATTAGTTTTAATAAACCACCCGAGGATATTGATTAGAATGAAAAACATTTAATTACTAATTGTTATTTCATTTTGCAATGTCTTTCCAAGAAGTCACGTCTTATTGACGTGAGTTCGTGGAAAGACATTGTAAATATTTGTATTATTTCATACTTTAATTAGATTATGTGATTCTTTATAATAGAATCTCATTCAATAGCAAATGCTTCCTTCCACAGGATGTATAATTACACGACCAGTTTCAAAAGCATGCTATCATCTTTACATTCATAAGTTAGATACTTTACCTTAGATACGTAGTCTCAATTTTATGCACCTAAAGATGTAAACATGCTTTTGAAACAGATCATGTAATTAAATATCCTGTGGAAAACTACAATATCTTGGTTATTGATGATGACTCTCCATGAAGCCTTCGACTGTTGATTTCATAGTTTCTTATTAATAGATAGATGATGTAATAGAATTAAATGAAATTTATGCGTAGAACGTATCAACAGCATGTAAATGATGTGGCAAGGTATACATCTAATTGTACGAAGTTCTTAACGATACTTCACATATTTAAAATAGTCAAGGTACATGTCGAAAAATACGTTAGACATATCCGCCAAAATATGTGTCGCAAATTATGAATGGGGACATTGTATTGAATTTGTCTCGTTTAAGCTACTTTTCGAGGCTACATTCAGAAGCGCGCTTAAAATAATTCCGGCAATCACGGTGTGAAGACATGCATTGTCACGTCCTTGACTCATATAACATTGCATTTTGTCTTACAAAGCGAAGGAAAGAGAAGTAAAATTTTGGAAGAAGTCTATTCTGAAAGACAGTGAAGGATAGAATGTCGTATGGCTATTTTCTCCTAGTTTCGAGACTTAGCAACTTAAGAAGTCGCCAAGAAGGAATCTCAAAACAGAGAAAATTATCACTGTCATCACAGTGCATAGTCGCGAGTGATCAAATTACGGTTTCACCACTAGAAAGACGGAGTTTCGCTCTACCTAGGACGAGAAGGGATCATTTGATCACTTCGCTTCGCAATACCTATTTTATAGTTTTTTCGCATTTTGGAGGAGTTTAATTGTTTATTTTAGTCGTATCTATATACTTATAGGAACATTAATTGTTTATTTTAATCGTATCTATATACTTATAGGAACATTAAATTACTGTTTTTCCATCTATCGATAGTTTATAAACAAATTCCTAGAGGCAGCGAAGAGTTCATTATTTTCATTATAGAGGGCTTTGAATTATAGTCACTCTCTACTCAATTTCCTTTGAAACATCATTTAAATGGTTATTAATGTAATAAATTATTCACATATAAATATATGCAGGACAAATTTTAAAATATCGGAGTAAAAGGTAAATATTTTCCTTGAAAAAAGAAAGTGGTCAAATAGTAAAACATGATGTAAAAATTACCACATTTGCGTCAGCAAAATTTAATTCGTTCATATTAAATTTGGGATGGGATTACACAAAGTCAAAAAATTTTAAAATATTTTACTTTAAAAAATTTGAAAAGTAGTCAAATGGAAACCGTCTTCCTTGCAGCATTAAAGCCTACGCCGTGCAGTTTCCGCACGTGTGTTACATTGTCCCTTTCGAGACAGTCCCTTCCTGGAGCTTACGCCTATGATAATGGGGCAAAAACACACACTCTCAACGCTAGCCCACTTTTGTGAAGGACACAAATGGAACATTTTCGCTTCGCCCCTGATGGACAAATTGCTGCGCAAACTTTGAAACGGGGTCGGAAAACCTGAAGGTAAAGCATGCACGAACACATATCCGAAGCTTGGTCCAACCTTGTCACTTCTAATTCTCTGTGGCGGCTCTTAAACTCAACTTCGAGCAATCGGCTACTGCAAAATTTTGGTGCGTGACGTGATTACTCCATGTGTTTATATTTGTCTTTTTACTTTCATCAGTATTACGAAGGGAAAGAAAGAATTTTTAGATATAGCTCTCTTACCCGTTGGTTTTGCTGATTCATGTTGATCGCTGCACAACACGAGTTGCAATGAAAACGAATAACTTTATAATCCATGAAAATAACTTATGAATTAAACATGATTGTATAAAAAGATGTAGCTAAAAATAAAAATACTGCAGTTATATTCCTAATTTGTTAATATTAATTATTAATTATAATTTAAATTTGATTATTTGAGTTATCTTATATTGTTTATATCAGCTTGATTATGGGTACTATACACGTGTCTTCCCCATCCAATTTTCTCTCTCACACTCGCGCAACTTCTTCAAATTGCTGTTATTTTTCGTTCTTAAAGCTACTGCTAATTAAAGTTCGTTTTCTAGCTAACTTCTACTAATTACTTCCCTCCCTCTTCTTGCTTTTGGCTGATTTAAGATGTTCGCAAACAACACCAGGGCATGTCAAGAGAATATTATTGCCCATTATTTATAGATAGGACAAGAAAGTCTTGAATATAACACAGTAGATATTAACTTCAATTCATTCTATTATACTTTATGCATATGGTCCGTGAAACTCTAAATTTTGGGATTTAGGGTGCTGAAGTGTATGTACATACTTCAGATACACATAAACACAAATATAGCAATGGCAGTCTATTGTTATCATATGCAGGGGCTTGAAACTGCGGCGCGATATTCGAGAAATTGTCGCAATATCACAATAGTTCACTGTATAACATTTCGCATGACCTTTCCCGGGCTTTAGAAACAAGGAATGTTACTTGAATGGCAAGCGGTGGGCGGAACGAATCAAACATATACATCGAGATCCGTGAAAATAAGTTAACGCAATTTATCCCTGAAATGTCATCGTCTACAGAATTTTAGGAAATATGTTTTTGATAGATATACTTTATCGGCACGGTTAGGCCATGGGGACACATTAATATCTGTCTATCTCTTCCACCTAATGGAGTGTGTCGTTACAATGTCTACAAAGGTTAATCAAATTGTAGAAAAAATATTCTTTCTACTAAAGATTGTCAAAGAAGGAACTTACGTTGCTGGAAAAAACATAGGGAAGGGAGTTGAGTAAAACCCGCGAAAACACAGTAAAATAATAACAGCATAGTAAATTTCAGAAAGGAATGTGTACCAAGACAAACCCGCGAAAACACAGTAAAATAATAACAGCATAGTAAATTTCAGAAAGGAATGTGTACCAAGACAATAAGCAGGTGAAAGGTTGAAAGACAATAGCAGGCAAAAATGATGAAAATAAAAATTTGCAGAAGTGATAATGTTTAGGAAATAATCAGAAAAGTTTAAAGAAATAATACTGGCATTTTATAGAATTCAGTAGAATAGCTTTATTATATAACTAGCTAATATAATAATAATATTAGAGTGGCTTTGAAGGAGAAAATTGAAAGCAGTTAGTATCGACAGTAGAATGAAAATGTTGAAACGCGGTCACAAAAATTATGAAGGTGAACTCAATGTTGAGCTTAAAACAGATGTAGAGAAATCAAATGAAATGAAGTAAAAATCAAAACACATCAGGATGAATAAGGCATGTTAAAGAAAGCAAAAATAGTAATTGTATGAAAAGGAAACTTCCTGACATACCCTCACAAACGCCCACGCTTTATAAACATTATGATACTGCTCACCTTAAAATAACAACAGTCATAAGAATGTAAATAAAATCATAGTATGTGCATCTGTACAGAATCATGTACTCGTGTGTTCATATACCTGACTGTGCAGTAATAAATACATACTTATAATCTTGCCATTGCGGAACTTCGGATACGAGAAAACGGAAAATCGTTGTTTTAAATGTATTCCCAGACTCTTACTTCCTTATAATGTGGAGCTGCGGTCGCGAAAGGTCATCGGATCGATGCCAAAAGTACTTTTGCATATCCCCTCTCTCTTTCAATTTAGCGCCCTTTCACTGTGTTATTGTCGCTCTTAGAAGTGCTCCACCTGCGGTCATATTAAGACCGCTTAACCTGCCCTACTTTCGCCTCTATGCCACTTTGCTAACAAGTTATTTCGGCCTTTCACGGTCGTAAAAAAATAATTCGATGTCGATGAACGTCCTCTCGGAGAATAACCTCTAAGCGGAATTCCGTGGAGAGGCGTGTCTGTTTGGGAGATTCGTTTCAAAGGGTCACATCTGGGCTCAAGTGTACCGGAACATCTTGGGTTAAGGTCGCCCCCCCTCTAGCGATTTTCTTTTGTTCGTGCTAACTCTGGGGGGAATATTAAATTATATTATGATATATTAAAATGTGAAAGAAGCTTTAGGCGTTGAAATGTATCGGTTTCGACGTTCCAAGTGCCTAATCCTACGTTATCGAACGATATGCGTTGGATTCAATTTTATATTAGAAATAGACTAGTTAAATTATCACTCAGTAATCATCTTTTTCACTTTAATTTTAGCAAATATGACGATTTTGATTCCAAAGTTAAATAAAGTATGGTGGCCATGATGTTTTGGAAATTCATAATATAAAGATGATTAGTAATTTTCCACAACTTTATTTCAGAACAACCGTTTTCGGCTATATCGCCATCTTCAGGCTCATAGAACACTCAAACACAGAAATGGAAAGACATGGGCGTACTAAGTTTTATGAACCTGAAGATGGCGATGTAGCCGAAAATGTTGTTCTGAAATACATTTTTGGAAAATTATACACCATCTTTATGCAAAGTGAAATATTCTGTCTTTATTTGAGCACGGAAATTAGAATTAAACTAGTGGGTGAATCAATCAGAAAGAGAACTTCTTCTACATTTTAGGAGTTGAAATTCCCTTTGACCTTTTGATCCTTTAGTTTTCCTATCAGGTTTTCTCTTTTTCTAGGATAATTTTTCTTACCACATTTTAATCAGCCGCTATGATAATCTTTTGACTTTATTCATGCAGGTTTCTTCTTGTATATACTTGATGAATTATTCTAAAAAAATGTAAGGGTTTTTTTATGTACCTGACTGGCTCCGAACCAAGAAAGGAAACATTTTTTATAATGAGAATTAGTAAAATCAATCACTATTTATTCATTTTGCAAATAATGGCATTTTATATCTGAACTAGGAAATACGTAAATAAAATCTCTTAATTTTCTGAGAGAGAAAATGATTATCTCTACTATAATTAAGTAAGCGTGCCTTCCGAATAACTTCCATGCTAAGATTTTCTTCGTATATTCTTTAGCTTGTGCGTGCACGTATGGTATAAATATTCATTAGATATTCTATCTTCCTGATGTGATACATAAACAATACCTAGGCATTTATTACTATGAAACAAAACGTATAGGAAGGGTAAATTTACAACAATTTTACTATTATATGTCTCCAAAGCTTCGGAAAAAATGGCAAACTCATTTTGATTTTGACAACCTTTCAAGATTAGAAGAGAAAGCGTTTCCAATATTCAGGTGGATAAGGTTATCTAAAGCCATAAACGTTTTTGTAGTCCGATTTATATATAAGAAGATTGGAGAGAGGTTTTTATCCCTTGATAGAAATGATCCTCATTCTTCATCTCGTGTCAGTAAATCGATTCTTAAGAAAAAAGATAATTTGCTGAAAATGTCAAATGTCTTAGGCGATTGTCGGTGACGTGGGATAATATATCATTGTATCAACGAGAAATTTGATGAAATTCAGTTTGATTAAAAGTGAGTGAAAAAGTAGCTATCGCTCTTATGTTTCCATCTTTATTTACTGAGGAATTTTAAGGTTACCAAGATTTTTTGTCGTCAATTTATTCTCAGAAATATCGTAAAAAAGATAACGAATATATTCCAAAAAAATATCCATCTACAAATATACATTCTCCACATTCGTGTAAGGAGTACCTTAGCAAAACAAGAAGGTATGGAAATGCTATCGTTTCAGCTGAAATAATATAATATGAAAACATTCTTATATACTTCTTGTTTTTTTGAGACCCTCATTATGGCTGAAAATATAGTTAAAATTTTTGTATCAAGGTATTATCCAAAATTTTACGTATTAGTTTTTAATTTGCATGTTCTGGTATATTCAGCAAGAAAAGAAAGGAATTATTGTCTCCTCTATTAAGCTTACTAGCATTTAAAAGGATTAATAAAATAACCTTAATAATTATAAGGAAATTCTTAATTTAAAAAAGCACCCATTTTCGGTTAAATACACTAAACTGAAAAGTAGAGGTATTATCATAAGGCCGAGTACCTTACAGAATAAATCTGAAAAGTACATATTTTTTCTCTGGAACACCTTTGTAAACATCATGTTTATCTTGCATTAAATTATGAGACAAAATAAAGTTTTCACTACGAGGCACTACGGTTAAATATGCATATCTGAGTGTGTATATGTATATAAATCTATACATTTATGTATATGTATGTATAATGAGAATACAATATATTGTATGCATATATACAAGTGAAAGTTATAGAAATAGGTTTTTATGTATTTAGACAAGAGAACATTTTTATTTTTATTTTCCTCAGCAATCGTGGGAAGTAAATTATTAGATTAGAGAGGTGAATAATGAAAAATTTATAAATATCACGAATTTACCAGAGTACTATTACGTATTTACCTATTTCACGAAATTACCTATTTTCACAGAAACCAATATTTAAGTACCCATTATGTTTAACAAAGGATGGATTCATTGTAAAATTATTTTTGGGGATGTGAAAATGATTCGTGGTCAATTAACTTATTCGATTCATTCAGAGGAAAAATCTTTTTTATGGAAAATATCTTAAATGAATCATACAATATTACAATATGACCCAAAATTTTTATAGGTAAGCCTAGGGCAACGCAGAAAACAATTACTCTTTTGTGCTCTTTGTTCATAAAAAAACGTTTTTTGGAAAATATTCAAAATCATTAATATCAAATTATGAAAAAATACCAATCTTTATCGTATTTGTAGTTATTTTCCAGGACAATGCAGCAATCAGCTAATATTTAACATCGTAATGATTTTCATTATGTCAAGTGGTTAATTTAATCCTGGTAATTATTGAATTTACTGGTGGAAGTTTTGACAAAATTATCGAAGATTTAGACAAATATTTATTGCATGAATGTAGGGCAGTATTTCTGACTGCATCTCGTTTAGAGTATTGGAAATCCATCGAAGTAACTCTAAAATAAATGGGCACTCCTGCCTCGGAGTACTGTTTTGCCGCAATTTGCAGTGCCGTTACGTTTCCCGGGTCAAGGTGTAATTTTTCGAGGCATACCTGCGATAACTGCTACTCTCTGCAGAGTATTCTTTGATTAATAGTCATGAACGTGCCCGGAGGCAACCTTGACCTCAGTGAACCTCGTCCCTCACCATGAGCTTGATTGGCGCATTTCTTGCCTCGGAAGTAATTTGCGAAAGGAAAATGTTTCGAGGCAAAAGGGTTTTTATATTTCCCTCCGACTCGAATGAGTGCTCCGCGAACTTCTAGCTGTAGGTAACGAGCCCGTTAACTTGCGAAGGAACACAAAGGAAATAAAATATTTGCGAATCTTCAGTTCAGAGCCATCGCGTGAAAAGCTCGACAATCAGGTAGTTAAGACGTAACTCTTTTTTCTCGTGAAATATGGATACGAACGTCGGGATCCGAACAATTTCGAGCTGGAAATACATGTTTGAAAAAAGGAAGTTTCAGTCATAATTACCCATTTCTGGTGGTGTTAACTTTTTTATTCCATGGTTTTTTTTGTGCAATGAAATATAAACTTACGTTTTTTCAAGAATTTTTCCTTCCTTAAAACCTTACAAAAATGCGAATATCGTAGTTTTGACTTATGTTAACAGCGAAAAATTTTGAGCTGGAAATAAATATTGGAAGAAAGAAGTTAAATCATTCATTATTTCCCATTTCTGAAGGTGTTACCTTTTTTATTCCATGAAGTTTTGTGAGCGATGAAATATAAACTTAGAAATACTTTTTTCAAGTACTATCCGTTCTTCAAAACTCAAAATCATCGTAAGTTTGATTTATGTTAACAGCGATTTCACGAAGGGTATTGCTTAGAATAACAAATGTTCCGAACAAAATTTCTGCAAAGTTTTCCTTGAAGAAGGCACTAATGAGGAGATAAAAACTGTTCTCTCAAAAGGTGTCTTGCCGTTTTAAATTTTTAAAACAGAAAAATTTTTGAATCGGTCGGAATGAAGTTTCGAAAAAGATTATGCGTCAGAACGGGAAAACTTCGGCAATATGGACATTTTGTTTGTTTAAGAAGAAATTTTACTTTAAAAGAAGTATTAAAAACTCCCTAGTTAACTTTAATCGCCCCCAAGATAATAAACTGCCCCTATACTCGAGTAGCTGATAAATGTTTGGGAGAATTTGGTTTGAATCGTCAAAACTTAAATTTTAATTTATTCAGCATTTTCTTTCATTTCCTTTTAGAAGATATAAAATGTGAAATATTATTTAATTTAAAATAATTTATTTGAGTAATATAGCCTACTGTATATTGATATTTATATTTTAATGACTTCCCTACAATTACTCCCTATAATACGTTCCGTCTACAGCAATTTTATTATTCAGGAGAGAATTAATTGTGTAGAAACATTTAAATGAAAGTTTTCTCTTAGCATGTGTGACATGGTTATGCTTGGTTGGAATTAAAATCGATGTTGTGTGTCAGAAAGACTCGTGTGTACGTACGTTTATTTTCATATGGACGCAATGTTTTGATTTCTCTTTTGTTCCATAATCTTCAGTTCGCGTGATTCGCCGAGCAAAGGCGCCTATTTTCGAACTCACGAGGAATTCCACGACCTTCAGCTTCAAATACTCCTAATATCGATACTCCGCTAATAATCTTCTAGAAACATCAAGGAAAGAATTTTTTCATACCAGGAAATGCTCTCTTCAAATTTACGTGTTCAAGATTATTTTCGGAAATTAGATTAGATAGTTATTTTTGCACTATGTATATTATAAGAGAGGGAATTTGAAGGTTTCAACACAGATTATGAAGGAAATTAAACGTAATTAATTTATAGTGAGATTTCTTTACTTTAAGAAATCTTAAAACTTTAAGGTTATAATTGAAAAATGAATAAGTAGTACACAAATACATTTTTTCTACGAAATATTCTTAAGAAAATAAGAATCAAGCTCTAATAAAGAACTGAAATTAGTATTTTTAATATTCTATACTTTAATGTTAATTTGAACTCATTTTTTCAAGACAGCAGGGAGGGTCATTAAATGTAATACCTGTATTAATGTAATTACCTGTAAACCTGTAAACGAAGTACATCGAGAAATCTTAAAACTTGACGGATATAATATTAAACATGTAAATAGTAAAATACCCTAAACGAAAAATTAATAAAAATAGAAAGCTCTATTAATGTTCTAAAATAAGTTATTTTTATCATATCGTTCAAATTAATTAACTTTGAGAAACTGCTATCAAAATATGAGGTGAAAATGTAAGATAGTGTATTTACGATAGAGACGCACGGATATGGTTTAATATAGGTCATATATCTTCGCTATAAAGAGGTTGAATTTGGTAGTTACTATCTTATGATATCACTATTCATTTATCATACTTGTTTATGTTGAAGATAATATGAAAGCTCCTGAGTTTTATCATATTTTTTTATATAACCTTAACTCAATGTAGTAAGTAAGTATGATTTTGTAGAAAGAAATTCAAGTTATGTATTAAAACGGATTTGAGGTTTGAGATTCTTAGACCCAATATAATTTCTTTAGCTCGAATGCTTGCGTCAGAATTCGGTATCTAATCAAAATGTTGCGTGTTTGTGGTTCTTTGAATACGCTTCTTCCAAGCTTAAATTCATTCTTATTTCATGTCCTTCCACATCATTAATTAATGCACCCGCATCGTCTTAAATAAAAGTCTTTCGCGGAGGCCTCAAGTTACGAGCTTGCTGGAAAGATTTGTTGGTAAAGTTTCATTTAACCTCAACTCCTACGTGAATTTTAATTCCTTGACTTTGTATACGTTCGTCCAATACCACTTTGCATGATTTTTTCATTTAAAGCCACTTATCATTGTTAATGAAGAGAAATCCATTAAATATAAAATCATCATCCTTTGAATTCATTCGATAATTCACACGCGGTTAATTAAGTTAATAGTTTAATGGTAAGGCTTGCGCTAAGTTAGATTTTTGTTTAATGTGAGCATTTAATTCATAATCGATCAATATCGTAATTTAATTATAAATTTCTACTACAATCTGGGGGTTAAATGTAGAAAAATCAGTCTCTTCTCTTGGTTAACATCTAATTTCGAAATTTAACTCTAGATGATTGGTATATTTTTTAATTACTTAACTTTCCAATTCAAATTTACGTGCATTTAAATATATATTCTGAAAGCATATCAGTATGTCTGGGATATTGATTATCTCTTGTATTCTTCAATTTGTTTGCTAATACTGCGGATTGTAGTTTATTTTCCCCATAATAAATATTATAATGCTGCAAATATACTACTAAATTTACAATCACGATTTCAAAAGCTTGTTAAGCATCACCAACGAGTAATTTACTTCCGATTCGTTTAGTAAATGGCGAGTGTTTCAACGGTTTTCATGTTTAGATTCACTAAATGCACCGCGGCATACTTTAAATAAACTTGATAGCACTTCGGATAAGTTATCTGTTGCTTTTTCAGCGGCAAAAACTTCTTCGTTTATTTGTGATCGTCATAAATTCATTTTTCAATATTCAACAAGGTCTGCATTGATACCTTATGGGCTTATATTTCCCATGCATATTCATGAGGGCAAGGGGGTGGTCACGTTTTTAACGATCCTTTCGCCGGTCTGGGAAAAAGTTTTATCAGAGCCCAGAAATGGTGACGAAACTTGAATCATTTATCAAAATATTCGCAATACCGTTCGATATTATATTGCAGGATAGGGATGCATGCATGTTATTGTTGTTTTTTTCTTGTAGAAATTACCGAATTTCAATTATTTGACTTCGCGGTAAGATTGAATCTTAAATCTGCGGTGCGAAAATCTTCGAATTGGCCATGCAACTGATGTTTACAAGATTACAGGCTGAGTTACGAATAAGTGAAATAGCTTTATGTTTTCGATAATTTTTAGTAATAATTTATTATTTATTTATTATACAATACCGCCTCAGTTAGTCGTAATTCAAACAATATTTCAAACTTCTATGTACACAAATACATAATATAGTATTACAACTAAAATATTTTTCAATTTGGCCTAGGTTTATATAACAATCCACAAACACTACTTATAGCACACTACTACATAAAATATATACATACATAAATACAAAAAAAAACAAATACAAAAATATGAATATACAAAACATATATACATTAATATAAAAAGTAAAAAATAATATATATTATATTATAATAAATATTTAAATAAGTTAGAAAAGCAACAGTGAAAATAGGGCCTCGAAACTGATTTTTCCGAGTCTTCAGACTGCTTTACAAAATATTTAAGTAACTCTTTGTTTCCGATGAATTGTAATATAAATAAACATATAAAGAAACTAGTAAAAGATAAAATAGATTGGTGGGCTATATTAAACCAATCTGTTGGCTGTAAATATCTAGTAAAATTAACATAGGAACAGTTATTCTCTTTCGTTTCAATCACCCTATTTATACAATTAGTAAATCGCTGGTAGAATTTTGTAGTCATAAGGTTATTAACATGAATTCGTGATAAGGCCATTTTTGTACATTTCAATGACAAACAATTTACGTAACTACGAGCATTAGCGGACAGTGGAGAATTTAATTACACACATTGCTAATTCTCAGAGGTTCTTCAACCTACGCGTAATTCCTCATAGCTTAACTGAAGCAGTTGATTGGAGAAGTAATTCATGCGCATAAGAATTGATTCAGATGAAAGGGTCTTCTGCTTATAGCTAATTAAAGAAATCAATCAAACGTAAATAATGTTATGCGTAACATTAATCCGGTATATCACACTAAACATATGGGAATTACATTTCGAAAGAGAATGTAGCTCTTGTCGATTTATCAATGATTTTGTTTTTGAAGGAGTACTTTTAGGCTTATCGTGAAATTTTATGACAGATATTATGATTATATATTTTAACAATCACTGCCACCAGGTGTATAATATACTTGCAGTGTTTCTTTATTAATAATAATAATAATAACCGAAATTGTCATGCTTCAACATTTTAAACTTGAATTACCAATATATGTTTCCCTATCATGTATTAATTCATCTATATCGGCATAAAATAATAACGTTGATTTCTGACTTGAAACGCCACTAATTAGGATGAACTATTCTCAGTAAACAGAATGCAAAATTCCCCATGCAATGCTTTCGTGTAATTAATTATACAAAAAGCATCCCCGTTTGCCTCTGGTGTACCTAAAATTTATATCTCTACGGATACGGTTTATTTAGGAGGGTAATTATCAATTTCATTTATGTCCTATTTAAATTGGTCCCAATGGTGTGAGTTAATTTACTTTGCGTCACTGCGCAAACCAAATATCCTTGTTAATAAATTTTGAACGCACTAGTTTAGGTCTAGCCTTCACCACCATGCGCAGTTAACGGAACAAAAACTGAAATCGCCAACTCCAATGTACATTTTCGTTTCAATAATGCAGATATATTTGGCCTCAATTTATAACAGGTTTTTCACGCGTTAAAATGAAATGGCTGGAAATTTCACAAACTCGTGAAGTAATTAAATCCGAATCATCCATTATCTCGGGGATTATTAATATTGGCAATACTATTGAGTTACACGCTAATGTATCCCCAAATATCCGATAACCTATTTACATTCGAATAGCTGTTCTCCCTGTTCCCTCCCTGTCCCTCCCTGTTCTCCAATCGCCTGCTTCCAATAGTTGTAACGCTAATAACGAACTAACAGACTGACAGAATAACTATCTGAATGACATTAAATTAGTCAAAATAACGTGCATTTTTACTGATATTGCACGAAAAGTCTGAGTAAGACCTAGTTCTCCATCATCGTGTTTAGAGCTATTGGCCATCTCAAATATGCTTGCCTTGCTGATATTGGGGACATTTATTTATATTAAGTGTGTGTGAATTTATCTTTTTAATCTAAGTGTTAATTTTTGAAGTTGTCCTTCTGTGATGGGGAAACGTAATCGAGAAATTATCTAAATTAAACTCCTGAAAAAAAATGTGTCACAAATCACCATTTATTACTGAGACATCTTTTTTGAACGGCTAGGAAGTAAACGTTAGCTTTCTTTCAGTAATGGCATTTGTTGTTCTAATGGCAGCGTTTGAAAATGACGATCTTTGACAATTTTTTAGGTTTTCGATACATCAGGTTCTCACAAAATAGATCCGAAAACTACATTTTATAAGAGTATTTTTTTAATGGATTCAATTCCTTATTGTTAATGTTTGAAATTCATTGGTTAATGAATAATTATCTTATTAATATATATCATTAAAAGTAAGCATCGAACTCGGTTCTCCTGTAAGGAATTTTGTATTAAAATCCTCGGAGTAATGCCTCTTATGTTGGATTTTTTTCTAAGTGCAAGCACGACATCAAAGGCTTAAATTTTTGGAAAAAGTACTTCTATTCCATCCATATTCTTTGGATGAAAGTTTCGATTATCCTTCTGTATCAAAGGAGCGCAATATTTTCAAATATCTCCCACCTCTGAAAGCTGCGTAGAATTTACCGGATATAGCGACTTGCTGCCTTATATACTGATGGAAGATAGCCCTCTTTTTTATACGGTACAAATAATAGAGATAGATGACACGAAACTTTAATTCGGAGTCACCATTGCGGAGACGTTGAGTCTACCAAATACTGCAGCAAACTTCGGAAGTTCCTCCCCAAGCCCGCTTTCTACTCGCAACTTTTCCATTCCCCGAAGAAAACTTTCAATCGCTTCTCAGCGGATTCGGTGTGTGTTACGAGAGGCAGTTTCGGTTTATCTTTAAACGGCCCTTTGGTTAGCGTGTCGCAGGCGAGATTTGCGCTATCGCGGATGACGTGATCCGTGACACGCGAGTGCTCCCGCGAAAATCATTAGCGATTAACGGCGGAGTTCCCTCCGGCCACGGCTCACCTATCTGCGGTTTAATTTGGAACCTGAGAAATTGCACCTGACTCAAGGTGGAACTTTGAACATTACGAACGGTTGATGGCCGTGAGGCGTCCACCGTAAATCAAATCCGAAATGACGTCTAAAGCCGAATATCCCACGCGTATCTCAAGCCGGCTCTCGTGATAACACCATCTCATTGTAATATTTATTCACTTCTTCTCGATCCTTTCCGGTTACTTTTTGTCTTATTTATAATTTTTGCATGACGTTTCTTACTATTTTAGTTTTCCTTGAAGAGTTGTATTACTACTTTCCATTAATGTATTAACGAGAGAAATAAATAAGATGGAATTTCACAAAATTTGTTTATTTCGACCGACTTCCACTACTCTTAGTCATCGTCAGACTATTGCAAATATACGTGATTTGTACCATAAATTATCGTATATATGTAATGTATATTTATAAGTATAATGACCAATGTATAAAGACCGTTGCCACCTGTTAATCATACCAAATTGTAGCGATTACATTAAATAAATAAATAATATATCTATAAACTATACAGACTCAGGATTACTTCGTGGTAGTTTCCAACAATAAAGAGATTCATAATAAAAAGTGCTGTAGTAAACGTATCTGAGTATGAGTAGTTGAAACTGGTCCTAATAAACAAATTTTGTGAAATTTTATCTTAGTTATTTGTACCGTTATTACAATAATGGAGTTTCACTAAATGACGGCTTCATCAATCAATTCTAAGATCCATTAACTTTGGCTTTCTCCGGTTTTGGCCCCTCGTTAATGGATAAATGACTCCATAATTAATTTTTGAGAAAGGTTTCGCCTTAAATTATATTCTCATTTTCATCACTTCTCGTAGGTGTTGCGATAATGATCACTATAATCCACTCGTTAAATTTTTATTGGGAATGTTTTATTCGAAAATTAATGATTTTTATAGCCAGCATATTTCAACATCTCTAGAAATAGGGTTACTCTAAATGCTTCGTTTTCAATAATCTTACAGAGTTGATTATGTCTTTTTTACCGAATTGTCTTTTTAATTCAATTTTGCTGAATTATCTTTGAAATATTCCGGTTATTATTTCATGTGTTACAAATGGACTGGTGTTAAAATTACAATATTATACAACATAAATTCCATAATTCAGTTCTATGCAATAATACAATACTATGCATAATATACAACCAATGTTACCAATGTGGATATGGTATCGAAGCCCGAGAATCTAATATTTTATCTACCACTTGACTAATTCTTGCTTAATCTTCTGCTGTTAAGTATGTCTACGTAAGAGCCTTTTCAACTTCTTAATGTTAAACTGTTTCCTTTTTATTTGTTTATACTATTGTGTTGCTATATATTGCACATCACTATACAGATCTATTTTCGCTAACATTTTAAGTTATATTTATTATAAAGTCATACTCGTTTTTGTATCCTGTTGGAATCCCTTGAATTTCTTCGCTTGCCATTTTGGATAGAGAAAAATATATCTCACATTTTCGTTTGTCTTAGTTAGTCTTCTTAATGGCTGTGATAACATGAAACCTGCTTAGCTATGCCTTCATCCTGTTCACTTCTTATTGAATGTCGTAAGAAATTTAATTCATTGGGTCATTGTGCTTCACCCATGCGGTCTTGTGTGTCTTGTAACATTCTGGCCTAGTTAGGAATGTAAGAGAAAACTACCTCACTTCTCATCTTGCCTAGTAGACCTCATTCCCTCTCCACAGCCTTCGGTAGCTAATGGTGTTGGGGTTGAGGTTAGAAGCGGGCTACACACTTTACGGATGGATCCATTCTCGAAGCCGCATGACCTATTTTCAACCTTTATACTCGGACTTAGTTAATAAGGGTAAAGCAAATTTTAGAGACGAAAAATCTCTGTTAGAGCCGTGGAATTCATATTTCATTCACAGCACCCAGAATTTCCGGGTTCATAACTTAAAAAATAACGTACTCCAACTACGTGAATGAGTTATATGTTTCTGCCTTAGTTAACCTGTAAAGATTCAGAGGGTCCTCCAAGGAGTCACAATCGCCATTCAGAGGAATGCAGAACGTCCTCTCACCGTTTCAGTCAGAATCCGAGAGTGCGGAAGATCTCTCTTTTCCGTGACATGGACCACGAGGGTATCGTAACCGACTGCAGAGAGAAAGGAATAGAGTCCACTGGGAGGCGAGCACTTCCCCAGTGGGCAAGACTTGGCTTCATTCGAGACAATATCTCGACGGCACGCCTTCCCGCTGTGGTCCTAAAGGTTACGCATTCATTCTCAATGAACATTCCGGAAACTTTGGGAGGACTTTCTGAATATTCTATTACTTAAGGAATCATTGAGCGTTTCACGGCACCTTCTATACATTTTCCCGTGATATCGATTGCCGTTAAGTGCACTGTGGTACAGGAAGTTTTTAACGCCCACATAGCACCACACAGCTCATAGTCATGGTTAAAGTAACCATATTTATTACATTAAGCATCAATAAATAATAAAATCATACAGTCAATGAAAAAACATTTAACAACGATTAAATTTCAAAATTACAATATTCGGTTCTATAGACGGTAAAGAATTTTCTAATAATAAATGTCGCATCGTAATGTTTATTGTAACAATATCATTACAAAGGTGAGAGAATTATTCATTCCTTAGGACATTAAATTGATGATATAACTTAACAACTATGAACAATTTAATTTCAATTGCTTATATTATTATCTACAGCACGGTCGAATTTCATAATTATTTAGGATGATATGATAGTAATTTCGTTAGATTTAATTTCAGTTTTTATTAATAATATACTCTTTATCATGAATTTACAAGTTCCGCTTTAGATGAAAATTTACTCTGAAAGAAGTCAGAAATAAAAATATATTTAAGTCACGCATCCTAATAACAATCGTTTCAAAATTTAGCATTTTTGGGGGAGTAAAATTATGAAGTTTCTCTTCCTTGGTTCTGCTAAACGTAAGTTGTTTTTGAGCAGATTGGATTTATAGCAAATCAGTTAAATGCGTAATTGTTTACCCTTGGGTTGGTTCATATAGTACTACCTAATCTATTCCATTTCTTCCGCTTCTTGGTAACTTACCCAACCTTTATGCCATCAAACATTTTTCGCCTTTGTCTTCCCCTCAGTCTTTTGATTTACTTCCTATCCTCATTCTACCTTCTTTAGCAATTATTTGTTATAGTTGTATCGTAATAATTTAATTTTAAATTAATATTATAACATTATTTATTCTCTAGTTCGTAATTTTATTACTCAAGATGAATAGTTACTCTTGAAGAAGTATAAAGATAAATAAATATACGTATCAATTACATCATATGAAGTACATCACATCAGTCATTAACCATGAATGGTACGCGATATATAATCCAGATAGATGATAAATATGTTTAAAGTAAATGATTAAGTGTATGCCATTAGTAAAACTTGAGCATAAATCTAACATACATACGTACTTTCATAGCCTCTTATGTAACTATGAAATTCAATAGTACTGTGGATAAGTGCATGTGCCATTAAAATTATAAACTGTTTTATAATCGATCTAAAATGAAGAATCGTGTCTGTTATAGAGATAACCATCTCGCGCGAGATAAAACGTACATCCTGCCTTAATATCACTCTTTCATGCGATGCAGTCTGCGGTTTAAGCTCTTCATAAACGCCCTGAAGAAGATTGGCGCAGCGATAATTGAGTCCTGCGGGCGTTATATTCCGCGCAGAAACTTCCTCGGAATGGAGGAAAAAATAAGTACTTTTCGCGGGAAAAGGATTTATGAGTTCTTTGAATAATGAATGGAGGGCGAAGGAGTAAGACGATTGGAGGAGAGAATTGCTAGGCGAAATAGAGGATCTGTGACGTATGTGAGGCTCGATTTATAATTCAGGACATTTAACACTTTCAGACTAAATATATTGGACACAATATTCATTGCTCATTGTATATCATTAATATTACTTAACTGTTATTTTTGCGCCTGTGACTTCTTTTATTTTATTATTACGTAAATCTTGCTGAAATAAAGAAGTTTCATAATCTAATTTATCGCTGATTGAGTATAGAAATGACTTTAGTTTCTTTTCGGGGAATTTCGGAGGGTATTTTGTTTCCATTAAAAATTATTAAGAATTTGATTTGGGAATATATTTCAGTATATTTTGCTTTCGTTTCTCCTTTAGGTTATTAAATTTCAATCTGTTTAAATTCATAAATTTATTTTTAAGGTTATAGAAAAGCCAACACAGTAAACTACCACACTGTTGTATTTATTTTCTTTTTGAAATTTTGAATATAAATTTAACAGTATGGAAGTTTACTGTGTTATTTTTTCCACAACCTTATAATGTCCTTCCACGTAGTACTGCCTGAAATGATAGAGCATACTTTATCTTTAGTGATGATTTAAAGTGAGTGCTCAATATATTGGATAATATGCCTTAAATAAGTAATTATAATAATAAATCGTCTTTATTATAGCGATATTGATACTAAAAGTATCTTCTTTCATCCAACCCATTGTCCATAAATCTTACACTAATTAAATCAAAGAGATAGAATGAGAAATAGTAGGGCTGGAAGATACAAGAAGAGGTAACTTTTGTGTTTCTAATATTAATAAGACCAATATTACGCATGAGAAAGTTGAAAATTATATGAAATAAATATTATTCAAGTTAAGGAATATCTAGAAAGAGTATGCAGACATATGTAATATAAGGCTCTTTGCTTTGCAAAACTTATTACCTCCTATGTAATCAAACAAGATTTACCTAAATATTTCACTCTGGAGTTTCCTTTAAACCAAGGGTAGTGTTTGAAGAAGCACCTTATTGTGGAGTAGTCGTATGCAACTAGTTTATACTTTCAGAACGTAAAATAATTTATTTTAAAAGAAAACTTAATGGGGTGACTTCATTTTGAATTGCGGTGGCACGTTAATACAAACATTTGTGATCATGCTTTGACCTGCAAGGAAGGTAAACATATTCAAGCAAAAATTCGGAAAGATGGAAAGATAGCAAAAGCGTAATGAAATTAACCTGGGGGCTTTACCAAGACCCAACAAGTGCTCGGGGAACTGGAAGCGGTATTGTGGCTGATCGTTTCGTTTTATGAGGTACAGCAAAACCATACTAGATTTCCATATGTTTGCCAAGAGTAGAAGTTGAATTGGATGAGTCGGGGTAAAATAATGGCACGAATCTTGCATGATGGAAAGGCATGATGAATGTGATAGATCACGAAGAGGGATTTCAAATAAATTACTGGAAAAATTATGGAATTCGAGGATGGATTTAAAAACAAATAATATAATTATGATAATGGAAGATAAAGCACATATCGGTGTATGTTTCATTGTGGTCTGTCTGTTAAATACTCAGGCTGGTTGGTGCCTCACTCCCTCTGATATAAGCTAATGAGAGCGTGTAGTGAGGTATAAGGTGTACTAGGCAGGATGAGGAATAAGGTAGACTTTCCTCACTGAGCCAGAATACTAGAAGTGGAACCTGTCCACACAAGGGAAGCACTATGATTCTATGAGTAACAATTATCTTGACAGTCCATAAAGAAAGACTTTGATTAGTGTAATTATTCACTCATTCCTCAGTATTTTTTTTCATTCCATCATGGCTATGATCATGACATTGACAAAAATAAATATAATACACATTTTTCTCTTTCCTGTACCTATTGACAAATGAAAATATTCCATTCATCAATGTATGGAAGCAGGAGTTTCCATTTTAGTCCGTAGCATAAATGACGCTAAGTAATTGAATTTTTTAAATAGTATATAAGTACATTCTCAGCCTAGGAAGAAAAAGTTGGAAATTCAAACAAAGGGCGAAAGTAGGTCACACGACGTCAGTGTTTTCGTTGATCTTTTTCGCACTTAGCATCGCAAATTAGGACCTTAACTTTTAACTAATGCGAAATAACGTATGGAAATTTCCTCAAGTCCCATTTTGTGGCTCAGGTTTTTCTTTTTTATCTTCTACCACCGTTATGCACGACTCTTCTCCGGTAAAACGAAAAATACCGTGACAAAGCGGAGAAGATTGCGTGGCAAAGTTGCGGCTTTTGGGGATTAAAATATTCTCGTCAGAAAGATAAGAGACGTCCTGCAAAGAGCAGATCGAGCCGTCAAATGAGAGAGCAAAAAGCTGCAGTGTTTTGTTTCTGCAGCTGAAGCAGGATTCGGATTCTCTAAAAGAAATACGGTTGGAGATTAAAAGGTCTGTCATAGGATAAACAAATCATACTGTCACGTTGCTTTGGAAAAAACCTCTTGACGCATCGAAATAGACTGAAATGCTAAGGTTTACACCTATAGTTGTATTCTATGCAATATGGAAGAAGCAGCATTTTTTAATGCTCCCCTGCAGAATCCTTAGTAAACACAATGATACTTCTCATACCAAGAATAATTCATGAATGAATACATTGGTCATCCCTTGGTTGTCTTCATTAATACATGAATATATAACCTCTCGGTAGTTTTTCCAGCACTAAAATTTCCTCTCGCCTTCTCTATTTCTTCCCAGGCTTATTCACCTTTCGCTCTGTTTATATATTAAGAAGTGCCGGAGATAAAGTAACTTCTCTCCTTAACCCTGCCCTTACAATTTCATGTTCAGCTATCTTAATCTGTGCTGTTGGATTCATGTACAAATGTTAGATACGGTTACCTATCCGTTATATCTTCCTTAAATATGCGTTTGTTAATATTGACCTTCACACATTAGTGAAAGCCTTCTCAAAATCAACTAAATACATTCATACATCCCTCTTAAATTCAAGATTTAAGTATCCTCATCATCTCAATTGTATCTCTTGTATCATTTACTCTCTTAAAACTGGGTTTGTCTAATATCCTTAGATTCATCCCTCTGGTTTTCTATGTATTATCCTTAGAATATCTCAAGATATATGACCAATGAAACTTTTTACATGATGTTCCTAAAATTCTCTTGTTTAATTCTTTTCCTCTGATGGATTCAAGTTTGTCTTCGTAAGATCTTCTGGCCATTTTCCTTGACCATACATTTTTCTACTTACAGGATAGAAATAAATATGCCGAAGTCTGTCCCATAAGGTTATGAAGAGAATTCCATTCTATTAAAACTTATTGAGATTTTTCCCGTTTTTGATTCTACTGAAGAATACTAAGATTAAAAATTCTTAAAAATACATCTGAAAACTCATCAGTAGAGAATAAAAATTCAACGATGATATTTTGAAGGAGAAGAATCTTTGATGCATGTAACAACTAAATATTTTTTGGCTCGTGCGATTTTTATTTTGTTAAAAAATTCTACTTTATCTATGTTTCATGTAAAAATTTATCAGTGTTTAATAAAGGGATGGAAGGTAAAGTCCACGGTGCGGTGCCCCTATGTGAGATATCCTCACTCCATTTGCAGTGGTTGACACGCGGTCAACGCATCGACTCCCATGGCCTACATATAGGCTTTTCTAAACCCGCTATTTGACCCGCTACCTATCCGTTCAAGTAGCTTCCCAATTTTTTTACGATCCCAGGTCAGCTTCATGGCCCCTAACGGAAATCGAACCCGCGACCGCTAACATCTAACGATAATCCGCTTAGCCACTCGGATATCTGAGGGCTATCCTAGTTTAATACATTTATGATCCATTTGAACCTATAACTTAATCTAATACTCGTCCTAAAATGTTTATTACATTTTATTATGTGGAACAAACTTATCATTTATCATTCCAGAGACTGAGCGAATATTTTGTGCTTGAGATTGGAGGAAATCTAAATTTAGCAGATTTTATTTTTCAATTTATTGATCACTTAAACTAGGAGCATTTATACATTAACTTAAATGCTTCAAGGTTCAAATTTTAAATTTATGAGGAATTGCAACAAGGAGCATCTCTTAAAAGCTTCTAGTAAAATTCTGATGTATTTTAAATGTGAATCATAAAACGAACAACTTTTTGTATGAAAATATTCAAATCAATGTCCAAACTGAAAACATTTCTCGATCTGAGAAAGAGATGAAAATCTTACGTAAGAGTAAACTACGAATAATAGAGAAAAAAGAATGTAATTAGTGATTTTGCGTCCTCGTAGATGAGATAGATACTGTTCAGTCTCATATTCCATCAAATTCATCGTCTAAAGATGTATTGTAACTAGCAATACAATTAAAAATATAACTGAATAAAAACTTCGTAAATAAGAAAATCATAACTGTTTCTAATAGGAAAAGTACGTGCTATCGCTGGAAGATGTATGCATATATAAGACAAGAGAATTTAAAATGGTAAATTAAAGGTCGAACGTTTTTTATGAGTTGTATATAATTGGAAACAAAATCAAACGATAGTATTTGACTATCCAATAAAATGGAATATATTGAAGGAAGTGTTATGTTTAATGTTCTTACTGTGACAGTGTTATATTTCTCTATCCTGACTAATACATGCATAGAATAGTTAGCAGTGTTTTGGGAAGTCTGCAGAAGAGTTAGGTATTGATTTGTGAGACTAGTGTATCACAACTAGCTGAGGATTTGAAAGTTTTATCGAGAGCTGGCGTTTAGCCAGCTATTTTCGTTTCATTTAAATTTCATCAATACTCACTCCTCTAGTTTGATTGCTTTCTACTATGCAAGGGTAAACTCATCGCAGCCTATATTTGAGAATGGGAGGGATTGAAATATCTCCCTAAAGCAATCCGCACCTCTTGTGCAACTACCTCGCTCGTAGAGATGAAACGAAAGCTGTAAAATGCAATAGTCACTGCCGTCGGTAAAGCTGAATAAAAAATGATTCATTTGCAAGCCATTTCCAATATTACCCTAGGATTTGTTCAGTATACGACTTAAAACCTAATTAGATTACCTTCATAGTATCAGCGTTCACCAGTTAAACTATTAATGTAACCGTCCATTATGTGAACCTATGTTTACTCTCTTTGGTTTGTATACCACAATTTGACGTGTTGCTGGTATCATTACGAGATTGGTTATGTGGTACTGGAGTAATGAGTATAGGGAATTGCTTTAGGGCTGGAAAGAATGTATTGCATTTGCGGGAAGTAATTGAATCATTGGAGCCAATTTTAGTAATTTAATTCGTTCATAGATTTGATCATTTTAGAAATCGGATGAAAAACCTTTTTCAGTCGGAATGTAGAAAAGTAACGGAATAACTTCATTCAAACAGTTAAATCATAAATTCTGTACGTATAAAAGAATTCGTCTGATAAGTAAACTGATAGATAATATATCTCTTTTTCTCTTTACTTTGTGTCACTAACATGATTAGGAAATGAAATAATTTTTTAAAGGTGTATCTCTAAGAGAAAGGTGTATGTCTAAGAGACAATTGAATGCACGTACATAATTTGAATTAAAAGTCCGTATGTGGCCTAAGGGACGTTGGTTCCCCATCTTTGTGCAAGTGAAATACTTAGCTCTTTTGAGCAGTTTGCTTGTCATTGAGGTACAATGAATTTATTTATTTATTGTGCAAAACCGTCGCAGTTAGTCCCAAGGACTGGTTGCAGTGTTAACTTACATAACAATTAATTAGAAAAGAAACAACTATTGCTAAGAATTCACACAATAAACCCAACTAAATGCAAAATAAGCATGTATAAATAAAACGTAATAGTAAAGTAGATCATTACAGAAGTCTAAATATGCATTACATATGAATTATATATAGGTATATAAAAATAACCTTAATCAGCATATACGTTACTCGTTTTATGCAAGATTTTTCAGGGATTTTATTAACCAAATTAATTTTGTATGCAACATTTTTTTGTTTTTCATAGCAATAGATAACCTAGTATCAGTGTATCACTTCTTTAGTTCTCATAAAGACTTTGGAAACTAAAAGCTAGAATCATCTTTTGGCTAATGAAGATCTCGGTATCTTAGCATTGCAACAGGAGAAGCCTTATGTGGCTCCTTGTACGAGAATTTGGTTTTCTGCCAATTTGGGCTTCTGCTTGGGTGACCACTAACAAACTGTTCAAAGGGGTAGGAATCCATATGTGTGCTGTTACTTATCACGCATGCTAAGTAGTTTGACTTAGCACAACACGAGTTGTGCAAACGAACAGGAACAGCCCTGAACTTGAAAGGATTCGTACCCGTGTTTGCTAAAAGCCAGGCCGCCGTATGTCCTCAATATGTACGATTCCTCAATTGACTTAGCAACGGAATTTCCAATAGTGGTCAAATGAGAAACCAGAATTGGCTTTTCTTGTTTATTTTTATGGATAATTTTGGAAACTAATTTATCGGAATACAATTAAATAATTGACTCAAGCGATATTTGGCTGGTCTTATTCACACATTTTTTCCAAGAAAATTGAAAAATTTACTACGTTTTAGTAAAGGAAAAGTAATGCAGCCCATTTACGTTTCGTAAAATTTATCTGATTTATTCACAAAAATTGCCGAAAATGTATGTTTTATTATAACTTGTTACATTTTCCTTGTATATATTGAAACTTCATTTCATCTTTACACTCAAAATTAATTCTGCAGAGAATCTTTAGCAGTGGTCATATAGATTATAGATATATAGATAAGTAGGAAGCGCAAATTTACATTTTATTCCTTCATACAGTGGGTATTTTCCTAAATTTTTCTAGTCCAAAGCTATTTTTCAAAGATTATCGTAATAATTGATAAACTCTTTACTTTATGCTAGGAGAAAAGCAATCATAAAATATATTTATCGAAGCGAATCCAACGTCACACGCAAATGTAATGCCTTACCCATGAATTTCTTTTAACGCATTAATTATTGTAATTTAAATTATTCTGGGCATTTAAAATGACAATTTATTTGAAAAGGCGATAAAAAATTAAATGTATGAAAATTAATGAAATGTAATTACATATGCTCTCGCTGGAATGAAATTATCTTCGGGGAAAACTGATAAAGAGAAGCTTTTAGCAGAGTACTCGTTGATCTTAATTTTAAGAGCCCTACCAAATTAACTTCTGCGCCTGACATTAAAAGAAATCCTCGTCATCAAAGAAAATTTCGTTCTCCCTCAAGTGAAGAACCTAAATGGAAAAAGCCTTTCTTGGGAATTTGAAATAATTTCCCATTATATAAGACTTTCTGCCTTTACCTTGGAGATACTGAAACATCATTATAAATGACCAGCTAGGTTTATTATTCTTATATTATTCTTTAATTCATAGTATGCTTATTCATTGCAGTTAGCAACGAATCAACAAAGGTATTAATCAAATTATTTTATCATTTCGAAATCGAGAATTTTTGATTTGAAATTACAATATTCGACTGAGAAAACCTTTCGCGTGTTGATATTGAGGTACTCTCACATGCGACTTTATGATAAGATTCCATTCCTTCGGTAAACACTCCAAAAACAAATAGAGTCTTACCAATTGAAACTTTGCCATGCATTGCTTACCGATCCCCCACTAACCCACTGGGCGAGTGCCTACCACTTGCTTTTTGATAGAGTCGAGCTCTGTATAAATAACCTTAACACACATCTCCTTCATTCTAGCTCGCCTTTGGATGAGAGTAACTCAATCGATGGCACACTTAGGCACACAAACGGACCTTTTCCATTCAAATTTTTTTATTCCTGCAGATAAGCCATGCTTTCATCGACGAAAACACGAGGTAGCAAAGCCGGTTCAGGTAGGCCATTGCATAGGCATTCTTCTGTGATATTTCATAGAACCTACTTTTTGTTTCTAATAAGAGAATTAGGTGTGGTTCAATGTAACTATCCCTGTACAACGTGAAAAATGAAATATTAACATTTCTTTGCGGAAGTATGTCACAATAGTTGAGAATTAACTTAAGCTTACCCTGGAATTCTGAGTTAACATATCCGTTTATTGTGCCGTCTTTTCTCTTTGTTAAAATTGGGTGTTTTAATTCTGTTAATTTATAATCGATTTAGATTGGTTTCGATCAATTAAATTTACATCACACCGACAATGAGTTTATATTTCATTAATCAATGTACTTACAAAATGTCCATTTAACTGAAAAGTTCCCTACCCTACTGTCAGAACTAACCAAATTGTTACTTTTCTAACATTTCCGTGTTTGGTTACCTGAAGATGATCGTGAGAATCGATACCGGTTATCATAATAAATTCAATCTACGTTTTGTTGTTTTTAATTTAAATGGCGTTCCTCAAAGTTAGGCCACAACACCTTCATTTTATCCATTTAACTAATGTAAAATTTGTTTTTTTATCCTTTGGCATAATGGTAGCCATTATTGAGAAGATAAAATCTCTTCGGATGTTCCCCAGTATCATTATTAATTATCCTGAGCTGTTCTGTTTAAATATGCATGTAATCTTAACTACGTCTTTGCATAAGTTAAAAGTAAAACAAAATGATTCCTACCGCCTTTTCACTATTTTTTTATTAATATATAGTATAATAAAGCGAAGCGGCTGCTGATGGTTATGTTATATATAATAGAATAAACTCTAAAAACCATCAAGAAACTTGCAAACCGGCTATACGTATTTCGACGTATTTCACGAAGTCATCGTCAGGCTAAGGTCGGAAATGCCATGACGATGACTTCTTGGAAGTCGAAATACGTATAGCCGATTTGCAAGTTTCTTGATGGTTTTTAGAGTTTATTCTATTATATAAAATATATAGTACAGTTATAAGATTCTGATACGATTGAATCAGTGGTTCATAAATTCATGAAACCTTTGAAAAAACGAATTCGAATAAGTCATTCTACTAGAAGTAAGCCATATGCTCCAAACCGATTTTATCCCAGCCGAACTCAGGCGCATTGTCATAGTTATATGCATGCAAGGAAACCCTTAATTAGCGCTAAATCTTTCTGTATGGTCTATAGAAACGAGGATTCAAATAAAATTCCTATAGATTTATATTAAACGCCGATAATATTTTTCGTGGTAGAAAATATCGCTTTCTCAAAAACAACTCTACATATCAATATATATATTTTTAAGATACTTTAACAATTCGATCAAAATACTTCCGATGCTACCATATTTGCTATATAGTTATCTTCTATGTAATTTTGAAGGAAAGAACGCATCATTTTATTCTTAAAATAATTCAAATTAAGAGGGATCCATAGTAGGAACCGAAAATATTTATGTATATCTAAGAAAAATACTTCCTTGATATATGTTAGATGGCAAAAACATTAGGCACATCGTATTTACCTAAATTTGAGGAAATGATATAAGATGCTTCAATTTTAATGTCACACTTTTCTTATTGTTATTAAATATTTTCTTTGACAAACATTTGGTTGCTTTTAGTGAACTGAAATATTGAAGTAAAACTGTATAATATTGATGAGTTGCTTGCCAGTAAATCATTGTGGATGGAGGTTTAAATAATAAATTAATCTATTACTCGTTCGTAAATTATTATACCTATATAGCTTTAGAGCTATCTGACAACGGTTCTTCATGTTTATTGTTTTTAAACAATCTTTCGTAAACCATTAAGAAGTGTACGTCTTAAAGAATGCTTGATGGTCAGAATAAGTTAATTGCTATACAAAGTCTCCCATTAAACGAATTTGAATATTCTTCACGATTATTTAAAGAATCAGATATATTCAAAATTATTATTTTTATTTTCAGATTCTAGAGACCAAAACCAAGTCGGTGTTCCAAATACTCATTGATACCATGGAATGTTTCGGTGAGTCCCCATTCATTCTATTTAATCATTGCATTGATTTCCATTTTAATACCAATAAGGCATAAGTTATTCTCTTCATTTTATATAAATCGTATAATATCCTATATCGGATCTTGCGAAATGAAACCGAGCTTTTGTAACTTCATTTCTCGTGACAGTTCAATTACCGGAATTTAAAAATCGTATCGGAAAATGTCAACCTTAAATAATTGCCCGAGTGAAATATTCGCCAAAAGATTGGAGGAAATTTTTCGTACGCTTTCCGGTAAAATTTTTCAGTTTTTTTATTTCTTTTTCGATCGTTATTTTTGATATCACTCGATTTTGGAGACCTATTTTGCAAACTTAATGGATGCCTTCAAAATTATTTATAGCGTGCGTATATATATTTGCGGTATATATTTAGAGATTTTTGGTCAAAGGAAATTATTTATAAACCAAATTAAAGTTCACGTAGATGTCTTTTATTGTCGTTTATCCTTTGGTTTATAAATATGGTATACGAAGAATATTTTGGAGAGATAAAGTCTACCGTGTATGCTTTTGTTTAAGCCGTGCTTTTCAGCACATAGTATTTTATGCTGAAAAAGTCTCCCTCGGCTTATACTCGAGTGAGGGTCCCACTTACCTGCTCTATGGTGGTGAAGGTCTACCGTAGTCGGAAATCGGCTTGTTAAGTCCTAACTTGTTCGATTATCAGTTGTTTGTTATGAAGAAGAACAATTTGTACTTTTTCCACAGTAAATACTGTGGAATTTCATTGGTATCTATGTTTTAATTTACCAGTAGCTGCTACATTTCCCACCCTAGGCTTATACTCGAGTAAATTAGTTTATAAATTTTTTGTGATAAAATTAAGAGTTAAGGTTTACACTCGGGTGTGCATGTACTCGAGTACATACGGTACTTTAAAATGGATGATACTTCAAATTTAGTTGGTCTTTAATTCTTTATTCCTCACGTCTTGTTTTTTGGTAATATCTTCTCTGAAACTGTGGGGATTCGTGACATTTGTATTGTTTATGTGGCAATGTGAACTAAAAATACCAAGGCAACCACTCGTTGTCTGTTAGCGAGACTTCATCACGGGAGGCATATGAATAAACACAATGCCGTTGGAATGCATGAGGGGGCGTACGGGCAAGATAAATAGGGAGACAGAGTCAGCAGTGAAGGAGTAATGAATACATGTGGACGAAAGGTACGGCTGCGTGACCAAGGGAGAGTATGTGTCACTTATGCTTGGACATATCCGAGGAAGAATTAGAACAGAATGACGAGGATGGTTTGTAATGAGAGTGAGAGCTACTTTAAAAGAGGGGGATAACTGAGAAAAAGTCTTCTTAATAAAGCGAATGAGATCTTCAAATGGTAAGACGTGCGTTGTATGAGGAACTAAGGGAATTCATAAGTTGAATGTGTCCATCTATCCTTTAAGTCTGCAAGAAAAGGAATTAATTAGGAATAAAAGAAGCCATAAGTGCGTTAATCTCATAAGAGAACAGTGTAATGATTATTGAGTGTATATTCACTTACTTTTTAATCTTACAAAAGTGGTTCGGTAAGGTAAAGTGGTGACTGAATACACAGTTGAAATTACCATTTTGATATATTTTAATAATAACTTTTTTATTCTAATGGTTGTTATTATTTAGTTCTTTACACATTACTGACATAAGTAATGATTCTTTCAAGAATACATCTCCTAGGAAAGGAGAAATAGGGATAAATAACTTTTTATGTGTTTCCAGATATTTTCAACCACTCCCGGTGTTGTCTGTGGCTAATGGACAACCTGTATCGAATATAGACGTGAGAGAAACTCATAGAATAAAATAAACTACTGCTTTATTCCACAAATTAAAGAAAATGCATTTTAAGTAAGTTGAGTAAATTAAAAACACAGAAAATGTTCTTTTTTAATGTACATATATGTTCACGAATTATGCTTTTTTATATTTGTGGAATAAATTAATAGTTTATTTTATCCTATGTGTTCAAGATGAAGTTCCATAAAGTGTAGGCCGAAGTGATTGAATTAGGTATACGTCAAACTTATAAAAAATAGGTTTGAAATTATAATTATGAGGTCCGAAAATGTAGGTGGAAAATGGTCTTGATCAAGGACTTTATTAAAGGCGAGATTGAGACAATAAAGTCTCTTCTTACATTTAAATCTTCGTCATATATATTTAGAAAAGAGATAGCTCGAAAAAAGTGCACATAAGAAGAGCTCTCCGTCAATTTAAAAAATCTAATGGAAGAGCTTAGGAAAAAATTTCATACTGCAGGAAAACACTCTCGAGAAGGGGGCTGTGATAAACCTGCGAAATCTACAAATAGGAAAACTTAATTCAGTGATGAAATCAGATTAATTGAGATGTAACAGACTAAAAGATAAACCAATAATATCATACAAAAACATAAAAAAGAACAAATAGTTATACATTTACATGTAAATAAGTAAAATAAGACCAAAACTGAGAAGAAGGAATGATTGGAACATCTTAGGTGTGTAAATAGCTCCATAGGTAAATACAAGTGAGAAACGTTGGATTTACCTCAGTGGAGGTAAGAAAATAGAGTATATGGAAGGACTCTCGCGGAAGACTGCCTGACGTCAGCAGTGCGGAAGCGGTGACAGCGGTCGATGGCAGCGGATCAACGATGCCCTCATCAGTGGGAAATGATGGCTTTGCCATTTACATCTGTGTCCCACACTCAGTGATTTATAGCCAGGGTTTTAAAAGAGCCATCTTCCCACAAATCGACTTGGATAAATCAAATGGATTCATACGTTTTTTTTTCGGTTTGCTTGAGGATCGATAATTTTCCCTTGAAGGCCTCTACCGGAGATTCCTCAAGGAAATCTTGGGCACTTTTTCTCGAAATTGAGAAAATGACATGAAATTCTTAACTGTCGAAAATTTGTCATTTTTCATTATCATAAATATATGTTTTAAGTAAGAGCTGCATCTTTCTGTTCAAAATGTATGTAAATGATGGAATTAAATTAGAGGTTTAAAATCTCCAATAGTTCTTTGTCGGCATTCTTCGTCTCATTCACCGGTATTACGAGAAGACAAGGATGGACACCGCACCGCACTTGTTTTCTCGGAATTCCGGTGAATGCAACTAGGATCGCCGACAAATACGGCTATTGGAGATTTTGAACCTCTAATTCCTTAACGGCCGCGTTCCAAATTTGCTTTCTTTAAGATGGAATTGAAGTTAGACTTAACACTGGAAAGCGTACGACTTAACAATTTTGTACAATGGAAAAATAGTGACTTGGCTGGGACTCGGATCGAACACATTTTGGGCAGGTTTTATAACAACTAAACAACTGAACCACATCTTCTAGTTAGAACACCTGCCCGCAAAGTGGGAGACCTGGGTTCGAGTCCCAGCCTAGTCACTATTTTTCACTTCTTGTAAAACAAAAGGTATAGTTTTGTAAGAGACGTGAAGAAAGAAAATGGAATCCATTCCGTTCAAGCAGTAAATCATCTTAGTCAAAATATGTGGGACAACCCACTTCGTCCATTTATTCGTATGCACAAAAATCGCTTCTTTAGCTGGAGTTACGTGTGACATTTGCAGCAACGGAAATAATTCGTGAAATTTACTACGGAAACATTTTTGTCTTGAAAACCTTTTCAGGAACCTCTTTTATTTCTATGCTAGGATTTCCACGTTATTTCCCATTGGATGACTCATATTTCAGTAGTGGCCTGGAACAGTGATACGGCATAGTATTCTCCGTAACTCAATTTCCTAGGAAACTCTTCTCTTACATACATCACTGCACAAAAATTATAGTTTTTGCTCTGAAAATATCTCCTTCTGCTCGTTCCAGTTTGAATTTGAAAGAAATTGTGGCTCTCCTCTGAAAACAGCTGAAGTTTCGTTATAAATACTTACTTTTCGTTACAAATACCTGTCTTCATCCACTCGCAGACGTATTTATTAATTTATCATTTTTATTATACTGTTGAATATTCTTATATGACATATTAAGTTTTTCTCTTCCTTTATGTCTCATTATTACTTTTTGTATTTGAATCTTCTTACTTTTAATTTACTAAACGATTTTTAGTAATTTTTTGTAATAATTTCAAATTGATCTTTAAAATGCTCATTTCCCTTTGATTTCGATTGTTTTCTCCATGCTAATGATAGCTATGCGCTCATTCATTGATTTAATTTTAAACTGTATATTATTTATGCTTTATTAATATCATCTACATTCAGGACAGATGGAAGAAGAGACTTTTCAGTCTCAATCTTTATAAATTAATCTTTATAAAAACTTTAAGATCATGATTTGGAATATTGCATATTACGAATTTTATTATTCCTTCTACATATTATTAAATTTTAAGAAATTGAATTTTGACAGTATTGTGTCAGTTTTGAGGAGAGGAAGGTGTAAGGTGTAGGATTAAAATAATTAAGAATTAAAGACTCAAAAGAATACCTTTGACTCGGCGAGAGATAAAATCTACCATTTTAACTACGTTACGTTTCGTTACGTTAACTATATTAGTCTTCCAATTTAATATACCATATACACTCGAGTTGAGGCAGATCCGAATAGAAGCTAAGGCAACTAATTTTATAACAACAACTGGGAAAACTAATTGACTCGAGTATAAGCCTAGGGTGGGAAATGCAATAGCTACTGATAAATTTTAAAATATAAAATAGATACTAATAAAATTACAGTATTACGGAACGATTACGACGGCACGCGATTGCGTAGAAAATTTTCAAATAATTGTTAACTGAGTAAGTGAGAAATTTACAAGCCGATTTCTGAGTACGGCTGACTTTTTCCATCGAAGAACAGGCTTACTCGAGTATAAGCCGAATGGGTCTTTATCAGCATTGAAAAAATACTGAAAAACTCGGCGTATGCACGAGTATATATGGTAATTATTCGTAATAATCGTCCATTGCGATTTTTATAATGTTTTATCATTTAAATAGAAGGATTTCAGTTCTTTTTTTAATCCGCAAGGCCTTTTAATCCATCTCTCTTTGGTACGTTCGAGCGCGAGACATAATTATTTTCAGAGGGATTATTTACCGGATTTTTTACGATCGTCTTATTCAGAGCAAAAACCTTGGGAAGAAAATCCCAGTGGGTGCTTTAATCCGGGGCATTATGTGCTTGTGGCGAGAGGGGATAGGAGAATACTACGAATCGATTTCATTCTACCAGCACTTCCCTTCGCCACTAAAATTAACTCTCCATTTCGCAAACGTCGTGAGAAAGGGAGCCCTCTAGTATTGGTTCGAGACAGCGCTCAAGTGTCGTTAACTCCCTAAGCTGTTTGCCCGTCCCTAACAGAGGTTACGATTCTACAATTCCCTTTTTCAAGAGTATTGAGCAGTAAGATTTTTAAGCCCTTCCATTTAACGGCTGACGGAATCACCTAGAATTTTTTTATTTTTATTTCCGTCCTACTCAATGTATCTGTTTGAATTAGAGAAGACTGGCGACAGTTTTGTGTTTCAAGTGGGGCATTACGTTTCATTTTTAGTGCATGCATACATTATTCATTGCTGTAAACTTATTTATCTCAGAGACATCCTACATTACTCAAACGTGTTGTAAACTGTAGAATGTTTTATTGGAGATGCATATTTATCATGGGAGAGTGTTTTCCACTCTAGGGTAGGCAATAAATAAATGTAATAAAGCATGTAATCAATAAGACTTAGTCAGAATTTGTGGAAATAATTAAGTAGGTACAAAATTTGTTCCTTCGGATAAATCAAATCTTTCAATTATATAAGTAGGATATGTTCTAATTTATCAAATTTAAGGTCTAATTTTTGTGTAAAATATCATATATAGATATCTATATTCGGTTCTCGAATTGTAATATTATTAGTTTCAATATAATTTAGCAGTATCTTACTATGAATAACTAATTATTATCTACATATCTGCAATGAATCTTTCAGTATTAGAGCAGAGTTTCCAAACTGTTTTTGTCTGCGTCTCGCATTTTATTTTTTAGTACATCCAACTCCCACTAATATATAAAGGAATGCACAATTTTTCTTGTTACTCACTTTAGCATTAACTAAGATTATTGTCTAAACATTGTGTATATTGTGTGTTAAAGGAAGCGATATTTTTGAAGACGAAAATCATGTTGGATTAAAGTTAATTAAAGAAAATAAAGGAAATTATTTACAAAATCGGATGACCTTAATTCTAATCCGTTTCATCTAATCGATTTGTCTTATCAATGCTTTAAGTCTAACCGAGAAATAGCCGACTCCCTTTCAAAGTGCATCCCTCCAGTATCTTTATCGAGATACTAATGAGGCATCTAAAACATTTCAGACTTGTACAATCTTGAAATCCCCATATACTCCGTAGATAAGGTCGAAGAAAGCCCTTTTGCAAGCAAATGGGCTCAAAGATCCCGTATGAGTATTTGGTACACCTTTAAAACGATGTCCATTGAAGGAGGACAAGCAAATAATGGTTCTTGAGTATTTCGCACAACGACCGTTTAACCCTAAGGCATTTGATGCGAGAAACGGTTTTCTTGAGGACAGCTCTTGAGAACTCGAGGGAATACTAAAGACACACCCCTCTGTAGTCCCATAGCCGGGAGTCGTTTTACCAACGCGGAATTCGGTTCACTTGAATAGTATTCCAAAATTTATATGTAAGCCTTTTAAACACGCTAGTTAACCAATGCTAAAAATTAATCGAAATTGTTTAGATTTAGAAACTAGAGTCGATTCAATAGAAGTGATAGGAGTTACAGAAAATAATTGTACGCACAAATATGAGGCGAAAATTTGAGGAACTTCACATTACTTACGGATGATCATGAATTGCTTGTAGTTGCTAGTATTTTTCTTAGTAAGGATCAATGGTAATTTTAACCAGCGACTATGTTTTGTTGGGGTCATTCGACATAAATTGGAGAAATTTAAAATAAAAGGGTCTTAGTAAATATACTATTAGTAGCATTAAGAATTTAGAGGTGACTTTATGCCTGAGGTCACTTTGCACTTCAGCTTAGGTTAAAATTGTTGCACTTCACCTCTTTATTGAAAAACATTCACTACACTAGAATAGGATGTGTCGTAACATACCAAAAAATAAAATAAAATAAATAAATAGAATTATTTAAAACATAACAAAAATGGATAAAAGTGGAATTTAACCTTGACGAAAGGTTTACTTCAATGTTAAATTAACTTAATAATTTTCTACTAAGTTATTGTTCCTTGCCTGTTGGTCAGTATCTTGATGAACTATACCCTACATTGATGAAAATATTTAAAGAAAGTTATTAAAAATTATCACGCAAAAGTTATTGATGCGTAGTGTAATCTATGTCAAGAAATGAAGTGGGCTTTGATGAATGAAAGGGTAATTTAAAGTTATTTTTGTATTTTCATAAAATATACTCTAGCAAGATTTTATATCTACTATCCTTGCTTTTGTTCAATTTTAAACGGTACAAAACACTTAGGTGTTTTAGAAACCTCCAATCATAAACTAGCAGGAGTCAAAATGCCTACGCCCCTGGAAATGCCGCAACCCACCTTACACCCCCGTATTGGATTAGTCTATGTATCAGGCGGGTAAGCGGAGGTCATTAGAAAGGTATGTGTGGAGGCTCTCATATAAAATTACAGCTAAAAGAAGCTTAAGAAGCGAAACAAATATTTTATTCGTCCGATTAGATAAATGATCCAACCTTGGCCCATATCATGCCTGAGAAGAAGAAAAGAATTCTTGAAGTTATCTCTTGCGATATGTCCTTTTACGCCGTAATGCTATGGAGACTTAATTACCCGCAAAGGAAATTCATATTAGAATAAATATATGAAATGTTTTGATTGATCATTGAAGGAAATCGTGGGTTTACACTTCTTCATAACTTGCACTAAATGTAACGTAAATGTATTTTCTTTTGAATGTAAAGGGAAATGTACTTTTTGATGCTTTATTTTGTAGATGTTACATTTTCCACGCCGATTGCAATCACAACATCTATTCCATGTTCCTCTGCTTAAATTTTCTCAATTCTTTGCTCTTAAAAGAGTGAATGTTAAATATCTAACCAAAGAATTACTAAGTTAAGTTTTGAGTAGTGATATTTCACGTAATTTTTCTTTGGAAACTCAATCATCAACAAAGGAAATCAGTATTAGCGTTCATAGTGTTTGATTGGTCGTTGAAAGTAATTGTTAGTTTAAACTTCTTTATATCTTATACTAAGTATAACTTTTTATGGTTTCTTTTGCAAATAAAGGGTAAATGTATTGTTTGAAATTTTATTTTATAGAAATTATATTTTACTACGCGGTTTTAAATCGCCAAATCTAACCCTCGTTTCTCTGCTGGTCTTAAATTTGACTAAAACCTCGGTTCATCAATGAGTAAATGATACATATTTAGCATCGATCGACTACAACGACGAAAATCAATATTGGAATTTATTTGTTATACATTAGGATTAGTTGTCGAGGGAAATCGTGAGTTTGAACTTATTTATGTCTCATACTAAATGTAACGGCGATACAGTTTCTTCTGAAATTAAAGATAAGTGGCCTGTATGAAACTATTTTATATAAATTACATTTTGGGATTCTAATAACCACATCAAAATCGTGTTCCACTGCTGGCCTTAAAATTAAATCAAAACTCGGCTCATGAATGAGTTTAACGTTACGCATCTAGTCACGTTACATCTAAAAAAGAACAATTGAAAACAATGGAGCGGGAGGATAGTAAGAGATACGGATTGTTCAGCTCGTACACTAAATCAACTGGCAAATAGAGTCCTCTTTCGTAATTCATTGAGGTTTGAACTTGGTGACGCAAAGAACAGTTTTATAACTTCGAGATTGAATGTGGGGCGAAAGTGCGTGGTTCCTGCTTACAGTCGAGGACTCGATAAGACAAAGTACACAAAACAGAGTGACGTGATTAATGGGGCAAGGAGTTGAGCTGCGTAAAGGGTTTTCGTAGTAGATAAGGGAACCGGAGACAATAACAAAAAAATCTAGACCTTCAGCGAAAGAAATATATGCATCCGTATTGAAATCAATAACAGAAGGAAGCGTCGACTTTAAAAATAGACACTTTTCACCATGTTCTTGGAAAAACTCTCGTCAATTTAAATGGGGAACTCGAAAAAGACGTATATTTTGCATATTATGCGCAGGAATTGTGCGAGTGAATAGGAAGACGGGCTGTGCCCAAGTGGATGAGCGAGGCTGGGTTCTTTCAAGCTCCTTTCATTGCGGGAATTGCGGAATATTCAGCCACGTTAATTCGACGCGAATTTTATGTTACAAGAGACAGGATTATTTCGTGCGCTAGGGAACGCGGAATTGATTAAATAAAACGGTTCGAGTGTGACCTAGAGGCACGGGGACGAGGGTTGGGAAAAAGGGAAGGGTTCCGTGAAATCAACGAGGAATCGCAACTGCTGAATAATGCCAAGAGGAGAGCCAATTGCTGAGTCCGCTCTCAGGGTACTCTACTCCGATTGAAGACGATGTATCAGCACGGTTTACGTGTTTGCTTCACCTCTTTAAAACCGTCCTCATCGACTTAAGCACGAAAGATATTGATTGCTTCTATCAGTTGCTGAAAATATCACGGCAAATGAAGTGAATCCGCGTAACCGAGTCACACTTTGGAAACCGGGTCACGCTGGATTTCCGAGCGTAATACTCGTGGGAGCCGAGGAACAGTAACGCCCGCTGAGATTCTTTTTTTTCCATTAGGCCTTGGTTTTTGAATGTTTACCGCATACATTAACCCTTGACCAAATAACCAACGTAACTTCATTATATAATTTTCGGTTTAAATTTACTCTCCGGGAAATTTCGTTACCTCATTCCCGACTTCTGAATACGTGCTCAGAGTTCTTCATTTAACCTCATTTTTTTCTTTAAAAAAAGATGTTTTCTCAAACTAACACCGACATATTTAACTATCGATTTTATTTTATGCTCATTTAAGCACCTTACTCTTTACGAAAGAGGTGCAAATACTTAGTCATTCATAAAAATAATTTAATAATAATAATTCGTCTTATTGCTGTGCGGATTTTATTCAATGACGACCTTTCTTGCAATAAACCCCATTTTTGGGATTAAAGATTTTGTATTTTGTAAAAAAAGCTTTAGTTTACATTTCATATATTTTCATTAATACGTACTGCTTTGCAAAGATCTTACGCAATATTTAACTTTCGAGTGATACATGTATTCGTTCAATCAATATTTGAAACATGTTCACACCACGCATTTAACATCTGACTTTAATCGCTAAAATATCATCCACATTTCTCCCATATTTTACGTTATGAGTAAGCGAGTTTCCATCAAATTAAAATGAGTATACAATGATATTAATAAACAATTGAGATTTATTTGTGCTTATAATTGCTTAACATTTCCCAGTATCATCAGTAAGTTGTCCGAAGGCTTAGAAAGAAGAAAAAGGAATAGCAAGGCAAGTTAATTATTTTAATGAATTGAATATGATGTAATTATCCTACATACTAGTTTAACCGAGGATATGTTGAATTAATTCGTCAAATTTGATGACTAAACGTTACTTTGAACTCTATTTAGCAGTTTTTTAATGTTATGGCTATATATGATATAATAAATGATGCCATTGTAAAATGAAATATAATATTGATAAGGAAAATCTGCGCATTTTCATTCAGATCTGTCTAAGTAATGTCAGAATATGACTCAGATTTTAGCATTTGCACATAATGTAAATTCAATGCATGTAGTATAAATTTCGCCTCTCTATTTCAAGTATTAAAATGTATTGAACAGTATGTACTTATCCTACTTTCCCTAAAGCATCGGCACATATTTTATCCATTGATCATTATGTAAATTTCATCCTTCTTTCCTTAAGTGTGTGGTACAAATTTCAGCAGTATGCATTATGTAAATTTCAACCAGAAGTCTCCCACGTGTAACATTTGCCGAGGAGATAGTGTCAAGGTAAACTTAAATTGCGAAAAAGAACAAAGACGCTCATGACCTTGGATGGATGAGAATCCTTCACCACCGAGACCGATTTCTTGCATCCAGACGGAGAATCCTCGTGCATTCATGTAATGAATGGACGCTCCCGATAAATGAATCCGAGCTCACTACTTGTTGAAAACCGTCCAAGAAATGCCTCGCGGACACGCTGCTGGAAAGTTTGATACTTTTAATGTTTTGACGTCTGAATTGCATCTCAGTGTACTTCCAGATTTTGAAAAATGCTCCCACGTCGTATTCTATTCCATTTAAATAATTATTTGAAATACGAGTGATACTTACGAGTTCCGGTTTTACATCGATCGAATTATTTTGAGTAGGGGCGCCTATGCACGAACATAAAACTCGGCCAAACTACGTATGGAATTTATTTTTAAAAGAAAAATAAAGTTTGGTACTCTTAATATTTTGATATCCCGCTGGCATCTCAGCGTGTTCACTTACAGATTAAAAATAGTTTTACTTGGTTCAATTTAGTTTATTTTCACTAAATTTGGGATTAAAATTTGCACAAATATATCTGATGATAAAACCATAGGAAAGTTTGATACTTTTGATGTATTTTCATCCGGCTTACATCTCAGTAGATACACTTACAGATTGAAAAAATATACTTTTAACTCTCTCTCACTAAGCTTGGGATAAAAATTTGAAAAAGTATATCTAATTATAATAAATATAGGAAATTTTAATACTTCCATGTTTAAACATCCGACTTACATCTCATATACACTTTCAGATTTTAAAAAAACACAATACCACATCGTATTCTACTCTATCTGAATGACAGGAATATTTACCAGTGCCCTTTTATCCCCGATCGAGATATAGGAACAGCCATGCTGGAACCTAAAAAAAAGCTCTGAGACACTACAAAGTGTGGAAAAATATATCTGATCATAAAAAATAGGAAAGATTGATTCTTTTAAAGTAATGATATCCGACTTGCATCTCAGTACATGCTCTTTTAGGTTAAAAAATATATACCACATCGCATTCTACTCTAACTTAATAGCTATCTAAATGACAGGGATATTTATCACTGCCCTTTCGTCATCGATCGAGATATTTCGAGTTCTAGGATCGCCCATTCTGGAATTTCAAAAAAAAGAATCAGTAACGCTACATTTTGGATTAAAGTTCAAAAATGTCATCTGACATAAAAAAATATGGGATCGTTCGGAGCCAGGGTATGGTTTTAAAATCCCTTTTGAAGTTTTTCTAATCATTTTGCGATTTGTGTTGTGCGCACGAAGCTACGCGGCTGTGTGTCCACTAAGAGGAGCTCGCTTCAAAGGCGATTTGGGTCACCTGAGCAGGATTAAGTACCTTCATACGGGGAAAGGGACTTTTGGGGGCTTGAACATCACTTTCATGTGGTCCACGGCGTAGATAAAAATGCCTCCGCGGATTTACTTACTTCATCCACAATGTGCTAATGATATTAATGAAATTTCCTCAGAATACTTGTACGCTAAAGTTCAACAGGATTTAGTTGAAAGGTGAAGCTAGTTTCGGACACAATTCTGCCTTTTCATCATTTAATCTTTTGAAACCCCGATTCCTGCATACTTATGATGTAAGGAGCAAAGTATACTGTAGGCAAGGATTCTCAATTATATTCTATACTCTGTTGTCCTCTATTTCAGAAATCAGATTTCTATTTAAGTCACTTCCTTCATTTATACTTTTCATTGTCCAAAACGTTTTCATACAATCACAGGGACGTTTTGAGGTTGCAGGAAGTTAAGCAAAGTTGATAATACCATAAACTCAGATGGCTTTACTTAGTGGAAGGCCATTACAAGGAATGAAAGAAACTTTGGTACACTTAGATTGCCTTATGATGCTAGTTCACTAGCAAAACATGTCGCAACAAATAAAGCTAGTGGAAATTTACTAAAGTTTCTTTCATTCCTTGATAATACCATAATCCTCCAACTATTGATACTCATGCTCAGTTTTTTGTTAAACAACCTGTTTATAAGCTAGTAAGTTCTATAAAATGAAATTCTATGCATGTATGGTTCTCGTTCTAAACTCGCTCCTTATTATTTTATATGTATGTGAGTATAAGGTTATATTTCTTTATGTATAATACCTAATATATTAAGTAAAGTATACCCATATTTTAAGTATTAATCTTAACTATTTGAATTGTGTGCATAGTGTATGCTTTTGTATATAATATCGAATAGAAAGGATTTCTACTGCCCAAATGAGGCTTTTGATGGTCTTCCCACCCTTCTTTGGGCAAATTCCGGACAAATTACTTTTCCATTGCCTGTTTCCACCAGATATAATAACCAAATTGGAACTAAATTCAGAGTAAATAAATAAATTAGAAATTTTTAATCTTGTACGTTCACTCAGGTAAAATTTTGATTTAAATTTTAGTATGAATTTTAGTTATAAAATCTTAGAGCCTGAATGTTGCCCGATATAAAACTCTGATCACAACGAATTTCGCTATGTATAAATCGCATTTTAAAAATCTAGGGAGAATTTAGTGACCTAGATTCAATCCTTGCCTCTTCCAGAGAGGTTTACTTTTGATGTCCACGGATGCTGAGATCCTAGCACTTAATAGCCCTTCATTCGATCCGCTCACTTGACCCCTCTTACCTCAAGACCTCTTTCGGAAATCCTCCGAAATTTTCCGAACTGAACTACTCTGAAACTAGTGCCGAACTTTTGTACTCGCTCACTTTACAATTTACTTCTATGATTGTATCTCACACTTTATAATGTGCGCGAGTTTATGATTTTACTTTATCCTATAATATTATATAATATCTTATTAGGTTAAAATCTATTGATTTAAACTGAGAAAGCCTTCCTTAAGCATCGTAGGAAAGAGCTTGAAACAGGATATTCACGAATGTAGCTGAAGAATAATGATTAAAATGACACTTTCAAGAAGTGTTGCATTTTGAACTGTTGTTTAAATCATTTTAAATTTTCCACCATCATTGTTCTTAACATTGAATCCTCAAAAAAATTAAGGAGAATCGCCATTAAAAAGTTTTTGAAGTCTTGTTCTCCTGGGGTTTTCTAATGTCATCAACAAGTTTTTCTTTGTTTTTAAGATTACACACGTCGGCTCAAAGCAGTAGTTCCTTAACTTCAGCCTGACCAAATGTATCATGTTAACCCATTTGAATACTCGAAGTTCATGATGCTTCACACATCAAGCAGTAGGTTAGACATATGATAAGGATGAACAGAAAATTGTTTAACTGAAAATTCTCGCCTAATTTGTAGATCACCCTGAATATTAACCTTAACTTATATCGATGTTTTATTTAGGTAATATTTTTTGTGGTTAACTTTAAAAAGAGTAAATCTGAAATTGTCAAACTTGTGTCATTTCTAAAAGTGTGCAGTTAAAATAAAATCTCAGTAAATAAATCTATAATATAAAATAGAGTGTATGTGTATGTTCGCTAAACACTCGAGAACCGAGAGTCGCAAAACTTTGAAATTTTCTACATTATTAAAAGTCAATCCCGCACAGAGTATAGGCTAAGTTTTATTTACCTTAAGTCCATGGTTCGAACCCAGACGGGTCAAAACCTTTCCATAAGAAATACACGTAGAGGTCATTTTTTTGTTGCAGGGTTCATTTCTTTTTCAAAATTAAATTAGAAATAATGGTCCTAAAAAGTAGAATCAAGTACCAAAAGATGGAAAATAGAATAAAATACTAATAAAACTATAATAAAAACTCTTATTTTGGTCTTGGAATATCGTTTCCGACTCGAAATTGCGAACAGTTTAATACGTGAATATTTTATCCAAATTCTGAGGTTGTAAACAACCCATTCCCTTGACGATCTAGGTGGTTATTGATTCTAGCTCATGAGTTTAAACATAAGAAGACATTGAGAATTAATGAAATATTTAAGAACGTTTTTCGATTTTCTTTTATTTCTGTAGCAAACATGTTTTATTTTTATCAACGTAATTGTTTACCGTAAAATTATAAGCTAAATCGTAGTTTCCGTTTCGACTTTCATTTCCGTGATAGTGTTTATGTTAATGATTGTGTTCACTGCGTATGTGGTGTTTTAGTTACTTTCCGTAAAAATATTCATCGGTTGCTTTCACAGTAATACTAATTTCTATTATTTGCTTATGCGTTTTCGTATTACCTTTGTGCATTTCTGAAAATTAATCCTTAAAGGTGGTGATGTTAATTCTAATTTTATCTTTGAATATGTTTTTATAATCTTCTAACGAATGCTGTCTTTATCGAAGAAATTGTTCATTTGAAAGATATGAGATTGAATATTTAGTCAAGTTGGCTTTGTAAACTTCAGTACAATTTTCATTTCTTGGTTTATTGGTTTAGAAATATAAATTGAAATATCGTTCGCAGGCTCTATTTCATTTGCAAAATCAAATTACGAAGAATCATTGTTGTCAACCTGAGATACGTTTGGTAGAAATATTATATGAAAATGAATATTCAGATGACCAAACTAATAGATTTCAGCAACAAATTATGAGAGCGTAAGATATTGGGATCTTTACGGAAAAGTTTCGTTTACGGTAATCCAACGGTAATCTGTCCCATCGAACGAAGCTAAATTGATACATGTTAGATTATCTTCTTTTATATAAATGGATTACTGTATTTTATTCTACTTCTATTCTCCGCGTTGAGAATCAACGGGCGCTACAGCTAGTATTTAATAAAAATGAAACATGAAATCCCGACCGCCTTGTTACCTAGTCAATCAAAACGCTGAATAGTAAAGAATATTACTTCGTGAACATTACACCCTCTTGCATTATCTTGAGCATCATTAATAATCTATAATTGTTCTACATTTATCTTCTGTGGTCTATGTACGCAATCCCTAGTTAGCGATAATTTGCTCCCTGTGTAAATACCTGCAATCGTATTACTCCATGTATCTATGGGTCTAATTCTCTGTTTTACATATCCAATTGCTTCCATACGTGACATAATTATTACATTTCCACTCGTAAAAAGCCAAAGGAAGCTCTTCACTTCTTCAATATTCGACAAGGTTTGTGTGTCTCCATCAATTCTCCCTTTCTGCTCTAAATGTATTCTTCCTAACCCATCCATGCTCTTTCGAGAGTGATTAGATTCATCAGCGGAGTCAAGCACATTCCATTGAGACTGTTAACTCCTGTCTTTAATTTCAGATGAATAATTCAAAGCTCTCAAACAACGTTTGCCTTTCTGGATATCACCGGGGAAACGTCCCTAGATTAACGATCCTAATCACTACAATTAGAAGGCTCTCCTTAATCACTCATTTCTATGCAAATAAAGACAACGGAGGAGTCATCTTACATCCCTATATCTCTCTCAATGATTAACAGTTCCCTCCTTGTACCATCTGTTCCGAGGCATTAATTGCTTCCAGAGTGCTTTCATTTCCTTCAACAATCTGTCATCTTCCGCTATCTAAACTGGAACCTTTTTCTGATCGTTTACTTTGGCTTGTCATTAACCTTATCCAAGCTGGATTTTCACTTAGTCCATTATCTCCGTGTTATTTCAAAAGCTCGGCTGTTATTCATCTCTCATTAAGAGTATTTTGATAAGTTTTCGTGTCACCTTTACTTTGCCAATTCTTTTTCTCATTCTTCTATAACCCTTCCCGGTCCAAATTTTAAAGAGTAGCTCATAAAAATTGTTTTTTCCTACTAAATAGACTTCGAAGGTGTTAAATATGTGCAGAAAATCTTTAAATCGTTCAAACGTAATAAGAATCAAAATTTCTGACGTAATTTAGTGGAAGTTACATGTAGTGAAAAATGTTTAAGAAAACTTTCAGGGAGGCTGCGTAAAACCTTAAAAATACAATTTTGAATGTTATTGAAAGAGTTTTAAAGTTAATACGCTAAAATAATCTACTTATATTCAGTTTTTCGATAACGTAAACACCCTGATGATGACTCACGAGCATGAGTACAGTAAGCTTCATCTACAGCTGAAGTTTATGATTTTTCTTGAACAACGAGTCCTGAAACCTGCTGCAGGAATTATATACTACAGCCTATGATCCTAACTGGACTCACCGGGCGATATGAACGGATGCTAGATTAAAACAAGCGACGTGGCTGACGAACGGAAAAGATTAATGTTTCAACAATGGTAGACATGTTTTTTAAGTTAATACCGTTTTTAAATAAAAAACATACAAGAGCATTTTCTTATGAATTTTATTTTTACACGAAAGTTTGTACTTAAATCTATTTTCAGCATAATGTCCACGAATATTAAGGCAGTTGTCGTGTCGTACAAGCAGCTTTAGAATCCCATCCGCATAGAAATCTACCACTTTAAGTGATCAGTCACAATTCGATAAAAAACAATTCTATAAACATGAGAAAACTCCTTAGGTGAAGATGAAATCGTAAAGCGTCTGTCCTCTCGAACTTTTCCATCGACTTATCGCACCAAGTCTTTCGTAATGACAGATGGTTGCCCACTTCGTACCTCATCATGCACATTCATACAGTCATCTTTAAATGCATTAATCAATTTTATTACCATTTATTCGCTCATTATGTTTTCTCCATACACTTCACTAATCTGCCGATGAATTATTGTAGCTTTCACACCTATTGCACTGGGTCTGGTAGCGACGCTACTTCACACTAAATTCAAGATATTCAAAGGATCAAAAACAATATTAAAAAGTACTTATTATAAAAATACAATACATTGTTGCATATATGCCCCCATCAAATATCTAAAATTTAACACGAGGCAAAATAATTTACAATTTAAACAGCTATTATTTACATACGTCTACTAACACTATCGGTAGCATGAATCTAAATTTAGCAATCGCTCTAACAATTACACAAAAGCCTCTCATACACAATTACGGAAAAATATTACCATCCAACTACAATAACTTGCATTCGTGTTTTAGTCATTACTTAGCCTTGTAGTAGCATGTTCGTTATTACTTATCTTGCAAGATGTTTAGGAGTTCCTAATAGTCCAACATGGCTCTATTATTTCCTTCTTTTAAAATTTCTTTGTAAAAATCATTAAAAAATTACCGACTCGAATAATTAAATTGACATTTTTTTTACTACTTTCATTTTCATTCTTGCTTCTCGCTGGCTATTGAGGTAATTCCGAGAGAGATGCCCCACCTAAGGAAATGACTTCGTAACAATGACTTCAGTGATAACAAGAATGTGAAACTGCCTGATATAATGGAACATTTATTGATTATTAACAGGTTATAAACATTTTGTTTAAAAACATTTTCACACAAAATATTAAAGTTTTTCTGCATCCATGCATTTGGCCATCCCTCCCATGTGTCCGGGTGAGACGCCCCACCTCTGTAGGAGAGGTGCCCCATTGGCTTAAACTGAATTTGATCTGGAAAGCGCTTGTTATATACAAAACTGTTAAATATAACTTAAAGAGAGGATCTAAGAAAACGTTTAAGTTAACTTTATGTTTTTATATATTTTGGTATTCTTAACATATCCTGCTTCTTATTTGGTATCTTATCTTTTTGTATCTAACTGAAAAAGCATGCCTTCGGTATGGTCTGATGACATGTATGTAGATTAAATGCCACCTCCAAAGTGTACTATATTTTGTATAGTCTTCCTCCATAAACCTTCGTCTGTAGTCATTGAGGAAGGGATGCTGTTTGGAAACTTAACCACTTCGAGAATAAAACACCTTGTATCTCGAAAAGCGATAAATGTCAGCATTCTAAAATTAGAGACGCCTAGGTTTATCTCAATCCTATCCCGCTCAAAGGACAGCATCCGTACAAAGGAACGCGTAAAGCGAACGAATCTTTAATGCTCTTTGATCAGATAAGGTCGCGCCAGGGCAGAAGCTGCTGGAATAGAAACGCGGTTTAACTCCGCACCGATAAGACAAAAACCACTTCTAATAATCAGCAAAAGGATCCAAGAATTAATATAAAAATTATCAAACATAAAGTTATCGTTATGACTTGGTGCTTGTCCGGTAGATGGGAAAAAGTTTAGGAGACATTAAAAGATAGTTAAAATTCAAGCGTGGGAAGGACCGCAAGCGAAAAGGAAATTAGGTCGTATGAAATTTCTTTGTGAGTGAAGATGGTGGGTGAAAAGAAAAACTTACGTAAAATTCAAGGACCACTGACTATTATAAAAAAAGACTTTAAATACAAAATTCTAATATAGAAAATGAGCGTGAAACTAGACCAAGTTCATGAAAGAAGAGCTAACAAAAGAAATTATTTAAATAATTTATTATTTAACTCTTCCCTAAGGCACATCAATTTATATCCTTAAGTAGTAAAACATTCTGATAAGTTGTGCGTTTGGTCCTAAAATATCTCCAAAAGCTGCAATAAATTCTTTTATAGTTAATATTTTAGTTAACATCAACCAAGAATTTTTAAATTACCGCTTTAACTTGGAATATATTCGTAATTTGGATATTCCACATTCGGGTTTAAACGGTCACTTTATGTCGCTGCAGTATATTTTCAAAATCAATGTTTAGTTTGGTATTAATAATAATACATCCTTATTCGGGTGAGATTGAGACTAAAAGTCTCTTCTTCCATCTAACCCTTAATTATATAATGTTATTGATAGCGATTTTTCAAATTTTTGAAAATATACTGAGTATTATAAACAGTAAGTTTCTTCTTTTGAAGTGAATGCGAATTTAAAAACTTCATGGGGTTATTTATGAGGATTATCCTATAATTGCAGATAACTTAAAGTAAAAAGTATTTTAATCCTTATACAATTCTACCGATAACAGTTAAATTAACTTTTCTGGTAATATATACAATATATCACTAATATTCGTAATAGTGTTTAGAATACTGAATTTAGTTACTAAGATGTAATAAATAACATAACTAGTTATAAGATCCCGCCACGATTTTTTGAGAATACCTACTTTTAGAGTTCAAATAAATAGCGATAATGAATTAATTGACACATTTAAGAAAAGGTTGGAGAACTTTATATATCTTATATACTTGTGTTACTTGAAAATTAGCTGAATTCGACTTTAGATAGTTTATTAAAATAAGAATAGAGTTAGATAATATATTGATAACCTTTAAGATGGGTATAAAAATAACTCTTCAGTGCTTGTTTTGAAGGGAATATATGACCCTCATGAATGCGTTACTGAAAGTTACAAGGGCTATCTTTCCTAAGGGTTATCTTCCCTCTGAAGACAGAGAGAATGTGCTAATTTCAATATGTAAATGCGATTTTGTTCCCTAGTCATAGGTCCCCCTAATTTGTTTCTTGGTGGAAAGAAAATTCCTTTAGGGTCTTAAATAAACGAAACTACACCATGCTTCCCTGAGAAGATTAATTTGCGAATTCTTGAATAAAATTAATTTAAATTAAAAATAAATTATGTCATCTAGCTATACTTGTAATACGGATGGTTGTAAAAGCTTCAACTGATGACTTTCAAGTTTCTGTAGAAACTTCAGGTTTACTATGCAACTCAAGTTATCTACTGATTAAGTGTCAGGTGTACTTTGCACCTTCAGAAACTTTTTTCCATCCCAATCTTATCCACTGTCTTCATGAATATATATAAAATTGTATTTTACCCTCTATAGTTAATAATTTCATTTATTATTTTCTTCCTTTTGTCTTTTGAATTGTTTAGACAGTTTTTTTTAACTTCTATTAACTTTTATATCTTTTACCTACTTACATGTAAATGTGTAACTGTTTGTTATTTTTTGTTTTTGTATGATATTATTGGTTTTTCTTCTTGTCTTTATATTTCATTTAATCTCATTTCATCGCTAAATTTAGTTTCCTATCTGTAGGGTTTGCAGGTTTTTAACACCCCCGTCTAGAGAGTGTTTTTCTGCAGTGGAAATATTTTCCGAAGCTCTTATCTTAGGTTTTTAAATCCACGAAGTAGTCTTCTTTTGTGTACGTTTTTAAAGCTATCTCTTTCCTTAAATTTGTATGACGAAAGATTAGATGTAAGAAGAGACTTTACTGTCTCAATCTCGCCCTAAATAAAGTCCTTCGTAATTATTGCTTTATACATGTATATAATTATATTATAATCATGTAGGTATAGTGTATATGTATGAATGTATTTATTGTCTTAATATCTTGAATGTAGGTATAAGTCTGTCACAAAGCGTAAAGTTTACCCACAGTTTAAGTATAGTAATAGATTTTGTCTTAGAGGAACACCAAATTTTTTTTAAACATTAAGCGTTCTTTAATGAATCATCATGCAATAAGGTTAAATAATATGGAATCGGTAGCAAAGTACATATTATAAAAATGACACACATAACACTTTCTGTACTTTTTACATTAGAGATGTTTATTCATCTAGTCTTACGAATTGTAGATCTCGTACTAATAATGACATAGAGTTAGTGCTTTTTCCAAAGAGTTCTTTATTTCTTCTCACGTTAGAAATTCCCACCTTTGGACGCTTGTGTACGTGCAAGCTTATAGCTGTTGTCCAAACAAGATAGATAAGAACTTGCCCGTTATTTTATCAAGCTTCTATAAATGCATTGAAATATTAAGCATCCATGGTGATCTTATCCTAAAATAGCAAGCTCAAATTCCATTTCATAGCGTACTATTCTCGTATTTTGCATTTCATTTTAATCTGTTTACTTTACGAGAACATGAATTAAGAAATTGTAGATTTAGGACTATATCACGACTGCATGAGCTGATAATTTGTTAAAGATTATACTATGGCTGCTTATGTTAGTTATTTTACAAGTCTTACTGTGGAGCCGTTCGTGTTACCATAAGTCAGAACGTTTGTTTATTCTAGGCCTCCGCATCTGCCGTTCCGTGCAATTGAATTCTAAAAATCTGTTTTATTTTCTGATTCCGTTCAACGATTATTAGTATTCCGATAATTTGGTTTTATGGTTGGGTTTCCTCGTTAATTTAGCACGACTTTATGGATTTTTTCACCGAAAATACAAACTTGCGAGTTTTTTTGTCACAGATGTAAGTTACACTTCCTGTAATTAACTATTCATTCGTATTCTATGTAGTTAAATTTTCGTTTACATTTTACGATATCTCTATCAAATAGCAAAGTAAAAGTATTTCTTCTTATAAAAAAGTTTGTATTAATCAACAATGCAGATTATGTATAAGATGCGATTATTCATAGAATGTATTTAATGTTATATCACTTAAATTACTTAAGAAATGTAGACATTATTTACACCGGTTTCTATGGTATTGATTGAATATCTCCAATTATGAACAACCTAAATAACAGGGAAGATAAATTTAAGTTTAATCGCGGTCTCACCCCGAGTTTAACTGGAAAAATATTCTTAGGTTTATAATAAATTACCTCATCACGTCTATTGATTCATATCCACACCGCATTTTTATAATTCATTCTTTCCTTTTTCTATATGTTTTCATCGGATTAACTTTAGGCGTTTCCATCTTGAAAAATAATGAGAAACTGTATTAAATTCTACCACAGTGAAATAATAAGATACATTTTGCGTGGAATAAGGTATAAGATACGTGTTTCATAAGTACTACTACAAAATATTCCCAAGAAGAAACGAACGTATAATTCTGAGAGGAATGGGACTAGAACTAGGGTGTTCCTATTGCCTGGCGGTTTCTCTTATCAATTCAGCTATGTTCCGCATCAATTAAGCTCTCTTCCGAAAACGCAAGTATGAACGTTCTGCCAAGATAAATTAATTGCTTAAAGTAGCCGCTCGGGAAGTGGAAGATCTGGGTCGAGTTCCAATGCAGTCAGCATTTTGTTTCATGTCCGTTTATCCTCGAAAACATTCTTACATATCTGTGGAATACATTTTTTGCACTGTTTTGCTAATCATTGTTATTTTCTTTAACATTCCATGCATAGATTCAAATGCATGTTTTCACTATTTATTTCTTCCAATATTTTAATTAAATCATTTTAAAACTCTACAATTTGTGTATGTATGAGATGCTATACTTTCAATATGCTCTATAAGTAACTTTCGTCTCTAAGCATAATTCTATGTAATCATGCTATAAAGAAATATTATATCTAAATTTAGTAAATTTACAATCTGTCCAAACCAACTCACAAGGACTTAATTTATTTTCAAATGTAGGCATGGATGAAAAATGAGACTTTACAATTCGAGACTTTTGAATTTCATTCTCCTCTGAAATAGACTCTAATTATTTAATTAATAATACGCTGCAATTAACCTATTCATCGTTCTCTGATTATTTTCGCGAAATGATAAACTGATTTCGAAATACATCTATCACTCCGGTTCATTAACGAACTGCTTTACTCAACCAAAGCCAAAACGATCGAAAGCGAATGGAAAATAGCAATCAGTCGACGAAGCTTTTATGGGAACATCGAGGGTAGTTAAGAGGACAGAATGGTCGCTCTTTATCATAGTTAATCAAACAAACTGATATTCGGAGGTAATTCTGAGAGAAAAAGTCAATCAACAGCTATCAATGCCTCTCATCAGGAAAATATGGCATAGATGTTATCTTTTTTCACGAGGAGAGAAGACGTATATCATCCGGCAGTGTTCATCTGTAATGTTATAAATGGCGTGAAACAGAAATGAAGGCACGATCTTCCATATTTTCGATAACATGGATTTTTTTCTTTTCCACTTGAGCGAGAGAGCGTTGAGTTAATGGGCGCTAAGAAAGGAGAGCAATTGAAGTGATATATGATTCTTTGAATGATCGAAATGTGTAAAATAGCGTATCTTAAGCAAATTGTTTCAATTTAAAATGGTATAACCATGAAAATAGCTTTGATATTTCTAATGGAAAATGACTATATCCAGTAAATTGCCGAAGAGAATATTATTATGAAGAAGTATTGAAGTAATCTAAAAGTAATTCAATCCCTTCGATGGTTCTTATGGACATCAAATGAAATAAACTATTCTTAGTTCCATTAATAAAAATTAAAAAAAAGGAGGATATTAGAGGATTATAGCGTCGAAACTGATCGTGTGATATATTCCTTTTGTAAATTAGTATTCGTGGAATAAAGTGAAGTTTGTTTTGTCCTATGTGTTTATTCTAAAAGTGTTCGATTTCAAAATTCCATTGCTTTGATTGAATCAATATTTAGGACTACTGTTTTGCTGCAAATAAGAACACTATTCTGCAGTTTAAAATTGTGATGTTAGAGTTGGGCAAGAAATTCGTAATTACTAGTAAATTCTAAATTTAATTGAATCATATCCTCATCTCTGTTTTCATTGTAACCTTCTTAACACTTGATGCAAAAGTTAATCCGTTATATATCCTTGTTTACATGACGTTGCAGTGGATCTTCTTAACCAGAAAGGGAGTTTAGGAAGAGAAAAATCATGAAGGAAAATTTAGATATTGATTAATTTCTAATTTATTCCTAAATTTCATTCAGGACAGGTTAGCTTGGAACTTATTACTTGGAATTCGCATAGAAAATCAAAGTTAACAGTAAAAATAAAAAACCATGAAATCTAAATTATTTTTTTTAGTATGTCGTTACTTATTTTGCATTTTAAATTGATACGTTTTTTACTTCATGAGAAAATTACTGGGAGAAAGATAATTTTGAAATCAACGAATGTCTAAGTAATGATAAAATAGAACAGTTAATAAGTGCGTAAAAATGTTTTTCGAATATATATTGAAATAGCTCGAAATTTAATGATGATTACATAGGTATTCGATCTTGATTACTTTTCGCTAAAAAAGATCGTAAATTTCTTAATACGTCTAAAGTAACATTTTCTAGGTATTTCCTGGTCCCAAAAGTTATGTTCGTCCCCGAAACTACCTGCCAGATGGGGCAGCTGGTGAAAGCTTTTTAAAAACAAACTGCTCACCGTAAGGCGTTGTTAAAGATGGTAATAAATCTCGCAGACGCCGGGCTCAATTCAGACGAAAGTTCACAAATTTTAACGGAAATGTGTTTTCTTTTCCTTGATGTTTTAAGGAAATTTTATGGAATATTTTTCGAAGTTGCGAACTCAGAGATACCTTCGGAAATATTATAAAAACGAATTCCACCGGTAATTTACATTACGACCGCAAGCTAAACAATGAAATCGTGGCAGTGTTTCAAAATGGTGACTTCAAACCGTTGCTATGTTGATTTTCCTTACCTACGAAAACCTTTCGTTTTCCCCTCAGGTATTCCTCAATTAGTGGTATTTCCTGAGCTTAACAGAACTTCTACGTTCGTGTTCCGCATTCTTTCCCTTCGTGTCGAATGAAAAAATAACAATCTGCTAAATAAATACAACTGGCGAAGCGAATGGGATTTTATAAAATCTTTCCCTTTGAGATATTCTTATTTTGAGTGATGATCGCTTTTTATGTTAGGCTATATCTCCGCAAATCTGTTTTTCTTGGATGATACAAGGCCGGCGTTCAGCTTCTAAATGTACACGATAACAGACAAGGAAATAAAGCTTTCTAATGAAAATCAAACTGCTTATTTTATTTCGAATTTGTTTCCTGAAACGAAGCCTTTTAATTCTTCCAGTATTTAAGTAAAACTGAATAAGCGATTGCTTTTTAGTATAACACGTAATCCTGAGCATACAGAAAGAGATTTTACTTCACTTACAAATTTTTATACTGATAAACTATTTTAATAATTAAAATATGTCATTAAACTCTTTTATCAGTCATTTATACCTAAGAAACTTAGGCTCATTCAATAATGAAGTGTTTAAGTGTTATTTTGTAGTATTTAATAGTGATGTAACTTTTGGTGGGATATAGAAATATATTTTCGGAAGAGATGGAAAGGATGTTTAAGAAATGTAGAAAAACTTTTTTCTACGGTGCCGTTTGCAGCAAAGCTTTCCTAATTTATGCATCTATTTGACACACAAGCAATAATCATAATAATATATTTTATGGTCCTCAAAAAAAATACAGAATTGCATTTTCCCGATACGATATCGACTTGAAAAGTATATCATCAGAATGCTTGCAGAATGTAAGCTACATTTACACTTGAATTAAAAACTTCTTGTAAATCTTCATGTATAATACTACATTTTACTCACCATACTTAATAGTACCATATTAAGTGTGTTAAAAATATATTATAGAATTATAAACTGGGATGTCAAGAATAGCTTAAAAACGAATACAAGTGAAACATAATGAAACTCAGCTTTTTTTTAACAGCAATAACTGTCGCAGAAGCATAGACAATAATTAGTTAACTTAGTTCAGCCATCACAAAATCTTGAAGGCATGCAACTTTTATTTATTATGGATTATAATTAGATGAAGACATTATCGCCCAGCATACATATGGGTAAATATAATAACATTCAATTTTAAAATACCTCATAGCTTTGAATAAATCCTTCACCGACAGATTGTAAATGTTACGACTTTTAAAAATCAAATTCAAATTTAATTATTATTAACATATTTTTTAATCTCGCGCAGAATATCTTTAAAATCTTAACTGTCTTTTGGCACAGTTCATAATACTTAATCCGAGATAAAAGGATTTAATTACACCTATAAAATGACAATTAAAGAATTCTAGATAACATAAAATGTGTAACTTTGGCGTATTAGAGGCCTATCGATACCTATCGATAAATATCGATTTTTTGCAAATTTAATAGCCACTCTGCTAAATAAGTGGACTTTTGATGTTAGAATGGACAAAAGGACAGAGATAGGAACTTCAAATGCATTCAGCTTTAATCATATCTGATGTTTAATTTCCCGAATTTCATCTTCAAAGGAATTCATTGTAGGAGTTTGAATCATAGAGACAAATTGAACCTGAAATGAAAGCCTCTTAACACACTAATACTAATGAATTCTGATGAAGAAAATTATCTTAAAAAAAGAGTAATTAGCCAAAAAAGAAAGTCTAATAATTACAGCTGAATAGGGACAGCAAAGATCTCTTAGATTTGAACGAACCATGGGTTTGGATTGAACCAAGGGTTGGTTCGAATATTGTTAAGAATGTTGGTGAAGTTTGGTATAATGAAGAGAGCATGCTTTTTCAGTGGAAGAATTCCCGACTCAATTTGTTTACTATCGAATGGTGAGTTACTCGAAATCATGCGTCTCTGTTTCTGAAGTTAATCTCTGCAGATGGAGGTCACTGTAAGAGTTTTTTCTGTTGAGGACAGTAGATATCACTACCAGGAGATTTATTCAACAGATAGCTTTATTCGAGAAAACTTGGTCATCACTTCAGAGATTTACTGGGAGAGTTCAGTAGGCTTGCTGCAGCATGGTGGCTTTAAAGTCCTACGTTTGAACAATCTCATTAGTTATGGATAAAAAATGATATTTACTTCGTCATCACTTTAGTGATTTACGGGCTGAGTTTCAAAGGTTTGCAACTTGGCGAATTTTAAGTATTTCTGAACATCCTCATTACTTATGGATATTCAATGGTATTTATGGCTATAAATTGCACCCAGCTTAGATGAATTTTCGTATCTGTAGGTAATGCACAAATCAATCCGTAAATCGGCTATTATTATTAACTGTTAATTTTTTCCGCAATCGCATGCCATTCGTCGGGATATCTTGGTTTGAAAACAATCATGTTTGATCGAGCCACGTCGGGTGTCGTCGGATTTCCCACCCTAGGCTTATACTCGATTCAATTAGTATTCTCAGTTTTCGTGATAAAATCAGGTGTCTCGGCTTTTATTCGGATCGGCTTATACTCGAGTATGTACAGTAATTTTTATTCCTATATCTATGTAGGGTTCCTGCAAGCCGCCTTTTGGTGTGTGTCAGGGGGTGCAAGCACCTTGACCTCCCTAATCGATTGCTTTCGCGTATCGTTCGCGGAAAAACTGAGTACTTGAAACGATTCGTTCTAGCATCTATTTCCCTAATCTTCCTCGTAGTATCAGAACGGCCTTTATAATAATAATAATAATAAATCGTCTTTATTTGGGCGAGATTGAGACTTAAAAGTCTCTTCTTCCATCTAACCAAGTAATCATAATTATAAAATAAGAAGTAGAAATAACTAGAAGAATTGTGGATGTAAAAAACCAAAGAGATTCTTAGGAAAAAAATCCACTTCAGGAAAACACCCACAAGGAAGGGGGGTGTGAAAAACCTGCGCAAACCTACCGATAGTAATAGCTAAAAGATAAGAAAAGAGAAAAACATTCAAAAATAATTAAATACACTACCAATAAGTACTTACATGTTTATAATAGGGAGGTCACATTATATCGGTTACATCTTCTGAGAGCGTAATTTCTCTGAACTTATTTAGTGAATTTGTCCTTTGAATTAGTCTCCTATCTTCTAATGATTCCCATCCCGCGTCCTGTATCATCTGAGTAACACTCGCTGTATTATCGTAGAATTTCTTTACAACTCGTATGGCCGTTCGTTTTACCTTATCTAAATCCCGATTATGACACTAGTAGGCCCACACACAACATGCTTAACTAACGCTAAGTAACATCGCTCGCGAACATTTTTTTTCGCTCCTACCGACTATTCTTTTAGCGAAGCCGAGTTTCTTAAATACTTTTCCACATTTATTACGGATGTGGGTACTCCATGATAAATTATTTTTGAGAGTTACTACTAGGTATTTCACCGATTCTACTGTCATTAAGTTTAACCCACGGAGGATGTACGAATAATCAGTTATTATAGATTTTCTTTCGAAGAAGTTAACTACTGAACACTTTTCTACATTTATCTCTAATTGCCAATCATTGCACCAGTTCATAATTCTATCTAAGTCGTTCGAAAGGGTTAATCTATCCTCTGAACTAACTATTTCCCTGTAAATGACTGTGTCGTCTGCGAATATCCTAACATTATCATCTCATAATTCTATCTATCTCGTTCCAAAGAATTCACTTAATATAATTTCACTTTTTTCCTCTTTCTTCTTTTATGCGACTTTCTCATTTGCATTTCTCTCTCTTTCTCTTTTAGATTACATGTAACCAGGTAGAAGAAAGAACATAAATTAATCAGCCCACAAAATGGCGACCTCCCTCGAGAGCAGAATCATGTACACCAGCTCTCCGGGTATGAAACGACACACGGCCGTGGAGATGACGTCATTTTCAACCCCACACGCTTCAAACTCCGCAGCGCGCCACAATAAATCCGTATTCAACCACGCAAACCCTCCGCTGGAAATGAGGAAGAAACCATCGCTGGTCGATGGTATTTTGCCCGAAATTTCAGAACCTGCCCATGGGATCCATCCGGGTGATGGCTACACGAGAGTAAGGACAGATTCTGAATCCTTGGAGATGAACAATGTGACCAATGAGGGTGAGATTTCTGTTAGAGATTACTAATAAGTCGTTTTAATCTATTTGTCTTTGATTGTTTTCCCTCCTTGTTCCATATTATACTTCATTTTTCTTGCTCTGACTTTTCAACCTTGATGATATATATAAGGAGGTGTAGTTTATTCAATTGTGATAATAAGAAAACAAATAAAAAGAGATTAGCCTTTCATCCTCTGTGACAACTCATTACTGAAGTTGATACCTTTAATTTAATTAGTCTAATCTAGTAATTATCTTAAATTTCCACTATTTTATTTAACACGACCAGTATAGCAAAGTGTTAATTAACTTATAGTTATCATCTGGTCGATGTATACTAGAAATCGCTCGAGTTAAATATTTCTATTAAAATGTTTATTTTATGAATTTATTCAAAATATTTTTAAATTACGTTTACTTAATGATGCATCTGTCATTTATTCTGAAGTCAAGCTTTAAATAATGTGAAATATAAGCATCCGTGGAAATAACAATCCAAGGATTTAAAAAATTCATTAAACGTTCTTGTTCTATGTGAAAGTGCAATTAGGTATTATATAGTCCTTCATGTTTCAAAAAATGAATTTTAATCTGCAAAAATCCGATCCGACATTGAAAGTTAGCCAATTGAATCTGCAAGAGTATATAAGCAACAATAATGTTGAATTAAGTAGTTGTAAATATATTAAGCCAGGATTTGACGTACAGTGCTACTGTGAGAAAGATTAAGTAGTTATCACACCTTTCAGAGTGAAGTAAAACATCGAGAGAAGTGTAATTTTCATGCAAAATTAAGTAAAAGATTGACTTTTTGTAGAGCGGAAATGTTTGGATTGTATTATCGTAAAAGTAAAACGTCAAGATGGTTTTTTTTTCCAAGATCGAATTTTCCGACTGGAAAAACTCTACTTGTCATTGTGCTTATATTTTCTACGATACAGCACAAAATTAATTGCGTCATGTCCGGAGACAACCCTGAATTTTTATATCGCATTCCAGTTCACCGATGAAACACTCTAATTTGTTATGGGAATCTATTGAAATCGGATATCCCAAACGGGAAATTTTCTGTTGTCGTGAAATATTGAATGGTCCATCGAAAAAGCTGCTTTATGATGAGGCTCAAGAGAGAAATACTGGACGAGAGCAAAATCACCACTTTTCAATTGATGGATTGAAATACGAAATATTTCCCAGAAAATCAATAGAAAGCTTATTTTGTTTTTCAATACCTAATATTATGGCCAGAATTTCATGAGAGTATGTTAAAGTGAAATAGGAAAATGAGTGAAATAAGATAATATGGTGAGTATTTTGCGTTCCTAAATACAGGAGTGCGTTCGATTTTTTAAGGAAACTTTGCATAAAATACTACAAATGTATTACAGGTTTATAGAATAAATATATTGTACTAATGATTAACTATATGATGCATCTTTTTTACTTCTGATTACATATATGATGTTGATACTAATTATTAATGTCATATATTATAAATATAATATATTATTAATATATTTAATGCTGCTTAAACTCTCACTGAAAGAGTTAGCAATCGAATAACATTGGATTGGAGTGAATTTAAATAGTTTTGGAATATTAACATCTAGAAGTGACTGCGACTACACCTATCACAAAAATTAGTATCCGATAAGATATTGAAATGAGTCAAGATTTACGTATAACTTTCCATAGCTGAAACCTCGTCACTATCTTTTAAATCGTATGGAATCTATGGCGGAGTAACTTAAGGAAACTTTCAAACTCAAAGAACAAAATGTGCAAGCTAGCCTAGTGCTGCCTGTTGTATTCAGTTTATAATTAATGATTAAAACATCAATTAAATGAACTTCGATGCCCCGAAATCATTGTAAAACTTTGAAACATTTTCTCCCGTAATCCAATTCATAGGAATCAACGATCGCGTCGCCAAGGAGAAAAAGAGCAAGGGCGGTAACATTGGGTTATTTCGACTTTATACAGAAAACTGCCTCAGCTAGAAACCGTCCCTTTCTCTCCACCCGCAAATGACGCTCCCTCTGTCCCGCCAAAGATATACTGCTTCCCTTTGACCATCCTTCCGTTAGAGAAGGCGACTCCATAGAGAACTTTTCCGAACCATTACAGATAATCAATAAGACACAGATTGATCCTATTAACCTTGTCTACGAACTGCAATCTTCCGCTCTTAGGCGATAAATAAGAACTTCGCGATCTCTGGTTAAAAGAGATAGTTCCAAAGGAAGAGGCATTAATAATGGAAATGATACTCATGAAAATAAGTTAATTATAGTGAATAAAGCATTTTTCGATATCTTTGTTTTCTCCATTTATTTCCTATAACATGCTCAGACTTTAAATTCGAGTATTGCAGAATCAAACTAGAGATAGTTCTTTTTAAATTCAAGTTTGAGTATTGCGGAATCAAACTAGGTATAACTCAAGAGTTCTTTTTAAACCCTGACAAACTACACGTTTAGTCCATAATTAAACAATATGCGGTTGTTGAAATACATTCTGCTACGTTACTCGATGTTGCCTGACAACTCACTCATTGGGGCATAGTTCAGCAAATTTGGATCAAATTGATTAAAATGGGATTATTTGGATTAATTTGAAGAATAAATCATTTTTCAGAGAAAATTGTGTTTATGCCACGAAGGCATGGGGTTCAGAAAGTGTTTTTGGATTATGCAATCCCGCTAGACATGTCATGCCTTCGATTCAAGGCACTGAGTGGCTTAAAATATTCGTCAAAAATTACTTAAATTTAGAAAAGATCTCACTCTAATTTTCTTTAGCTGAGAAAAAAGTTGTTCGCGAAGTAATTCCAGGAACCATCAGTTTCGACGACTAAAATATAGTGGTGGAATAAAATATATTTCAAGATATTTTAGGTATACAATACCGTTTCGGTAAGCGATGATTGTTTGGTTATGAGATCTCTGCGATGATTGAGCGTGTTTGTGAGATGTAACCGAGAAATGTAATAATTTTATCATGACAAACTTCGTCGATCACCAATTTATATATTTAGCTACGAGGTGATATATTCCAAATATAGAACAGATAAATTAATTTCGTCTCTGGGAAAACAATGCCCTGAAGGAATTATATCTGTACCTTCACTTTTTCTTCCAAAATTATCCGTCGAGCGCTCTAATCTAAAGGGGAGAGCCGATGGATGAGAAAGAAGAGGCAACCGCTTCAGGCACTTCTCCACAAGGCGCCAAAATAAATATTAATGTATTCTTTCTTTTAATTTTATATATTTCATTTCGAAAAAGGGTGAATTTCATTCGGGGTAGGATTTTTGCTTTTCTTTCTAGAATGGTTCAGACTGGATTCACAAAGAGTGCCTAGGCAAAACGTCCATTAAAGCGTGTTACATTCCGTTTTTTGCTGTAAAAAGGCTCGGTACGACTATTATATTCATCCCTGTTACGTATAATCGATCCTAATACTATGTATGCACGCTAGACTTTCCCTTAAGTATTATAGTAATTAAGAATGCGAATGAAATTAAATAAATCCTTATTTAATTAGAATGCATTACTTTAACTCTTTAACCGCAAAAAACGTATTTAGATGTAATTATGTTTTTATATCCTTACTTCTATGTATGAGTTAAGATATGTACGAGTTAAGATAAGTAGGAGAAAGCGTTTAACATTTAATGTAATTTCAGTATTAAGTTTGCAAACAAATTTTGGCTGGTAGTAAAAATTAAACTGAATTTAGTGAAAAAGAATAATTTTTATGTTATCTTTTACCATAGAAAGATCTTGAAATTGGAAAAGTATTCAGCAGTCAAAGGATTAAGAAGTATTCACTTCCTTCCCAGCAAACGAAAGCACATTAAGCGAGAAGGTATTTAATTTTATAATAATTACTAGATAATTATCTAACTAACAGAACAGACTAACAGTGACAGAATCAGTTGAACTGTTGTAAATAGTGTATGTATTTCGATAGCAGTAGTAAGTGTAAATAAAATGAAGGATAATTATCCTTCACTTTTTTATGGGTAATGAGTGTAATAATGGAAGGCCGCTGATGGTTGAAATATAGAATAAACGAAGATTAGCTCGAAAAGCCCACGGGCTTTCAAGATGCTTCCATTGGTAGCGAAATGTGCATATCGCCATATCATTTACGCTTATTATGGTTTTTGGTGCTGGTAATGAGGGAAATTAAAAATAATTTCATTTTTACTTATATGCCTATTAATTTTATTTTTTCGATTTATTTATATTCATTCCGTTATCATTTTTATTCCATTTTTGTATCATTTTTATAATAGACCATAATCTTTGTATAATGCCAAATATTGCCACCTCCTTTTCACCAATCTGTAGCATTATATGAATTTATAATATTAATAATAATGAATAGCAATCGAGTACCCAAAATTCCGAGTGTCCATTCATCGATGACATAGGAAATGGCTTGTCTTTCATGCGATTCCCTCATGAGATTTCGGTCTGGAGTGAGTAATGTTTAATCTCCGGCTTAGGAAGAGAGTAACGGAGCGGTTTTGGTCAAGAGAAAATACAATCGACAGCAACGTATCACTCATCGAAAAAAATCTCGAATGGAAATCGCTTGAGGGCAGAGAAAATCGAACGAGGCTAAGCCGAGCGAGAAATGTCGCTTTCTCCGTTAACTATGAGAGGGACTTTGTGATCGAAGGTATCAGTGAGGGAAAAATCAAGTTATTGTTAGATGAAGATTTAGTTGGTTTATCCTCTACATTAGAGGCTTTCGATACATCGATGTTTAATATTTAAAAACGTATTAGTACTTTTTTAATCAATAAATGAAAGATTATTGATTGAATTATTATCTGAACTTTGGTCATTTCCCTACAAATATGAAATATACGAGAAATTAAGTTGTTAATATGACGATAAGATCCTTTTAATCATTTTAACTTTACAATAAATGAATTAAAGACATGCTTTACAATGTTGTAATTTATTTTTTATATTAAAATCCACGGATGCTGCCGAGATGTTGTGGTAAAAGAACTTCTTAATGAAAGAAGAGAGATATATAGTTTGAGATCTGAAGATGGCATTTATCGGTACTGCTATATCTGAAGATGGTATTTACCGAGACAGTTTACTGCTAAAACCGGTAACCTCGTAATAAATTCATGTAGAAAAGTATACACTATCTCTTTTCCTTCATTATTTGTTATATTAGTATCTAAAATATATCAGACTCTGAATCTGATGTGCTTACCACTACTGACTAAACAAGTTCATGTTCAATATTTAAGGTCAAAGAACACTTTTGTTCTGCTGTTTATTTTATTTGTAAATATCTTGTGAAATTTTAATTATCTTTAATGTTGCAGTTTATCTCTTTCTTGTTTTTTGCCTTTCCTACACATTTTGCAGGTTTTTCGCATACCTCTTTTAATTGTGGGTGTTTTCTTGCAGTGTATTTCTTTCCGTGGTCAAAATTAACGCAAATTTTTATTGGCTTCACAAAAGCATTCCTTTTTTCCACATCTCCACTCTAATTCTGCAATTCTTGTTAAGATATCTGTACATATTTTTGTTAATATTCTTGTTTTAATTCGTTTTTAGTTACTAGGGTTTATTAGGGATACTATAGTTTAATGAAATATGATACTTTCTAGTCCAAATTTTGCCCAACACTTCAAAAAATAAAAATACAACGCCAATTACGTCATAAAAGTACTGCAGTTAGTAGATGAAATATTGAAACTAACGAGATCCGAGTCTCTCTTAAACTATTTAGAAACTATGCTACGCGTTTCTCTCAGCTGTATCGATTAAAGCATTCACTATTTCTCTAAAGGATAACGCAGCAGAACTCTGTCATTCTGAGGCATTCGGCTCCTCATTCCGCATTAAATACGGAAATTTCAATAATTTAGCTCGAGACCTTAATCAATACTCCCACGTTTTACCATGTAATTTTGAATACCGGAGCCTTTTCATTCATTGACAATTCGTTCCCGATAAAAATAGAATTTCGCGCCCAATTAAGTGCCGGTTGGGTGGGTTTCCCGCGGAAGCAAGCCTAAGATCTTAACGGTCATCTCTGACACGCAAACGTATACATATATAGAATTAGAGCAAAATATTTCTTTCCGATAAAGTGTTGTGGAAAAAGCTATAGTAGACCCTGTGCGATTTGCAGCTGAGTCGGAAATAATTTTAAGCGTGAAGTGAATATTCATTTGTTACTTTTTCTGTTGGTTCGTGATGATATGCCGTTTCAATTCTATTTAATTGCGATTTTCTTCCCATTTCTTCATGGCCTTACATTTTTTATCATTCGAAGCTCAAGTGTTATCTAAACTTATGTATAAACACTACTTCTCTCTTCGCCTTGCTTTCTTGTTTCACATATATTTTGTGACTAGCTTTTCCTATATCATTCCAACTTATTTACTCTACTTATTTATCATCACGTATTCTATCAAGGTGTTTCCATCCGATTGGTAATCTCGCATCATATCTTTCGTTGAAATGCATAATTCTTTGTATATTCATCTCTTAGGTTTTAAATACCCTCATTGGGTTACCTTTCTGCAACCCTTGCGGTTAAAAAATCTATTAACAGTTTGCAGTTTTCTGCTGATTTTATTCGTATGCTTCGTAATGTTGCAGTATATGAGTTCTAAGGAAAAACTCTGATATGTCCAAGCTGGACTTCGTGCAAGGGCGCCAATAAATAAATAAAACCCTTAGTAATATCCACAGACTATTTATTTTTTTAAAGGCGACTAGTTTCGTATACAAATAGCCAACTTCAGACTGCTAAAAATGTATAAATTACTATGTTTTTTTCTGCTTTAGTAATAAAGAACTGTTATATCGGATAAAACTTCGAAAATTTTCAATGTTTTCCAGCCAATAAATAATGTGGCGCAATTTACAACGGCTATTTAACCCTCTCATAAATTTATATATATCATTAAATAACAGTGGCGAATAAGGTTCGTGACACTGCTTTTATGCTTCCAAAATTTGTTCTTTATGTACCGGAATATAACCCTTCATAAAATACAAGAAGCGGAGGTTCCTCAGAATCAGTGCAGAGCACAATTTACGGACTACGAAATATAAAGTATAAATGCTTCGAGTGATATATAGTTTGTTTCGGAGCTTTTATTGACCATCAATTTTATTTATTGGCGACAATTGGTTTATGGGCCTTGCCAGGATTACTTTCTTCAGCTGGGGGATATTACTCATATGGTGTTGATGTTGAAACATTATCACAATTTACAGCGATTCTGAGTTCAGTGGCGTGTATTAAGGGCGGTAAATTACATCTTGCTTACTAGCTCGAACGCATGGAAAGTTTATTAAAAACGAAAGAAATTAGTTTATTTTAAGAACTTACCCTAGCACATAATATATTTTCGTGATTATTGTCTTCGTAGAAACAGTACTAATTATTATTATTTATCCTTTTCATTTCTTCCGTTAGTTAAACAGCAAAGAAGATAATTGCTAAATGTGTCCGTTTGTTTTTTACTTGCCAGATAAATGTACCTAATGGATGCAAGTCCATGTACTTTTTCCCCTTTTTATTTTTATTTTTTTGTTTTATGTTATTATATATATTGATATGATTAATTAGATATGGACTGACTATTCTTATTTATGTATCGCATGCATGTACTTACTGGTAGTGTATTTCTATATTTTGTTGTTATTTTTCTCATCTTTTAGTTATTACTATCGGTAGGTTTGTGCAGATTTTACACACCCCCCTTCTTTGTGGGTGTTTTTCTGCGGATAATGGTGGATAATCTTTTTTTCCTAAAAATCTCTTAGGTTTTTACATCCACAATTCTTCTAGTTTTTTCTTACAATATTCTCTTTAATTTAATTATTCTATGATTAATGATGATGGGTTAGATGGAAGAAAAGACTTCAAGTCTCAATATCGCCCAAATAAATACGTTAAAATTTTTTAAGTGTCGTAATCTGATGAAAAAGTTTTACGACTGCCACACCTTGCTGTCGCCGCGAAGCTTGAGAGTTTACGTAATTAAGTGCAAAATAGAGCAAGGAGCATGTAACATCTCATGACTAGGAGCCGTTTTTTCATTTCTTCTCACGTAGAGAAGAAAACCGTAATAATTTCAGACACGATCGAATGAACACATGTTGAACTTGGCCTGCATTCCGCATTGGAAGGTCTTACATATTTTAATTGTAACCTGTGGCTTCCAATGAGCCAATGAATCCAAATCAACCTGAGGTAATCAGAATGATTTTTCAGGTTTATTGCAATCATGTTTGGAGTTTTAATTATCGCTATTCCACTTATCAGTGGGATGGAGATAAATAAGATAGGAGACGGAGTTAGCCTGTAAGTAAATACAATTATAATGGACAGTCAGTCGATAGCGTTAAGTTTATTGACACTTTTCTGTATATTGTGAATTTACACTCCCCAACTAACATTTTTCAGACTATTACATATTGCAGGTGAAACTAACCAGATAATTCAGAAGAAATAAATCATTTTGCGTTGAATTTACTAGCAGAAATAGTTCTTCCTTGAAATTAAGTGTGCCATGAACAATTTCTTGATTTGTCTTCAAGGGTCTTTATCTTTCGAGAAGATTTTATCTATTAAACCTTTTTAAAGTTTACCAATGCATACTTCTATATTAAGAAGTATTTAATCAACTCCACTCATAAATATAGCAAATTTTCAATATTTCATACTGGCGAGTAACCGCTATATTTTAATATTTTAATTCCATTTAATGTAGAAATTACTGTGTATTTCGATAAATGATTGAACTTAAAGATCAAAATCTCTGAGCTATCATCATTGGAAATTACTATGGAAAGGATTCCGTTAGAAACATTTTGATACTTACTTAGTTGTTAAAAAAAGACTATACGTCATGTTCATCTTCTTCTACGAGTCGAAATTCCAACTGCCCTTCTTTTGGCCAGTGGTAAATAGAGGATCATTCTAAACAGTGGTTTATTTTTCTGGATAATAATTTGTAGAGGAAGGATGTTTTAAATCAAAATCTCGTCTAATTTTAAACCAAAATGTCTTTCATTTCGTATTCATTGTGTACTGACAGAGAAACACGAGGTACGTAAGGATTTATTCCTTTACTAAGATGGAATGTTTTAAATTGTATAATTGAATATGTTATGCATGTTTTTTGTTTACAGTGCCTGTGAGGCCGAAAGCGCGGCAGAAGGCACCTCCAGTGGTGCAGTGCGGAAGTACATTGGGACCAACGCGAATTCCCCCATACTTGAGGAGTGCACCAGTCAGGCGCTTGAGGCACCCCTTGGAGGAGAGCCCCATTTGGGGCGCTGCTGGTGGAGCACTGTCCGGGGCCCTCTCCTTGGCTGTCGCTCTCCCCGCTTTGTTGCTACTATTTTTCCTTTTACCCATTTGCCTGCTTGCGAGGTCCATGGCCTTCCTGGTGGCTGTCTGGGGCAGGAGGACAGCGGCTGGAAACTCAGGTATGCATAAACATTGGGTGGTGAAATAGCATGTAGGTACTTAGGTAGCGTTTCGTATTGTCGGTGAGCCTACTGTCACCACTACGGCTTGTAAAGCCTTAATTATAGTGAATTGCGAAGCCTTAATATAAATTGGAACCAAGAATTAAAATTTAAGAACCAAGAATTATAATTTAAGAACCAAGAATTATAATTTAAGAACCACGCCGATGGAGATACTTTTAATATAAATGATTTTTAAATTTAATTAATTGTTGTAGCTAGGTGGAATTAATTAGCCGTTACTAATTTTAAAAGTATTTCTCATAGATAATGAAGTGTTCAGGCTTTAATTTTACTTCAAGGATGAGGGAAAGAAGATTTAGCTTTGCTCGAGGAGTCGTGCGTCTTATAAGACAAGTGAAAACAGAAGTGAAAAATCGAAATTCAGATCTTCCACTGTTCATAGGCATTCTAATCTCTAAACTATCATTCCGCGGTAGCTTTCCGATTAGCAGCTAATATTACTAAATACATTTGAAACTGAATCTACTAACACGGCATGGAAGTTTAGTGATCAGTGGTGATCAGCGTACCTGCGCGAAGATTGGGAGACCTGGGTTCTAATCCCAGTCATTCCGCTACTTTTAGGTTCTTTTTATCGTTGGGTTTGAGTTTACTATAATTATTTCGTTTTAAGGACTTCGAATTCCATTCAGAGGATAAAAGTCATCGGCAGTCTTGATCACAAGGCTTAAGGCAACGTAGTTATGACGTAGTAGAATAATGAGAAGGGACTATAATATTCATTCAATATTATTTGTGTATCTTTTTAAAAAGTCAACTTATTTCTTTAAATAAGTAGAAATTAGGAAATAATCTCCTTGTACTACTTATATTATCACTCACGCTTCTTTTCCAATGAAAATGGTGGATAGATAAGCAACAAAAGTGCGGAGAAAGTTTCTTGCTACATCAGCTTTTAATCGTACTCATTATTTTTTTGTAACATCGGACCCGAAATCGCTAGCCACAGCTATTGAGTTAACCGATCACTTATTAATAAAATGAACAATAAATAGAAAATCAGAATGAAACAACTACATGTCTAAGTAATTTTAACTGAAAATTTAATTCTCATCGTTGTTCTCTTCGCTCTGATTTGTACATGTGCTTACAATGTTAGCATTCTTCCACGACAGAATTTCTTTGGTGCCTTGCTCAGTAAGTTCTCAGTTTGCGTGCGGAACAAAGCGTTGCCCTGTGATTTATCTTTATGCTCTTGAATAGCCGAAGTTCTAAAAAAGAAAACCATGACAAATCATTGGTAGGACGTTGACTCTTAATAACTCAGAACACAAAAGTGTCGGTAAAGTTCCTTGTTTTATATGTGCCAGTTGCGTGGGGTTGTTTTGGTGATTCAAACGACATTTTCCCATCACATTATTTTTCTTCTTAGCAGATTCAATATTTTTAGCTGATGTAGCCACAGTCTTTTCTATATATATATATATTACTCCAAGTTCCCTCGTAGCTGCCTAAAGGCATTTTATTCAAAACCATTCGCAATTATTTGGCTCTTGGCACTAGTAATATTTAAGATTTCTATTCTATTTTCGAGTTCTTTATCAAGTTTTTAATAATAGATAATGATTGTAAAATTGGATTCATTTATCCAACAGACGATTTAATATTTGTCAATTTTGGTAGTAATTTACTATATTTTGAACTTTGTATGTACCGTTAGCAATAAATCATACGTTGTAAGTTAGGTTATAATAATGAAAGAAACTGTTCCTTATAATGATATAATTCGTGTGGAAGAAATGAAATACTAGCTAAATTTTCGAATATCTTCGTATAGTTCTCTCGACTTTAGCCCACCATATCCCAAATATGATAAATGACCTGGGAAAATTTCCAAATCGTCACGATAGCTCTCGTGACTCATCATCAATTATTTAATTACACGTTGAGATATGCTTATCTTATGAATTCTGCGTATCCATCGTAAATTTGTAAGATTTATGGTACGATAAATTAAACTACCTATGGTTATTTTTTCGAAATCCCCCAAGTGTGTTTCAGAGAGATAGCGAAATAAAATCTGACGAATCTCATCTGCCATACGCATTGATATGCCAATAAAGTAGAATAATCTTTTCGGAAAGAGACTACTTACTACAAAATCCCTACTATTTTCTGTGGAAAATTTCTGGAGCATCTAAATATTGAATCGATAACTTTACCGGGAAATTATTTAGTTCGATGTCTTCTAATTTTACCTCTTAGAACTTTTCATAAATGTGCTTTGATAGCCGATATCACTTAGCAACTTTTCAATTTAGCCCCTTCTCCGGGAATCTAACCTGCTTTTACCTTAATGAACGCGGTATCATAAAATTTTTATTTCTTGTGACTGAAACTTTAACCTTTCTCATTTCCAATTGTTCAGTTTACGTTTTTCGTTTGTTAATGCTTACTACTTTCATTATGGTTTAAAGAAAGAAAATTTGTAACATGGCTGTTAAGGAATCAGAGATTTAAAATCTCCAATAGCCGTCTTTGTCGGCGTTCCTCTTTGTTCCGTTCACTGGTATTCCAAGAAAACAAGAAAGGATAACGCACTTTTTAAGAACACCCAATTCGTATTTCAAATGTAATGCATTCATCATCAGGAGTGGAATACCGGTGAATGAGACGAGGAACGCCGGCAAAGACGGCTATTGGAGATTTTCAACCTCTACTTTCATTGTGTCTTGACTTCCTTTGGCAGATTCCTTGGCAGACCGGCCAGAGCCCGTGAGGGGCAACGACGCCCGTTGGCTGGGTCCCACGTGGCGTCGCTCAGTCCTTCATGCCGTACTAGTCTTCGACTCGGGGCTGGAGGTTGGTGCTCTGCGTCAACTGGTGGCCAACCGTGTCTTACCCCGGCACCCTCGGCTCACATCACGCCTTATAAACCTTCCTCCACCGGCGCCCCCCTGTTGGCTACATGACCCTCGATTCAAGATTGAGAGGCACGTGTTTCCAGCAGCTCTTAAACCCAGCAAACGCAAAGTTAAAGGAGATGGTGCTAACCCGAAGAGAGTCACCGAGAAGCAGCTACAAAAATATGTTGCGAGGCTCATAGCAGCTGGTTTACCTGCAAGCAAGCCTCCTTGGGAAATGCGGGTCATCAAAGGATATGGGAAGCATATGGATACAGTGGCTGTTCTCAGAGTGCACCAATGTCTTGCAGATGGAATGTCTCTCGTTCGAATGCTGTGTCATGCATTGGCAGATTCTCGTGTACTTCATGTTCCTCAGGTGAGTTGGAAGAAAATTTTCCCTCAGACTTCTTGCATTAATAAGGTGTTCATAAAGATTAGCTAATGAGGTGAAAACAAAAAAGAGCTCTCAGAAATGAGAATCAATCAAAACTATTTAATAATCTAATTGCTTATCTAAACAAATGTAACTCCCTGCAAGCAAAACAGGTATTTTTAATACAACTAGGTACTTTAAAATCCATAATTCATTAACAGCCTTATTCCAATTGTTTTCCTTACTTTTATAAAGTTTTTCCTGTATTATGATGAACAGAATATTATTTGTTTGGATACCGGACAAAATAAAGTGAATCTTTGATTTACTTTTATATAAGCCTTGATTTTAGCCATGATTGCATGATAGCAATGAATTTGAGAATAATACATAATCAGTATTAATGAATAATGCATTCATCTTGATCCCTCTTCTGTAATTTCTATGGTCTCTTTTTGTCAGCCTGTGTAAATATTTAAAAACGTCATTAAGGACAATCATACTTTGGAAGTATTGTAAGAATTTCATTAATTACATTATGACTGAATTGAACATGAAATACATACGTGAATTCATAATGAAATATGTAATGGCTTGATTTAGGCTATTTAGTTGTACTCTGTCATTTTAAAAGAGTTTGTCGTTACATAAGAGAATTATCTTTGTAATTTAATTTAGGAGAGAAAGGAAATAAAAACATTTCCTTTGTATTATATTTACTTTGATAGCAACCACACTTTGGGGGACAGTCCTTTTCCTTGAATGCAGTAAGAGCTTGTTTGGCTGGCCCTTTGACACTCTTACTATGGCTCTTGCTTCTTGCTGCTGGAGGTGTTAAAGACAGAGGTGGTGGTTGGTGGAGTGATTGTAACCCCCTAACACAGCGAGCTTCTTGGTCTGGGAGAATCACGCTTTGCTGGTCAGCAAACATTGCCTTACCTAAGGTCACAAGAGTTAAGCATGTCACCAGGTCAACTGTTAATGATGTACTAATGGCAGCCTTAGCTGGTGCAGTCAGAGGCCTTCTTCAGGGCTGTGGTGTGAGACAGCCCCAAAATTTGAGGGTAAAGCTAATTCTGTGATGATTAAATTGAACTTTTCTTAATCAAATATTAAAATATTTCATCATAAGTCTTATTATTAAGATTTACTACTATATACTTTGTATTATTATAATAATTATTACTATACTGTATTAATATAGACAAGTTAGTATCAAGGCTTCTTCAATACTTATTTTAATAATTTAAGATGGATTTAATTTAACGGTCTAACATACTGACGTCAATGAACAAAAATCAACATCAAATACAGAGTCAGGGCATGGTGACACTATATGCTGAAATATATTCCAAGTGTTCAACAAACTATGATGTATAGAAATAATGTATATATTGTCTTTATTATGAATGTTTTTAAAATAGCTTAGTTTCTTGATATTCAGGTTGTTTTGCCAGTAGACCTTCGGAGTGATATCTCTTCTCCTAAACCAACTTCTCGAATGGGATGTAAAGTAGCACCCGTTGTTGTTGCCTTGCCTGTTGCCATTGAAGGAGCAGTTCCACGTCTTTGGGCTATGCGCAAGAGTTTAGAAACCCTCAAGTCTTCCCCTGAGCCAGTTGTGGTTTATGGAGCAACTGCTGCTTTAATGGCACTATTGCCTCAGAAGTGGGCTTGCAGAGTTCTTAACATTCCTCCAGCTACTGCTTCCTTGCAGTTCAGGTGAGTGAAATATTGCAAAGGTAGTAGAGAATAGTTGATCTGCAAAAGCAGTACAAATTATTGGGTCAGCCTTCTACTTTAATTTGTCTCCCAAAAGTTCTGAGTGTAAAATGTTATCTGATAGTACTAAAGTCTCATTTTCTCTCTTGCTACATCAGTGCCCTTCCTGGTCCGCCTGGGACTCTCCTTGTGGGTGGCCATCCTTTGAAAGGTGTTTTTCCAATCCTCCCTGCTCCTGAAGGACTTGGGCTCTCAGTGTCAGCTTTCACTTATGCAGATCAGGTGTATGTAACTGTTGCTGCAGATTCAGGATTGGCAGCTGCAGCAAAGATTCTACTTTCACACCTTCAAGCCCAGGTAAAAATAAATATTTCAGATTCATTTACTTCAGCAATTTTACTGTAGATTGCTATTATTCCCTATACTTTTATTATAACAATATCCTGTTTATCTTAACAATTTGATTGTTTATCCATTCCACTTGATAAATGAGATTCTTCTATACTCTTTACTTATGAACTTCCTATTGTTGAGGAAATTATTTTATATTCTTTTTATGTTTTATTAGGGTGTGACTTGGCATGTCCATAAATTATGTAATTAATCCTGTATATTCTTTATTTTAAATCATTGTATTATATCTTTGTCTTAGCCGGGCCATGAATGTATTTATACAGTGGCCGGAAACTTGTTTATTCATTATAAGATTGATGTGTTGTATTTGAATTCTGTTTATTATTATAATTGCATTACTGACATGCTCTATATTTTGTACAATCATTGGACTGTAGCTTCATCTTTGAGAAAATAAACATATCACTATTATTAGTTGTAGGTTTAAAATAGAATTAATTTAGTTGTATAAAAAGAAGATTTTAAGTCAAGGGTAAGGTTTCATATGCTATATACTTTAGTCTTAGCATTTAAGTTGATTTACTGTGGTTTTTTAGTAATCATTGAAATTTTCAAGATTTTTCTTTCTAGAAATCTATCAACCACTGTTTATTTAATAGTATGAGAATCAGACTCTCTATCTATAATTCATTAAAGAAAACTGATGGAAGATTTATTTTTAGCAAGCTCTTTGTCATTAGGCTGAAGAATACGAAAATATATTGGTTATATTGGTTAGCTATATTTGGCAATTGCATTTTTATCATGAAGTTTTTTATGAAATAATTCATTTATTTTCATTTTTACATTTAAAATACTATGTAAATAGGAAATCACCCTGTTAATCATTGGAAAGACAAAATTAAGACCCCTGAAATGAAAATTACTATATGATGATGAAAAAATTATTTGCCTTTATCATTGTGTCTTAATGTGAATGTCTTTCTTACAGGTTGAGCTTTTATGGCAGTTACTATTGAATAGAAGGCTACCAGGAGAAATGAGACCCCCTACCATTGCAAGGAATTCAGATCTAGCACGACCAACTGTGCAAGAGGTTTGTCCATCATCTTGCTAAGCACTCAGAAAGTTTTCTTACAAAGTGTTTATTTTTAAGAATCATTGGGTGGAAGTTAGATCTTTAGACTAGAGCTTTAGAATAGATTAATTTATTTTTTAGACCATTAAAAAATTCATTTTTGCTGAGTGGAAGATAATAATTATGATGATAATAACTAAGATAAGAATGCTATATTTATGGAACAGGATATTAGGATTTTATAGAAAAGTATCTGTGGAATAACATTTACTTTTTTATTATGTCAATTCATATAAATCCATCTATAATTCACAATTTCATTTAGAGAACTCATTACAAACTTGTTTGCACAATGACAGCTAAGGTTTTTAAATATACTGAAAGATGTCATATCAAATTTTACCTCTTGGTATTATCATTGTTGGAAGTTAGAATTTATATAAATATTTTACTTATCTAATTAATCTATGGTTAACATACTTGAGACAAAATATTTCTTACAAAATCTTCTCAATATCAGAAAGAGAAAAAAAATCAAAAGCCACAAGCTTGAATTAAGCCATGCCAACTTAAACTAATTCAAAGTATCATTCAGCTCCATGTAGAGCTATTCATCAAACAGTAAAGTTTCAGTTAATTACTGATAAAACCAACAAACTTTGAATTGCATTCTATACACCTTCTATTCTCAATAGGATTATTATGCATTCATGGTGACAAAGTCCCCCAAAGAACGTTCTTTAATCACAATTCTCATGCTTATCCAGATAAGTTTACTTCTAATCTATAGCCTAAACTACCAAGTCACTATTTTTCACTTCTTGCATAACCTTGGGTAAATTCTTACAGTTTCATGTGCTATGTTTAAACTCGTTTTCATCATTTGTAAAATTTCCATGAGGGTATTATGGTTAGAACACCTGCCTGGAAAGTGGAAGAACTGGGTTCGTGTCCTAGCCAAGTCACTATTCTTCACTTTTATATTTACTTTCAATTACAGCTGCAGGCGAGGCTGTACCAAATACAGATGGATCTTCAACATCTAAGCCTTCAAGCAATAGCTTCATCTGTGCCACATAGGGAACATCACTTGGAAAGCATTGGACATAGATCTGTAGACCAGAGAGTGAAGACTGGTGGAAATTTTGTGGAGGAAATTTTGGAGGAAGGAGACATAATTGTTGAACGTACAAATGGAAGTGTTGTAGTGCAGGTAGAATCTGATGATTCAGCTGACACCAAGAAGGAGGAGTATGCTTTGGCAATGGCTCAACTCCGTATTCTGAAAGCTGAATTTATGGAGATACTTACAGAATTGCGCAAACGAAGGTCACTAACCCAAGGACCAGAATCTTTGATGTTTGAGGTAGGAATAAAATTATATTTTAATCTCAACTGTAGTTTAACGTATATTTGTTATCCCCTTATATGCTAAATAGGTATAAACTATAAAATATAGTCATATATTAATTTGAGAGATTGCATATTTAAAAGTAGATGTTCTGTTTTATTCCATAATATCTTCTTCCATTAGTTTTATCTCTCGGATTATTTTTTTAAAGAAGAACATTTACAGAAATGAAGTGAATTCTGACTGTTAGTAGATGTATTGTACACTTATAGTTAACAGAGTATGGAATAATTATTTTACCTAAAAACTAAATTGCCATAAAGCATTGTTTTAATTCAATTACAGTTATTTAGTTAGTTTTTCACAATTGACTAGTAATGTTTACATCAGGTAGGTAAAATATCTCCTCTTCATAGCTTTATAAAGATCGATGTTTCAAAAATTGTAATACATATCATGAACAGGCTAATTAATAGAAATTAGGTAGAATAACAAGTTTTTTTATCAAAGTTTAAATTTTATACTAATGATTATAAATTAGGAAACTTAGTTTATTTTAATTATGTGTGTATTTATTTGGAAAGCGATTCAGATTGAATGCAAAAATGCTTGGGCTAGTGAAAAAAAAAATCAAGTAAATTAAAAGTATCCCAGTTTTTTGTTTTTAATGATTTTTGTTTTGTTTTTTGCTTGATTTAAATTATAACAGTTTTTTCAAGAAATTCTAAATGAAAGATGGTTGCTCAAGATATTTGCTTGGATATACCATCAATTATGTTGAAATATAATTATAATTTTTGTACGAGCATTATTTTTGTTAGGTGCAGAACCCATGGCAGTACAAGGTTTAACTCAAAAGAACTTTTAAAGTTATTTAATTCCCACTTCCAATCACTTTCAGGTAAAAATGACAGATGTTTGACTGTCAATCATCCTAGATCTGTCAACCCACTGGAAGAGGGGTTTTATGGGGAAGAGTGATGATACTGGATTTAGTTGATCCTTATTTATCCCCCCCTGAAATCCTGATTTGAACTTAAGTTGGTGACTTGGATCTGTTAAATTGTCAGTATCAAAGCATGATCCGAGATGACAGGTGCTGAATTGTGATTTCGTAAGAAAGTGATTATCCTATAGAGGCTTTATAGACTGAGATCATTATAGATTTTGGGAATATTTGAGAGAGTCAATCCTGCAATGCTGTAATAATTCTTGGAACCTGTACTATTTTTGTGATATCTCCCGAATTTCAAGGCTGTGGTGTTTAAAAGACATTTGCATCATTTATGATGCCATCTTCCTATTTCAAAGTGATAGCAACTCTTATGCTCTGGTTGCACTTCGCCAAAGATAGGAGTCTAAATCAAGATATTTTCCAAGTAGATAGACCAATTGGAACCTTCTCTATTGAATGCTGAAAGATTTCTGGGACAGCGCCCTATGCTCGAATCATGTTCCTCAACTGAAAAATCTACTTATGGGTGTTCAAGGTAAGGATTTTCTCCCAGAAGTTTCCACTGTGGAGAATACAAGTTGTTTACTTCATCACAATTTTTTCCTCGTTGGAAGTTCATCATTCTATATTGCATTGAGTGGGTAAATAACTCTCACAAAGTTTGGATTGACTGTGACTAAATATTTTTCACAAAAGTTTGTCATCCCATCACATCTCTAGAGTCTTGAATTGATTCACAAGAACCTTGATTGTGTTTTTATTCCCTTAGATTTTGATCTTCCAAGTTCTTGGGGAGCCAAAAACAACAAGGCGCAACCAGCTCTGTCATATGGAAATTTTTACATCTATATCACCTGAACACAAAACATCAAAGTCTCTGTGTTAGTAATACTTATATCCTAAAAGATGTGGATAAGGAATAGTGGCCGCCAGCATAAAAATATACTTTCCTGCTCACACACTTCACTCTTCGATTAATCTTTCCTAAATTTTCCATTGCAATTTGAGAGTACAGCTGAGCTTCTCTTGCTAGTTGATAATGTAAAATATATATTAAAACAAGGTGCAATTTTCTTCCATAAAAACTCCTTTTCCAAATTTGAAACTATTTCATAGAAGCTAGTTTTCATTTTCAAAATGCTATTTTTTTAGTTTCAGGATTAGAAATGTATCAACAGAAGATTCAATTGTCAACATTGACTATTGACATTTTTTGTCATCATTAACCATTCTAGTTATTTCCTTCTACATCCACAGGATTTGAATGAAGAGTTTGGTCTGAATTTGACGTGGAATAGTTAAATTTAACAGCCAATGGGGATATACAGTGCTGCTTTCTTTTTGAGCCCAATGCTACATTCTTTAAGAATTTAGGTGTTTGATTGAACTTTTAAAATTTATATTTTATTTTATAACTCTGTAGAATATTTAACAGTATAATTTTTCTTTCAATTGCAAAGATCCAGAATGGAATTCCTTAATTTTCTTTGTGACATTCTACTTGATTGATTTGATTTTTCAAATGTTTACATTATCATTATTGCATAAAACATTGATGGCCCAAGATTAAATGGATGGTAATGTAGCTGTAATTGTAGTTCTAGGCAATAGTCCAAAATTTCATGTTATTAAATTAGAATATGACATGAAATATAGAAAATTGTTGAGGGCATATGTCTATATGCTCAATGATAAGGAAAAGAATTACATGAAATCTATAGCATCAATTTACGTAGTCATATACAATAATTACAGTCAATGTTTTTTCTGAAGAGATTAAGAGTTAGTGAATTAGACAAGGTATTTTCCTAACACAAAGATTTCCATCTTGTCAGATAACTTTATTCTGGTATTCATAAAATTCATATTTTGTCATGATGTTTTACTAATAATTTCATATTTTATATTAAGAAAATGAAAATGATTTTATCAAATATAGAGATAAAACCTATCATATACTAATAATTATATTTATTTGTGTCGCACCCTGACTTATCTGTCTTAATGTGAAATTATTAGCATGCTGGACTAATTATTTCTGAAGCTATGCTTTTTTCTCTCATGCTAGAAGGCTAGACAAAATTTTAGTTAATACTCATGGGTAAAGGTAAATTTAGAGTGTTCTATCTTATCTTGTGCTGCATGTTTGTAACCAATGTTTTTCTTGTCTGCTGCAATTGATTGCAATCAGTCAATTCAGTTATTTTAGCTATGTCTTTTGATATTCTTACTGGAAAATTCTTTGCATCAAGTAAAATTTAATGATAAACTATTTTGCCCAGTATTTCTACTGCATACTTCCCACAGCTCTACATTGATAGTTAAAACAAAGCCCGGAATTATCTCTTGTGCAAATGGTGAAGTTATTTTTCTACAAATCTCTTCTATTATCAACAATATCTGTTCCTCTCTCCTGATTATTGACTAGATTAATGAGTGAACTCTTCACATTTTTCCTACGTATCTTTTTCATTCAAATAATCAGAGTCACTACTAGCTTCACCTAGTGATAGAGGATGAAAAGTCATTCCTCCAGAATTATACCTCTAAAGACTTCTCATGAATGAATAACAATATTCTCACATCTAAATAAATTTCTTTGAGATGTATCTCTGTAGACTAGTTTGCATGTATATTTTAAATGAGTTAGAACCTATGAATAGAGGATTGTAGGATACCATAACACAGAACTAACATTTCCATGCATTAATTCAGCTTGTTTCTCAAAGTTACATAGCCAAAGGAAACAAAAATCTCATCAACTTTCTTGTTATATCCCTCATCATTATTCATGAGATTCCCATTTCAATTAGTGAGGCTTTTGCTGTCTTCTTTTTCATGCTGTGTGGAAATAAAAAGAACTATAACTACGAGTAATCAGTATCATCAATAAGGATAACAGCTGTCATACATAATGTCTGACCAAACTAGAAAATAAAGGCGTTCGTTATTTATTTATCAAACTAAAAAATGCAAAAGTAATGGCTATAGCTAAATGAAGAATTCCAGACTAAGTTGAAAATATTTAAATAATATTTCTTGCCTTGAAGTAAAATATGTAACTGAACTGAGTGTTTTACAGTATTATACGGGAACAAGAATTAAATGATGAGGCCAGAACTATTCATTTAATGGGATTCACTCAGTGGATTCCATAATGTTTCTCAGTGCTTTCCAACCAACTTCCATAAGTAAGCTTGGTGTGCATTGTGTAATACTATCTGAGGGTAACATATTCTTCAAATTTTCCACCATATACATACATGCTTTATATTGTGAGAATTTTTAGTGACATTTTTTCATGTGGATTTAAAATATTTTATTCTTCACTAAACATTTGCCTCTTTTTAAATTATAATTTTGGATTAATTTCATTAAGGAATTGTACTGTGAAACAATTAGCTTCTGTCAGCACATAAGCTTGTTTCCGAAGACAAGTAGCTGTTTTTTCTGTAATAAGAGAGTTAAATTGCTATAATCTAACCTATTTTAAATTTATAATATTTTCTGTGTGAGTATTTGCAATTTTTACTCTTGTAACAATGTGTCTCTCACTAGTTTTACCTTTTAATGGAAATATCTTGAAATTTGATCTTAACCTCCATATAGTTGCTTGTTCCTATTAAATTGATTCCAAAGTGGAGATGATGGTTTTATGAAAGTTTTACAATTACCTATGCTGATATGATTACTATATTGGTAGTTATTATGACTAATAGTGATGTTTTCACTTATGAAGAATTATCATTTCCATGGGTTACAAACAAGGATGAGGAGCTCGGAGGAGAACTCTGGAGGCCAAGATCGTCTTCAGTATCCAGGAGAAGTATTTCACTTGCTGGATTTCTCTCAGCGGCAACTGGAAGGCCCTCACCTTCAACATCTTCTTGTGCTAGTCCTACAAGCCCTATGTCTTCTTGGGTGTGGGAATCAGTTCCTCAAGAGAGTTTTAAAGTCACAGCACAAATTAGCCACGATAGGTTAACTAACTCAGTGAAGGAAGATGAGGGAAATTCAAAAGCAAGAGGGGAAGTTGATAAGAAACCTGGTGATTCGGTTCAAAATGGTGCAACTAACAGAGATACTGAGGTCTCTGACGTCCAATTAGAAGATCAAGATATGAGACTGGAAGAATTCAGAAGAAGGTGTTCATCCGAGAAAGAGATTTGACTAAATATCTCACAATTGGTTGTCTGCAAGGTCAAGCAAAAGGCAATAATACATACAGTAATTATCATTCAAGTTGAAGCATTCATTTCAATTCATCCATTCTCATGGATAATTAATTCATCAAGTGAGGTTGTTATTTCTAAAGGTACAGATTCATAAATCGAGATGTGGAAAATCAACTATTTTTAAATGAACCTTCAATTTTACAGTTCTGATCAATCTTTGACATTTATATGCAAAATCTGGAATTGCTATTTTGAAAATATTTGATATGTGATGATGGAATCCACCAAGCACCTTAGCAGGGTACAGCACAACTAGTCTGTAAGTGAATTCAATTTTGGAATGGAATAACTATTTGCAATATAGACTGAAAAGTTTATTAATATTTCTTTGCTTCTTTGATGGTGGAAGTGATCAATCAGCATTAATGATAGTTTAATTATTAATGTTTACAATGAATACTAAAGCCATTTTTCAAATTGTTATTACCAGCAATAATTCTACTTAAGACTGCCTGGAAGAAATTTTCTCATTTAGTCTTATAGTTGTTTGCTATTAGTACTGCATTTAAATTTGAGGTAAAATTAGTTTACTCTATTAATTAGATTGAAACCCAAGATATTCTCAAGTATAATTTCTTAGGTAGAACAAAATGTATTGCATCAGCATTCCATCACAATGTAAATTGTAAATAATGATACAGTGCTCAGCATAATACTATTACTAGTAAATATTACCTTTGAGAAAATCAAGAAAAGTTCACATTATTTTTCATGAATGTAATAAATAAATATACTTCGGTGATATTTATATAACACCAAGAATTTGCAAAATTTATTGCAATAAATATGATGCATCATAGTAAGTAATTTTATAAGTTATTGATGAAAATTTTTATATCCATTTCAGAAGTAATGCATTTCAGAAAGAGGATAGTATAATCTTAATATCTTTTAGATCATTTAGGCCCATATATGAACTATTCTGAAATTTACTGCTTGCATCATCTTGTTTTGGTAAATAATATCAAAGATTATTAGTGCATCTCCTTATCTTTCATGTTAATCATCTTTTGGCAATAGACCAATACTTAATCCTAGAAGGACCAAAGAGGGCATTAATAGCCCATAATTTAAATTTTCATCACTAGCTATTACAATGTCATAAATGCAGACTTTGAATTCAATCTTATTATGTAAATGATCATTGGAAGTTTAAAAACAAATCTTCCATGAGTTGTGCTTGTATTTTTCTACAGTTTGTTTGATTAACTGTTATACTTTCATTAAAAGGTACAACATTGTCTGTTATTAACATTCTGCCAAGGTGTAATTAATATGTATAGTTTAAAGCTAGATCCTTTATTATATTAAGGAAGAGTCTTTCAAATGGCGGGCTTTGGGTATACAAAGGAAGGTGCTTCTTGTTGTCAGTATGGACAAATCAACACAAAACCAAGTCTGTGTTCTGCTAAAGTTTGCTGGTTTAAATCTTTTCTTATATACATGTATATATTTTGAATATTTAATTGTGTCATCAATTTATTGTTCCATCACTTTACTTGATTATAAAATATTTTTGAAACATTGAGCTTGTCATTTAATGTAAAGGTCTATAACTCATAGTATCCACAAAATAGCTCATTATTGTTCTGTCTTTTTTACTTCTCATTAAACATAAATTTGTAAATCAATGAAAGAAAACATGTATAAATTAGAAAGTAGCTGTTGAGATTAAAATTTTATTTTTTCAATAAAATGAATCAATTTTATTATTGATTCCTAAAGTCTAACTTGATATATTTTGACTTAATAATAAGAGAATAACATAAAACATTTCAACTCTATATCTGTTTTATCAAATGGATAAAATAAATAAACTAATGCCACGATTGTTTTTAGCTAACAAACTAACAGTAGGTAGCTATTTTAATCATAATAAAGTAATGCTATAATACTTAAAATTAGTTATTGGATCATTAATGAAATGAATATTTAAGAGGAAAAAGTAATATCCTACTTTCGTAATTATGACTTAACATTTTTGAAATGCTAAAATTTTCTAAGTGACTTGTTGCATTTCACTCATTACAGCATTCTATAATTTATCATACACCTAAAATTCAAAATTATTTATCAAGTTTTAAGCAGTCCAAGTGTTATTATCAGCATTATCTTTTGCTAGTGCTTCATTTGTATTCATCCTTCAGACTACAGATAATAATGATTTTCTACATTGTCAATATATACTGTCCAATGGGCAAAAAGGCCTCTTCCCTATTCTAAGTGATTCCAAAAGCCCCCTCATTTATTGCTTCATGAATCAAAGAAATGGGGAAAAACTACAATGAATTTTATGTGACCAGTGCATATCTATTTCCGTATTTCTTTCCTCTATTCTTTATCTGCCCAAATAAAAGCAAGGTAAATAATGAAAGCAATTTTGTCTTTTAATTATACTTTTTATACTAAAAAGAAATATTTTAGAGTTTTTGCCTTGATATAAAATATTGCTTAATGCATGTACAGTAGAACCTCAATTTTACGAAGTTGAAGGGACCCAAAAATTTGCACTTTGTAAAATTCGGGCTTTGTAAATTTGAGGTTTTCTTTCAAGCAATCAGAATCTCTACAATACCAATTCAGTTTCAGTAATACAGTGCATAAAGTTAAATGGGATTGAAAGGAAGGTAATATTTCAATAAAATGAATTATACATCCAGTTTAATGATTAATACAACAGAAATAAAATTCTAAACCTTTTACTTTTTAAAATAATCATTAATTTTTTTTGTTTTCTGGAAGTTTCAATGAAAGATGAGGTGATTTCCTCAATGCCTGAAAGGTAATAATTGAATAAATCAGGTACACTATCAGTAAACAATTGAAAATTGTGAAGTAATTTTATGGAGTGTCTTAATTCATCCCTTGTAGGGGAGGAATGTGCTTCTGGGTCATCTTCATAGCTTGTAGAAGAGCTATCTAAGTTCACTTCATCCTCATCTTCTTCGTCTTAACTAAATTCACTGCAGTTATGCGTCATCATACGAGAGTCACACTTAAAATATGACTCAGCGTGAGAGGATGCATCTGGGATGTACTGATTTAGTTGGGCCATTTCTTTACTAAGGAGGTCCTGTAGTGTGGGAACCTCCACTAACTCCTCTGTCTCTATAATAGATGTGTCACCAAAACCAGCTGATCTCCAGCAGTTGGAAATAGTGTTTGCAGTGATACTGTCCCATGCTCTGGCAAATCCTCGCACAGCAAAGGAGCAATGTCCATGGAGGCACATCTTGCACATCAGAGGCTTTATATGCAACTAATGTATGCGTACTAAAGCTCTACTTATAGAAAGCAAAACTGTGCAGGTCGAAACTTGTCAAATAATTATGAGGATGAAATCAAACTAATTTCTGATACAAATAAGAGTCACAAGCTCATTCAGGAAGAAAACAAAAGATATCACATGCAATTCTCTGTGTGCACTATAGCAGTAGTAGTTCGTTAAAAGCGCTTTGACAGCTTAGGTCATTTTGCCCATGTGCTCCCACCAGGATTTGAAATCAGAACTGATTCCTCATGAGTCACGAGCGTTACCCACATGCTCTCCAGTGCTATTTGCATCAAATGGAAAGGATTTAAAAATTAAACTACAATTATACTGATTCCCTTTATAGTATAGACCTTATTTCAAAGCCTAGGAGGCTCACTTTAGTCACAGTGAATGAAATTCACAGCCATGAATTCCAAAAAACTAGCTCGTAAATATTTTAAGTCATTTAAAAACTTTACTTAAGTTAATTTGAAACTCCCTCTTTTTTATATGCATTCCACTTCGCTGACGTTTGCTGACGTTTAGCCAGGGCCATGACAAGCGTTCATTTGTCATAGTTCTGTCCTCCGCTGCATTTTCCCGCACCGAGGGAAGGACGCCACTGGAGCCAATAGTAGCAATGAAGCTTTTTACTTAGGCCTCTCGAAAAACAGCCAATTTTGTATTTCCACTGTGCATTATGTTCGTCTACGGTCGTTAGAACGTAGTTAAGTGATTTCAAATAGCAGCGTTCATTTGTGAGATTGCGTTGAAAATATTCCCGTCGACGAATAATTTTTATACCCGAAAGATTATATGTATTATTCAGCAAAATAAAATTAAAAGTAAAACCAGCAGATTCCTGACTGTTGCATTGAAATTGATAAACTATTTACTAAAAACAGTAATTTTGTGACCGAAAAAGAGATGCGAAAAAAATTAAATTACCATGGGATCGCACCAGCTAACTTCTTATTTGTGGTTAACTGTGATAACCATTACACCATGATATCCATGTTGAGATGTGGAGATGTTTTGCAATTAATTAAAATTATAAATTGACGCTGATTTTTAAATTCATTTTACAAAGAAACCAGGAAGAGTTTGTTTAAACGGTTTAAACTGTAATAGAGTAATTAAAATATCCCAAATAAAGAATTCAGTATATAATAGTATATTCGCCTAGTACAATATACAGGCCATCTGTTAAACTTCGGCAAAAAGAATCCGTCCCACCCCCACCTTATGGAGAGTCGCTCCCGTGCGTTTAGCGGTGATTTTTGAGAACTACTTACTCGCGGGTACTTTAAACGATCTTGTTGCGTCACAAATTCTTACCTAACGACGTAAAACGCTTTTAATTAATAAATTACGTATTGAAAATGCATCAAAATTTAAGTAATAGTGACGTATTACTACAAATTTAATATTATTTAATTAAACTAATTTCCATGACAGCTGCAACGAAGAACTTCCACAGCAATGCTACTTTCAAGTAAAAGGTTTACCTAAGTTCTGCGAGGGGTTGCGGCGGTTATCATATTGCTAATATTAATTAATTCCAGAGAAAATATGGAGGTCGCAAATGATATATATATATATATAATATATATCCTTTGCGACAACGAGTAGGTATTTTTTAAACACAAAATGATAGAAAAGAAATAGAACTTACCAAGCGTCCGAAGATAGTGCTGGACGAGAAATCTTCGGTAGTGGACTTTAAAAGCTGTTAATTATTCCCATGTCCAGTGGTTGCTTCTTTCTGGTGCTATTTGGACTCAGAAAAAGTACTTTGACGTTTGGTGGCACTAGTCCGCTTATTTTATGAACTGGGGCATTATCTGTACAAGAAGTAGTACATTGCGATACTCGCATGCGCTCTTCCTCTGCAAGAAGATATAATTGCTTCTGAAAAATGTCCGTCGTCATCCATGCTTTTTTATTACTTTCATACAACACAGGCAAATTTTTCACGTTCTTGAAGCAACGCGGAGCTCTTAATGTTTCAATCACAGCTGGTTTCAACTTTGCAGATCCATCTTGGTTACATATCTGCATTGCTGTAACCCTATCCTTAGATTTTTTACCTCCGCGACATTTTTCACCACGGGTCCCGAGGGTGGAGTCAGGTCAGGAATGCCATGAAAAACAAACATGTTTCATCCAGGTTGTACATATCTCGAGGGGAATATTTAGACATGTCATCGTTTATTTCATGCCATTGCTCAACGTCTTTTGTGTTGACGCTACCTTTGTCTCCACAGATTTTCATTGAAGTGATTCCGCATCTTTTCTTGAATCTATCCAGCTACCCATTTGAGGCTTTAAAGTTGTCGCACTTCAGTTTAAGAGCCAAAACCTGAGCCTTCTTCAGAATTGGTCCACTTATAGGCAATTTGCACGCACAACACTTTAAAAAAATTATACAGCTGCCTATCAAGTTGATCAAATTGATACGATGAGATGTACTTTGTTTTTTATGATGTTGTTGTGTGACTCAAATTTTTTTCACTTGAATTGACGATTGCTGCCAATAATGTAGATAAAGAAATGCCATACTTCCGAGCAATTTCTGTTTTTGTCTGCCCGCGACCACGTACTTCCTTTATAATTGACCTTTTGGTGACCAAACTCAGGGACTTCCTCTTTTTCTTGGTCAGCGATGTTTTATCCATTATTTTACTTCTAGGCACACGGGATATCACAACACAGGCCACCTCGCGCAGAGAGTGATTCTGACTTGAACGCGCGCGACTTTTCCTCACTTGTATATGTTTGTATCCCACGACATTTTCACATTTTCCCTTCTAAAATACATGGGATGAGGGTCCTCCCAACATAGACGATCTGGATTCAGCTGCTCCTGTTTACGGCGATCGTAATCCCATTGTATTGAGCTCAGTGCGACAAAACCATTTCAAATACTTCGTAAAACCGGGGTTCATTCACTCCTAGGGACCGGCTTCTCACTTCGTAAAACATGAAATCGAGGTTTTACGTAAAACCGGGGTCATTTTACATGTACAAAGATCGGGACCGGCGGAATGGTTCGTAAAACTGTGTCACTTCGTAAAATCGAGGTTCGTAAAAACAGGGTTCTACTGTACATTGTTATTCCATCATCTCATCACCTATTCAGCGTCAAAGATAGTCGAGAGTTCTGCTCAAGTGACTGTAGTTGTTTGTCTGTTTGACCCTTTATTGGTGATGTTAGGCTCATGTAGGTCTCTCTTCCACCTAGCCTATATGTAATTTGTTCACATATACATTCAAATAAAACGACAGAGTAGGGTGTAGGAAAAAATCTTTGTAACTAAAGGTTGACAAAAAAACTCACTTTGCGAGGATATACCCACAGAGAAGGGGGTTAAAAAAATAGAAAAAAATAAAAATATAGCAATTACAATTATAAAATTACAAATGAATTAATTTACAGAATAATAAAAAAAATATTAATGACAAGGAAAAAAATTTTAATTAACCTACGGGGAAAAGAAATGAGAAAATCACAACATATCCTACTAATTATTAATTATCAGGAAATAAATATTAATTACTAGGATATGTCATTTAGGGGGTACTTCCATACAAAAGATTAATAAAGTTAATTCTACATTAAATATATATCTTCCAAAATACTCCCTAAGTTTTGTTCTGATTAAAAAAAACCCACTTTGCGAGGATTTACCCACAGAGAAGGGGGTTCAAAAAAATAGAAAAAAATAAAAATATAGCAATTACAATTATAAAATTACAAATGAATGAATTTACAGAATAATAAAAATATATTAATCACAAGGAAAAAAAATTACTTAACCTAAGGGGAAAAGAAATTAAAAAATCACAACAACATATCCTACTAATTATTATTTATCAGGAAGTAAATATTAATTACTAGGATATGTCATTTAGGGGGTACTTCTATACAAAAGATTAATAAAGTTAACTCTACATTGAATATATCTTCCAAAATACTCCCTAAGTTTTGTTCTGATTTAATAGTTAATCTTTCAATGTGATTATTTTTCAGATCCCTTCAAACTCTATAGAGGTCCCTGAATGTGGGCCAAGTACTACATAGACCAAATTCACACTGTAATATTTTCTTCATGATTCTGAACTCAACCAAGCAAGTTCATAAAAACCACAATATCATATATATTCCTAGAAAAATTTGTAGCATTGGTCAAAAAGGAACAATTGAATTACAAAGCTCTAAATTAGAATAAAACATTCTAATTTAGAGCTTTGTATTTGCTTCAACCTCAGTCGAAAATGCCAAGGTAATGGTATCATTCTTAGGAATTTTTGTGGAATTAATAATCTTTTCTCATTTTTAATTAAAATTGAATATTTTTAAACCTCTAATGTTGCGCGTTCAGATCGATTTTTAATATGACAATCAACGTAAAGTTTTCCTGCATTTTATCCTTGGGTTCATTATTTCTTACAAATTAGGCCCATGATATATTGAGAAAGAATTTGAAAAATAATTTGGTAGTACATCTAAGCCGTGAATCTAAATCAGCAGCGATCACCTACTATGTACTTAATTTCTCTTCCGACACTGTAAAGAGATTTCAGAATTTTCGATTTAAATTCTAGCATTGCTTTACGAGTAATCTTGGGAATTCACTGACTTAGCGGTAAATATGTTCATCAGAAGCCTTTATCAGAAGTTTCATGCTGCTTCCTCATTGTTGCACTGGAGAAAATTATTAATTTCAAAAGAAACAATTTTTCTGCAAATTAGTTTGACCAGTATTTAGCAACTTTATTGTATGAATGAAATATCTTTAAAATGCACTTGTTGCATTCAACTTGCTCTTTCCTTCCTTTTCTTGGATTGCAATTAAATAAGCCAATTAGTGAAAAATTTTCATTAGATATTTTGAAATAATTTAAAGTATAATTGTTTTTGTTGCTATCACCTCCCCATAGCATATGCAGCTCTTGATCGACATTCTTGTATGATGTGAGGTCAATCTAGGTTGTCCTGTAGTCTTCTTCCTTTACTCTTTTTCTTCCATAATGTTTTAAGGAATTCGTCTTCTTTTATTATATGACCGAAGTATTTTCTTTCTCTGGAGGGAATTTTGTCTTTCACTTAACTCTTCCAAAACTTGTCCATTTATTTTTCTCAAGAACCAACTTGTTCGACCATTCTACTCTAGAGCCACGTTTTGGCCACCAGTAACTTATCTTATTCCAGTCTATCCAAGATCCATGCTATCTATCTGAGACATGCTCCATAGAAATATCTGAAGAAATCTTTCCTTTTTCTCTTCCTTAGTCTTAAGATATCCTTAAATTCAATTGAGAGGTGGCTGATAACTAAAAGTTGGGCTTACTTTGGAATTCTTATTGGCCTGGGAAAATCCTTTTTATGATATTTTTATTTTTATTGACCTTCCAAGTCAACTTGCTCTATGGTTGGGTTTTCTAGTTTTATTTTAGCTTTTATATTGTTGGACTTACCTCAAACCATAATTTTTTTTCTGAGTATTAATGATTTCAATTTATTCAGTTCTTTTCCAAATAATAATAATTATTTGAGGGTGAATTAGAATTAACATAATTTCAAAATTAAGTTTCAGATTCAAATTTATAGATATTATGTTTAGTAGCTTATGTTTAAAGTACTGCTTGTTATAAAGTTCTATTTGGTTTGAAAATTTAGGATATTAAAACTCAAATTTTTCTATGTAAAAATTGATTCTGTATCCAAGTGGCCTGGTGTCGAAACCAGGGCCTTTTTATAAGTTGAGATTGCATATAACTGGCTTAACTAATTGTATATAATTTATATAATTATTTAACTAACAACTATTTGGTTTGGGATTATCTGATCTCTTTTAAAATTCCAAGTCAATTATCAGGAATATCTCCAAACAAAATTCCGAATTTGTGTTTTACTGAATAGTAGAATGTAAATCATGCCTTGGCATCGAACCCATGCTCATAAGGTAAAAGATGAACTGTGATAATGAAAAATTCATGATTTCTGTACACATGCTTGGTCATAATCTTCCATCTTTTTGGGAAATGAATGATTATAAATTTTAAATATGCCTGCCATACATTTCAAATGGTAGAGCTGCTTACCGGAATGTTCTTGAAAAAATGTTTTCGAAAAAAATGCAACTTGAACTTGGTTTAAAGAATGGCCTTGGTCGCCAGGAGGACTCTTTCTTTACGACTAAGAAATTTTACAAAATTCTCGTTCATTTTGTCCTAGTTTACGTAATTTCATTTCGAAACCAATATTCTACAATCAATAAGAATTTTTCTTCAATTTCCTTCCTTGTAAACGTTTAAAACAAACTTTACGTTCATTTCTTATGTAGAATATTTGCTGTGACCTAGCGTTGAACCAAGGATAATCTTTGGAGTTGTCTTTGATGTTTTCGTTGGATATGCAAAGGCCTTCTGCTATTCCTTGAATTTTAACTCTCTAATTTGCCGGGAAGTGCTTCAAAATATTTCCAAAAATCCCGGCAATGCATTTTTATGGAAAATTTTGGGATTTCTGGGCCTTCTGGCATCGAACCCATGGTAGTGAGGGTAAAAATCTGAATTTCTGCCCTGTGCCAACCAAACTGCCACGTATATGAGAAAAAAACCTCATGTGGTAAATATACACACCTACATAATCAAATTCCTTTCGAATTATTAATACTTATCGCAAATTCCAATATTACTGGAAGCGGATGTCTCTTCAAAGTAAAAGGTACTGGGTTTCACTGAATGCCAAAATTATTCCTGGTATATAAAAATTCGATCCCCCTTGTTACTTCCGGTTAAAATTTCCGTAAAAACTCAAAACTGTTGAGGTGAAAAAAGTCAAATAATGAACACACACACCGAGCAATCCAAAGAATCTCCGCTATTTTTTAAATAATCAAAAGGATAAATTCGAGTCCCTCAGATGTTCTGGCATATACAAGTTAACTTGCGATGCAATTTACATAGGTCAAACGGGTGGTAGTTATTCTGTTCGTGTTAATGAGCACAAAAAGTCTTTTTAAAACAAGTCATTTAATTCCCATTTCACCAAACACCTTCTTATCAGCAAACATACATCTTCTCTTCAACCCACTATTCTTCACCACTTACAGAAAGGACAAAAGATGACATTTCATGAAAATAGACAAATTCTGATTTACCGATTATCTGGGAAAACAGTCACCAACGAGTACATTCTATCTAACAATTCTCCCCTTCTCTTATGCACCCTCCCTTGCCGTTCTACAAACCCACCTTCCCCTTCTTGTCTTCTTCCTCCTCCTGTTCCCCTCCATTAACTCACATATATATATATATATATATATATATAGTTTTGTGTATCTTGTTACAACACCTGATGATGGCCGAACGTGCCGAAACCGGTCGTTGTGTTTTGCGTCTTTTTAACTTGTGGATGTGTACTACTTACTTTTTAGTTTTACTTGTATAAATAAAAAAATCAGTGCATGTTCGATAAAGAGAATCTTCCATGAGAATATTCTCCAGGAAAACTATAGCGGAGGTCATGAATTTCTTTTTTCAGGTAGTTGTTTCGACAGTAGATATAGTGTTTAAAAAAGAAGTGAAATTTTTCAGAAAAGACGAATAATTACTCGGAATTCTTACTGATTGATCGAGATGATGGTTTCAGTTGAAGATTTGGTTTGGTGTACGTAAAATAATTGCCTACAAGTCATTGTAGTCTAAAAAATGCATGCGAAGAGAAAACTAGTAGCCCTCGAGTTGACGCGTTGGAAGATAGAGCACGCCGATGATGAGAAATTAAATTTGGCTGCTATGCTACAGAATTCTAATGTGTGATACTATCAGTGTCCCCGCAGTATGATTTTGTGTCCACCTGCAATTTAATTTTGCACTTCGATGGTTTATAATTGCATATATACGGAACATGTATCAGTTGTATTTATTTTTACTTTACTAAATAAAACGCGCGCGTATTATATAGCTTTTATTTTAATAAAAATAATCCCGAAAAAAATTTCAATCGTAAGGAAAGGCAAAAATCCTTGTATGATTTGTGTGTGTGACACGATATAGGTGGTCTTTGTATATGCGTGATGATTTATTTAATTGTATCTACAAATTAATAAGCAGATTATTATATGAATTAAGCGAATTAAGAAGCCGCCCAACCTCCTGTGACCTTCCAGAAGTGACGTTGTGGGAATCTCCAAGTATATTAAACACAAACGATTTCAATAGGTTGGGAAAGAGTTAAAACATCACCAAAGCATGTATAATTATATAATACCTTTCAGGACCCCCAGAATTTTAATCATGTGGATTCCATCGTATTCTGTGACAACTTGGGTTAGATCTAAATTAGCGTTCACTGGAGAGACACTGGTGTTTCTGATAGCAGTGAATGAAGTCAATCACTCGCCATTGCCAATCCTGGTACTGTCTATTGATACTACCAATCCCAACCTGTTTCGGCATTTTGAGCCGCTTATTTCCGAACACACCAGTACAACCAGCGTCAAGTTGGTCACCGACAGAAATGGCCAAAGATTCAACTCCTACGACTGTTTCCTACGGAGCTACTGCGCGCTAAAACTTCCGTTTGCCTTGATAGCAGGGGCGTAGCTACCGCCGTATCTGCCGTATCAATTATACGGGGGCCCCCAACGTGCGTAAGCAAAAATTAATAAAAACTTCCCAAATTTGTCTATAGAGGCAGAAACTTTAGAAAAACTAAAGTCATTATCAGCTATAAATGATTTAATATATCAGTTTGCCGAAAAAAATGCAGGGAGAGTGTATATTTAATTTGAATTGTTTGTAAAAATTTTGGATAAAGTGACAGATAGATAATTATGATGAATAAATATTTCTTTTAATTTTATGCAAACATTTTTTTTTCTTTTGTGAGAAATCTTTACCCTTCCTAAGGGCACCCAAACAAATTTTTATACGGAGCCCCGCCAAGGCACGCCACGCCGCTGCTTGGTAGTATAAATTGGGGTTCGAAGCACATACTATCTTCGTCGATCATGTATTATTTCGGTTGTTGTTCTGCTAATATCTACGTTTACTCTAACATTAGCGCATGCGATGTTTACGTAATAATTTCCTTTTGAAACACAGGGAGACATATTTTTCATATAGTTATAAGAACCTCCCAGCGGGAATAATGAAATATATTTTTAAATTTGTATTAAAGCTTGCCAAATATTATTGATTTAGTAGGGTCGTCGTATATTGGAAAAATTCAAAGAAATATGGTAAGTAATCGTCAAAATGCATGGTTTGCATATTCGTATAGATGGTCGCTCATCTGCCCCTCTCTGGAAGTGCCGATGTTTCCTTGATGGTAATGGTATTCCTAGCCGCCCTACTAAAATAAGTTAAATAAAGTTATGCTCGTATTATACGAGAAGTTAAATAAAGTTATGCTCGTAAATATGTGATTGGATAGACGAATCGATACTGATTTATGGGAGCTCGTCGCTTGACGATGTGCAGATTTTTTCGTCGTTATTCGGGTTATTCGTACATAGAGGGAGCTGCCGTAGGCGAAAACGACCTTGTCGTTCGCAGTACCCTTTGTTGAACCGTGGGTATTGGTCGTGGAAGAGGTTTGCGTTGGTTGAGTCAGCGGTCGTACCTCGTGTTAGCGGTTGAGTCGGTTCAAGGATTCACAGCGAACAAATTACAGATAAAGATTAACAGCAGTGGATGGCGAAGATTCTTACGCACATGTGTAATTACATTATTAACTCTCTCTTTTAATTAAAGTAGGCTAAGTATTCCAACTTATTAAACAGTTACGTATCTTAACTTGGGCACCTGGACGATCAGAAAAGATCCAAAGTTTCGTAGGAGTGTGACTGAACTCGATAAAAAATTAAATCTTCGAGTAAACCACAACGGAAACCGTGAACAGAGGAGAAATATCATGATTTTATATACTCCGAGCATTCACGGAGGACCGAAGAGTTTGAACGAATAATTTAGTTGTGATCTAATAATTTTGAATCTTATAAAAATTTTCTGTGACTATAAATATTTTGTTCATTCTTTTGACATACGGTAACTTTTTTAATGATCTGTTGTTTTTTTAGGCAATGCCTGCGTTAGGTTGGGACCATTTGACTCAGGTTTGTGATACATTATTTATCGTATTATTATTTGAAAATTGATATTTCGTAATAATAACAGCTGGGGCATGAAATAATCTTTCACTTATTTGCTTTCCTTACAGCTCCTGTTAAACCTGAATAAACGAAGGTCCATTATGAAGTCCTTTTGGAAAATTCCCCAGACAAGCGGGGAAGAATGACCTGGCGACGGAAAAGGTACGGAGGATGGTCTACAAACCCACCGCAAGTACTGGAGGGATCCAGCGGATGGAATTCCTGTATATTTTCATACGCAAGAAGACGTCTAGTTATACAAGATGAATGTGAGTTACATTTGAAATGAAGATGGCGTTTAATTTTACATCCGCAATGAAAGATTTTGGTTTGTATGCCATTGATTATTTCATTATGCATTTCTTATATCTCCAGCAACTGCTACATAGAATGCTAATGGGAGTGAAATTCAAGGGAGAGGAAGGCCAAAAATAAGCTGGTTTACTTGGGCGAATGAGATTGTGTAGATATTGGTTCAAAGAATGAAAGGGAACCAATAAAAATTTATCTATCCTCGTAAAATAAGGTTAGATTAAATACTCTCTTTTCCTTCGCCCGATAAGACAAGCAACCCCTGCCACATGTCCCAAGATTGTTGTCAGAGTATGTTTACGGTTTGTTGACTTACCTTATGCTTGTCTTCAAGTAGAATAACTCACTCGTTTTTGGTTTATTTTCAATAAAGTCTCATGGTCCATCCCAAATATCATCGATGAAAGCAGTTGAAATACACAATATTTAGATTTTACTACTCATAGAAGTAATTTATTGCAAAACTTCCTTTTTTATCTTTCATCGGCCTAGATCTCAATTCAGTTTCAATTACTAATGCGAGGCAATGGCAGATTAACTGAATCACTCGTTCAATAATGATAAGCTTAAGTTTTTTAATTTGTTTGTGCTCAATCGAAAGTCTCAATAAAGCTCTTTACTACTACAGTTTTTCGTTCTTCATACTTAACATTATTTAGTGTAAGTCCTTTAATTATTTTCCTAATTAGGTGAGCAAAACTCAGAGCGAACGTTTGATTTATTTTCACTTCATGCTGTTCTTATATCCTTAGTCGCTAATAATAATTGCATTTAATTTGTAAATGGCTTTAATTATTGTTCCACAAACCTTACACTCGAAAGGCCAGATAGCTCATTATTTGGAGATTGGCGGTCCGTAGTTTTTTTCCGTATTCAACGATTCTTTTGCGAGAATTATTTAATTATCTGCTTGATAATGCTATATGTATCTATGGATTACAACTTTAATTAAGGACTAGCATTTGAATAAGCAAACCTAATTAGGTGTAATATTTGTGCCATCGCCTATGGTACAAATGTTACTACTCCCAATAGTTCATCGACTTTGATTTGCGCTAATAAATGCGAGCCGAATGAAATTATGGGGCGAGCCGTAATTAGTAGACCATTGATTTAAATTAAGATTGTAGGACATGGATTTGCAATTATCTTGCCAATTAATTCAAATAACCGTAGACCAAATATTTTTAGAAAGGATGACTCTCAAAATGCAATTGGTCATCTTATCTTGTTTTAGGACTCAAGGAATATAATTAAGTACGTTATCTCGCGCTGTCTTTGGGGGTTTCATTTCTCTTTTCGTCTTAGGCTTGGGTTTTACCATCTTTACCAACCTTTTTCATTATCCATTGAGTGTCTGTCAGATCCAATCGTTCGTATTATATTAAAATTTCCTCGTGTAATTGTGTCAGGTGATCGATCTTTTCTCGGTTTCTTTGCTGTCCTTCCTAAGAAATATCTATTGTACAATTCTCGCAGTGATGTTTTTCTGTCCGGACTTGTTTCTGCTCTGTAACATAAGGGGCTTCATTATAGTTCAGTAGAACCAAATTTTTCCTCCCACGGGAACATATTTATAGTTCCATAAAAAATTGCTTTCACTTTCTGCAGTTCGACTGTCTTCTGCCAATGGTTTTTCTATATCATCCCTACTTTAATATTTTAAGTGATTATCATTAATATTGCCGCTGTTATTTAATCCTCGGTACTAATTAACTCCAAGGTTTTACCATCCTTAATTCTATTATTAAACTTATTAATTCAGTTAATCCTCCGGTCCAAACAATTTTGTTAAATATACCCTTTGACCAAAAAAATTTCGAATAGCATCTTGATGTATAATTCGTGTATTTATGACTCAATTCCGCTCTTACAAAATCGAACTCTAATGAAATATGCTTAAAAAAAATTAAGGTACTTCAAGGAAGTTATGATTTTCTTGGAATTCGATTTTTAAATTTCTATAATAAACCAAAGGATGATATCTTAAATTCGAAGTAATTAATTTTCCAATTCAACCATTATGTTGAATATCATATCAATTAATGATAATTATTTATCGTAATTATGTTATATTAATTCTCGTATCATCAATCATTAAGTTGTTAGAAATTAAGTGTTGTTACGTGACGGACTGGGTAGTCTGTAAAGTAATCTTTCTTTATTAATTTAACATATTGGTTTTTTAATTTTATAGAATCAAGGTTTATGGAAGAAAGGCATTGGTGGCAGGAAGAGCCTGGCTGCCGCCTGACCATTTCACGGGAGCTGAATGGAATCCTACGACAGAAAAAGACTAACATCTCCAATCAAAATTTGTCTGATTCCAGCTGTTAAAATGAAATATCAAATATAATATTTTTTGTTTACATCTATAAACTAACTTATTAAAATCTATGAATATTTTATAATATATGAATAGGCTCGCCATTGCTTTGTTAATGTAATTTTATTAATTAATGTATTTGATAAATAAAACTGGAATTCTAAATTTTCTGTTCTTATTTTATATAGGAAATTGTCTTTCTCTCGGTAAAATAAAATGTGAATCACAAAGATCAAGATTTCTCAATAAATGCAAACTATCGGAAATGTGTTAAATTCTTTCGAATGATGGGAAATGGATATAACTGTAAAACGATAGTCATTTCAAATGGCAGCAGTTTGAAATTAAATCAAAATACATGAAAAATCAGGGTGTTAAAATAATCTAAGATTATTTATTATTATAACTGGCTTTATTGTCATGGCGAAATGCATTTTGGGTATGCCAATTACGACAGTCATTTCTTATGGCGGAAAATGGCGAAAAGGAAAAAAAGAAAAATAAATCCAAAATGGCCTGATTTTGGGAAATGGAATTCCAAAATTAAAATAAAAATAAGGGGAATTTGAATGGGCGTCCAACTCGTGCGTCATGCTACGTCACGACGACGTCATGGACTTTCATTTTCGTGGCCTTCAAGTTGGGACCAAAGGCTTAAGTTGGAACGAAAGGGTTAAGTTTTTAAGCAAAGTCGTGTATTTTGGAAAAAAGGGTTGAAATTGGCGATTTTGGCCTTGATCGACCTCTAAATTCTGGATTCGGCCTTCAAAAAACGCATACGACTTCCGCAAGGTCGTGGTGGCGCTGCCGGTACTAGAGGGTAATTGAAATAAGATGTTATAATTCCCTTCCCGTTTTACGGATTACATTAGCTCTACTGCTAAGTTTTGAGTTCCTATGAGAATTGTAAGGGTTCAATCCCGTTTTGCAAAATTTTTTTTTCTTATATTTTCTTTTACTAGTCGTCCTCACCTTTTTTGCGATTTATTACCTATTTACATTTACTTTTTGATGATTTAAGTACATTAAAAATATGGACTATTATTGTGATACCTTTTAATGAATGAATGATGCCATAACACATAAAACACATTTAGTTTATAATAATCAATTTTTAAAATAAAAGCTTTTTAAACTTAACCACAAAGATATAAGACAAAATACATGCTCACATTTTTACATGCATTTACTAAAACTGTTATATAGATGAGTGTTAAATTTGTCTCAAATTTCATCGGCCTTTCTAGATCTTTTTTCGAGGAATACGGAGAGGAAAATCCATATTTAAAAAATAACGTACCAAACACTACATTTGGCATTGAAGGGAGATAATTTATACAGAGAAATTCCTTCATCTTCAAATGAACTATCTTCACCCAAAGGAAAACATACGGATTGTGATAAATGTTATCTTTTAAAAATAAACTTTTAATATTATTGATTGTATGAACAATATTATCTGCTATATAAAATCATTCAACAGTGTATACTGTAATTCAATAGGTATCGCCTGAAATTTCTCTAGAATAGTTGATGTTAAAATAAAGTACCATGATCGAACTCCTCACTAAGTGACTTCATCAAGGGCTGCAGGCAGTTGAATACCGTCAATTCATCCAGAAGATCTCCATATTCAAAATGTCTCCCAAACACTACTCTAATTCCTCCAACTGAATAATTGCTGCATGGACATTTTGTAGGGGGTATCTTAAATTACAGGATATTTGGAGTAATTGAAAATTTTTGCACGCTTAAAATTGGTATCACTTACCATTCTATGAGCAATGCCTATCTCTATATATATTTGGTTGTTTCAGGAAAATTGGATTTGGAAAAAGAAGAATAGAAAGTATGCACATACTTATTAAGAACCTTATGATGTAAGATAAAAACCATTCAGTAAGATATCAAGTTATGGAACAGGCGCCAAATTGCAATTGTCAATGTTTGAAGTAATTATGCAATTTAAAATAAAACATAATCATCAATTTAATAATTATAGAGGTATATATTCCTGTATGTTATTAGAGGTAAAGATAGGTGTGTTAGATATTAAAGGTACAGTAGAAGTCCGTTATAACGAGAGCTGACAAAAATCGGAAAAGTACTCGTTATAGCCGAGTCTAAGTCCGACCTCTTGAATACAAGATCAGCCAGTGCGGCAGAATGAAGGGAATTGAAGGGTTTTTAATCCTTACGCTAATGCTTCAAAATGCGTAAAAAAGTACGTTCGCATCAAAAAAATGTCGTATTTACTTAAAATAACGCGTACCCATTTGAGTCTATGTTTTCGTCTCAAAAATTGGGGTGCGGGTCAGAATCGACGGCAAACTAGATTTACATCCTAGGCTCACCCTGGTTCCATATAATTCGTCAAACGTTCCACCATTCCTCTATCGATTATTGGACTCTAAACATGTGTTTATATTGTATCGATGTTTGGAAAAAGGAGCGTCCCCGACTAGCTTTTCATCACCCCAATTTTATCCCCGACCTGAGGAAAATAAAAACAATCAGGAAAAGGCTTCAAGGGCTCAAATCATCTTCTGAGAGTTGTAATCACATATCCATGCTAAATGAACAAACGGGTTATCTCCTCAGGACCTAAGATAAGAAAGCTTAGATCTAAAATATTATTTTACGGCGAAAATTGTTCTCAATTGAACGGAATCATGGGCTTCTGCGATTCTAAGAATCTCTCTCTAACCTTTTCCAAGCTCTAAATCCTCAGATAACCCCGCAAGCACAAAATAATCGCATTTTCATCTGAGGACATAAGAACAAAATGGTCCAGAAAATGAGAGCAAAGGCTTTTTCAGAAGTTAAAAGTAAACTAAAGAATCGGAAAAACAAAATTCCAAAGTTTCGTGAAAAAATCTCCACCCATACGGCCGTAATAGGCCATCAAAAATCGTAATTTTTAGCTGAGTTCCCAACTTTTATTTTCCCACGGTGCCTTATGGGTAGGCGGGCAATTTGAACCTTCAAAAGTGATTTAGCGTAGTGTGTAGCATGAAAACGTCTATTTTAATTATCTTTATTTTCGTATTAAGTTAAAATTCCAAAAGATAGAAATTTATTATGATATTTGGATTATATTTATGTATAAATAAAGATAATTTTCTATTATTATTTGCATTTATTTTTCGGTTTTAAATACAACCCAAATCAATGATAAATTATTTACTTAAATAATGAGATCTTATTACCAGTACAAAGCAATGTAAAGCAGAGGACTTTCTTAATAATTAATTAGAGATATCATGTTGGATGTATTATAAAATTACAAGATTGGCATTTGATAAATCAAAGACCTAATATTCTAAATTATTTAGAAACTCTTGAATAATGTTACAATTGCTAAAAAACGGGACTTCTTTTATTACATGGTGTACCTAAAATGAGATCTGGTGAAGAAAGATTATTACATAATGTAATACCACCAGCATGACAAACATATAAACAGGGCACTCGTTATAACGATACGTCAGAAATGAACACTCGTTATAATGGACGTAACACCCTATCTTTTTTGCAGTGAGACGGACAACGGCCAATAAATCACTCGCTATAACGCAACTCTTGTTATATGCTGTACTCGTTATAACGAACTTCTACTGTATAAATAATTGTGTAATGCTGTATATTTAATTGTGGGGTGAAACGAAAACGAGTGTTAATGGAAGGAGTTATCACTTTGCTCCAAATAACAAATCTGACATATTTAAATTCAGTTACATAAAAGATATTAGATATAATGAGAATAAATTTTCCATGATGTTCAACTCTGTCATGGATTTTAATGGTCAATATAGAAATCGTCTATCATAAAGAGTAATTATGTACTTGAATCCAAAATCGTCAAAGATAAGGCCAAGAAGTAAGGCAGGCACCTGGACTAATTTTAGACATGTTTTTGAATAATACATAGATGCAGTCACAGTTGTGGTTTATACTTATTTCTCTCTTATGATTATCTTCATTTCACATATCTATTTACACGAGCCTAATACATGCATTTCTTTTAATTACTGGCCTTGGTGGTGGAGTGGATAGCATTCCATCTTCGCTATCACTCCAAACCCCATGGTCCCTGGTTCAAAACCCGCCTGATTGGATTTTTCTGATCAGGGAAAGGTTGTGTGTTTGTTGTTGCTATTGCCTTGGTGAAGCACTCCCTGACAAGTTCATGAGAGCTTGGGGGGACTTCACTGATAAAGGGCAACAGTGGCTAAGCGTGTAAATACAAATTCTGAAGGATCACTCGGGAATTTTATAATTCTCTATGACCTGCAATCGAAAAGCCATAATCTGCATGGCATAATCAAGCAATAGCGGTTTTCAACACTAATTCATCATTAGATATTTTATTAGATAAAGATAAATATTAGATAAACATTCTTTATTATCATAATTAAAGTAAGGGCCTTCATCATAACATTATCTGGTTTGATCTTTTCAAAATAACATCATCTTTTCCTCTTAAGTATAAGCTTCACATTAAAGATTACATATGCTACTATATTGCATCTATATCCTGACATTGTCTTGTTGCAGGAACACAGCATACGAAAAATATATCGTATGAAAATAAATTTCATGTTTTTTTAATAGATTTTATTCCAACTGTGTGGACATAATCGATATTGTCTTTGGATTTTTGCTTCCAAGGGGTGAGCTATAATCTTTCAATTTCACCCCTTATCATAGGTAAAAGGAATTTCAATTTTGAGCCTAAGTAGATGAACATCAACTATCCACTCAAATTTGTAGACTATAATAGTCTTTGAGATTTTTATTTTTTGATGCTGAAATAAGGGGAAATAGTTGTGCTTGATACACAAAAAAAATGTGATATCATTAACGTTACTATTAGACTCATTTGGATTAGACTTCCACATGTTGCTCTGATAATACAGCTATTATCGACCTCCATTGCACCTTCTTCGATTTTGCAGAGGCAATTGAAATGGTAACAATGGCCAATGCTATATAGACTTTTAGAAAACACCACTGACAGCAATGTTAATAAATAAGAGCCAAAAATATATCTTGAGCTGTCAAAAATTGAGGAAGAGTTCGATGCGCGTTTCGCTAACATGTGTAGCAGACCAATAGTCACTCTTGGTCTGCTGAAGATGCTACACATGTTAAAGAAACGTGCGTCGACCTCTTCCTCAATTTTTGACAGCTCAAGGTATATTTTTGACTCTTATTTATGTAGACTTTTGTTTATGAGACCCAGGTCATCACTGAGCAATAAATTTGAAAAATATTAATAATAATGATGATGACATTATTAGGTAAATTTTGGTCTTGAGATGTGCTGCCAAATATGGTAGGTAAAATGAGGGTTATAATTTTAGAGAAAAAAAATTCTGAACGAAAAACAGAATCTTTATAAATACTGGAGATTTATTTTACATGACCACATTAGGCACCCAAACCTTTTATCACAATATGCTATGATGTCTCATAGCAATTTGATCCACATGGTTCCACTGATCATACACACAATCAAGACGTTCGGTGATCATATAATACCAAAACAGTACAAATAATATATAACACAAATAATCAAAGAAATCTTCAACAAAGAGCTACCAATAATAATTTTCTTCACTGTACAAAAATATATGCATATATTTGTCTTTCAAACACCCTACGGCAAAGTGCATCCCTTTTTTAAATTAATTCCAAAGTGATAGCGAGTGAAAATCATTGTGGTGAGAAAAGGCAATTTTAAAAACTGAGAATATTTTCCATTTTCCAAATAAAAGAATAAAAAATTCAAATCCTGGCTTTTTGAAAGACCTAAATTAAATATCCAATATTCACAAATATACATAACAAATCCATAATATGACTCTGATCGCTCCAAATAAAAGTTTTAAGAAAAAACTGTAGATAATTTAAAAATGGAAGAGAAGCATGATCAACAGCTTCCAACAATAGGCACGCATTAAATATCTGAAAAGACAAAAATACTTTGGTTAGATTTGTAAATAATCACAAAAATTCTTAGCTCAAAGAACAAAATGAAACTTTTCTGCAAGGAAAACTTCATAGAAGAATTTCATCAGTAATTTTATTGATAATAACTTAACTTTTCATGATCATTTTTTTATATTTAAATATTTGTATGAAATACAAATGCATTTATGTAAATGAGTATAATGTATGCATGAAAATTGGGATGAAATTGTGTACAGTAATTAATTTTTTCTCCCAACAACAAGGCAAAAATAATCGATTAGGGAGTGGAATCATGATTCAGCCACAAGCTGAAAAGTGGCGCGTACACGTATGTGAATCTGGATATAGTTTTACTTGTTTGCAAGAAGAAAACAATATTTAAAGAATTCTAACAATAAGATAAAATTACCTTTAATGGCAAGCAGATAATGCTTCTTATATTTGCATCACTTTTGGAGTGCTGTAAAAGATAGAGATTTTTATAAATACAAAGGAAAATCAAGCATCATCAGTAAAAATGAATACTAATTTCATCAGTTACTTTCTGCCAATATCTTTTGATTGTTTATATTTCTCAGATTATATGAATGACATGAAATTGCTGATAACATGCAGACTAATGGAAGACTTTTTACTAGATATCTATAGCAAATGAATAACCAAGTATTTACTATACCTTTTCCCCCAAAACCAGTTCATAAGCACCGAGGAAGGACTTTGTACATCTCGAGCTGAAAGAAAAAGATATAACAGTATGATAAAAGAAAAATATCAAGAATAAAAGTTTTTATAACTCTATACAACTTTCTATAACTTTTATGTAAACTAAAAAAATAGGTGGATCACCCAAAATAGAATTTAGAATATACTAATATGCTTCAAAGTTCTTGTTACCATATTCTGATGAATGAATTTTCATTTGTCATTTGGTACAGGATAGAGAAAAATGTATCTTTAATTTAATTATATCACATTCTTGATCATCGCTGTGGTGAAATGAAAGTTATTGAGGTACGAGTGAATAATTGCATTAATAATGGTCTCTCTTTATGAACTGACAAGAAAGATGAAAAGAAATCCACATTTTAGCAAATTATAGACAAAATACTTTCAAGAGTCACAGCTTCTATTACCAAGGAATCAATTCCAATCACAGCTCAAACGTAATTCTTTTGAAGATGGTTCTGTCAACTAACACAATAATTATTAATTGTATGAATCTAAAGAGCATCACTTTTATTACACAAGAATTACAAGTTCACCACTTGTGCTTTAAGATTCACAATTTTTTTCAAATAAATCTATCACCAATATCAATTTGATGTTAAACTGACTCTCACAATATCAATTAATTTGCAAAGTAATACTAAGGAGAAGAGTAATGATTTACATTAAAGAAGTGAGCATTTGCATGGATGTTATTGTCGAACCCAGGTATTTGAATTATGGTACTGTAAATGAGCAAGGCTTCTGGGAGATACGTACAAATGAGGAATTGGAGAGATTGCGCAGAGAGACGGATATAGTGAATTACATAAAAAGAGGAAGGATTGGATGGCCAGCACACCTTCAAAGAATGCCAGAAACAACTACTCTGAAAACAGTTTTGAATGGGAAACCAGAAGGCAGAGGAAGGCAAGGAAGACCAAGGAAAATATGACTAGATGACCTGGAAGAGGATTTGCAGTGAGTAGGAATGATAAGATGGAGGAAGAAGAGCAGAGAGGAGGGGAGGCAAATAATTCTGGAGGCACAGAATCTTCCTGAGCTGTAGTGCCAAGCAGATGGATATACATACATTGATGTAATAACAATGTATGTACAATGTCAATGTAAAAACATAGATAATAAATGCATCTAATGCCACAGTTAGGCACTGCATTGGCATACAAGTTCTCTATTTTTATCAAATATGGCACGAATCTGAATAAAATATCTCACAATTAAATGACTGTGTTAAGCTAAGGTGTATTTCAACAGACAACAACATTTGGTGAAGTCGATGTAATAGGAATGGAACTGTGTCATAAACGATCCACTAAAGTATCACAAACTGATTGAAGATCATTTTACAAATTGGGACCACTGCCGCTGAAGAATAAAACTTACATAGGGTGTGAGAGGCATCAACAAACTGTGCACCTCCATCTGGGTTAACTCCTTGCGAGTGAGATCTTTGCCTTTTCTGTAAATTAGCAATGTGTTTCTTCTGATTTATGAGCATCTGTTTATGGGCATGTCTTTGCCTCTCCATTATGTGCAGTTGATCCTCCTGTCTTTGCTCTCTGTCGTTCACGAGCCGAACGTCATAGTGATGATCAACGGAGTGAAGCTGGGATATTCTGGAAAACATTTTAAAATTATCATTAAATTCACTGAGAATAAGTAATCACTGTATTTGATGACATAAAAACATACTAGCATGAAAGATACACCCTAATTTAAGTAGAGCACATAACACAGCCCACATGGCATCACAACAATTTAAGTTACAGTTCCTCTTACATTTCAGAAGGTCAAAGCACTTCCTTCAACATCACAAAAGCAAGGAAGACAATATTCATGTCCCATCATAGCGATGAACTAAATCAATCAAAACCAAAACATTCTTGGATTGAATAATAAATATTTTACATTAATAAATGTAACTGATACAAATATAAGATAGTCAAAATAAGGAGTACTAATAATCTGGGGTAAAAGTAGCATTCAGTATTGGACGTTAACCCATGGAGATTGACCCTTCACATTTAAGATGCAGGATGTTTTTTTTTAATCATAACTTTGGAAAAAACTCTCTTATATGCCATTTCAATATGATAACTAACAGATCAGGAGACATTCGTTTATATAGTAAAAGGAATTAAAACTATTTATAATCAACTTCAGAAATATCAAACATTTAAGTAAAATACACATGAAATAAATATCAGAAATATGGTATAACTGAGTGTTGAAGCTGTTAATTCATAAAGTCCTGCACTGAATAGAAAGAAAAAATACTCTGTAAAATTTCACTATAAAATTTATTTCACCATTTTTCAACTGTTGAATTCTACTTATTTTTTTAGATTTATTTTGCAGTTTATTCTTTACAGTGATACTGTCAGTCAAAATGTGTAGCTAAAATGAATATCTATAGAGGAAATTGAAAAGTTGATTTGTTTTACATTCCAATATGATAAATATAACAAAAACTGTTTGTTTAAATAAACCACTTGTTACTGTAAATATTTTGGTCTCAAAATAGAAAAGTTAATCTATATGAATTGGATTACAATATTGAGATATACTAGAAATAATTCACACCAAAATTTGGAATCTAAATTTAGATATTCATTTGTCATTCAAAATATGTTTGCAGTGACTGTATGCTGAATGCTTACAAACAAACTCAATTCCTCAATATTTCAAGAGATAAGTCAAGAGTGAAAAATATTTGTATATTGAATGCTTTGATTTTAACATTCTTCCTATTGTTATCCATCAACAGATAGTTTGGTAACACAACAAATATCAACTTACTTATCACTAAGAGCAGACAAGTCTTCAGGAGGAGGTATGCCTGACACCAGAGTCCTATACTTAGGAGACTTAGAAACATCAGACATCTGTGCTGTTTGGTAACTTTTGGCAGCATGAGGCTCCTCTATCCCAGAGGCAGAAGAAGTAGAGGGTTTTTCAGAAGGTGGTTGGCGTAGTTCTTCATTCATACGCAACGCATTAGACAAACGAAGTTGTAGAATGTCTCTCTCTTCAAGCAACTGCAATTTAAAGAATTAAATTTCTCCATTAAGAAAACATCCTACTGCAATGCTTTAACTTATTTTTAATTATTTAAAGGAAAGAGATAATTATAAAAGTACATCAAAAGATTACTTTCAAGATTATGACAGTTGTGAGTTGCACTATCACAAAGTGCCTAATTAGAAGCTTGACAAAAATTACAAAGATGAAGAAATGAAAATTGACATAGCATGAGAAAGCAAGGAGCTTTATGCTCAAAGCCAGCCATAAGGAAAATATAGGTTCAAACTCAGATGTCTAACTTTCCTGGTAGGTAGTGCAATCATTAAACTAAAATGCTCCATCAATCCAAATTGCTAATTTCATTTCTGTTTAGCTTTAATGAAAATAGTTTAATAATTTCATTTCCCAACAATGGAGATGTACAGTCCTGGCCAAAATTAACGCAGCACCGGCCATAAGGATCGCAAGGGAGGTGCTGTATTAATTTTGGCCAGGAGTGTACTAACATTAATAAATTCAAGCAAATTTTAGATAGATAAAAATGCACTAGGTTTTTCTTCTGAGAGTTAAAATATTAACTGTTTCCTTATATTTTTACTTTTCTTTAAGAAATTTAAAAAAAAATAATTCTGTAAGTATGACACATTCTTTTAAATGTAAAAAATAAAGATGATTTACAATATATTGCCCCAAATAAAATTGAAAAATATAAATTTTGGAAATAATTATTTAAAGGTTGTCTCAGATTGCCAGTAGCACTGGCAGGAGTACCGGTGTAACAAAAATTAGAGCAAGTAACAACAGAATAACATTAACTCCCACAACATTCCTTGTGGGATAGATGATTACACTTAATTGGACAACTCATTGTTGTCACAAAATATGAACGACAGAGACATATTTCATAAATCTATCACAAACATAACTCATTTTCAGAGTACTGTTTCCTTAGATCTTTGAATGTGATCTTGACAAAAAAAACAATACGTTTCTTAAAGAAAATGTGTAGCAATGCTTTTATTAAAACCTTACTGAGGTTCACAAGGGAACAGGAGATAGATCCATCCAAAAAGAAAATGTATAGGATGCTCAAGGCACACTCGCAGACTAATATATTAAAAAGAGGGTTCCTCACCTGTTTCAGCTCTTGTGTGAGTTCTTCGCATTGCACATCCCGGTGATGCAGCATGTGCAGGGCAGTGTCTAGCTCGTACTGAATGTCTCCGTCATCATCTGCAACCTCATTAGGAACTTTCCCACTCAAAGCTATCTTCAGTTGAGCTAATTCTTCATCCTGTTTCTCTTTGATGTCCAACAGCCGCATATTGGCCAGTTCGAGCTGCTGAACCTCCTCTCTTAGATCATCTCTCATCTTTATTTCAGCCTCCAGCTCAGTTAATCTCTTCTCTAGCTCTCTAACTTTAGCCCCACTATCTCCCTCTTCCTCATCAGACCATCCCCACGAATCACTTTCGTTCCTCTCCGATCTTTTTCTCCTTCTCTCGCTTGACAATTGCACAATACTTGACATCAACTCATCTCTCTCCTGCTCCACTTGCTTTAATGCAACAGTCACCTTCTCCGTTTCTTCCTCCATCTGCTCTAAATTGCTTGCCAAACGATTGCTTTCCTCTTCCGCATGTTTGAGTTTAAAACTCAGTGCATTTACTTCATCTTCTCTCTTTGCATACTCCTCTTCCAACTGACTCCTTTCTGTCAAAAGTTTTTTCAATTCAACCTTCATCTCGTTATGTTTCTCAACATCCACAGTCTGCGTTTCTAACGTTCTCTCAATTTCAAAGCTATATTTCTCTTCTAAATCCTTCAATTGCATGTTGTACATTTCTGTATTCTTCTGCAGGTTCTGTTCCAACTGCGTTATCTGGCCAAGCAGCAAATTTATCCGCGAATCCTTATCACAGATTTCAGATTCTACAGCTCTAAGTTTATATTCTAATTCGGTTAAAGACTCCCTGCTCTGCAACTCAACATTCTCATTCTTAAATAACGCATCCTGTAGACTATTTTCTTTCTCGTTAAGCATACTACTCAATTCCTCTATCTTGGACTCATAAAGTGACTCCTTGGATCGTAGTTCTTCCTCAAGATTGGTGAGCCTGTTTTCAAAGGTTTTGATAAGTTCATCCTTTTCACAGATGATAGACTCCTTCTTGGAAACTTCATACTGGGATGACTGCTCCCTTTCATTGAGTTGAAGTTCCATATTGTTCAGTTTTTCCGTGAGAGATGAAAGCTCTAATTCCTTCTCTTCGACATACCTCTGGAATTGCTCTAATCTCATCTGCAAGGTCATTATAGCTTCTCCAGAGTTGGCCTCTGATGAAGACAAATGCTCGTTCATTTTACTCAACTGCAGTTCTCTATCTTGGATGGCCAAACCCATTTCCTTAAGCCGAGCATCATATGTCTTGATAGTGTTTTTCCAGCTAAGTTCATAATTAGATGCTTGTTTTTGCATGTCCAGTAATTCCGACTCCTTGTCGGACAGTGACTTTTCCAGTATAGCAATTTTGGCAACATTTTCTTTACATAGAACTTCATACCTTTCATCGGCATATTTACATTTATCCTGAAACTCTACAATTTTGGATTCCAGACTAGAATTACCTTCCACAAGCTCTCTGATTGTCTTCTCATAGTTTTCAATCAGCCCATTGCACTTTGCTTCAGAGTTGGAAAGTTCACTCCTTAAATCAGAGATTTCAGTTTTTAGTTCCTTCTCCACTGATTCTCTTTCCCTAACATTGGATTCGTTGATAGATTCCATCCGCTTGCTGTTCTCCCAATTCTGGGCATTCAATTCACTCAGTTGTTTTTCTTTCTCTTCCAGAGTCTGACGTAATTCTTTCATTTGTGCCTCATACGTTTCGGATGATTGCACAAGGCGATTCTGAGTAGCAGTCAATTCTTCCTGCAGGGAACTCAAACCGTTTTCTCTGTAAGATATCATTTCTTCCAATTCCTTCACCTTGTCTTCGTAAAATTTATTACAGTTTTGCATTTTCTCCTCGATATCTCTTATGTTTACTTTTGCTAGATCGAGTTCGCTCTCTTTGGTAGAAAGCTTTTCATTCAGCCCTTTGACCTCCTCTCCAAATGAAACTATTTTACCTCTCAGGCTTTCCTTCTCATTAGACTCACGCTCAAAGTAGTCCTTGAGGTATTCATCTTTTTCTCCCATCATCGACTGAAGCTGACGGAGCTGTTCTTCATAACCAAAACATCTTTCTTGCAATTCTGTTCTCAAATTATTTATTTCAAAATCCTTGGAAGATAATATGCTCTCTAATTCTCTGACTCTAAGGCCATATGAGTTCTCCTTTTCTTGAAGGTTACTTTCTGCATCGAATAAGCTCTTTTGTAAAGAAGCAATTTCATTACATTTCAAAGAAAAGTTTTCCTCCAATTCTTTTATTTTTGACTCATATCCTTGTAGCTCAGATTGTCGCTGGGTACTTTCGCTATTTAAGTTTTCATAAGCCTCACTCAACTTGGCATTCACTTCAGCTAACATGTTCTCCAACTCATTCACTCTCTTCTCATGCACCTCCCCAGTTTCTTTCATTTTCAGTTCGACATTGGATAGATCAGTCCGTAAGGTCAGTTCCTCTTTCTCTTTATTACTCAACAACATCTCTAACTCTTTTACTTTCACCTCATACTCCTGCTCTAATTCACCTCTCCTATCTTCAGCTGCATGCAGTTCGCTTCTAACTAGATCCAACTCATCAGTAAACAAGGCCAATTCTTTAGCCAAATCACTAGCTTTTGTCTCTTGCAGCTCGGAATTTTCCTGCCATGCTTTTTCCTTCTCCAATAGTTCTTTTTGAAGAAGGAAGACCTTTTCATGCTCTTCTTCCATTTTTCCTTCCATTTCTTTGACTTTAGTTTCGTACTCCTCTTGCAATCTGATCAATTTCATTTCCAACTGATTCACCTCTTCCTTAACAACTTGAGTCTGAGTTTCAGCCCCTTCCAATGCTATCTCAAGTTCCTTCACCCTCATATCTTTGGCATTCACATCTTCTTCAGCCTTGGCATTAATGGCCAATATTTCCGCTTGCAAAGCAGTCACCTTAACACTCTCAGCACTAATAGTCGATTCAAGCTCTTTAACTTGCTCCCTGTGGTACGCAACAGTTTTATTTACTTCGACTTGCACGTTTGCCACTTCTTCCTTCAACAGATCCACCAAACTTTCTCTGTCGGCAACCATATCCTGGAGTTCTTTCACCTTACTCTCGTAACTCATCTTCTGCTCATTGAAACTCTCTTCGCACACCCTCAACTTCTCACTGAATTCAAGCTCCATGTTTTGTAATTTCTTTTCCATTTCAGTCACATTATCTCTTTCTCCTTCCAGAGCGCTCTTTAGGGCAGTCAACTCCTTTCCCAGTTCCAGTATTTCAAATTCGCTCTTGGATTTCAATTCTTCCTTTTCTTTTCTGAGGGATTTCAACTCTTCCTCCAATTTCAGAGCACTTTCCTGGCTTCCCTGAAGAAGAGTGGACAGCCTCTCCGTCTCCACCTCAGAATCTTTCAGCTGCCCTTCCAGTTCATTGCAACTTATCATCCACTCCTCGATCGCTTCAATGTGATCCTTCAGACGTTCCTCAAGTTTCATCTTTTCCTCTTCCTGCTCCGATTTACGCACCTCCATCTCCTCTATCTTTTCTCGAAAGTTGACCTCTTCCCTTTTCAGTTTCAACTCCATCTCAGAGAATTCCATATCCTTATTCCGGAGCTCGGAATTCAATTTCTCGTGGTCCTTGGTAAATACTGCAATTTTATCTTTGTACTCGGCCAGCTCGGATTCTAGGTCTTCAAAATCCTTCTCAAATCTGTTCAATTCCCTTTTCAAGAACTTATTCTCTTCCCTCGAGCTCCCCACCTGCTCTCTGAAATCTTCCAACTCATCCCTTAGTTCTCTGATAATACTGTGGGCTTCAGCAAGATCGGCTTTTAGAGTTTCACATAAATGTGAGTGGTCTGAAACTTCCCTATCTTTAAGAGCCATCAATTCTTCCTTCATTTCACTCTTTTCTCGGAACACCTGTTCTAGTTCCTCTTCCATCTCCACAGTCTTGATTTCAGCTGAGACTTGAGAGGTTTTGAGATCAGATACCACAGTCTCCATCTGGTGGATTGTCTTTTCTTTTTCTGCATTTTCTGAAGATCAAAATGAGTACATACATTTAATAAATTGTTAAAAATTGCCAAATCCATATCCTTTTAACACTCTTACTCAGAACTATAGTTTCTTTATTAATCAATCACTTTGCCTTGAAAGGTTTGTATTAATACAATCCATACTGAAAACAAAAGAAAAATACTTCTTGAGATAGATCTTTTCACATTTTGATAGCATTATTTTACATTATCATTATTATTTGATAAATTTGACTTGTACGTGGTTTCAATTTAAAACCTAATTTCAAGCTGATTTCTGTTTTAACCCTGATAAGCTTGGTTGCCAGCTGAAACAAGAACTTAAGATCCATATATTTCATCTTGACAATCTGTTAGGCATTGAATTAAATATATTATAAAATAGTTATTGTAAAAGGATTATTTGAAATACCTGTTTCAGGCAAATAGGGAATTTTTATCTCCTTTTGCATATAAATGCCAACTAATATATGAGTATGTGGTGTGTTTACTTTCAAATAAGCCTATCACATATCAATTTATCTATCTTTAAGAGCCTTCCTTTAATACTCCAATATTATCACCATGCTAATCTTTCACAAGACTTCTTTACCAATCATTTAAATTGATAAATAAAAGTTTCATTGACAGTTGTTACTCTCAAAGACAAGCTTACACATATTTTATAAGCAAATGACAAGGGGAACAGCATGATAAATATTAAAAGCCTCAAAATTAATCCACTTAAATTCCTCACAATTCCTTCCATCAAAAAAAATTTATACTTAAGGAGTGCTTACTTTCTTTCAGTGCAGTATTTTCTTCCTCCAATGATGAAACAGTTCCTCTCAAGACTTCAACTTCTGATTCATGCTTTTGAAGACGCTCCTCAAGTTCAGATATACGGGATTTCAACTGATTATCTGAAACTGATATTCAATAATCTCATAAGTTACAGAAATTTTAAAAGATGAAATTTATTTTAAACAGAGAAAGAGTTGGCAGCAAAAAGAAATTTCAGTTTTCTAAGGTTAGAGCAAAGAGTGCAGAATGTTATTGATCCTGATAATGTAAATATAAACGTTGGTGAGCATAAATGAACACATTCCTGAGAAGAATATTGACATCCAAATTATGAAACTCGCATTTAAAAAAGTTATAGAGAATAAATAAAATTTTAGCTCAAAGTTATTCCATTATTTCCTATTAATTATGACCCTATTCCAGAGAACCATCAGGAAAATTATGAACTTTTAAAAGTGTGAAGCACAGAGCCTGAAAATTAGGCTGAAGCAATGGTTTGATAAAGTTAATAATTTAACTGAGATATACTCATTTTTACCATTTCTTTGAAAACAATTAGTGCAAAAATTAAATGTGCAGGTTATTAAAGCATTCATTTGTATTTCTGTAAGGGTTGCTTCAGACAAAAATAATGCTGCGGCAATAATTTATGTCAAACATTACAATCAAACAGACAATCACCAACATTTACTTAACGTCATACTTAACATTTAATCACATTGACAATCTCAAGGAAATTGTTGAAGTAAGTAAGTTCTCTCTGATAAAAACGGGCAGAATTTCTTTTAAATTTCCAAACATAAGGTACATTATTATAAGTTACTTAATGAAATTCTTTGAAAGTAGGAGTATTATAAGAATTTCTATAATTTTTACCATCTATCAAGCCCTTTTCCAGTTAGTTAAGTATCTACAAGTACTAACTTCTTCTAGGGGAAACCATACATGAACAATATTGAAATCTAAGGTTTAAAAATGATTTAGTTAATAAATCAAGGGAAAAATATCAGGATATCAAGAAATTAAAATCACCCAATAAGAGTACTTTGAAAGTTATAAAATATGAAATAATTAATACTTATATGGATTATTTTGAGATCAAATAGCTTTTAATGTATGACTAAGAGTTCTCTCTATGTAAATCAAATGTACGTGAATGATTTAAGTAAGCAATCACAGTATTTATTAAAAAGTATCACAGTATTTATTTATCAAACAGGAGGAAGATAATCTTAATGTTTATAAATTTTCTCAATCACTCCACAGTGAATGTTCCAAGGGGCTACTAATTTGTCACTCGCACAAGTAACTATTGCCAAAAATTGGGCAAAAGCCACTGAGTTGTTAATAAGCAAGCTATTTTTATGATTAGTACAGAACAAAGAAAATAAACAAATATTTCACCAATAATCATGAGCATAAGATTTCAAAGCTGTGCTATTCCTGTATAACTTCAGTTAACTGGTCTACACAAGATGTTTGTCAGTAAAAAATTTTATCAGGAATCGTTTCATTTTATAATTTCTAAAAGTAGTAGTCCATTTTTAAAAAAGTACTAGTTTATAAAATGCAGATAAATTGTAACAGTATGCTCTTTTAAGAGAGGAATGTATGAATTATTTTGACATAAAAGACTATTGAAATGATAGGAATATTATGAGTAGTGAGGTAGCCTGTGTTGGTTTTCTTCCAAATACATATTTCAAATACTGTCACACTTTGAGAGAAGTTAATTTTCAAAAATTAAAGCTGTGCACAGCCATGCATGTCAGGAAAACTGTTTAAAACCACCACATCATTGAAGAATATTCATGGTAATGACATGCAATTAATTGGATTTATGTATTTCATATACACATTCAACCACCATTCAGGAAACTTTGAAAAACCATTACTTGACTCAGTCCTCTCAAATACTCCAATGATTAGATGGTTCACACAAACACACCAAGCAAAGTCCCAAAGCCTTTTCCTTTATACAGTGAAATCCCAACTTCCCTTTTATCAGGTGGACTTGAAATGTGCCAATGATACACCTGCCATCCCACCGATAATTATACGAGAGGCCTGAGGGACCCTACCTTTCATTTCATCAAAGTCTACCAGATGCAACTGTAGGTTACCTTTCTCCTCTTCCAACTCAGCTATCTTGTTACTCAGGACAATCACCTCTGCGTGAGCATCGGATAACTGAAAAGATTAATTAATAATGATGTGATTATAAATACAGTAAATAAAAATAAAGCACACGATGAAATGAGATATAGTTACCAGAAAACATAGAGTAAGGGTTGGATTTTTTAAAACAAAATAATCTAAATGAACATAACACCAATGTTGTGTAGAATGTTGTAAAGAGCTTCAAATCATAAGGTTTGCACCTTGCATTCATTGATAAATTAAGGCAACAGTCTGACATGAATGTTTTACTAGTGCAACTATTTGATTGTCTGAGTGACTACTAAGGGTTCTTATGAGATTCCACTTGCATGAAACTGTTTAGTTGGCTTATTAAATAGTTTGTGTTTTCCCTCAAACTGATCACAACTAAATGATTGTGTAATCCATTTGCAGGCTATGTGTTGACATGTAATTAATTAATTCATTGATTGATGATGAAATTGTGAGAGGGTACCCATACAATACACATCTGATATGTTAAATAATAAGTTACAAATTCCACTTTTAAATATAATCTATTTAAAATCTTAGATAGCCTTAATTTTAAAAATATTTCTCTAATATAGTTACATCAAGATATGTTCATTAGTTAAGGACAATTCATTCAGAAATATTAATTCTATAACTTACAAACTCCAAAATATTCACTCACTTTCTTAACATGGGCAAGCCGCTTCTCTAATGCCTTCATTTGACCTTTATGAGTAGCTTTAACTCGGGTTAGCTCTTGATTTTTAGATTCAATGTCTTTTTTAAGTTGTTCCATCTTTTCCTCATACTGGGCATCCTTTTTCTCTACTAAGTTGGCCTCCAACTCATCATTTTTTATTTTCAGTGCATCATGTGAAGACTTCAACTCTTCCATAGAACTGTCTAAGATTCTCAGCCTTTGAAAATTAAAAGAAAAATAAAATTACAGCACAAATCTAAAATAATGATCCAAATGTAAGAATTATGAATCTCATATTTCTGATTTATTCAATTCCATGGGCAAAAACAAAAATATTATTTCAACAAAGTGAATCAAAATGATATTAGAGAAACAATGATAAAAATTGAGAGCATGAAACTAAGATACATAACAAAATTCATAGTTAAACATGATCTATTGCTATAATAAACTAATATTGACTCCTTAAAAATGTAATGAAAAATTATCTTGATGTAATTCAAATTAATTTTCTTTTCAATAATTAAAAATGGGGAATATATTTTTACCTGATTATTAATTACATTTTTCTCTATAGTTTATACATAATTCCAAAACTGAATGTAAAGCAAAATAATCATTATATTTTCAATGACTAAAACTTAGTCATGTCAACATTGGCCATAATAGACTGAAAGCTATCACAATCATTATCCTTTAAATACCTACATAAATGTAGAAGAATCAGCTTTATTTTTACAACTGAAACAATATTTTAATATACCGTCAAGAAATTTTATGCTGTTTAACATCGCTTGAGAACACATCTACATTTTTTATATAATTCAATCCCAATTTCAATTCAAATACTATCAAAATTTGAACATCAAAAGAAATTTATATCAAATGAGGTAATTTCAAGTTTCAAAAATATAAAAACTCTCCAACTCTTCCCAAATCTTAATTTGACTCTTCTATAAGATAAATTACATACCTATCATGAGCTTCAGTTAATTGTTGTCTTAGTAAATCGGCCTGGGCCTTAGCACCTTCCTCTCTGATAGCAAACTCTTCCTGCATTCCTTTCATGAGTAAGCGGGTTTCATCTAAAGCTTCCTGAGTGCTTCGTCCTTTACGGCCAGCATCCTCAGAAGCTAAAGCCACTGCTTGCGTCCTTGCTGCTATCACCTCATCTTTTTCTCTGAGATTTTCCTACAGCCAAAAAGATGATAAAATTACAAGATGATGAAGAAAAGAGAGTTTCAAAAGCTATGCCAGAAAGGAGGTGAATAGACACAAATTACGCTAAACACCAAATATATATATTCACACACAAACCTTGAGATCCAGTATTATAGCTTCCAGTTGAGTGACTTTATTGTTTAAGTCCATAATCTTATTGTCTTTATACACCATCTGGGCATACATTTCTTGGGGTCCACTATCTATTTCCTCAACCTATAAAGGAATGGTAGCACTTCATAAAAATTAATTTCTTTTTCTACTACTATTTGCAATGATTAGAGGTGTTGTTTTTTGCAACCTGCGATAAAAACTACGAATAATGCTAATTTTGACAGTTTTAATAAGAAGTATGGTGGTTTCATTAACATCAAACATTTCAGAAAAAATTAAAACATTTTCAAACACCTCTAGCAATGATTTACTTCCGTTAGACAATTAGACAGTTGCCTTATACAAAGAATATTATCTTGTTTAATAAAATTAAGTCTGCCTTCCTTATTATATGATCATTATTACAGTTAAAAAATAAGTTTAAAGAGGAAGGGTTCTTTGCTTTTGCTCTTACCATAGGTTTTGGAATAAGAAATAATCATAGAACTACTTTTAAAAAACATCCTTGGCACATAGATGACAATGACAGAGAAAGGTAATATTTAAAACATAAAATAATTTATTAGAAACCTTACCCATTCACAGAGTGCTGCATCAATATCTCTAATATTACAGTAATATTCTGTATACTTGAATAAATTACAAGGGCTATGACTTTCATTAGGCTTTTAAGCTATCCATATGGTTTGTTATAACAATAATGTTTTGTACTACTGTAATAATTTTGCGGGTCAGTAATAAACTTAAATGCTTGAAATCAAGTATTGCATGGATTCCAATATTCTTTTATGTTACCTGATGGAAAATTCAAAGCCTGTTAATTCAATGTTAGCGGTTGAAATTACTAGAGAATAGTATGAAAAATACTAAATAGGATAACTTTCCTACACAGGGGGACATTTTTAAATTCATGGATGGATCGATACATCCATCAACTTTTACTTTTATTCACCGGTGGATTTACGATACTTTTGATCGTGATTAATACCCAAAGAAGAGCCAACGGTTCTGACGACAGTATCAGGTCTTTAAAATGTTAATTTCCATAACCCCATAAAAAGCCATTAAATGGCAACTTATGAAGTAGGATATAACTTATTTAATATGCAACAATTGACGAACACAAACATCCATGTGCTGTTAATGTTTCAAGAGAGTTTGAGGAATTATAAAAATGGAACATGTTAAGTTTTGTATATGCAACAATTACCATCTATTGAATAGAAGACTAACCCATGGACTGTTCTTAAATTCATCAGGAATCAAGAATCCATCGAAGTAAACATGAATATTGGTGCTATCCATTGCTCATCATATAGATGAATTTAAAAATATTCCCAGTGTAAATTAATGCTTCTACCTTCTTATACTTCCAAATATACAGTTAGTATCTAAACATCAAATATTAAATATCACTAAAATACCTCAACAATCTTACTACAAAAGGTACGAGCCATTAATGTTTAGGAAACAAACCTCAGGTTCTGCTTCCTTAGGTTGAGGAGCACCTGGTGTGTTACTAGCACTCAAGGATTCTATTACGGTGTTTTGTTGATTGAGCTGATCCCTGAGTTGGGCCACCATCACCTCCAGTTCTTTTCGACTTTCCGTAACATTCTTCTCGTGCGCTTCAAACTTTATCCTAAAACGAAAATTAATTACTTTAATACTAAAACTCTATCTAACTAAGATCATCAATGCGTGTAAATGAAAAACTGAGTAATTTTCACTTAAAATTAAATTATTATATTAAATATAAATTACATTTTATATAATAAATATATTATATTAAATTAAATTAAATTAAAATGCAAGACTGGTTTCACAAACATGCATGCACAAGTGATTAACTAAGACATGAAAATGGGCTTAATCATGAAAACATGAACATTACAAATAAATTTCTGAAAATATTTATTTGGGACACTAAGTCAAGTGGGACCAAGAACTAGACAATTAATAAAATAATGAGGAAGAGAATAGAAGATTTGGAAGTTTGGTGCTAAAGGACCATACAATTAATAATACAAAATAATTAATAAACAGGGTCAAAATGGTTGAAAACTGTGATAAAATTTATATAATTGATGCTTATGACAAACTTAGGCTGAAACGGGTTAGGTTAGATAATAGGACATAAGGGTTATTAATTGCATGAAGAAGACAGATCAACATGCGTTGGACATATGGTTTGACAGAAGAATGCTGAAAATTAAGTGGTCAGACAAAATAACAAATGAAGAAGTTTGGAGAAGAATAGGAAGCAGGTATAGCCTATTGAATGAGGTGAAAGCAAAAAAGTGGAAATACGAGCGACATGTGCTTAGGGGATCATCAGTGGAGAGAATCGTGACAGCGATGGAAGGATGAATAGTAAGGAAGAGAAAAAGATGAAGACATAGGATGGAATGGATGGACAATTTAAGGAATTGGAGTGAAATTAGGAATTATGAGGAGATGAAAGGGAAATAAGTGGGAGAGAAGAGTGGAGATCCACGAGAGCTAACCTCCAGATAGAAGTCACCAATTGGTTGAATTGCATGGAAATGGATAGGCTAGCATAGAATATGGTACACATAAGGCTTCTCCATGATTATTAAAATAAGGGTTAATGAGATTCCACCAAGGTTAGTTCAGGAAACAGCAATGTCATCTGAACTAACCTGAGTAGAAATCCAAACAAATAGCCATGTGGGCAGAATGATTGGCTTCAGTGAAGGTGGTCCTGTGAGCTCATGTGTGGAATTACATAAGCTGTCCAATTACATTTAAAATACTACTACTAATATTTTTACATATAATACACCAGGGGAGCTTAAGATCCTTACATTGAAATACTGGATAAGTAGTAAGGAGTATAAGAGATATTTCATGATTCTAGAATCCTGCTTTGAGTTGTTAAAGACTATAGTAATAGCTTGGGTATAGTTGCTTCATTTTGATTTCGTCACGTTAAATGAAATAATGAGAATGATTTCAGAATCTTCTGATTAAAAAAATAGTGAGTACATGACAAAAAGGTTTGAAATGTCTAAAGAATGACAAATGAAATGAAGATTCATTCCAGACTTTTAGACAGTTTATTTTGTATCCTCATAAGCGGCGTAAGTTAAATAATACGGCAATTCACTTTTAAATTGAAAAGCCCAACAAAAAGGAACCTTAAGAGTAAATTAAATTCTAAATGCACAATGATCAAGACATTTCTTCCAATTAGTTTTAAGCACACTCAATTTACTTTAAAAAGCAAATTCAAAATTTCTTGAGCAGATTTTTCTGACCCAAATATAAAACCTGTTAATAAATATTTTTAAATGCTATTTTGACATGAAAACCAATTGATTACGAAATGTTTTCTTGTCAATATTTTAATATTTAATAAACATTTACAAACTTATATTTACCCTGATTATTTCATCCTGAGATAACTAAAATACGTAAAATACATCAAGCAAAAAATAAATTGCGGAAAGAGAGTTGCAAGAACACGGAAAATGGAAAGGAAAAATTTTTGTAACTACTAAAATTTAGCTGTACTAAATTTAACGAGCAACAGAACTGACGATATAGGGCTATAATAATGATTAAAAACAATATAGACAGATAGCCATCTCATTTAAAAAATAAAATTAACTAAAGGAATATCTAGGTCAATTTAAGCTACGAGCCTCCAAGTCCAACGTAAGAAAAGAGAGTTAAAACACGAATTAAAGGGACATGTAGGAAAAAGATTAATACTGTTTCATGGTAAAAGAATACAAAATTAACAATACCATACAGTTACTGAGATGAAACACAAGAGATGAGGCTCGAGTGCCAAACATACAACTATCGAGTTCGAATAACACTAGAAATTATACGATCCATGATTTTACAATAAATAGTACGCAGATGAACTCAATTACAACTAACTCCGAAATAAAAATTGGATAGCTTAAGAGAATTTTGGAATCGTAACCTAAAAACCACTCATCAAAACATTCTCATATATTAAGAAAATTTAGGTAGCAATAAAAATTAAACGCTTATGTTACTGAAGAATACAAATATTACAAGCACACACCACATCAATGTCATTATAAGTCATACCTATTTTCTTGTAATTTCTTTCTCAGGAATAGCAGTTTTGTTTGTCTGGAACGTTCCTCTTCTTCTTTATTACGAGGACTCATCGTCGAAGATTTACTAGCTCCCTCCTCCTGTAAGCATATAAATCACAGAATAAGGTATTTCGAAAGAAAAGTCAAGAGAATTGGTTCTATAAATGAACCGTCGATGATTTTTACCTCCATAGTTTAAACTATTGCCTCTCCTTAATCAGTTTTATGATGGGAATGTTTCAATTTACAACATTTTTATCTATACTCTCAATCTTACTTCTAAGAATTGACTTCCTTAAAAAAATACATTCCTTGCAATTACTTTCCACTGAAATTTCAAAGTGACATACATTTTTTTTTTAATCATAACAGACTTTCTAATATTTTGCAACAGAAAAACTAATATTGATGGTTCTCACACTTGAAATGATGCTTTCATAAGGTTAAAAGGCACAAATACTTCACAAAATACCATACAATGCATCACAGAAAGGAGATTGTTGCTCATAAAAGATTTGTAACAGAATATACATAAGGACTATTATCAAAACACATTGTCACTTCGCTTTCGTTCGACGATTAGCCTAAACCTCATAACGTGTCGCCTACACAGGAAGTCAACAACAGACGAACAAGATATGTTAATCGTTTACGTACTGTTTTGAATTCTTTATGCATGAAACTTGTTTAAAAACTTGTAAGAATGAATTTTTAAGTAATTATGAGAGAACATTTTTAGGAAATCTTGCAATTTTACGGCAAATAAATACTTATATTGGTTATTATGACGCGGGATTTTAAACTACGAACAATGAAGTCAACCTCTGAATTTTCGCGGCATCAAAAATTAGTCGAACATTTTCCGAAATTGAACTTCATTAAAAGATACTTCAAAATTTGATAAGGCATTTTGTAAATAAGGCTATATCCGTAAGGTAGTTAATCCCATTGATAACTGAAATAGTTCAAAAATTTAAATTTTGGTACATTTGTCTAATATGATCGAGATATTGGGAAGGGGGAATTTTAAGAAATTATTCATTTATATCATTTACCAAAACAAATTTTGTTTACATATTGCTCTTCTTAACAACTAACAGCAATACTTAGTTACATTAATTGTTTATTATTTCATATTTTTCACTTACCCTTATCTTTTTTAGCACAGCTTGGTAATACATTTCTTCTTTTACCACACTATAAGCACAGTCTCTTTAGCTACCAGATAGTATATTACCCACCAATGAAAAAAAGTAGACTATAATTTTCAGCTAATCAGGAAGAATGATTAGAAAATTTATAGAATTGTCTCTGAGTTACCTAATATTAGCCCTCCAATGAGAAAACCTGATTTGGCCATTTAGGGTGAAAGGTTAGAAAATTATTGCAATATAATAATTTCATGCATTTTTTATATTATTAATACATATTACCTATTTTTAATTTTGAAAAAAATCATGGTTTATCTAAGAAATGCGAGCTTCCATAGTTTCCCTCAGGATACATCATCATGGCATCGCTTACCTTTTACCTTTGTTTTGGGTCATTAGCAGTCAATCATCTTGAATTTCACTCACCTGTAGTCCAAAATTATAACTTAAAGCTAAAAATGTTATTGAAAAAATATTCATGGCTATTATGATACATGAATTTCCAATAGACGGTGATAGGTGCTGTATTTTTGGACATAATGCGGGCTTTTGAAACAGTTAATAGATCTATTCTATTAAGGAAACTGCAAAGTTATGGCATAGGAGGGAGAATACTGGACTGGATCAAAGATTACTTGGATGACAGGAGGCAGAAGGTGAGGTGCGGCCAGGTGACATCAAAAGAGAAAGGAGTGTACCATGGAGTTCCTCAGGGTTCGAAGTTAGGTCCTCTACTCTTTATTTTGTACATAAATGATCTTCCTAAAGTTGTTAAGAATGGTAAAATATTTCTATTTGCTGATGATGCTTTAATATTTATGATAGGGAATAATTATAAAGATGTAGTGGTAGCATTGAATAAAGATTTGGATAATGTAGCAAATTGGATGAGTGTAAATAGTTTAAAGTTAAATTCCAGAAAAACTAAGGCAATGTTGCTGGGAAGTTGTGTTGATGTTAATTGTGGCATGCAAATTTCCATCGAAGGTGAAAATGTGGAAATTGTGAGTAGTATTAAGTATCTTGGTGTGATAATAGACAATAAGTTAAAATTTAAAGAACACTGTGAATATGTAAGAAGAAAAACTGCAAAAAAGGTTGGAGTGTTATTTAGATTAAGAAACTGTTTATCTAAAGACTCAAAAATAATTGTTTATAATTGTATTATTCGTCCACATTTAGTATATTGTTCAACAGTATTATTTTTATCTAACCAAAGTGATATAGATAGGATACAAGTGCAGAATAGGGCAATGAGAGCTGTTTTGAACTGTGATAGATATACTAGTGTCAAAAATATGTTAACAGTTTTAGGGTTACTTAGTTGTACAGAATATATTTTGTTGTCAACATATACTTAAAATTTTTAAAAAACGATTTGCCCAAATATTTTGGAAGCTATCTTGTCAAGAACTGTGATGTTCACTACCATAATACTCGCACAAAGGACAACTTGCATATCACACACAAAAAGAGCACTAGAAGAAGTGTATTTGTAAAAGGAGTAGAGTTGTACAATGCTTTACCAAATGTATTAGGGAGGCTCCCAATGTATATAAGTTTATTGATAAAGTGAAAAGGTATTTGATGGACAGCAGGTGTGGATGAGCTGATTGTTTGATATTATATTGTATTTTAAATGTTCTATTAAGAAATGTATATGTCTCTTGTATTAGCTACTTGCTAAAATGAGAATAAATCTATTATATATAGATGCTTCTCCGGATTCATTCATATATATACCTATATAGATAGATAGATAGATAGGATACAAATTCACAGCCTAAACTACAAGTGTCATTGATCTGAAATTTTTATGACATATTGGCCATAACGTGAAACCCCCAGGAAAAAAGAGACTTTGATCCTCAGTGTCATAGGTTCGATTCCAGAGGGCCCCAAAGTCCCGATTTTTCCCGTTTGAATGCATTGCCGTGATTTTCGGGAATTAAAAAAAAATACTTTCCGGATAGGTAGAGAAGTAAAACTCAAGGTGCCTATATTTATGGTCTTGGACTTTCGAAAACATCAATGACTTTTACAAAAGTTATCCTGGGTTCGATGCTAGGACGATGCAAAGATCTGCCCTTTAAAATACATGGGAGCCGTGTTTCATTATTTTTTTAGATGCACTTATCGAAATGATAGGATGTTCGTGCTTGGCTGGAAGATGTATGGTACGAATAAGTTTTAGAAAAAAATTTTCATAAGACCGTACTGTTCCTGGGTTCGAAGCCAGAGCACAATAACGTTTCTCTCATAAGGAATATAAAGGAAAAGTAGGACGTCATTTGAGGCAGTTGTAACCAATATTTCTGCTTGAATTTGCATACGCGGTTAGAGATGGTGTTTTTCTTTTGTGCTGCATAGAAAGTATTGCCTGAAAGACCCGGGTTCGATGCCGGGCGGTAAAAATATCACCCATATATAATACTATGGGGTATCTTTTCATAATTTTTTTATGCATTTATCGATATGTAAGGGAGCTCTTGCTTAGATGGAAGATGTATATTAACACTTTGTTTAAGAAAAAAAATAGATAAGACCATGCTGTTCCTGGGTTCGATGCCAGAGCACATTATAATTTCTCAAATAAGGAGTGTATGTGAATAGTAGGACGTCGTTTGAGGTAGTTGCACCTAATAGTTTTGCTTGAATTTTCACACATAGTTTGATATGGTAATTTTCTATTTTGCTGCATAGTAAGTACACCAGGAAGACCGGGGTTCGCTGCCAGGTGATTAAATTGCAGCGAATTCTACGAATATTTTGAATTTTTTTTTTCTTTTGATGTCCGTCCCGATATGATGCCGATATGAAATGAGTGTTGTCGATCTGCTTGCAGTATGCAAGCTACATTTTACTCGTATATATATATAATTACCTTTCATTGCTCATATATATTCTGCATAGAATTAGTAATATAATATAAATATTTAGTAATGTTTCATAGGATATACAGTGTTTCAGTTTTTCTTATCAGTCTGAGTTATGAAGATGGCCTTTGAAATTGTAATTTTTGGGCAATCGATTTTCACATGGAATTTATGTAACACTTAATCAATGGCTACTTAATGGACAAGTAGTTTGTGGTTGCCATAATTATATGTCCTTTGCTAGAGTGTTATGTTCATATCAATTCATATCTTACTCAAAAGAGAGATGAGCAGAAAATATCTTGTTGCTATATCAACTATAGAACGAATTATTTTGTGCAGAGAATAACATCATTTCATTTTAGTGGTAGCAACAAAAAAAATTAGATATTCCAGCTTTTAAGTCCAAAAATAATTTTGTTGAACTTCCTTGAATTACAGCTATAGTTTAAATGGTGATGTTTTATAAAGAATTCACTGTCTGTTGGAAAATATTAATCAAGAACCAGTGTTTTCAATCTAAACAAGTTTCAGGTAATAAAATCAAAGTGTAAATATCCTTCAGATGTCTCAAGAAGAAAACCTAGGTTGTTGCTAATTAACGATATATGTAAAAATAGTCTCACAAAGCATAAATTGGTTACATGCAGGTACACTTTTTCTTTGCTATCTTTTTTTTAATGTAGCTTAAAAATTAGTGATGTGATATTAAGAAATATTATGCTATATATTATATAGGCTATAGGTAAACCTCTAATTCACTGAGCAAGTTAAGAAAAAGTTATTATGAGGAAATGGAAATATTATGAACATAATGTTATAACTATACTATAGTAACTAAATCAAATAACAAAAGAATATTCTATTGAGTATCTACCTCTTGACATAGATGTCATTTATATTATATATTATTTCCTAAACAATTTGAATAAAAAATGTTTTATCTCATGTACTTTGTGATATTTATTATTTTCTCATAGTGTATTATTGCAATTTTTCCTGTTTTTATTTTTTTGTAATTTTGCTGTAGTACTGCATTTATGATTTCCATGTTATACACAGCTTTTTGTACAGTGGCGGAAAAAATTATCGCAACACTTTGCGCGCGCACCAGTGGCTTTCACAGAAACTATTTGGAATTCTGCTTTCTGTGACTGACTGGCAACACCGAGGAAAGCCTCGAAAAGCGGTAATATTTGAGTCGGAGCCTAGAACTTAAATAAATTTCCTCTCTTTCGAACTCTTCTTAGAGCCTTCGCGCGATCTCTCCCCGAGTTCGTCATGTTTATTTCGGCGTTTCTCTTTCACATATAGTTATCGTATTTATAGAACGATAGGTTAGATATATATTTATTCTAATTTCAATCTTAAATGCAATAAAATACATGGAAAATAATTGAAATTTAATTCTTAATAATTTGAAGAATGCTATTCGGTTTTAATAATGCGTAGCAATAAGGAATAAGTGGGATTGGAGTAGAAATACGCGATGTGGCGATTCTCACCTTTAGAAAACGAGAATTTTGGAGTCTAGAGGAAAATGATGTTTTGCGAGATTATAGCGAGAACAGATGGCCTATAATGGTCTCTTTTTCTGGATAATTTGTGCGCTAATAAGGCGTTAGTTTGGTAGTTTGGTTTCTCTCTCGAACATACGTCTTACGGCTGCCTGCTGGATATTGATGTAAATGTAATTCTTCAAACGTCCAGTTCAAACATAGGATATTCATTATTTGTGATAAACATTCCGAGGAGGATTTTTGATTACAAGTCTTATGTTTTCAATTCAGCAATTAGAATTCGAGAAGTCGTTAGAGCGATTACTGAGTTACTATGACACATCGTAAAATTTGTATTTTGTCTACGGAATATAATTTTTCACCAACTTAATCATGCAGACGAAGGAAATTCGTAATATAAATTTATATACACCATTTGTCAACTAGAATACATGAAATCATTGTCCGTCCGGAGTTAAAAGGAAAAATACCAATTCCAAAGTTAAAAAAAACATGATTTCATAAAAACCGAACAATTTCTGCGCATATATCGGACTTGTCTTAAATTTTGTAACAGGGAGATCGGTGACCTTGGTCATTAGTTAATTGTGTTGCCTTCGCGCGGAGAAATTCACGTAGAAATGCATTAAGGCTTTGATAATTCGCGAGGAAAGTCTTTAACCAAAAGTTGATCCCTTCAAAGTATTGCAGGCGCCAATACAAAACAAATGTTGAAATGATATTTTCATCATTACCTCGCGCGGAAAAGCTTTAACCATATGTCGAGCACTTTCAAAGCAAGTATTGCAGATGCCAGGTATATTTTTCCTTTTCGTGCCTATATCAGCTAGACTCAGGACCCTCATTTTACAGTCGCCCAGTAGAAACTATCCTCTGGCTAATTCAAAGCTCCTTCCTCACCATGGTGCTAAGGAAATTAGATGTTATTGCAATCGTAAAAATATTCCCAAATAATATTATTGTATTAGCGTATTTTAGTAAACAAAGACTTCCTAATAAACAACCCAAGTTTTTAGTACTGATACGTATTTTATGAACGTCTGACTTTATAAAGTTAATTAATTAACCAGGATTATGCTGCCATAATAATATTATTAATAAGCTGCTAAAATGGACTTCTCAGTTTGTTGGGAAGTGTCATAACCAGGGACGGATCCAGGGGGGTGGTCCTGGGGGTCCGGACCCCCCCCGAAATATCACTTGTGCCTATTTTTCGAAAATGAAACTCAAATAATGCAAATAAACAAACAATTTAATAAGCAATCTCTAGCGAAAATATTCGAATTTGTCTTACACAATTCTAACGTCACGTTTTGTGAAAGCCGAAATGTCTTTTATTTTTAAATTTTTTGATCGGACCCCCCCCAAAATTTTTCTCTAGATCCGTTCCTGGTCATAACTATAACTAGTTGCTAATTAAGAGGTGATTTTGCAGCTGTCTGACACATGTTATTGGCATAGGAAGGGCATGAGCTCGAATTCCGCTTAAGTTAAATGAGTTTTTTATCTTAAACTTCTCTTGTTCGGGAAATGAACGAATGTAAGATATGGTTTCCACATATATTTATACGCCCCTGTGATTAATATATATATTTACCTGAGAGATACAATTCATTATGGAAAAATAACCATTGGATATGAAGGATTCGGAACAGATTCATCACCAATTGTCGGTCAAGAACATGTTTCGTGTGTCAGTGGACATTCCTCTTCTACCAAGGATTCGAGGTCGTTCACTGAAAGACAATGTCCTTTGACTCATTTTCCACACTTATTAGAGGTATTTGACAGGGCCTCCTGATTTCTCGAAGCACGATGAACCTTTCGCTTTCAGTGCAGCCGATTTTCGAAAGCCTATGCGTCACTCGCAACAACAAACCGGTCGTAAGGCAAGGAGCTCAGGCTTACTTACTCAGGCTTATTGGTGACTATTTCTTCATTGAGGTCTTCTACTTCTATAGACGGACAACTAGCGGACCGCGCAAGCGAATCTTTTACATTTTTAGTCTGTAAACAAAAGCCTTAAGAACTATTGACATTCTTATGCATATTATTATTCATTGTTCGTCTACAACCAGGACAATTCGCGGGTTCACACTTTCCAATTTTCTCGGCGGTAGTTCCAAACCAATTATATAGATTTAGATTTAGATATATACCCCGCGAGCCGCCAAATGGGTATGGCAGGGGTTGTAATAACACCATCATCACGTAATCTACTCCATCAACCTCTCTAATTGCCCGGGGAAATAAACGACCAAAAGTAATAATGTTTTGTGATTACCTCCCTGTAACGTTTTGTCGATGCTTCTCGGAGATCGCGTTAGGTCTTTACTTGCACTTAAATTTCATTTACTTCGTCTTTAGGTTCTGAACCGATAAAGCTTTCGAAGAGCTTCCGTCAGTTATTAGATCTTCTCACCTGGAGCGAATTCCAATAAAGAAGTGGTTAACTCTATGTCTCGGAGGCTGAATCATATGGAGGAGAATGGATATATTATTAATCATCCTATATTTTTCTTGATTCCAAAGTAATTCTCGTAGATTAATCATAATGCATATGTGCACACTGTTACCGAGTCTGAGAGAAAAACGATTACATATAAATATTTTCCACATGCTTTAAATTATGTTAAATAGTCTCCTTCTCGTAAAAACATGAAAATTGAGTAACATTACGGGGATGGAGGTCTATGTTGGAGCTGATTTTTTTTCATAATCATCCATGTGTAAGAATCTACGGATTCTATCGGATGTGGACATGAATATACAGATGATAATTAATGATTGCTTTGTCGCAGGGGCGCAGCCAGGATTTGTCTATGGGGGAGAGGGTCATAGGCAGTAGAAAGAGCGAAAAAATTTCTACATTTCAGGGGCCGGTATCGCTACATGATAGAAGATATCTTAAATTCTTAGAAAAAACTGAAATGCATAGAAAACTAGGATATGTTCACGGTTATGTGACAAAATTAAAACTTTTTTGAGGTTTTAGTTTGTAAAATGAATAATTGAATAATAATGATGAATAATAATCCTCAGTGATATTTGGATTTCCTGTTTTGATAGGGCCAATTTCTCTTACATTGTCATTATTTCTCTAGGTGTAAGTTTTTTATCATTGAAAATATTGATTTCGAGTGCCTTTGAGAGTTTTTTGAAATCAAAAGAAGGTTAATTAAACTTTCCTTCAACTGTTAGTGAATGTAAGAAGAAATAAATTAGTAGTAGTGATTTAGGAGATGATATTGAAACGTTAGTATTTTGGAGGTAGCACTACAATTTGGACAACCCAGTTACTTTGAAGGAAACCGAAGACCAATCGTAGCGGTGACGGATGAATTTTTCCTCTTAAATTATGTTGTTTTATAAATACGACATATTCTGATTATTGAGTTAAAATGTCGACAGCACAAAAACACCATAAAAATATGTCTATGGAAGAACCATCCAATCCGCCTTTCGGCGTGTGGCAGGGAGTGCATACAGCTTAACCCTATTTTCCTAATCGATTTCTTTCGCCTATCATCCGCGGAAAAAATGAATTCTTGATGCGATTCCTTCTAGCATTTATTTCTCTAATCTTCCTCGCAGTATCAGAGTGGCCCACATCAACAGGGAGGTCGCATTATATCGATTGCATCATTTGAGAACCTAATTTTTCTTAACTTACATAGTAAATTTATCCTTAGAATTAGTCTTCTATCTCTTACTATGATTACGCGTACTGATTCATCTGAGTAACACTCACCGTTTTATCATGGCAATTCTGTACAAATAGTATCGTATACAACCAATCAAACAAATACCGTACACGAACTGTAATATAAAATTAATAATCAGTATAATCGCGAAACAGTATTTTCTCGTTTGGCTAGGTTGAATAAGAGGTTATATGACTTTTTTCTTTGAAACACGATTAGCATCCCCTCAACGATCTACTAGTTAATCTTTGCATTCTATTCAATTTCCTATCGCATCTCCAATATGTTCTTTCAAAGATAAACAATAGCTAAACGTGACTCTTCGGTATTTTGTGTGGCGCACTAACACTAAGGGTTGTCGCGAAATTTGTTGCTGCGTGGAAATAACGTTTTTGAAAGATATCTAACATCCTTACGCTTTATATACATCATTCACAAAAAACTCTAGGTGCGTCTTACAAGATTTGCCTTTATGGAATCCGTGTTGGATCAGAATGATTCCTATCTTTATGGTAAGAGACTGAATAATGGAGCTTGCTATAATATGCTCCATTATTTTGCATAAATTCGAAGTTAACGAAAATTACCCATAATAATCTGATCATTCTTAGGCCCCGGAGTGACGTTTAATTTTTTACACGATACTGGGACAGTACCCTCATTAATTGATTTCTGATAGAATTTCCTATCAATCTGTTGCAGTGAATTTCCACTCGCATCAACTTATATCTCTATGGAAATCATCTCCGAATCAATGAGAGAGGTAAAACCGTTAACTCGACCATCATTTAATGAGAAACATATCTGGAAGTACGGGTTAAGTAAGTTAGCTATTTCTGCCGATTTATTTAAGGCAATTCCCTCTTCGCTTATAATGCTAGGAATAGAAAACTGACCACCACGAGTGTCACGCACTTATGACCAAAATTCTTTCTAATCGCCAACTAGTGATATTAACAGGGTTCGAGATCTATATTCCTGGTATTCTTTTCGTGATCCTTCCTCAAATATCTTTTGCACTTCTTTATAGTTTTGATCACTAAGCTCATGGATCTCATCACACGGTTTAAGTTTTCTCAATCGCGAGTGAATGACTCCTATGCAACGCTTCAAACTTCTTCCTCGTCTCACCTACTGTTTAGAAGGAACATATTTAACTAAATCTACTTTGATTATTCGTCGAAACTCTACCCAACTATCTTTTACTGTATTTTCTCTCGAAATGCGTAAAAAAAAATATCCAAGCCTTCGTTCAAATAAAACCTTAAACTCAGAAATAATTGCTTTGCGAATTACACACACTTTCCTCACAGGCTTAAGAGATCTAACCGCTACTGCTACATTCATCCCTACCATTATGACATCATGGTCTGACTGTACCGTCAACTACAGAGAAGCTAGTTATTATTTGTGGGTGGGAAGTGGCTAGTAAATATAAATTGATACCTTGCTTCGCACGATTCGTTCGAGTTTTCGTCATATTTACCTGATCTAAACCATGCAACGAAAAAGTAAGATGTATTTCGTGAATTGTTTTCCCACTGCTAGTGCTGGAGAATTTTAGATTATCCCAATGAATATTGGTTAGGTAAAAATCTCTTCCTACGGCGATGATTGGATCTTTTATTTTCACACCATTTTTCTGTAGGGCATCGGATAATACAATACATCCTATTTTTTCATCGGGAGGACGACACAAAGAACAAACAATAATTTTACTTCCGTTTTGTCTTTGAATCGAGCACCAAATGATTTCGCTCCTGCTATTTTCTACGAACTCATCGCGCTCACTAATTAAATGAGTCCATACTGCTATAAAAAGTCTACCACTAGATCTACATAGTTATATTTTCGGTATATCATATAATCGGGGGAAATATCTCGCTTAGAGTAATATCTTCGCTTAAGCAACTATCTTCCTAGTATGATATCCGCGCAAATTCTCATCGTAACGTTAAAGAATTCCGCCTGTTTATTACGTAAGCTCTTGCAATTTACTATTATTATTTTTAGATCTCTCAGTTCGCACATTAAAACATGGTTTCCTTTTTCGAATAACCTTTATCTTTTTTAAGTGAATTTTTCTTTTTCACCATTGCAATTTTTCTATTTTTTTGGGCTAAGCTCATGCATACCCTTTTGCCTATTTAAGTGGGCGTTAATAACTATTTCTACTGCTGAATAAAAGAATAACTTTGTCTGCATATATTCGCTCTATTCTCTAATATATTCGCATCTAAACCGCAAAACTACGTAGTAAACAACATTAAAACTACGGTATTCATGGGGGGAGAGGGGGGCGGGAATGTTTTGGAAGAGTCCGTAAAGCGCACAGAAAGTTTAGTAAAATCAGCAAATGATAGCTGAGTATGGCGCCTAATATATGGATCTAAGTAGCCTTGGGAAGTATTTTTACATACGGAAATCAAGATGATCAAATTGGAAGTGGAAAATTTTATTCATCGCTACGGAGAAAGTAGAGAAGTGAATACCCTCCTCTTGGAAACTTTACTGAAAATCATACTTCAGAAAGCATTTTCTGAAGGTCGCTCCGTTTCACAGCGTTAAACCCGTAGCTCGCATGTAATTCAGAGTAAGAGCGTTGATAAGCTTATTCCATGAGGCGAGAACGGTATATCTAATGCTTGTAAAAGGACAATCGAATTATCGGTTTTAATTTGCAATTCAGATTCCAACTGCTAGAATATTATGGATCCTGTTTGCGATTGCATTCAAGCTCATTAATCAATTACATTACAGCTCTGGACATATTGGATTGAAATTATCTGTTGTAGAGTAATACACTCACTGTAGATGAGATTCGTATGAGTTGTGCGATGAATGAATGAAACATATATATATATATGTGATACCGTTGCAATTTATAATATATTTTTCAGTCAGTATGGTTAAAGTGCATTGATGTCTCATGAGAAACACCATTTGTTATTACACAAATATTACTCCCTATTACATATAGCCTGATAGAGCTGAAAATTGTTGATTACTGATTCCACTATTTAAAAGCTAATAATAGTGATGACAATTCCTGTCTAAACGTTAATTGCTAAGCTCTTGGAAAAATTAACTCCTTTAACTCACGGATAAGATTGGATTTATCGAAAGGATATTTTTAATACCTTATGCAGTGGAAAACTACACTGCTCGAGTGAAAATAGAAAGTTAAGAATAGGACACATCTTAGTGGTTTCTGAGTTCGAATTTTTAAGTGTTGAATTCTCTTTGCAAGAATTCTATTCCATCACAATTCTACCATTTCGACCTTTAATTAGCGAAATAATACCTCAAAATGTTCATTTTAACGTCTGATATTCCGCTATCAAACAATCTTGTTTGTAACTATCTCCCAGTGTATTATATTAACATTCCACACAACGTTTTTATCACGGCTAACTTTAAATAATAAATGGCAAAAAATGAAGACATTGAGGCTAAGGCACTACTTGGAAATCTCGCGAAGGTGAGTCTTAAATGTCTGCATATATATACGATACTAAAAGTCTATTTCCCATTCGTAAGGATTTTAAATATTGCCGGTTTTACTGCCTCTATACAGAGTTGCCGAATTGTCGGAGTTAGAGTGATTTCAGTTAGTTTCCACGTAATCCGCGCTCTCACGCCAACTGGTGTTGCGATAATTGTTTCCCCCACTGTACAACTTTTAAATCATACTATCAGTAGGTTTGTGCAGGTTTTTCACACCCCTCTTGTTTGTGGGTGTTTTCCTGCAGTGGATCTTTTTTCCTAAGATATCATATTAGGTTTTTTTACAACTACTCCATTTAAAGTTTTCCTCTCTATATCTATTCAACAACAAATTCCTTATGTTTCTTATATCACTGAAAAAAGGCTATATGGAAGATGAAACTTTTCAGTCTTAATCTCACCTAAAGTTGCTTGAATGGTTGAAATTTGCATAATCGCTTGAAAACTGACTCAAAGCTAAAATGGGAAAAGCCACATTGAGACTATAAGTGGCAACTCTCTAAATGCATCTATGTTTTGACGAACAGAACAGTTTAAACAGCATATCATGCCCTCTTCCATTGCCATATTATCTATGGCCTTCTATTTTGGGGAAATGCTGCCAATGTAATCTTTGTGACTGAAAAAAGCTCTTAGAATGATTTCTGGAATAAAACCTTATGAATCCTGCAGATCCTCCTTCTCAAGTTTGAAAATAATGACAATTTACTGTTTGTATGTTATTGTTAATCTTATCCATGCTAAAGAAAATATTTCTAATCTAGCCCTAAGTACATATTTTCCACATTAGGTATAAAAATAACCATGATATACCTTGATGTAGACATTCCTCCAAAATAATTTATAGCACTTTTCCAGAATCAGGGGTCTAAAAATCAGCAAAAACAGTTTTTGTCAGTGTTCTGAATCATATTGCTATGGATTCCAAAAACAATGGTCGGCACAGATTTCTGACATTTCACAAATTCTTTCTTCATCTTTCCAGGAGTTTACTTTTCTTAATATAAAGACTTTCCTCTTTAATTTCAAGCTTTGACAAAAATTCAAGACAAAATTCATAATTGAAATAATGTATTTCACAAATATAATCACTCAAAACTGATACTTGGAAATAGAATACAGAAGAGAGGAAGGGTCGAATGAAATTCATGAAAGGTATGTACATGAGAAAAAGATACTGCTATTGAAACTCCAATGGAGCATTTAAACACATATTTACAAAGCATGAGAGAAAATCACTCATATGTAGGGGCTAGGAACTGGTGTTAAACTGGAACGTTTCTCATACCTAACTCTCTTGTCGAGACAAATAAAGTAAAAATGAGTCCAATAAACGTGGCTCAACCAGATCCATAGCTCCCAAATCATCTATCACTTTGGTGCCGCAAATTTGCAGATATTTTCCTCAAAGCAGCCTGTAAAAAGATATAGAATATTGTTAGTAATTCACAGAAGTCGAATTTTAGCAACATAATTTAACAAAAAATACAACTTTTAACACTAGAGATGGTTTTGAATTTTAATACGTGAATGAAATTTCAAATAATAATTACTTATTTAATTACAGTCTGTAGGGAAATTTATGAAAGAATATTGACTTTAAAATTACCCGATATGACAATTAAGGTTATTTTATTTGTAAATATATATGCATTTGACACACACAAAAGCAGCCCTGGGTTTGAAACTGTTTCTTTTCAGTAATACCTTAAACAATTAAGAGACACTTTCTTTGGAACTGAGAGGCTACATTTTAGAGGCAACATTTTGACAAATGCCTTATATTTTGAAGGAATTGTTAGTAAGCTTGCAGTATGCAAGCAACATCTTACTTACATGAATGAATAGATATCTACTATTAATATATGTATTATATTAACTTGTTTAAGAAAAAAATTAGATAAGATCATGCTTTTCCTGGGTTCGAAGCCAGAGAACATTAAAATTTCTCACATAAGGAATATAAGGGAAAAGTAGGACGTCGTTTGAGGCAGTTGCACCCAATATTTCTGTTTGAATTTTCTCACATAGCTAGAGATGGTGATCTTCTGCTGTGCTGCATAGTAAGTATGACCAGGAAGACCAGGGTTCGATACCGGACAAATAAATTGCAGAGAATTTTAGGAATATTTTCAATCCTTTTTATTTTGAGGACCCTCTCGATATGATGCCAACTTGAAATTAGTGGTATCGATATGCTTGCAGTATGCAAGCAACATTTTACTTGTATAAATGGGTGCCTAGCCAATTCGACAACGTGATGTCCATTGAGGAGACCGATTTTGACCAAATTTGGCAAATCGCTTTAATTTGATAGATAAATAAAAATCCCCGAACAGTTTTTTAATTTACGCAATTATTTACGAAATATTGCAATGTTTAGAAATTAAAAGTTTACGAAAGTGCCTTCGCATTTGAGTCCATATATGCGGTAATATAGAAGATAAAAATACACAATTTGGCTTAATTTAAAGGTCTTGTGTTAAAAAATATATAAATAGATAATTTAATAAAATTCAAACAATTTAATAAAGTTTATAACATTTTTAAAATTTCAAAATTCGATTTTTGACAGTGTACTTCCCTTTGGATTTTTCATTTTTACTTTCTCCATATACGAAGTATAGAGAAAGTATTGTTTTCATGAAAAAATTCGACTTCGAGATTTCAACGGAAATACATGTTTTGGGGTCCCTAGAACACGTTTTGACCATTTTCGGAATGATGTCTGTGTGTATGTGTGTGTGTGTGTGTGTGTGTGTGTGTGTGATAGTGGACGCTCTAACGTGAAAACTATTGGTCGTATCAACACCAAACTTCATATATAGTACTGTGGTGTGTGCTGTCAGAGTTGATTAGGTTTTGGAGTAAATCGGTCAACCGGAAGTCGAGCTTTATTCATTAAAGCTCATTTCCGGTTTTCAAAATATCTCCATAAATATGATATATACGTATATTGTATTACTTATAAAAGTTTTAGATAATGTAATTTACTATAACTTTAGTATTTAACATATTTTTGTATCACCGGTTGATTAGGAGTTATTCGAGAAACACTGATAAACCGGAAGAAGATGATTATGTACTTTGTGGGCGCTCTAACATGAAAACTATTTGGCGGATCAACACCAAATTTCATATGTAGTACTTCTATTACAGTTTTTAGAGTTGATTAGTTTTTGGAGTAAATTGGTTAACCGGAAGTTGAGCTTCATTCTTCAAAGCTCATTTCCGGTTTTCAAAATATCTCCACAAATATGATATTTAGGTAAATACTATTATTTATAAATGTTTTAGAAAATGTAATTTACTATAACTTTTGTATGAAACATATTTTCGTATCACTGATTGTTTAGGAGTTATTCCTGAAATACTGATAAACCGGAAGTTTCTGATTATGTACTTTGTGGGCGCTCTGGGCTCTATGGGCGAAAGGCCAGTTTCATCGTTTTTCATCCAGCATGCCCCGAACAACATTATTTATAATGTTCAGAGTTCGAAATTACTGTCGTAGATATGTATTTACATCTTATATATGGAGAAAGTCATGTGCTGGCCACATCAGATTTTTACTTTCTCCATATACGAAGTATAGAGAAAGTATTGTTTTCATGAAAAAATTCGACTTCGAGATTTCAACGGAAATACATGTTTTGGGGTCCCTAGAACACGTTTTGACCATTTTCGGAATGATGTCTGTGTGTATGTGTGTGTGTGTGTGTGTGTGTGTGTGTGTGTGTGTGAGTGATAGTGGACGCTCTAACGTGAAAACTATAAGTCGTATCAATACCAAAATTCATATATAGTACTGTCGTGTGTGCTGGCAGAGTTGATTAGTTTTTTGAGTAAATCGGTCAACCGGAAGTCGAGCTATATTCATTGAAGCGCATCTCCGGTTTTCAAAATATCTCCATAAATATGATATATACGTATATTGTATTACTTATAAAAGTTTTAGATAATATAATTTAATATAACTTTTGTATTTAATATATTTTTGTATCACCACTTGATTAGGAGTTATTCGTGAAATACCGATAAACCGGAAGTATCTGATTATGTACTTTGTGGGCGCTCTAACATGAAAATTATTTGTCGGATCAACACCAAATTTTATATATAGTATTTTGGTTTGTGTGTTTAGAGCTGATTAGATTTTGGAGTAAATCGGTTAACCGGAAGTCGAGCTTTATTCTTCAAAGCTCATTTCCGGTTTTCAAAATATCTCCATAAATATGATATTTAGGTATAAAGTATTTGTAATAAAAGTTTTAGAAAATGTAATTTACTATGACTTTTGTATGAAACATATTTTTGTATCACGGATTGTGTAGGAGTTATTTGTGAAATACTGATAAACCGGAAGTTGCTGATTATGTACGTTGTGGGCGCTCTGGGCGCTGGGGCGAAAGGCCACTTCATCGTTTTTCATCGATCATGTCCTGAAAAACATTATTTATAATGTTTGTGACGTAAAAGATAATAGTATTTATAAATTAATCACTCATCTTCAAAGTTTAGATGGAATATAGAGTTCGAAATTACTGTCGTAGATAAATATTTACATCTTATATATGGAGAAAGTCATGTGCTGGCCACATCAGATTTTTTTATATGTAGTACATACCCTCTTCCAATGCCGTATTTAGGTAGTGGGCAGTGCCCATAGGCCTCCACCAAAATGGGATTCCACCAAAATGGGATTCCACCAAGGTGACAAAATGTAAAAAAATTTTTAAAAAATGGGAAACTCGACAACACCCCGTTGAGTCGCGGAGAAAGAAGGAAATTTCTCAACAAGTCAAGACAGATTGGGGTGGGGGGGCGAGAGGCGACAAACGTCCAAAAAAGGCCTCCACCCGTTAGATTGCCCATAGGCCTCATATACCCTAGATCCGGCACTGCCCTCTTCAAGAAATTAAAAAAATATGGTGAGGGTAATATTTCATTTAAGAAAGAAAAAAACTTTTGAGTATAGGCTCGCCGCGGCGCCACGCCGTCCTGCTCGCGCGCCGAAGGTTCGGTAGTCAGTTTCCTCAGATCTCAGCACGCTTATTCTTCCATCCGCTTTTCACCTATTTTTACTTTTTACCGACCCTTTAATTCTCTTTACACTTGCCGTTCGCCATTTGCTTCCCACTGAAGTAACCGCCGCTTTGGTATCCTGGATAAGCTACAGCATTTTTAACAGCGGAGGCGACAATAGGTCCACCAGCGCAGCGGCCGATCTCGGGGGCCTCCGATGCTACTTTCCTCTCGTCCCCAATTCTATTTTCCTCGCATACATATTCCGTTTATACATTGTGATACACTGTCACCGGAAAGCTCATACGGGGAACCAAATCCATTGCTGCCCGCTTTTCTTGAAGGACCATATTATCATTGAATATCAAGAAAGTGTAACTTTCATCTAAATTTATTAATGAACATTCATATTCATGAACTATTCATTAATTAACAAAAAATATCTACACGGTAAATACAATGATATTCTTAAACGATGTTAGGATATCGTTGTTCTACGTATATGGTGGATGGCTTTTCGTGTGTGAATTCTTGCCATCCTCTCAAAACAGAATTTAAATTTATGTTCTTTTTCTACGTTTTTTAAAATTAATACGTAGTACCTTACGTAATTCAACTTTCATCAAAATGAACGACAAAAAGATACACATGAAATAAACTGATTTCCTTGAACGAACTTCGGATTACGTTGTTCAATGTGTTTGCTGGGTAATTCTTCGTAAATAAAAACAATTTCTGCGTTTATCATTGTATACATATTATGTTTACTCTTTTCTATTGTATTCGCCTCAAATTATTTTCCCCTTCTTCTCCAAACAGGCTTTAGAATAAAGTGCTTTTTCTACGTTCTTCAAATTATTGACGTATATGTAACCTATGTAACTTAACTAGGTGCGCTGTAAAAATGCCACAGGTAAAAATGCCACGGTAAAAATGTCACACTTTTTGATAGGTAAAAATGACACGGTAAATATGCCACACTGGAATTCTGTGGGCGGAAAAAATGCCACAGCAGAATTTTCATAATTATTAAATCTCATAGCGGCATTTTTTTCTACTTGGCACTTAAAGATAACATTTGCTAAAAGCGGATGGGTTGAGTGGGGTGGGCGGGGTTTTAATTAAATAGTATATAATTGTTGTCACAGTTTCTGCACATAAAGATAATTTTGGCTAAAAGCCGATGAGTTGAGTTGGGTGGCGGGGTTCCTTTAATTAAAACATATTAGATTGTTGTCACAGTCTCTGCACTTAAAGAAAACTTTGGATAGGTTGAGTTGGGTGGCATTTTTGCCCGTGGCATTTTTACCGTGGCATTTTTACCGTGGCATTTTTACCAGTGACATTTTTACCGTGGAATTTTTACCGTGGAATTTTTACCTGTGACATTTTTACCTGGATTCCTTAACTATAGTTACGTTGCCTATTATCTATTTGTTTATTTAATTAGAAACGGAGCTTATTGTCGCGATAGACGCCATTTAAGAAACATAGGATTCAATTGCAGTATGTCTTGCACTGAACCCACTGAACCGAGTACTACAGGTAACGAATCGTCTTTCGATTTCTCGTATTTTTATCTTATACATACAAATTTTTATTCTAACTTTACTTTGTCTGGCGTATTTCCTCAATAAAATTGCGTATTTATTAAGGACTCAACTCCAAAACTCCCGTATCAAGTAAACGTGAAAGGCCATCGAAATAATTATTATATTATTTGACGAATCTCGATCTCCCATTTGAAAATTATTTATACGAAAGACAGTGGTACAATTAAAAAGAAACATAAATGTAACATATAGCCCCATAACTCATGGTAGTATCCCTTAATAATTTTCTTTGCTTGCATTATGCAAGCACCCATTTCTGGTTTCTTTCTTTCAACTTTTAACAGATTTACTTTTAGAATGATTTATATCCCATTTCTTGATGAAGAGAAAAAGAATGAGATAATTCGCACATATATTACGACCATTAAACCTACCTTTTCAAATTCTCTGACAGATTCTGCAACACAACATATAGTTGCCAGTGCCCTCAGAGCTGTGGCCCTCACGGGACTTGAACGTGAGTCGATGGCAACGGATAATAAGGCACGGACTCCACCACACTGGGTGACTAAACGACTTCAATGAGCACCTTCAAGTCCTAGGGCTGCCAGCCCAGAAAGAGCTGATCTTTGCGCTAATTCAGAGTCTGCATCTTCCAATACTGTCACTAAAACCTGTAAGGAAAAATTAATCATTGAAGGCAGGAATTGTTTTTCCAGAAATTTCAAAATCCACATTAAACATATGGAAATTAAATCTAAAATTCGGGAATAACCAATTCCATGATCCAATTGATAATTGTATTTCAGTAAATAATGCTTTTCCTTATGAAATATAAAAAGTTTATTTCCTGAGTGGTGAATTGTGCACAACTTAAACAGGGTGAATTTGAAATTTCTTGATAAAAGTTTTAAAAAATGCAAAAATAGGTCATAGAAAAACAGGAAGTTCTGTGGTTATATGTAAAGCTAAAGAATGAAGGGAGTTCCCAGCTTCAGAAGTTCAAATTTGTAAATGAGTGTTTAAAATGGTGGAAAGGATACGCTCCTCTTCGATTGCATTGGGCTCTGGAGGAGCTCCATAGTGTATCGTGTGCACTAAAATCCCCTAACAATATGTAGGGTTCCGATTGTTGCATTGTGATGGCTTCCAAATTATTTTGTGTGACTGGTGCATTCTCCGGTAAATACTTGTAGATGTTGCAGATAGTAACCGCTTCCAGAAGGTGAACTTGTACTGCAAGTGTCTGAAATGGAGAGGTCAGGGGTACCTTGGAGGTGTCAAGACCCTCTCTGGTAGCAATAGCAACCCCACCGCTATCTCACTGGCCACAGGTGAGGTCTTGTCTGAAAACGTTAGAATTCTTAATTCTCCCCAGGTCAGTTTCCAGGTCAGTTTCTCTCGCAGACACACACACAAGGGGTTAAATCTCGGATTAAACAGTCAAGTTCTTCCTTGGGTTGGTGAAAACCATTACAATTCCACTGGAGGATAAAAGTCATTGGCAATAAATAAATAAAAACATTGAAAACCTTTTGATTCCTGTACAAGCCTTGTTCTTCCCCCATTTTTCCTGTTATGGAGGAAAAGGCGCAACTGCTCCTCATCCAGTACGTCTTCTTCCATCTCATCCCCAGTAGATTCTCTCAATTCGAGAGAAGAGAGGGGCATAGTGATACTCTTACCTTCTAAGTTTGGTTTCTCCACAGATTTAGGGGGTGTGTTATTTTTCTTAATACAAGTTTCAGTTGTAGGTGCTCTGATTTCTAATTTCTGAACTGCTGCTTCATATTTGTTTTCTCCTTTTGTTGTACGCTGGTGGTCTGGTTGTTGTCTGTTGGGGGTTCAGTTTGACATCCTACACTTTCCTTTATTACTTGAAGAATGAGGGGCAGATCAGTGTCCTGTACATTCTTCTGACTTCAAAATATGGTACCCTTTCCGTGACTTTTATTTCCATTATTTTCTTTTTTTCTAAAAGTGCAGGGCAGTCTCTTGCAAAAACAGGATGGTTGCCCTCACAATTCCTGCAGAGAGGGGGGTTGCTGCATGGTTCCCCTTCATGCTTTTCCTTTGTGCATTTAGGGCAGGTGGACTTGCCCTTGAATGATTGGGCAGTGGGCCCATAAGTATTGCAGTTGAAACAGCGCAAAGGACTTAGAATGTATGGCTTCACTGTGCATGCCTCATACCCAACATGTACCTTCTCTGGAAGCTTATTGAGGGCAAACATTAGTACGACCAAGGTGGACTTTATTATGTCTCTATTTTGTCTCTTATTCAGTCTGCGACAAGAGATGACTCCTTACAATGCCATCTCCTGTCCTATCTCTTCTTCTGCGAGTTAGAGAAGGTCTTAGCATGAAATGACTCCTTGCAGGTGTTCAGCTTTTCATGGGCTTCAACCATTACTGGTATATCATGCAGCATCTTTGTGCCAAGGTTTTTATCGCACTGTTTATCATTGGCTGCCTTTATCAACAGGGTACCATCCCTAAGCTCTTTTTTTCTGACTCAAGATCTCCTGAAATACCATTTGTTAGTACTTTATGGATAAGAAAAGGGGACACCTTGGTCAGATATTCATTATCTTTACTACACTTCATAATCAAGTATTTTTTTCATTTTTTCTTGCATTTTCCCCTCCCATTTTTGGGCGGAGTCTTTTAGATGGAGGAGTAGGTAGTTCCATACGAAATGTGGAGTTTTCATCCCTCAGGCTACCCATCTACCACAGATCCACACAAATTGGGACACCGCATTGAAAACCATTACGGTCTCCAGGGCTACCAAATGGATATAGCTCCCAGGGGGCCACGACAAAGACAGGGCAGGACTTCTGGGCAAGGAAGAGTTCCTTCAAACAGCTCCCACCGAAGAAAGTGCATCAGCACACCAAGATCTCACCCACATCTAGCATACACTCGGAAGGAATAAATTCCCCAGCTGCCAGTAGCCAATTGGCCAGGGTGCGCTACTCCCTGGTTGCCTGTTTACAATGAATCTAGGGCTAAGGTGGTATGTTGTGCTAAGGATTGGCACTCAACCACCAGGAACCATATGTCCTCTAATTCTCTGACTCTAAGGCTATATGAGTTCTCCTTTTCTTGAAGGTTACTTTCTGCATCAAATAAGCTCTATTAAAAAGAAGCAATTTCGTTACATTTCAAAGAAATGATTTCCTCCAATTCTTTTATTTTTGACTCATATCCTTGTAACTCAGATTGTCGCTGGGTACTTTCGCTATTTAAGTTTTCCTTAGCCTCACTCAACTTGGCATTCACTTCAGCTAACATGTTCTCCAACTCATTTGCTCTCTTCTCATGCACCTCCCCAGTTTCTTTCATTTTCAATTCGGCATTGGATAGATCAGTCCGTAAGCTGAGTTCCTCTTTCTCTTTATTACTCAACAACATCTCTAACTCTTTCACTTTCACCTGATATTTCTTCTCTAACTAACCTCTCCTGTTTTCAGCAACATGCAGTTCGCTTCTAACTAGATCCAACTCATCAGTAAACAAGGCCAATTCTTTAGCCAAATCACTAGCTTTTGTCTCTTGCAGCTCTGAATTTTCCTGTCATGCTTTTTCCTTCTCCAATAGCTCGTTTTTAAGGAGGAAGACCTTTGTAGTGTAGTTCCACAAATAAAGAGAGATTCTGAAACATTATTTGATTATATTCACTTAACATAATTAATATACATAAACATAATAATCCTTTAGCATTGGTACAACAAAAAATAATGAAGAATTATACACTGAGTCGGTGACCGAAGGACCACCAATTACGGCACAATTCTCAGTTCACGTCGCACGTGACAAAAGGTGCAAGCCATGCAGAGGTAGGAGTGACGGCAGCTATATCGTGGAAATTTAGTCATCTCCGTGGCAGAGGTCAAAAGCATTGTTTCTTCTTAAGTGGTAGAGACAAGAGAGCAAGAAAGAATGTGTCCTATGTCATGGTCATCCTTGAGGACAGCGAAAGGGGTGGAAAACAAGCTTCATGTTCTTGAAGACATTCCTCAAGTTCAGATATACGGGATTTTGACCGATTATCTGAAACTGATATTCAATAATCTCATAAGTTACAGAAATTTTAAAAGATGAAATTTATTTTAAACAGAGAAAGAGTTGGAAGCAAAAAGAAGTTTCAGTTTTCTAAGGTTAGTGTAAAGAGTGCAGAATGTTATCGATCCTGTTAATGTAAATATAATCCCTGGTGAGCATAAATGAACACATTCCTGAGAGGAATATTGACATCCAAATGATGAAGTTCACATTTAAAAAAGTTATTGAAAATAGATAAATTTTAGCTTAATGTTATTCCATTATTTCCTGTAAAATATGACCCTATTTCAGAGAACCATCAGGAAAATGATGAACTTTTAAAAGTGTGAAGCACAGAGCCTGAAAATTAGGCTGAAGCAATGGTTTGATAAAGTTAATAAATTAATCAAGATATGCTCCTTTTTACTATTTCTTTGGAAAATTTTGAGTTAAAAAATTACATGTGCAGGTTTATTGTGGCATTCATTTGTATCCATGTAAGGCTTTCAGACAAGAATAATGCTGTGGCAATAATTTATGTAAAACATTACTATCAAACATAGACAACCTCCAACATTTAGCACATACTTAACATTCAATCGCATCGGCAATCTCTAGGAAATGGTTGACTTAAGTAAGTTCTATTGATAAAAAAGGCTAGAATTCCTATCAAATTTCCAAAGATAAGGTGCATTATTACAAGCTACTTTGTGAAAATCCTTGAAAGTTGGGGTATAAAAAGAGTTTCTATAATTTTTATCATCTATCAAGCCCTTTTCCAGTCAGTTAAGTATCTACAAGTATTAAATTCTTCTAGGGGAAACCATACATGAACAATATTGAAATCTAAGGTTTAAAAATTATTTACTTGATAAATCAAATTAAAAATCATCAGGATATCCAGAAATTAAATCACCCAATTAGATTTCTTCAAATGCCATAAAATATGAAATAATTAATACCTATATGGATACTATTGAGAGAAAATTGCTTTAAATGTATGACTAAGAGTTCTTTCTATGTAAATCATATGAATGTGAATGATTTAAGTAAGCAATTACAGTATTAATCAAACAGGAGGAAGATAATGTCAATGTTGATAAATTTCCTTAATCCTTCCACAACGAAAGTTTCAGAGGGATACTGATTTGTCAGATGCACAAGTAGCTTTTGCCAAAATTGGGCAAAAGCCACTGAGTTGTAAATAAGCAAGCTATTATATTATTAGTACAAAACAAAGAAAAAACTTAAACCCTTACTCAAATAGGCTCTCTTAATCTTTACAACTTGGGGTGATTTCCTTGGGGTAGCTGCTTTATACCCCTCAAAGGCAGCTATTCGTTGTTTCCCTGTCTCCTATAATGGTCAGGGCTAGTTGTCACATCTCTCCTCTTCCCACTAAACCAACTGTTTCTCGGCAGATGGCCACTCTTTCCACAACCCCAGCATCGGATGCGAGGGTTTTCCCTAACTCCTCTTCCGTTTCCTGGTAGCATATCCCTTGTCCGCCGTACCGTTTCTGTTAAAGCAGAATCCAGTTCAATGATTGAGGCTTCCCTTACATCAGCCACCTTCCAAGAAGTTTGTCTTGCTGCCTCAATGGCGAGGGCGACTAAAAGGGCGTTGCTTCTTTTGCTCTTCCCGCTCAAACGCATTGCTTGCTGCAATTCTCGATCTTTGATTGCGTTTACGAAGGTACCGATTTGTAACTCTTCTAGGAATTCGGGGTTGGCTTTTGGGTAGGAAAGTAGAGCCAGTCGCCTTATGTCAGATTCCAACGCTTGGAGAGATTCGGCCGATTGCTGAGTTCGGCTTCTTAACCTCAATTGGTGTACCTGCTGCAGGTGATCCTCCCCGTATCTGCATTGCTTGGCCGATAGGATGCTATCTAGATTCCTTCATCTCTCTGGAAGGACTGACTGCAGGACTTCTAATGCCTCACCCCGAAACGACAAAACTAGAGCGGTGACTTCTTCCTCCTCAGTCCAACAGTTGGATTCCGACGCGACGTCGAATTCACATTTATACGTCGACCACGGAGTGGATCCGTCGAAGGTCGGGACCTTAAACCTTCTCTGAGCTGGCCCTGATTCAGATTTGCCGGTATGAAATTGTTGGCCGCGTCAGATCCCCTCACCACTATCCAGTCGTTCCTGTGGCTGGGCTAGTTCCTTCGACACCATTTCTAAGGCTCTAACTCTTCCATCTAAATCCTTTAACTACATATCGGTGTTGGATTTAAATTCATCCAGTGACTGCAATATGTCGGCCTTTTGTGAATCAATGGCCCCCTGAATATCCTTCATCTGCTGACTCATCATCCGGCGTATCTGAAGTACCAGGCTATCCACTTGCGGAGTATCTTTGAAAGCTACGTCTTGTGCTTCAGCAATATCGCCGCTAAATGCCGCATTGAAACACCAAAATTTCTCGCGGTCTTCACCTACGTCCCTCAAGTATTTCATTAGCCGATCAATCATCTTGCTTGTATTGCCGCCCTGATGCAGGCCGCGATTTACAAGCTCTGCTCGCAGTTTTCTAACGCTTAAATCGGCTAGCGTCTTTCCGGTGCCGTCCATCTCAGTTATCCCGCTTCTGACACCAATTTGTTGCGTGTTCCAAAGGTTCGCAATGATCACCAAGAAATTAAAGACTCACTTAAAAGCAAGAAAGAACGCAAAGCAACTCTAATCCGTAAACTAAATAGCAAAATACAAATGAGAGAATCTTTTCTGTGTAAAGCCGCAATCTCTCTCCCAACAATCCTGTTCATTCATTGCTACAATGTGTCCGGTGCGATGAGTAAATAAATCTTGATCCGCGACCTTTCGTCGTCTTCGGCCATTCTTTGCATCAAAAAGGGGCCCAAACGCCACAATGCATTTATCCAGTAATCCTTATCACAGATTTCAGATTCTACAGCTCTAAGTTTATATTCTGATTCGGTTAAAGACTCCCTGCTCTGCAACTCAATATTCTCATTCCTAAATAATGCATCCTGTAGACTATTTTCTTTCTCGTAAAGCATACTACTCAATTCCTCGATCTTGGACTCATAAAATGACTCCTTGGATCGTAGTTCTTCCTCAAGTTGGTGAGACTGTTTTCAAAGGTTTTGATAAGTTCATCCTTTTTGCAGATGATAGACTCCTTCTAGGAAACTTCATACTGGGATGACTGCTCCCTTTCATTGAGTTGAAGTTCCATATTGTTCAGTTTCTCGTGTATCTTTTCAACTCAGTTCAGTTTCAACTCCATCTCAGAGAATTCCATATCCTTATTCCGGAGTTCAGAATTCAATTTCTCGTGGTCCTTGGTAAATACTGCAATTTTATCTTTGTACTTGGCCAGCTCGGATTCTAGGTCTTCAAAATCCTTCTCAGATCTGTTCAATTCCCTTTTCAAGAACTTATTCTCTTCCCTCGAGCTCCCCACCTGCTCTCTGAAATCTTCTAACTCATCCCTTAGTTCTCTGATAATACTGTGGGCTTCAGCAAGATCGGCTTTGAGAGTTTCACATAAATGTGAGTGGTCTGAAACTTCCCTATCTTTAAGAGCCATCAATTCTTCCTTTATTTCACTCTTTTCTCGGAACACCTGTTCTAGTTCCTCTTCCATCTCCACAGTCTTGATTTCAGCTGAGACTTGAGAGGTTTTGAGATCAGATACCACAGTCTCCATCTGGTGGATTGTCTTTTCTTTTTCTGCATTTTCTGAAGATCAAAACGAGTAAATACATTTAATAAATTGTTAAAAATTGCCAAAACCATATCCTTTTAACACTCTTACTCAGAACTATAGTTTCTTTACTAATCAATCACTTTGCCTTGAAAGGTTTGTATTAATACAATCCATAATGAAAACAAAAGAAAAATAATGCTTGAGAAAGATCTTTTTACATTTTGATAGCATTATTTTACATTATCATTATTATATGAAAAATTTGACTTGTACCTGGTTTCAATTTAAAACCTAATTTCAAGCTGATTTCAGTTTTAACCCTGACAAGCTTGGTTGCCAGCTGAAACCAGACTTTAAGATAACCCTGCATGTGTTAAAAATTCACAGTTATGTATGCTACAGAATAATTATAGTAATTATTGTTCAACTACAGAATAATTATAGTAATTTGAAAATTAGGTATTCTTCAAGATGAAAGGTTCAACCCTCGTGAAAACTCCCAAGCGGTCAATTTATTGACTTCTAAGAACCAAGGGCGTCTCCAGCCACTGGGCTAGGGAGAGGCAAGCTGCCAAATAAAATGAAAAATGCCTAACTTACAGGGGCTAGTTTATACATGCCCGCTTCTTACTTCAAATATGTCAAATCTTCCAAAAACTAGAGGAGTTTAACGCTTATATGGCCAACTCATTAAACTTTCCAAGATAGTAGTTTACATAAGAAAACTATTGGAAACTTATCATAAGTTTTGTTTGGATTTCTAGTTTGGTTACATCCAATTTCTATTAAAAATTAATTTTTTTCGATGATTAAGTATTTTAATGCTGTAGATATATACATCCCGAGTCTTTGAGAGTTCTTTCCTCCAAGAGGTTGCCAAGCGTGAAAAGGAAAAAATAGTTACGATTATTTGACAAGCGATATAAAACGTCTCAATAAATCACCACATTGGTGCACCCATCCTTATTTGAACATCTTTCTTTATTAGACTATATCATCAGCAGCTTTCTTAGGAATGACTTCATCAGTTGCTATTAAAACTACCTCCTCTTCTAAGAAACAAAAAATCATTTATATCAGATGACATTTTCTGGTAGGCTTACAATTAAGCCTGATTTCGTTATTTATGTATTAGTCAAGCATTAAATTGAATGCGTCACATACCGGAGAGTAAAAATTCGGCTGCATTAAAATATTCTGTAGACTCTTGATTATAGTTGATATTATAATTGAATTTGCAGAAATCAAGTTATATACCAAGGTGGAAAAAATGAAAACGTCAACTTACAATTATTTAGACTGAGTAATATGTGGTTTAACCAGCAGAGAGATGATACAAAACTCAGTCTTACGCACTGAGTGTTCAAAGGAAAAAAAAGTTTCCACGAATTGAAATTTTGAATGGGCATTGCATAACCAGATATAAGATTCGTGGGATTCTATCACAAGAGAAAAAATTGGCTGCATCGAAAAGGAAGCTGAAGAATTAAAGTCACAGTTTTAACCGTTTTTCAAATTTATTTCAAGTCATCAAGTCACAGTTCCGATACATATGAGCGTAACGTACGCGCACAATACCTTTCAGCTGACTGCATGGGCGTCGCCAGGAGGGGGCAGGGGGGGGCAGCTGCCCCCCCCTGGAGACCCATTCGTATTTTGGTTCGGGATGTGTTGTAGAAACAATTTTTAGGCACAAGCGTATTTGAAAAGAATTTAGACCCAAAACAAAGTCAAGTGTTGGCACGTGTAAACACCACTGATGGGAAAAGTACTTCCTCGTATGAAATTCATTTATACCTCCAGTGCAGCACAAATATTTCAACAATACTTTGCAGCAGAGTCAACAGCCATCCCTCCTTTCCTTCGCCCCTTCCCTCCCAAAAGAAGAAAAGTTCGGTTTCAGGGTGAACAATGTAGTTAGAACTGCCTCTCGATGCCATCAGAGCGCGAGGTTATGCGATTATGTCCTCTCTCTCAAACTTCCTTGAGTATCGTCCGACAATCGCCCGCAGAAGACAACGGATTCAGTTTTTTTCGTTTTCCCTTCAAAATGGACATAAGAAAGTTTTGCGGTGAGTATTTTGCAAATAGGCCCAAGCAGTGGCGCAGCGAGGGGGGGAAGTTTAGGGGTTCAAACCTCCCCCCCAAGAGTCAAGTCCTATGACTAGCTCTGTGCTTTTTTCTGCTGAAGAGTACAAAACCCCAATCATTTGCTTGATAAATTCAGCGAAAGCTTTGCATGCCAGTAAATATGGCTCCGATTACAGCTAAGTTGATGTTTTCGGTAGCAGAGTAGGCCTAGAGCCGACATCGATATCAATGGGACGCTACGAGTGTTTCGCACACAATGTTCAACGCATGCACTTCTTAACCATATCCTTTTGTTAGATGGCTCACACCATAAGATAAGATTCCCATGAGAAGACTTCGAAAGTGCTGATTCGTTTACTCTTCGCAAAAACACAAGGGAACATTCGAGAAGTAATTCGAAACTTACACCCTGAAAACAGAGATTAAGATTACGTTTGAGAGACAAACAGGTTGATAAAACGCTCAGTTAGATCTTTTGTATGTGACTGTTTTGAGGGTGTGAATGCAAAGCTAGGCTCGTGAATAGTGCATTTGAGAAATTCACAGAAAAAGTTCGAAGGAGAGTTTAGTTTGGATTTCATAAGATACAGATGGACATCCGAAAATTTTTTTCACACTAAATACACACCGCTAATAGCTCGAGGCCCCTATCGGGAAAACGATGATATTAAATATACTGATCTTTATTTTATAATTACCCGTTAATTTGCTGTATATTTACGAAAATAATTCAATAACCGGGTTTCCGTAGAAATTTGTAAAAGTATTGGAGCAATGCAAGATATTAGTAAAAATTAATTTTCGATGATATTATTAATAATATACCATTTTGAAAGCAAATCAGTCAGCTGAATAGGTATTGTGCGCGTAAGTTACGCACATATTTATCGGAACTGTGACTTGATGACTTGAAATAAATTTGAGAAACGGTTAAAACTGTGACTTAAATTCTTCAGCTTCCTTTTCGATGCAACCAATTTTTTCTCTTGTGATATAATCCCACGAATCTCATATCTGGTTATGCAAAGCCCATTCAAAATTTCCATTCGTGGAAACTTGTTTTCTTTGAACACTCAGTGCGTAAGACTGGGTTTTGTATCATCTCTCCGTTGGTTAAACCACCTATTACTTAGTCTAAATAATTGTAAGTTGACGTCTTCATTTTTTCCACCTTGGTATATAACTTGATTTCTGCAAATTCAATTATAATATCAACTATAATCAAGAGTCTACAGAATATTTTAATGCAGCCGAATTTTTACTCTCCGGTATGTGACGCATTCAATTTAATGCTTGACTAATACATAAATAACGAAATCAGGCTTAATTGTAAGCCTACCAGAAAATGTCATCTGATATAAATGATTTTTTGTTTCTTAGAAGAGGAGGTAGTTTTAATAGCAACTGATGAAGTCATTCCTAAGAAAGCTGCTGATGATATAGTCTAATAACGAAAGATGTTCAAATAAGGATGGGTGCACCAATGTGGTGATTTATTGAGACGTTTTATATCGCTTGTCAAATAACGGTTACTATATTTTCCTTTGTGCTCTTGTAAGAAAGAACTCTCAAAGACTCGGGAAGTATATATCTACAGCATCAAAATACTTTAGCATCGAAAAAAATGACTTTTTAATAGGAATTGGACGTATCCAAACTAGAAATCCAAACAAAACTTATAATAAGTTTCCAATAGTTTGCTTATGTAAACTACTATCTTGGAAAGTTTAATGAGTTGGCCATATAAGCGTTAAACTCCTCTAGTTTTCAATACATTAAGTTTTTGAAAGATTTGACGTATATGTAGTAAGAATCGGGCATGAATAAACTATCCCCTGTAAGTTAGGCATTTTTCATTTTATCAGGCAGCTTGCCCCCCCCTAGCCCAGTGGCTGGCGACGCCCTTGGCTGACTGATTTGCTTCCAAAATGGTATATTATTAATAATATAATCGAAAATTAATTTTCACTGATATAGTACAGTACTGCTCCAATACTTATACAAATTTCTACGGAAACCCGGTTATTGAATTATTTTCGTAACTATACAGCAAATAAACGGGTAATTATAATTATAATTATAATTATAATTTTATATATAAAATAAGGATCAGTATATTTTACATCATCCCGAGTAATGAAGAGTCTACTGTACAGACTTTTAATCGTCCAGAATGCTTAACAAAGGAACCAGTTCCTTTGGAATTGTCGCTAAACTCATCTTGAGATGTGCCCTCCGATAACAGCCCTAAAATAATACAATCCTAATTTATGCAACTAATAATGGTCATTTTACAAAAAACTACATAGACATTAACTTTTCCCGATAGAGGCCTCGAGCTATTAGCGGACTGTGAAAAAATTTTCGGATGTCCATCTGTATCTTATGAAATCAAAACTAAGCTCTCCTTGGAACTGTCCCCAGTGAATTTCTCAAATGCACTAATCACGAGCCTAGCTCTTTATTCACACCCTCAAAACAGTCACATGCAACAGATCTAACTGAGCGTTTTATCAACCTGTTTGTCTCTCAAAGGTAATCTTAAACTCTGTTTTCAGGGTGTAAGTTTCGAATTACTTCTCGAATGTTCCCTTGTGTTTTTGCGAGGAGTAAACGAATCAGCACTTTAGAAGTCTTCTCATGGGAATCTTATCTTATGGTGTGAGTCATCTAACAAAAGGATATGGTTAAGAAGTGCATGCGTTGAACATTGTGTGCGAAACACTCGTAGCGTCCCATTGATATCGATGTCGGCTCTAGGCGTGCTCTGCTACCGAAAACATCAACTTAGCTGTAATCGGAGCCATATTTACTGGCATGCAAAGCTTTCGCTGAATTTATCAAGCAAATGATTGGGGTTTTGTACTCTTCAGCAGAAAAAAGCACATAGCTAGTCATAGGACTTGACTCTTGGGGGGGTATGAACCCCTAAACTTCCCCCCCTCGCTGCGCCACTGTTTGGGCCTATTTGCAAAATACTCACCGCAAAACTTTCTTATGTCCATTTTGAAGGGAAAACGAGAAAAAAAATGAATCCTTTGTCTTCTGCGGGCGATTGTCGGACGATACTCAAGGAAGTTTGAGAGAGAGGACATAATCGCATAACTTCGCGCTCTGATCGCATCGAGAGGCAGTTCTAACTACATTGTTCACCCTGAAACCGAACTTTTCTTCTTTTGGGAAGGAAGGGGCGAAGGAAAGGAGGGATGGCTGTTGACTCTGCTGCAAAGTATTGTTGAAATATTTGTGCTGCGCTGGAGGTATAAATGAATTTCCTACAAGGAAGTACTTTTCCCATCACTGGTGTTTACACGTGCCAACACTTGACTTTGTTTTGGGTCTAAATTCTTTTCAAATTCGCTCATGCCTAAAAATCGCCCCAAAATACGAATGGGTCTCCAGCAGCTGCCCCCCCCCTGCCCCCCCCCTGGCGACGCCCATGCTAAGTACCACAGTTTTTAAGTACATAAGGAAATTAAAAATAACAGTAAATTTATTATTATTTTAAGGAGATAGGCCAGATGTATAGGTCTTGATATATTACACTTTGCTTGTTCATATATTCCATCTTGACAATCTGTCAGGCATTGAATGAAATATATTATGAAATACTTATTGTAAAAGGATTATTTGAAATACCTGTATAGGCAATTAGGGAATTTTTATCTCCTTTTGCATATAAATGTCAACTAATATATGAGTAAGTGGTGTGTTTACTTTTAAATAAACCTATCACATTTTATTTTATCTATCTTTATTAGCCTTCCTTTAATACTCCAATATTATCATACATCATCATCCAATATATCATTTCTTCGAATTCCTTTACCTTGTATTCGTAAAATTTATCACAGTTTTGCATTTTCTCCTCGATATCTCTTATGTTTACTTTTGCTAGATTGAGTTCGTATTCATTGGTAGAAAGCTTTTCATTCAGCCCTTTGACCTCCTCTTTAAATGAAACTATTTTACCTCTCAGGCTTTCCTTCTCAGTAGACTCACGCTCAAAGTAGTCCTTGAGGAATTCATCTTTTTCTCCCATCATCAACTGAAGCTGATGGAGCTGTTCTTCATAACCAAAACATCTTTCTTGCAATTCCGTTCTTAAGTTATTTATTTCAAAATCCTTTAAAGCAAAAAAGAGGGGATGCTGGAGGGGAATTGCTGCCGCAGGAGAAATTTGGAAAGAGACACTTAAGCTCGGGAAGTCGAGGTGGACACACCGAGACCAACGAGAAGGAACCAGTTAAATTTTGTAATTGTCTTTATGTTTCTTGAAGGCAAAGAAGTTCAAATAAACTATTGGAAAATCGGAGGAAGAACTTATTTATCCCGACGTAGCGGATCCAAATTCAAAAGGACCGTTACAATATGCTTGGATCTTCTATTATTCATAGGATTAACTGTAAGTCTCTCAGCCCCTTGATTGTCATTGCATAGAATTACACCTTCCTTCACACAAAAAAGTTCCTCAATTAAGCCCTGCAAGTATATGGTCTCCTTACATCCTTCTGATAAGGTCATATACTCAGCTTCTGTACTTGAAAGGGCTACAGTCCTTTGTTTCTTTGACTCCCACGACACTGCCCCACCACTCAGCATGAAAGCAAAGCCTGTGTAGGACCTTCGATCATCCTCACTATTTCCCCAGTCAGAGTCAACATACCTCACAACACTCTTCCCACTTCTCTTGTATATCAGGCACAAATCTTTGAGCCCTTCAAATATCTGAGCACATACTTTGCTGCTCTCCAATGGCTCTCATCATAAAAGTTGTTAAACTGGCTTAGTTGACTACAGGCATGAGCAATGTCAGGTCTGGAAATCACTGCAATGTACATCAGCGAGCCTATCAGCTGTTGATATGGGTATTTCTGCATAGTATCTCCTCCTGGCTCAGCTTTCCTCAACTTCTGGCTCGGGTCCATTGGCATCGATATAGGTTTGGCATCCTCCATGCCAAACCTCTTCAACATCTCCTCCACATGTAGCTGCTGGTCGATTCTGATAGTCTGCTTTTCCTGATCTCTCTGGATGTGCAGCCCAAGACAGCTTGGCATTCCCAAGCTGTCTTGGGAATGCCCACCTTGACTCCCCAAGATCCCTTATTTTAAATTTCTTTAAAAGTTTGGCATTCAGCTGCTGTGCCCCTTGTTTGTTGTTGAAAAACAAAAGGAAGTCATCCACATAGATGGCAATAATCATGATACTATCATGTTGCACTAGGAGGTAGATACATGGCTCCCTCTTGGACTGAGCTTGCTTGAGTCCATAGATGTCCTTTTTAAGTAAGCACACCTTATTTTCCTCTCCCTTCTGCACGTACCCTTCCGGTTGCTTCATGTAGACTTCTTCTGCCAAGTCACCATGGAGAAAGGCTGCTTCCACGTCCAAGTGGTCGATATCTAAATCCTTTTCTGCTGCTAATGAAAATAGTAGTCTGATTGAGGAGCCTCTTACTACAGAAGCGAATGTCTCTTCATAGTCCACCCCATGCTTCTGTGTAAATCCCATGGCAACTAGTCTTGCTCTATGTCTGCTAGCTTTTCCATTAGCACTGGGTTTCACTTTAAACACCCATTTGTTCTTAACCACTGTTTCACCCTGAGGTCTATCTACTAACACCCATGTTTCATTTTCATGGAGAGACTGATACTCCTCCTCCATTGCTTCTGTCCACAGCTTCCTTTCAGGCCCTTCCAATGCCTCCTGCACTGTTGTTGGGACATTAACACCATCTAATGTTGCTTGGTAAAGGATAAAATCATCAGGCCATTTCCTTGGAACCCTCTCTCTAAGTAAATGTCAAGGCATTAATTCTTCTATGGTCTGCTCACTGTTACTTGTATAATTTCCTCGATCCTCCCTTGGGATGACATCGCAATCCACTTCACCATCTGACAATGCATGGATAGGGACTTCTAAATCCCTGCTCTCAACAACTTCCTCTTGTAATTGAGGTGCCAGACCTTCAAGAAAAAGTCTCGGGCAATCACTACATTCTTTGGGTTTTGGGGATCTACAAGCCTGTAATTCTTTGAAGTTTCACAATAGCCAGTCAAAATGCATTCCTTACTTCATGTCCCACTTTGTTCTTTTCTCATCAGGAATATAGACAAACATTTGCAACCAAAAACCCTTAAATTGAGCTACATCAGCTTTGTTCCCACTCCAGGCCTCTACTGGTGCCATATCTCTTACTGCTTTGGTTGGCGAGCGATTTTCAAATACACTGCTGTATTCACTGCCTCAGCCCAGTATTTCTTGCTTAGGCCTGCATCCTGAAGCATGCACCGTGCTTTCTCAACTACAGTACTGTTCACCCTTTCAGCTATGCGCCATTTTGTTGTGGCGTGTAAGGAACAGTCTTTTGGTGAACAATACCACAGTCCTTGAGAAATATCTCCATTTCTCTATTCACATATTCCCGCCCATTATCAGACCGTAACGCCTTTAATTTTTCCCCACTTTGTTTTTCTGACGGTGCTTTAAACTCTTCAAATTTGGTAGTAACTTCACTTTTTCACTTTAAAAGGTAAACAAAGGTCTTCCTTGTGAAGTCATCAGTAAAGGTTAGCATGTATCTTGCTCCACCTCAACTTTCCTCACTCATGGGCCCACAAACATCTTAATGCACCAGTTGTAGCTTTTGGGATGTCCTGGTCTCACTATCATGGAATGTCACTTGTAAATGCTTTCCTTCTATGCATGGAATGCAAGGCTCGTCATCCCTCCCTGTGAATTCCACCTGAACTGCAAGACCCTTTGCTAAAAGTTCCATAGACTTTCAGCACATGTGTCCCAATCTCCTATGCCACAAACTTCTATTTCCAGATGGTGTAGACACAATATTCACCTTTTCTTCAGGAAGTGCATCCAACTTGTAGATGCCACCTGCATTACTTCCAGTAAATTGAACTTCACCTTCAATTACACAACTCTCTCTGTCCTATATTTTGCACCCATCAGTATCAAAAGTAACAACCCCAGTTCTTTTTCTACCATTCTACTGACAGGTAGTAGATTTGTGCTAAGGTCCGGAACATACGAAACATCTTTAACTCATCACTTTGTGAAAGATATTTTGAACTTGTTCAGTGTATGTTTATGTCACAATTACTTTTTATTTAATGGTAAATATTTAATCAGGATAAAGGTCTTGCTATGGGCTCGCCCCTATCTCCCCTCATGGCTGAAATTTTCATGAATAACTTTGACTCCTCATTATTTAATTCAAATTTTAACCTGTTGGCTAATGTTATTGCATGGTTTAGGTACGTCAATGACATTCTTTGTATCTGGAAAGGCAGAGAAAGACAGCTCACTCTCTTTGTGTCTTTCTTAAATTTCATCCACCCTTCAATTTCATTTACTCATGAGGTAGAAATGAATAATTCCATTAATTTCTTAGATGTCACAATTTCAATTTCTGATTCCGCTTTGTCATTTTCCATTTTTAGAAAGCCCACTTATATGGATCGTACCATTCACTCTTCCTCCAATCATCCTTATTCTCATAAATTAGCCATCTTTCATTCCTTAATTCACCAACTTCTGCATATTCCGTTATCAAATGAGAATTTCAATAAAGAACTTAATAATATCCATTATCTTGCTTCCATGAATGGATACTCTCCTGACCTCGTTATGAAATTATTATAAAGGAAGCAACGAATTCTAGCCTTAAGAAATATTTTCAACCTACCACCTAATTCAACCGAAGACTAAATCAGTTGGTTTTCCATTAATTTTGTTGATGGTTGTAGTTATAAACTAGCCAAAACTATTGTGACAGACAAGAAATGTCCTGCTTTTTATACCGGTCAGAATCTCGGGTCATTACTTTGCAACACCAAAGACTGTTTTGATCCCCAGACCAGATCAGAAATATATAGACTTGCCTGCAACAATTGTGACACAGTTTTCGTTGGTTGTACGGCCCGTAATGTTAGAATAAGGGTGGATGAGCACAAAAGATATTTAAACAATCTTTCTAATTCATCACATTTTGCTGATCATCTGATTAACAACAATCATTATTCCGACTTCTCCCCCCATATTTTAAACCATGGACGAAAAGGTACCAAATTAGACCGGTTAGAAAAGTTTTACATTTGCCTTCACCAATTTTATTCCATTCCTTTAGCTAACGAGTTTTTGTTTTCTAACAGCTAGTCTCCACTCTTCATGACTCTTTTCCCCCATTTGCCCTCCCTCTCGTGATGCAACATTGTATTCTTTTTACCCCTCCCCTTCCTTCTTTTCCCATATATATGTTCTTGCTCTTTGAAATAACTTCTGTTCTGAGGGTGGTGCTTTAACACCGATACCGGTCAACAGCTTTATTAAAATTTGTGGAATTCGTACAAGTCTGTTTGTGTTTTTTACTTTTGTAAGTTTAAAACGTCTTTAATTTTGACATTTTCGGAACTTCCACTACTATTCACTCTGATTGGAACAGTATCTGTGCTCTCCGTATAAATTTTATTATTGCTAGCAACAGTCACTTCAAGGACACTTGGTCCAATCCTTCCTCATCGTCATGTGTGACGTGGATCCGGAGTCAATGACCCAATCACCGTTGTTTGTTGTGGATGTTGATAAGGCAGCAAGAAGAACTGAAGCCTTCTTTGCTCAAAACTCTGTTCTAACTTGCTTATCACACCTCCTATATACATTCCCATTACCTTTAATGTCTCTTTTTGGGCACTGAAAGTACTTGTGTCCTTCCCTATTGCATTTATAGCAAAGAGCATGCTTAGGAGGGAATTTCTTACCCATCAACTTCATCATGAATGCAGTTTCCTTTGCCACATCATCAGATCCTTTATGCTTTGCATCCTGTTGAAGTAGCATTGACAAATAACAAAAGAATATCTTATTGAATATCTATCTATCTCTTGACATTCAAGTCATTTTTAGTATGTTTCATTTCCTAAATATAAATATAAAATGTTTTATCTTATGTATTTTTTATATTTATTATTTTCAAATAGTGTATTATTGAAAATTTGCCAGTTTTTATTTTGATATTTTTTTTAAATTTTGTTGTAGTACTGCATTTATGATTTCCATGATATACACAGCTTTTTGTTCATCTTTTAGATGGTACTATTAGTAGGTTTGTGCAGGTTATTCACACCCCCCTTTTTTGTGGGTGTTTTCCTGCAGTGAATCTTTTTTCCTAAGATATCACATTAGGTTTTTTTACAACTACTCCTTTTGAAGTTTCTCCATCTATATTCATCTACACATTCCTTATGTTTCCTATATACCACTGAAAAAAGGTTAGATGGAAGAAGAGACTTCTCAGTCTCAATCTCACCTTAATTTGCTTGAATGGTTGAAATTTGTTTATGGCTTGAAAACTGACTCAAAGCTAAAATGGGAAAAGCCACATTGAGACTATAAGTGGCAAACTTTCTAAATGCCTGTAGGTTTTGAGGAACAGAACAGTTTAAACACCATATCATACCCTGTTCCACTGCCATATTACCTAATAATACTATTATTTAATAACATAAAAATGCAAACAAAAAGGAATAAAATTAAGAAAAAGGGTTAATTGGAGGAATAGCCTTCCTAGGCTAAAATTCGCCCAAAAAGAAAGACGGCATTATTATTATTATCTATGGCCTTCTATTTTGGGGAAATGCTGCCAATGTAAGGCACATCTTTGTAATTAAAATAATAGCTCTAGCCCTAAGTACATAGTTTCCACACCTGATATAAAAATAACCTTGATATACCTCAATGAAGACTTTCAAAGTCCCTTAACCGCTTCAATGTGAAGAGCCTTCAACTCAACAATAAACTTCCTGCACAGGCATAGAATCTTAATTTATATAACTTAAAGGCTAATATCTCTAATCAGTTTTTTTAAATCCGCTGTAATATTTTGATGAATTCAATGACTGTCTATGTAAATTATAATAATTTATAATCGTTTTTATTTTCTTTTTTATATGTTTAACTGTTTTTTATATCCTTTCATTTATGTTTAAATGTGTTCATATATATTTATATCATTTAATTTTTTTGTATTGAGTTTTTCCACTCTCACTTGACATTGCCTTGTACCTGTTTCTTGACTGGTTCTCAGACTAATAAAACTTTATTATTATCATTAATAAAGACCTTAACTATGAATAAAATATATGTATTTCTAAGTTGGCCAATATTTGTTAATCATACCCATTTAATTTTTAAGCACATATAAACCATATTCTTGTTTCAATTCCAAAGGTTGTGAATTTGAAGTGCAGACAGACTTTCCTCCAAAATAATTTATAGCACTTTTCCAGAATCAGGGGTCTAAAAATCAGTAAAAACCATTTTTGTCAGTGTTCTGAATCATATTGCTACAGATTCCAAAAACAATGGTCGGCATGGATTTCTGACATTTCAAATTCTTTCTTCATCTTTCCAGGAGTTAATTTTTCTTAATATGAAGAATTTATTCATTTATTTCAGGCTTTGAAAAAAATTTAAGACAAAATTCATAATTGAAATAATGTATTTCACAAATATAATCACTCAAAACTGATACTCGGAAATAGAATACAGAAGAAAAGAAGGGTCGAATGAAATTCATGAAAGGTATGTAAAAATGTACATGAGAAAAATGATACTGCTATTGAAACTCCAATGGAGCATCTAAACACATATTTACAAAGCATGAGAGAATATCACTCATATGTAGGGGCTAGGAACTGGTGTTAAACTTGAACATTTCTCATACATAACTCTCTTGTCGAGACGAATATAGTAAAAATGAGTCCAATAAACGTGGCTCAACCAGATCCATAGCTCCCAAATCTTCTATCACTTTGGTGCCACAATTTGCAGATATTTTCCTCAAAGCAGCCTGTAAAAAGATATAGAATATTGTTAGTAATTCACAGAAGTCAAATTTCAGAAACATAATTTAACAAAATATACAACTTTTTATACTAGAGATGGTTTTGAATTGTAATTTGTAAATGAGATTTCAAATAATAAATACTTATTTAATTACAGCCTGTAAGGAAATTTATGAAAGAATATTGACTTTAAAGTCTATGCATGGGTTTATATCATGTTTACATCAAGGATGTTGGAAAGACATCAGCCAAAATAGCACTTGGTTCAATGCCAGTGTATCAAAATTCTACAGTCAGAAACATATAGTGGTTGGCATTAGAATTTTCATTTGGGCACTTCCTAAGGGGATACAAAATAATATGACAATTAAGGCCATTTTACCTGTAAATATATATGCATTGGACACACACAAAAGCAGCCCTGGGTTTGAAACTGTTTCTTTTCAGTAATACCTTAAAAAATTAAGGGAAACATTCTTTGGAACTGGAACTTTGGCATAAAATTTTGACAAATGCCTTATATTCTGAAGGAATTGTTAGTAAGCTTGCAGTTTGCAAGCAACATTTTCTTGCATGAATAAATAGATATCTACTATTAGTATATTATACTAACTGAAGTACCTGTTGTCTCGAGCTCATAAAAAATTCTTACTTATTGAATTGTTCTGTTGAAATAGAGATAACTTACTTTACAAGAACTTCTTGTGGTAATACCTTAACTCCACTGGGTTCATAATGGAGATTAATATTTACCAAGGATTACTTCCGTCATGCACACGACCAAATGAGAACCAGCGGTTGTGAGTCATGCATGGCTATTCCCGGATTGGGTCATGAACTCTCATGTTAATGAGTTGCGTATGACTATAACTTACTTACTAGTTTTAAATTCAAGTCAAGTTTATGGTCATGCGATTGACCATGTGAATACCATTTAAATAAGACTGAATTCGCTAGCTCTTCTCACAGAATAATACTCGTCAAGGGGACTGGTTGTTTACAACCTCAAAATTTTTTAAAATTTGTCAAGTATTTTGTCAAAATTCTCAAATTTTGATTGAAAAACAATATTCCACAACTATCCTATATCTATTCTTGTGGTGCTTATGTCGATTCTGAACGACTATTCCTTCTAAAGAAATTCTACTAAAGTAATAAAGCCTGCAGCCAATAAAAGTAGTTTACATATATGCATTTCTAATGGAAATGTATCTGAGAGATTAAGATCTCTCGAACCCAGACAAATTATCAAATAAAAATGCCACAGTACTTCCTGTTAAATGCCAATATAATAAAAATGAACCCTCTTTAAGAATTATGTTAATATTATATTCAATCAAAGTAGCCTTAATTTGGTGGAATTCCTTAATCGGGATCATATTGAAATAACTATCGAAATTCCACAAAATATTTTGGTGGAATTTGCATAGTTATTTCAATACATACATTGTTAGTATTATTTCAGTATGGAACTAATCAAAACACAAATCACAAAATAAACTCAAGGATCATATTTTCCATTGAATTGATATAAATGAATAAAATGATTTAATTCAGGAGATAATGGATTGCTAGAAAGGAACTTGAATGGCCTGAAAGTAGCAGATGGTCTACCTCTTGTTACTATTATTACCATATTATTTTACAGTGTAAATTTTCTTGGTAAGCTTCCTATTCAAATTTCCCCGTGAAAAAAGGTGTAACTAAAAAATAACTATTTTTATGTAATGTATACTTATGTGATGTAGTTATTGTACTTAAACTTTGACATGCTAACTATTCAATGCAGAATTTTATCTGTGTAAATGAATGTATTGTGATGAATTAACTGATTATCATTATTATATTTTATTACCTCTTTTTACCTATAATAAACTATAAATGCATATGAATAGACTGACTTACAAAATCTGTACTCACAAATATTTATGCGGTACTGTAGGTTAACAATCTTTTGGAGCAGATAAATAGTCAAGAAGCAGCATGGGGAAATTTAAAATGCAATAGATAAGAAAGCTAATTTAGAGTAGGAATGTTGCATTGAATTTTTAAAATCATCCTATCACTGCATATTATATTTACAAGAAAAGCTTAACTGTGAACAAAAATCTTACCAAGCAGGCTATTAAAACTCCATCACTGTGGTTCCTTTCCCTCTCATCAACGCATAACCTTACAAGTCTGCTCAATCCTTGCATCTCTACCACTTGTTTTGATACTTCAGGGTCACTGCATAACCTGTGAAGGACAAATTATTGTCATAAAATCTCACCAACTACGACAATTGATAAATTTTAAGATTAACTGGTACTTATAACATTTATTAGAGTGAAATACATATTCCTGGGGTTCAACTTTGTAATCTAGCGTTATGTAAGGAATTCAGATTTGAGTGGAATTGTTGCCAAAATTGTCTTTTTATTTGTTCAAAATGGCAAGATGGCGGACAATTTGGGTCATAACTGAATTTCATATGTAACACTAGGTTACAAAATTGAGCTCCTGGTCTACATCACAACTGGTTAATATTACAGTTAATTAAACTTTTCCCATGAAGGTTTAACTTACCTTGAGAGAGCAATGGCAGATTTCTGTTGCAATCTTTCTGCTGCAGAAATTTCAGCCACCCTTTGAAGGGGAGAATGCCTAACTTGTAAGAAACACAGCAGAGCTGTCACGGTGCGGCCACTACTGTCTCCACTCCCTGCTAAATGAGTCCTTGTTTCTGGAACAGCTGCCATGTTTGCAATGAGAGTAGCAGCCTGTTCTCTAAGGAAAACAGCAGCAGGGATCCTTGGCCCAGCAGCACGCACTGCTTCCAGCAGCTTCTGAGCTGCTCCACTTTCTACTAACGGCCAAACAGCTCGTGGTTCCATGAATGTGAGGTTTGCTAATGCTGCAGCAGCCAGCAAAAGTGTCTCAGTGGAACGGGTTTCCTCCACCAGACCTAAGGTAGGATAAATTATGGAAAATAATGAATAATTCTGTTTAATGCTCAAATGGTGATTAGTATCTGACTATGAATTGTTGATCATGCCACTACTGCCTACATAAGTTTATGTTCAATACGCTACAACAAAGGAAACTTTTTTTATACTGAAAGATCTTGTGCTTTCCTGGCGTATGCTGTGAATGAAGTCTTATCGGGATCTCCACCAGGTTAGATATTCCATTGCCGATGTTTCAATGCCTGACTCTGCCATCGTCCTCAACGCCTTGAGGACAATGGCATAGGCAGCCATTGAAACATTGGCAACAGAATGTCAAACCTGGTGGAGAACCCGAGAAGACTTCAACTTTTGTTTTACTGTTTATTTATATCTTATTGAATTTTAATTATCTTTTATGTTGATATATATCTCTGTCTTTCTTTCAACTTTCAACACATTTATTTTTAGAATGATTTATATCATATTTCTTTATGTGCTATTTTTCTCTGTTCTTTTTTCCACAATATAACTTTAGCTGAATTTATATACATTGAATTTCTTTTGTCTACATAATACTTTTATATATACTTATTATTGTTTATAGTTACATATATTTAAAATATAAAGGTTCTTAACGTACCCATACGTACATATAGTAATTATGATATTTATTATTTGTATTTGCATATTTATAGGTATGCTTGATGTATTGAAATAAGAATGACATAAGTATGTCATTTTAATTATATTATTAATACTTTCAGAATGTGCAATCCTTGTAAATGGGCTCCGTCCACAACAAATGAGCAAATAAATAAATTTACTATAATTTTTCACCCCCTTTCTTTTTGTGGGTACCTTACAGCAGTTAAATAGTTTTTCTATGTGATCAAAATGAACACAGTTTTTATTAAAATTATCAGAAAAACCTTATTGCATAAAAAAAACTTTCAAATGAAATGAGATTGATAGTACTTACGAGCAAGACCATGTATAATTGGCCTGATATGTTCAACAAGGCCCTCTACAGAATCATTATCCTCCATCCAAGGAGCTGTGACCTGTGCAAGGACGGCTGCCGCCTCTGAAGCTTCCATTTCTGACCTACGTCTCCTTCCTGATGCGGAATCTCTACCACTTTCAGTCAATATGTCAGCTATTATTTCTACTCCTCCAGCCTTGAAAAAGAAAGATAATGTTTTCTATTATCCCAACTTGAAGAAAAACTCAAACAAAAAACCTCACTTTCCAGGTTAAGATAAACAGTAAAGATGATTAAAATATGGTAATCTGAGACAATAGATGTAAATTTAAATAACTTTTTTGTTTTTTTTTTAATTTATACTATTTGGTAAATCATATTCTAAGTTTTATGGTAGAACAAAGTTGCTTTTTAAGGAATAGAAAAAATCAGCAGTGGAAAGCAGCTACTAACTGAACTACACAATTGAATTGTTATATAGATAGAAATGGATAGGTTTGGTAATCTCAGGAGGGCAATTTTGATAGAATGATTTTTCATATCTCTAATAACCAACTAAAAGTAAAACTGGTTAAAGAAGAAATCAAAATTTTATAGTTAGAACATTCCATTTTCATAATTACATGCAAACTATGGCTATACTTTGCAGAAGATAGGGGGTAAAACATTACCAATGTAGAGAAGAGTGAGATTGCATTATTACAAAAAAGAAGGTGTGGTTCAAAAGAGTGGACTCAAAATAGAAAAGTCAATTATCATATCATAAATTGAAGAAATAAAATTTTCACCACTACTATTTTCCACCGTATATTTTACATACGACCAGTTTAGTAAGATAACTTACTTCTTCAGACCTGTAATGTCAAGTTATCTTACGAAACCGGTCGTGTGTAAAATATACAGTGGAAAATAATCAAATTGAAAACCTTATTTCTTCAATTTATTTCTATGGGATTCCACATGGTCAAGCCTACTACCATAGATTTTATCATATTATATATACAGTAGAACTCCAATTATCCAAACTTCGACTATCCGAATTGCTGATTATCAGAATCGCTTTAGGACACCATCTCATATAGCAGTTCTAAATTCGCTTATGTGGTAAGCATAATGGTAGAAACCAAATAGACATGCCATTGTGTTGCCATTTTTTTAATTAATTCATACATAGCTCTTTTTTACTATTTATGTAGTTTTTTTTCTCCCGTTTTCAATGTACACTCCTGGCCAAAATTAACGCAGCACCTCCCTAGCGATCCTTACGGCTAGTGCTGCGTTAATTTTGGCCAGGACTGTACATACAGAAGTTAATTGAATATCAGAATTTTTAATTATCTGAAAGGGGTCTGCTCCCAATTGATTTGGATAATTGGAGTTCTACAGTACAGAGTGAATTATCAAGGAACTGTAACAATTGCAAGAGATAATGACCCAGAGGGAAGAAGGGTAAGTAAGATATGGAAGGATAGCTTGGATAGTAGAAAAGGTGGACAAAGTATGAGATTAATTTTCATGCACTATATTATGACGATTAAACCTACCTTTTCAAATTCTCTGACAGCTTCAGCAACACAACATATAGTTGCCAATGCCCTCAGAGCTGTGGCCCTCACAGGACCTGAGCGTGAGTCGATGGCAACAGATAATAGGGCGCGGACCCCACCACACTGGGCGACTAGACGACTTAAATGAGCACCTTCCAGTCCTAGGGCTGCCAGCCCTGAAAGAGCTGATCTTTGCGCTAATTCAGAGTCTGCATCTTCCAATACTGTCACTAAAACCTGTAAGGAAAAATTAATCATTGATTGCAGGAATTGTTTTTCCAGAAATTTAAAAAACCACATTAAACATATGGAAATTAAATCTAAAATTCGGGAATAACCAATTCCATGACCCAATTGATAATTGCATTTCAGTAAGTAATGATTTTCCTTATGAAATATTTAAAGTTTATTTTATGAGTGGTGAATTGTGTACAACTTAAACGGTGAATTTAAAATTTCTTGATAAAAGTTTAAAAATAATGCAGAAATTGGTAATTGAAAAACAGGAAATTCTGTGGTTGTATGTAAAGATAAAGAACGAAGGGGATTCATAGATTCGGAAGTTCAAATTTGTAAATGAGTGTAATATTTATTTGAAGCAAAAGGCAGGAGAATTAATATCATTCTTGTCCTTACCTGAATTTCTCTGCTAAGTACGAGGTCAACAACATTTGTGAATGCATGGCCTAGACCAGCCACATGTCCTGCAATTTCTTCAGGACCTAGAGATACGAGAGATGGCGTAGCAGCTAATCGTAAACGATCACATGCCGTGAGTAATGCTGATTCCTCTTCACTACAACATTCTTTTGCACATACAGCTGCTCCTCCGTGACATCCTCTCACAAATTCAGTCACATGGCCTACCAAACTCTGCACCAGAGGGGGAGCTTGGTCCAATGTGCCTTGCTCCATTTGCCTGAAAAAGTAATGGTGTTATATTTAGAATAAAATTTGAGTTGCACCCATCTAAAATTTACAAATTTACTGAGGAAAACATTAGAAAGACTACAGAGGGTAAAACATTGCCTGGGCTGTGACATATCTTAATAATTTTTATCAATAAAAGAATTATTTGGGAACCCCTAGATTCTATATAAGTTACCATGGAGTCATTACAGCTGATTTCTCCTTTTTTATAAAATTTTCTCGGTATAATCTTTCTTCTTTGAGTAAATGGCAGAATTATTCTCTTAGATCTTTCAGCAGTAGTTGTACGATTAAAATTTAGCTCTTATGGCATTATCTATGAATGCATATTAAAGTCTTGAATGAAATGTAATCAAATGATAAGAAGTTAAATAACCAAACAAAAAATAATCTATAGTAAACACATTAAAAATTAGATTGCATAATTGTGTGCATAACGCCATGTTTGATGAAGTGAGCATTCTAAGAAATAAAGCTGAAGGGTAAGATGTCCAAGTTTCAGCACTAATCAGGTCACCCCTGATGATTCTCTGAAACATATGAGACAGAATACTTTCGCTTGCGTGACGTCACAGATGACATCTCCAGCGATATTTACAGCGGTGATCGGCCTCCAAAAAGGAAACCTTCCCGCGGGGGTCTAGGCAGAACGCGTCATTTGTGAAAGTAATGAGATTCGTAAAAGAATAGCCCTGGCTGAGGAAGCCTTTATGAATAATGAAGGAAATTGATGACCAAAGGTCTTGATAATGGAATCAGAAAAATATTGGTAATATCCTTAGTTTGGAGTGTTTTACTTTATAGGTGTGAAACGTGGATATTGAGAAAGTCAAACGTTTGGAGGTCTTCGAGATGTGGGTTTGCCGTAGAATGGAAAAAGTAAGTTGGATTAATAGGAAAACAAACACAAAGGAGCTGGAGATGGTTGGGGAGGAGAGGGCTTTCATTGAAGTGATTAAGCATCACCAATAGGAAATGGGTGGGTCAGAGATTGAGGGGAGAGGGATTGGTGAAGATTGTAATTGAGAATAGAATTCAAACAGAGGGGAAGACAGAGACAGAAGATGTTGGATGACATGAGGGGTGGGGTTTAGCCATAAGGAAGTGAAGGAGATAGCGTTGAATAGGGATTTTTGAAAGCACATGAACCTACCAAAAGGTAGAACACTCATGTGAGAATGATAGAAATTCCGCGACTCTTTTGACTTACTGGCACAGCTTGACGAATTCCGCAGATATGACGTGCGCCCGCAATTGCAGCGTCCTCACGGCGTTTCTCGCGTCCGCCACGAGGGTGAGAGCGGGGAGGTCGGAGGCCCCTCCGGCCGAAGTCCCCGGAGGAAGGAGGGACTTGCTCTGCAGCGTGGCCATGCACTCAGGCTCGCAGAGGGCTGCGATCTCCGTCAGCCAAACGGTAACGGGATCCCGGCGCCCCGAGGGACGAGACGAGCGGCACCTGAACAATGGACAAGAGGTGAAAAAAAGCACACAAAAAGGGCACGCTTTGTATTGTTGGTCTCTACCGAAACCAAGCAGGTCTTTTCAATACGTCGCTTTCGCCGTCCCCGAAAAAAAACTTTTTTCGACGAGAACGAACTCTCTCGGATTTTTGATCGTGAAATCCCGCGGTTCGACGTCTGAAAGGGTGAACGCTTGCTCGCTTAGATGCGAACTTCGGACTCCTTTCTTTTTTTAGGCGATTCTTAAGAAAAAAGCGACAACTTTCCAGCGCGTGCCAGTTCTCGCCTGGATCTGATTACGCAGTGCGGAAACTCTAGAAATATTGAGAATTCCTCCTAAATAGATGAGGAATTCATTCAAATTGTAGCAGTTGATTTTAAAGTTCCCATTCCGCCTCCACTTGCCAATCAAAACTTATAAACATTGCATTTTGAAAGTCTTAGTTCAATAATGAATAGCGTAAAAACAGAATTTACTACATTTCTCCAACGTCAACTTTATTCCTTTTTTATCTCCTATAAATCCTCATATAATCGCTTATCTTCTCTACAAAATAAATTCTCAAAGAAAACAAATTACAAGTAAGAATAAAACAATATTAAAACAACTCTTAAGTACCTATGATCCTTCACAAACATCACCGTTTAAGCCTGATTGAAAGTATCCTCAACCTAGTTGTCACGACCAGCACAAAATAATACTTTAGCTTTCTCGTTAGACGTGGCTAAACCGAATAATCTGAATACTAAATTAGTATATAAGATGACAGAATATCTATAACGACGTCGAAATATGTCTCTCAAGCTCATTTCTGAATCAGACTGAAGTCCCTTACCCAAGTAGCACAAACTGCATGACCGATGCCATCACACGACAATCACCTCACCGCAACGTCCTATTTTGGTTCACGTGTTTGGTTTAAAAATACACAAATGTGTGACTAATGCCGCAAATTCTGAAACGGCTTTGACATTTCAAAATACTCGTAAAATTAGGAGAAAATAGGTAGGGTTCCTTCCTACGTGACTATCAGGTAATCGACTGCATTTTGGTTGGAAGGAAATTGGGAAGTTAAATGGCGTGAAACTGAGGTCCCAAGCATTGCTAAAGAATGTTAGGGTAAAGGAATAACTAATAAATTGAGATTAAATAAAATAAAGGAAGAGTACAATAACTTGGACATCCATTCGATTTTGATTGTAGAAGGAGAAAATTATCAGCTTAAAAACCGACAGCAAAAGTTGACTTATCGTTGAGTTGCTCGCTAACACAGTGACAGAGAAAAATTAATCATCTTGAGGATAAGAGTGAAACCTTCTAGAATATTTTTTATGTTTGTAATTGAGATTCTTTACTGCAAAACTTGTATAAAAACCACAGTAAATACATGCATTCATATTTTTCAAAAATAAAATTCCACCAAGTATCGCGGAATCTTATTCATGTTTGTAAAAGCTTATATTTAATTCCTCATAGCGTTTTCTTCCTTTCATCCATTTACTCGTGACGCTTCGTCTAAAACTGAAATAACCAATCGTTACTTATTGTTTAAGCATTATTTCTTACGAAGTCCACAAAACGTCCTATCTACCGGTATCTCGATGCCTAGCTACATACTTCATAAATCAATTATGAAAAATCGTTTTTACATGCGACGCCTTTAATAAATCTCCTCGTACAAATAAAGATACTGAAAAAGATACGCTTTACTTCATGCTACTCGGAGAGACCATGACGATGGTTTTTACTCGCCTACCTTGATCACTTTCCGTTTCATCATCAGTCCCCGTTGGCAATGAAATGTGTCTCCTTTTTGTTTCCTTAAGAGTATTATGGCAGCCTCTCTATTAAGAATAGAGAAGATAAACAATCTTCTCCGCTAATGAGTGGAGGATCGTCGAAGTCACGTCAATTCCTTCAACCTACTCAAGCATTACAGATTATAATCACTCTATATTATACCATAACATGAGAAAGTGAGTCCATCCTAGTTTTTGCGCGGTATAATTATATTATAAGGGAAAATTTGCATATTCTTTAGCATGGCTATCTTTATCGATTGGAATGAGCGCACGAAATAGAAGTTAAACAGAATGTCGGTTGGTTATTAGACGCGTTAACAGAATTGTATCGACAAGAATATTTCGCAACCAAGGAGTAAGGTCTATGAGATCTTTATTAAGGCGATATTGAGACTGAAAATGCTCTCCTTAAATATCACCTTTCGTCAGTGGTATTATAAACATAAGTTGTGTATAGGTGAATAGAGAAAGAGTGGAAAACTTAGGGAGTGGATGTAAAAAAAACCTAAGGTGATATCTTAGGAATAAAGATATCCTGCAGGAAGACACTCACAAAGAAAGGGGCTGTGAAAAATCTGTGGCAAACCTACTTATAGTATGTACAAGAAAAAGATATAAGGAGGCTGTGGATAATATGGAAATTACAAAAGCAGTACTATAACAACATTACAAAAGTACGGAGACTTCAACGCCTGCAGTGATTCAGTCTGCGTTTAGTACGAAAACAAAAACTTGGAATAGAAGTTAAACAGAAAGTGGATTGCATATTAGACGTGAGCGTTTACAGAATTATATCAACAAAAATATTTCGCAAACAAGAAGTATGGAGATTTCAACGCCTGCAGTGATTTAGCCAGCGTTTATCACTAACGACTTAGAGTTTAGAATACATGAAGATTCCATTCATAAATATGTACTATTAAGAAAGAGGTGTGTTACCCATCTGCTAAATATATCTATACATTGCTATTCTCAGTCTCCTACGGATCCAAAAACGCCTTCCAAAGAGGGCGTTTGCTTATCCGCGGCCATGACACCTGTTCGGCGGAACGAACTCTGAAGAATGTGTGAAGTTAACAGCGATCGTACGAACGCCGTCGAAAAATATGAATGGTAAAGGGATATGCGGGGATGAGGGGGCAAAAAAGCAAACTCCTGCTGTGAGGACACAATGGGAGCGACTTGATGAGAATCTAAATTGCTGCACGAAGAAGCCGGAACGTCCATGCCGAGGTCCCGAGCAATTTGTTGCCTATTAAATAATAAATTGTCCGCTGAAGACTAATGAAGGCTAGAATGAGACCTTCGAAAGATGAATTCATTCGTTAATACTTTTTGGAGAGTCTTGTTAATTGCTACCTCCACAAAGAGCCGCGTTCTATTCTTAGAAGTAAGTTTCAATCACGCAGATTCTGAAAGTTCAACTCCTCGAACTACGACGTTCGGTCGCAGCTAGACCCGATTTATGATGAAATATCAGTTCATATCTTTCTTGGAATCCCGAGAATAACATGTGCTATTTCCAATGTCACTCTTTAATTTTCAAGAAAAATGAGCCTATTAAAATATGATTAATATCATATCATGTGCAGCGGAGTATATCAGAAACAGCTTTAAACACAAGACAAATGGAAAATTTATAGTAAAACGTTCAAATATATTCAGTAAAATAAGCACAAGAAACCCTAGAAATGTATTAAGGTGTATATTATTATAACTAGATTTAAGTTACTACATATTTGAGATCATTAAGCCAACATCATGATATCAAAATTTCATTCGATAAAAATCATTAGTGCGGGAGAAATAGACGCAAGCTAGAAAAGGAACTCCCAGAATGGATAGACTTATGTAGCGCTAACAGCCGACTCATAGTTGACAGAAACATCATTAAGTCTGGAGCACCGCTCAAAGTTATCTGATTATCAGTTTGAACCCTTCAACAGAGATGATATGCTATTATTTCTCTAAGATGTTTGTTTCAGATATTTAGATACGAAGTTTAAAAATTGCCATTTTGAGGGATACCCTATATTTCTATCTAATTTGCCATAGTATATCCTTTGAATCAATTTGCGATAGTATCTCTTCAAAAGTTAAATATGTAAGTATAGATGGTACGAGAAAAAACAGTAAAACTATAACTATATCTTCAGCTACGTGGAGAGATATCAACGCACAAATTTTGCTGATGTTAGTAGCGGTGCGTTGCTAAATTATCTCATCCCAATTTCTGTTACAAAATACTTATATTATTGGCTTTAGAATACAAGTAAGTTGCAAAAGTATTTAAATCGACTTAAGAGTAAATTTATGAACACTCCGGAATTAGAACCAAAACCGTAGCATTCAACAAGTTTATTCGGAAAATATGTAAATAGCGAGTTTTTTCGTTTAAATATTATAATATTTATATTTTTAAGTATTCGGGTAAATTACCTAAAGCCAAAGGAATTGTATCAATTCTTATAACCGGTTTATTTAAATATAGCATGTTTCCTACAAAATTAAGTGACCACCGGATATAAATTTAATACAATTAATATATATATTAATATAACTTGGTAACAACTATTGGAATTAAGTCTCCTGCTAATGCAAAAAAGTTGAAATTTAAGAAAAATATAAAAATTTATTCATTTTGAAATTCAGATTGAAAAAGATACTCCCGAGCAAAGGTTAATAAAAAGTTACCGAAGAAACATGTAGATTCGAAACAAGATTCGAAATCACTCTGCTTCTCTTTTTGAGAAATGTTTTTCTGCATCATAGGAAACAAGACAAAAAAATAATAGACAATTTAATATCCTAATTTCACTCCTATCAGATCATCAGGCACAAAACCAATGGACTAGGAACCTATAACGACTGAAATTTTCCGTAGATGAGAAATAAAAATAGCGGATTAAACCTCGTACAATTCCATTTAAGAAATGAATCTACAACGAATCGTTCCTTTGAAAAAAACTTCCTATAAAGGCAACCAAAAGAAGCAATTTCAAACGCTTTAGGAGCAAACCCATAGAATAAGTTCCAAGGATTTCCTTTCCAGTTCCCAATTACAGAGGCCTTCACTTTATTCGCTGGGTCGAAATAAACTGATTAAAATGTAATTTCACGGCGGGTTATCCATCAGTGAATTAAAATGCACGTTTCAACCGTATAAATCGACGAAAGTGAGGAATTCAAGGCATATGATCAATCTAAAATTTCAACAACTAGAAATCGAATAAGTGCTTACGTAACAAGTATCTCCGGAGCGTTCGGTGAATATACGCACTTACTATGATAATCTCGCGGTAATGAGATCTGTAGAAATTCTAGCAAGGAGATAAGCCACATAAATTTGAGTTGAGGTTTTGCTACAACTTAAAACTCAAAGCTCAAGTCCTCAAATGATTTCAAACACAGAACAAATAGGAATCTTTACCCACTTCAGTATCTCCGTTTTCGTAAATTGCTAAATATACATCGACGCAAATAGATAAGATTCAATACTTTATCCAGAAGATCATATTAAAAACATCTAAAACTTACAAGGTTATTGATACGCATTCAGTTGAATTGATCGAGAAACACTTATTTCAAGTAACACACTTCTAGCAAGTCTTTCCATTTCAAGGTAAACAATTAGGTTGATATAAATAAAATTTGGTTGCTACAGAAGCTTAAACAAAATTAGAAAAACTTTCTTAAATATTCTACATTAATTTTAAATGGGCATTAATTCTCAATGTGTTCTTACGGATAAATTCATGAGCACGGATTAAACAATTGCCTTAATCGTCAGGGTGATGGGCTGTTTACATACTGAAAATATTAACAAAATATTCGTGTATTTTATCAAAATGTTCGAAATTTCGAATCAAAAACGATATTCCACGACCACAATAAGAATCTTTATTCTATTAATCTACGTTTGGTGCTTAATTCGACTTTCTATTTCTAATTTAATTTTGCAAAAGAGATGAACCCTGCAACGGAAGAAATGAACTTTGTGTATTTCTTATGAAAACCTTTTGACTTGTCTGGACTTAGACTTATAGAAAAGAGACTTATAAGAAAATAAAAAGTAACCTATACTCTGCGTGAGATCGTCGTTTAATAATGTAGAAAATTTCAAAGTTTTACGACTTGCGGTTCTCGAGTTTTTAGCGAACATACACACGAACATACCCACACTCTATTTCATATATTTAGATATATTTGTATAAACTATTAATTGTAAACTTATTAGTTTGTTTATGCAATAAATTAACTTGGTTGCAATAAATGTCTTTTACTGAATAAAAAATAGAAAAATTTTTGAAGGGAGTGTGAGAGCATATTTTCATATTAAAGGGGGTGCTGACCATTAAAAAGGTAAAGAACCGCTGGTGTAGATGTTGGATCATTCCTCGCAAAACAAAGTTTTTTAAATGATCCATAAAACAAACCTCCGTAAATGATTTTATTAATGCTTACCCATTGAACCACCGCACCAGATTGGCTGGGGACTCCTCCTTCTCCCATTTGGGTGTGGACGTGTGGGCCGGAGGGCCAAGTTCCCGGGGAAGGCCACGGGCCTCCGATTCCGAGTCTGAGAACCCGGAATCCTGGCTCTTGTGGCTCGGCGACCGCCTCTCCTCCCCGCTTTCTTCATCTTCCTCGCAAGCAGCACTCCGCACCAGAGGCGACCCGCCGACGATGCGGTCTTCCTCCACCAGACGGTGCAGAACGGTGTGGGCGCTGCAGCTGAGGGTCATCTCGGACTCGTGGTACACTCGACTGCGGGTCCTCTGGAAAGAGGACACTCTCTCGCTCATTCCGGTAGCCATTTCGAGGACGGCTCAGTTCAGATCAGTATGAGGATCTTCAACGCTCGGAGGGTAATCTGTTAAAAGGAAATGATTGGTATTAGGAAAAACACATGCGGTATTCAAAACTTATTCTAAAACCACTAATTTTTACTTAGAGAAGTTTGGAAAGAGAAAGCCATCTTACCGGGTCCAGTATATATTAGTGGACATCCTAAGAAAGGATAAAATCCAGGGGCCTTACATATTCGCAGTAAAACAGTAAAACATCAAATTTGCTCCATTTATAGATGGTTGATTACGTTTCGTCTTCAACGAAATATAAAATATTTTTAATTGACAATAGGGTCATAATCAAGTCGTAAGCACTTTTAATTTCTTCCACTTCCTTCATATAATTCAAGTCACTCGTTCCCGTTTTTTTCCAGTCGTTATCCCAATATTCTTTCATATCCAAAACTCTTTTCTGTGATTAAAAGTCTCATTCCAAAGCAGTAATAAAGAGATTTCGCCTTAAAATAGATTTTGAAATTTTTCTGTCTCATCAACAGGAAATCAAGCATTTCATCAGAAGAAAATTCCCACCATTTAATGCGAACTAAAAATTCTCGTGAATATGGATATCAATATATCGGGAGACTTCCGAGAAATATGGTAAAAAAGTCGAATGACACAGAAAATGTACTTAATGCAGGAATGTTGCAACAGATAACACATCTTCAGTTTCTTGGCACTGAATATTATACAGCACACGTGCATTGTAAAGACCTTGAGATTTTTTATTTTATAAGAAAATTATTAATTTTCAAATTTTCCATGAACAGGTGAACTAGAGACAACTTGGATGAAGATGAATGAGAAAATCTAAGGATAGAAATTTATTTCCTGTGCAGCTGTGCATTGATTTCAACGGATGAGAACTTCAAGGAATATTCGTGTTATCGAAGAAAGTAATCGACTTATTCAAAAATAACATTGTAGTAGAAGGCTAATTATGGTAAAAGATCTTAAATATAATATTAGATGCTCTTCTGGGATTGTGATTTCATATTTATTCTGTGATAGAGAATATTATTAATGTTTGATTATTTATAGTATATAAATTTCTAAGGACCTTAGGAATTTTAAAATTCTACAGATAAGAATAACGATGCAAGGTAAACATATTTGGATGATCACCTTAATGACAGCCCTATAATATATGAATTGCTGGAACGGCTTTTCGGATCTTTGCGCGAGTGGATGGAGAACTTCTCATGAAGCAATTATGGAGTGTTGAGCACGTATTGAACTACGACGACTCAAGTGAATCTTCACGTCAATTCCATATTACGAAATTATAATTGAGGAAATGGCGATGCATACATTCACAACCACCATTCAAGGTGTCTTTGAAGGTAACGAATCTTTTTGTATTTCAAACCTCAAGGCATTTAAAAGAGATCCTGAAGAGCACTTGTTTATACTCCATTGCGTGTCTTTAGAAGAAAAATGTTGGCGTTCGTGTCATGGAATATATCACGTCGGTATAAATGGTCAGACCTTCGACGAATTTCGCAACTGAGAAACTTTTGAAAAAAGAATTCCTGCGCAGAAACGCAATCGTGGTAGAATCAAATGGCAGCAGTTGCATGAGTCTAATATCTACCGCTTGAATTTTCAGCATGTGCATTCATAAGAGAATCAAATGCGGTTCCAATGAAAGATCATCGCCGGAGTTCCTAGTTCGAATCCCAGCGATGACAGGAACATCTGTGTTCTTCGATTATGCTGGATTATCACTTCTACTTACCGACGTAACAGTTCACATTTTGTAAGAGGGCTAATGAACATCATAATATAGCAATGGGGGTCTCAGATGCTCGAGGCAGATGTGCGGAATTTATTACCCTAACTGCACCTGACAGTTGCAGTACCTTCCTGTTGCGATCTTTTGTGATGTTTATTCACCTGCAGAGATTAGTATTGTGCTATCTCGATGGTTCACAGTTTGTGGCTGACTGCAGATACATCATCTCCTCCTCGAGAAAAGACTTCTTAATTTCTCCCGCTAGATATTCAATGACTGCCTACATTAATCCTCATCTCCCATAGAATTATGCTCTCGCTATTCTGAGTTGCGTTTCATAATCTTCATGAATCTATTAGTGTTAATTTTGATCAGCTAAAAACGCACATGCAACATCATCTTAAATTTAGTGCGAATAATAGACCTTTTTCCTTCTTCCGCCTTGGTTCGCGGAATATTCTTTAGTTTAAATTTACTCGCATTATCAGTTAGATTTGTTGATATAATTACTAGCAAAATTTTAATTATGCTGATTGAACTTAAACAATATGTTTGGATGCGATATTTTTCAAAATTATCTTACAACCATTTCTTTAAGAGTTGAAAAAGTTAAATTTCAGTATTGATGGAAGCGTCACTGTGTGGATTGATGTAGGTATAACAAAATAACAATACGCAGTTTTTGTTCCAGAAAAAATAATTAATTATTATTAATAATTATTTATTTACTTATTAATTCACAAAAACCTTGCCATCAAAATTAAATATTATCTACCAAGTTGAACTGAATTTTCCATCATCTCTCCTTTCTGTAAACTCTTAAAATCTTTTGATTAAACCGAAAATTACACAGTATAAGACATTTTGCAGCGCATCATGCAAAACCTTCACGTACATTCAGTTGAGTCCGAAGAAAATTATAAAAATGAAATGAAATATATATTAGCCACGTTTATGTATGAATCAACACAATGATTACCATCCAATCCTAATTGCACGACTAATCTTTATCAGAGAATAAATAAAATAATTAACAATTAAGAGTAAAACTTTCTGTATGGCTTATCACCTATTTACCTAAACGTAAAAACGCTAATATTTGACAAGAGGAGTGTGCTAGTGTAAAGGCAAAATTAAGAAAAGTCAGATCACATAATATAAAAAAGCATGACAGGCATGTTCTTTAAACCGTAAAATTCAACTGAAAATGCATCTAAAGTCCTAACCGCCGAAAGAGATAACAGTTAGGCCCCTTTCAGTTTATATAACAACTCTTCTTCGGAGCGTGCTGGCACGCATTTCTTAAAACGAACCGACGTGACGGCACGCGTGCTCACGGGATGTGAAACCGGTGCCCGTAATTATCTCTTCGCACGTTCATCTCTCCGTGTCGCCCAAACGCACCCACGCGTGTCGAGCTAGAAAAAACAATCGGGAACAACCAACCGAAACCGGCAGAACGTCTGAATATTTCCCGGGAGGGCCCTTTGTAACGGAGGGTATTCCGTTTTGCTGAGTCGCGGCGATAAGTGAATCAAAAATAGAAGTAAAAGCATCCCGTACTCCGAGTATCCAGAATTCTACACTTCGGAATCGCTCCCTCGGATTAATCACGTGTGGCAGCGGAGGCCTTCCTGGAACAAGCTGGGAGAATCATTGCTTCCTTTACCCAAGAATGCGGAAATTGCCATTAGAAGTCGACAAAAGAAGCAATTTCCACGACAAAACGTTTTCTTCCACTAGGGAACCCAGACGCCTCTAAGAAGTAGAAACTCATTCAGTGTTCCGTTCCTAAAAGAATTCGATTCAGGAGTTGGAAAGCAATTTTCAATAACACCTTATGTTCGCAGTGGTGGCGTGGAATTTTAACATCGAGGAAACTTTTTGCGTTTGTGCATCATAAGATAATTTTATTGCACTATATATTATTTTATTATATAAATTGATATCATCTCATTTTCCATTGAACCATAAGGGCGACGAAATCAAAGCTTACGCACAACTAAAGCGCTTTAGACAGATATTAAGTATTTTCAATTATCAATATTAAAATCCCTGATAATTAATAAATTTGTAATATGATCATATAGAAAATAATCACAAAATAAATTATTCAGAATTAAAGCAGAGGAACATTATTTAATGAACTGATAATTTGACTATACAGAAGATAATCAAAATAAGTTTTTCAAAATTAAATTAAACTTTTATCCGTTAGAAATAGTTAATTGCTTATATTAAATAAAAAGAGAGAAATATTAATTGTGATTATAACGACCACATTACTTCCTAGTCCTCGAGTCATCAGAGCGAAATAGCATTAACGGAAATTAAATTCATGATCAATGACATGTTATGATAATTTCACACATCTCCTGCCATTGTGGAGTAAACTTTTAATCTAATAGGCACGGGATAACACGCGAATTTATCGCTGGGATTATTAGTAAGCAATGCGCGAGATAAGTTATGAATACGCACCAGTCATCGCGCGCAACAGGTCGCTTTACGAAGACAAATCTAATGAGACGTGGAAGCTGAAAAGTAGCTTTCGTAATGATGATGTGGCCATTTAAATAGTGATTTACAATCCGGTTACTAATGCGAAGTTCAATTTATATTGTGGAAGCCGTTCGGTATCTGATCACTTCCGTTAGGGTCGCATCTCTTAAAGGCATATGCATACTCGTATATATTATACGAGTATGCATTGAAGAGATTTCGCGATATGTATGGAATAAATTTCCAAGCATTTCTCCGATACGGCAAATATTTTAAGATTACCGTTTTCATGGGATGACAATCACCCTTTGGGAAAGTACTTATACTGCAAATAGCAAAATGGAAAAATGTAAATGAAAACCTTTACCCGGTAACCATATGTTTACATCTATTCTATTACTGTGATATGTCATTTAAAATCCTTTTACGGAATTTAAACATTCCCAAGGAGATCAAAACAAAAGGAAAACCGGTTTTCCTGGAAATTTTCGATAATGTGCCGGCTTAATTTTTCCAATAATTAGGATTTGAAAGAGACTATTTACAGAGGTGAAAGTAAAACATTCCACGATAATCCTTCAAAGCTAAAATCATAGAGAATAAAAGCTAAATGATTATATATTTAAAGGATAAAGTAAGGACAGTTTTAAAATATATGAAAGCACGAAAAAAAGCAATTATATTATCATAAAATATACACAATTATTAATATCCTGAATGTTACGAAACCTTGGTCGTGGGTGTAATTTTTTCTGTGGTCTAGTGAAAGTTTTATCATGAAGCCGTTTTATTTAATTGAATACGACAAAGTATTATTTAATATCATTATTGAAATCCCGTGAATAAAATTTCTTATGATACAATAATAATAAGATTTCATAAATTATTCAAAATTATTAAATAAAGATTATGAATACTACAACTAAATAGGTTTATTCGAATTCATTAATATCAAATGGAATCCACTGCACTGATTTGAAATCAATCGCGTCGATCCTATCCTAATTTTCTAAAGTTAACCCTAAGTCAGCATTATTTATATTCTTAATAAGAATGCAAATGCAAAATTGCATGCAATATTTATTAGTAACCAAAAGTATTTCACGAGAACGCTGGTATCTAACGGTCACAATTGTTTAAGTTCCATATATAATAGGAAAAGAGAAATTCCAGATAAGTATGGCTGTTGCTAAAACATAATTATTCACATGACAGTGAAATTCTTTTCCAAATAAATCGCACGCTCTCTTTGGAGTAGGTAAGACAGGAGCCTTTGCAATTTCTCAAGCACGTAAAGCATACATATGTATATGAAGAACAGCATTCATATTTTCATTCACAAAAGCTCAAAATTCTTTCTTGGAAATTTCCAACTATATAAAGAGGTCATCCAAAAAAAAAAACTTGGGAATATTCTCGACATTTTAGAATCCGAACGATTAAGTAAGTTGATAGGGAAACATCCAATTTGGATAGCAGTAATGGCATCGATAGAAATATGATAATAAATATTAGAATATGAGAATGTAATATGAAAGTCGAAGTTGGTAAAACGGATGGTTGTAAATTTTCTGTGGACCACGGATATTAGACTTCCCTTTTCTAAATTAAATAAATCACGAGCTGTAAGTGAAATAGATTTAAATAAAAGAAAGTAGTAAAAATTTTTAATCAGAATTTTGACCAGAAAAAAATATTATAAATATATACCTAGGGTGGGCCAAGTTTCTTTCTAATATTTTTTATGTATTATACTCAGTAATACTTCAATAATTAATAAATATGAATACATGTATAATATAAATAATAAAATGTATGCATAAATATAAAAATATTATAAATGAAATACAGGCAATATTTTATTTAATAATAATTTAATAATTTTCTTTAACGAAATTATTTAAAATGAAACCGGCAGAAGGCCCACCTTGTATAATAATTTTATTATAAATTGATTATTCGTTGTGTTTTCTAATCTGCTGATTATATACAGTGACTTTCAGGTAATAACGATAAAGCAATAGAGAATAATCAATGCCTAAATAGAGGAAAACCGTCGTAATATTATCTGATAAGATGCGTAAAACAGATATTCAAACACGAAATTTTTATTTTCCTAGGGAGTAATATCTCCAGCCCGCTTACCAAGGTTACCAATAATGTCTTTTCTTCCCCAACCGGTAACAGTAATGACATTCCTCGTTACCCATGAATTCTTGTGATTCCCATATTGCTATTTACTTCCGAATTTCCTTATCCAACCCTTAATCCTTTTCTTCCCCCCTCCGGCGGCTGTAACGACTTCTTCCCCTTAAACCGGGCATTCCTGTAACGGTAGTCTAGGGGCAACTCCTTAACGATTCCCATTTTGCTATTCACCAGAATTTCCATAGTTTTCCCACTTGGTATTTTCTTCTGTTTCGAAACTCATCTCTAAAATATACACATGCGCCGTTACGTATTACCATTATACACGAAAACTTCCTCTCGAAACTTGGCCTTGAAAGAAAGTTCTTTCACAAAAAGTATGTAATCGTTCAAATACCACAATTTACCAAGTTTGAATATTTTCTACAAAAGGCAAATTCTTCTCTTTAAATTCTATCTTTAATTTACTTAATTTCTTCTTTACTTCTGTCATGGCTCGAATTAATAATAAAATAATCCCTAATTTACCATCATCTTTTAGCATAAAATCATCTGCATCATGAACTGCATCAATGATATTTGGTGAAATTCCATCGTACAAAACAATTTATTGTACCAAAAACACATGAAACAATAATATTCAGAAACTTTCCACAATATTGTTAATATTAATATTGTGCAATTGTACAAGTTTCTGATTATTATTGTTACAAGTGTTTTTGTTACAATAAATTGTTTCATCTCATAGCATGGTCAACGACCAACACGTAACTACAGGTACGATTATTTCATCATAGATCAATTTTCAAAGAGCGTAATATGACGATTTACTTCGTGCATATAGGTAATACGGAAGCAAGAGAAAGGATTTACTTTCTGTGGCTTCATGCGGGGAAAGGAACTATAATTCCGACTAGAATTGGCAGAAACAGGTCATCGATTTTTGAAGATGCACCAAAAAAGGATTGAGGACACATGGACCTTTTCTGCAGGCTTCTTAAGTCCAGTTTCTTCAATCCCAGTTCAAGCCAACAGTTGGCGAGCTTTTTGGAAATAAAATCCGCTAAATCACAGCGTTCAATCAAATTCAAACGCAGAGGAACAGTACTGCCAATTCCACAGGAATAAAAGATCCTCGCTGGTGGGCGCTGAAAGAGTTTTATCTGTAGGCGCTGGTCCACCGCTTGCCGAAAATCCATCCGAGAAGAAGATCTTCTCCGAAGGATCCCAGGGGGGTGAAATCAGTACTTACCAGAAGGTAAACGAAAAATAATCGCAAAACGATTTCCGAATTATCCAAGGGTAATCCTCAAAGTCGGCTGCAACGAATCACTTTTACTTTCCAATCCTCCGGGAAGAACCAAAATCCTATCGGAAACACCAACGCCCTAATCTAAATACGACTAAGTTCACAGATTTTCACCGCGAAGTCATCATTTGAGTACGGACACAAATTCTTCGAAGTCCTCGTTATCACTTATCTCCACGTACGGTGTACACGCGACATCCTTCTTTCCCTAACGACGACGAGTAACTAACTGGAAATACACGGCGTCCCCTCCAGCAGATGCACCTTTCCCCCCCTCCCCTTCCCTCAGACCCTTCACAGCCCCTATGGCAGACCCCCCGCGAATGCCCCCTCTCCTCCGCGTTGGACGACCGTTGGGATTTAGCGGTTGGAGGAAATTTTAAGGGTGGGAAAATTCGGTACAGCAGTAACCCACGGTTAAAATGTACCTGTCTTTTTTGCATGTCGGTCAACTAGGGAGATCGCGGGAAGAATTGGCGACCATGATGACGTAAATCTTTTTTGCATTTACTGTATTCTACCGTATCATGAGGGGTGCAGAAAAGCTTAGCAATTTTGAAAAATGCTCGTTTCCGAGCAAATATATATTTCGACCCAATTTCTACCAAGGCTGAGATTTTGGACGCAGATGATCTGTTTCCGAAATGGAAAGGCAGTATCGGACAAAGAAAAGGAGGGGCAGAACCCTTTCAAAGAGAAATAGAAGGGGCGTGGGAAAAATGTTGGACTGTATGATTCAAAACATTAAGACCAGCGGCTTTATTTAGATTTAAATACACCGAGGTTTCTGAAGAATTAATCACGTCATTATAATGGTGGGAATAAAATCAGAAAATGAATGTAAGACTTTTATGAAAAGTATTTACTATTTATTAATATTAAAATATTGATACCTTCCATTAAAGAAGGAATAAATTTGTTAATGATAATTACTGAATAACATCCAGCGACACTTGGTGTAGTTTCATTATAGAAGAATCTTTACTATTAAAACATATTTTGTACAAGTTTTGATAGAAAAGATTCTTCTATGATTATTACTATATAAGGGTAAATTTATTGAGTGATATTATGTAATCCCAAACCTACCTTCAAGCGATCAGCAATATTTAATTTTTAATATGTTTGTGAAGTGAAATAAAAACAACGATACCCTAAAATATAATGACTTCCCGCGAAATCAAGCAAAACCTGATGAATATCTAATCCAGGATGGACTTATACATTTGTTTTGGCGCTGATTGTAGTCTCGATATGAAGTGGACCCTGAAATGTAAATCCTATCGTTCATTCATGTTGAATAAATTTCCGATGGAGCGTCAAACGGATCCCTGCTCCTACGTCGACTGATTGTCTTAATTTTCCCTCTTAAATATCGAAATATAACGCATCAATCTCATCCAAAACTGATGCCGAGATGTTGGGAACACAAATATTCCTTGCTTTCTAAAATTAAACGAGCACGTAATGAAAAAAATTTAAAAATATAAGTAAATATCTTTAATAATTATATCCGGTTAACGAGATTTTTCAGCAGTATAAATATAAAAATAACCCGCTGATTCAGAAGTTGTCTTTGGGGGAAGTGGTTCTAAGTATAGCTCTGTTTTGAGCACAATCTTCCAGAAGATTTTCGTCGTTTGGTTATGAAAACAACTAAGCTAAAGGGCAATATTATTATATATATCATCAAACCCCACAAATGGATAATAACAAAGATTATGGTCAATTATTGCGATGATATAAAAAACGAACGACGAAATAACAACTGAATGAAAACTTTAAAAACACAAACAAAGAGGGCCTGATCATCTAGATTTTTTTTACAAACAAATACATATTAATATGAATTCAAATACGATTGTAGTAAATTTTCCGCATAATTCTTTGATTCAGCAATTCAGCTTTATACATATATTTACTATTCCTATTGAAATATATACCCTAGTTACTATTGTGAAATATATACTATTTACAATACTTGTTTTGATTATTTTATTCTTAGTCAGTTATTTTAATTTATTTTTGAATATCCTTCCGTTTACAGGGAAGGAGCGGAAACTTTTTCAGATCATACATTCCAATCTAAATGGATCTATTTCAAAATTAATATTTTCCGAAATCTATTCTTTTAGTATAAGCGCGAAGTTCATGACAGGTTTCGCACACCTAATCTAATACAAATCTTGCTAATTTGTCATCTACAAAAATCTCCCCCATTGATCTCATTCGAAGGTCGTTTCGACCCCAGCAGCCGTCGATGTCTCCTGTGAAAAACAGATCCGTTCTGCGCTGTACCACATCCCCGACCAAGAACAAAGGATGCCAAACGGCTCTCATGGTACTCCAGCAACGGCAGAACCTGCGAGTAATAACCCTTGTGACTTTCGATGGCCGCCCTCTTCGAACCCTGTTCAATAGGGGGACAATTCTGCCCGGTTATACTTTGTTTTCCCGCGAAAAATTCCCGAGACAGATTCGCACGCATCCCGAAAGTGAGAACGTCTGGGGACGACAGCTGGGATAACGGATCCTTGCGTGAAAGGAACGGAAGGGAAAGGTGAGTAGGGCGGATACAAAAGATGCCCTTCCATCTTCAGGTTTTGCTTCCTTGCATGGAGAAACCTCGATAAGGAGGGCTCCTGGAGGGACGGAAGCTGTTCGAAAGAGTTGGGAGAATACATATCTCCTGAATGAGAGAATACATTTAGCTAACAAGGCGTTATAAGATACACGTGCAAACAGGGGCCAATTTCGTGGTGGTGCGTGGCCTATAGTAATGTCTGGGTCTCACGATGGACCATTATATGCTGTGCAAGCAATTTACATTTTTATACGTCCAGAATATGAACTTTTACATATACGAGTATATGAATATTAGTATTCATAATTAAAAACTCTTATTTATTATTGACTATAATAAATTATTATTTGTCATGATTTATAATTAGAAATTATTATTTATGGCTTACATTTAACTAGAATTTACTATTAGTAAATATAATTTGTTTTAAATTATTTCCAGGATAACGCGGTAACAATTTATGCTATGTAAAAAGGAACTTATAGATGTATTCACTTCTCCGGAAAAATTCTAAGAATGAAATCTAAGTTCAATTATATTTAAATAGTTACCACGCATTTAGCCTGAAAGAAATTTCATTTGTCACAAAAGGTCTCCACGGAAGGATTACCGGCTTCATTATTGGGAAAATACTTTAAGATTGCAATAATTTCCTTCATTAAGTTATAAATTTTGCAAAATCTCCATATTACTTCATAATTTATGAATAATTTGAAACGTGATGCACTAATCTCACTGATATATCATTGCGACACATTACTCCGAATAGAACATATATACATTTAGATCTCTGACATTTTTATCTCTCATTCATGTTTACATTTATACATAACTATCAAGATAAAAATTTAATGTGGGATCAAATAAATGCTTAGATTTAGTAGTGACCAAAATACTTAATAATTATATCTCATCTTTTAAATAAACGCATCGTATGTTATTTTGAATACTAATGGGATACCGAATACTAGCAGTATCAAGTCATCTAGCCAGGAGGAGATTTCAGCAGCCTTAGCTTCATTGCATAACTATCAGACCAACCATAAACAATTCATCAAATAATAAAGAGTTATAATCAATACGATAAAGCCATGCAGTAATAGTAAGAAACACAATGTACTATGTAACTTCCACAAATTATTCATAAACTTTATGGAAGTTACGAAGTAAAGTGTGTTTCTCACTAACAATGAACAGGTCTTGAGCAAATCCATAGCGTAGACATCCTCAGCAATTGCCCTGGCATAAATCTGCCCCCGTATTGAGCAAATGTTATTTCAATCTGGGAATTCCTCGGCACCCAATGGACTATTAAGTGATAATTGATCCCTGTGATCGAACGGAGCGATAAGACCGTACGTTTTAGGCGGTACGGGGTCGGTCTCAATCGGTTATGCAGGGTGTGCGGGGACCACTTTTTTCTCCCGAGGGTAACCGGTACCCCTCTTAGGGCCCCTACTGTCCCGCCCCTTCCGGCCTGCAAAATGATCAAGGGACGCTTTTCAATCCTATCCTGTTTGTACGAATGCAGCTTGTACTCAGGTCAGATCCAGGCATAAAAGACGAGGGGTAACCGCATCAGGTTGTGGCAATTTAAATGGACGCCCATGGCAACTGTAGCAGAGCGACGTTATGCAAAATTGCACCAGAACAGATTAGTAATATTTGTCGAGTGTTGACGATGTAATACGTCCGGAAGAGCGTCGAGAAGATTAAGAGAAAACCCGTTTTGCGAAATTTAATTTATGTCCCGACACTTTTCAGGCTGCAACTGTATATTTTGGAGACCTGATTGCTTCTTGAATAATTATGGAATAGCACCATGTTGAAATTAATACTTCCGGTATTATGACCATTTTAATTGCAATAGCGTTATATTTATAAACTCTGATTGAGATTTGGTTTACAGTAAATAAAGCGAAAATTTATCCTGGACTTGACGTAGAAGCTGGGAGTCTGTGGTTTACATACTAAAATTAAAATATTAAATTTTAACTAAATTTATAATTATTGATCGTGAGAGCAAGGGTATTTAACGATTCGGGATAAGTTTTTCGTTATAAAGCACATTTCCGTATAAAAGTAATAGTCAAAGAAAAAACGTGCCAAGAGCAAACTAACAATCTTCCAATATCCTTCGGGATCCGGGATTCGAAACATTGCTTCATCATGCAGAATATAACAATATATGACCTTTTGCGAATTAAACATGCTCTAGGCAAAGACCGTCTCACCAAACGATTTGATAGGAGATACTCTTACGTCAAACTAGAATTCCGAATATTTTGTCGAAGAGCAGAGAAAACCTTTTAAGTTAGAATACTTGCCGCGAAGAGTATAGAATATAATTACTTCTGAGACTAAAATTTGTAAAAATCTGTGAAGCGACGGCAAAAAAAGGAAACATACTTTACTTCTGAGATTAATTTATCAATCTTTTTCTCTTATATCACTTGTAAACCTTGATGTTATTTTAGAGGGCAGCTATCATTTTATGCATAGTATTTACGAAAATATCACTTGATGAAAAGCTTAATAAACACGGAACATTAGTAGTAATACTTGCAGCATAACTAGCTACTCAAAAGTGAACATGCAGAAATATATTCATAGACATCAACCAAATATTATGATATTTTATGCACGATGTATATCATTCGATTAAACAGGTGCAGCTGAAGAATAATTGGTAATCTTCATCAATCAAAAGTTTGGCTATCAGTTATCATGTAAAGTATTTACCATCATCGCTATTATTAAAAAAAATGGTGATTGAAAGCAACCCTATAAAACTATCAGGAGTTTTCGATGAAAAATTCAAAAATTTAGAGCATTAAAAACACATCCCATATCCACACAAAAGCAAACGCAGGCATATGAAGAAATCCTCAAGAAGCAAAGGAAGGCACTTGGGCGAGGATAACTCCCAAAGGAGGGCAGGATAATCTGGAACGAATAGCAGAACACATTTGTCTAGGAATGGAAAACGAAGAGGAGTCTCGCGCGGAACATTTCATAACCCGGGGGAAAAGTCGGAAGTCGTTCGGGGAGAACAGATGTCCCCTAGGGAGGCAGCCGCACTTCACTATCTTCGACCCTTCCCCTCCCACAGCCCCCTCCCACAACTCCCCTTATCCTCTTCTGGGCACGCGCCCAGATACGCTCCGACACGCACGTGATGGCTCAACGGTCGGCGGCGCGCGTTTTCAACAACGTACCACAAGCTGCTCTCGCACCAACGACGTGATCGGCTTCCGATCGACGCACCAAAGGGCAGGGGTACCACCTTTACCGTATCACAGCCCGGATCCTCCGGGTCTTGTACGCACGTTTCCGGTCAACACAAACAATGATACTCCGGTGATTAATGTAATTCACTTTATAATCATATTCGTTAGGCGGAGACTTCATCAGCCGAAACGTTATTCACTATATAATTCATAGCCGTATTTAACGGCCAGTTGCCACGTTCTGCTACAAGGAGCAAGAATAGGCAGAAACAAATATGTATAATATCATATCTGTATCATTTTTTAACTTTAAAAGCACGAGCTAAAGTCCACCAAAACTTTCGTAAGTAAATTTCACTAGTTAGACGAGCCTTGAAATATTCTTCAATCCGTTTTCAAGTTCTTTTCTAGATATCGGAGATTAAACTATATGATACGCATATGTATATGGTATGATACGGATTTAACACGAAATTTCTTTATGAGTATGCTCCAGACGGTAATGGCCAAAAAGTACGTTTATTCTGATGAATTAATTATAGTCCTACCATGATCGCAGCGCGATAAAATTTGAATAAAAAATGTTGGATCCTAAGTTATAATTTGCTAAACATTAGAATAACAACCTCGAAATATTATCGGAACCAATTTTAAGCTAAATTTAAATGACGAAAGAATGGAAGTGTTCGTCCCCCTTGCAAATGTATATAGTTACTTGAGGTCATCAATATTATTTTTGTATTGTAATAGTAATGCTTCCGATAGCTGTGATGTTATTATAGGTTCCCTTGAGAAACATTTGTTGTAATATAACGATTTCAAACTTGAACCCGTATAAAGTATAAGGCAAATTTAAAATTTACGTAAAGGTAAGGTGCAAATAGGTAATGTTTCTTTACGTAATGTTTTTTTACATTAAGAATCTTGAATAATAGTTTACTGAAAAATCATTGATTTTTGCGAGGTGACATCGATTAAATATTAAAAAATTCTATTTAATGAGATCGATATTATTTATCTATGATTGTTTTTAATTATCTTATTCACTTTGGCACAACCTAAAATACTTATTATCTATAAAAGTACGTTTTTGCTCAAATTGTCATTATTTTCCCTTGCAACGTATAATTTTGGAGAAGATAAATTCAACAGAATTAAGTCAGACCAAAAGGTAAAAAATGACAAAAAAAATTTCCAAGGACTCTCTAGGAAAAAGGCATTTCCTTTCTACTCAAAAGGACGGTGATGCTGCTAAGATCTTTATTCATCTTTGGAGGGACTGTGAAGAGCATTATTTTCTAATTCTTTGACACATTCCGTAAACATACATAACGCCATAACTATAGCATTTATAACATTCTTTTCTGTGTAATGGTCAGAAAGTTCGGCGATTCAAACAAATAGACTTTCCACAGTCTTAATAAATCATATCTTCACGTAAGGGAGTTATTTATTTCTTAAATGCCTTCTTTACTAAATTTGCGTTATGGTAAAGCAGGGAAATCTTCATTGGCGTAAGCAACCAAGTTTTAGAGTCTTGGGAGAATTTTGAAGTTCCCCAGCCTATAATCTAGGCCATTTCGAGCATAGTTGGAACACCGCAAGAGTGGACAAGAGCCCATTAAAACAACATTAGACTTCCATTAGCGTAGAGCTTCCGTAAGTCCTAAGTTTCGGAAGTCGAAGACTGCAATGTTCCGTTCGTTTTGCTCTCGGCCTTCTAAAGAAAATAAAAATGGCACCTCAATTGTAGAAAATTTGGAACCTATATTGGGAAATATATTACTAAATGAAATCCCGAAAGCCAAGTAACGCCATCGTGAGGGTTGATTAAGAATTTCAACGAATATTTCTGCGCTCATGAACCCTCCGGGATCGTTCTCCTTTCAGTTCTGAAAGCACATTCACGATTCCGAGATAAGCCAGCTGCAGTCAAGAATATCTTCAGTGAGCTACGAAGGCTACCTCACGATACTACACATGAGGTGGAATATTTTCAAATGAAATTTCATTTTTCGTTGAAGGATGCAATATCTTAGTAAGTTACAAAATAAATAAGCTACAGAATGTGAAGAGGTTTGCGTTGAAGTTTTTTACCTTTTCAGCCTATATTTAAAAAAGTCAATAATTCATGATTTCGAGATTTTGTCCTTACTTTTGTTCACTTTTTGCAGCTGCGTTACACTTATAAATCCATTATTTAGTTTACATCGCTGAAAAACGAATGGAAAATTAATTTGAAGAAATAAAACTGGAAGATGTCAAAAATGACTTCTTTTCGCATAATAGCAGTTTCTCTTTAATTTTGGGATACTTAATGGATACATTAAATAATCCGTAGATATTGGCACGAGCACGCGAGTGCAAGTTAATTCCACCGACAACTGATTTTATAAATTGATCTTTTTCCTTTTCGTTTTATTTAATATGAATTAATTCTCAGTTGCGTTACCTCAGAAAGTGCGCCTGTATTGTCCGAGTTTACTTTTAAGATTAGTTTAACACTATCCTCTCTTTAAATTTAAGGTAATTAATCATAAGGTCATGAAGATTATCATTTCACCTTTCGTCGGTTTTTTTTTTTTGAATAAGAGTATCTGTCTCAATGTAGTTACCTTAGGTTTTTTGTTCTAAGAAATAATTTTTCTTTGTCATTTAAGTAGCTCTCTTATTTCATTCACATATCTCTATCTACGCTCAATTGACTACCCTTCAGAACGCGTTTACATAGCCTACAAGTCCCATCACCTGACCCCCTCTACATCTCGAACGTACATTTTAAACGATCAGTCACTACCGGAAAGGACACCTACATATTTGTATTACCACTAAAGTGTCCTCTACCTTTGATAATTAGCCTTCGTGTGAATTTGGTAATGTTGGATTGTATCAATATTCTTCCAGTATTGTCCTTACTGTCTGATTTACTATTATTTGCGAGAAGATACGACATTTTATTTTTATGCTCTTATGTGAGATACCCGCTGGACAGAGTAAATAATATTATATATTATTATCGGGGATTAGACACCAACCCCATGGAGTTTCTCGGACGAGCTAACCTTCCGGTAAAATAAATTGGTAACTCCGGAATAGTTTTCCTCGAAATTAAAGTGTGTCACTTCCGAAAAATTATAATTTTCGTAATCTGATACAGGAGGGAATTCACCAAATTTAGATTTCCCCTGCAGAATTTCAGGCAATCACGATCTCCCGGACGCCGGCTGACAAAGGCCTTCCGACGCCCTACATCGCCATCAACTTCTCCCGAATGAATGCGTCACCTCGCCCATCCGCTTACACCTGATGACGACGGACATGAGTGGAAACTGGTCGCCTCTTTCCCCTCTGCACACTCATCTCTCTTCCGCGGAATGCCAAGCAGTTAAACACTGCAATCCACGGCGTTTCGACATCCTTCAGAGTCCCAAGAGGGAGAAATGGGCGACCTCGCCTCGTATTTAAACCACCCAACAGTGTCCTAGAATAGAAAAAAGCTTGCCAAAAATACAAAAGTGGTTTTTGCGTGTGTGGGCTTTGATATTACGTATTGTTTCTCCTGAATAAATTCTGCATACGACCATGCAAGTCATTTGCATTGATTCAAGCTTTTACAGGGGTCAAAGTTGACCAAATTCTGTGAAAAATTCCACCGCACTGATTTAGTCCTGTAGTGTTGTCCAAATCTGAGATAATTATCGGAAGAGCAATTTCGGGCAAGATTTTATCACAGATTCCTCTTCAGAAAGCTTCAAAGAATAACGTGGAATAGATCTATACGAGTCGGTTGACGTCTATTTCTACTATTTTCCTCGCTTTAGATAAAAATTATGTCTAAAACAAGAGCCCACCATTTTGTTGCATACATAAGTATCCAAATAATCAACTATGATCATTCAAACCCAGTATTATTAAGTAAAAATATTAGGTTTATAATGCTACATCGATTTTTACCCGATGTTTTTCCTCATTTTGGTTCAGTATCGGTTTGAATTTGATGAATTTCGCGGAAAATTAAAGACTGGGATTTTTCACAAAAGTTTGTCAACCTTGACCCCCTGTAAAATATTAAAGGGCAGAAATCAATGAAAATGACTTTCGTAGTTGCATGAAAAATTTATCCAGAAGAAACCATACGAAGTTTCAACGTCCGCACTCACAAAAACCACTTATGAATTTGCGGCCAACATTTTTCGATTCCAGCCCACTGTGCGCCGTCCACAAATTATTTCGGAGAGCGCCGAACGGAAGGTCTGCAACAGCACTAACCTTGATCTCACCTCACGCATTGCAAGGTGGGCGTTTATGACTCACCGATTGGTCACTTAATTTCACGAAGGAGACTCATTGATTGCGCTTCTCGTACCTTCCGGAGTAGTTTGCGATTCAGTCCGACCCAAACTTGAGCGGAAATCGGTGTAAACATTATTCGAACGTGTCCAAGTGACCATCCGAAGGCAGAACGTGATTCTTCCGCAAACATGCACTTTGGTCGATTGAGCGATCTACGTAGTTGTAAGCTAATGTTAGTGCCGCTTTATTTCATTCTTATAGGACCTGATTTCAAAGTTCTTGGAATAGAGTAAATAAAATAGAGTACATGAACTTCCCAAGGTGTGCGTAAGAAAGAAAAGAATGAAAGGTGAATGGAAAATAAACATTGAGATAGTAAGGATTATATCTGTTATGGTAGCCTTTTCTCATTTTCCAGGATTGTAAATCAATGCTTATCTCGAGTTTTTAATTTCCGTTTGCTATTTTTTGTTAATTTTTATACATCAATAATGAAGAAGAAACTTGCAGTAATTATCGAAGATGTCCACTGACTCTATCATACAAAATATCACATGATACTACTACGGTTTTGATTCTACCGGATCCATTTGTGTTTTGTTTCATTTAGTAATATGTATAAAGGTGGAACGCATCAACATGTACGGGTATTAAGAATCCAAACACGATTCGAAGGATACTTATTGTTCATAAAAACAAGTATCAAAATTGGTGATCTATAATAGTAATTAGTAATATTTGCAAGTGATTAAATGATAAAAACATATAAGGAAGATAAAAGTATATAAATAAGATTAACAAAATCAATGTCTCGGGGTAAAATTTGTGGTTTGTTTATCATGATGAAAGAGTAATGAATACAACTTATACTCAAACGACAGATTATTTAATAATATGTCCTAGATTTGAAAACATAGCGTAATCATCTGTTTCACCATAGAGAAAAATAATAAAAAAGTTAAATTTGACCATTCATAACAGCCATAGATTTTTGAAGTAAATTTCCTCTCAATTTTAGATCTCACAACGACATACAGTAATAAAAGAACCTATAATTTACGGTAGCCAAACATTAAAGCACTAGCTCGAAAAATAATTTATAGTGCCAAAAACAGCAGTAGAGCACTCAGCGGTAAAGGAGTGATTAATGAAAGCTCCATTCCAGCTTCTGAGAGTCAATGAATTTTTATACATGGAAAGAAAAAATGAGTTAAGGACTTGAAAACAGTTAAAACAGTTCACGCACTTCTGCCCAGTGTCTATATGCGGCTAAAATATGTACATGTAGAAAAAGGCTCAAGGAAACAGTGGAATGAAACATTTTGTGATCATGAAACTTCTGGCTATAAAAGGCCGAGTGCTCTTGGCACGTGGAGCTGCAGCTAGTCTTGCTTGCAGGTTAGACACCCCTTCGTTCAAGAGCCTTGGTGAAAGAAAAAGGGGTAAACTCTAAGCCCCTTTCCCTACCGCACAATTTCCTTAGCTGTCGAAGTCACCCCACCCTCCCCATTAGCCATCTTTCATGGCTTTTCTACGCTTATGGAAGGGAGTACCTAAGTCGAGACGTGAAATGGCGAGGATCATAAAGCAAACTAAGTACCGTTTCGCTCCCAAAGAAACACTTCTGGCACGCCTTGCCTCCTCGTCACCTCTTTCAAAGTGTAGTTTAACAACCAGTAAATAAGTTTTAACCGTCATTTATTAAGAAAAATATTCGTATTCTTTTCCTAGAGATACCTTATAAATTAATCTCTCGTCCTCTTTCTCTGATCCATTTCAATGCATATCGTAGTTCTTCAATTGATCTTATTTCAACAAAGTCATATAAATAACTAATAACAGGATATTGTAACGTGGGATTTAGGACATCTTCCTCGATCCCGTTCACGTTATATTATGGTTTCCTGTTTTCTATTGTTTTACAACTATTTTGGTAAAACCTATGAGGCAACCTTCAGAACATTTCTATACAAATTATGTTATTTCTCTGTGCTTTGCTACAATTCACTTTCCATTACTTTCAGCTCTGCTACTTTTTAATTAAAAAAATAAGGTGAATATTGAAATCATTGCGTTTATTTTGTGCTTTGCGTATAACTATTGTATTTAGAAATCAAAATCATACGATTTATGGAATTTTCATAATCCTGCGATACTTCCTATGAGTTTGAAATTTCTGTAGTGTTTACTGCAAGAAACTTCTGGAACCTTACTGATCATTAGTTATTACACGTTTAGTTATCATTAACTACAGATAAATCCCTGAAATCTGAGAGATTCGTAATCTTTCGGAGCAAATACTCCCACCAACCAGTACTTTATGAAATATTTACGTAAATATGTAATTTTTCTTAACACAACAGAAGGCAAGTAACACGGTTATCTAATCTTCATCAAACAACAAACAACCATACTCACATAAAGGACATGCCCCAAAACGAATATTTTCAGATCTAGGTTATCGAATAAAACCTGTAAATGTAGTAAATAAATAATACAGCCACATTACTTCGAGGAAATATTAAAGAAATTACATATTTGGAATAAAATTATCAATTATTCGTGGACATAATTCTGAAAGAAACCAGCGAGTCGAGCAAAAGGAAAAATATTTTAGGGTTCAGTAAACTGACTTTTTAAACATGGAAATAAATTATTTGATATTGCAACTGAAATACTTATTACGGCAACAGAAACATGATGACTTTTCTGTAACATATATGATAGCTTGCTATTTTTTACTGAAACACTATCTTTTCTTAGGAAATTAAGTCATATTCCCTTGTATCACACATTCGGTCGAAGTGAGGAAAAATTCATACCATTGCAGGATAATACTTTCACCTAGTTAACCTTCTCTTGTTGGTCATCTTTCAGGGAAAATTATGTAAATTCCTTGATAGGATTGGGTTGTTTTGGGTGTTTCAGAAGGCTTTGTGATGGTTTTGGTGTGAATCTATTTTATTAATATAAACTTATAATCAGTGATGACCCGATACCCATGATGGTGATGATGATGATGATGATGATACAAAAAATGGTCCGGTCTATTTTTTGGAAAGTGATTGATTACAATTACAGGTAGATTACCTTGGCAATTAGCCACGAGCTTTGGAATGAAATAATCAGTACTCCAATTTACATGTTTCTCGTTACGTCGATAGCTAAGTTTTAATAACCATTCTTCTAATTTTAATTTCAACTTAACCTTTGAAGTTTTTGATCAAATTTTTAATAACAAGTTGTTTCTACCATTTGATGGTAACTTTATCAATCTACAATATGACCATCATTGTATATTATGCTCAACATTTTTAAGGCACTTCCTTTATCACTAGATATTTTAATAAAATCTGGAGTATTGTTTTTGAAATAATGGTGACCATTAATTTTTTCTAAATCAAATAATATTTAATTATTAAACCATTACGTAAATAAGGATTGGAGTTTGTTAAATGAAAAAATAAGACCAAGAATTATCGACTCGACGTCGTTTCCGCTGGATTCAAATGAATCTCGAATCGACAAAGAAGTCGATAATATCTCTCAATTAAAACTTTTTATAAAGGTTTTTGGAAAGTAAAGATTGCTTAAATGAAAATATTACTCAAGGTGAATGAGTAGATTACAAGTTAAATTACTTTTTCTAAAGGTAACGATTACAAGTAAAATATACCTAAAATGTAATCATTCCTGGTATTCCTAGTACTTTTACTCAATTACTTGCCATTACTGCTTATAGTACATTTCATTTATCGAGATATATGCTACTTCACGTTAGAACTTTGTTATTCACATAAAATATATCGACCGATTTCCTTAGTTTAGATAACGGCAACAGATACACAATTGAGGATTGTTAGAAGTTGCTACCAGACATCATATCCCGCACTCAAGGCAATCCATCATTTTATAATAAAACATTTGAAACCAACAAATTTCCTCTATCCCGTGACGCACGATCGTTAAGGTAAGCCTCTCTGGAACCGAGAAAATCCTAAGTATCACACTTGCTGGTGTCCCTAACAATCCCTTGTGAATCCCTTGATAGGAATATTTATAACGGCTATTTACATTCAAGAAAATAAACGAAGGGGAAAAAGCGAGGTGTGCGAAGAACTTGCGACTCCTCCAAAGAGAAGATTCCAAAAGCTCCTGTTTCAATCCAATTAGTCTCGGACACGCAACGAACCTACCGCTTCTTTATCCCTATCCTTTCTATATTTGGTGTCTTTACTCTTCCACATTTGGCGTCGGAATACCCTACTGGATATTTATGCAAGAAGAAGAGCTCGAAATAGAACCGCGGCTACGACGCTCAATTTTTATCACGCGCCGTCGCCATATTTGCGTTATTAGGAATTGTAGCGTTTCTCTCATTACTAGCCGCGAAGCATTCCACCTCTAGAAAGTTAAACAAGCGAACTTATTACTGAATAAGTAAAGAAACTATTAGTAATTTCCGCGGTGTTTATTAGAGAGACCGGTTTGGGTAACGAGTTTCCATTATCACCGGACGAAACCGGTCTTTTAACAAGTCGAGACCGGCGGATCTGATAAAAATGGTGGAAATTAATAAGAGGCTGCGTTCATAATGGCTTTCCTCGAAGTTAAGGGTTCTCGTGAGAATTATGTTAATTATGGGCACGTTTTAATAAGCGCTGTAGCATCCATTGCAAAGGGAATCCACAAATGCGAAGTAGTGGAGGAACGGCGAAAACTCACGATAAACCATAATAAGAGGATTGGAAACGTTCCTCAAGACTTATAAAGAGCATAATTCGATTTGAAAGCTTAGGGGGAGCGAAGGAAGGAATACTCGTAGGGTTTCGCAGAAAGCGATGGTGGATTATACTTCACCCTTTAGAAGCTATTCTGACTTTCCATGCAATTCCCTAGGCATCTCATTGCTTTCTCGCCCTGCAAATGAAAGTTGCACACTTCGGACCAGTTTTTAAGCAATTTTATTATATTCTTCTGAGTGCAACTTGACCCCAAAATAAACCGCTGAAACTCCATCCCTTTCTCTTTACCTACCTTAACGATTTTTCTCTTCAGTCAACACATTTTCGTGTTCATTTGCAAAACGTAACGCCCCGAGAAACTAGTTTCTCAGATCGCGCTGCAGGCTTCCTGCCCCACAGGTAATATCGATAATTTGATTTCACTGGATTCATGTGAAAAAATATTCCCAAGTAGCTCAACTGGGATTGACTTATCGATTCCTGAAATCTGATTAGCTATCTCAATCGTGATTTCTGACTACTCTTGAAATCGATAGCAGTGAAAATGTTAATCAAAATTTCATAGAAATTTACTTCCAATTTTAATTAAAACTAAACTAATATATATATATATATATATATATATATATATATATATATATATATATATATATATATATATATATATATACTCTATAGAATGATGATAACTAAATAATGGTAATATTTTCCTTACGCAATAATAGCTGCTTGATAACAAAAAATGGATGAACTCTTTCTGAATGCGAGGTTAGGCTCAAGTTGGCATCTCTTTCACCTATTCTCATTTGTCAATGCATAATTAATATAATTAAAAATTATAACCCAATTTAATTTGAAAATATTTTTGGAACTCTGAAACTCTGATCTCTGCAATGTCGTCCTTTTGTGTTATAATTTATATTATTGATTTATTAGTTGATCAATTTTAATATTATTTTTGTTGATCGTCACCTGTAACTGGCCTTGTGATGTTTGCTGATATTTCAACATTAAATAGATAAATAAAATTAGAAAAAAAATTCAAGACGAACATAAAAAGATGTGGGATTGTGTATAAAATAGATATAAGACACGAGGTAAAAACTAATATCATGCAAATATGTATATATTGATGAATAATTGCATAATATTTATCGATCATTCTTCTATATGTTATCAATGTCTAAGATTATCTTCATAGTATCATAAAATTAAAACTCCGTTTCCAAAATGCTATATTTTAATGACAGAATTAATAACTATAGTCTAATATTTTGTTACAAATTTGTTGTAAATCTGTGCATTATTTGCGAGCTATGAGGGTTTTATTTGACGAATCTAAGTCTAAGAATTGCAAGGTAAATCGTTCATTTTTCGCGTAAGGCTCCAAGGTAAGAAGATAATAACTAATTATAATATAGAACAGATCGGATCTATAAACAACGCATGAGACAAGATAATCTCACATTTCTTACCCAGTATATTTCGTTTAATTCTGGCTAAACATCATTAATATACAGTGGACTCCACTAATCTGCCGACAACTTCAACTCATAGACACTCGAAAAGATCAGATTATATGCAAAAAGGGCGGTTAGTCTAACACAAATGGACGGAAATAACCGCGATGAATATTTAATAGGAAAAATGAGGAAAAAATGTAACGAAAGCAAGCGACTACCGACGGCGTGTATCTGAAAGCTGATGATGGATGAGGATAGATTAAACAGATTGAGAGGGATGAACACGGCGGGCGAAGGATTTAGAAAATGAAAGGCACTAAAAAGTGCTTCGAAGGCATCGCCGACTTCGGAAATCAATCAATGACTATTTTTTCAGGAGGTTTCCCGAGAAAATCTGTAGCAAAGAGGATTCCCGCTCTTAATCTTCGAAAAATACAAGCAACGGAATTTCGATGCAGCTATGTATCACGTTCAAAGATGGATTAATGCAGGTTAAATTTAGTTTTGGGATAGCGCAGAATGTGGGTTGATGTGCATGGTGAATATTTACCAGTAACCAAACTTTACAGAAGGAAGGAAATGAGCTATAGAATGCTTGCTGTCGTAAGCACGTATGTCGAATCAGTTTTTTTGTGTTCCTTTCCATTTCAAAAATTTTCAAATAATTTTTTACTAATAGAATCTATGATTTAAAATTAAAAAGTGGAACACCATGAAGAAATTACTAAAAATACTTAGTTGTTTCTACAATATAATTTTTACTTAGGTTTTGACTATATCAAGCCATCTAGATGACTGATAAACTTTTGTTATGAAAACTATTAAGTATTTCTTTTCATTTCTTAATTCCTTAAAAAATAAAGAATCGAGTGAACTACTCAACGCAATTTCCTAGCATATATCGAATTATTTCTTACTTGTTTACTGTTTGAATGTGACGTTCCAAATAATTTTGAAATATTTCCTTATAATATTTACGACACTGATTGATCTCCAACCAAAGTTTTTTTTCGAACAAACAGGAATTAATTAGAGAAAATCAACACTCGTTGCAGTAAGTAGATTAACAACAAAATTAAATCTATCTGACTCTAAATACTTCGCTTCACTAGTGTATAATACTAAACTGAAATCTAACTTTCCGAAAGAAGTAATATTTCCTTACTTACAGTTCAAATTCTCATCTAGAGAAAAATAAGCTGGTAATAGCGAATAAATCATCACAGAAAAATGTAACATCGCCATTATGTCATTCAAGCACCAAAATAGGAGCGCGAAGTCTTTTATTTAAATGCTTAGATAGTAAACCATATCACTTCCAACTATAAGGATACTTAATGTTACCGATAATTCTCTGTTTATATGAAGATCGGCACTGTGACGTTGGTGAGCAGTAGTCCATAAACAGAAGCACGCGGAGGGGTTCACTGAGTTTCGCGGCAGAATGTAAAGGGCAACATTTTGAATGACCGCTCCTCTCGAGCGATTACAAACAATGTTGACTGAGTGACTGATTGCACCGTCGATGGAAGCCGAAGAAATGCGCGGATACCGCGCTTTTTGCTGCCCGCCCGAAAAGACTTACGCAAGGCGAACGATTCTTCTCGATTCATCCGATAGAAGGCGCCTCGAGCCTGAAAAGCGGCCGCTTTGCAGATAAATCGGACGCGAACTGAGTATATGAACCAAAAACGTACAATTGAAATCGATGGCGCGACTTTCGCCGGCACATAACTTATGATAAGGCTAGCCATTACTTACATCTTCGGGCCCCTCCAACTAGTTCCCTCCGGAAGGCACCTCCTAGACCGCGAAGCCTTGCCCGCGACGTAAATGACATTGGCCGAATACGTGCAGTCTCGCGGGTAAATCATCGCTTTTCTCGGTCTTCGAGTGACGTAAGGAAATAGCTGACGAGCGCTAAGACTCGGGTCTCACACACTCGCTGACTAAGTCCATCAACTGATTCACACGGCCGTTCTCTGATGCATTTCCTCTGAGGTGGGGGTGGAATGCGATTGTTTCCCTATTGCCAATGATGTGACTAACGCTCTTTGTCGAAGGCGCTTGAGGTAACGATGATACGTATCTTTTACGCGCCAATTAACATTGCTCTCAGCTTGAAGAAGTGTACAAAAGAGCTGGGAGATGGAAGTTGTATACAGGTAGTTTGAACTGATAAGATTTTAAGAGGAGTAACACACACCGACATCAAAAAATGGACTTCGCAATGTTGTATCGTTTCTAGAAAATTATTCAAACTTACAATACCCATTATCTATGCATTATTGTGATAATTAGGGTTGATGATGAATGTTGTTTTTGGTCATAATTTATTCTTCCTACCACCGACCAACGGCGAGAAAATTCGGCTCGCACTGGGATCGAACCCGGTTCTGAAATTATTACACCAAACAAGGATACGCTACCAATTAAACATAGAGAATTCCGAATAAGTTTATTTCTAATGATCAGCGATGGAAATATAAGTAATTTGATCAGAACTAAAGGGATGATATTAAAATATATGAGAAAACTACGGGGTAAAAACACTTAATGGAACCCCAGTAGAGATCTATAAAATGATAGAATTATTACAAAAAATACATAAAATTCAATACTCTGCGCTATGATAGAATCCTAATGTGGTGTTTTACGATATATTTCGAGAGAGAATTCTTACTAAGTTAATTTCCTATAAAATTTATGGTGGTCGAAGGGAGGAAATTTGGTAAATTGTAAATAAGAACAGATTTAAGCTATAAGATGAATTCAGATCTATATTGCCAAAAGAGCATGGCAGAAAGACTTGGAGCGTTCTATGAAGAACGTTGTCATGAAAGAATTCCACCAATGAAGAGGAGGTAAATATAGAAATTGGAGTTAAACGTCACCCACAAAACATTCCATTCTACGTGATCCAATAATCCTTGATCACTCATTTTGAAAGTTTCTTGATCCGTCAATGCTATCGATACTCAGCTGAAGAATTATGACTCCCTGGAAGACTACGAAGAATGAATAGATAGATTCTCTTTTCTCCTTATTCTAACGAAAAAATCTTGAATGAGAAATATACATTTTTCCTCGAACGATTTCATCAAAGCATTATGAAACAACTTGTTGCGCATACAGGATATAAGACTAATGTAATATTATACTTTATTGTCTATATTCTCATCATTAAGAAAATAATTATCTCTCTTTGTACTTCTAAATGAGATAAATTTCATTTCAAATTTTGAATCAAATCATGCGTTGGCTTTGAAAGTAACCAAGATAATTTCCTTTATGAACAGTCATGAAATAGGTTCTTATCAACAATCTTTGTGAATGAAATCTATCCAAGAGCTAAAGCAGTACGATGTTGAGATTAGAATCTATAAAAAAATGTACTTTTAACTACAGTAGATCGGTCTGTTTAATACAGTTACGACAGTAAACAAAACATCAATAATACGTTTATCTATTCATAATTAAATAGGAATTTCATTAAGTATTACAATGTCTAAGAAAGGCATTGGTTTTAGATGAAACCGAAAGGGAGCATCATAATTGGTTTATATAAACTGCGATGTGGTCATGCGACAGGAATAACATCCTAACGAAATAAAGTGTCTTCAGATTTTTCCATATGAAATGGATATTTTTCTCCATGTAACGGTCAAGTAACAGTTCGACTTAAAAGTCAGAAACTACTTCTGAAATTGGATGTATATTTTCAGATTTCCATTCTTATTGTAAACAAGAAGAGCAAAGAAGGGTCAGAGGCCAAAACTGAGATTTCTCCTTCAATAACTCAACCTTATTAGCTGTAAGAGGTAAGTTAGGTGGTAGGGCTTCAAATGTTTCTACCTCCAGATGGACTTCAGTCAACCATATAACAGGAAGCCACCCCACCTCATATATTTGTGCATTCAGACAGCACTTACGTACGGCCTTGGTGTACCTCTTTCCTGAAGCACCCAATCAGCGTCTTCAATTCTCAAAACAACTTTTTAACTGCAAAACCATTGATCCTCATAAAACCCGCGCTAAGCAAACTAATAATTCATGAGTGGCGTTTACCCTCCTGAGAGTCATTACTTTGGCATTTTTCGAACACAAATGTCTTTTAGCCGAGTGGGAGAGCTTATTAATGGATTCCGAAAGAGAGGAAATAAAAATACCGGTTATTTATGAGTTTATGGAAGGTGAAGTTCGCAGTTAGCGTATGCCGAAAGGGTGGAGTTTCTCGTGTTGGATTGCATTTCCAGATTTACTCAGTATACCAATCACAAAGGACAAAAAAGCCACGTACGAAAAGGTTAGGATATGAGTTACAAAGTCAGACAAAGTTTGAATTCTTTTAATCGAAAGATGTAAAAAGTAAGAATTTTGCTTAAAAGCCTGCTTCCGGGTTTGAGGACGAAATATTTTTAAATCAATTGATTTCATTGAACCTGAGGATTGTCTAATGTCCGAAATCGGTTGTGCATTTTCAATAAATAGTGGAAGTTACAAAGTTGTTTTAAATTTTCATCGCAAAATATATTACAACAACGAATTCAACTAATTTCTAACTACGAATTTCAAAGAATATAAGTACCAGGGTAATGCTGTATGTTAGGCTCAAAAATTGAATATGACTGAAACTTGCAGATACATAGAAAAACAATACAGAATATATAAAATGCTAGAAATAAGTATTAAAAATAATTGAAATTAATAAAATTTAAGTATTTTAAATTGATAAAAACTCTATACTTTTAATTAATAAAAATTACATAATTATTAGTAAAAATAATGTGTTTGAACAACGGAGCTCGAACATTTGAATCCCATTGTGATTTGAATCTTGTTTATTGAATGTTTGCCTCCCACTTTGAAATTATGGAAAATAAAATAGAACCAATACCATTTAGTCATGGAATACCACAAAGTTACTCGCCATTCCGTTGAATATTACATTCAATTTTTATATTTTGACCTTGAATGGAACTGGAAAAATTATGATAAATTAATAGATTATTCCATCTGAGAATAATTCTTTGATTTTATTCTTAGTTATAGTTCATTGGATATTTTTTGACATAATTGTACCGAAAACCGCAAGGATAAACCTTTTTATTCTTTATAAGTTTTTACCGTGTCCAAAGAAATTTATAGGAATTTACAAAACTTTACATATGACGTAAAAAACAACTAAAACAATCGAGTATGGTTGTCAAAAAGTATCAACAAATCAAATTTCCCTCGTCGCCACTTGTGATAATGACTTTTCCGTCTTCTAACGTAGCAGAACGAGGATGACGCGCTACTTTTTGCCTTGATCTCAATAGCAGGCACAAAAACATAGTATCTATTTCCCGCGCAAATTGAATCCGCGTGCAAGTTACTATTTCCCCGTTCGTGAAATGAATAATAACGTCTGCAATGTTCTTGCGGGCGAAAAGTATGACACTGGGAATTGGATTGTCAAGGCGAGTTTATTTCTATCGTCAATGACTTTCCCTCTCAATTACTATTTCCCCGTGAGCAGTGGGAATCGAGGACTGAATCATTTCCCTCAACAACCCAACCGTATCGATCTCGATTATAATTTAAAACCTTTCTTTTGCGAATATATATCTTCCATGGGCGACCGATTGTACGTCACAGTGAGCGTTAGGAAGATATTAATGATCCTGAGGTGCTATTTCCCTAAGGGATTCAGAGGAAGTGGTAGATATTTCGGTCTTTCAAAATCTACTTTTACTACTACAAGCATAAATCTTCTCATTTTCTTATAGACTCAGAATATATGAGCATAGCTTTGAAAACCAGATCGTAAAACTAAAATGCATACCAACTTCGTTCGTGCGTTGAAAGCCCGCCGTTCTTGCAAGGCAATTTGAGATCAGTCGATTAAATACGCCACATTTGTGTAAAAGATATCCAAATTTATGGGGAGTGGTGAGAAGAAAATCTTAGATCGTAAATTGTCTGTTCTTGTTTTACTTAACACTATAAATGAATATCCCGGGAATTGCTCGGGCAAAATCGTACAAGAAGAGAGCAATGATTTTATCTACGTAATAAAATGACTGCGATATTCCGATATCATTCTGATCTGTCTGTTGAGTATTCAGCCCAAAGGCCAGTTGGAACCTCACCCTCTCCAACATTAGGTACCAGAGCTATTGCATATGAATCTGGTTTACTAGGCAAGATGAGGAGTGAGGTAGTTTGACCTTGCTTCCCTCACCGAGCCAGAATACTATAAGTAGAACATGTCCAGGTTAGTGAAGTTGAGTTACTAGCAACGCGTTTGCTTATCATTCTATTAGGAGAGACCATAATTAGTGCTATTATTAAGCATAACTCATACCTCGAAAACCTTCACAACACAACATCAATAAAAAATAGTGACATCGGAGAAAATAATAAATCCTATTTTATTGTAAAAAAATCAAAACATTATTTCTTGAAACATGTGCTTTTAGTTTTTGTGTGATATTGTGTAGATTTTCTCTTAATAAAATAGGAACTAGGTTCCATTGTTAAAAGTGGTTCTTTTATTTTCTTCGATATCATGGAAAATAACAAAGTTACTAGCCAAACCATTCAGTTCATTATAAGACACTTATAAATATAGATGACATGTATGTACATTTTCTCTATCTTGTACAAAAAGAAAAAATGAAAAATATCTCATTGATCAAGATGAGGTAGCAGGAAGCATGGGTACCATTCCGATAAGCCATGATCAATATTTTCTCCGAAGAATTTCTAGCTATATGTAAGGAAAGTGAAGAAATTAACCCTTCCTATTCCTGTTTGTTTAGAAGATGCAACGGGGTTACGTCATGAGCCACCGTTTTAATCTCAGTCAGCGATAGCTGCGGAATTCAGCTTCTTGATAACGAAGTAGGAAGTTGTTTTGGAAGGTGAGTAAACAGACACTCCTGCATTAGTCACCGAGAACACGAGGAGCAAGTGAAAATTCATCGAATGATATGAAGTTACTCAATACTAACACCCGGATTACCATTATGCACGACTGAAGATAAGAAACAGATTGAAGTGGACATTTTGTTCATATAGGAAGCCGAGTATGTTATTGGTTATTACTTACTTTTTCTGTGACTGTCTTCAGCATTTGGGAACCATTACGGGATGATGTCTCCTTCAACCTGAAAAAAAACAAATTGCGATCAGGTTTTTAAAGTTTACCTTTCTAAATAAACTTATTTTATTTATATAATCACAGCGTGCATACAAAAATATTTAATCGATATTGCAAATAATAGCACAATAGAAATATCGCATCTGAAATTTTACGTTTTTTTCTAAAAGAAATATCCCACCGACTCGTAGCTATCAATTGATTATTGTGAGAGAGAAGAGAAATCAGAGAATATTAGAGAAATTTATGCAAATTTCAATATATTAGTATTTGTAATTATTAATAAAAAACCGACATATTTTCTCATAAGATAGACTTGCATTCCAAAATCCAAAGGTCCAATCAAATCATCGTGAGTTAGTTCTTGAGGTGTTGGACGAAAGTTCCGATCAGAAACTAAGTTTTAGAAAAACTTAATCATGAACACCTATTAATTGCTAAAACAATTAAGCACTAAAAGCCTGTAAAAGATTCAGTAATGATCACCCGTTGAAATTCAAGATAAAATTAATTCATCTATCAAGAATAATCATCTGTAAAAGGAAAGGTAATAATGGGCTCGATTAATGGAGCTGAATTAAGCAAAAGTATTTAGAATAATTACATTATTTCATGTAATAATAATATGTGTGTATTTTTTAATCGTGTTCTCAGTCTGGCTTACCTATTTTTATAAACAAATAAAATCTTTATTTTAGTGAGATTGAGACTTAAAAGTCTCTTTTTCCATCAAGGTCAACGTTAAGCTATCTAATTATGAAACTAAAATAAATAGTAATTTATATTGAAATAGAAAAGGGAAAACTAATTTAATTATATTCTGTATATTTTTAACGTTGTTCGAAGACTAAAATGGATTCCTCTATTTAACTGACATGATTTTGCTAGACTTCGTGGAACGCCAACATAGCTCAATAAAAACTGTTTGTTCTGCACTAAATCAATTAGTGGTAGCAACCAAACATGTTAGTTTTCATTTAAAGATGGATCCCCTTCTTTGAAGCTTTCAATCCCTGGAGAAAATTTTGCAAGTAAGGGTAGTGCTTCATGCAGAGAATTCACAAATAAACGAATCATCTTTCCCCGCAGTTGGCGGAGACTTCATCGAAACTTTCGGCTCGTCGTTTCCCTTTTCCAACCTCTTTGTGGAAAAGCGTGTTCTTGGACCCGGCGAGTAAAACTGGCTGAAGTTCCTTCCTGGTAGGGTCACCACTGCCGGAAAGGTCAGGGACCAGACGACAGGTAGTCCACGCAGCCTCTGTGTCTCAGTTAGGCGGCTGCAAAGGCGTCTGTACCCCAGCGGGGAGTTCGCAGAAAGTGATGGTGTCACGTTAAAAACACTGTTGAGGAAGGCAAGGAGAAACCACCGCAGCTACCTCTCACTCGATCATGTTCCGACCAAACAAAAACAATCCGAATATTTCGCTACCTTACGCGGACAAGTCTTCCAGCACGATATCCAGAGGCTACCAGCAAACGCCTTTTCTAATTGAGGGCCGCGTGGGAAATTAATTCTCGGCCTGCTGGAGCCGGGATCGGAAATGTATGCGACAGTATGGTGTCGTGCTGTTCATAAAACACTCACCATGAGAGGCACCGAGAGAGGGGACTTGCACAGAGGGTTTCTCCCGAAAGCCCCCCCACCCCCTTTCTCTTTAGTCCGGTTCTCCCGCCGACGAGGAATGCGACTTCGCATAAATTAATGGAGTCGTCACAACACGTAAAGGGCTTCCACCTGTTGCCCCCTCTTGCACTCTTTTCAGCATTCGAGAGCAGTCTTTCTCCGCATCCACATTCTCCCACGCAAGCACACACCTATCCCTCGATTCACGCTCTTGGTACGCTCACGAGGGACGACGCTCAAGCCGAACCCATGCTAAGCCTGATCAGCCATACTCAGCGACTTATTTTGGATGGTTTGCGTACTAACTAAACCAAATAGCCCTTTCTGAAATCCCTGCTTTTAGATGTATTTCTCACTCAAACAAGATTTTAGTTTGTGACCAAAAAACTAGTGCCGAACGGTATTCAAAATATCCTTTATCAAAGGTGAGGAATTTAAGGACTTAAGATTACAGAACACAAGCAGACCACAAACTTACTCAAATGCTATTATTAATAGTATAAGTATTATTTAATAAGTGAGAATAATATTTATTGATACCCCCACCAACAGCCAATCGTTATAGTGGGGTACTTAACAAAGGACAAGCATAGATACCCGTTGCAAAGAAAACGATTAGAAAATAACCAGGACTAGAACTAGGTTCCTAGGTGTTGGTGAAAAATATTTTTCTTTATACAAATACAAGCGAATAAATTCGTTTCTTTGAGTAAATTTCGAATTGGAGTTTGTGTGCCATGCAATGGGATGCTTTTATAATTGGCTTTATTGTTGTACATACATTTGGCCTTCCTACGAAAAAAGACCCATCTATATCCAGTGGTGTAGTGGCAAATTTTCCAGGGTGGGAACGCTAAATATATTTGTCAAATAATAAGGAAATTCGTATTTATATGATTTTCTAGAATGCCAACAATAAGCCTAAAAATACAAAATCTTTCAAAAAGAAATGTTTTAATGCATTGTAGCAGATAAGGGTATTATAGAATGTAAGGGGATTTTAGTAATGTAAATTTCTAGAGGAAGTAAGAGATTGCTTGGCTTGGTGATGTACGGTGGGATTTTACCCTGGGACCGCTACGGTAGACGAGAAGGCCTGTCATGAACCCTGAAAAATCCAGAAATAACAATTTATATGTCATATGTATATGTATGTATTTAGATGAACTGTATATGATTATGTAGAATAATAATAATAATAACAACAATAAATCGTCTTTATTTGGGCGAGATTGAGGCTTAAAAGTCTCTTCTTCCATCTAACCCATCTGCCTAGACGTAGAAAAACTGCCACCTGGCTTACAGCCTACTTGCAGTGAATGAAATAATAATAATAACTAGAGCATAAAATTAGAATGTGTATGAGTCTTTTATACCAAATCAATATTTAGAAATAAATTGGCTATATTTTACTGCGGAAAACCAGTGTAGGAACGCCGTTCCCTCACGTTCCCGTTCCACTACCCCACTGTCCGTATCCAATATATACTACCCTCCAATATACTATACAAATTGTGTTTTGACATTCCATAGGCAATAAAACATCTCTAAGGATCCTCCGAAATTGCATACTCACATAGAAGTCACCTGGTTTAAAACAAAATTGCATGAGTGGGTTAACCTTTAAAATCAACTTCCGGAGTAAAAATTAAAGATGCGCTGAGACAGGAAAAACTATCCAGAGTAGATATAAACTAATAGTACATAATGAAAATTAGGAAATTGCATATATAAACAGTATTATCTCCAACGGCGATTCAGCGTAGGACGTTACACAGATAGAGCTCGCAAGGATACTCGGAAAGACAAATTGTAAATATTTAGTAATTTACGAAGAAAAACTTAATCTAATTAGCAGACAACGGAATCTAATTCAAAGAAAATAAATCTAAGGCAAAAATCATCATCGTGTTCACACATCTAATTCAATAATATTTCCTAAATGTAATTCCTAAATCTTTAGCACGGAAATTAAAGATCAAGGGTAAGCGTTACTTGCATGATATAATAGATTCATTTCATTATTTGCAAGCAAGTAGTCTAATTGCGATTCACCATCAACAACTGAAGCCCAAACGATACTTCCCTCGGAGAAAAAAAATCTGCATAGGGCCGCGATATCAGCAAGGGATGTTTTACCGGAGACAATAGGATAGTTTTCATTTAATTGTTAATCTCAAGCTTTCATTCAGCCGCCGATCATCAAGCTGTCAAGATTAGCTCATAATCCTATTCCGGCTTCAAAGGCTTAAACGCTTTCACCTTCTCTTGGGCCACATCTGCAACTTGGCAAGTCTCCATCAACCCTTCCTTCCATCCTTTTTATTTCCGATTCACGATATTCGCTTTTTATTCAAGAGCGGGTTTCTTTTGACTGATAAAGGTAACTGTGCTTGACCTTTTGCAGAAAGCGTCTAGCTATCATCCTAATGATGGTAATTTTACAAAAAAAACTCCCGTATATCTGTAACTATGAAGACGATGTTACAAACGTATAACGAACATATTTGAATATTCATATTATGTTTATAGTTTCTGATCTTATAAAATCATTAGTACCTGATTTACAGTAAAAAATGTTTTACTGTAGCAGTGTAGTGGTGAAGGCAAAGAACGTAAGTCTATAACTATCAAGACCATGTAACAAAAATGCAATAAATATGTTTGTAAATTTATATCAAGCTTAAATTTCCTGATCCTTAGAGGAATTATTAATCTGATTTACGCTTTAACAATCATATTATAATTATTTTAGCTGCGTGGAGGATAAGACAATTATCTAGTCGGGCGTTGAAGTCTCCGCCAGCACCTAATTCTGTAAGCAGCAAAAATTACCTTTTCCCGAGTTAGTACTTCCTAAAGAGCATTTCAAACCCAGTTGTTTTCTATAATTCTTTAGATTAGCACGAAAAACAAGATAATATTATCTAACCTGTGATATTACCTCTATTTCCTCGTACTTGAGAGACGCAAAACCTATGTCAAGATGTTGTATCACTTTTGTCTTTCTCCCTAAGATGACGTCGTTTTTGTAGAGATAATTTATGAATATATGAAAATATAAATAGATGTATCAAGGTCGATTATTTACATTCATAAAATATGTTAGCTTGGTGGAATCCTTGCGGAACTTTCGTCAGTTCAAATTTCTACTCTGGTAAAACCCGGAAATTCCATGGATCTTTCTTGCGCTATTTATATATTTTTTTATTTCAATAGCTACTGATAGTTATCAATATTCCTCTTATCTAATTATACATATACACACATGCACGTATATTACTTTGTCCTGCTACAAAGTCCTTCCTTCAGCTAGGGAAGCTTCTGGAAGGTATTGTGCACGATTAAGTCTTCTGTTTCGGATAAACAAAAGGAAATGGCACCATAAGAGTAATCACAGATGGTAGGAGACGATAGAGATACTCAATACAAATTTCACTTGTTTCCATTGCTGGTGCCGTGTAAATCCGAGTCATCTATCGTGTAAAACTAATCTGGTAGCTTTTCTGCTATTCGATCGTGCCTATGCAAATCGTGGTGGTATCTTTCCACATAATCAATTCCTTGCGGTCATGATCATAGTTCCCTCTTAAGGCGCTAGCGGCACTTCAGTGGTTCAGGAAAGCTCTGCAATATATTTGAGCGCATCGAAGATAATTGGCATCTTGTGAGCTTATGCATTTATAGAGGTCTGGGGAAAACATACGCGCGACATCTGATTAATGAAGAAGGAGTATTCGCCACCCTTATCGAGGATTGGAAACAATAGAAGTCGGAAACACCTGGAAATTCTCGATGTAATGTTGTGAATATCCGTTTGGTAAAATACAAAACTGGAGAGCTCTTTTGAAATTTATTTCGATTTCGAAGGTCCTAAATAAGGGAAAGGTACTTCAGGTTACTTGAAAACTTATTTTTACATCAGTATAAAAATGGAGGTGAATGCATTTAGTTGTTATCTTGAAGAAACTATCACGTAGAAGTTGACAATCATTCTCACATTTATCATTAACAACTACATGTTAACAAATATTTAATAAATAGCGGTAAGATATCCGTTATTATTTTACAACTGCAATATTTATTAAAAAATCCCGGAGCTAGGTTCCTCAAAACGCCGATTCCGATTACAGAAGGATATTCAGTATTTTAACTAAAATTTTGAATTAAAAAAACTTTGAAATTCTGGGCAGACGATGACAATTAAACCAAATTATTGATTTATTTCCACACTATAAAATATGACTAATTAAACAAATTATTGGATTATATTAGATTCTATTGTTAAACAAATTTATAAATGCTAGATTTATTCGTACAGTTCTATAACTTGACGAATGAGATTCTGAGATACATTAGCAAGCAATTAAATCGTTTTCTTAGATAAACAGAAAAAATGTACAATCCTTACGAAAGTTGTTTGGATTTTGCTGTTTCTTTATGAAAAGGGTCTCTTCGATTGAATTCAGTCTTGTAACGATAAATACTAGATGTGAAAACAACGAAAAAAAATATGGAAAATAACACTAAAAAACCAAGCAAATACTATAAGGAAGTAAATGCAAAAACTAATCAGCAAAATAAATTAGTAGTTGATGTTCATGCGAGGGACTCGATTCAGAAAATAGCGGTAAGCGATTGCCGACCGAACCTAGGGAATAATAAGGATGTTAATTTTGTTGGATGAATTCGAGCACGAAAGGGAAATAATGACCCAGAGTAACTGAATGGAATACTATTTTAGCATACTACTACGCAATATTATTTCGAACGCAATTACTTAAAATAGCTTCTTTGCGTCTAAAAATTCACTTTAAGCTGCATTTAGCAGTAAGTCGGTATTGAAATCATGATTTCAAGGAAAAGCAATATTTTTAGAGATATTGAAGGAAGCAGAGGTTGAAGTTTACAGTTAGCGAAGAAATGAGGAATGTTAATCAGATCCTTGAAATTGACGAAGAAACCTATAGCATAAATCATATGCATAAAACTATGGAAACCTTCATTTTCATAAAAATTATATTCAGTCTCTAAAATGGCTCAACTCAGAGGAACATACTTGTTGACAGCGCGTTAGAGATAGCTCGGACGACAAAATCAATCTACGCAGAAATCTTGAGCGTAAAACAAGGGCATCGGTGCCTAAATAATTAGAAAGTACCTCTTTAAACATTTTACAGTTTTCAAAAATGGACGAAGATTAAAAAATACAAGGTATCTTATCGTACATCTTAAATAATGAATGATAGAAGAAAGAAATAAATTCGAGTGTTACTTGGTTGAACTTCATTTTTTAAAAACACCAAAAATAAAAATTTTTAATAATTTTTTTTAATGAATGATAGAGTTTAACGAAGGTTTTATAATGAAATAATTGTTGAATAAAACAAGTTTTACAAATGAAATCTAGATGAGCAGGCGTTACTTTGTGGAAAGCCATTTTAGATAATGAAGAATAACAATGTAAATTAAAATAAAGTAACCTTTACCTATCCACACACTAAAAGTTACTTTTGTTGTTTTATAAAACTAGTTTTATTTGTCAATTTTTTCGATTATGTCGGAATTTCACAATATTTCGGCCTCCGTGTATTTTGTTTTATGATGAGTCTGAAAAGGAACTAAAGTTAAAGCATTTAAAAACCCTCGTTTAAAATTTACCTGTATTTAGTGAAGATTTTCCGAGAAGGATCGAGCGCCTCTATACTAACTATAATACTGGATTATTCTTTTCAAAATGAAATATCGAAAATTAAGAAAATGAAGACATTAATATTAAGCTCAGCACCTAAAACCAGAGGGGGTTGAGTCACCCATTGCACTGCATCTTTATGAATATGCATGTATGAATATATATAAAAACATTTATATTAGATGAAATCAGACGAAGCAATTTTACTTTCGTTGAAAGGAGATATTTCCGCAATTCTAGTCCAAACTGCAGTTATAAACACGATCTCCCAACGAGATATTTATTTTAATCGCCCTCTTTGCTGGAATACGTGACTGAGAGAAAGATTTTTCTTTCTTTTGTGTCTGTAGGCCATGAAAGTTCTCTGGCCGCCTTTCCTCGGCTAATTCAAAAGAGACAAGGATATCACTTTTGAGAATGTATATTCACGAGGTAAGCAAGAAGGCTTCCCCTTAAAGATAACAGCGAGAACTGATAATGCATAACTGCTTAGCAAGAAAAAGGACTTGCGTCAGATTTTCCGCTTACTCCACCGTTCCTGGAGTCATGCTTCGAGTCATTGGATTCTTGCTGACCCTGGTAGAACGACTGTTTAATAAGGTATGGACACAGATAAAAAAGGTGCCTTGGTTGACTAAAGTCGGTCCACCGTCATGAAGGCCTCGTTTAAAATACGTCTGCATGTGCATTGCTTACGGGAGAAATTCGTGCGATGTTGCTTAAGTTACGTAAAAATACAGTTAGTCCAAATTGTTTTGAAATTTTCAGTAATAAGTAAAAGTGATGCCTTATATAACAGTGGGGTTTATACTGTTATTAGGTTAATTTTTAATATAGGTAGTCACCAGACAAAAAATCACATTTCAAAGAAATGCGGGGTTTTGTTCTGTCTCTTTCTGAACAGTTGCCTTTAATGCGCAAATAAAAGAAACATAATATAATATATAATAATTATATAATATGATAGTATAAAAATGATAATAAACGACTACATTAAAAGGCTAGATTAATAATGGATTTTTCACATCATATTAAAAATATAATATAGTACATTATGTAATATATAATAACTAGGTATATAATATAATACTATAGTATAACAATGATAATAAACGACTATATTAAAAGGCGATATTAAGATAAAATTTCCAGCGTCAAATTCTGCTTCAAATCTTTCTCTTTCCGTTAGTGTTAATACTTTCGACGGTAAAAGTTTTTGAGGGAAATATTGTATAGAAACGAAAAGGAAAGTCAAGAATTTTTGGCAAAAGGTAATAAAAAAGTAGTCTATGAGCAATACGCAGGCCAGTGCATTTCCAATTGTGCTTTCATCAGGGAGGATGGATTTTACCATAGACTTTTATTTTAGGAGATATCGAGTCAGAAAAGAGCGACTCCCTTCGAGGCGTAGGAGGTTCTTGGTGACAAACGAGAGCTGTGGAAGTAAACTCCGAAAGTTGTTTGAGCGTGGACGAGAGGTACATGGTCATTACCGTTAGAAGTGACCGTGAATTCTGTAACCTATCGACGTAACTCTGCTGGGGATTCACAGCTGTAAAAGATCGCAACTTCCTCTCTCTTTAGCAGTATCCGCAGATAGAATCCTCACTTATTTTAGGATTATGCACTCTTCACGATCAATAGACTACGAGGAACTACAGGGGAAAGTAACGGAGAATTGAACGGAATTCCTTTTATTATTTTCTGCAAATTGGAAATGTAAATATTATGGATCCACTTAGTAATTAAGATGCTGAAATCTATCTATGAATCTACTGAAGGTGATGAATGACTGGAATAGAATTTAATTATTATATTTTAATTATTTATTAATTTTTCAAATTCCCAACAAACATCCAGTTATTGGACAATTACAGTGGGATATGTAAGCAAAAACAATGATCCCTACACTCCATCATTCCCTAACCAGAAATATCTGATTAGCCGGGGGTCGAACCAGGGACCTTAGGGCTGGAACGCTAGCCACTCCGTCACCGCAGCCGGTTAAATAATGTTAAAGAATGTTTCACGGAACATTAATTTTTTTTTAATCCTAAAAAACTCATAGATAATACCAAGATGAAATGAACTTGAATAGTATGATGATAAACATGTTCACAAAAGATTTATTACGCTAATTATCATTGGAATGCAACGAAATGCAGCGACGACAAAGCGCAAAGCACGTTACAGAGACATTAAAATAACCAAGGTTACAGAGGAATATTTTCCAAAGACAGCAGAAAAATGAATATTTATTCTTTCAGAATTGTGCTGAAAATATATGCACAAATCATAAAAATATGAAGGAATGCAAATAATTTATAAGCTAAACTTGTATAGGCCACAGCTACTAACATACATTTGCCTTTCAGGCAAATAACTGCGAAGCAATTTCAAAACATTTTCACTACATTATTTGTATGATAATCGAGTTATAAAACGCAATATAAATATAAAAGAATCTACTAATTCATCACGTAATATATGGATGCATGCAAATGTTCTATTTTATCTAAGTTTTCTTCACGTTCTCTCATTGTAATCCTTTATCTTTCGACGAATTCCACAAAATTAATTCCGATACTTTCAATTTCTCTCAACGACTACGGAATGTAAAATTCGTCCGCTGACGTGAAATTAGATGCAAATCGCTGAGGAGATATAACTACATGTTTATAATAGGAGACCCTTTGACGAGAAATGAAAAAATGGCAAACTCTTCCGAAATTATTTCAAAGTACGTCGGATTATCATAAATGCGAATTTTGATGGGATAGTAATGGTAAAAATATGGCGAGAAAAGGAATCTGGAAGGGTTAATAAGCAATTTAGATGGCAACCGATTAACAACTCGAGATACTGGCAGCGTAACATACCATGGTTATGAATGGAAAACAACAAACATATTATCTTCAAGGACAATATTCCATAGGATTATTGATTACGTGAATTTTAAAGCAAATTAAAATTAAAAAGCAACAATATACTATTATAAATAGTAATTTATCAATGGTTATTTCATAACTACAAAATTAGATTATGCCACTGTTACAGATAAAAAGACTTAGAAATAACAACTGATTACTTAAATTCCAATTCAATTTGTGATTAAAAGTATACTATTATTAATATAAATTAATAATTGATTATCTTATAGCTGCTTAATTAGATTTTGCGACTGATATGGCCAATAGGGGTTCAAAAGAACGATTCATTACGTAAATTTCAATTCAAACTATAACTAAAATGCAAGAGTATGTATAATGTATTATAAATCGCTACTACATAAATCATTATCTAATAACTGCTAAATTATACTTTCTACAGCTAATAACCGTAAATCGACTGGTATAGAATTCTGTCGAAGAAATTACATATTATGCATAACCACCAAAATAAAGATGAAAACCGAATTCTGCATAAAAATAGGAGGAAAACGTCGAAAGCCTTTTAACAAAGGAGTAAATGCTAACATGAAAATTGGGGACAGGATGCTTGAATCGAAGGTCATGCATAAGAGAGCGTTAAAATTTTGAAACGAAAAGATTCGACAAGAAAAACGACAATCGCATAAAAAGCGTTTTCGAAAACAGGCTCTAGAGGTGGACTTACAAGTGTACTGACGGAAAAAGAATTGAAAAATCGCTAGTTCGCAAAGGCCGCCAAGGTTCCAGAGGTAAATTTAGGAGTAACTTTCGCGGATGACATTTATAGATTCCGGAAAATGATCTACAAATTTATGAAATGGCCAAATAAAAAGAGAGATCTGAATCACATCTTCAAAGCATCGCAGAAACTGAATTTAGGTTGACGTGATGTAGATGTGGAAGAGTTGGCATTCTCATACTCTCCCTACAATCATGAATGTAGTCTGACCAACAACAGAAAAATGCGATGGAAACTTATTTGGAATTAGAATAAGATAAGGAATAACGGAAGATATTGAGGCATGGAATGACAATGAATTCATCTGTAAATGAAGGAAAAACTGGACATCAATTATCATCCTTTTAAATCATCGTAAGAAATTTTCTCACTTACGTAAAACTTCTCTGGCCCGTAAGGTTAGAAATTACCAAATAAATGTATAATATACTTATGTCATAAAATTATTATTATGTAATTATTTATCTTGCAATGAATAAATTACCATGCTCAAATTATAAAACAGAAATTATGAAATACTATTCCTAATTTGTTAAGTTGCTATATTACTATAAAACCATATTTTTTAAGGGTTAACTAAGTGGCATTCAAGCATTAAAAAAATATGCGACCAACATTTGAAAATTAACACGTTTTATCTACGAAATGGATCTGTATAGTCTGAATTATTAAAAGTGCACGGTAAAGATAAGAAACAAAAACAATTGAGAGCTTTCCATGTACAATAAATGGCTTTAACGTAATTGTAAATGCTTTTTGCTATAATAAATAAAAATATACTGTTCAAAGAAATATTAAATGAATTCGAAGTTTTTTAAATACTTCGCAAACTCATAAATGGTAATACAAATGCTAATAAGAATGCTAATGGTAATAAAATACTGACAAGAAGTATAAAAATACTAATATAGGAAAAATTAAAAATACAATTCACCTCATGACTGCATCTCATAAGAAAAAACTTAGCAACTTCCACGCACTTTAGAACACTCCAGAAACAAAACAAATCGCTACACAAAATTCTCGCGCATTAATACCCCGCAAAAAATCTCGTATTAGAGTAATTACAGCTCCATCCGCGACGCCGACACTCGAACCCGACGGATTCGAAAGAAATACGAGACGATGAGGGACCGAAACGAGCAATCGGGTTTTTGCCGACTTCAAACGCGGTACGCCCGCTTTCTTTCCATAAACACCGTCATCCTCCGTAAATTCGCAAAACCCGAGAAAAAAAATGGGAGATATATTGGAAGCGAGCTCGTGGGGCGATAAAACGCGGGAAGGTGATAACGAAAATGGCGGGGAAGTTGAAAAAAAGGAGGCAAAATGGCGTAAGCAGGTGTTGGGCTGCGGCGACGGCTCCATTATCTCAGCGGGGTAGCATAAAGCGACGGAAATGCGCCAATTCACTGAAGCTTCCCTTCGGAGACTCCCAGTGGTCCATGGGGAGACCTTGAAGCATCCGATGGAAAAAATTGGAAGCGACGCTTGGGAGAAATAAGAGGAGGCGGTGTAAATGTACGATGAAAGAGTGGGAGGACGTGGGGGAAAGACAGACGGACCATTTTATAACGGGAGAGGCTCCATTTAAACGGATGCAGAGATGATTGGGAGCGAGCGATTAAGGACTGGAGGAATCGCAGAACCTTCAATCCTCCTTCAATTCATTAGCGATGGTGGTTTTCTATTCCGTTCGGGCTAAGTGTCGGTAAAGTCAACGAGGCGATCTTTAATAGTCATCGGTTGCGTAAAATAGAACGGTTTGAAGAAGCGGGGATCGAATGCTAAATTTATTCAATTGCTCACCTACGTTCGCCCTCGGAAAAGGAAATGGAGTACGCTTGGATGATATGCACTCTCAAATATATGAGCCATAATTTCTAGTCTTGTGATGTTTAAATGGTATGCTCAAATCTATGAGCTATAATTTCTAGCTTAGGAATGATTAAGTGTTATTCTCATGCAATCGTCCTAAAATATACAAACGTCAAATTCTGAAATTGCGTTAAATTCGTGATAGGAAGAAAATATGATAAATTACACGATTGTGTATTTCTTTCCGAATGGTGAGGAGATCAAAAATATTGTATTCATTTTCTATATATTTTTCTATAATTCTTTATATATATTGTCCTAATTTTAATATAAAAAGGTTGATATTCCATGCAAGAAGATTATACAAGAAATAAAGGTTGATATTCAAAATCGAGAAGTGATTGCAAGAATTAAAGCCAGCAAAATATTATTTTAATCAGATATCTGATGATATTATGCGTAAAGATGACGAAAATTAACTTTAACTTCGCACAAAAAAGCGTGCACTTCAACCCATTAGCATCGGAGGTCACTGGTCGGCCTCCGATACGAATGGGTTAACCCAAGATTGAAAAAGAAGTGAGAAATAGCGACAAAACAGAGAATAAAACCCTTATATTAGAATTGAATAATTTTGTATTAGAATACCTGCCAGGTAAGTGAGAGACCGGGGTTGCTAAGCATGTTGATATTTTTTCACTTCTTGTTTAACTATGATACATAATATTTTTACGTTTTCCGTTTTTACCGATCCCAAAATGGGTAGTTAATTGGGGGAACAAATTAACTTCAAATGGTAAACAAAGACGACTGAAGGCTAGGAAAATTAAATTTTATAAAATTAATCGGTTTTTACACAAATACAAAAGATGCAAAACGTATGGATTTCTACAACTAATACAATGCTAGAACCTGCTCAGTATGCAATTATACGTCAAAGAGGATTGATTGAAAATGAAAATGGTTTTGGTATAATAGTACAAGAAGTGAAAAATAGTGACCTGGCTGGGACTCGAACACAGGAACACATTTAACCACTTTAGAATGACTGCTCATAAAGTGGGAGACCTGGGTTCGAGTCCCAGCCAGGTCACTATTTTTCACTTCTTGTACAACTTTGGATCAAGAGGCACACTTTCTTGCACAAAGTTAAGAGTCAATTCTACCGGTTTTGGTATAATTGTTAAACAGATTTTATTTCACTCACACATCCTGACATTCAAAAAAGATACGTAATATTCGTTTAGTTCAGAACATGATGCTTTGGAATCATTACCCTTCACAATATTAAAGTATTAGAACACGATAGTCATGCTAAACGTATATCAATTCACCGATGTGGTGCAAGGGACAACTTTTATCACCCACGTCACCGAGCTGATTGTGCCGTCCATTTTAGGACGAGGAAACTGAGACAAAATAAACCAAAGAGCCCGTTTTGTGGAGAAAATATCTTCGAAGGTTGACAAACAAAAAAAAGAAGCGAGAAAACACCCACAGAAGAAGTCCATCCTTCCCAGTTTTAGATTTCCATCTCAAAAGACCTTCGCTCGTTCTCAAGTCGTAAAAGTTAAGTCGCGTTTTCCTTACTAAATTTGTTCCTCAGTGTTAAAAATATCGATCCCTCTAGTTTTTTCTTAATTTGCGGAAAATACGATGAGAACAATTCCGGAATGTCACCTTCCACAGGAAACGTGCTTTCGAAGCAGGATTAGAAGAACGCCTTTCCTGGTTCTGATATTATCGTTGCTTACCCATGACGCAGATCTTCGGTGTAAACATCGTCCATTTATAGTAAAAGCTTGGAAATCTCTCAGTTTGTTGTGACGCTCGAGACATTCCCCGATTCCATATTTTTATCCGAGTTCAAGAGAAAGGGCCTGGGACATTCTCGTATCATTTACGCACCTAATCCTTGCACAGATTAGCGAGAAATGAAAATTCAACTAACTAGAGTTATCGCCTTTCTGATCTTGGAATTACGCGTTACAAGTTTCCTGCGTACTTGCTCGATATCTCTTTCATCTCCAGCGTCTTCGTTATGAATACAATGGCATTATTTCAAATTTGAAAGTAAAATAGCTTCAGCGTATATTATCCTCATTCTATGGAGGATTTGATACCACTAGCCTTACAGATTTATCTAAACGAGGAACTGTTCCAAGTTATTCCATCCTAAAGAATAGCTACGAGAGAACCAAGTTCATCTTTTAATTAATCTTGAACGAAACATGTTCTGAAAGGAAATTAAAAGTGATATTCCCATGTTCAGTAGAAATCTGACTTTCATAGAATAAATTGGAGAATTGAAGTGGTTTGTGTTAGTCAGATAGAAACTATCCATCTCAATCAGTTCGCATGGAGAGATGACGCAATAACGCTTGTCTTTTCAATTGTCATCCAGCAAGTATAGTTTCTAACGTATGTTGAACAAATAATATCTGTAAAATACACTATTTCACTGTTCGTGCAAGATCATTAATCACAATAAAATCGTCTAAAATGATAATCTATAATGATGATTTCATTTGGCAATAGTGCCGATACCATGTCATTATGATACATATGAGCAATATCGTAATATAAATCATTTTAAAAATATCGAATTATTAAAATAATTTGCTTTAAACGTCTGAACCAAAACTCTTTTACTTGAATAGATATAAAAAACAGAGACTGAATATTAATCACATGATATTTCACAATTACGAAGTCTATAATTGATATTTAAATACGTAATAAGTATTGCTTTTTGGTGCAACGTTTTCGAAAGAATAGTGTCATCGAAGATATAAAATTATTTTTGTAAAAATTAATTTATAAGCAAGAATACATTTTATTCGCATTCGAGTTTGTTTACTAATAAATAAAGGCAAAATTATTGGTATTATTTATTGGTAAATTATTCTAATTTCACTAACATTTAAGTTTTAGAGTTTCTTTTATAAAAACTAATCAATTGTTTGCTTTGCTAGATTACCATCTTTGCAGTAGTTGCTTTTATCTAAAGATCTTTGGTATTACACGATCAAGATTTTTAATCACTTAGCAGGTTTATCTTCAATATCCATCAGTATAAATGTGGCCACATTTTGATATCGTGATTCAATGCAAACACTCAATTTCTTCGAACCTTATAATCTCGGGGTGATTCATAACCAATCACCGGAATTGAATCCAGCTTCTCTGGGGTATCTCGTTGTCTCACGCATTCTGCGGACTGGCTTCTGTATCTTGCATGCAATCAGATGGAAATCAATTCATCACTGATTATGGAAATCCAATGGGATTAAGGTAAGACTGCTTACTACGAATTTGTAATCAACGTCGATTTGATACACATGAATGAATCACCAATACCAAAATATGTTAATACAATTACGTACCTATAAAAAATGGGGGAGGTAATTAAGATTAAATGACATAAGTTTTTCGATAAATATCTCTATGTATTAAATAGAGCTGATTTAAAACACTACCATAAAAGATAATAAAAGGTTAGATTAAAAAAATTACTTATAATGCTACTGGAATTGTTTGATTGAATTATATATCACTGCCTGGTATTTAATAATCTTGGCTTTTTAGCGAGGACTAAAAGTATATAATCAGCAATAATTTGAATGTCTTCATGCACGAAGGCATGAGCTGGTCCATTGAATCATTCAATAGAGGTGATTCTCCTAATATAGCTTTTGAGGAGTTTTAAAGGTGAAAAAGTTCTTTCGCATGTTCCTCAGGGGATCTTAACATTCAACCACTACAAATATTTCATGAGGTATTCTAAATCCTTTCCGCAATACGTCTGCTTTACTTATCGAGGAACATTCATCATGTGACCGATTATTGGTAGAAAGAATCCGTTCCATTCTTAATGAACGTCTCAACGTGTCACTTTGCCTTGCGCAAAAATTTGAGTGTTAAATGCAAGATTAGGCTGTTTTTAAAGTGTTCAGCCCGAAGGAAGGTTTGAACCTCATCCCCTTAGCTAATAGTGATCAAGAGATAGAGAAAATTAGGATTGCTAGTCAGGAAAAGGTTGTTCGCCTTGCTTTCTCCACCAAGCTAGAATGCTATTAGTAGAACAAGTCCACTATGTTAAGCACAATGACTCAATGAGTAACACTTTTCGAGGCATTCTAAAAGAAGAAACCTTACTCTAAAGTGCCACTCTTTAGCGAATTCATACCTAAATCACTTTTTTGCCATCACAGCCATGAACAAGATTGAGACAAAAGTAAATGAAAGATTTCCTATAACCCGTACCAAAAGACAAATGTAAAACATTCTATTCGTCGAGATAGGGTAAAGATAATCTCTTAATAATTTAATTATGGCGATATTTGTTGGAACTTAATCATATTTAATTAAATGTACACAAAATTTGACAACGTTCACAAAAATTTGAAAAACACTTCTTTGCATTCTTTAAGAAGAAACTTTAATTAGTACCACTTTTCGGCATATTCATACACCGATAGTATTTTTATTAACACAGCAATGAACAAAACTAAGAAAGACAAAAGTAAATGTAAGATTTTCCATATCCTATCCTGTGCCAAAAGACAAATGTAAAACATTCTATTCGTCGAAATAAGGTAAAGATAATCTATTAATAATCAATTTAATCAATTATGGCGATATTTGGTGGAAAATATTCATATTTAATTCAATGAAAACAAAATTAGACTCCGTTCACAAAAAGTACTGAGAGGTTTCGAGGCTTCTACCTCGCCTTCGTCTTTTCTGAATTCATTCTGAAATGCGTTTTCTACATTCGCATCTAGTTACATACATCGCGAGGTAACATCTTGATTGGGAGAGAGATCGGATAGCGAACAACAATTATTACACGAGGCTTCCTCTAAGGCCGGATTACCATTTCCACTACGACGCCCGCTTGCGTGGACGATCCTCAATTCCCAGCACGAACCACTAACTTTTGCATCGCACGCAGCCTTTCCGAATTCCTGGGCGCCACTGCTTCTTCGATGCCAACTGCCTCCCCTTTTCAATCGATGACTCTCCCGCCTTCGATATTCCCAGATGGTCAAGGCCATCATCCTCTCCGGCGCTTTTAACACATTGGTTGTTATGGATTTCTTCGCGAAACAATCTCCGGTCGTATGCGCGGAATACTTTTACCACTGGACCATTCTCTATTGCGGGGAGACCTTCGCTTTACGACTTAGAAGAGAGTCCAGAGGGATCTAGCCGAGGAGGGACTGAAGCTGCCAGGATGTGGCTATCTTGGGAGATACGAAAATTACCCATCTTAAACACGGAAAGTTTCATTCGCTTTTGCCTTCCGTGTATCGATAGCCCCAATCTCTTGATTCCCAAAACTACACATTTCTTTATTTCTCTAACTAACAATTCCAATTTTCATAGATTAATCCTGATAGGAAAAATTAAAGAGTGAAAATAATTTTTTATCATTTGAAAGAGAAATGCTTATACAATAAGAGATTAGGGATTATTTCATTGTTTAGTTGTTAAGTAAATATTATACATGTATTTAAGGATGCGATAATTCAATGGGAATTGTATCTTGTAATTCATCGTATCGATGTAGTTGTAATTTATCATGTAGTACTAATTATGTTTATAACCTGTATGTATATATGGGTAGAAAAAACTGCCGCCTGGCTTACAGCCTGCCAAAAGTTTATTGCTAATAATAATAATTACAATTATTGATTAAATCAATTAAAATTTTAATAGAATATGATTATGGTGACAAAATATTTGAAGAAGTTAGACAATAATTAAGGCAGGACAAGGGCAATTTGCAATAGAAGAATCCCGATGAATTGAAAAGGAAGCTAATATAAAAGGAAGATATATTTGCTACGCATGATGAAGTATGACCAAATGCGTAAAATTAGATAATCGTACGTGAGAATAAGCATTTCCTGTCGATTCATTTACAATAGAGCCACCATGCAACGAATAAAATCAATATGCCCAGGCGTAAATTTGAGGAAGGCCATTATAAGAAGGATTTATTTATGAGTAATTCAATAAATAAATTTAATAATAAAAATAGTCTTTCTTGTCTTTCTTATATTGTAACAAGGTACTCATAGAGTTAATCAATCAACAAATGCATCACTGCTACACACTGAGAAATTACATTAACATTAAAGGAATTTCTTTGGGTATCAATTTTCAAAGGAAACTTTGGGCTAAAACATTGCTGGGGAAAGTGCATCGCAAATAATTCATATTGGTAGTACAGGACTATCATTAGCGTCATCTTACCATGACATATAAATAAGTGTTTTACCATTTCGTTGCTTCATATGCCTTAATAATCTCTATTCAATTTTATTTTGATAGTTTCTTGGTAACTTTTCCCTCATGTAATCTCGTTCTATGACAATTATCTTAATTAATATGAACATGGTTTCGACAAAACCATTCGAGGGTATAAAGTAAGGGTTTTTTAAACCATTTCTCACTAAATACTAAACTCAACTTCAAGGCAAACCATACTAGAGTACTATATGTTTAATAAATACATTGTATGGACTCATATTGATATTATATTTATGGAGAAAAAAGACGGAGTGAAAATTTCAATAGTAGTATCGTGATGTAATAATGATAATAAATGTCTTCGGTCCAGGGCGAACTAGTTTGTAAGTCTATTCCTATAACTAATCATAAATCATTTAATACTTCAAGAAAGAGCTTTCAGGAGTGAAACAATGATTCACCTGTCACAAATGAATTAATTCGCGAATTTGAGAGCTTATGTATTGAAAAATCGGTAAAGCCAGAAACCACAAATCGGAGACCATATTGAGACGGCAAAACAAAACCCTGCGGCACACGTGACGAGAACGTCTGGCTCGGCGCTAGACGAAAATCCGCGCTGTTTGGGACACGCAACAATAATCATTCCCCTGTATTTATACTCCTCCAAACGCAAAACTACATCTGCCCTCTCCTCCACGGAATCCTCGTCGCTTCTTTCCCATGCACCGGATCCGGTCCCGCTGGGAAAACTCCGCACCGGGAGCAGAAAAAAAAACAGACGAAATTTTCAATTCCGAAGCGTGACGCGGGCCATTTGGAAGCGAGTGGAAGAACGGAAGGCGAAAATAAAAGGAATCCGTATTAATTCCTCTTGGATATGGTTCGTGCCGGGACATCCCGCCTCTCCTCATAAACGCCGATTAAATTTTGCGAGGGAAATTGATGCCTTGCGTTTCGAATCCTAGGTGCCGACCTTGGTCGGACGCCGCTGCTGGCCCCGGGGGCCCCGGTTCGTGCCTTCTCCCAGTCGTGTGAAATTGGATTATGAAGCTGCACGGTGGAGCTGTGGCCCCGGGCGACCGCCCCGGGCGGACCGTTTAAGGGGGCGGTAAACTGCGGGGGGCGGCGTCAAGTGTCGCGATCTACGGGTTATTTAATGGCTGACTTTCTCCTTAATGGCGGTATAGATGTCTATCTACGCGTTTAAATCGTAAGAGATCGTTTAATTTGGGCACACTCGATTTCCATCTCAAAGGACCGCGAGAAAGCATGTCGAATCCGCTCTCCTCACGTGTGGACTGAGTTTTTTTTCCCGCTTGATGTGCGTGGAAGAGAGATCTATGATAATCGGAATAGAAACATTCTGGAGGAATGTTCACGCGGTGCCTAATTTTCAGGATGAAACCCGGCATTATCTAGATGTTCACGAATCGATGAAATGATTAAAAGGGGTTATTTAAATTTAAACTAAGTAGTTTTCACAGCACCAAGATATTTGATGATTTTGGAAATCGAAAGAGTTCCATGAAAAAAAATATTTATAAGACTCTATTTCTGCATTTTAGCAGCAAAAATAAGGAAAAGGAAAATAACATTAATTAGCTCTTCCCGAATACTGCTAAAATTTGCAAATCTATCTTCACGAAAAGAATTCACGTCATTGAAAATCCTCAGTTCTCTGTTATTGCCAGGTCGAAAAATAGCTTAATATAAACAGCTTTTTCAGCATTTAGATAGTTACGCACATTAGCATAAGCATCAACTTTCAAAGCAAGGTCTAACCTAATACATAATGGCAACCTAGGGCAAAAATGTTTAAAGAACGCGTGAAAAATCAGCTCCCGAGTCCCGAATCACTTCCCGAGACTAAGGAACAACATAGATGAAGAAATTTCTCCTTTTTTAGAAACTAACTTTGCAAATTAAGGAAAGAATACTGCACGTGAAATGAACAAAAAAGCAAAATATGCTAAAAATTAAACTGAAGTGAAGAAATATTTTTATAAATATAAATTAAAAATTTGTTAAGTATTTATCATTGACATTTATGAGTTATAATGATTGTACACTACACGAAGTGGAGGAAAGAAAGCAAACAATATTCACAGCTTAACGCTGACAAAAACAATTAAGAAAGTGGAAAGAAGGTTTTAACATTTGAGAGAGACTGAATATTGCTTCTAGCATATGAAATATGCTGAGTTATAACAGACCATAAAATTCATAAGAATTTAATTATGAAGAAAATATTTTTTAAATTTCAAGCAAAAATGAAAATTTAATTTTACGAGAAGAAATAGATAATTGAAGTTTTACTGAGATTGAGGCAGAACTGGCAAAAAATGGAAAAATTTCCCCCCGTAAGTTAAAAAATCAATCAATCAATCTCGTTTTCTAGGTAGTCTTTAATACAGAGTGAATCCTGTAATCACGAAATTAATTGTTGTGTATATCTTTAATATATACGTTTCACATTAAATTTTTGGATGAGCCAATGCGGGATTCAGAGAGCTGTCTTTTAGATAAAGAAAGATTTCGACCGGGAAACATTTCAATTATGACAAAAGATTGTTATTTTAAACGTAATAAACTATATGAATGCAAACCATCACATACTGAGGTAGGTAGATAAGGTCGAGAAAATATCGTCATCACTCTAAAGTTGAATATGATAAATTCAGTTTCCTATTCCTACATACAATTTTTCTCGGAAGAAATGTTGTAAGTGCTGTGATACTGAAACCCACTAAGACTGCTTAATTTCAATAAAAATGCCATTCACACGCCACACTATCAAAGCGAACAAAATGCACGGTACAAAAGTAATTTTCGTTGGAATCTACAAATGAATGTCTTTCGTGAAACGGTACTTTATGGAGGCGACTTATTCTATGAAGAAAGTAGCAACGCCCCCTTGTCGAAACATAATGGGCTAATATACAGTTAGAGGCGTCCTCGAATTCGGGAATATCTCTGCGATGAATGGCAAGCCGAAGAATTTGTCATCCGTGTCCCTAATACTATTCTTACCCAACCTCAAGTGAGAAGCGACGTCACAGAAATAAGGGCCGTATTTATAGTCGACTTCCAGGAGTTCCGCAGCGCCTAGCAGTCCCCTAAGGCCAAAAACGGTATTTATAGTCCTCTTTCTCCCCCTTACAACCCCCTTGGAGACTCGCAAGCTGTGAAAATCTGGGTAACCGAGGTAGGTGATCCAGCGAACCCCTAAGGCGTGATACCGGTGGTGGCAAAACTGCGTACTAATTTTGTAAACAGCAAACATGGTGGTCAATCAGTTCGAATCGTCCGATTAGATTCAACAATTGATGAATAAAATTAAATAGTGTACTGTCAAATCCTCAACGTTTCTTTAAATTAGTGTACAAATCAGCAGAATATTTTCGGTAGATATTTATTTTATCCTAATGCATTTAAAACTATCTAACGAATGTTTTAAAACCTCAGCTTGTGCAGTCGTTAAGAAATGTGAAGTTATTAGTTTTATTAGGTAAAATATTGATTTCCTTGAGGTTGAATTTATTGGCAATTACTACACTTATTGGTAGAGATATATTTATACTGTGCAAGGGTGATTCCTACTCTTGATTGCTGATTCTTTGTGGTCTTTCGTTGTCGTAGTCGTGATATGTAACCTTTGACGCAGATGGCTACCATGGAGAAAGAGTAAATATTTACAGTGGAATGCTACAAGGGTCAGTATTAGGCCTATTGCTATTTTTAATATATATCAATGATATATTTTCTGTTATAAAGTAATGTAAATTATACTTGTTTACTGATGACGCTGTATTAATATCTGTTCACAAATACTTCAATGGGGCTGAAAGAGCTCTACAAACTGACTTAAATAACATTAATAAATGGTGCCATGATAACAAATTAAAACTAAATGTTCACAAGACAAAAGTGACGAAAATTAGAGTTAGAGAAGAAATAAATCATAAAGTGAAACCTCTACAATACATACACACTTACATCCTGCTTACAGAAAATTACTTCTCCAGTAAGCACAAGGAAAAGTTTGCTACAAAACATGGCATGATAGGGAGAGATAGAATAACGTTTAATGCACCAAGTTATTATAATATATGTACGGCAGGAAGTGACTTGATGTCATAATACCTATGTTATTTAATGACTTGCCTAATAACATACACTTAGGAAATGCTATGTCTAACGTAAAGAAAGAAATCAAAATATATTTGCTTAAAAATTTTGTACTGAATTTTGAAAAACATATAACAGATCCCTTAGTACATCCTATATGATAAATGTCAAAATTGTACTGAGTTGATTTTGTATATTTATTGCTCTTACTATGGGATGCTAATGATTGTATCTAAGTTTATATCTGCTGTTGTACTTTGTGATTTTATATAAATACTAGTAAATGGGTGCTTGTATATAAATATATATAATGCTTTCTATAGTCTTGTGTAATACATACTTGGTATATGTTTGTTGTTAATCATTATGTAATTGCTGAATTTGATATTGATTTTCATATTATAATAAGTGCAATAGATAAGTAGATGCAGTATTTACAATTTTTGGAATCATAAGTAGTATTTTGTGATAGTTTTTGTAAACTTCATGCTTTATTTTGCTTGAAACGTTTGAAATTGTTTTTAATTTTCATCATTAATTTTCGAAATACTCCAAATTTTAAATAATTTGATATATTAGGCTTTGATGAGCCTATATCTGGTTCAAGAGTACCAAATGTTTACAATCCTGTTTCTTGAACTTAAATGTCATGTAAATTAATTTGTAAGCCGTTCACAGGCAGGCGATATTATTTAAATTGCATTATTGTATTGTTTGAACAAAACAATACAACAAAAGAATAATAACAAACAATTTTTCTGAATAAAATATTCTATTCTAATCATAAATCTCATGGATAGAATCAGTTGAATTCAATGGTGCGTGAGAAAATGTATTCATAGGATTTATCTGTGAATGTGAAGAAAGTTGGTGAAAAGTCTCCTATATATTGTCTTATGACGTCGAAATTTCTATTGTTTGTGTAACAAGTTTCGGTATCTAGATACCGATAATAAGCAATAAATGGATGAAGCTGCTGCTTCATTCATCTAATGCTACCGAGGCAATATTTATTCTTGATTTTTTTATTTAATCGACTTAAAGTTGACATTACCGGCGTTAATACGTTGAGTTACGTTAACTGATACATCGGTGTCGGGAATTTTTAAAGTCAAAGCTATAACACGAGAACTCGGTTCGTGGGAGGTTTAAAATTTCACAAAATGTCCTTCTTCAAAAGCCTTCTAATGTATAATCACCTCTTCCCTCACTTTAAAAAAAATACCAAAAGGACGCAAATTAAACATTCAAGAACATTTGGAAATATCATACCAGATACAATAAAGTAACTACAACCTCACAAACGTTAACCTGCCATTTCTATCTTGATTATAGTAATGCAGTTTCAACAACGGCTGCCGTAGTAAATTGTTGGTAAATTATTATCAATTTAATAGTTTTGTTGTAAATTGAAGTTATTTTTTATTCATATACATTTCCTTTCTTGGGCTGTTGTAAATGTCATTAACAGGAACATTGAGCTCAGCAGAACCTTGGTTTAAACATGAAAATAAATACAGGTAGAGCTGAAAATGGAAGAGGAAAGACATGACGCTGATTTTTACTGTCATGCAGAGCTTAAATGTTATTAGAATTTACAGTACCTATTCAAACTTTGCCATCAATACAAGATTTCATCTGAACCAAAACAAATTAGCAGAAAGGAATATTTAAAAAAACTGAATAACGAAACTGTTTTTTGGGAACGCTGTTGCCAAATGTATCACTAGTTCGTCTCCTCGTCAGATGACTGCGGGGAGTCGTTCATAAATACCAATAGGTACCGCTCGCCTGGCAGCTTACTCATGAGGGGTTCGTTAGGTGTAGGGGAAGAAGTCGACTATAAATACGGCCCTAAGTGGATCCTGAATCACCAGCTTAAGGATTCCTTTGTCTCACCTACCGATTCCTACAGATCTCGGCCAAATGTGATTACTAACTTGATTCCTAGAAGCTACAAATGGTAAAGTCTCAATATCTCCGTGGGAACTGCAAGTTTTAGGATATAGAAATTAAGAAATATAATACATACAGTAGAACCCCGGTAAACCGGACACTCGCTAATCCGGAACCCTCGGTAATCCGGACGGTCCATTGGGAGTTATGCAAACCCGCAACTTCTTCTTGTGAACATATAAGCACGCATATTAATAACAAGAAAAGAGAGGTGGACAGACTATTTGAAATATTTCTCCATTGGCTACAATGATGTGATGGAGAGCGAAGTATTTCGTTTATTGTGATAATACATCTAAGTTGTGATACTTTTCTGAGACAGCATTTTTCCATTACAGGAATGCTTAATATGTGCGAGACTAAACAATTTCGATAGACAATAAATTTTCAGTTGCAGCGGGGTATCACATCTCAAAACATCACGTTCATTAAAAAGCTACGAGAGAAGAGGCGTAAAAAACAATCCTTCCCTTTGGTAGACGTACAATGAGAATGACCATGCATGGGCTATAGAGATCGAGGGCAAAAAGACACTTGGGTCACGCGAGAATTATTTTTGGATTGGTTTAAAACAGAATTCGTTCCAGCAGTTCGACAACATGTGAAATCCGTCAATTTACCACATCGTGCTTTATTGTTGCTTGATAATTGCCCTGGCCATCCTTCTGCAGAAGAATTGTGCACTGATGACGGTGAAATTTCCGCAATGTTTTTACCCCCTAACACGACTGCGCTGATCCAACCCATGGATCAAAATGTTATTCGAAGCATTAAGTTAAGATATCGTAAGTTCCTTCTTACGAATATTCTCAATGATCCTGTGCACAATTAAAATTTGGAAAATGCACTGAAAAAGGTAAATTTAAAAGATGCCGTGTTCAATCTAGCTAACTCTCGGGCATCTGTGTCTAAATTATTGATCAGTAAGTCGTAGAAAAATTTACTCCCAAATTTAATTGGTTCGGAAGTTTTAGAACATGTGCAAACTGAAGAAATTCAGCTTGGCCACTCATTAATCAGCAACAAAATTCGAACCCAATATCTAACCCTGAAGCTCTTCGGTGGGCTGCTGAGGCTGACGACAGTTTGGCTCGAAACGAAGCTTTAACAGTTGACGAAATTATCAGAACAGTAACGGCAGAAGATGATGAAGATGACGACCACCCTGTAGACTCCGTCAAAATTTCTCATTCTGAGGCTTTGGCGGCACTCAATACATCATTAAAGTGGGCCGAGGAGCAAAATTTTGAAGTACATGAAACGATGCTCTTTAGATGTTTTAGAGTCCGCGCACTTGATTTAAAAATAAGAACGGTCGCGCAAAAGAAAATAACTGACTTTTTTGCTCGCTGATAATATTCATTCACTTTATATGCTGTAATACCTTATGTAATATATACATGCATTATCTGTACAATATAATTTTTGAGAAAAAATGTTTTTTACATTATCTTTTGAAAACCTCGCTAATCCGGAAACCCCGCTAATCCGGACGCCTATGTGCCTGAATTCGTCCGGATTACCGGGGTTCTACTGTATATATATATAATTACTTTTCCTCGGAAATAGCTATATTTCGCATATCATAAATAAAGATATTGAAGGTTTGAATTTGCAGAATTTGAAAGTGGAGAGCATTCGTTTTTTTTTCTATTGAACACCAGTACAATTAAAAATCCTTGTCTTATTACCACGATGTTCTAAGATCGCTTCCTAAAGTGAACTATACTGTATAATGATGATAAAAACCATTGATTTTGATTCATGTGTATATCAATTAGAATTTCATCCAAGCTGCGCGCCTGGGCGGACGAGCAATACTTTTTAATCCCGACTAATTGGTTGAAAGCTTGTGATTTTTTGAAAAATTTGAATGCCTATAGCTTTATTTTTCATTGACGCATAAGTTTTTCAGGAAATTAGCATAGTAACTGTGAATGAAAATAAACTATGGACTTATATGCAATACTTTAATATTTTTAAATACGACATTTTATTTAGGAATAAAGAAAAAGTTTAAATCGTACAAACCTCAAGATATTGTGATATTTATTTACAAAAGTAGTAGTAGTTATTTGTAAACCTTAACCCTTTCCCTTATTTATCTTGCGGTTTGTATAAGTTCAACTTTTTCTTTGTTCCTGAAGGACACTTACCACGAAGTCACGTCCCAAGAAGTAGATTCTATTTCCATTTAGTTCATAGATTCAATTTAAGCAGCAACATTGAAGGATATGTTCAGCGTAAAAACCAAATTAGTTATTCATACAAACTTAATGTCTTATCTTAAACTTAAAAAAACACAAGTCGATCTAAGATATGTTATGAAAAATGTATATACATACTGTTCCTTATGTTTAAATAAGATTTTTCACTTATAAGTTGCACTCACTGCAGTTTACAGCTTGGTTACATATAAAATGAATAAAAATAACATTTCAGAGAATTACAACCCTAAACACCCTCTAACCTTAACCAAATCTCACGTTAACTCGATTAGTGATCGTCATCATTTATCATTAATTACCACAAAGGTAGTAGAATAGCGTAATAAAAACTGGCACTCTTTCAGGAATACTGAGATCTAATTAAAGCTTTCATAATTACCAAATACTTCCGCTCGAAGATTTCGCTACGGCATTTTTATCGGCGTATTTCGAATCAATAATTCATGAAAATCCAAAACAAATACCTTCGGATTGTCATAGTGGAGCGTACGAGTTTTTTACCGGTAAAATTTACCCGAAGAATCTGTTTGTTTTACAGACATCGTCGCAGGTAATAACTCTCCCAAACGTTATTTCAGAGATAAGGATTTATTTCAGAGTATTTGATTATATATTTCAATAATAACTCTCGCGTGTCGTTAATCAAAAACATTGTGACGATGAAGGTGATAAAAAGTGATTTGTCGTCGTGAAGAACTGGTTTCTCAGGAATTTGTACGCGAAAATAAAAGCAAATGGGGACAACGTGATGGTTCGTGGGTAATAGCTTATTCATATGTGCAAGGAGCATTGAAATTCGAAACCGGGAGACAAGGGAAGTAAAAAGGCGTGCGGGAGATTTGTAAGCCCGCAATAAACTGTACGTAAAAGCAAAGGCGTATGCGATGTTTGACAGGAGAGATGGAAAAAATCGACAATGAATGGAAGGTAAAAAGATGAGGAGGGAGAAGTACGTACCCTCTTCGCGGTTAGCAAGAGACTTCAATGAGCAGAAAAACCGGAAAGAAAAAATTGGGGTAGGTATACTTCCATCCCGAAATGACAATGAATTGGGGGAGACAATGGGACTAATCGATGCGATGAAGCATTTACTGCATATTTCCTCGTTCGAAAACGCAGCGGTGACACAGACTGCATTTTTATTGCCTATACAATTTCAAATTGCAAGCAATGCTCGAAATTTCTTGGGCGAAAACAAAGCTCGACCGGCCCCTTGGAATTTTTCCTCGTAAATAACTTTTGACGTTTAGATCCAATAAATCACGACGACAGGGTTAACATTAGCAGGTGGGTAGAGGATACTGCATATAAAATAAAAAAGTATGGTAATATGTGAGGCCCCTAACAAGTGTTTACTTCAGAGAGTAAAGGTATTCCTCACGATATATTACCTTAATTGACAGTTGATACTCAACAACGCCCGTTAATGAAATGTACACTAGAATTATACTTTTTAAGTTGAAACTAATTAAACCGAATACTCAATTAAAAATAACTTTGAATTTTAGCTGAGAATTACAGAAGTTTACTTTAGATATATGCATTAGCAGAAGATCACCCAGCATGTCAATAAGTACTCCAACTGTCTGCTTCATGCGATATTTTCATTATTTCATTTCATTTTCCATTCTATTCCACTAATGCCCAAATAATTTTTATAGCAACCAAGGTAAATTATAACAGCAGAATAAATTAAAATAAAAACCTATAAACGAAAATTCAATTTTAGGCTTAGGTTTAAATATATTATACAAATAGACGTGCTCAATTTGCTCTTAGATCCTACTGGGATGTATGTTTTTGGGTCTTCAGAACAGGTTTAGGCTGGCTGTATTTGGAAAGGTGAATTTCTAACAGTTGTAGATGTAACAGATAAGAGATGACATAGATATTAAGGAGAAGAAAATAATATTTACTTAAAATTTCTACAACCTTATTCTTATTCATGTCTTTTGTAATTTACTGAAGATATTATAAAAGATCACATGACGAAATCCTATAAAGTTACAAAGAGTGTCATCATTTTTTCTTTTAAAATTCCTAAACTTTTAATCGATGATATTAATTTTGAGAAACAGCAACCTGATGAAACAGTAACAACAGTATGGAAATTGTTGCATTGAAATAAATGGCCCGTTAAGGTTGAAGCAAAGTAAGCTAAGAAAGAGAAAATAGTTGTTGTTGTCATAGATATACTGTACTGATATGTGAATCCTTTTACTCACTAAATAAAAGCAACAGAATAAATTTATCTCTAATATGTCCTACTAATACTATAAATTTCATGATTCAGCAAAATAAATTCTTCAACGTTTTTTACTTTCTACTTTTACGTTCCTCTTACATTAAAATAAAATAACACCAACCAAAAGAAATATTTACAGCAAGCAAAGATTTTACCATAAGGTGCCCTAACCACAAAGTTTAGAAAAAAGACATTCCTAAAAATGTAAAAGACTTCATATGAATTCTTTGTGACTGTTAATTCGTTAAATTTATCAGACAAGAATTGTAAATCTAATTTAAACTCGAACTATTTATAGAAGACTGCTTGCTTGACTTTATATCGTCCGTATCATAGATATGAAACATCGTATCAAAAGAAAGTATTTCGGAGTCAGTAAACATTTTGCAATCACAGCCTCATAAAACTATTTAAAAATCTTACGTCAATCAGATAGATGCCAACATAAGTGAGTAAGTGCGAGTTTTGTAGCGGAGCTCCAAATCCAGCAGTTGCTGCATCCCTGCCTCACTTTCTACTCTAAGATCGCGCTAATAAAAACCTTGTTAGATAGTTGTATTTCATTTTCACGAGCGGGCGTAAATGTCTTTTATGGACTACCATATAAATTTCCACATCCATTTCGAAAAAGTTATATCGCCGCTGACAAAGCTTCTAGAAACTTCGAAGGCTTCGGGAAGATTATGAATAACAATAACGCATGAGCCAGACGACCCTCTTAGGGGTGAAATATGGGTTAGAAGAGGGAGGTGTGTGTTTAATGCAGGAGTAGCGCCTGCTAGAAGAATTCCTCGATCGTTAGTCTCCCCACGGTCGCGAGTTATTACATTGGATGGCGATGACGGCTTCGAAATGAAGCGCAATCCGAGGTGTAACCTTGCGCGCATACCGTGCGACCGTTCACCGCGCTATTGCTAGAGCATTGCAATACTCACGCGTAAGGTCTTTTGCTCTTCCGGCTTTTTATCGCGTCCCCATTGCCTGCGTCGCAACTTCAGCAAACTGAAAATGGGTGTTCGAGGTGCACATTGACATCTAGGCTGGCGAAGATAAATCGCTCTGGAATTGTATTCGAGAGACGAAGCCCAACTTAGCCGAAACACTATATCCGATTAATAGCTAATTACTAAAGCATGTACTCGTAAGCACAAACAGGAAATAGCTCAAAGAAGAGAGAAGTCGGAATATGCTATATCCGGTAACTCCTGCTACTTGCAGGATGCAATACTTTAAAAAACATATATTACTTATAGGGCAAAATAATTTCTTTATTTCAGTTCATTAATTTCTAAACTTTTACACGGCAGTCTAAAAAAATGACACAGTATATGGCCCGATAAAGCACAAATAAAAATAGTTAAGAAAGAGAAAATTGTGTACAGAAACAATTCAATGTGGCTGAGTTTTCTGAGGTCACTTACGTGGGGGCCATGGGTTGTAAATTATTTACTAACATTTGAAAATTATCATATTCGCTATTGATATAAATTATTTAACTAAAATATACGTAATATCTCTATTATGTATCTAATTAATTAATTTGGCTCTTTATACTATTTATTTATTGGATCTATTTTAAATCGATCGAAGAAGAAGAAACATTAAAGTCTGAATTTAGACCGAAATAAAGACGTAATTTAATTTTTACCACTAAATTATCGAATATCATTATTTTAAATAGAAATACAGAAATGAGATTTAGGATAAACGTCCTGATTATACATTTGAGAATAAATTTCAATCAGAACTATCTCTTTTCAGTTTCAGCCAATCGTCAGGATGTTAATGTGCAAGAAATCTGTGCAGAAGTTATAACTTATGAGGAGCAGCGGTTGCATCAAAATTAAATAATTGTAAGTGCCACATGGTGCTGTGAGTCAAAGATAAGATACCTCTGTTAAATCTAAAATCCATACAGTGGTTATACACAGTCTATCCTTAGATTATATCTATATAGTGATTTCATAAATATTCGAACATTCCACACCGTAAATAAAATGAAGATTGAAAACGGTTTCTGAAAATTTTCCGAGATTTGCATTAATGAATAAACAACAATGCGGCCGGTATGCGAGATAAGATAACTTGGCTCCTGTTTAAATAACAGCGTGCTTCCCAGCACATGCCAGCTCTCGAAACAGCGGTCTCTGGAAATTAATTATCATTAAAGCGAACCGCGGATTGGCATTTGGAGAATCCGGGGCGTATTTCACGTAAGTCACGAAGAAACGAGCTGATTACGTTCTTAGACTTATTATGAGCGATTATGAAGATTTCTGGCCCACGCTCCGCGGTCCCTTTGCTCTCCAAATGCTTTTCTTTAGGCGAAATGAACCACTAAACGGCCGAAGCATTTTCCGCATTCCGCATTATAATTCCGTAACAGAAGGGGACCGGTATTCCGATCGCTCTTTCCGAAATGAAGTTTGCGAGATACTCCCGAAATTTAAAACAGGCGGACACCGTCATAAAATTAGAGGAGCGATTTCTAAATGGGTTTAAAAGAGTGTATCGCAGAAATGTGCGTAACAAAAACCTCTTTAATTCTCGTGTATTTCGAAATAAGCTGTAATTCGGAATTTTTCGCGGTAAGGAGGAACTATTAAAAACCAGTTTCGAGCCGTTTGAGGCAGAAGTTTTAATTTTTTGGGCAAAAAATTTCGGAGAAAACACGCTCAAGGACAATTTTAAAGCCATGAGAACTTTTATGCGGTTAATTTTCAAGAAAATCTCGTAAAATCAAACTCGCGGAAAAAGCAGACCTTAATTTAATTATAAAACCTATCTACAATTAAGTTTTAAAAAGGGTTTTTCCGAAACTTATTCGTTTAAACGTGAATATAATTCCATATTTACTCGAGAATTTGGAATTTAAAATTTTATAGTAGATGAAAAATTTAGCCGATCTTTAATTTAAGGAAGCCATTTTCTACCAGCCTTAACAGGTGCAAACCTGCATTCTCAACTTGGAATTCTGTTCGGTAATTTAAGAATAAGGTCAATATTTATTTCTCATATTTAGTTATATAAATACAGAAGGTATTTCGAGGCTCTCTCCATTTGCAAATTTTTAACTTAAGAGATTGGTTTCTATAAATTCTCATCAATATAAAATATGAATAGCATGATAAAATAAAGTAATAAGATTTATAGAAGAATACTAACTGATGATTTAAATAATATCAAATAAATAACTATATACTATTGCTTCTAAATAATTAATTTAATAATAAAATCTAATAAATAATTTAAATAAATGTTTTTATAATTTAAATGGATGATTTAAATAGGTCCGTTAAATAAATTAAATGATTAAATGTATGAATTAAATTAATAAAGAAATAGATGTTTAATAAATAAAATCCGTATATAAATTTAAATTAATACAATTCAATAATTGTAATTTTTTCTTCTTAAATTGCGAAAAAAGCAGAATTTGTCGAATTAATTCTTTGAAATTTTCTTCGCTCAACCGTATGTAAAATTATTTATAGCTATAGTTAAACCGCTAGTCAGAATAAAATGTATTACATGAAGCTCAGAGTTGTTCCAATGAGACTGCGCCAACTCGAGCGACTGGACTAGCAATGCAATCGAAAATCGACTGCCGAAAGAGAATGAGAGAAAAGGAGCAACAGGTCTCTGCGGAATCGAAAGGCCCGCCGATTCTTCTTCCTCGCTATCGGGAATCCCTCGTCACTCTCTTCTAAATCTCCAGAATACGAGCGGACGGGTTTCTCTCGAATTCCGCGCAGAAAAACGAGTTGCTTGCGATGAGTCCATCTCATTCTCTGACCCCATTCGCGGCGGATTCTTTACCTTCTTGCGATGGATTTTTATGCGAACGATCTTCGCTCGATTAGCAGCCGCTTGAATGATTGAAATGGAGCGATCGTCGAAGGATTTATGCTAAGAAAATTGCGTAAGATTTCTCATGTAAGAGGGGGAATTTCGAGAATTTTTTCTTGTTACCGCAGCTCTGCTGTCGATTGCCTGAAGAGATGGAATCACGTCTCGATGTTAACAAGCTAAATTTTCTGGGAAAACTTATACCTGTTGTGTAGTCTATGTTCCTCTATGAATAAGACTACTTTAGATTACTGACGTTCATTACGTGAAAATGTATAATTCGTAAGAAAAGTATCTACGTTGAAATTACGCATTGGGATACAAGCTAAAAGTTATCTTTAAGATTATAAAGGTTTTTAGAGAATTATAATAAATAAACATTTTATTTGTACTATAATATTTAATAAACTTCTTTTATTGGGACAGAATTACTATAAATTTTATAGTCATTTTGCGATTGTTAATTAGTATTGTAAATCGTTCTTCATTATCATATATAGCATTGTGGTATTGTATAGGATTTTATTGTTTAATCACTTTAATTCGGAATTGTAATGTTCCCATCGGACTATTCTATCTTTTGTAACATCTGAACTCATAATAATGAAAAGCATTAAATTAAACATGCACTTACGCTGAAATAAAACATAACGAGCAATTATTAAGCCATCGCGCTACGATAAATTCTTCTGGATGTTTAAAATTGTTTTTTCTCTGTGCAAAACTTTTGCAAAATATAGTAAATTAAATTCACCTGATGCTACTGAAGTTATAAAACAACAATAATCAAGGTTATCGGAGGAATTTTACTGTAAAAACTGTCCCTTGTAACCATGCTGCAACTGAGGTATAAACCCAGGAACTCTGGGTTGGCCATCACCCTCATCCCTACGCAAACGAGACGGAGAGAAAATCAATTCAAATCAGGGTCAATAACCCTTACCTCCATTTTCAAGGTATCCTTTTCCATCCGCAAGCCAAAGGATACGTTGGGGTAAGTAATCCATTTTATAGTACCGGAGGTATTTCGTTTTATCCATAGTATATGAAAGGTATACGTAAGTAGCAAAAAAATTAGTTCACCAAAAAATGAGTAACAGAACACAATGCCTTTAACGTTTTTCACAGATATCACTTTCTTAATTTAGTAAGAAAAGAAATAATTTCTCGGTCAAGTCCGGTAAAATCATACTAAAAAAACACGCAAACAAGTACGCGTGTACTCTCCGAAGGTTATATATTTTTAACGACCATGACTTCGACATTGTGTGCCACCATTATCGAGCGCAAGAACGTCAAATTAACACCAAGTTTACTAAACAAAGGGAGGGGGAAGAGAATGTTAATAAGTAAGGTAAGCAATGTACAGTCATAATGACTCATTAAGGGAAATGGGGAGTGGAAGAAAGAGGCAGGTTAACAATTAAATGAGGTACTTCGGAAAAATGGAATTTGCGAGAGAATCGCAAGTGGATGGGAATTGAGAAGATTGTAGACTACCCGAAATTTTCTAGTATATCCAACCTTTGTGCTATTGGACAGGAATATAAATATTTATGTTAATGTTAAGGTTCTAGTCATGATGATGATGTACATCAATACCGAAACCATGATACTCCAATAAATAAACTGTGGGTGGCATTCACATACTTCTTAGCGTACTTTTTAGGAAATAACTTTCGTACACTTTCATATAATTGCCGTAAAAAATATTAGCCCAGGTTACGCTTTACGTATTACGCTTCTTTATTCGCACAATTAGTAAATCTCCAATGCATTTATAAAATTTCTATGTAACCAAGGAGTATTTGGTACATGTATGCAATTACTTTCAAAAGGAAAACATATATTTGGTGAAGTGGAATTGGAACACACCTATTCAAAATTGTTAACAGCTTACACTAAAACTTAAAATCGTTTTTTTTTCAATTTCATTGGATTCTTTCCGGAGGAATTCAGCTCTGGACGAATAAAACGATAAGTTAACAAGAGTTACGACATATCCTCACTACAAAACGACCGATTTTTCCATTCAATAGTTGCTTTTCCCCACTCACTTTTTCACCGCGCTGATTTCCATTTTTAAGAAATTATCTAAGCCAAACATCGCCGGATTTATAGCCCCGGAAAATAACAGAAAGGGAAATGAAAATTGGAAAAAAGAGAAATGATTATTCTGGAGGTGGAATGCGACCCAAACTCGCTTTCTTGCATTAGGGTTCTAAATGGGCTGATCCAGCGGCCGGTTTGTGGACAGGTAAAAAATGCTGATGGGAATGAATTATCTCAGGCGAATTTGTAGATGCACGGTCCTCAGGGACTGAAACTGTTCCTTTCTAGAACATAGCTGCTTAGAATATATTGCCACTCCAGTTTGGGCTCTATTAGTGAAACGTTCACTTTTAGGACCGGTTTTCGGGCTGGATGGGGTCTACCAACAGGCTCACTCGGTCCAGAGCAAAAACATCTGGTTCATCCACCCGGTGCCTCCAGTATCCGTGGTGAATATTACGGTCGTGAATGGGAAATAACTCTAAAGGAAAGTAATTCTATAGAAAGCGAAACTTTTACACAAATAAATCGAATACAGCGTGTATCTAATAAATTTTAATTCCAATATACGCAAGCAAATGAAGGAAAAAAGCGGTTTTAGAAAATTCCCATTCGTTCATCAGAAGCTATTTTTGCAGCTAAATTTGATAGAGATTTATTTTTAAGCGAAAAAAATGCTTTGTATATTCAGTTGTAACAGAAGTATTATTCAGCTTTCGAAGAGGGAAATTTTGCTTTCCATTCAGAGACGTAAATATATATCACGAAGAAGTAAAAGAATCAATTTTACCATGGGAAAACAGTGAGACAAAAGAGTAAAATATTCCTTATTTTTTGCAACGAATGGGTGAAAAGTAACCTTCATTGATATAAATAATAAATAAAGAACGAAACGAACCAAATTTTTATTACCACGATTATTACCAGTACCACGATTTCATTTACCACCATGGTTTAGTCATAAAATAAAATATGTGTTTCTTTGTACGGGTAAAAATTTGTTCATTTTATTCTTTACTTAACGTAGTCCTACTGTAAAACCATACTCGAAGGAATGATGGTACAATCCTCAATACACAGTAACTGTGCTGGAAACTGTATTAAAACAATTAAGGTAGTGTCCAGCCATGAATTTAATGTAACATGAAAGACATGCGATGAACGACAGCTTTTATTTAATCTAGTTAACTACGTTAATATAACAAATAACTTATCTAAAATTTAAGTGGAAATTTATGCTCTTTGAGTTTTAAATCATTTATTTAGATTTCACTTCCCTCTGTGTGTGTTTAAAGTAGCATGAAATATATTTTGTATACATTTTTCGTATTGATTCCGAAAATTTTATCTGCGTTCCTTAGAAATTTACCTACTATGGATGAAACGTGATGGAAATGATTGAATTTAATATGGAGAGGAGAAACTCGGGATATCTCATGGCATTGCGGTAATGGCATAAAAATATGTGGTGGAGGAATTCATACCTCCAGAAAGCCTTCATAAACGCGGTGATACTTAAAATCCGTGAGAGACTTCAACAAGAGACGAGTTTTCGTGTAATTTTGAGATTTTTACCGGAAAAATAAGTGGCGATTTCCTCCTCTATAATCGAGTTATTTCAGCTATTTATTTCCTATGTCCAGCCTTCTATTTATTTCCTGTATGTATGAACAGCATCATGCACTTAAGTTTCTAATTTTAGGGTTCCCTTGCCGTTTTTGCACAAAGGTAAAAGCGTCTCGAATCTTACAACTGGTATTCTTCGCAGTGAGATGTTATTCTCGCTGCCTGGATCCTACTTTCATCCGCTCTTAGAAGAAATTGCTCCTTAATTACCACAACAGAAAAATTATTGTTGTAAAAGAGTAAACATATACAATTTAAACGCAAAGCCTGAGTTTGATAAAGTAATGCTAACTTCTGACTATTGAACTAATCAATAGAATGGGCTAATTGCTTATGCCTGATAAAAGAGGGCAATAAGTATTGTAAATTTGTTTTTAATATAAAATGGAAATTTCGTTGGCTAAATGTAAGTATAGGGGTAGTATGGTAATTTTAATAGGGTGTATGAATATTATTTCTAATGTTTAAGAGTTGGTTAACTGGGTTTGTTATCTCCCACCCATTTACTGGGTTAAAATGGGTTAAACGCTGTCGCTTGATTTTTATCGAACTGAAGTAACGTTTAAATAAATAAATGAAATAATCAGAAGTTTCGACAAATATTTGTTCAAGCGAAGCAGATATGGATAAAAAACAAATTAACTTGGAATAAAAGTTATACTTTACATCAATTTAGCCCGATAACTGAATTTCATCTTAATGAATCATCATCATTAATCTGCCAGTACCAAATATTCAATGAAAACTTTCTCTCCGTTTATTTCTTGTTACAAATAAAAATCTGACAATTTGGATTGCGTACATCATTAGCATTCTTATCAATTACTACGATATTTAAAATGAATTAAAAATACTTTTCTGAAAAGTGATTATTTCTATAATTTTCAATTGACAAGATTAAAAATTTATGAACTACTTAAAGAGCAGACCAACACTCGAGCATCAAAATATAAGTTAATAAATACACATAATGCAGCAATATAGACTTATTAGTTCAAGGTACCACACAGGATAAGTACCAATACAATCGTTAATGAATTAAAACAATCGTAAAATAAATCCTATCAAGAGGATCGACAATTGCTTTTGGAATACGTTTCAACTTCATAACTCATCGGAATGGAAAAATAGCAGCTTTGCGTGGGAAAATCGCGAAGTATTAAATTTCTCTGGAGATCGAGCGGTAAGTGGAGGCGACAAGAAAAAGAACGGCATTGATCGGATTATAAGATGAAAGAGCAGTAAATTGAATGAGTGATCGAGCTGAGTTGAGACAGATAAGACAACTATGGCGGAAAAGATCGAGTTAAAGTTTCTCAAAGCTCACGGCTAGCAGTGAAGGGAATTTCATAATCTACGAGACAAAATTTATTTAGTGAATTGTATGCCAGATAGGCTGTTTATGATGCCTTTAACGGAAATGAAAGCAAGATAGCTAACTAAGGCGATAGAACAGTTAGGTGCACCATAAAGCTCAAGTTTTATTAATCGTTCCAAGTAGATGCTTAGAGATGAAGAAAAGAGCCTCATTGATCAAGACTGGAGCAGCAACTTGGAATGGCAAAGGTTATCCCGTGAAGTAGAAAATGAGGATCTTAATAGAGAAATATCGAATTGAATACGCATTTCTAGATTTACTGATTTCGAAAATAGTAAAGGTAAACATTAATGAGGGCAGCAAGAACCAATAGACACGAAGTCAATAAAAGTGAGGACGAAGGCGTCAAAAGTAAAATTGGTCTCATTTTTTTAGACTTAATATATTGACAAAACCACTATTTTGCCCTTAATTAGCTGGTAGCCTCCACAATAGATAAATTATACAAAATAAGAAAAAATGTACCTTTATTTCTCTCTTACGCTAAAGATTACTAATACCTCCCGTGAAATAAATTACCTAAGCGAATCTCATCAGTTCGTCACCTAATACTTTCGGTATTTAATTCATTATGAAATAACCAACATAAAATATCAAACTAAACCATAAAATCATGGAACACTAGGCAAATAGAATGAAAATTGTACTTATATACCCGTGAGGAATTGTATTAAAAATGTCATTAATTGACAAAGTTTTCAATAAAAATAATTAACTAAAACCGATGTATTTAAAAATGAAAGATACGAATTCAAAACGATGAAACCATCACGCAAATAAAATAATTACACCGTTCACAAAAATATTTTGATCACAAGGTTCCTCAGCAAATGTTTTTACCCGCAATTGTATCAGATTTTTTGTAATATCTGAATTAAATTATTCCCTCCCAATCCTTTATATAATCAATTACTCAAGAAAAATATCACACCTTCGTTTAAAAGGTATAATAAGTGGAAGCAAAAAGAGGCGAAAACTGAACTCGGAATATTCCTTATAAGGTGTAAGAACTACAGTACCGGGTAACGGTTTCGAAATATTTAGCATAATTAACCGAAGAAAAAATATAAACAGAGGTTTTAAGAGAATATTTCAAGATTACGCATATGCGCTCTCAGGTAAAAAATAATGGAGAATGAACAAATATATTACGAAACTTCATAATATGCATTAACAGCTCAAGGAGTAACGGTTTAGAAATATTTAGCATAATTAGCCGAAGAAAAAATCTAAACAGTGGTTTTAAGAGGATATTTCAAGATTACGCATATGCGTTCCGCTCTCAGATATAAAGCACCTGAGCATGAACTAAAATATTACGAAACTTCATATGTATCATGCTGGAGACACTCCGTGTTTGACTGTTTCTTCTACTCACTAAACAGTCCCCACATGTTCTTATCGGTATGTGGAATTCAACGTTTATCGTTTGAAGGCGGCGATAAAAAAAACTCCGTTCCTAAACAAACTGAAACTTCTCCGGTGACTAAGACTATGAATCAGAGTAAGACAGGAAAGTTTGCACTGGATGTGCGCAGTGTTACAACCGAAGAAAAATCCTCATTCGAGCTAGTTAACTCCTGGGAACTAACATTTTGCATGACCTCTACTGACATACACGAGAAGTGAAATTATTTACCAGCAGAGACCAAGTCGAATGCGAAGAAAAGTTAGTGAAAGCACGCCTTTCTTTCACCGAGATTATAGAGCGACGTTCTTCAACCTTTTAACCTTTGCGAAACGCTTCTCGAGATATAGAGAGGATCAATTTACTCGAAAATAACTTATGATTTTTTTACCTTTCTCTACTGATTACAGATTGTGCCATTAATACTATTCGTATGTGAGCATTAATTTTTCTTCCTGACTTTAATAGTTCTTTCAACAGTTCAAAGTTGAATCCTTTACCCCTCCTATTCATAAATACCATTCGCGGAACCCATAGCTTCGCGGAATTAGTGTTTCAGGAACTATGGTTAAGAAACGCTGTTGTTGAGAAAATAAAGAACTCCAAGCGAACTAAAAATCAAATGCAAACAAATACAAAACATAATAGATAACATTAAAATCATTGCATTAAATAATTTTAATAATAATTCAAAATTTTCCGCAAAATTAAACAGACACGTTATTTAAATAGGGTTGGGTCAATTATTCGACCTCGCTTTATCACGAAAATACGAAAACCGAAAACGAAAGAAATTTGAAGTTTTGGAACTTTACAGGAGATAAACAGTGTTTAAGAATTATTATTTGGCTATAGCATCATCTAATCTCTTCATAAAGCCGGGAATTATTCTCGAACAAAGTGATTCAATAATTTCTCAAAGAAGAATAAACATATAGAAACTCATATAATATATACATATTTAGAACATACGTGCATACTCTTATTATTATACATATATTTCTGAAAATTACATCCCTGCATTAAACTAATCCTTCCAGCACCGTTTGTATACAAGTATATTATAATCATCTCCTAATTTTTTTAACAATCGACTATATGCCCCCAAAACTAAAATCAAATTTCTCCTAGTGATGCCCAGAAATTTAAATTAACCAACCGATCTAAATATAAATTCTAAAACTAATTATAAGAACTTCATTATGTGCTATTTTGTGGTTTATGAAAACTAACCGGAATTCAGAAAAAGAAACTATCGGGCTTCTATGTAGCTGAATATTTGGACGCGCGCAGGTCTTTCTTCGCTAGAGTTTAACGTCACTCGTGTCTTATTTTATGCAACTTAAAATACAGCATCTCAAAAATCTAATATGGAAGATGGTTTTTCCATATAATTTTTCTAACGAATGCAAAGAAACATGTGTAAATAAGCGATGAGTTCGATAGGTCTTTGCCGCAGAAGAACGAATTATAGCGCGTTCTAGTTTCCCTAGTCAGCATTGATTGTTTACAAGGAATCCTATGTACTTCTCCACTCGTTTCAAGAATAGCCTCTCTCTAGGTCGTCTCTGTAAGGAGTTCCACGATCTAACAATTGAAAAACCGATAGGTTGCTTACATTAGAACATTAAAACGACAGTTTTTAATTCCCATTTGGCTATAAAGACTGACACTATATAAAGCATAAATTACGGAAGACCAGATTTTGTGCAACTGTAATATCACTCTCCGTAAATCCCAATTAATAACAGATTCCTTTATGATAACTTCAGTTCTTATTTTAATACAAAGTCCCGGGTTCGATTCCCAGTGGGAGTCCAAGTACAAAATGACCTAGGCTGTCGAACCACCTTTAACAATACTACCACTAACAGAGTTCAAGAATTATTATTGCAACCGTAACATCAATCTCCAAAAATGACAAAATATATTAATAAGAGATTCCCTAATTCTAAAAGCAATTATTTCAACTTTCCATCACGTGGAGTCTACACCTGCAAATCTTAACGACTGCGGAGTGTTGAACTTAAGACCGTGGGCAAACCCACGTTGCTACCCGAAGACCCCACCCGCGAGGACTTAAGAAAACAGCGAAGGTAGACCTCCACGTTATAAATAAGTCAAACGTCCCTCTACCTTTACCTCACGATAAGACATCGAGCACCATTCTTTCCTCGGAAAAGAGTGAAATTTCGGGAAACCGGAAATTTTAAAATTCATCCTCTTTCCCAGAGAAGCTGGTGGAGGATGGATTGGCAATGATTCGGAGGAACTAGCGGATGGCGCAGCCGCTCGTGGTTGAATTATCTCCTCATCACTTGCAAAGCAACTTTTCCGCGAGAAAGGTAAGCTTCCCGCCAACTCCTCGATCTCGTCGCCCATTTTTTTGCTCGCGTAACGGCATTTTCGAATATTCGGCGAGAAAAGTGAATGCTAACGCAGCTGCGAAAGGATTCATTTTCACGCGTCGGCGGCCTCGCGTAGAAAGGGTATCATTTAAAGTTCTTTTACCCAGAATCGGCGGGGCAACGCCTTCCGATGGCGTTAGAAAGCCTTAACAGTAAACTATTATTCTTCCGTGAAAGAGCGCCTCGCGCGAGCCAAATGTTTAACGAGATCATTTGAATCTTCGGGAAAGGTTTCCCCACGCTTTGGTCGGGGGATTCGAGGTGAATTTCCTCTCTGGATTCAACCAGGATACGGATGCCATCAATGGTGACAAAAGTTTGGTTTCGACGAATGTTTAAACTGTAAATAAAATTCGAAACACGTCCAATCTTGTAGAGAGAAAAATAATTATTGGCAATTTCTTTCGGTGAAGATAATTAAGTCTGTAAATTATTCAGCCTGAAGGCCGGTTGGTGCCTTACCCCCTCTGACATAAGCTACTAAGAGCTTGCTAAGAGGAATGAGGTTTACTAGGTAGGATGAGGAGTGAGGTAGTTTGCCCTTGCTTTCCTCACTGAGCCAGATTGCTACAAACGGTACATGTCCACTCAAGTGAAGCACAATGACTAAATGAGAAAAATTTTTCTTATCAGTCCATAAGGAGAGACCTCGATCAGTGCAATGATCCACTAACACCTCAGTAGCTTTCATTTCATAACAACCATGATCAAAACTGTGACAAAAGTAAATGAAAGATACATTTTCTCTTTCCGGTACCAAATGAAGAATGAAAATATTCCATTCATCAAATTAAATATATGATGTAATTCCATAAATCACTTTGAATGTACACCAAAAAGTATCGCATCAAAACTAAACCGCTCTAAATTGGTTTCCTTAAAACACCGGGAACTACAAAGACTAGGTTCGATTCCCAGTCACATAAGAGTTTTTCTCTGTACTTCTTGTTGAAGACTTAAGTGCTTCCTTAATTTAATATCTCTAACTATACCCCATTAAATTTATTATCACGAATAATTTAATAAGGTATGTTACATAGGAGCTAATTCAACCTTTCCTATATAATAATCTGTTACCAAAATATAGATTGTATTTTAAAGGTTCGTAGAAAGAAAGGAACTAAATATGTTGATAGGAAGTCATTTTGGGGATATATCATTCTGAGATAGGGAGATCAGGCTTGTCTACCTTATTAAATACCATACATGCATAAGTATTTATTTGGGAATAAATTGAGAGTTAATAGTACCATGATACGTATATTTAATCCGTAAATAAAAAAAATGGATAGTATGCAAAGAAACGAACTTAAAGATCGATAAAAACAAATATATACTAGATATAGTATAAACAATTTGAGTACAAAAATGCGATAAAGATCAAGATTTCAAAAAGTGCATACACAGAGCAGATTGGAAGTAAATTATAATAGTCATAAAAGCAAACATGCTGGCGTTAGTGCTGATTTCTGAACTAAGGAAGTCTTCGTCGTGCGCGAAAGTTTGATTAAATGAGTAACCCAGAATGCAATCAGAAAAGAATACGTGAGGATATAAAAACGATCAACAAGTCGTATCTTCCTGTGAAGTGCACTTTTATTTCTTAAAACACTTACGTATAACTTCTCCATTAAGCCTTTACGAAGATGAGAGAAAAGAAAGTGTGTCGCGGGTCTTTCACGAAACCAAAATTACTACTCGTTTGCGTTTATCGAGAGAGATACTTCCCAGAGATTTCAGACGTACGATTCGATAGAAATCGTAATTTTTACGCCACCTTTTTGTAATTCGACGTCGTTTTGAAAATTTCCTACCCACCTTTCGAATTGGAAAAGCAATTGGATAATCGCGAAGACCTAAGTTCCTTCATTTCCCACTTTTTGCCTCCGCATGTCACGCGTGCTTTTAATATCCCCCAGTGACTCTTATGAAATTTAACTTTCCCTCGCACTGAAATAACATGGGAAAGGAATGATAACTTACGACCTGCATATTATTGTGGCAGAGGATTACGAATCACGAATCGAAAATAACGACCTCAAGTAAATAGCAGAGATTCCGCGAATCGCGAACCGGTACTTTCCTTGCCTCGCATTCTGCCATAATTTCCCAATCGCAAAGCGAACCATAACATACGGACTCGGACATACTTATTGCGTGGATATCATGAGAGAGATGTTTGCTCGCTCCTTTATTCCAAACTCCTTAACTGAATAATGATATCTGGATACCCATAGCAAGGCGTGCCCGGGAGAGCAGCATGGGCTCACTCACGCCATCCGGTTATAAAAATGCCAACATCTCAGCGGGAATGCCGCCCGGCACATCTTTTTGATTCTCACAATTGCAGTTTGTCTCATCAGATAACGCCGTGGATGTCCCACGGAGAACTTGGAAACACAAGCAGTGGAGACCTTCAATTCATTCGCCGCTGGAGATCGGGAAAGTGGCTACCGTTTAACCCATCGCAGTGCAGATCAGAATTGCTATCGATGGGCTTCACATTTAGATCGTGCTTTAATCGGTGGAGGACCCAGGAATGCCTAATTTAATTAGCGAAGGAAACTAGTTCTTATACTATTGAAAACATTCTCCAGGCGAGCTTAAAATGCTTAGATTCTATATCAATAAAGCAAACTGCAAAATACCACACGCTGAAACAGCAGAAAAGAAGGAAGCACTTTTTGGTTTGTGTATGAGGGATTTAAAAAAGCTTTCTTAATTAAAATAGAATCTAATTTCCTAGTTAAAAGGTATTATTTTTACTTTCTTAACGTCACGGAATTCCGCAAAGTAACTCGTAAGTCAGTGGAATCAATTGATTAGGAAAGCTCGGATCTTATACATACAAATGTTTTTTTCGGAAAATAAAGTATCTCCGTATCAGCGACTGTTTTCTCTAAGATCAGGGTAAAAAGAATCATATACATAAGTAATTTATTATGAAAATTCTTAGCTTTGAAACTACAAGATGATATTAGCGCCTACTTTTCCAGTATTACAGCCTAGTTATTTCTTATTTATAACTACTTATTACTTATACCTTGAAAGATCCGTTAATAGAGTAATTTCCGTATTAACATATTGAATTCATTATCACACATGTTTAAATAAGAAACTGCACTGACTAACAAGTGAAAAAAATTTGAAATTAAATGTTTTGTCGGAGTCAGTTTTTCCGAGACAAAAATTAATTAAATTTCACCAAAAAACAAAAATGTGGTTAAAAATTATTGGAGTCCCTTATCAGACGTAATCTATATCAAAATGAAACTCATTAAAAAACAATTTCTCAGTTTAAATAACCTATATCTTATCCTAAGCAATATTTTTGAACAGCTGAAGGTAAATTTTCTGTTATCAGTAAATAAATAAAACATTGATAGCGATATAAATGAGGTCAGATTAAATGTCAGAAAATATTAATTTTTATAATAACACACTGAGACAATTCGGATCTTACTCTCACCAGAAAGCATACGTCAACAAATTTATAAATCAAATTCTAGTTTAATTTCATGTTAAATTTGTTTTGGATGGTAGTAAAATAATAACTGCTTACTTGAAAAGGGCAAGAAACGAGGAAAATGAAATTCTCAGAATCCCACACAATTTAGTTGAAACATTTAAGGTCGTTTTTTATTACGAACTCTTTTGCGCTAATGTGAGAAACCTATAATTTACGAGGCGTCAATTTATTTCCCGCCAATTACCATCCCAATTCCACGCTAAGAGAATTAATGACCGGGAAATTGTATTTTGATAACCAATAAATACAAACCAGCATCGTTTAACGGCATACCACTCAAATAAGACACAAATGAAGCGATAAATGACCGTGAGGAGATCAATTTGTGTATCAAGTTCACCACTTCCTTCCCGTGTACCGTTCAAACACGTCGGAACGTTATGTAAGTATATTGACTTCAGCAGGTTACCTTTCGATGCAAGCATCGTTTGCTTAATTACCCTCTTTGAGCTATTAAACTACGTTGATTAGCGTTATAATTATTTGGCGTACCTCTTGAGCTCATTATTCTAATTTAGGATTAAGATGATTCCTAAAATCTGAAATTCCTGGTTATGAAGAAACAGTAATAAACACGACTTGTATTCTGTTCGTTTAGCATCTTCTCCTTAGTGTAAATTTACAAATTTTTGTCTTTCCGTCTTTTCCTTCCTTATCGCTCGGAGTCTCTCTTCCAGGAAATGCGTCTGGTTTAAAAAGGATTAAAAGTGTTTTTCGATATCCCCATAAATATAACATTTTTCCTTGTTTCACTTCGTAGAAGTTCCAAATTTTATACCAGGAAAAGCTTTGCAACTTAAGATAAAATGGATCTTTTCAAGAAAAAATCATTAGATGACCAAGGGATTTCAGAGCATTGGTCGTCTTTTGTATTTCAAGGTTGAAAACAATTTCACTGAAATTCTATTGCATAGATATTCTACGATTCAACTTCATTAAATTACTTTACACGTCATCAAAAAAAGTAATATCAACTGCTGGTTACTTCTAGTTGCTCATTTAACAAATATTAGAGAGATATAATAAGGATATTAAATTTTCCACGGTATTGTATTAATTAAGTTAATAAAATACTTAACTTACTTAATACTTAGTAAATAAAATATGAGAAAATAAATGGAGCATGTACTATTTCTACAGTTTATTTTTAACCTTTTAGTTTATTTAAAATAAACTGTAGAAATAGTACTCGCTGCATTAATTTTTTGTGATAGAATTCCACAAAACAACGCCTTCCTACGTGGAATTTAAATAAAATACTTATTACTACGCTTCCGTAGATTTTAAATGCAGGAGACGCTAACAGACTTAAGAATTGGATATATCTAAAATAAAATCGATTGTGGCAGGCTTTACCGTGTGGAAATCCATAACAGAGGATGTTAAGAATAAGGTTTAACAAATACTTTTTTCCTTGGATATATCTTGTTATATAGGGATGTTAGTGTAAATATACCACTTGCCAAATGCTACTGGGAGCTTTTGGGGAAAAATATAGAAAAATATGAAACATTGACAAAAGTAATAGCCCATCCTAGAAAACCGAGCATCAAACTTACGCTTCTCTATAGAGTTCGCACGACCGTAAAACGTATTCTCATTCTTTTGTTATAATTTATATATACTCTGACCAATGCAGTTTGATTTTATAACCAATCTTTAAATATTTCATGTTTACATAGCTTCCTTTGCCGAACTTCACACCTAGGTCCCTCCCTCTCCCCTTCCTTTTACGAGAGTTTACCGAAGTAACAGTTCGCAGATTGATGTACTCACTCCTTAAGAAATACGGCGCCTTTCCGAGACGCCAGAGAGGAGGCGCGTTCGTTTACGCTTTCGCGACAATGCCTGACTACTAATAGGCTCAAAAAGTTCCGCGGATTCCACTCTGAAGCTCAAAATACCTCAAAGAGTTCCTTCAGTTGAAAAGTTCACCTCACTAAGGTGGGCGCTAGTGTGTATGCTTCGGTCATAATTGAAATGGTGTTGTTTAGATATTCCATAACCAACAACTAATGAAACAGTTGGACTTCTACGAGTACGTCGTACGTCACCAAGGCCGTCATGTTGTATTTAATCCATAAATAACCTATAGGTATCCTTCATGCTATTCATTTTAGCTAATGATTCCTCATAAGGCCTTGTCAATGCGTATTGGAGATAGCGCTTACTACTCGTATTTACTGGTATGACGTCATTTATTTCGGCAAAAAGTTCCGAACTGTTATATTTTTCGAGGAAACTACCGTTAGTTATCTTTTTGAATACGTAACATCACAACTATATAGGAGATGAAATTTTGGGAACACTATAAAGTAATGCTAGAGCATATTCAGGGATGGTGTGAAATCTATTACAAGCATTTTAGCAAATAGTTAACTTACGAAACCAATATCCAATTAAATGTTCACCGAATATCTCAGAAAAGATTTCCATAACAATAATTTACAGAATAGAGTCAAATATATGGCTTAATTTCTCTTAGACTTTTACCTTTATCGCAGGAAATGTTTATTACACTATTCAACCACGAGTTCGACCCCTTGGGTAATCATCAGATCATCCCAAGTGGTCGAAGCCTCGGTCTTATAGCGAAATTAACATTTTCTATGGTAAAGATAAACTTCAGTTTATTTTATTATATTTATGATGAGGTTCTACCACAAAGTTGAGGCTAAATTGTTAGATTTTATTACGATCTCGCATTTTACCAAGTCTCGAATACTACATGGTGATTTTGGAACTACAGGAGGTTGAGTCGGTGGATTTAAAAATAGCCCAACGTAGAACAACTCGTTTCGTAAGCGGAGATTTCAGGTTCGACAGTAGCGTCACGGCTATGATAAAGTCTCCTGGGTCGGTCTCGGTCCAGATGACGGGATCTGATTACCCACGGAAGCATTCCGAAAATGTCATCGGTCCAGAACTTCTTGACGATGTAAATGATGATAAAATTCTGGTAAACACCGAGAACTCAGAGAAAAATATATGAAGTATTACAAGTAAATGATCACTAAAACAGTTAATTGAGTCGCTTTACCAAGAGTTACAGAGAATCTAACAGACTAGATAGCTACGTTGATGTGATAGCTACTAACCAATTCGCCTTTATAATAAATCCGCCTTGATGTAATTGCACTACACCAAACTCCTTACACCACTGGTGGCTTGCAGGATAGATACGTAAATATAAGTTGATTTTTAGTTCTCAATCACGTGAATTATTTATGAAATATCTTAGTTAAAACTATATATTTTTTGTTATATTATTATGAAGGTTTAGATGGTATTATTTGGGAATAGTCTTGGTTATAATTTTGTTTCATTGGTTAACATCCAATTTTTTATGCATATTAATTATCATCAATGCACGTAGCATTACTTTTAAGGTTTATTGTGATGCTATAACAGAATATACCATCAATATTGGTGTTATTTACTGCTTCTTCTAGGATCCTAACAAAAAATGCTGTTTATTGCTATGGATGTTTTCAGCGAGTGAAGGATTAATTTACATCACTGCATACATGATGAACAAAAATCCAAAATATGAACTTTTCGTACTCACTTGAGAAATAAATCCTAATACATAATAATAAAAGAACGCTCTACCGGACGCAGCTTTATCAAGCTGAGAGACCATGTTAAAGGATTATACAACCGAGACAAAATGTAAATCTATGGATCATGATCATTTCTAAACTTCCGTGATCTAATGGTGAGTTCATCCTGGCTTGTAGTTGTACCAGACGTGTGAATTCACCCGTGTAATACAAGGAATATATAATAAACGACACATGTCCCGTCTGCCGACGAATTACGTCATCCATGGCGGGAGTCTTCAATCATCACTCATGTTACCACTCGAGATGTACCTGTTGTGTGCGACACGGTGCTTACATAAGGGATAATAGTCCTAATGCTGTGGGAAGAGGCGATAAGTAAACACCTAGAAACCACAACTGCTTACCTTGCAATTCATAGACATTCTTTTTGATTTTATTCGAGTCTTAAGTTCAAGATGCTATTTGCTTTTTCATTATCCGTAATGAGTCTTTCTCCAGTCAAAGAAAGGTGTACTAACCATTAATTTATCCAAAAAAGACTATTTTTTTATAGTTTCGATATGTTTTAAGTGAATTTGGATATGGAAATGTTAATGACCTGTGTTTAGTATGTACAAGGACTGCGAGATCAATAGAGTAAGAATTTTGTTCATAATTTCTCTCGAATTCAAATCCAAAATTTGATGTTTAAGTAAAAGAAATTGACTTTCATGACTTCTCTGAGCTCTCTCTCTCTCTCGGTAAATATTTATTACTAAGAATTTTTCACGCTGAATTGTTATTGCACTGAATATTTTATTGCACTGTATTTCATAGCTCAATTTTAAGTGTTCTTTGTTGTGTATACCAAATTCTCAACATCGTTTTTATCAGAAAATATAATTCTTAACCTGTGAAGTTACTATTAAAAAACAGAATTAAATTAACAAGATTATCGGATTTACGTAGAAATTTAGAGGAATATAATTATTATGCGTCCTGATAAATACGAGAAAAGAGACTAACGAAAATAAAAATATCTTATCGAAGAAATCACTATATATTATACATTAAATAAAAGAATATTAACAAAATTACAAAGAAATCTTGATATACATCATGGATAAATTTCGATAAATTCGAGAAATGAGGCTTTAAGGAAAATAAATATAAATACCGTTATATAAAATGACTATATGCATAACACTATATAAAATACGCTACATGAAAGTAAAATTGGATGATATAAAATAGCCGTAGGTAAAATGCATAATAGTTCCACATAGTAGCACACTCTATTAATCACGAACCAACCTATTGTAAACATGCATAAAAAACGCGAAAACCAAACACATTCCAATCACGTGGCGCGGGGTAGCCTAAAACGAATGATTAAAGCGCACATTTTTCATGCACGTTCAAGGGCAACGCCGGGTTTACATTAATGCGGGGAAATCGATTCCGGTGCATTGTATGGAAAACGCAAAAAACTCGGAGGTCAAGAACCCCTGGTACTTGCCGGCCAAACCGACAAATTAGGAAAAGCTACGGGAGGGGAATTCAAATCGGAGATACGAAGAGGAATACCACCGCAACCACAGAAACCCTCAGTTAAAATCTACATGAAGAAATACTCGTGTATAAGCCTCGTATATACTCGTGTATAAGCCGGGTTTTATGCTTAAAAAAGCTCCCATCGGCTTATACTCGAGTCAGGGTCCCATTTATCTGTTCTCCGGTGTGAAAAGTCTGTAGTAGCCGTAAATCGGCTTGTAGATTATTATTATTATGAATACAGCGCTACAAATATCACTACAGATGAAAGAAGAGCCTCAAAAGTCTCAATATCGCCCTAATAAAATACCTTTTACTATTATTACTACAAATAGATGCAAGAATTATTAGCAGCGGTTACAATTTAGAAAATATTAGCGTTATACGCATTATTAAAATTACATACGATTTCAACTAGAATAGTTACTTGTAAATTGTTGATCATCTTTTCCACATACAGAGCTAGTTTACTGTTCTACTTCGAAATAAATATTCAAAAACGTTAAATCTACCGAGGTCTCAATAACTGCGATTTTATTATTTTTTATTTAGAAATATGTCAGTAGCTGCTAAACTTTCTACTGTAGGCATACACTCGAGTAAATTAGTTTTCTCAACTTTTTGTGATAAAATTAGGTGCCTGGGCTATATTCAATAGGTTTAATATTCGTATGTGTTTGTATTTTAACATTTGTGTATGTTTGTATTTTATTGGTTGTATATGATCGTAGTTAAACAATTGTATATTGGTATTTCAATATTATATAGGTTTGTATAGAATTATTTGTATTCTTAACATTTATATTGTTTAAATGTAAGTAAGAATTAAAATCCTCAATTTCACCTGATAAATTCCTTTATCTATCGATCTATCTATATTCGGGACGGCTTATACTCGAGTCAATTAGTTTTCCCAGTTTTAGTGACAGAATTAGAGACCTCGGCTATTACTCGAGTATTCACGGTACTCATGACCGCCGTGTGGACGAACGCGGGAGATAAAAAAGACGGAATATGCTGGAAGTCTGCCAACACAAAGGAATCTCTGAAGAATCAACAGATTGAAAATACGAGCGGCCGAATCCTTGGACAGGCCTACGAGAAAGCCGGGTAGCAGGATCGGCCCAAAGGATAGTTAGCGAGGCCGCCAACGCACAAATTAGCGAAACGGATCGAAAGGCAGGTGAAGCAGGCGGAGGTGGAAAAGGGCTTTTTTTGGTTCCAACACAGACCTTAGTTCGGACGTCACCGAAAAGAAATTCCGGCGGAATGGAGAAAAAACAGGATGACGACAGAGCGCTCCTTCGGGGGATATCTGTGAATCCTATCTTGGAGACTACAGAGTAGGCGACTAGAGACGGAAACGCAATTAAAATTCTGATCCTCCATTCTTTGATGTATACATATTCTTTTAACTTGTATTGAAAGTGAATACGAGGGTGAAAAGTGATGAAATGATTGCTTCCAAAAGCTTTGGAGAGGGAGCTTACTATACTATGTTCCAAAATTCTATTCTGTAATAGGGAAAACCAAAGCCTCACGCCAGGTCACCTTTACCCGGAGATTCAGATTCGAGCTGATAAATTATGATTCCTAGTTCGCATCAGTCGATTTCAACTTAATTTCTGTTGATACTTGAATACTATTGCCTTTATCAACTTCGTAGCGAAATATTTATGCTGTTGTAGTGATAAAAACAATATGATAGAGCGGATATTGAATGAAAGGTTGTGTTTTTCACCTGTGAGCATTTTTAAAGTGCCATTACTCTTTATCCATCAGATATAAATTTCCGTTTTTTTCTTAGTTGCTTCTTGTTTCATTACAACGTATATAAATCACATACGATAAATATTTTAATTACTAAAACTTAGTAAAAATATGTTTAATTAAAACGTAACCACTGCTAATAACTACACTAATCATTGGTCGTACAGCTCAATTTTTGGGTCGTCTAAGGTTTTTTTTATTTCTCACATGACAAAGAACACATGGCGAGTGAGGTAGTTCACCTTTGTTTTTCTCGCTGATTTAGAATTCTATGAATGGAAACCATCAACACACGTACAGCACTATTATCTTAGACCTAAAAATTTGATAAAAAAGATAATTAAAATTTTTATTCAAACCCATTGCAAATAATTTATGCGAAAGAACTGTTTGGAATCTACCAGAAAATAACCGACAAACTCACTCTAGTATAACCGTAAAAGAAAAATGAAACTGAGATTTCCCATGAATTATCGTTATTTTCAAACTATAAAAAGATGAATTATCTGCGGCCCGCGAATATTTTGTAGGAAGTAATGCGGCTCGCTGAAAGACACCAGTAATTTACATGAAATACGCCATATATACGTTTCTCTATAAGCGCAAACTATTGACTGTAGAAACAAGAATCCTTTAGTAGCGCAACCTCATTACATGCGAGAATTTTCTGGATAATGAGCAAAAAGTCAAAGAGATACAAGCATCGACTATGTTTGAAAATTCCCCCTGTAGGATAGGTTATTAAAATAGCGTCGGATAGATTTATCGATGTTTAGATTTCCAAACATGTTCGACCGTACATGACGAAGCTCTGAAATACACTACGGCAAAAAATGACACGACCACACATCCGTAGAAAAAAGCTCCGAATTGGCGGAAGGGTCACGTTGGACTGGACTTAGTTTTTTTGTCATTGGCGACATTCTCATTCATCATACAAAAGGATGGAGGAAGTGAGCAAATTACACGGAAGACGCGAACAAAGCTCCCAAGCGCTGTTTCCTGATTGCCTGCTCAAGACGGCTGTAACCACGATCTCAGAATCATCTATCAGCTGATAAAAAGTCGCAATCCCAGCGTTTGGTTATGGTTGAAGCCTGACTGATGGCTGCACAGTAAGTAAGCAATTTTACAAATAAAAACTAACGGTTGCCATTTTATCCAGATTGCTTTCACATCATAACATTTCACTTCGACTTTTAACTTGCTGGTGATATTGTGTTTATTTGGTTCTCGAGTTTTGGGCCGATTTCATTACTAATCAACTTTAATATTTATTAATTTATTATTAAATGATTTCCCTTCTTCCACTTAATGGAACTGTTTCTAGACTGTACTTATTCAGCACAATATTGAGACAAACTATGCCAGCTTCAGAGAAACACTACCTTCCTTGATAGGTAATGGCAAAAGAAAGTATTCTATAATAAATGAATTTTGGCAATATTAGATGCCTATTCATATTTGATTCAATGAAAAAATATTTTTAACAAAATCCATAGAAAATATAATTAAAAACACTGTATTTCAAAAAAATCTTCTGTTGGCATAGCCAAATTTTGCTTTCGTTCAATCAAAAGAAAGCAATCTACAACTTAGAACAAATATTCCATTAACAGAATATAGTGTATTTATAGCAACAAGCCACTGTGCCAATTTGTAACATCGTAGACTACAATAATCAATAATAGAATCACCGTTGATCAATCTAATCATGTTTAAAAATTACCCTTAAAATTGTGACATGAAATTCACGTTATTTTTATTTACCGAATTTTTTTTATCATCCTATTTGATATTTCTGGAAATAGAGAGAGGAATGGAATTCGACCATTTATCAGAACCTCTCGAGAAACTCATTTTCGATAGACTTCTAATGATCTATTTTAGGATAGATAATTTCGATCACAATAGCTTTACGATGAAAACTTCGTAAAATTTCGTGTTCGCCTCTTTTTGGAAAAATTGCCTTCTCTCCCACACTGAATGATATGCAGAAAGGGGTGAATGAGAAAAATTAGCTCTTCCGGTTTCACGAAACACGATCCATTCACTTATGGTTGCCGCGAGAATTCGAAAGATCAACAAAAAAAGTACACCTTTATAAACATGGCAGTGCGAATTCAGCAGGTTGTCATCGATATAGCAGTATTGGAGTCAGCAAAGCCAAGTTTACTTAATCAATTAGGAAGGCTTCGTATACAACTAAAGGCGGAGTGCGTTGACTTATATACTGAAGAAACTGAAAGGGATGACATACCGGAAGACATCAAATCAGAAATCGATACTGAATAAACCTTAAGTTTTGCGAATATTACTCATTGACCAGAAAAAGGTGTTATTCTAGAAGAGATTACGTATTTAAAAAACGACGCTTTTCCAGTATGGCACAGAAGGTTCTTTACATGTACCAAACGAAAGGTATTCGGCTAGTGTAGGCTCTTGGATAGTCATGTGAACAGCGCGTTTGCCTTTGGTGAAAGCGGTTCCGGGTTCGATTCCCGGTGGGAGCCAATGTGCGAAATGACCTAAGATGTCGAAGCACTTTTAACAATACTACTACTACTCGGCTAGTGTATCAAGACATTTCTACTACAAATAGCTATAGAATTATCTAGCTTAACGGAGTTGGACATCAACAAAAATATTAAAACAACAATCATCGGAAATCTGTAAACAAGGACTATAGCTGATACCAACAAAACATTGACTCATATAAGTTAACGTATGAGCTAATATTACGTTGGAAAAGATAGCCTAAGCGTAAAATTTAAATGGCTTATTTCCGACATTTGATATTTTCATTAGTTTCTGACATTCAAGGCAAATTTGAGTGATGAAGTCGGAGAAAACTTGCTCAGGTTTTGTTCTTTTAGAAATTTTCTCACAAATATCTGCATTAAATCACAACATTCCATTAAGATCGCACGCTATATTTTGATACATATTAGTCATTAATTTAAACATATATATGACATATTTATTATTAAATTTCCTTATTTATATTACAAGAGAATGACAAAAAGTCCCAACAGAAAGGAAAGGTTTAAAATCATCCATGTTTGTAGGCAAAGACTTGAGCAAGAGCTCTTGTAAAGTATATTATACAAAGGAATTGCAAGATAAATAAAAGCATTAACAGAAAATCATATATGCTGATTTGTGCGTTCTTTCCCTTAGTTCAATCAAGATATGTCCATTTGCAAAAGAATTATCATCAAAATTTAGATTCCATCAGCAAATTAATTTTCAAGGGAAACTCAGGGCTCTACAGTGATTTAAAACAATTTTTAAAGCTCTCCTTTTCAATAAAAAGTGATTCATTACGTTTCAATGAACTATGTATGTTTAAATTATACTCTTTGGAACAATTGACTCTTTATAATAATAATAATTTATCTATTCAGTATCTTACTACGCAATAAGTACGATCATACTACCTTCACCGGATTTCCTGAATATTATAAGAAGATAATTATCTACGAGCTTTAGTATGGTAAATAAATATTTTCATCCGAGTCAATGACCCTTCCTTCCTTTCCAGGGAATTTTTTCAGCACATATATTTCGTGTATATAAATTCCTCATTGTAATATTACGTCACCGCGAAACGGTACTCTCACAGAAGGAATGAATTGCCTCTCCTGAGAACCTCATTATCGCCTTGTCGGATACATGCGACTCATATATATGTCTAATAAGAATTAAATTAGGTATCGTTTAGTAAAAAACTTAACTGTTATTTATTATTAGAGGCATACATATTTCCCGGGGAAGCAACACTCGTTGTGCGTACCACAACCTCACATTCCAAGACGTAAGATACGCTATTTTTTGCGAATGAGAAAATTCGAAGCAACGATCTTCAATTCAATAATTCCAACGCTAACGGAGGCCGGCTTTCATTATTGCCGACTGGAATCCTTATCTCTCCACGAAATCATTTCCTCCGCGGAATTTAAAATAAATAAGACCCCATCTAGTGGATATATGATACAAAACTGCTATTATGAAAACCTTCCGGGGGCTTCCAGCCATCCGCAGACCACCAACTTAACATAAATCACACGCGGATGGCGCTGCTTTCGTTAAAGGCAGAACGGGAAAGCAGGGACGGTTACCAGAAGGTGGGGCTGTCATTTCAGATTCTGCAGCAAGAGAAGTTTCATTAGCCTTCATAAAGTGGTGCAAAGGAAAGCCGCTTCCTGTTAAATACCAGAAGGGGACGCAGTTTTCAGCTCGGAGTTACTTTTGGAAGAGGCGAATGCCTACGAAAATTACACTCGGATGACCGAATCCCGCATATCTTTATGTGCCGAGTTGAAGTCACTTAGAGGAGTGGAATGCAGTCGAGGAGAGTGAGAAACTTAGCGCAGTGCTAAGATTTCCTCCGTCTGAAGAATCGCCTCAAAGTTCGGAATTCCGAGGCGGCTTATCAAATTATATACTTTGTGGAGAGTTCTGTTGAGGTTCGAAGAAGGGAACGACTCTTGGAGAAAGTTTTGTAATATACACGGGGTTTTTATTTATGAAGCCTTTTATGCAAATATTACGTACGTTGGTGCGGCTCACTTTCCTGTATTTCACTTTCGACCGTGACGTGTGACTTTACGTCGCAGCTACGTCGCGGGATAAAGAGGCGAAGTAAAGAAGGAAATATTTTGTTCCAATGCGTACAGACTATGGTAAAATTTATATATTTATTGATGATATGATAAGATATTTTAAATACTAATACAATGAAGTAATGAATACACATTATAAATTAAATATTTCAAATAAAAATTATATTTGAATTTATATAAATGAAAATGAAATATTATAATAAAATGTTATAAACATATTACTTCAGTAATGATTATAGTATTATGTTATAAATTTAATATTAAAAATAACAATTATATATGAATATAATATTATTTAAAGTTGTGAATAATGTTGTAAATGTCAAACTAATATAATAAATGAGTGTTATTTTATGAATGCATTACTGAAATAATGATAATATATCATAATAATGACTGCAGTAATAAATTTTATTCGTCATAGAAAATTCGATAATTATTCAAGAACAAACTTTATTTAATTCGAGATTAGGGATATTTTTATTTATTTGTCTTGGAAAATTATTATTGTACAAAGTATCGGTGTATGAAAATGAGAACATAAATAAACGATTCCTTTTCCAGAACAGAAAAACTTCGTTGACAAATTTTCTACTTTAACGTCATTGACCAATCCACGTGGAGTTGAGATGAAAAAATGTTCCAGTCAATTGAAGATGTTGCCAAGCAAACCGCGCAATCAACATCCAAGGTTTACCCGCAGTGATTATGCATACAGTGATGGAATTGACAAGACATGGGGATTTGGAGAGATGAAGTTTTTTACAATAATTATTTATAATCAGGAGAGAGAGCAGATAGCAAAAATTAATTCAGATGAGATTAAAGAACGATTGGACGAAAGACTATTCAAATCTCACCAAAAATATCAGTTAACAAATGAAAATCAACGCGTCATACTAAAGTCTATTCATAATGCTTCTGCAACATGGAATAAGAATATTTCAAATAAATTAAAACCTTTCTCCATAACATTCGCTCTTTTTTGTCCTATACATTAATGTTTGGTATAATACGAGTTTTTTAATATATTTCCTAAAACGTGTTAGAAGTAAAAGTATACAGCCTCAGGGCAATCATAACATCCTTTCCTTTTCTCATGATATATTACCTCAAAAATTACACTTTTTTGCCACTGTGAGATTTAGACGCTACCGCCGGAGGGGCAATTGACTCTGGAGCCAAAGAAAAATTCCGGAAAAGGAAGTCGTCTTCCAAATATATCATTCAAGACACCGAGGGTTCCAGCTGATGGGCCGGATGATGACATGCCCGAATTTTACGAAACAACCTGCCTTTACCACTATTTTTTGTAAGAAAAATGTGTCACTTAGGAATTCATAACGAAATCTCTTACTTCCGTGAGCATCTAACAGCTGATTTAAGCTTCATTTTCCGCTATGATATAAAGTTGATGTGTCTTAAAATGTTCAAGATACGAGCAAGCGCTCTGCAGCACATTTGAATGGAAATGAATTCTTAGTTTCATTCTTAGCAGAGTAACGTATATCATAGAAAGCTCTTTTGGCCCCATACATAATTCGGAAAAACCTTCCCTTCGTAAATTAATGCGCTCTGGAGGAATTTCTTAAGAAATCCAGAAGATGATGTGGTCCAGCGCTATCTGAAAGACCACCGGCTATCTTTTGAGAAAAACTCCCGAACGGGTGAGTGAAGCGTATCACCTCAGAGAATAAAAGAACTTTGTATCAAGCGAAAACTTACAAGCACAAGCAGCCAGAGCTTCTCATTCAAAAACGATATATCCCTGTTACTTGAATCATTCGTGATAAAGTTTCATCTGAGGTAAATTAGTTGATAACAGATTTGCAATTGCTAAATCAAATACCAATTTATAATCAAATGTCAAACGAAGTACTTTCAATGAGAAAATAACTTTTCATCCAATTCTGATGAACGACCAGCGAAATGAATAGATGGTCAATTTGAAGGGCTGTAATTAGAACTTATGAATGAAAATATTTCAAATCGGTAGAATTGAATTTTATTATACTCAATCTCATAAAATAAAAATACACTATACTAAATCATATCTTTTTCATGACAAGTTTCTATTATTACTCAAAACAGAACGAATAATCCCTTACTACTATATAGTCAGTGATACTATTATATAGTCAGTGAAGTATTTAGCTCGAAGTTCTGCAGTTCACTTCCTCTAACGTAAACTACGCAGGGCTAGTATGGAGAATGAAGCTTACTAAGCATGATGAGGAGTGAGGTAGTTTGTCCTTGCTTTCCTCACCAAGCCAGAATGCTGTAAGCAGAACATATCCACATAAGTTAAGTTCATTGACTTTATCAGAAACACTTTTCTTGGTTTACCGTGGGAGATACCATTGTCAATCCCATTATTCATCATCACTCATACCTCAGTAGCCTAAATGATATCACAATCAAGAGCTTAATTATGAGAAAAGTAAATGAAAGATTTTTCTCAATCCTGTACCAAATGACAAATTTAATGAATTAAATTTTAGTTCCAATAGAGAACGAACTTTTACGATTTTACTACTTTACTATTCACTGTATTAGAATCAACAGAAACTCTACTTGATGCTTTGATAATCGGAGTAAAAGCACTTCGGCGTTTCCAAAAACTTGAACGAAACGATTCATGGCGTAAAAATACGATGAGAAGAAGGGAAGTAAGCGACGAAGACATTTCTAAAGACATCTCGCATGCCATCCACGTAAGGTGTACGTACCTGGCGATGTTAACGCACGGAGGGTTGCGATGAGTTCGACAAAAGGGGAGTCTGTTCCCCATTTCAATCTTAAGTGAGTGCTTGAACACGTAATATTTTGCCCGGAATTACACTTTGAAATATTCCAAAACTTTTCCCCGATTCTCAGAACTTTTAGCCACGACGTGAATGAGGCTAGTCAGACGTGCTCGGCAAAGAATGTCATTTCATCCAAACCCTACAAAAATACCTTGGTACAACTTCCCACGTACTCAGAGATTCCTTAAATGGTGAAATTGCGTAAAGTCTCGCTCACATGATAAATACTAATACATCACTTATCAAAAAGTCAAATGAAACTGCTAATTAATAAACTTTTTTCGCTGGGCTTGACGGTGGTTTGTATGCTACGGTTTCAAATTTTCGCTGATGTTGCAAATACTAATATATTATTTATTGAAAAGTTTAATGAAATTGTTAATTAATCGACTTAATTTTGTTGCGCTTGATGAGGTGTAGCGTGCAGATGTAGTTTTCAGAAGAATTCGTCCTCAGATTTTACTTCTTGGTCTGTTTCAGCATCTTCGTAAGTTGTGGCGTTGGAAGGATAGTGTTACGCTAGACTACCTGAAATGGTGATCGACAAGTTTTGCCTTTTCATTTTAGTGAGTTTCAGTAACATAAGTAATTCCTCCATTCGTCAGCGAATGGAACCATTTTTAAAGAGAAATTTAAGACACATCTCTGCCACTGTTTTATTTTGAACGTTTCAATTCCTTTTTGTTCCTACTAAAATATCTTAAGAAAGAAATATTTTGATTTGCCTTTCCGTATAACACAGAAGAATTTATCTTTAATTTATTCCTGTCTAGGTTTATTTTGTGGATATAATGATACTAAAGGTTTCCTCAAAATGGGGGAGGGATCCAGGAATGACGAAACATTTTCATCCAGCCTTATCTCGCACAATATTTTGAGAACAACAAGTGACATTACTCGCTACATATTGAAAACCGTTGAATGTTTCGAATAAGGAATCGATTGTCCTTTTGAACTTGAAAACGGTTACTTCATGTTATGTTTAATTTCCAAACTCACTGATCAAATATAGGTGTCATGGGAGTATCTCGAATTCAACAGAATTCCATCGATCAAATCTCATATTTACTCCTTATCTCTCTGCGATGACGGTTACAGGTTGGTCTGAAAAGGAAAGCGCACCACTACCTGATATAGGGCAATATGACGCCAGCACTAGTGGTATAAAATACAAAGTAAGGTCCAACGCAACAGTCACCCCTCCATATCAAGACATGCTACAACTAAGAAAATGTAAACTCATGAATGTTTCTAGTAAGTATGATTTATAGTGGAGTAAAGCATCTCGATATTCTAACGGGTTTCAATATACGCAAAGGTATTAATAATGAGAACAGGAACTACAAAATACATAATAAAATCTGGTAGAGGTTTTTGATAATACACATAAAGAAGATCAGTTGATCGGTCTCTTTTTGTTTTTGTTGATTTCTAAGCCAAATACGCTTGGCTTCTACGCGAAAGGGATCACATGCGTCAATAAGTTCCGTTTTTAAGAGTTAATTTGTTAATTCTAGTTAAATAATTGTTACAAACAACAAAACTTTTCCCGATATCGAGGGAATGACCGACTAGCCATCTACGATTTCATATAAAAATCACGCGACGTGAGTACTATCTAAAAAAAAATGAAAAGATAATTTAATTTTATTTTTTTACGTGATGGAGCTCCTCCCAGTTAAAGCCCTATCGATTAAACTTATCAGCCATTTATTTTATTCATTTCAAATGCTTTCGTCGATGGGAGCAAAGGTAAATTAAAGTTTAGATAGAAATTTTTCAAGAATGGTTTTTAATATCTCATATAACAGTAATTACAGTTACAATGGATCTTTAATTCTCAATCCTTAAGACAGTTTTACGAATACCAATCGTTAGAGATACATCTACAAATTAGAGGGAGGTATTCCGTTGAAAGCAATATTTATATTCGAGTTGGAGGAATCGAGAAATTTCTAAAAAATTGAAGGCACACCTCCTTGAAATATTTAAGATCTTTTCCCAGGAATCCCGTAGTGTTCCTTTAATAACAGAGCTAGACTTAAAATGCATACAAATTCTTGAGACGGATGAATGTAGGTTAGGTGTAAGAAGAGACTTGATAGTCTCAATCTCGCCCTGAATAAAGTCCTTTATTATTATTATTATGTAATTTATGAAATAAGGATGTTAGTTAGTCTCATTAAATCACTGTGATGCTGAATAACAACAGAAAGCCAAATAGAGGTAGTTTTAATAATAAATAACTATGAGTAAACACTACTCTCCTTTCAAAAGTTCCCCGCCTAGAATGTTAACTAATTCTGATTTACCGCAGAATCAAATCGGAAGAGCGCGTGACTCGAATTAAAAATCATTTCGGGAGGGATATGGCTACAAAGGGTCTTGGTATTCCGGTTTTCGGGCCGTAAATAATGAATATGAGCATAATTTGGGTCAAGTTGCCCGTAGCTAGTATAGCAGAGAAAGGGCCAGCCGTGCCCAAAATCTTAGAGCTGACCATTCACAATGGACAGCCTGGCAACTTTATGAGACTACTTTCCCATAGTCCGAGAAAGTAACCTAAAAATTAGTCTTATTTTATCTGAAAATACTGCGACTTTAAAGTTCTAGAATGATGGAAAAGGCGTAGGCTCAAAATTTTCAAATGGACTATAAGGAAATGTTCATTTAGGATTACTTATCCGATTAAACACAAATAAATTTTACAACGGATGCTAAAGACCTAAAGTATATTATTTATTGATAGATCGAGAAGCAAAAGCAATAGGAATACGCTTCATAAAAAAGTTATGAATTTCTAGACATAAAATTCTAAATTATACCACACCTTCTAAATTATAGCCTGAAGTATCCTAAACCTCTCGTAATAATAAATACTACGTAGATATTACTAGTTTTAATACTAATACTAAGTTTTAACAGGACCCTCAGAGTTACTATACAATCTACTGCAAAGTCTCAAGGTTAAGACTGATAAAACCTTGTAAGAAAAAGGTCATTTATATGTTTATTTACAAACAAAAGCTGCCTTGTAAGAAATGGTTTCAGGTTTAAATCACATTCCTATTCTTGAGTTAAATCTGGCAAATGAAAGTTGTTACACCGGATAATATGTCAAACCTTGATATCAGAAGCTCCTCAACACTTTTATATACTAGCGTAACTTTTATAGCTACTACTCCTAATGACTGATATTATTTTAAATCGAAAATACATCGAATTTCGCAAAAACTAAAACTTTTCCGGAATATAAGATTAACTGTCGTTGTTCTTTTGGAACGTAGAAGATGAAAAGAGGCTGAAATTTAATAATATTTACATAATTTCCCGAATAAGAACAAGTTCAACGATAACGTGAAGGATGCGATCAAATCGTGTCCAATAATTGTTGCAATAATCGGAAAGTCTGAAAATAATGCCAGCTTTATGCTATGTGTCGACAACAAATACCTAGGAGTCACGTTTAGCAGTAACTTATCTTTTAAAGAACATATTCGAGATGCGATAGGAAAAGCTAATAGAATGCAAAGATTAACTGGTAGAACGTTGAGAGGATGCTCATCGAGAGTCAAAGAAATAGCTTATTTTTCTAATGTTTAGCAAAATTAAAATACACTATTCTAAAAACAGTGAACACTAAAACACTGAACCGAAAATAAGGAGACATATTGATATATATCACAGTAATGATATATTTTATTATCTCTCACGTAATTTACAAACTTAAAAATGGGAGATGAAAGGGCCTCATAAATGGAATAGCCTAGGGCCTCTTTTCATAGCCATACGCCTCTGGCGGCTCGCGGGGTATATATCTAAAAATCTAAAATCTAAATGTGGAAAACGCAAAATGCCTGAAATATTTCCTCAAATTTAAAAATACGGAAGATAAAGTGTGACCCTAATTAAGATACTGTTTAAAGGGCAAGCTGTTAGATTTTAGCTGCAACGCAAACTGCCATTCTAATCACCAGAGTATGCAAAACAGTCAAGTGCTAAGAGGATTGGCATAGTGGTACAAAAATGATACATTGTCCTCTAAATGCGATTCTTCAGAATAAACACGGCAGCCAATATCGAGAGCGTAGACCATGTCGGCGCTAATAATGTCTCCGATTCAAGCGAAAACAACACAATCGCTCAAAATTCGCGGCGAAAATGTTTTCGCTCCTACTCGATGCTAATTTCGACGTATACGCCAATTCGCGATGTCCGTCGACGCGCTTTTGCCAGACTGGGCTGAATCTCCTTATTAAAATCAATTCAGCTTTACCAATTAACACTTTTAAGCGCCTGTACTTTACGAGAACTTGTTAACACCGAAGTGTCGTTATGACACGTGAAATATTCCATCCACATTATTGCATTCAAAATCATTTTACGCGATGATAAGCATGTCTTATAGATTCCTAACCTTTTTTCGATGGAAACAAGGAAATATTAGCACTCCTCAATCCAAAAATTTCCTCGCTTCGAAGACAACAACAGTACTATGTCTTTTACCCGTTCTTTTTGAATAATAATTGCGAAGGATGAATCAGGATGATAAAATCAACTGCTTGGGTCACGTCTTCGTGGTAGGGCTCAAAGGGAAACTTTAAACAATCACAACGTTTATTGCGAAACAATCATGGCTTTGACTCGTAATCATCAGACGACCTCCTTCTTGCTCTTTCCTGAATCTGGATGTTTACAAATTACTGCAGTAATGAGCAAAAACCGGCTTTAATACGGATAGTCCAAGTATATCCAATGCACTATGATTGCTTTCAGGGTTGGAAGGGATTGTGGTCTCTCGATGTAAATATCTCGCATACATTATTTAAATGTGTTTTTCGAATTGATTGGAGAGGAACTTCGAAGTCAATTACAGCCATAAGTACGAACGGATTTGCAACTACGTGCAAGATGAGGGCATAATATTTATAAGGGCCCAAATGGGTCCCTTTGTCCTGTTTTAAGACGAAAATCTATTTTTGGGGTTAAAAAAACCTAACTTGATGAAAATACTTTACCACAGACAGAAGATAACCAAAATATTTATCAATAAAGATCTCGTCCTCATTAAACTATAGTTGGTTTTTTAAGCCAGTTGATAGTGTTAGTGAGCTTCGAGATGAAAAATAGGAAGCCTTATAAGAAAAATAATCGCATGGACGGTTAGTTACTTCTAGTAACCAGGAGCTTTAGAGAAGTTAACAGAATTAATTCTAAACTATTTGGCTTTATTTCGTGGAAAGACATACTGAAGACTGAAGAAAGACTTCGTAATATCAACGTAATTATTTTATTTAGTCGGTCGATTTCGACTACACAACCATCGTCAGGTACAAGTTGAGGTGTACCTGATGATGATTGTTATGATGATATTTCAAGTTAACAGAAATTAGGGGCAGGGAAATTTGTTGTTTCTTACACCCCCTGCCACTGGCGGCTTGCAGGGTCATTGTGTAAATTTAATTATGTTTATTAGTACTAATAGTTATTTCAGTTTTAAAACAAAGCAGAAAAACACAGATTTAGTGTCTCAAGCAACTGAAAATAAAATTAATAGCGTAGAATTCGGAAGCAAGACCGATGCCAGAATTAAGAACGAATTGCGTCGGAGAATCTTCCAGAAATTCGTACGGAGAGATTCCAGATCTAGCACGGAGTGACTCGGACGAGGAAGTGCGAAGAATTAAAAGTATTTTCTTGGCGACAACGAAGCGGATTTCTCTAAATAATAATGGTTGGAAAGAATAGCTGCTTTTGGTTCCCTCTACCGGAAGGTATACGGAAACCGAATTAATTAGCGACTCGGAGAGAGCCAGGTGTTTTCACACCCACTGCCATATGCCCCACGCCGGCTTTCGGGGCGAATAGGTAAATTTAAATGTTCTCACAACGAAAAACGGCAGCTAACGAAAAACAAAATGGAGGCTTGCTTGAACTGCAATAGGAATGCATACGTTTTCGAAATAAAAGCTTGGGGACTTTAACGCTGCGTATGTAAGCACAGTGGAAGTTGGATAATTCTAACATTTTCCTTTGTCTAATGCATTTGTATCCAAACTGTGTTGAAAATCGTGATTTATTCGAGCTTTTTACGAATAAGAGAGTAATTTTACAACACAAACTTCTCAAATACAATGATGTTAAAATGCTGTTGAAAGTCATAATGATGTAAATTGATAAATTTTCAGCTATTATATCATCTATAATCATACATTATTACGAAGATACTTAAAGTAGAGAAGCAAGTACAAATCCCAGAACTGTTGAGACAATATAACTGTAGTTTTTATCTGAATTCACAAACTTAGCAATGCGAAAGGAAAAATATTATTTGTTTAATCGCTTGATTTTCATAATTTACAATTATTTGAATTCAAAAATAGATGAGCGAAAGAAGATATGTACTGGTATTTTAAAAAATAAATAAATATATTAGTTTGTTTTTAATAGTTATGGTGAAGCGTGTTTTTTCGACCCGTGCTGACTTCTTAAATACGATTTTTTAACATGTCCCTCCAAGTTTGAATTACTCAGTATCCCATGAATAAAATATGATTTATTTTTCTAACTGATGAGATTATAAAATAAATTAAACTATCGAGGAAATTATTGTCACGGAAATAGATATTTGAAACTTGTACAAAGTCCTTTTTCCATAATTTCTAGTTTGAGTGGCTCAAAACTGAGCGGAACTTCCCAGATCTTCTTTTTAATCGTGTGTTACCACGTGTAAGCGCTTTACTGACGCACAGTCGACAATACGCATAATCCTCCGGTAAATTGTCGAATCGCCGAATAGCACTCACCTCAATCTCCCCGAGGGGGGCCCCAAGGCCGCAAGGGCCCCTCGGATTGCTGCATTATTTTCTGCTTATCATCATCGGCGGGAGGGCCCGTAATCGTTTCGCTACGCTTCTGTCCAAACGCATTCTGTGGATCTCAAAACATCATTTCCGTTGAAATCTCCGCGTCGTTTTTTCCACTATAACAATACGCCATTACGTAGTTGGGGAAAGTGACCATCAACAAAGGCGGAGAGCCAAACAAACGAGGGATCGAATTCGAAAGACTTTTTCCGGTGACGTAAGGGGTCGAAAACAAATGCTCCCGAGTGAAGATAATGCAAAAGTTGGCGAAAAGGAAATCAAAGGCGAAGTCGCCACTTATTTTGTGAATAGCATGTATGTACGCCGACCCCTGTCGCTTGGATCACGAGCAAAGGGAAAGGAATTTTCCCGAGGCAAGCATTGTTCTTGAGAGACAAAACACTGCTGAAGGAATGCATCTGGGCTTCGGCGTGAACATGTCAGATAGCCAGTCCCCTGAGCACGGGCGTTTACTTCGTTTGATTAAGCTGAAGAATACCTTAAAAGAGGGGGTTGACCGCGGGATTTCGGAAAGAAAGAGGGCTTAAAAAATACAAAATCACCCTATACCTATAAAATGTATCAATAATAGGAGCCTACAACGACGCTTTTGTTGGGAGACGCTGGAGAATGTTGAACTTGAGGACAAAATACCATCTTCTCGAAGGCCTAAAGAGGGTTGGAAAAAAGAGAACGTAGATCTAAGCAGATCCGAGTCATAAAGCTGAAGAATATCTTAAAAAAGAGGGTTGTCCGCGCGCTTTCGGAAAAAGGATTACCTAATGTCAAACTATACATATGCTTAAAGCGATGGGAAAACGCATGATTCACATGCTTGAATTTGGAGAAGTAATGAAGAAGAAAATTCTGCTGCAGCCGGGACTCGAATCCGGATTTCCCACTTGCCAGTGCTAAAGCACCCGCCCCGCAAGTGGGACATCCGAAGTTCGAGTCCTTGCTACGGCAGACTTTTTCTTCTCTATACATATGCAATGTATAAATAACAAAGGCCAACAACGACGCTTTTGTTGGAAGACGATGAAAAATGTTGAACTTGAGACGAAATACCATCTTCTCGAAGGCCTAAAAAGGGTTGGAAAATAGAGAACATTGATGTATGCAGATACGATCCATTAGTTTACAGTGTGACACGTACGAATCTCCAGTACCCAATGGGTCACGCCTTGAGGAATCATCTTCATTATGCAGATCTTATGGTGTACCGAGCGAAGGCAGACCACCGCCGCGAGCGCGGTTCTGGCTAACACCGGTTAGCTAGCACTGTTCAAACCGAAGTCTGCAAACAAAGAGCGCTCACACCGAACCTGCTGTTCTCCGACGCCTAGCAAAGCATCTAAATATTTATCGATGCTCACACCAGCCTCGGCTCGTGTTGCCAAACAAACCACGTACAATGAATTGCGCGCAGCCGTCGCAGTGAGAAAATGCAAGTGAAGCTGAAAACTCAATCGGAGAAGGCCTTGGTCCAGCCTACGGAGGGGTGTTCACCCCCGATCACCGAAACGGAATCTCTTCTCCTCGGTCTACACCGATAGGTTCTGAAATTTATATACTTAGGGAGCCCACCTTCTAAATGCCAAAAATGGTATATTTAAAAAATTGAAATTACGTAGAAGGAATGAAACTAATACGCGTAGGCATAACTTGGTGGTAAGACATAATGCCAGTAAGAAGAGAGTTAAATAAATTGTAGAAGCCGATACTTGGTGAAACTGCGTTATGGTGGAAATAACTAAGCAAAAGTTCCACATTCATATAATATATTTTGAGAAAATTTTGCTTAGTTATTTCCACCACAAGTAGAGAGTTATCATTATAAATTTGAAGAATATAGCCAAGTCTCTTCTTCGATACGTAGGAGGTAATTCGTGCTAAAGCCAAAAACGAGCGTATTCCCAAAGGCTTAAATGGATTACTTCACCCTTCACTTCATGGAACCTTCTAACATTATTCATTGTGAACAAATAAAGATAAAAATGTCAGTGGAAAACGAATTATATAGTACTAATTATTTACCATGAATAACTTAAGAATACACACACAATTTTCTTCAAAAGTCGCCGCATTGCATTTCGATCGATCCTCCGTGGATTAAACATTTCCACCAGTAGAAAACTATCCAATGAAATGCGCTATTCCGAAATAAAAAAGCTACCGTCGGCAAAGGTTTACAAATGACATTTTTAAATACAAATGTCAGCGTCCGTGCGATCAGAAGCGCGGATAAGAATATAGATGAGAACGGGAGAGGCAAAGCTACGCCACCAAGACGCCATCCGCGCCACGGAACAAATATCCGAAAAGGAAAGAAAAAGAGGGAAATACGTGATTCCGCAGAAAGCGATGACTCGAAGGCAACTCACCTCTGGATCCATGTGTCGGCAACGTAATGATTCCACCCCTCCCGCGCACCTGCAGACGCCGCGAGTTTCGGCTAAATTCACGGAGGGCAATCCACAGAAAACCTTCACTTTTCACATTTCCCGCAGCCGGAGGCACTAAAGGAATTAATTCGGAGCGAAGCCTCCCCCGAAGTAACAATGAGACAGAGACCGCTCGGCTGAGGCGATCCCCCCACCAAAACAAACGCGACTGAATCGTCTGAACTAGCCGCTTGTGGAAGCCGCCGAGGTTCAGTCATCGGCGGAACACGTGTGAGTCGACGGTGATCTGCCGGCCCGACCTCAAACTCCCAGCCACTATCGCGCGTATGCCTGCGGATCGCGGAGTTCCGAGGCAGATGGAGGCTACGCTTGCGCCACCACCGTTGAACTAACAGCGATACAAGTCGCGGTGGATGGGTTTGCACATGAATCCAGATGAAAGTGGTCGTTTTAATTGCATTGTGTTAGCGTGAGACATCTGATAACTATCACAGATGATTTTTACAGGAATAGGCACCTCAAGTATTAAAATGAAAGTAGATTTAATAAAAATTGACAAAGCTGCGATATTAAACAAGAAATCAACACAAAATTTTACCCTGTACCGTTTTTCGGATGAATGTAATCACTTCATGATATTTGTCGCATAAATTAGTTTACTCTTAAAACGAATCTCCCATTACTTGGAGTTATTACAGTACAATGATATATCAAACACTAATCTAGCTTATCAGTGACTTACCGGTTAATCCCGCAATTGATGTTTTCGTGAAGTTTATGCTTTCAATCTTCTTTCACGATTATGTGGTTAAAACCACAGGCTTAATCTAAATCTCGATCATTAGTGCCAAATAAATGGCACAACTAGACTTACACTCCAGGGAAGATGCTAGGCGCGACTATGGCACTATTAATGTTTGCGCCATTTACGCATGTGACAAAGAATGAAGATCGTATTATGAATTCTCATCTGAGTGGTCCTCACAGGTCCTCATCTCTTATTCTTATCAATACTCAGTTTTTAAGCAAGAAAGTACGAAGATTAAGAAGTCAGAAAAGACCATTGCGGAGACTTTGTTGAAAGAAAAAAGAGAGCCAATAGGAAATAATTTTGGTAAATTTAGTAGAAATTTACCTTAGTTTTTTTAATGTACTTGATGAGAAATCGATGAAAACTTATGAAAAATTGATAAAATATACGTATATTACAAGAATGAAAGAATACATTTTTCAAATGCAATATTAGGGATTGCATCTTTTAACGAAGCAATAATATTTTCTTATTTTGTAAATAAGTATCGAAAATAAAGAACAGAAGTTGAGAAACTTAAGGTCAACATTTTGGGATTAATATGAAAGGTTAACAGAGACGATTAAAGGAAATAAATCTTTAAAGCATTTTCACAAAAAATTCTCAATGAGAATAATGTTTAATATTTCAATTAGCAAAATATTGACAGTTTTAACTAAATCAAATTAAGTTATTGTAAATACGAACTAGAGTATTATGTATGTTAACTATACTGCTTCAGATTAGTGTAAAATTAGGTTAAAAATAATACAATGTGTAACCAACAAGCAAGATTTTATTTCGTCTTTTCTGGTACAATTATCACCAATTACTCATAAGGTATGATTTTCAAATTTTATACTCCACATTTCCACAAAATTTTGTGTGGGGTTAAATGAGTTTAGGAAATGTGACTTTCAGATTTTCTTAGAAAAATATGGTGAAAAGGTGAAAAGGCAGGCTGTGAGGAAGGATGAAGCTACATGTTCGCCAGGTCTGGGAAAGAAGCAGTTTTGCAGTCATTTTAATCATAGGCTGCCATCTATTTTCTTTTCCAGATTAATCATAAATATTGGAATAAATATACTATGTTGGTAAACATCCTTATATCCTTGCTTTACGGCACTACTTGAAATCCTGAGTGTTCTATAGATGCTTAAACATGCACATAGCTGTACAGTTATTTACAGTAAAAATGACAATGCTCTGAGGAAATATTTCACACTTTCCTTTATCATATTATGAAGTCCATGTCTTACTTGATTAGTAAGAAACAAACCTGATTCCACTTTTATGACTAAAATTAACCAATATTGATTTTTTACATGGAATTAGTCAATGCATCATAGAACATTCAAATGACACAGTTAAACAGTTGGATTTTATTTCCCCATAACAAGTAACTGACCCCTCCTTGAACAAGTGAGTCAGTGAATTGAAATTACATTGTCAAACATACAACATAGGCCATACATATAGGATTCTACATCAAGAAAACCCAATTTAAACTGGGAGAGGGTCTAAAATTTTAGCTGGATAAGAATAGATCAGATTCCCCATGATACATTAATACCTTGTGATGGAAAATAAATAAAATCTGCAAAAAATACCAAAGATTGCCTAAAACTTGAAACATCTTTCACCACAAAAATGATAAAATATATTCAAAAAAACAACAACCCAATATTCCACATTAGGAATTAGTATAGATTATAGCGTGTTTTTGAAACTGGTGAGAGACTTAACTTTTGGTTTTAATGAGGCTTCAAATCATGAAATAATTCATATATGCAAATAATAAACATGAGGAGTTCTTTCAATTAGAAGTCACATCATTCAAAAGAATTTTAAATGATAGATAAATATTACATTTATATATTTGACCTAATTAATTTGGAGTAATTGTTAGAATACAAGATGTTAAGCTGTTCCCTTGGTATATAAAATCAACGCAATTAAGAATAAAATAAATTAAATGAGAAGAAAACAAATAGGCAATTACATGCCACTTCAGATTTGAATAATGGGTGACATAAGTACTGCAACTGAGAAGGATGAAAAATAAAGAATGAGCAAACATGAAACTATATTGAGAGATGCACCAAGAAATAAAATCGTGTGACCGACTTCCCAGAATCACACTGAAACAAGGAGAGAAAAACCAATGATGAAAGATGATACGTAAATGTGCAATACAACATAAATAAAGACACCATATCGTGCCTGGTAATTATATCTCATAATGCTATTTTAGGTGTTTAACGAACGATTCTTCTTCTAAACTACGAATGCTTTCAGCATCGATTTCTTTATATAATGATGACATATTGAATTGTAAAAAATAGATGATTCATAAACAATGCTATAGCAGATTTACAAATCTCACGGGTGCTTTGGTTTACTTTGTCAAGATGGGTCCGGTTGAGATTCTGTTTGCTCAGTTTGTACACTTTTGTCATCTGTTTCTGGTCCAGCCAAAGATTTTCTCAAAGATCCATGCTGGCAAGAGATTTCCAACAACTCTCTCAAACCCTAGAATAGAAAAACACATTACACCGAATAGAGAAGTTTGTCAGTTACTTATCTTATAGAATAATCACCGCTATTTACAAGTACATATATATTTATATTATGTCAGTAACTCCATAAGAAATACATGGGAGAAACTTTCATACATTAATTTCATGCACTTTCCGACGCGATACGATAATACATTTTTGAGAGTCATTAAAGGTCCAATGGAGCAATATATATTTTGATATCTGTTTTTCCAAAGTATCCTTGGTTTGACTCTGGATGACTCGAATTGTCTCTCATAAGAAATGCACTTAAAGTTCATTTTGATCAATTGCAGACATTTTTTCTTTTGCAGAATTAAATCAGAAATAATGGTCACACCGAATTGAGATGTAGAGTATTGTAGAGAAGTAGTAGAGATATTGAGAGTAGAATATTGTATTCGAGTCGCAATTAGGATAATTCACGCAAATGACAATGATGAAAAATTAGTGTAATTTTGTGGGCATAAACAATTCCTTTATGACAAAGGTAATTGCTGACCAGTGACCAATTAATTAAGTATTTGTGTTTATGTTCCCTATAGTTACTTAATTTTTATTATATTGCTGTATGTATATGTATGATATATAAAAAATAAATACATCAAAAATCTATTTAAGTACATTTATTTATTGTCAGAGTTTAAATGAATTAATAACATATAAATAGCATATTTATAAGGAATAATCCAATATTATATCGGGATTATTTATATTTATGGTGACTAAACTTAATTTTAATCGGTCATTTTTGATGGGTGAATTTATTGGTAAGAGGATAATTTGCAAGTTAAGATGTTTAATCTTAGAATCTAGTGATCTGGCCTCGACTTTGTGGTAGCTCTCCATTATGAAGAAAAGAAGCACTTCTACCTTTACCAAACCATGATTTATTCACGACCATGGTTTCGACGATGACCTAAAGGTTTGAAACCATGGTCGTGAATAAATCATAGTGTGGTAAAGGTAAAAGTGCTTCTTTTCTTTATTTTTAATCTTATCGCAGAATAATGTAGTAAATATAAGTCAAATTGGCAAAATATAATACAGAGAGTTTTGGGTCTTCTTGACACAGTAAATAACAAATATCTTAAGAGTATGGGTGAGAATTCTTGCTTGAACTAAACAATTCAATGTTGCAACCCTTAATGATTCTGCAGATTAAATAAAATTAAGATCATACAGGTTCCATTTAATTTCTTATCCCAATCAAACAGGTATACATTTCACATCGCTCAGAAGATCGAGATACGTAATATTAGGAAGATAATTGTTTTGGTAATCTTTCATTTCTCTAAAAATGTTAACAGCTTCATTCAATATTTCAGTTAAGGTTTCCTTTTGAACTCATTTGAATACTTAGAGCTCAATCATAAACTAGGTAGAGGGAAGATGTTAATATTTTGAGATCACATAAGCCCATCACAAAAAAACATGTAATATGACTTAATACATAAATGATATTAAAATGTCAAAGACAATCAGGTAAATATTAGTGTTTGTTAATTATCTGTTTAACTTGAAAACCTACAACACAATTATCCCTAAAGTTCATAACTTAACAATAATAATAATTAGTCTTTATTGTTGGGAGTATTATAGCCAATGATGACCATAAACAGTTAGGCTTTGATTGCGTGATTTAGAATTTCTGATTTGTGCATCTTCTTAATGATATTCTTTATATACTATTAATTAATCATTTTAATTAATTGCCAACTAGGTGGAATTATATGGGATACTTATATAGGATTTGCCTAAGTATCTAAGATTATGAGTAGAATAACCATCTTCCTGTAATTTCTCTTCAATAATTGCTTCTGTTCTTCTTTTTGCATTGAAAATGATAATTATACAAATAGATCATTAGCCATCCATGCATTTTTGGTATTTGCTATGACACCAAAAATCATTCCTAAGCAACAACCTGTACTTCCTACTAGTTTAACATATGGTAATGGCTTAGCCCGAGGCTGATGACTGTACTAAGGTGACCTATGACCCTGTTTTGTTTGTAGTATAAGTTTGTGTGTTAACACTCTCAAGATAATCTCGTATCCAGGGGAGAGTGTTAAAATATTAATAGTGTTGAATATTGATATACTAAGTTTAATACCAAAACATTTAAATTGACATTTAATCTTTACTATCTACACAAAGCTAATGATACTGGAAGTATTTTAATATCATTCTCGAGTAGGAAAACTTCTATAATATCAATATAAAATTAAAATTGAACAGCACATGGACAATCCACTTTGAAAAAACTGACTGTCATAGGATATGTTATGAACTAAAGAGAAAGAAGTTGGGTCAATTAATTGCTTCTGTTATGTATTTGTAATAAATGCAGCAAGATTAAAACGTTGTTTTCCGACATTATACAATATTTTCTGTAATTACTTTCTCAATTGGCCTTGGTTTCATATATGTTAGCAGGCTAGCCTAACAACGCTTAGGTACTGGGTTTGAATCTTGGGTAGGGCAAGATTTTTTACGTTTATAACTTGAAAGTTTTATAATAGAGTGGTCTCTTAAGTTTTAAATTGATCTGACAAATTTTTCATTATTCTTATTGTGACAAATTTCTAGTGAAATTTCCCCATATTAAGCTGCCCATATTTAAGTTGCCCATTTTCAAGTAACTGTCAGAATGGCTGTCAGAACGGCCTCAGGTAGAAGGGCCTCACGGCTGAAGGGAAGTAATGTAACGTGACTTTTATACTGGTGAGTGCAAGGATACTGTCGCCGATTGGACTAACTAACACAGCGTAGATTTGTGACAGTTTCTAGGAATGTGATTGGCCAATTCACTTTACCCCTTCCGTTGCAAATTTCTGTGCTTCATTGTTTTACCCCTCCTGTTCGCAAGAAGCGGAGTTTTCTGAAAAGAACGTCATTTTTCGTGAGAGTGCGCCCTGTGGAAGACATCGTCGACCTTGTCTGAAGATTGCCCCATAAGGCAACTGCTTTTCTTTCAATGACAAGTGACGAGTTCTGAATTTGTCGTGAAATCATATAGGACTCTCTCTGGAGGCTAAGTTGATAATATTATTATTTGTGAAGTTTCTGCAAACTGGACCATATCACTTAATTTATGTATAATATTGTGTAATCATCACTAGTTCGCATTTGCTTAGTATTATTATTGTGCGGTATCGTATTTGAGGGTAATATTCTTGATAAATGTCTTACAGAGTTATTGTTTCTTATCTTTCATTATTTCTTATTTGGTCATTTGTGTCGCTGAGCCTGTTGACTTTCTAACAGCTACTTCACGAAAATAATCGAACGCCGTGTACCGGTGGATGACAAGGTGGGTTTGTCTTCGTATCTACCTGGTGTGTCGCATAATTATCTTTCTTGGCTTTAAACCAAGAAGATCTTTACCCTCAGAGAAATGTTTCAGGAGAGTGTTATACTATTATTATTATATCATTCTTATCAGTAAAGAAAAATCCAACTTACCTTGTTTTCGACTGTGAGCTTGGATATCATCTCCTCTTTGTGTAAAGAATCATCCAGTTGAATAGCTTTGTTCATTACTGCTGCCATTTCACAGATTTTTTCAGATTTCTCCTGAAGCAGCTGCAAGAAAATAATTCCAGGAATGAAATGAAAATATGGGTAGTTAGTAAGATCATTAGAGGAATAGGTAAAGATAGGCATATATGGTTTCATATAGAAGTATGCTAGGGTTTGCCTAATAATTTGTTGGCAAAAGAGGAATATGCCAAGAGAAGTCAATGTAACAAAGACAGAAATGAGTTTAAATGAAATTAAATTATATGAAGAATGAGTTAGGTAAAACACCAATGTGAGTTACTTATTTTAAGAGTTGATTTTGAGAGATGAACAGAACTTGAGTGTTACATTTCCAGAGCAACAAGAACAGATACTTTCAGGGGTCTAGACAACAATGGAAGGTATACCATGGCAGAGTTATTGAAACCCAGAGAGAAAACGATATATGTACTATAAGCCATGGACTAAATATAAATATAAACTATAAATCCTCATTAAATATATCAGCAGATGAGTCTAGGGCAGGAATACTGTCAAAAGGTATAGTTAACTTGCATCCATTTTTTAATTACCTTTTGTTAGGTAAATCCGCAGAAGTATAATTGAGATAGATTGAGATGGAAAACAAATCTTTTTAAATTACTCAAATCTTAGGAGAAGGGAATTTGCACAATATGCAAGAAGAAGAGAGGGATGGGTCAGCATATACCTATTGATTATCTCTCCTAAAGCTACCTAAAGGTGGAAAATACTAACACCTATAATATGTCAACTAAAGGGAAGACTAAGGACATATAATTCTACATCTGAAACAAAACCATCGTCATTGAAAACCATTTGATTCTTAGTGAGAAATGAATAAGGCACTTCGTAATTCCTACACAGTGTTATTTATTTTAAAAAACGGGTTTCGGCTAACGCCTGAGGATGGCTTTAGCCAAAACCTGTTGTTTTTAAATAAATAACACAGTGTGGAAATTACGAAGTGCCTTTTTCATTTCTCATTATGGCTTTCCACGAAGTCCGGCCTAATACTATAGAATTCATTTGATTCTTCTTTATTAATGGACCAGCCTGATGAAACTATGGCCTTACAGCACTGAAACTATATCATCACAGTCAGGGACATCCCTAAAGAATTAACAAAGGGGTGGAATGGGGTCAAAATTATGATACTTTCCCTATTCTCAAGAGATACATCCAAAACTCCCTCATTACATACCAATCTACCCTGCAACTTGGATTTACAATCATGAATTACATCCAATATTTTAATTCTTTTTTATTAAACACTTATAAGTATTATCTTGAGGTTTCTGCTGATGGCTGTGAATGAGGAAAGAGTCACAAAATACTCCATCGAAAATGATTAATTTTTGATGGAGTATTTTGTGACTCTTTCCTTGCTTATAAGTATTGTTAAGAATAAAATAGTGTGCTTGGTTTTAAGGCATGTTTACATATACTGTCTCAAATTTCAGTTCCATTATCTTATTTTTTTAGAATTATAAGTTTCTTGTGATGATATAAGTAAGTTGCTGAAAGCTAACAGTGAAAGTACATATTTCCAACAAAGAAGTTTTTGAGATGGAAAATACTCTCCTTTTATTTCTGTGTATAAATGGGTTTACATTATTACTCTTCCAATTCTTTAAATGAAATTCTATTATACCGTATTCAGTTCAGCTTACGGCTAAGCTGTGATGTGAACAAAATCCATCAGAAAATGACATGTTGTAGAGGTAATCCCTTGTTAACACAAAATTTCGATTTATGCAAGGAGAAATTTGTGAACAGACATACTTGCATAAAACAAAGAAAATCCACTTAAGCACAAATTCAGTTTAAAATGAGTTTCCTTACAATTACATATACCAAAATACTCACTTAATTGAGTTACAAGTGACGGAAATCACAATAGAAACGACAGTATTTTTACTTAAGCATTTCTAGTATTTCATTAATGTAATCTTCATACTGGGTCAGAAGAGAGGTGATGCATTATTATTATAATAATTACATTTTTGTTTAGTATAAATTTGTACAGCTATGTGCAAAAAAACTTTAATCCTTAGCCTTATATAGCCCATGCAGGGTGTCCGCTATCCAGCGATTAAGAAATTCCCTGAGTTTTCCAGGTTTTCCAGGGTAATATTTCATTTTTCCAGGGTGTCCCAGATTCGCATTGCAATTTATATTAGCCAAATATTAGACATGTTGTGATAATTACGCACTTAAGGTCCACGAAAAGGTGAAAAACAGTTCATAGATTCATCACGATATTTTATTGGCATCCGAGCCAACCCTAGATACTGACAAGCCATCAGTAATCCTGGAGAGCAAATGTTTGAGAGTGGATGACGTTAGGTTTCTAAAAGTAATTCATCAGAAAAATTATTTTTTTTCCTTTCCAAATTTATGTATACCTTTTTAAGGTAGGCATCTACATCTTCTGCAAAAATTAACATATTCTGTAAAAAACTGTTTACTATCTTAAAGGGGCTCCTGAGAGGCTCCTTGCCAATACACCTCGGGCTGATCCTCATGAGTATCCTGTCATGGGTTGGTAGGTTCATTTAGTCATACCACTGTATGCAACAAGAATATGTAAATACGAGTAAAATGTAGCTTGCATACTGCAAGCATAGTGGGAATAAGTTTAACGTTAAAAGGTTCCAAAAGAATGATGAAAATTAAACCAAAATCTTTTAAATAGGAGATATATTTTCCGCCCGGCATCGAACCCGGGTCTTCCTGGCAATACTTCTTATGCAGCACAATTGAAGATCACCATCTCTAACTTTGTGTGAAAATTCAAGCAGAAATATTGGCTGCAACGGCCTCAACCACATCCTACTTTTCACATACATTCCTTATGTGAGTAATTTTAATGTGCTCTGGGATCGAACCCAGGAACAGTATGGTCTAATCTACATTTTTCTTGTAAAACAGGTCTTAATATACATCTTCTAGCAAAGCAAAAACTTCCTATAATTTCGATTAGTGCATCAAAAAAATATGAAAAACTACCCCCATGTATTTAAATGAGAGGTTTCTGCATGGTCCTAGCATCGAACCCAGGACATTTTCTGTAAAAGTCATTAATGTTAGAAGTCCCTTCTTGCATTGAACCCTAAGACATAGTCTGCCCAGACAGATTTTTTCGTAATTGTAAATACCGAAGTCACAAAGAATTATTACCTCCTCAAAACGACGATATTATTTGAAATTTCCTTCACAAAGTACAATATTAATTCATCTTCAGTAAAGAAAACTACATTATTTGTAAAACCACATTGCTAAAATTCGATTTCCATGGTTAGATAATGCCTTTATAATCACGAAACGTCGGCTATCATTCCCCATATATCTCTTATGGCCCTATTCTATCAATGCAATCATATGAGAATCGAGTTCAACAATCGCCTCAGTCATCACAGGAACTGGTTGTTTATAACCGAAAAATAACGCATGTTTTTTGCTTTATTCCTCTAAATTCTCGTAATTTAGAATCAAAAACGATATAACACGACCAAAATAAGAATCTTTAATAAATTTCCCGTCTTTTGGTACTCGTCTCGAATTTCGTAGGACCATTATTACTAATTTAATTTTGCAAATGAAATGAAGTCTGCAAACGGTGAAATCGAACTTTACATGCATTCCTTACGTAGAAAATTTGTCCAGACCTAGCGTCGAACCAAGGATAATACTTGAGGATGACTTGAATGGTTTTCGTTGAAGGTTTACGACTTCTACCGGTATCTTGAATTTCAGCTTGATATTTTGACAGGAAGTGCCTCAAAAAAAAATTCCCGAAAATCAAAGCAATGCATTCAAATGAGAAAAATCAGGAGTTTGGGGCCTCCTGAGATTGAACTCATGACCACAATGATCGATTTCTAACTTTTCCTGGGGTTACACGTTAGGGCCTATATGCTGTGAAAATCCCAATCCCAATATATATATATATATATATATATATATATATATATATATATAGGGGATAAAAAATCATTGCCTAAACCACAAGCGTCATTGACTTGAGATTGACTTGATATCTAGAGCAGGCATTCCTGAAGGAATGTATTAAGGATTTTGTGATCAAAACTTCTTTGATTCCTCCTGCATTGATAACCGCATCGTATATCACACGCATGCCAACTAATGACTCCTCCCTCATATTTCCCACCAAGCACGCAGAATTCACAGAGAATCCTCTCTCAATACTAGCATTGCCATGAAACAGGATACATATAGATTTTACAAATAACTTCAAATTCTCATATCCCGGCTGATCTCCAATCAACTTCATCCAAAAATGATCAAGACAACAACTTTGTCTTGAATACTCTTTAAGAGCATTCTTCACTGAACCTAGACTGATTAGTTCCCTAAACTCTCTCTCAATAGCATCAGCAACATTTCCTTGCAATCTATTCAGATCACTAAGATAACTAAGTGCAGATGCCATGTATTTCCTTGCTGTGGACTCATCCAAGGCAACTTCTGGATCGAGACATGAAATGCTTTTTGTAAATAAGGCCAATGGAGATTTTTGAAGCATTTTTTGGACCAAGGATTTCATAAAATGGGAACATTCATTGCGGAATATCAATAATTCTTTCTCAGATGGCTTATGGATGCACTTTCTGATAGCAGACCAGTTAGGATAACCTAAATTAATATCTCGAACCATGAGGAGATTCGATTTATCTTCAAGGTCAATCTGTTGGATAGGTTGCTTGTTGAAAGCTTCTTCAGTTACAAACCGTTCCATGATGGTTTTAACTAATGTATGAAGGGAAGAGTACAAAAATGGTGCAAGAGGTTTGTCCGATTGGAATTCTGTTAGAAATGGTTCAACTAAAGCAGCCATAGACTCGAAAAATGTGAGCTTGGCTAACAAAAGTTTATCCTTAAGAGCCTCTTTTACAATGTGGTAACTACCACAGTCAGGGATTGTAATGGAAATCTTTTTTATAGGTCTTTCAATTGGTCACGACAACACTGTCATCGAAACCTTTCTTCCTCTCAGGGAATTTTACAGAAGTAAAACGGACCGAAATACACGAGTCATGGAAGATCTTTTCTAAGGAGAGTAAAGCATCGATTTTTCCAGGTTACCCGCCAAATTCCCTGAGTTTTCCCTGAGTTTTCCAGAAGAACAAAATTCCCTGAGTTTTCCAGGTTTTCCAGGATTTCCAGGGTAGCGGACACCCTGCCCATGGGAATTAATTTTTTTTTTGCACATAGCTGTACATTTGTACATTGTATAAAAAAGACTACACTACAAAATTTTACAGAATTTTTCTGAACGTATATTTTTCATGCTAAGTGGGGGAAACCTGTACACTCAGTCGTCAACTTGCGACCACATTCGGTTCCAACAGACTGGTCGTAAGTCAATTTAGACAAGAAGGAAATTAAGAGCTTTCTGGTAGATTTCAATGGAAATACTTTCTATGTATGTCGTCTTGCTTCAAAATGGAGACTGCTTCATTCTCAGATTCAAAAAATATTTTTAACTACTTTAATTTCACACCAAGAAAAAATAGAAGTTATTTATAATCTTTTTGTTTTTTGCAGCTTTCCTTAAATTTATTTTTATGCCCTTTTATCATCACTCAGCACATAGTTAAAATAAATATTAAACCGTTTCTTTTGTTAACTATTTTAAGTATTATTATGTAGACGTGTGCTATCCAGCTGAACACCATCTACGCCCCTTTCCACACACTTGGTCATAAGTCGACGACTGACTGTATGCTGTTTTCTTGTTAGCTTATTTTGTTTCCAGGTAATTTTTATAGATCACTAATGGGAGGTATCAAATAAAGTTACTGTATCAAGAGGAGAGTAGTTAAAATTTAAGCAACTCTCTTCTAATGATAATGTGGGATGGGACCTAAGATATATAATGAATTTCTTACCTTAGCATATTTATCACAGCTGAGGGCCTCAACTGGGTCAGGTCTTCCTTTGGGTAAGAGAGCCGCCACATGTTCCCTGTATTTGGTCATTATCATCTCCAAAGCACCCTGATGATCCTCCAATGCCTCCCGCAACTTTTTGTTCTCTGTCTTAAGTTCCAACAAGCGCCAGTTCTCCTGCTGTATGCCTGCTACTAATTCTGCAGCTGGTCTCTGCCGACCAGCTTCTGATATACACTTCACCTCATCTTCATACTGATAGACAACAAATGAAAATGAAAGAATTCATCTGCATTACTCAGATTTTTTTGTTAAGTTATGACAATTATCTATATTGTAGAAGCATAGGCTATTAATGATTTGTGTTAGCCTTTCATTTTAAGTTATTCAAGACTATGTTGAATCATGGAAGCCTGCACAGAGTGGTATTCTGGTACAAAGACAAATCAAACAAAATTATAATTTATTTATACACACTACAAAAACAATTTAATGCAGCCTAGGTGTCAGAGTGTTTCTCCACTACCAGAATCAACTTAAAATTTTTATTCGATATGAATAACTAGTCTAATATATTATACACAGCATGAGGGAATGATGTAATGTTATACCAATATAAGTCTCAATGAAGAAAATAAAAATATAGATAGGGTAGATTAACAATATTGAGTAGTATTTTGGAAACTTATATTTATTCTCATAGTCTTCAACAAATGGGGTTGGTTGGGTAAATAATAAATATCAACGTTTAACTATCTCTGAGGTGGTAAAAGTCAAAATCAGGTTCTTTCGATTCAGCATAATTATAATGGATCAGAGATGAGGCATATAGCAGATATATGCCATCAAGGAATACGAATGAGTATATCATGTAAATAAATAAATAAAGGGCAACAGCAGCTTAGCATTAAAAAATATCTTTTCGGGAGAAGGATTTTCAGCATATTCATAACATAGTCACTAACTTCTGAAACTCAACCATAGAAAATAAATAACTTACGATACTTATTTTTCGTTAAAATTGCGATCGCAAACTTGACGGGAGATACGACAGAGAGAAGACTTTCATATGAAGCAAAATTAATGCAACAAGATACCGTATTTATCACTCTTTAAAACTTGCTAAGGATTCATATCCCCTCATGTTTGCGGTCATTGATCGCTCCTCGCTCTATTTTCGTCAAAGAGCATAGCTACCATGGTCGATAACATTCCTTATCAGTACAACGGATTTCAAAATTCCGCTGAGATTTTTGACATAATTGTTGTATAGTAGCGGTACAATAGACCATTTTTTCCAAAATGCTATCCTACTACACAACTGAAAAGTGGCGAATCAAATATCATGAACAAATTATAGCGTTCATTTAAGTTAAATGTATTTAATCATTCCCTAATCATTAGTGATTAAGACTTATCTTATCTTAAGACACTTATCTTACCTGTTTCATGGCATCAATTTGTTTATAAACATAATGAGCCTGAGTGAGAAGTTCATCAGCAGTCGAATCATGCTCCTTCAACCGTGTAGACAACCGTTTGGCATCTTGCAAAATTTGTGTAATAGTAAGGGACATCTGGAACCACGAAACAAAAATAATTACTTTACAATTTCTATCAAAAACTGCAATTTAAATTTAGTAATGATAGCTATTTGCATCTCGCTAAGATAATAATACTTTTCAAAGTTACCGAGTAACTAATACTACAGGAACCAAAGGTAAAAATCTATTACCAAAGCGGTCTACGCAATTAAGATGACGAAAAACAATCAACGGCTTACATGTACGAAAGTTATGAAATTGGAATCAATTTTTTGCCACGACAAATTTATACTCCGACGAAACAAACGGTGCGACAGTGTCTACTTGTATTAATTTAAATACTCACCTTAAAGATAGAATGGAATAGATTCAGGTAATACTGTTATCTGATGAGCAAGAGATTCAACAACAGTGGAAATATTTATTATAATTAAACGATCAAATCAGATGTTACTTTGAATGCGCTGTTTATCATAACTCCACATAACATTATTCGACACTGCCCATGACACTACTGAAGCATTCATTAGGCACTATAAACTAGATTTATCGAATAGATCTGATTTGCCTTTAGACAATCAACATTTACGATGGATGATTTTGTTTACGCATCTTGACCGAGGAATGATAATTTCTATGGCATGCTCTACAGCGCTCTTAAGTAACTTCGCTCAGCGGTGATGACGGTTAACTAGGCTTAAAGGGAAAGTTTGAGCAACTGGAGGCAACGTTTCATGAAAGCACCTTCAAGGCGCTTGGTTTGAAAAGTCGCATTTACTTTGAAGATTACAAGTACAGTTTAAAGGCAAAAATTCAGAAGATGGTCAGAAACTGAAAATTAAGATGATTGCTTCCAGATATTCAATCGCTCCTCAACTTTCTGTGGATTACTTTAAAATATATATAACTCAGAAAGAAATGCTGTAGCCAGGTTTATTTTAACTGAAATTTCATTGACAGTGCTAATTTGTCAGTCCTAAAGAAGAACCCCACTGACAGCTACCATTCCAATATACAATAAGTGTCCCTGTAAATCTATGCTCTTTCCTAAACCTAAAAGCTTCTGTATACACCTAATGAATCCTACCATATCTACCCTATAGGGTAGATATGGTATTACTATAGTAATTACCTAGACTGAATTCTGATGACTCTTATGATTTACCCAAACATCAGAAGCCCAACATTCCTATCAGGCCTTAGGCATCTGGTATAAACTGTCTTACACAGAAATTAACCTCTTCTTTAAAAAGCATTTTAAAAAAACTTTGATTTCCACCCCAGATATGGAATGAAAAAATCTACAGCTTTAGTGGAGAAAATCTAGGACCTCTTCTTAACACTCAACACTGATTACATTGAATCATTAAAAAATCAAGGAAACAAGAAAACAACATACATACAAGCAAAAAAATACAAATCTTAAATAAGTTGAGGACAGAGACGATCAGATATGGATGATAGGAATGAATTTACTGAGGGAAAAGTTCAAGCAAAAAGTAGAAGAAAAAATTAAAATTGAATTTTTTTGGGATGTGGTAGGACATGGATCTTTAGAAAAAGGAAAAGCAGAAACAATGCATGCAAAGTCTATTTATTTTTTCTAAAGGCTGTCACTGCTACCTGATGTTTCCGTCTTCTTCAATTTGACATAACTTTGGAAACACATTTGGCTCTTTATTTCTACTATATATTTCTTGCTTGGTCTCTTTTCCTTTTTTTTCCTAAAATCTTCCCTTCTTAAATTCCAGTCAAAAATGTGTTGCGCCTTATTACATGACCAATAAATCTAAACTTCCTTCTTTCTACATCTTCTAATAATCTTCTCTATTCACTGATATACAAAAACGCTTCACCATTAATTTTTCCATCGATCCAACTTCTGCATGTCATTCCTCTCCATATCTACCACTTATAGTCGTTTTCTTGACCTTTTACCAATGGTTCAACACTCACTCCCATACAGTAACATGCTCCAGAGGAAGGTTTTGTTAAATTTCTTCCTTACGTCTTTATCCAACTGTTTGCATACCGACACATTATTTTTGTCATTGAAAACTTTCTTTGCCAATACTATTTTTCTCCTTATTTCAGAATTACATCTGTTGTCTTGTGTGACCATACTTCCAAGGTAACAAAATTTGTCTACCTGCTCTACTTTTGATGATCCTATCATTATTTTTGCATGAGTTATTTTATTTTCCTGTCTTACAACTAAAGATTTTGTTTTATAAGCATCTATGTTTAATTTCCATTCAGTCATCGTGGTTTTCAAACTTATTGATGTTTTATTCATATCTTTTTCTGCTTCTTCCAAGATAATTATGTCATCTGCAAAATATATGCAATGTATCCTTCATCCATTCATTTTAACTCCCTTTATTTTTATTTTCATATTCACAATTCCTTCCTTAATAAACGTATTGAACAGATATTGTGATTAGGGACATCCTTGTCTTACTCCTTTTCTAACCATATCCATTATTGTTCCTGCTACTATACTGTGATGGAGTATTTTCATTTGTCATTTGGTACAGAATAGAGAAAAATGTATCTTCCATTTTCTTTTGTCCCAGTCTTCATCATGGCTGAGATGAAATGAAAGCTGCTGAGGTATGTGTGAATAATTGCTCTAATCAAGGTCTTTCCTTAAAGAATGCCAAAAAAGTGTCACTCATAGAGTACTGTACTTACGTGGACATGTTCCACTTATAGCATTCTGGCTCAGCGAGGAAAGCAGTGGTAAATTACCTCACTTCTCATCCTGCCCAGTGAACCTCATTCCTCTCTGCAAGCTTTTAGTAGCTTATGTAAGGGGGAGAGGTACCAAACAGCCACGCTGAATACTTTACAGACATCCATTATTTTCCAGCATGGTTTTCTGATCTTTATAGAATTAAAAGATCAGCCTCCTATCTTTGTAGTCAATACCTACTTTTTGTATTACCATGTATTACTAAGAAAAAGAGTTTACAGTTCACAGTATCATAAGCCTTATCCATGCCAATAAATGTTAACATTTGTATTCATTTTCAATATCAGAGAAAAAACATCTCTTGTTCTTCTTCCTTCTCTGAATCCAGACTGATCCTTTTCAACATATTCTTCTTTTAAATCAGCAGGTGCAGGGCCGGCTTTATGAGCTAGCGAATAAGGCCTGGGGCCACCAAATTATTACATTGCAAGATTATTATTATTAATTGACTCTCAAATAACTCACAAAACATTAGATAGAAAAAAATCATAATAATTCAGTTTATAATTCCATTTAAACAAGCCTGTTGTTATATTTTGTCAGGTTTACAACATTATTGAATTTGCAATATTACAAACGGGAGGGCCGCCAATTGTCTAAAGCCGGCCATGAGCAGGAGTATTTATGAACTGTGTTGAAAACCAATATTATTTTGGGAATCATAATAGTTATACTTTCCTGGAAACCATCACGAATCTTGCCTTTCTCATAACACTCAGTAATTATTATTATGTGATCATTTATTTCTTTACCTAGATTTTTCAAGCATTCTGCTTGTATGTTGCTATCACCTGTAGCTTTATTACCTTCTACTAGCCTATTCAACTTTCCTTTCATTATTGCAGGACCAATTATGTATTTTCCTCTCTTCCCCAATAAATTCATTGGTCTTTCATACTTCTTCACCTTTATATAGTTCTTCCATACATTCCTTAAAATGTTTATACAAAACTTAAAAATAATTATGCTACAAGAATTGTTAAGGGGTTGGTTCATGATGAACGACGAAAACCCTTCACTAGTCTGTAAATATTAAACTCTGCTACCTCTAACCTACTATAACTACACTAACACACCAACTAAATCATACTTACAACAAGGTCAATTCTCTGAACCAAATGACACTAATAGAGCAATAACGAAGCTTAACTGATAACTGAACCTAGAACGAGCTCCGCAATCCAGGGGAGGATAAAACTTGGATGAATAAACATGGATTAACTTTAAAGTTCGATTTTGAGGTTTATTTTAAATGAAATACAGAATTTAACGGTATGATTTCTGGTATCTTGCTCTGGCACCTGGACCACCGAATTTCTTAGGCTCGCACCTCCTTGGATCTGCTACAAGCAGAGTTCTGTCGTACTGGATGAGGATTTCCTTGATTTCTTTCTTGGATGCCTCGTCAACATCTGAAAGGTAAAATTAATCCGTTAGCGTGGGGAAATATATACACGCACTTGATGATATATTAATTATGTGACTTCATTAATACTTACATTTCTGATAGTAGGAGACAAGAGCTTTGGAGATTGCTTGCCTAATAGCGTAAATCTGTGCTACATGTCCACCACCATTGACTCTCACTCTAATGTCAACACCAGCAAAACGCTCCTAGAATTATGAGGGTATGTATTAGCAAAAATTTCAACCACTGAACCTTAGCTTACCGCGCAGACACAATACAGTTCAGAAACGTATGTAATCATTCAGAATCATATTCGGGATAATTATTTCATCAGCTTTTAAACCATAACAGAAAAACAGTAATAAATATATATATAATGTGTACCTTCCCAAGGAGAAGAATTGGTTCCTGAAGTTTGTACTGAAGAACGCGAGGTTCAATCATTTCTAAGGGCCGTCCATTTACTTTCAAAACTCCATTTCCTCGCTTACAGTAGGCAACTGCGGTCGCAGTTTTCTAAAAATTAAAACGAATTGCATAAGGAAAATTATCAAGAGTATTTACTTACTTAGACAAAAATAGTACATAAGTCACGTCGGCGCAATCATGCCATGTGGTATACAATGACAAAATAATTATAACTTACCTTCCTTCCGAACACCTGCACGGCGGATATAGGTTCCTTGGGAGTCTAAAATTAAAAATTAAACAGGTAATGAACAGTCATGAAATACATATAGGTAAATAGAATACTCATAAATGAATATGATTCACACAAACCTTGCCCGACATCTTGCCAACCACACTGAGAGAAAGGAAGCGTAAGGACAGGAAATGGAAGTCAAAAGAGGTATCGAAGGACTTTTCATAAATAAATTCCTAAATTTCGCTCATAAAAAATATTTATAAGCTTGTAAAATTTTTTTTAATTTTTTACTTACTTTAGAAATCAAAATTACGGCTTAAGATTCGATATATTTATAATTTGTTTTCTTCTGTGCCAGTTAAAAAATATTCTAGATTCATAGTTAATCCGCCTTCTCAGGCTGGCGCTGCTTGCTCTCAAGTTTGGCGGGCTCTTTTGGTAGCCAAATAATTTGTGACTGACGAGCTGGAAGAATTTACTGACATTGTTGGTTATTCTGGTTAAGGAATTTTAACATAGTTGTTTATGATTCCTTTTCTATCCTGTAAATAGAGAAGATTTTTTTGTCGAATTTAACTTTATTTGGAAGGCAAGGATATTTACTCTATCTGGGCAAAATGTTCTCAAAGAAGAACTCTGATGTATAGTATGTATAGAATTGAAGCGAATAAAAAGTGTTGAGCTACCCTCTAATGTATCAAAAATATGTATTGATAAAACGCCTGTCACCCAACCTTTTATGGAATTTCTATATTTTATCAAAGATTAAGCTATTGCCTGTCTGAAAGTCAGGCAATAGCTGTATGATTATAGAGAAATGATTAAACGGCTTCTTTAAGCAATTTTAACCATCAGTGTTAACTTATTTGAAAAAAGATTTTTCCTTCGAGTATTCTACTAATAATTTGCGTTTTTATAGCAAAAAAAAACAATTCTTAAACTGGATGCAAACTTGAAATTTGCTTTTTTAGCTATGAAAATTTTTATAACTGCTAGTACTAAAAGCTATTCGTTCATAAAAGACTGATTTTTAGCTCATCATTTTATATTATCAATAGCTTCAGGCATGATATTGTGGTAGGAATCCATAATATAAAGAAACAGGAAGAGTCTCATCTTTCCATTTTTCATGTTAGCTCTTCATTTGTTCAACATTCAGCAAAACAATGAAAAGAATGAATTTCATTACTTTCAAACTAAATTAAAAGTTACCGAAAGAGAATTCTGATTCAAAAGTGCAGGGCAATTTATGTCTCATATATTTTTCATTATTTACAGAAATTGCATACAAAATGTTAGCAATTATGTCCCATTTCTAGAAATATGATTCTATGGCCATTGGAGAGAGAACCAAGAACCGATAAAAGCAATTAAGGAGGAGTCAAAGAAGAAATTGTATGAGTATGAGGTGAGCAGCAAAGCTGACTGAGACTGACTTATTTTACTGTCATTCGTGGACTTATGACCTATGCTACTTTTATCGAGCATCTGAAATGGGTTTGAATAGCGCTTCTCAGTAGGGTAGCACATGTCTAAATGAGTATAATAAAAAAATTAAATAGTTAACTAAGAAAATGGTTAAATTTTTATTTAAATAATACGCTGATAGATGATAAAAGGACAAAAATAATTTAAGGCATGCTGCTAGAATAAAAAAACACAAAGATTATAAAAAGCTTCTATTTTTTCTTGATGTTAAAGAAATAATGTTTTAAAAAAATTGAGCAGTCTCCATTTTGGAAGTAAACGGCATGCATAGAGTATATTTCTATCAAAAACTACTAAAACAACTATGAACATGACTCAAGTCCAAATCGAATTACAACAGGTCCATCAGAACCAAACATTGTCATAAGTCAATGACTGACTCTAATATGTGTTTGCTGTTTATTATATAACAATTATGACTTGTTAAGCCAATGTATAATGCACTGCAGTTTGTACACTCCTGGCCAAAATTAACTCACCACCGGCCGAAATGATCGCTAGGGAGGTGCTGCGTTAATTTTGGCCAAGAGTGTACAAATAATTCTGTACAATCACAATCAAATAAGTTACAGTTTCTGATGCTATTAAAGGCTGGTGTCAGAGAATTCTTTAGAACTGCATGGGCAAGTTTTATAGAAACTCTATCTACAATATTTAACAATTATTTTTGAGCGTTGAGAGGATTTTTGGTGGAAATCATTTCTTCAGAAATAAAAGCTCTTTAGATTATTATTTACTAGCTATTAAATTCAACTGTATTGAAACTTGCTCCTTCTGGCTAATATCTTTGATGATCAAGAAAACAAAAAATAGGGATGTGAATTATGTATCTCTGGTGTATTGAACCATATTTACTCAAAAATAACATGCCCCCTTTTGGGTTCTTTTACAGCTCAAAAATTGGGGTATACATTACATTCAATGGCACGATATTCTCAACAGTGATGGGATGTAACGAAGTAAAAGTATTCGGAGTGCTTGTAACGATTACATTTGTGGTAATTTTTACTTGTAATCATTACATTAAAAAAAGTAATTTTTACTTGTAATCTACTTCAAAGGTCATGCGAGTAATCGTTACATTTGAGTGATCGATAGTGAACATTTGAATTCCTCGCGCGCTGATCGCATCGAGAGGCAGTTCTAACTACATTGTTCACCCTGAAACTGAACTTTTCTTCTCTTGAGAGGGAAGGTGCAAAGGAAAGGAGGGATGGCTGTTGACCCTGCTACAAAGTATTGTTGAAATATTTGTGCTGCGCTGGAGATATAAATGAATTTCCTACGAGGACTGAATGCTGTAGGTTCTTCTTCAGAAGAATAACTACAGATGTATTTGAGCGGTCTCCAGGCTAAGCTGGCCGAAAAGATTATCGTACCCAAGTAATGAAGCCATTAGTTGTTGCCCTAACAATTTTGCAAGCAGAGAAGAATATGTTTATTGGGTTTCTTCAGCCAACAATCAAAAAACTATTACATGAACTCGATAAGAGAGCCCTTGACAATGCCCTTGTGTAATGTAAGCCCATGGCAAGAGTGTTGCTTCAGGGAGTTGAAACAAGATTTTGTTACGTACTAAAGGAAAATAAACTAACCATTGCAGCAGGGCTGATAACTTCTTTAACCCTCGACGGACTACAGATGCCATATAGCATCATCCGACACCTACTATTATTTCATTTTGTATCACAGAATAGGAGATCTCGATGACAATATTGCAATATTGTATTTGTATGGCTGGTTTTGGGTTGTTTATGTATAATATTTTATGGGTATTGTTTTCAGACTATCACCAAGCGAAATACGTAAGAAATTTAAAATAATTCCGGCCTTGGAGGGTTTAAGTTCACATGGCTTGAGGGAGAGGAAAAAGGAGGCTTTACTTATTTTTAAAGAAGAAATAATGTCAAAGTCTCCTGTATAAAAACATGACTCGTGTGATATGAGCGATGAGGAAGCTATACTTTTAAATATTGTGAAAAGAGGGGAAGTTTTCCCAGCTTCTGATGAAGTGAATAAGTACTTGCTCTGTACATCAAAGGAAATTGAGTCAATTAACCAATTCCTGATTGTAAAAAAAGCATTCCTTAAATCAAATGCTTCCCTACCATCCAGTGCTCCTGTGGAGCGGCTGTTCAGCATAAGCAAAGATATTTTGCCACCAAAGGGTGGCAAAATATCTGATGAAAATTTTGAAGTGCAATTGCATTGCAAATTGAATTCGCACATTTAATTGATTTTTTTCTTAAATTTTGAGAGCTTTCTATTTATTTGCATGCCGTTGATTTTACAATCCTTCTTCATCCAATAAATTTTAGTAAAACATAAATAGTTAGGCACTGTAATTACTGTAGTAAACATAATTTGAATTAAACTTTAATGCTATGGCATTAAATTCAAATGTTAGATTGCATGTTAGTACTCCCTGTTTGAAAAAGATGTCAACTGAGATTGCATAATCTACAGGAGCAAAATAAAAAGTACCGTATTTGACGACACATAAGACGCCCCACAATAACTTAAAATATAGTTTATTTTTGTTGTCACATTACATAAAAGCCAAATATTAACACAATCATTGAGTGCAATTATGAAATAGGTAGTATAGACTATAGACCATCTGGGCTAAAAATAGCATTCAGTATTGAAAGTTAACCTGTGGAGGTTGAACCTTCACATATAAGACGCAGGGAAATTTTTCGAGACATAATTTAGGTATAAAGGTGCGTCTTATATGTCGACAAATACGGTAATTGTAATCCTACTGATTACTTTTTCAAAAAGTAATTTGTAATTGTAACTGATGACAAATTTGACAGAGTAATTGTAATTGAGCCCAATTACATTTTTTCAGTAATTTCCTATCACTGATTCTTAGATACATATGGTATATATGAGTAATTAAATGAGATGGCATGATCAGAGTAATTGTGTTTGTGAAAGATGAAGAAAGAAATTTAGGATAAGAGCATTGAAGGCTAATGCCAATGCACATCCTGTATAAGTATCATCAACATAGCTGTCATATCTTAACAGACATTAAATGATACAAATTTTGATATGTAATAAACAAGCTTTATTTCTATTTATACAAAAATATATTCACAAATGTTTGAATTTACAAAATCAATGTCTACTGCAAGTAAATGTAGACATCGGATACTCTCATTTTCAGTTCAGATGATTATAATTTTCAATTGTACGTCCAATATCGGCATAGGAACAATAGGTACATCATATCTTAATATTGCTGGTTGAAAGGATAAAATACAGAGGACTATTTAAAACTGAAAGTTAAAGACATAGATAAACTACATTAATAGTCTTCTAATTAGATGCACTAAATTTGTTCCCTTACAGTGTATATTGTGAATTTGCATTACATAATGCAATGTTGAACTGAGCTGGGATGAACAATCAGTTAACAGAATGTCATCCAATTAAAGCATGATTTGGAGATATCTTTCAACAGACAACATATTGCATAGAATTGCCACATAAGTTTTTAAATGAAGTTTTTCTACCTTTCCAATGTAGCTAATTATAAAAAATATAAATACCCCACAGATAACAAAGGAATAAGAGAATATGGATGAAATATTATAAAACTGATACTTCATAAGTGCACTTCAGATGGCAGCATCAACCCTCTTTGAATCTCATCTTCATCACAATAGTATTCTTTTTCCATCTAAAAGCAGAAACATACATATCAGAACACACATAGTTACAACTATGAAATGAGCATACATGTTGTGTTATCTATCAGTGGTGATTGATTGCTTTGTGAAAAATATTAATAGAACTGTTGTTGGATTATATAAAGACAACAACTCATCATATTAAAGTATTCTTTTTTCTGGGTAACTTACAAATGTCTAAAAACATAGAAGATCTTCAACCACCTGTGCTAAACAGTGTTACCTTACAGTCTTTAGATAAGAATTTAAAAAAGATGGATTTCTCTGCAAAATACTGGAGAATGTCTGAGACTTCGACTTGATAGAGACAAATTATACTTCTTTAGATTTGCAAATATAACATGAATCACTACAAGTATATCATCCCTAGGTTTGCATAGTTTGGAGTAATTAACATAACACTGGTGATACATGCGTTTATAACTTGATATGCACCATATATTCCTTCTTATAAGGGTTGCTCTAGTTTTGAACTTGTATTTATGAAAAAATAATAACCCTTTCATACTGTTTGTAGTGAAACTAAGAAGCAATCTTTTATCGAGTGAGATAAACAAACACGATAATATGGCGTTTTATTGGATGTCACCAAGGAGCTAGTGTTAGATATAAATTGAATGGATTTAAAATAAATTTTTAGGTAGGATTCTTTAGGAAATATCTTTAATATATCTGACCCTGAGCATAGATAAGATGAAGGTTGATATTTAACACATTATTGCCAAAAGCTTCTTATAAGTTGGAAAGTATAGTAATTATTTAAAATACTTTAATATATACCTGATATTTAAATAGATGATCAAGATGACGAAAACTTGAAAAGTTTCAAAGCCTATCCAAATCACTAAACAAGATATCTTGGATTTTCAGTTGTTCAGAATACTGTCGCTCATGATCTTCTATGGATTTTTCTATCTTTCCAGCACACGCCCTAATTTTAACAACATGTTTATCTATCTGACACTTGGTTCGTTCATTCTCCTTTATTTGATCTTCCACTAATTTTTCCAACAGCATTTTCCTCTTCAGCATCACTTCCATATCATGAGATATTAGCGTATCGTCCACATTACCATTTGGCCTCCTGTTAAATAAAAGAAAGATTTTTCATTAGTAAGCAGAGCATAAATCTTGAAATGTTATTGAAGATGTTTTTTTTTATTGTGAAATTGGGCTTCTGCCCTCTTATTACTTTTAAAATGTATAAATAAACTGTTTATTATAATTATGATAAAAATCACCAAAATGTAATGTGATACTATGGTGGTGTCTCGAGTTACCTTATACTAGAATATATAGAGTAATTTAATATTTTTTATAATACAAATTTTTGCAAATGTATGTATTTAAAAAAAAATTGTTAATTAGTATTAACTTTATTTTTATATATATTTTTGTATCTTTGAAATTGGGTACTTGCCCGTAAATAAATAAATAAATAAATAAAATACAACATCTTTGTTGGAGCAAAGAAGAAAACCATAGGTAGCAACAGCAAGTATAGCACGATGCAATGCATTTAAAAATACTACAAAACAATGTGTTACGAAAATGCTTTCTCATGCAGGTTGAGTATCTTTGAAAGAAGGAAGATCAGAAGATAGGCTGTTATATCTTGATTAATTCAGGGAAAGTACATTTGCCATACATACATTACTAAGACATAGTCTGTATCACGTGATCCCCATGCTACTTTGCCCAATCTGATAATGAGTGTAAATTATGAGAAATAATGCTAGAAGAAATCGTTTTACAAAATCTATTCCTGCTGGAAATGATGCAAAATAATAACAGACTATAAAAGTAGTTCAAACAAATGGTGCTTATACCCCCTGCCAGATGAAATCTAAATGTTCAGGCATTACTTTGTGGAAAGCAACTGAAGTAATGAAGAAATGAACCTGTAAATTTTCCACACTACTTTTTTATCGATGACCAGCTACCGGAGCACCAGAAGATGAGCAAAACCAGTCATCAATAAAAAAATCATGTGGAAAATTTACAAAGTTTTATTTCTTCATTACCACTTCCAGATGCTGAAAGATGGTTTGTAAGGTATTAATGTGGATGTAGATGTGAATTTAATATACTCTCACTAGAATAGTGATACAGTAGAAGTCTTTTATAATGAGAGCTGACACATATTGGAAAAGTAGTTTTTTATAAAGCATACTTGAAATAATCAAAATATTTGTACTTTTACCACAATTTATTTATTATAAAAAAAAACAAAAACACGACCGGTTTCGACGAATGATCGTCATCTTCTGGTGATCTGACGATCAATCGTCGAAACCGGTCGTGTTTTTGTTTGTTTTTTACAATAAATAAATTGTGGGAAAAGTACAAATATTTCGAAGATTATTTCCATTATGGATTACCACAAGACCTCGCCTGGCTCAGTGAAGTTTAAAGCATACTCGTTATAGCCGATTTCTAATACTAAATGTCCATCCTATTAAATCCAAGGGTAGCAAGTGCAATAGAATGGAACCAAAGGGGTTTTAAATTCTTACCTAATGCTTCAGAATGAGTAAAAAGTATGTTTGCGTCAAAAATAATATTTCAATGATTCATAAATCATAACCTAAGTACTACGCGCACTCACGTCTAATGATCAACTGATGAAAGAGTAGGTGGAAAAGGTACCCCTAATTCATATCAAGTTGCTTTCTTGAGATATTTTTCATTCATATGCTTCATAAGCAATGACTCTGTTGCAAGGGAGGGGGAGAGGTTTTATGGAGAATCCAAATCAGCACTGCTTTTATCTCCTATGCACCCTTCGATTTGGTGCAATTTTATGAATGGAAACTAAATGAAAAATTCTGGTGCCGACTAAAGGGGTTGTCCCGAAAAGAAACAATAGATGAGGGGTTGACGTACAGAGAGACAAAAGGGAGAATGAAACTCGTGAAAGTTTGCAATCAAAGATCCCTGAAGCATTTTAACTGAGGAAAGGTGAGGCTAGTAATGAAAAATAAATGCATGAGTAAGGTGATGATAATATTTGCATTTAATTTTTTTCTGCTTGTTGAAGAGATAATGTGCCTCAGATTACAGTTTACCTGTCGGACCTTGTCTCTCAGATCAATTGATGAATCTGAGATAATGAATACATTCCTACATTTGTCTCAGATTCTATAGGAACATGGAACTTGTTATACTGATATTTCAGAAGTAACCACTCGATATAATGGACGTTACTCCCTATCCTTTTTGCTGTGAGACTGACAAGGGCCAAAAAATCACTCGCTATAATGCAACTCTCATTATATGCCACACTCATTAAAACGGACTTCTAATGTATGTGTTTCGATTTTCACCAATTGAAGATGATTTCGCAAAGAAAACACTGAGGTACAGGTGAAACAAGAATGTCAATCATTTTCTTCAAAATTATAAATTAAAACCGTATACAGCCCCAAAAGAAATACATCTGATGTTTAGAGATATACATCACTCTGTGAATGGCAGAGCATGAAAACAATAAATATAATACACAAAATAGCCATACAAACAAAAATTAAGGAAGGAAATTTGATAATTTCCAGTAAAATCTGTGAAACGTTAAATGTACTTTAATTCACTACAAAGTAAGGATAGCATGTAAATTTTTTTTAATACAAATTTTTAAAGGAATGAAAATTAGTAATTTTAATGATTACAATTCTAGATACGTCTTTTCTAGATAGTTAAGCTGGAATTTATTATGGTTATGAAAAGTGTTAAGACAACATTTAGTCGTTCAGAAACAAAACTAGATTGTGCTCACACATGGAAAACTTTTGAGAACAGAGATTATAGTGGAACCATTATGCCCTTTAAAGAAACTTTTCTTTAACCTTCACTCCTTTTTGACGGTTATTATTATAAGTATTAAAGACTTAATAGTAATAATCCTCCAAAAGGAGTTGAACTTATTAAGTCAGAATCTTACTTACTTCGTCGAAACTGAATCTCTCCACAACAAATAAATAAGAATGAGTTTTAAGATATTGATTCACTACAAGTAACCAGGGTGTCTATCAGACATAACTGGAGAAATTAATAGCAGCCCAAGCCGTAGTCCTAGAAATAAGTCTAAAGGCCTATAATAAGTCTATAAGCTTCTTAAGTCAATAATTTGCTGAAAACCCAAAAACAGAGATAGGCTAATACCACTAATAAATAAAGTTCCAAGTAAATTTTATGGGCTAATTATGGAGAATAACTGATTTAAAGCAAGGAGGAATAAACATAATTATGAATCATATATTGAGCCAAACACCACTGTAACCATAAAGAGCAGGGTAATTAAGTAGTTAGGATATATGAACAGAAGGCTAAATCATAACTAATCATCAAGGAAAGCTATGCTCTTGGACAGGGTTGGCAAACATTTTGCAGCAAGTGTGTCATATTTTATGCATGTTAAGTATTTGTGTACCAGTGTGGAGCAAAACCATACAGGGAGATAGTGAAATACATTTTACAATGCCAATGATAGGATTAAGATCTTGTAATTGGCTTATATAATCATTGATTAGCATTTCTAATGAACATAATGTATTGTATAAATTTTATTGTAAATAACTCACATTTTAATGTCAATGATCATTCAATCAATGTTTTAGTTGACATATTTAATTCAAGCATTAAAAAAATTAAACCTATAAAATTACAAGTATTATGACTGATTCTTTATACAATATCATGAAATTATATTTATGATTTTTGTTAGATAATTGTTGCACAATGTTACATTCATTGTATCGTGTGATTTCTGTTCAAACAATTGATTTTTATTAGTAATGATTTTATTCATTTTTAACTAATATTTTATCTCATTATTAACAAAACATAAAATAGCTTACTGCATAGTTAAATGCTTGATTGCTATTAATCTTTGTATCTTTCTGTAATTGGTCTTCTGTCCGTTTTTAACTTTAAATAAATAAATAATCCACATTCATTTACTGCAGAGGATCATTTTTTAAGTAAAGTATACATACTAAGATGGTGTTGTGCGAGTTCTGTGAGACAATAAAATTCTCTTGCATACCATAGGTTTGCCAATACTGCTCTAAGAAAGCAATATAGAGATCAGAGATGGAAAAATAGTGCTAGGGGATAAATGGAAAGGCTGAAGAAAAGATGAAATGGCAATTATCATGAATAAAGGATGATGAAGGTGAAGATTGGGTGAAACTGATCACAGATAAAAACTTAGACCGCAAAGAACCAATATAGCTAAATACTCTTTCTTGAATAGAGGCATAGCAGAGTGGAACAAGTTACCTGGGGAGCTCTTTGAGTCCCTTCCTAAAAATCCAAAATCATTTAAGAAGAAATGTTCTGTATTGTTGTAGTGTGAACTTACTAGTATATGCTCAAATAATTGTGGAATTGTGTAATCATATTTATATATAAAAAAAATTATAAGGTATTGGTAATTACAGTTATGTGATTTTTTTTCTTTTATTGGAATTATTAATTCATAGTATTATTTATGGATTGTATATTAATTTATTAATTGTATATTTTATATATTGAGATTAGCTGCCACCAGACTGCTGTCTAACTGCGGCGAAAATTGTAATAAATAAATAAATAAATAAATATAGATATATAAAAAGGTGAGAATCTTCCTAAGAACTAAAAGGAAGGACTACTTACCATTTAGAGTCATGTGAATTTGAATAATCGGCACATGTCTCATATAATAATTTAAACTTGTCCTTCAAACCAAGTGACTCATTAAACTCTTCAATTTCTTCCAATGATGTTTTTTCCACCGTTTTGATAAGTACATTGTAAATATTTTCACAGGTTTTCGAATCCTTCTTCCATAATCCATGGTAGATTTCTCTGAATCTGGCTAGGCTGAAAAGAATTAAAAAAACTGCTTACTAAATATTTTTGTAATTTACATGGATTACATTATCCAAAAGTCAAAACCTTTCGCTAATTTTTTCTCCTTCTCGATCTTTAGTGAGATTTCTCAACAAAACATTGAAATATTCCTATCGAAGGCTAGTTATGAAATAAAATAAATTTCCTCAGTTAAGATTTTTTACAATAATAATAATGCAAATAACCCTAGCTGTTGACGCACCCTCAAACCATAATAATAATAATAATAATGCACCATAGCATTTTCGACAGTGGGTTTGAATGTTGTATATAGATTAATCATGATCAAGTGAAATGAAAATCAACCCAATCTCTTTTAATATAACTAAACATTTTTCTTAATTCGAGAAGCAAAAATAAACTTAAATAAAATATATAAACAACTTGTAATACATTCAGATTTTGCACCCCACTAGAATCCTAGGGCAAGAGAAGTTTTTCAGTGGAGTCACAGTGTTTATTTGTCATGATTTTAATCTATAAACAAGACCACATATCTATTATACAAAGACGTTTCTCCGGATATACCTCTCTATTATATATAGATGCTTCTCCGGATTCATTCATGCATATAGATAGATAGATAGAGAGGATACTAATTCACAGGCTAAACCACAAGCGTCATTGACTTGAAATTTTTATGACGTATTGGCCATATTGTTTAACCGCCAGAAAAATTGCGATTTTGATCCTCAGTGTCATGTGTTCGATGCCAGAAGGCCCCAAAGTCACGATTTTCTCCATAAAGATACATTGCAGGGATTTTTCATAATTTTTTTAGGCACTTCCCAGCAAAATAGAGAGTTGAACTTTAAGGGATCGCTAGAAGCCCTGCACATATAAAGAAAATTAAAAAGATATCTTCGAGGATTATCCTTAGTTCGACGCTAGGTCGGGGCAAATATACGCCCATTTAAAATGCGATGATTTTTAAGCATTAAGATTTTTTTTATTCCTTTCCCGTAAACATAGTAACTTAAAACTAGGCATGAATATAGACATCATATATGTATTCTATGTACGCTGTTTAACGTTCCACTGATGGTCCTTGGTTCGATCCAAGAGAGCCATTTAAATTACCCTATGCATTTCAGATGGGGATAATGGAAACTTATTTCAGGAACTTCCCGGTATGATACGGACTTCAAACTTTACATTAAATAAGATCAGGTCCTAACAAGTAATAATGTATATTCGCAACTGCCAATAGGTCCTGGGTTAGATACCAGGCGTCTCAAAATTAGAAATTAGATTTTTAAGATTTTTTTTAACCTCTTCCCGATAACATTGAAACTTAAAACTTGGCATATGAATAAAGATTATGAATACATCTCATATGCTTGCAGCATGATTACTCGTTTAATTTATAGCTGCCAGTAGTATCTGATAAGACACTATGATTGGCTTTAAGTCAAAAAGAGCGGCGCAGAGTTAAAGAAAGGTTTCGACAATCATAACATTAGGTTAGCAGGGGAACACGGTATTATCTTACGTCAAACTTAAGTTCTCACCTTACTCTCCTCGGGAGCTCCTCTATTTTGTCACGAATGTAAGCATTATAAACAACGTACAATTTGTTTACACTATCAGGACCTGCTTCCTTATCTATCGACTCAGTGTTACCTTGAGAAGACATTTTTAACTTCCGACTTTAAGACAGACATGAAATAGCAACACCGTCTGACAAGAACAGTAACCGCCACTTTCCAAAATACATCATGGAAAATCTATGGTAGATGTGATACAACATCATACGCTTAATCCGCCCAAGGAAGGTATTGTTACGAAGAAAGCAAATAAATAAAGGCAAATTTTATGAAACATAGAGAATGCTTATTTCCTTACATAATTTAAAACATGTAAAGTAAAATATGATTCGAAATGTAAGTTCAGATAAATTCTGGAGGGATATTTTCGAATTTCTTCATCCAATCTACCTAAACTTTATGTAAGATGTGAAACCACATGCCGATACGCCTTTCCGCCTTTCGCAGCGTCATCTTTTGAAAAAAACGGGAACCGCGGGAACCTCTTTAATCCTTAATCGCTGAAATTTACACACTTTGATTGATGTTAAACTTACTTTGATATTATAACTGTAACTTAGCTTCCTTTTAAAATAGAATATATATATTTTTGGTTTAATAGCAGGTCTAAATTAGAACCTTAGATTATCACATTTCTCATTTATAGTTTCTTCTTTCTTAATTCGAATTTAAAATGGAAATGAATGGAGGCGTGGAGTGGTTTAGCGAGCCGCGAAGTTTGAGTCAATACGTAAAAGTGGCTTGGAAGACGAAACGTTGGATAGCTGCACATATTTGAAGCATATTCATTACATTTTACAGTGAAATTTATTCATGAAATGAAGAGGTTTATGAGGATTCCTAATGGATTCAATGTCATCACAGCACCATGGACACACAGCAATTTGAAGATAGCAGTGGTAGGCGATTACTGACATATTTGGTCCTTCTTGATGGTAAGTATGACAACTGCAATTTTCTGTGATATTCTCCTCTTCTTCCCAAAAATACATACTAGAAGGAGAGGGACCACCTCCTGTAGCCTTTTGGCATTTAAAAAAGAACAAGAGTGAAGGAAAATGTACAACAGCAATAGTAATTGTAACTATAAATTTAGAAGAGCCTATGGGCTGTGAGAATAATTTAGGGTAAATTTCTAGAAGAGGTCTGTTTGGGTTTTATTATTTACCTCTTCTAGAAATTTACCTAATTTAGATATCACATTAGCCAGAAATGATATTTATCATTTTAGTGATATCAAACCAGATAAAGAAATGTAGAAGAAAGATTATAATTTTGAGATCTTTTAAAAATCATGGAGTTTTGTATCCACTTCGTTTGACAAATATTCTTTAGATAATTTTTAATACTTTGTCAACGATCCATAACTCCATCAAGGGTAAATTTTATTAAGCAATAGATTTATCTGTCTGGTTATATGTTACATCACAAAACATATCCAAAATATATCCTACCATCTCAAACTCAGAAAAATCAAATCTAGTGAAACTCCCATTTGTAGGGCCCCTTTCTTACAACCTTCCTAACTTCCTCACTCCCCTTCCTCCTCCACCTAACACCCCTCTCACTATCAACAGCAGTTAACCCCCCTCCCCTTGTACTTATTGGTGCCTTGGCCTTGTACTTTTTGTATATATATATATAAATGTCCAAAACCCGTCACAGATATTACATTTTTAAACGGTGGAATTTTGTAAATTTATTTTTCACCCATTTACTGTATATACGAATGTGTCTAAATACTAATTTCTCAATAGAAAAGTAAGGGAATGGAACATGTTACCTGAAGAGGCCCTCAAACCCCTACCTAAATCAATTAAAGATTTTTAAACTTAGATGCTTTAAGAAATTATGGAAATGTATTACATATTTTGTTTGGATGTGTATAGAAAGGGGGTTTTGGATGGTTTAAGTCGTGCTGCTTTACTCAATTTAAAAGCCTTATAATAAATATATTTCTACTCCAAAGCTTACTTGATCTCTATATTGAACCAAGGTCCAGCCTCTTGCTCATTTCTCCAATGTTTAACTGTGGTGCTTCTTTCTGCTGCCAGTGAGACATTATGTAATATTTCCTCCCATCTTTAGTCTACATTCATTTCTTCTTCATCTCCCCATCTCAATGTTTTTAATTCTTCTTTAAGCTTGCTTTTATCCAGCTTTTTGATGTATATATCCCTACTGAATTCTTTAGTTTCACAGACTTCACCCAGATCAATAATTAGATTACTATAGTCTATATGTAATATATATTATTGGTTCACACTTCACTTTACAGCTAACTTTCTTTTTATTAGTAAAACATACATCTATTAGAGTATTGGATGTTGGTCAGTGGCATTGGGTTCACTAATTCACTGAACCCCCTTAGAAAACTACTGCACTATTTTTCTATATACCAATGTTCTTAATAACCCAAATATCCTTGACACCAATCACTGGGCCTAACTTTTCTTTTGTTGAGTTGCGATTCCTGCCGCTTTTGGTTCTAACGAGCTTAACTTCATGCAAGGTTCACTACCCAGAATGAACCCCTTTAGACAACTCATTATAGCGTTAAGAGCGGTGGGGGGAGAGAGGGGCATAAGGCTTTTCAACATGGGCCAACCGCTGTACTACGATGCAGTGACAGCGGGCGAAAATGGCTTCATAGGATTTTCAGAAATTTTTTTATGCACTTCCTGGCAAATTAGAGAGTTGAAATTCAAGAGATTGCTGGAAGCCGTGCATATCCAACGAAAACTACAAACATACCCTCAAAGATTATCCTTGGTTCGACGCTAAGCCAGGGCAAATATTCTCCTATTTAAAATGCTTTGCGGAGATTTCTCAGTTTTTTAAATTTTTTCCCGATAACATGGAAAGTTAAAACCCAGCATGTTAATACAGATCATAAATACATCACATATACGCTGTTTTACAAGTCTCTGATGATCCTTGGTTCGATTCCAGAGCACCATTTACAATCCTCTATGCATTGCAAAAGGGGATAGTGGAATCTTAGTTTAGCATCATCCCGGTATCATATCGACATAAAGCTTTAGATTAAAAGCTATGTAATGGCTACTCATAATATGGTACAATATTGTGAATTTACGTAGTTCTTTCGCATCCAGTCTATATATTCAGTTATGTTGTTGTGGTTGCTTGTGATGTATTCAGTACACAAACCTACTGCGTTACGTGTTTGTGAACAGGTTTTCTCGCTCTTCACGATGACTAGTGTCCAATATCTGAAAGATATTAAAATTTCCTCTCTTTTGGTTGACGAAAAATGTGCAATAAAAGAAGTAGGGATGCCTATTCCTTTGCTGGACCTATCTCAGAGTCAGAGTAACAGATACTGCCGAGTGTTTAAGCCACAAATATATGAGAGAAACAGTTGGATTTATGGCTGTGATTCTTCCAATAGGCTATACTGTTTCCCTTGTTTCCTCTTTGCGAAAGACAAGGACGTGACCTGGACTAAAATAGATGTGTTCGATTTAAAGCATTTATCTCAAAAAATTACAAAGCATGAGGAATCTATTGGATGCAAGAATGCCAGTTTAGATCTTTTAGTTTTGGGTAAAACCGTGTTCAGAAATACTTCAATCTTGAATAAAATTATATAAGGTAATTGATTTATTTTCTTATGATTATATTTGATTTTTCAACAAATAAATGCAACTTAGCCAAAGGGTATTTTGGTCTTTAAAAATACATACAAAGAAATATGAAGCAAGAATTAAAAAAAGCTCAATTTTCGTGAATGTGGGGATTTTGTGCAACAAAGTCATATATTGATTCAACCGGAAATATATATTTTCATATTTCTATTGCTTTTATCCACAGTTGTTGTGAATTATCCTGCATCCATGAAAACAGAGGCAATATTCCAGTATGAGCCACAATATACAGTTTTCAGTCGTCATCCAGCAGCCAGAAGTGACGGTCATGCACAGGTAGAGATCCTTTCTCCTCTCCCTTCTACGTTAAAGTTTCTCTAAGCCCATTAGCTATGGCCCCAAACCGTACCACTCCTGCACTCGAGAGTGAAATATCCTCACTCAAACAGGAAAACACGCAATTGCGCGAGAGTTTGCAGAAGGTTATAGATAAGATGACTACATACGATTCGAGAATTAATGAGGCCAGGCTTCTCGATGGATCATCCCGCCAGTCCAGCCTTGATTCCGTGGAAGAGGACATTAAGAATTTTCGCAAGGAATTTATGGTGGAGGTTAATAAGCTCTTCACTCGCATGTCATCGCTGGAGGACGTTTCCACCAATTTGGATGAAAGGCTCAACGATCTGGAGCAACACAGTCGTCGAAATTGCCTTCTCATCCATGGTCTTCAGGAGCAGAATGGCGAGAACTGTATTTCCCTTGCATACAATGTATTTCAGTCACGACTTCGGTATGAATTTCCACCCTATCTCTTGGATCGAGCCCACCGGATAGGTAAGTTGCGTGATTCAAAATGTTGCCCAATAATAGTTAAATTCGTGAGCTACCAGGAACGCGCAACGGTTTGGCGAGCGAAGAGACTCCAACAAGGGCTCTGGAATCGTCATCACGGAGTCGCTTACCAAAACGAGATCCTTGCTGCTTAAGGAGGCCGAAGAATTGCATGGCAACACCAACGTTTGGACTTTTGATGGCAAAATTGTTATCTGTGGTGCCAATGGTCTCCGTTCCTTCATCTTCACCTCAAAGGAACTAAAGCAGTTGAACATATCCCATTAATGGCCAAATTCATTTCATTTCCAACTACTCTTCTGCTTTTCTGCATTCTTCATACTTCCTTGGGAGAGGAAGATTAACTTATACTTGTGCTCAGCCCTCTTTAGACTTCTTATTTTCCCCTACTGCCATTCCCAGTTCGCTTTAAATACAGCGTCTCATTATTTTTCTTTAAAAACAATAGTAATCAATTTGGCGACTGATAGTCTTTAATTAGATCTGGTGTAGATTATAAGTTCCAGCCTGGCATTCCTGTTCCTGTTTCTCAACTCATCTATTATCGTCCTGTGGTGCCCTCCTTAAGTGTGTAGTGCTATAGTTTTCCCCATACAGTGTTCAGTCCTCCAAGAGAATTATCCCTTTGTTTGGATTTTCCATCAGTGTAGTGCTCCCTTCTAGTGCAATATTATCCATAGATAGTGCTTTTTTCCACACAGTGAAGTGTCTTGTGCTTAAGTTATCCCCATACAGTGTTCAGTCTTCCAAGAGTAATATTCCCCTTTAATGTAGTGTGTCCTCTCAGTGCCGTGTCCTCTCAGTGCAGTGTGCCCCCCAAGTGCGGTGTTTACTCAATTCTCTTCATTTACCCTTAGTTAATGATATATATCTATAAATTATTTTCATCTCAGTTCGTTCTACCCCTATATTTCCCCCGGTTTATGAAAACTTTCCTATTAACTCTTGAAACTCTGAAATAGCGAACTTTTTAGTTAATAAGAGAACAAAATTGACTTATGTGTGAACTATTTTAATACGATCTAACTGGAACTGTGGAATACTTCGACGACGCGATAGCTAAACTTAGACAAGAATACGAACACATAATAATAGCAGGTGACTTGAACGCTAATATGATTGAAAATAATTACGACTCAAAATTTCTGAAAAACACTTTCTCTGCTCATAACTTATTCCTCCTTCCGCTGCAACCAATGCATAACACCTTAAATTCATCCACTTGGATTGACATCATTGCCACTGCCAATCCAGACCGAGTATAAATCCATGGGCACCAGGTATTTATCATCACGATGCAATCTATTTGTCATGCTCTCTTAATTCACTGAAATTCAAACAAAAATACATTTTACAAACACCAAGGGGGCAGCGGAAGAGACGGAGGAGCAGGCGTCAGATGAGTGGACGGAGGATAAGGAGGAGGTGGAGGAAAGGGATTGAGTAGAGGTGAAGGAGGGGCGGACTGAAGAGGAGATGCCTAGTTTGAGTACTGCTGACATCGCTGCGTAAGAGGTGGCAGAGATAGTGCTGACCCTGTTGGCAATTCAAGAACACCCTTTTAAAGTTTTCAATCGGATTGAGAGGCATTTCAAACAGTTTAACATGCAGGGTACGGATATATAGATTATGCTGGACCCTCTTGGCAATGGCGCATGTTTCACATGTTTTGAAGATGCAATGGGGCATCTACTATATTTTAAAAGCAACACTGTTCGTGATCATGATCAGGTCGGGATGACTATATCGAATGATATTGACCTTGATAAACTGACCACAATATCATTCTGTCGTGCTGATCAGAAAACCTGAAATAATTTCTATGGTTATTTCCAAAGTAGTGCAAAGTAATGACTTTTTTAACTTCCTCTCCACTAACCGTTTTATTCCATCATGAAGTCATGCCCGTCAGTTGTGGCATGGCGGGTTTTAATCGGCCGAAACTTTTAACTTTTTGCGATTTTTGCCACAAGAAAAGATCGGTAATTGTCATCAAGAATAATGACAATCTATGTCTGGCATGCAGTATAGTGGTAGCCATGTCGCAATACACGGACAATGATTTCGCAAAGAAAGTGCAAATTGAAATTCCATGCATGAAAAATGACTCGGGATCAGTCCAGACGTTACAGTTGCGTGCATTATGCATTAAATATGTGAGATGCGTTTCATGGTGAGAGAACCAACTCCACAAGACGGCGGATGGTAAGATCAAACACATTAATATATGTTCTTTATACCCATTTGTGGACACATGGAAATAATATCCAGTAGGCCATCTAACCATTTTTGTAGGGGACGAATGTCCACCACTTGATGAGTTTGAAGGCTTCATCAAGTGCACTATTTTGTCCCCAAGTGACCTATACCACACAGTACTCCCATATAGATGTGAAGGGAAATTAACATTTCCTTTTATGCAAAAGCTGTGTCGAGGGAGACATGCTAGAGAGCTGCCCACATGAGAGCGAAACTGAAAGGGCAATCACAGGAGCACAAACTGATGAGGTGAAGAAGGCGGCACAAATGGGGTATAAAATACTTACATGCCATGAGGTGTGGAATTATCTGATCACTACTTATGACAGCACAAGGAATGAAGTGGGTCTCTTCTCTGATTGCAATAATAAGTTTATAAAACTTAAACAAGAAGTGAGTGGATGGCCCAATGGGTGTGAAAGCTTAAAGGAAAAACAAAGTTTCCTTTCAGACTTTAATGAAAGGGAGGGATTGTGGTGGGACCCTGTGAAGATGGAATCGAATCATCGACTCAGATGTATAGCCAAGCTATCGCTTAATTCACTTTGGGGTAAATTTGGGCAAAGGGAGGATCGCACTCAAACTTGATTGATCAAAGATTTTCAGGGATTAGTTGATATACTAATCAATCCCAATGGTGAGGTTGAGGGGATTGTACCATGCTGACACATTGGCAGACGATTCCAAAGAATCATGGAGGGAAATAGAAATTCCTCCCCAAGCCTACTTGCTGGCCTACAAGCCTCAGGACAAATCGAAGCAACTCTTACAACAAAACTTCAATGCTGTGAAGAAATGCCTGAATGCACTCCATCACAATACCACTTACCTGGAGCCACTCAAGGAACTGATTTCAAATATCCAACTATTGGAACAACATTCCACAAATGACTTATTCATCTTTATAACCAACATAAGCAGCCAGGGAGCGAGATGGGCGATTGTGATGGAAATACACCAAAAACTAAAGACTCACTACAACATCAAAGCGACAACTGGTTCAGACTGGCAATAGACTCAAGCCATCATTATCAGTCATTTACATTAGACGGCGTTCTCAACATAATACTGAAAACAGAGAAATCCAACACAGACAAACTCCTACAGACAAACATCTCACTGCCAACAGAAGTAACCCTGATAACGAACCACTGGAAACCAGAGAACGAGATACAACTGGAGGATCTGGCTTCAACACTACCCAAACCCGAGAGTGGATTTGCCACTGGATTGGGGAAAGCCTTGGTGGATATTTGGAGGCAGATAGCACATTACAATATGTTAAGTATGTCAAGAAATTCCTCGTGTATTGTTTACATAAAAGTCTTGCCTCATACGCTCAAAGTGGGGACGGAATACCTGCAATAGATTCACTAATTGAGTCCATCTTGCAGACCCATAGAAATATAAAACAAGATCCTTTCACTAAATGTAAACCATATATAGAACAAAGAAATCTTATCAGAAAAAATTATAAAGGAACAATATATTACACACACTCCAAGGTCTAATAGAGCAACATAATATTACTAACTTTAAATATACTAAATAAATATACTATATATATATTATTTAAATACTAACAAAAATATATTTCCTACTCTACTCAACAACTGATAGCTGCTTCAGCTGGAAAAGGATGGAAGAATCTTACAAAACATCTAATTAGCTTACGTAATGATCTCATAAAAGGATGCATTATGGAACAGCCTTACCTATAGACTCGTTACGAACCATACACAATTGATATTCACCCAGATGTCAAGGAGTGGATGGATTCTTGGTTCTTCTTTTCTAGCCAATCACAGAAGAGGGGAACGTGAGGGTGGAGGGGAGGACATAGTCTCTCTCTGACCGCTGAGCAGTGCACGTCGCTCTTCAGCATTCAGCGTTGCCAAATTTCCTAACTTATGCACTACGCACGGGATCCCAACGAGCCCAAAAGAGCTGTATTTTATTTGGATGAAATGTGGGCCAACCAAAATATCGCCCCAACTAAGGTTTGGCAGGATGAGAGCAACAATGGTGGACTGAAAGTGCCTATCGGAAAGGGTGGGAGGGTAATTGCATGTCATGTGGGATCTGTGGAAACTGGCTTCCTGGAGGGCTGCTAATTAGTTTTCAGACCAAAGAAGAAATCATTATCTGATGATTATCACACCGACATGAACGCTCGTGTCTTTAAGGAGTGGTTCATGAAATTTTTAGATGAGTTGGAGGAGAAAAACATTAGAGGGGCAGTGATAGTCATGGACAATGCAAGTTATCACTCTGTGATTCTGGAGAAGGTGCCGACAACGAACTCCAAGAAAAATGATATTATCGAGTGGCTCGCTGCAAGGGGTGTCTCTCATGATTCGAGACAAACTCGAGTTGAGTTATTGTCTTTAATGAATGCTCTTAAACCGAGGACTAAGAGCTACAAATTAGATACTATCGCTCTGGGAAGAGGACATTCCGTAGTGCGTCTCGCCCCATATCACTGTCATTACAATCCCATTGAAATGATTTTGTCGTGACGCAGCACTCGCACTGATTGGTCTGCGATGCGACATAGTCAAATTGAAGAACACAGTTCTATGAGTACAGTATTATTTATTTAATAGTTTACAGTTTGTTAGACCTTCGCAATTGGAGCAGGCTCAAATACTGGCCGGCCGGAACCGCTGTAGCACATGGAGTGCAGTGCCGGGTCTGGGGACCTTAGATGCTGCGAGGATGGACAGGAATCGTAGTACTGGGTCTAGGTACCTTAGACACTGCGAGTAGGGAAAGGAGTCATAGTGCCGGGTCTGGGTACCTTAGACACTGCGAGACGGGAAAGGAATGGAATGTGGTCCTCTATGCTTCAAGCAGTTCCTATATATAGGAAGAAAAAGGGTCCAGAGTAGGGGAACTGGCACGTGGCACAAGGTCATAGATGAAGCCAGTGGGAAAGAGAAATGGAAGGGCATCAGTTGGTCTATCTAGGGAGTCTTATTGTATCAAGCGAGGCACGTGGCACAAGGTCATAGAAGAAGGAAAGGGTACTAGAAGTTCCTCGGAGATACTTGTCTTAGGAGTAATGGACAGTGAAAAGGCAGGCGAGAGGAGGCGCGTGGCCTATGAGGAAAAATGGGGGGTAAACAAAGTAGACGCTGACAGCACCTCCCAGTCTAGAGCCCGCTTGGCAAGGAATGTCCTCTGGCCGTTCTTAGCCCTCTACAACAATTTGGTCTAAGGTAAAGGGCGCAGTAGCAAAACAAAACACCTCATTCAAGTTAGGGGTGATCAAATCTTTAATGAATGAAGAGCTGGACCGTGTTGCAGAGACTGACTGGGATAACTGTGTGAGGCACACAGAGAAAATTCAGGAGGAAGATTACCGCAGGGATGTAGCAATCGATACAATTATGGAAAGCATAGTTATCAATCTGCTGGACGACAGTGATGATTCCACCTGTGATGAGTCGGAAGCAGATGATATCATTTAGTTTATTTTGTGTCATTATTTATTTCTGTATATGTTATATTGTTTCAATTTCCATGTCAGTGGAAAAGAAAAATCTTTAAAAAACCTACACAAAAGCATAAAATCCAAAGAAATTAAAAAAACGTATTTTTAACTTCGCCAGTGCTGGTCCAAAGCCCAGATCTAAAAGGAGGATGGGAAATATTAAAACTAGTGCAAACTTTGGAAAAATTTCATAAAACATAACGGTAATATATTTCTTGTTCAAATAACAGTAACTTTCATAAAATACTCGCGAATTCAGTCCAGGATAACTCTACCAGCAGGTGTACCGAGAAGGTGGACGTGGGAGACCCCCTCCGAAGACTTCCTTCCCTTCTCTATTCAGCCATGCACAGGTCTCGAGAGTTCAGGGACCTCATTATTGTATTCATTACTGGGATTTCCTAATGGAATTTCAATTTTTAATGGTGTATTGGAAAACTGTTTATTCTGGCACCGCTATGTGGATGATGTCTTTTGCATATGGAACGGAATGAGTGAACTCTTGAATAACTTCCTGGACCGCTGAATTCCCTCCATAATTCTTTGATCTTCACCATGGAACACTCTGTGGGGGGATGCCTCAATTTCCTACACCTGTCCATCTCCCTTAAAAACGAAAACCCTACCTTCGCCATTTACCGTAAACCCACCTATACCAACCATGTCATCCCCTACGATTTTTCCCATCATCATATGCAAAAAAGGGCCGCCTTCCACTCTATGATTCATCGCTTGACTCAGATACCCACTTTCTTCCTTCGAGTTTAATAGAGAATTAAACATTATTAAACAGATCGTCCTTCGCAACGGTTACACCGAAAGACTAGTGGAACACCTCCTGAAACGGAAGCTTAGAAACATCGCTTCCCGGAAAATCACCCCTTCCCTAAAGAGCCCCACCCGTCCTCAAGCATCATGGAGAAGGTTTCCGTTTTTAGGAAATCTATCCTACCGCCTGGAGAGGACACTCCCCGAGAACATCCACCCTGCATTTTACACTCCCAGGAACCTGAAACATCTCTGCACTGCAAAGGACAGGAGAGACCCAGACTCCCTCAGTGGGGTTTACAAACTAACCTGCAACGACTGTCCTGCTCATTATATCAGCCAAACTGGGAGGTCATTAAAAATGAGGACTTCAGAACATAAACGCTGCTTTCGCACTGGGGGTCCGGGTTCTGCTTTCGCGGATCACCTTATCGCACAGAACCACAGCAGTGACTTCAATCCCCATCTGCTGCACAAAGAAGAAAAAAGACGACGCCTGGATGCCCTCGAAATAATAGAGATTGCCAAAAGTGACAAGAATTTCCTTACCAATGAATATACTTTTCCTAATGTCTCCCTCCTCCTCTCCCTACCTGCTACTTTGTTTCAATTTTCCCAACGGACTCCTTAATGTCTCCTTCCCCTTCCCCTCTCCGCTCCCTATATAAGTCCGTTTGTTCAGTATTTCTTCACCAGAAGATGTCACCACGGTGACGAAACCGGTCTTGTTTGAATAAATCACTGTGGAAGATACAAAGTTTTTTCATTTTTGAAATGTCTATTCCATTCCAAGAAGTCACGCTTCAGTATATCAATTTTATTGAAGATAATTTATTTAATTTAACATCCGTAATTAAAGATTTGGATTTTATGCCACTGATTATTTCATTATGCATTTATTTTCTATCCTGAAACTTATCCAAATAGAGAATGGCAATGGGAGTGACATTCAAGGGAGATAGAGGCCTAAAATAAGCTGGTTTACTTAGGTGAATGAGATAGTGAAGATTATTGGCTGAAAGAATGAAAGGGAACCATGGAAAATTTATCTGGATTTATTCTTGGAAAATAAGGTAAGATTAAAAGCTCGCTTTTCTTTCAAGCAATACTGATAGAATCAAATAAGGTTGAACAGGCACACAACCCCTGCCACATGTTCAAAGATTCTTGTCATAGTGTGTTTACCGTTAGTTGACTTACCTGACGCTCTTTCATAGATCTTATGCTCTTCTTTGATTAGGTTTACACCCTCTCGTTTTCGGTTTATTTTCTGTAAATGCTCATGGTCCATCCCAAAATCACCAAAAGCAGTTGAAATACACAATACTTAGATCTGACTACTCCTGGAAGTAATTTATTGCAAAACTTTCAAATTAATTTGATTGATCTCAATTCCGTTTCAATTACAAATTCGAGGGAATAGCAGCTTAACTTAATCTCTCGTTCGATAACAATATATTTAGCTTTTTTAATTTGTTTGTGCTTAATCGAAAGTCTCATTAAAGGTCTTTATTACTTCTGTTTTTCGTTGTTCATCATACTTAACATTATTTATTGCAAATCCTTTACTTATTTCCTGAATTAAGTGAGCAAAACTCCAAGTGAAGGTTTACCTTATTTTCACTTCAAACTGTTCTTATGGCCTTAGTCACTCATAATAATGAAATCTAATTTCTAAATGACTTTAATTAGTGATCCACACAAACTTTATACTCGAAAGGTCAGATAGCCAAGTATTCGGAGATCGGCGGTCTGCTGTTTCGATTCCTTATTTATAGAATGCTTTATCATTTTCAAGAATGATTTAATTCTCGACTTCATAATGCCTTATGTATTTATGAATTACTACTTTAACCAAGCACTAGCATTCAAATTAGCATACGCTAGTGTTGTACCATGGCCTATGGTACACGTTTTACAACTAATTGTCATTAATTGAGTTTGATTTAAGCTAATAATTGCTGGCCAAATTGAATTATAGAGGGGAGCTGTAGTTAGTGGATCATTGATTTCAATTAAGATTGTAGGACATTGATTTTACATTAACTAGCCAATTAATTCAAAAACACTAGACCAAATATTTTTAGAAAGGATGACTATCAAAATGCAATTGATCATCTTAACTTCCTTTTTAGGACTAAGGCGAGGACGAAATCGACCCAAGACGAGAAGTGGCGCTTGTATGGCTTGTGCGTCAAACTTGGAACTTCATACCAGGGTTTCCAGATCCGAAAATACCGCCTCCAGATCGTAATGAAATAGTCCAAATTCGCCCAATGTTCACTTTCAAACGGCATATTGGAAATTCTTATAAAGAAATACCAAAATAAACATCTAAAGACCTTTATTTTGCAAGTGAATGCGTGAAGCATATTAATTTTGGTACATTAAGAATATGAAGAATTAAATTAGTTTAAAAAATTATTAATTTAAACTAATTCATTTTATTAACTATGTATCATTAGGATATAAACACTTATTGCACATTTAACTGACATACATTCTTAACTAAATAATTACAAAATATAAATGAACAATAAAACTTTTTACAGACATTTCCGATATATTCTTTTCATGGATCAGTTCTTTCCTCGTCAAACATTATTAACGCTTCTTATAGATTGTCTTCGTTCTCTCTCGCATTTGTGCGCCTAGAAGCAATGTAGGCGCACTAGGCAAAGAAGGATACAATGTCCGAATGTAAGAACAACTATGCTGGAAAAAGGAACATTGTTAGGGTAATATAATCAATAGAGTTAGCTGTAACTTTGTGGAACTCCATCAAGGAAGGAGAAGAAATAGCTTAGTCTCAATTCCACAGAAAATTTTATTATAATCAGGTGGTTCACCTGAAGATGACTAGTTCTTACTTGAAACTGGTTGTTTATAATAAAATTTTCTGTGGAATTGAGACTAAGCTATTTCTTCTCCTTCCTTGTTAGGGTAATCTGAGAAAGCCCAAATCAGGGTCATGTAATCCACAATCAGCCCTTTCAGCAGTAAGCACCACATTAATCGCGCTAGCGGTAACTTTCCATTTTCCATGAAACAATATACTTATTTGCTTTTCGGGGGGGAGGAACGGAAGAACCGTGAGACTTAATATTAGAATAATTGCCCTCGAAACAAAAAACATTGTCGCAGTTTTCGAAGGTAGCCCAAATCACGGTCATTGAATAAGCAACCTGCCCATTGGGCGGAATACCGCCATAGGGACTTTCAAATCTGCCCCTGCGCACCTGGAGATAGCCTAATCCGCGGAAATCCGCCCAATCTGGCAACCCTGCTTCTTACTAGACTAGAGGACACAGTCAAAACGAGAACCTCAGCCAATCAGAGACATAAGAATCAGGGGTAAGACACGCTGTCATTTGTTTTCTCAGAGAATAGTTCTGGGTGTGCGTACGTGCGTTGCTACTTTTACTACAGTGGGCTAAGGGGAGAGTAAATATGAATTCATATTTACTTAACTTAAGTTAATATAAAATATTTCTTTGTTAATAAAACCTTTATAACTACAATTTGATGGCAGAGGTCACCTTGACCTTATATGATTATTATTATATGGTAATGTTTACATGATTTACAAAAACTTTCTCTCTACAAATCCACCAATGAGGAGCCAGAATGGTTAAAAAATTCAAAAGAATCTGAGCCATCAGAGCCAGATTATCAGGTTAAGAAGTAACGCTACTCAAAATTCGGTTTGCAATCATTAATCGCAAAATAAAGTACCTACATTTGTGAAGAATTTGAATCTCAAAGAGATGCAGATTATTCTTTGATGAGCTTGAGATTAAATATTTCTCATTTCCTAGCGGAAAGCAACAGAAAGTAAATTAATGATGTACCGTTGCTAAGTGTATGACCTTTTGCTAACATTGTTCTATCTAGTTGATAAAATAGTGAAATTGTAATAAACTTTGTCATCTTGAAGTTATGCTATTATTGCTAAACGAAAATTGATGTTGAATATGTCATAATAGTGATATACACGCTGTTTTATCATTGTGAATACTAGTGAATACAATAATGCCGTTAAAGTGAATTTTAAATAACCTATCTGAAGTTAGATTCCTGCTAGTTTTATTTATATGTTATAATGTTATCTTACAGGCACTCAATATCATAGCAGAAGATAAAGATGTAGGATTCTTGTGTTAGGAATGCAGAGAAGTTCGAGGTTGCAAACTTGCAGAATTGTGTAGAATTTTTCCCTTAAAAAGGTAAAAATTCATATTTGTGATGTTAAGTTTGTCTTTACGTAGTGTAAATCTCAAAGATAATGATGATATTTTGATCCCAGCTGTTACATTAAAGGACTAAAACATAAGATTAGTGCAACAATAAAGTGTAATAGCATCCTAAGAGGCAGGTTATCCAAACTCAACAGCAGACTTTTTTAATGTCCAAGGGAGGTAGTAAAGCATTCTTTAGTGATTCAAGATGCAAAACAGAATAATTAGGATTTTTAGTTATACTTAGAGCTTGTGTTTACTGGTTTTATGTATAGTTCTATCATATTTTGCTGCTTAGTTTAAAACATCAAGCTTACTTTGTGCTATGATACCTGTTGTGGTTTGCTACCTCTCTGTTGGATTTCACCTTTTCATGGTGTAGTGGATTTAGTGGTCCAGTGATAATTTTTGTGATGCCAGAATGTCTGTAGTAATTTTATTTCCAAGTAACCAGATTAATAGTGTCCTATTGCTATATATTCAAGTAGTGATGACCATAATTTGTTAAGTAGTGATCTTCTTGTATAAACAGCTAATAATTTAATCTAGTAGACTTTCTTTCATTGAAAAGAGTGATGTGGCTTTTGGTTTCTTTTTTAGTATACTCATTAGTTAAGAAATTGGTTTTCTATTAATTTTTATCTAATTTGAATTTATATTTGAAATCTAGTGGATCAATAAGTGAGCTTTCCTTTTAATGAGCCACTGTTTTCTTCTAAATGTACACAAATGGAAATGGACACTTTTATGTATTTTAGTATCTTTTTGAATCAGCATAGTAGATTTTTCCCCCACGTGTATGAATTTTATCATAAATTTATTTACTTGGTTATTTGAAATGAAACGAAATTCCTATTAAGTCAATGAGCCTCTGTCAAAACAATTCTTATTGAAACTGTAGAACAGTGTTTCTCAAATGTGGATGCAAAAACATTGTAATGAGGTCATAAATATAATCATAAAGCATTAATATCATTTCCCACTGGTTTAGCATTTATTATCTCTTACAGATATTGGAATATTTGGAATGAACAGTAAATCTTCTCAATATTCTCATTGAAAGTCTTTATTTTTTTATCAATCTGCTTTAACTAAACTGAGTACTGAGCCTACATTAAAATGATTATCAAAGATTTCACATTTATTTGTGGTAGTTCATTCAGTAACCTTCATTACACAAAAATAAATCCTGTAATGGAAATACGGAAGAAAACTCACCTTTTGCAATGCATCTTCTTTTGAAAAAGATAAATATGACGGATTTTCATTTTAATTATTCTTTGAACGGAAAACTAATGCTTGTTGACTGTAATTTCTACTTAAAAATAATAATCAAGAGCTCAAGATTATTTTTATTGTTAAAAGCATTTGCAGTTATGTACTCATTCCATCAAGTATCAATTAAAAAATAGATTGCTTTATGCTATGAATCCTTAATTATGAATCCATAATTGTGGAAATTGCACTCGAATTCCTTTATGATATGCATTTTCTCTTTTAAATTTATTGTACAACATTTTTGTTAAAATGTGTGAATATTTATAAATTATGTGTTCGATAATTATAGGCAGAGTACAGTGAGATAAATTTTTACGGCTATCACAATATTTTTTGTTATTACCGATTATCTAGCAGAATTCATAATGTTGTAAAATGCATTGTTTCTTGTATAATGAAATGTCTTAATAAATTTTTCCCGTAAGAACATATTTTACTTGTAATTATTCATTTTCTCTATAACGTATATACCTCTGCAAACCTAAAATAAATAAAAAAAGTTTCTACAATACGGGATATTAACAAAAGCATAGCAGCGGTATCGCTAGCAGACGACTAACAGTGCCCCTGGCGGTAGGATCGGAAGAAGTGCCCTTCCTCCCCTTCTGATGGACTGTCGTCCCCGTGATCAGAATTTCCTAGGGAACAATTGACGCTCCTACGCGCTATACACGTGCTATACACGCTGAGTGTCCTTAGGGATAGGAAGTTTAGCTTTTGGTATCCTCTTAAATTCCAAGGTAAATTTCTAGAAGATTTACCAATTCCAATTTTGTAAGTAATTAATTGTATAAAGTATATATAATCATCTTATAGAACCATGGATTTCGAGGCAATTAGTTCGCAGTGTGAGCTATTAATTATGGCGGCAAAAGTTATGCCCTTCAAGAAAAGAAAGCGAGGTTATAACAGGAGATGGTGGGTTAGACGGATTAGACAAACTAACCGAAAGAGGAAACTTAGAGTTGCTTACTGCAATATTATTAAGACCATGCTGGAGATGGACCAGGAAGAGTTTTTCCGCTATACCAGGTTGAATAAGGACCATTGCAAAAGGTATATAATTTCGCACGTTATATGGGATATGGGCGTTTCATTTATCTTTTCGTCTTATGCTTGTTTTCTACCATCATCACCAACCTCTTTCACTATGCTTTGAGGATACGTGTTCGCGAGATCCTATCGTTCGTATTGTATTGAAATTTTCACATGTAACGGTTTCAGATGATTTATCTCTTCTCGGTTTCTCTGTCATCATTCATAAAAATGTTACTTTTCTTGCTTTGATTTTTTCGGTAAAATTATCGATGAAGACTGTTTGGAAATAATTCAATATCTCCCTTGATACTGAATATATTTCTACGAAACCTACACCATGCTGTAGATAAAGGATGGCGGCATATATATATATATAGATAGATAGTATTAAAACGATCATAGTACCTTCCATTTTCAATATATTTCTTTTGAAAAACGACCATTTTTCGACTGATTTTCCGCCATTTTTGATGTTTCCTTGCTTCCCAGGTAGGGCGATTTAGACTAACAGACACCCATTTCTTATTTCTGTAAAAGACCTTGGAAGCGTAATTAGCTTGCAAACCAACTATAGCTTGCTATCCGGACGTGAGGGTGACTATCTTTTTTTAAACACAAAGCAACATTTGCGACAAAAACACTGCTTAATTTAGTGAATATCACGCTTATTCCGAGATGTGAAACTCGTCGATCGCCGCTACCTCTGGCGTCCAAATGCCTGAACTATCACAAAAAATCCCTTCGTTCCTGAAGATGGCCACGAAGGATGTGGCCGAAACGTCGCTTTTATCCGAAGCCTGCACCCGGCTGGAGACCCGAGAACTATTCCTTCAGCAACTACGCCGGGGAAAAACAGAGATCTTTTCTATCACAAAAAACATGGTCTCTGGAGGCCATTTCTGTACCTAGTTCACTTTAATCGACATATCTCAGTAACTACAAGAGGTACTTCCTTCCTTTAAATTGCTAAATAAGCAGCAATATTTCAAGTGTCTTCCCAAAAAATTTCATCGAAATAGTAACAATTAAAAAAAAAAACTACCATTTTTTCGTCCGGCCTTGTTTCTGTTGCGTAACATAACTGGGTTTCATACAAAATTGTTTTCCAGCAGTTCTATTGACTTTTGGTAATTGTTTTTTCTATATCATACCTAATTAAATATCTTCAATGATTATTATTAATATTACCGCTATGATTTAATCATTTCAGTTTAGTTAACTCCTATTGGAATTAAAAAAGTTAACTTTTTTCCTGAGCGGATTATTCACACTTTTCAATCCTATTAACATCTTGATGTACAAGTCCGGTATTTAAGAATCAACTGTTCTTTGTTCTCTTTCAAAATCAAATTATAATGAGATATGCTTCCTAAATATATATAATTTAAGATTCTTGGAAGAAGTTCTGGTAAATTTCTAAATTTACCGGAGTAAAAATCATAGTTCTATCTTCAATAGCAAAGGAGATATAGAATTTCTTCCAAACTGGCCTCTTCTAGAAATTTACCGAAGCTATGATTTTGTTAAAATTCAATTTTAAACATTTATAAAATAAAAAGACATATTCTAAATCCGAAGTAATTTTCCAATTCAACCGTTATGTAGGTTATCATATCAGTTTATGCTAATTATATATTGTTATTTTGCTGTTTGTATTAATTCTCGTAAAATCAATCATTAAGTTTTAAGAAAAAAGTGCTCTTGCTGGGTAGTATGGAAAGTAATCTTTCGTTATCACTTAAACGTCTTTGTTTTTATTTATTTAGTATCAAAATTATGGAAGACGTTGGCGATGGACCTGGGGTGATGGGACCTGGCTGGAGCTTCGCCGCAAAACGATAGCTGAATGGAATCCTACGACTGAAAAGGAAGACCAAAATCTCCAATCAAAGTTTGTCCGATTCTATCTGTTAAAATGAAATATCAAATTTTAATATTTCTTTGTGATATCTATAAAATGTCTAATAAAACGTATATTTAAGAATATATGAATGTACACGCCATTGCTTAGTCAATGCGTAATTGCAATGTTTGTTTATTGTATATTATAAATAAAGAATAAATTCGTAATTTTCTATTCTTATTTTACAAAAGAAAATGTCTTCCTCTCAGTAAAATAAAATGTGAATTGGTGGAATGACTTAGATCCAGATTTCTTGATAAAGACAAACTCAGAAAATTGTTAAACTCTTACGAATTGTGGGAGATGAATATTGAATCTTTAAAACGCTAGTCACTTTAAATAGCAGCTTGAAATTGAATTAAAATTCATTAAAATAACGGGGGTAATAAAAAAAATTTTAAACGGATTTTTAATGGCTTTATTGTCACCGCAAAATGCATTTTGGGTATGCCAATTACGACAGTCATTCTTAATGGCGAAAAGGACAGAAAAATAAATCAAAAATGGCCTGATTTCGGGAAGTGGAATTTCAAAATTAACATTAAAATATTTCCTTTTCTTGGAGCTATTTTCAGTTCATTATCAAAATACTAACAGAATTGTGTAATGGAATTTTTAAAACAAGGAGATGGAGTAAGATTTATTGTAAAACTATTAATGACTCATCCTTATCAAAAGAAACAATTGGGTACAGTGTGACCTAATTATAAATTATAGAATGCCATTTTATAGGAGGTAGCACTTTAGCTCAAAGGAAATATTTTTAAGAAAATAGTTTATATAAATATGAGACAAATTGAATAACTACTAACTATATATAGGCATATGAGTAAAGCAATCATAGCTGAAATTTTCTGTAGAAAATTTAGATACATACCGATTAAATTGTAAAAATTAAAATTTACATTATTACTGACCTTACACATATAATTTGTCCAAATTGAAATTAAGTGGTTCCTTATAATATCTTGACCAAAATCAATTCCAATTGCATGAAAGACAATTTTTTTGCAATTTCAGCCTAATCATGATTTTTTTTTCGTAAATGAGTTCCAGATCCACTATAACCATTACACCATACCAAAACTTTTATACATAAGTACACAAGATGAATCATTACAGATGCAGAATAATTTTCAATCAGGTTATAACTAAAATATGCAAAAAGTTGTTCTTCTTTTACCCTAAGTCTTCATTAAAGTGCATAGAATATGATCCTCAAAAAATTGTTTGTACTTACAATTTTTAGTGGCGGTATGGCAGTTTAGTTGCTCACCTGCCACACAGAGGGCTGGGGTTCAATCCCAACCATTTTCCCATCTGCTGGCATCTTTAGGGAGGCCACTGGTTGACTCAGCCTATAAATGAGTACTGGAGGTCAAACTCTACAAGCAATTGTAGGCATAATGTATTCAATTCTCACATAACAATGCCAATTTAATGTGAAATATAAAAATATACATATAGAAAAGTAATAAACATAAACATTAAAAAGTGACAAAAAATATAGAGAAAAAGAAACAAACGTAAATGTAGATTTTACAATTATATGGATCTGGTATGTGGTAAGCTAAGGTTCAAAAATTTCCCTTTAGATAGGGAGAAAGGATCAATAGAAGGAGGAATTGAGTTCATCAGAGAAGGATGAGGAAAGAAAAGGGAGTGCTTGATAAGTGAAAGTCTAGTAGTAGTACAGTGAAGTAAAGATGTCAAATGGGTAGATCATAATTGATGAGTTAAGGGAGAACAGTGTAGCAGTGAATGTAAGAAGGATAAATCATGTTTTGATCTCGTGACAGAAAGAGATTCCAAGGATAGTGAAGATAAGATAAATTTTTAGAGGCTTGACGGGAGGAAGGAGCTTTGGCTTTTACAATTCTGAGAAAGAAGTTAGTAATTCTGTCTAATGAGGAAAGATGAGTTGGAAAGGTCATGGATCAGATGGGGGAGCAGTAAGATACAGTAGGAAGGATGAACGAGGAAAAGTATAAGGAAAGAGCCAGAGGGTCTTTGATATCAGTGAAATGATAAAGGAGGCCTAAGAGAGACATCACACGATTTTTTATTTTTGTAATATGTTCAGAATATGCTAATTTATTGTCATTTATTACATGCAGATCCTTTTGTTGCATTACTCTTGGAAGAGTGACTTTGTTTAACTTATAATTATATTCAAACAGTTTTTTTTAACCCTATAGACATAATATGGCATTTATTAATGTTTAACTTTAATTTAATTTATTTAATGTTCTTTGAAATTGTTCACAATACCTTCACCCATACCCTTAGGCTAAGTACAGTAGAAACCCCGGTAATCCGGTCACTCGCTAATCCGGAACCCTCGGTAATCCGGACGGTCCATTGGAAGTTATGCAAACCCGCAACTCCTTCTTGTGAACATATAAACAGGCATATTAGTAACAATAAACGAAAGGTGGACAGACTACAGGTCAAATTCCGTTACAATGAAATTCTTGGAGGAACGAAAAAAATTCGTTGTAACGAAAGTTTCATTATAACAAGATTGAAAATTTTTGGTCAGTGTTTCACCCTTGCGTTATACGTACGAGTACTGTAAAGGTTAAAGCAGTCCTCTCCTACGCATCTGTTTTAAATTTTCAACGGGCCTGAAAGGGTATGAAATAAATTTAAAACACAGTGCCAAGCTGCAACAAAATTTTATTTCATAAAAAAACTTCTTTTTTTGAAGTATACTTCAGGAATTTCTCCTCCATAATTCTTAAATAATTATACAATTTCTCGTCCTCTTCTTCGCTGGTGCATATAAATCTTTTAAACGTTTAAAACGCTGTAAAGGCTTGAGCAGCTGTTACAATGTCTTCCTCCCTATCACTGCCTTCGTCCGAACTCGGGGAGTCTTTCCTCAAAGACCAAATTTCTTTCTCGGTTTCCTCTTCTGATACTTTCAAGTGACGATCCACATCAACGAAATCGTCGAATTCTAGACCTCCTCCTTCGTTGAAGGGCTCCACAATTCTTCGATTTCCTGATCTATTCCTAATGGCTTCTCTTCTACCTCTTGAGGCGCTGGCATTATCCTGCTTTTTCTTCAGCACTTGGATATTGACTCTTGAGAAATTTATGCCCAAGAGCTAGAAGATGAGTTAGATAGTTAGTTAGATTGAGCTAGATGCCCCCCCATCTCTACTGCATCTTTTACTGTAAATTTTGCAGCTTGGTCGCAGGTAATGTGAAGCAAGCTTTTTTTCAGCATCTCTTTCCGGTAATTTGCTTTCAAAGACAGAATTATTCCTAGATCCAAGGGCTGCAGGACGGCCGTACAGTTAGGGGGAAAGAATTCAACCCTCACATTTTTCAAATTGGGAGCCATGTTGTGGCCTGCGCAGTTATCTACTAAAAAGAGAATAGTTTTGTTTTTCCTCACCATTTGCTTATCCAACTCCGTTAGCAATTTTGAGAAAATGTCTCTAGTCATCCAGGCTTTCTTATTCCTTTCGTACTCGTAGGGAAGAAACGAGCACCCTTTAAAACATCTTGGATTTTTAGATTTTCCTATAATGAACGGATGAAGCTTGTCGGTTCCCGTTGAGTTGCAGCAAAGAAGAGCTGTCAGTCTTAGCTTCGATTTTTTTCCTCTGCTGCACTGCTCTGGGCAGCAGAGCAGTGCAGCAGAGCAGTGCAACAGCATTTTTATAAGCTCCTGCTGAGGCAGGAGCTGATAAAAATGCCCGTTTTGTCAGCATTATAAATGTTCTTAGGGTCATATTTAAGAATATTTTTTTGTTTTTCTCCCGCTCTCCATTCGTTTACTTTTTCTAGTGGGACCGAGGATTCTTCTCCGCAGATGGCCTTTCATGAAATTTCAAATCTGTTCCTGAACCTTATGAGCCACCGCCTTCTCCTGGAGTAGGGGTCCACTAACGGGAAGGTTTTTAGCCCTTGCCTCACAAAACCACCGGAACAAGGCTTCCTCCAAGTCCTCACATGCAGCAGTCAGCATGCGCTTTAGCTTTGGGTTTCGGTTGGCTTAGCGAAAGTTTTCCTCGATTTTATCCCTGTCCTTCAAAAACGTTGAGAGCGTAGATGGAGAAACACCGAAACTGGAGGCAATTTCTCCTTTCTTCCTCCCGCTGTCAACAGCTTCGAAAATTTCCATTTTCAGCTCCAAACTGAACTGTCTCCTTTTCTTCGAGACATCCATGGCACTTCTCTTTTAAAAGAAATTTTAAACTTCACAACTGAAGAGCCAGTAAAGGACTGATCGTTTTCCCAGTAAATGAGGACAAAATTAACTGAGATGGATGACTCATACTACGGTACTCCCTGGAATACCCAAATGACTCATGCTGTCTGGTCGAGGGGTGAAGGGTAGACAATATTTTCCAGGGTAGCTGAGATGAAAAATGTTCGTTGTAACGGAAGTTGACATTTCGTTGAAACGAGATTTCCATTACCCATATTTAATGGCGAGCCAACCAAGATGATCAAAGATTTTCGTTATAACGAAAATTTCGTTGTAACGATATTCGTTGTAACGGAATTTGACCTGTATTTGAAAAATTTCTCAATTGGCTGCAATGATGTGATGGAGAGCGAAGTATTTCGTTTATTGTGATAACACATCTAAGTTGTGATACTTTTCTGAGAGAGCATTTTTCCATTAGAGGAATGCTTAATATGTGCGAGACTAAACAATTTCGAAATTCAATAAATTTTCAGTTGCAGCAGGGTTTCACTTCTCAAAACATCACGTTCATTAAAAAGCTATGAGAGAAGAGCCGTAGAAAACAATCCTTCCCTTCGATAGACGTCCAATGAGGATGACCATGCATGAGCTATAGAGTTGTTGTTTATAAGCGAGAAAAGCTAAACAATTTTTAACTTTATTGGCCGTGAGAGAGTGGCGAGCTAAGCTCAAGTTAGAACCTCAAGTGGGTAGGATATAAATTAGGTCCATTTTTCCAGTGCTATAACAATTTTGCTGAGAGAGACTGGTCACGTGAAAAGATGCGCTACGATTCATTCCCTCAGTACATTCCCTCGCAGTCGCTGCCAGTGGAAGACCGGCCGAAGGCTACGTTTAAGGCTTTGTTCTTCCGATTCTCTTTGTCTCCGTTTAATTTTCGTTGGTTTTTAAAACCTAAAGTGACGTCCTTTTTTCCCGGTACTGTCCGGTGATTTACGTCTCGCAAGCGTAAAACCCTCACATTAGAGAGCAAAGTGAAAATCATTAAATTTATAAACAGTGGTCAGAGTTACGATGCGATTTCCAGGAGGTTTTGCATCGGAAAGTCAACAGTTGGTGACATCAAGAAAAATAAGGACAGCATAAGGAAGTTTGTGAGCACTACAGAAAGTGGTTCAAAGATGCGTAAAACTATGAAAATGGCAGATAACGTTGCACTAGAAAATGTTTACTTATGGTTTATTCAACAAAGGCGGCTTCACGTACCACTAAGTGGCGAAATGATTTGTGAAAAAGCTCGATTTTTTCACAGACAAATGACAAGTAGTGACGAGGATTTTGCTGCTAGCAAATGGTGGCTGGACAGATTTAAACATCGTCGTGGGATCAGGCGTCTTAAAGTGACCGGGGAAAAACTATCTAGCAATGAAAGTGCAGTAGAGCCATTTAGAACCGAGTTACTGCGTGTAATCAATGAGAAAAATCTGAGTTCTGAACAGATTTGCAATACCGACGAATCAGGGCTGTTCTGGCGAATGTTACGTGACAAAAATTTAAGCCGATCGTAATTAAAAAGTGGCATCAGGAAGGAAAGTAATTAAAGCGAGGATTAAATTTATGCCGTATGCAAATGTGACTGGCAAACATATGCTTCCTTTGTTTGTTGTCGGAACAGCCAAAAAAACCCGTGCATTCAAGTCAGTCACGCTACCTGTGTGCTATCGAGTGCAAAAAAACGCTTGGATAAATCGAAAATTATTTTTGGATTGGTTTAAAACAGAATTCGTTCTAGCAGTTCGACAACATATGAATTTCGTCAATTTACCACAACGTGCTTTATTGTTGCTTGATTATTGTCCTGGCCATCCTTCTGCAGAAGAATCGTGCACTGATGAAGGTGAAATTTCCGCAATGTTATACCCCCTAACACGACTGCGCTGATCCAACCCATGGATCAGAATGTTATTCAAAGCATTAAGTTAGAATATCGTAAGTTGCTTTTTACAAATATTCTTAATGAGCCTGTGCACAATGAAAATTTGGAAAATGCACTGAAAAAGGTAAATTTAAAAGATGTCGTGTTCAATCTAGCTAACTCTTAGGCATCTGTGTCTAAATTATTGATCAGCAAGTCGTGGAAAAATTTACTCCCAAATTTTGTTGGTTCGGAAGTTTTAGAAAATGTGCAAACTTAAGAAATTCAGCTTGCGCCACTCATTAATCAGTTACGAAATTCGAACCCAATATCTAACCCGGAGGTTCTCCGGTGAGCTGCTGAGGCTGACGACAGTTTGGCTCGAAACAAAGCTTTAACAGATGACGAAATTATCAGAACAGTAACGAAAGAAGATGATGATGATGACGACGAAGACGACCACCCTGTGGACTCCGTCAAAATTTCTCATTCTGAGGCTTTGGTTGCACTCAATACATCATTAAAGTTGGCCAAGGAGCAAAATTTCGAAGCACATGAAATTATGCTCTTTAGACGTTTTAGAGACCGTGCACTTGATTTAAAAATAAGAACGATCGCGCAAAAGAAAATAACCCACTTTTTTGCTCGCTGATAATATACATTCACTTTATATGTTGTTATACCTAATGTAATATATACATGCATTATCTATATAATATAATTTTTGAGAAAAAAATGTTTTTTACGTTATTTTTTGAAAACCTCGCTAATCCGGAAACCCCGCTAATCCGGACGCCTATGTGCCTGAATTCGTCCGGATTACCGGGGTTCTACTGTATTAGCATATTAGTATGGGAATTAGCAGCCTTAACCTGCTAATTCCCAAGAGTGTTGATATGCTTGAAAAACATCTTGACTTGATCTTGACAACAACTTGAAAAATTACAGATAAGATGCTTTCTCAGTTGAGCACATAAATCATTAAAATACCTTATCCATTACATTTTATGCCATTTATGAATATATTTAAGAAACTTTATAAATACATTACCTTGTGCATGACAACTACTAATAACTACTGAGCTACGTTTAATTTTGAGTTGAAGATAGATACTTGATAACAATATGAGTGTCAATAGTGCTTTTAGGAAATGAATTTATTAGAGAAATAAGTAAAGTGATTTATTTTTTTAGAAATATCACAGATTTTCGATGATTCCATCATGGGTATTCATATTTTCTTTACTTGAAGTGTTTCCAGGTATAAATCCGGAAAGACTTTTGACATCACATGTTGATTCCGAAAAAAATTTCCAATCCCCTTACCAGACCTAAAATGAATGAGCTTGAGAATATCATTATATTACCTTGAGTCGCAAAGGTAATTAATTTGAAATGAGCACAATTCCTCTTGCAGTAGAAACATGGTTTTCAGTCCTGATCTTTTCTATTTTTTTAAGTCACTTTATTCCCAAGCATTTTCATTTTTACTTCAGATGTAGTATTGTGGAAATCATTGCATATAAAACATCATCATAGCTCGAAATTCAATACGTAAAATAAAAAAACGAACATTCAAAGAAAAACATTCAACAGAATTGCTATATTTTAATTTCTCAATGAAATGGATAATGTTTTTAATGTGCAGGTGTGGTAGACTATTTTGCAAGAGCAGTTATGAGTATGGGATGTTAATAAATGAGAAACAACAAGACCATCAATGTCATCTTTCAATAAATTCAACAAGCTTAAAGGTTTTATTTCCATAAAATTTAGTTATAGCATGATCAATAATAAATCTAACATGTGATGATTATTTTATTGTCTTAGTAGAATAGATGGTTTTGATGGTAACCAATGATTTTGAGGAATATAATTAATCATTTCCAACAAACAATGTATGAGTACTCATTGATATATAAAAAAGTATATGATATACTTTTGAACAATACTTCACTTTTACTTTGACCATATACCTTTCACATCATCAAATACATCAGAAGTTTTTTGTTATAAAACAGGCCATTCCAACTTAAGCAGTTTATCTTTTTCTTCGATTGATTTATATGAATTACGGTTGAAGTATTACATTTTAGTATAAACCTTACAATATGTTTAACTTGTATATGTATTCATCAGAATGTGAGGGCAGTGAAAGACTGACATATAATTAACATTCCTATTGAAGTCGCAGTGAAGCAGTAGCTTCACCATTTAAAGTTACATGTAACACTGGGGCTGGGATGAACTATTCAGCAGATTCGGACTTCCTAATTGTGTAGGATAGGGCAACAATAGTTTTAAAATCAAGGAACGCAAGCAGAAAAAAAATATAAGGGAGTACATTTTCATTCATAAGGGTATAAGGGAATGGAATGCTTTACCTAGTGAATTTCTCATTCCAATGCCAAAAAAAGAGAATGTGATAAAAAACAAGCATAAGTTGTGAATAGCTTAGTTAAATTGTATGTAGTTTATTATAATGTGGTGTAATCACAGCTATCTCCTCTGTAATATTATCTTGAGTTGTATGTTATTATTCAATCAATCTACATTCATGTGTATGACTACATGTATGGACACTCTACCATGTACTGTAGCTTATTTTACTGAAGCAATGGATATTATGTAACTTTTTATGTAGGATATGTATAATTTAATTAAATAATATAATTAATTTACAGGCTAAGGGGGGTTTTTGTAGGGGTTTCCCTCCCATCTTTGGGGAAATGCCAGGCTTGAAATCAATTTTTTATACTCCCTTTTAGCAAGGCAGGAAACTGATTAGATATATATAGAAAGTATAAGGGATAGATCATCATTTGTGGTCTTTAAACTACTGCAGAAGTTTCAAAAAATTTACTTCAGTCAAGAATGATCATGATATGGACACTCACATAGTGGTAGAGGGCATGCGTGAGAGGGAGTCATAGGTGAGATTTTAAGCAAAACACTATGAAAAACAAGGGGAATCCACAAGTATGAACATCATAATCAAGGTATAGAGATGCTGACATGTGACTACCTACTAATTAAGTATTAACACTTGGCAAGGTGTGTGATACCAAAATGCTACCAGCCAAAATCATAATTTGTGATAACAAGAACTTTATAGAGAGATTTTCATCTTTCCTAATCACCTTTTACTTATCAAACTGTAATGGTAGACTACCTTTTGTAGTTATTGGTAGCTGCTCAGCAGAATGTGATGCATCCTGACCAATCCAAGTCTTTAGATTTTTTAATTCAAATTTCCTTCTTAAAATCATGCTATATGAGAATGCATTTTATATGATAATGAATATGGTATCTATTAAAGACTATGACATGATATATCTATCCTTCTATGGCTTATAGGAGTATGAATAAAATCATTAAGCAAGGATGGTGTTTTCATGTAGAGAATGCTAATTTGATGATCATTACGTACTAGATTATTTCTAAAGACAATTGCTTTCTGCCATGTGAGGACCAGTCTACAAATATCTCTTGATCTAAAAAGAAAGGAGTTTTCACACAAAAGCTAACAAGAAATGGAAAATATAATACTAGAAATGCTTCTCTAAAATCAGTACAAACAAGTACTACATCAGTTTATAAAAATATATTAAATATTGTCAATTTCAATACATTAAAAATCTGTAAATCTGTGTAGTAAAGCTTACAATTCAATATTTACACTAATATTTACCCAAACAAGGCAAAATCAATAGAAAATATACAACAGTTAACAACAGGTTCAGTTTTCAAATTTAAAACTTTCAAAATATTCCTTTCGTTTCCTTGGGTCATCAATTTTATTATCTTTGGAATAAAATGCATTTTACTTCAAATTGCAGAAGTAGTTCTCAAAAACTGTTGTATTTCTTCTGGACCTTCGCAAATGCATCCACAATGGCTGCTCTGAAAGATTAAATAAAATGAAGATGAAAATAGGGAAAAATAGAAGAAACTTAAAATATTAAATAAGCAAAGAAAATTGTGATAAGTACCTAAATGCATGCTGGTACAAAACGTAAGCACTAACATGCCCTGCGTCAAGATGCCGAACTTCAATCCCAGGCCAGATGTCTCTTAGATCTGTAACACCTTCTTGTGGTACATATCTATAAATAAAAGAAACAAGACATAAGTGGTGCCATAATGATTTTTTAATCAATTCTAACCAAACCTTATTACTACTAGCAATACCTTCAAAACTATCGTGTTTACTCGAAAATAAAGCATGCCCTTTTGGGTATTTTTCGGCTAAAAAATTGGTGTGTGTTAGAATTGACAGCGCACAAGACTTGGGCACAATATTATTCATGCAGACATCCCCTAGCACAGGGCTGCATCCTCGGCTCACCCTGGTTCTATTAATTCTTAGAACGTTTCACCACTACTACTAATGTTTTCACATTAACAGTCCCCGACTACTACAGACTCAACTGTGGGCAAATAGTTTTTTATTGAAAGGGAAATGGCTAGCTCATTTAACTTTTTGAATGAACGAGTTTGAATTGGTAAGTAGATGAATACTGGAATTTCCTATAAAGAGTATATGTGTATAAGAATATATGAGCATACATATGTATAGTAAACATGTATACAGCGCTGCTTATAGCATGACCACATATCTTAAAGTGGGCATCACATTCAGAGGCAAATCATTTTTTAATTTCTGACACTCAAATTTTTGGGTGCACATTACATTCGATGGCATGTTATTTTTGAGTAAATATGGTATGTACCAATGCAGTATAATATACATATTTGTTATATATTAAAATTAGGTAGACTGTAGAACACAAAACAATATTTGTGGATTTTCTACTCTAAAACTCCTACATGATTATAAAGAAATGAGATTTTCTCATTTTATTCTCCGTACTTTTGACTTACTACAAAAAATTCTTAAGATTATTTCTATGATGCCAAGTAACTTAGTCAACAGGCGATGCACAAAGTATAGACTTTTGGACATGAGGGATAAAGAAAGAAACTACCACAGATAGTGATGTGGATATTGACAATATAGGAACACTCAGTTAGATACATAAAATAATTGCGCTCAACTTAAAGCTTTAAAAGAGTATTACCCATCATCCTTGGCAGTAACTGCTATCACAAGCTCAGGGTCAAATGGAACATCAAAATTCTTCAGATGTGTACATTCGTCCATTATACCTCTCATAAACTGCAGGGCTTCCTCTCTTGCCAAATCTTCCTGCGTCACTGATTTCTGGTCCATTTCCGATTCGCCATAAAGACTCAATAACTTTGACTTGGATATGTGAAAACCAGCGAGAATGTTTTTCGTGTCCATGAGCTTAGACGGGGACAAAACGTCTAGGAGGTTCTGGGTCGTCTTTTTTTCATTTCCATTTTTTATAGCAACGTGCACTTCCTGTTCTTTCACAGACATGGATATTAAATCACTTTCGTCTTCTCGCACAGGATGACTGCTTCTCAGCACTTCTGCTTCGACCTTCTCACTAAATTTAGTCACGTCAACCAATGTTGGATTCATTTTTGATGAAACCGTATCAGAGTGGTCTCTCTTAGATTGCACTGTTGATGGATTCTTCAGCATACCCTGAGCTAAAACTGTGTTTATACTCCCTCTGCTCTTTTCCGCCATTTGCTTGGCATATGCTTTGTTGCGTACACCTCCCTGAATGGATGAAAGACTAGTTGTGCCCTGCGTGGAACATGCCTTTTCTTCGCTTCTTAACTGTTCAATGAGGTCCATACTTTGTGGAAAGTTTTGTGCAAATAGTTGACCTGCTCTGAAGGCATCCTAAAAAAAATATATAACTTAACAAAAAAGCTCAGTCAAATATCCAAGAACAGATTTTAATCAACACACCTCTTGGCTATACAGCATCTTTTTTATTTCTTCTCTATATTTTCCATTGGAAAAATACTGGTCCATTAATATATCCCAGTGTATTGCACCACTCATCACACCCTAAAAATGAAAGAAAGCAATTAGATGACTTTTGTTCCAGAACTTTCCAGCAAGCAATTAGAAACTGAATCAAACCTTAGTGAACACTCCTGATGCTGTTGACCATGAAAGGCAAGGAACTAAAACTAGAGGTTTGGGCCAATTTGTTGCAGCTAATGATGCCATCTGAAATCCAGAAATATTTTGTTTGGTATAGTGTAAAGCAAATTTAAGGAGATTTGATTTATCAACAAAGGTAACATTAAGTTTTCTCATGGTCTATTCAGAAACATAAAATCTGCTCTGTACAATCTATTAAGGCCATAAGGGCAACAAAATAACATTATAAATTCATTTAATTTATATTTGTAGTAACAGATGCAGCAGATATGATAAATTAATAAAAATTCAGAATAAATACAGTAAGTTATTCTCTAGTATTAAGGTTCAACAACAAAATAAACAAGATGAATTGACATTTGCTTTCCATGAATCTTTCTTCATCTATAATTCTAAAATGCTTTAAAACTCAAAATATTAAACGAAAGAAAAACTAATTTCAATGAATTACAACTTTTCAGTAAGGGGTTTACAAGAGCTTATAAACATTTAAATAAAAATAATATAGGTTGAATTCTATTCAATTTTCATGGAATGGCATTTGCATTATCAAACATTAAATATTTACTGATCACAGTTAGCTTTATATCTGATGATACTCACATTTTAAACATGCAAGTGTAAGAATGACAAACAGAGAAAGAATCATAATTATGAAAGCTGAATTAAATATTGAGGTGATAACTATACCTTACTAATAGGTAATTCACTTTGTATGAGCAGACAGAGTCATGCTTCTTGAGGCCTCACAGAATGTTATGATCACTTCTCAAAAAAATATATTAATAAAGTTCAGGAGGGTCTAAACTGTACTCAACAGTATATAAAAAGGCAATTTACAGTCCAATGGATGATAAAGTGCCTCAAAAATAAACCAAATCGGTATTTTTAAACAGTCACCTCCCTTATAAAAACACCTAACCCATTGACCTTAGCCAAAAAAGATATTGATGAATGCTAAATTCATTTAAAATCAGAATTAAGATATAATATTAAGTTGAAAACAACTTACATGACCACCCATTGATATGCCAGTGATTCCAAGTGGGCCTAATCCCTCTCTTTCACACCAATGAAACAGAGCCAAAGATTCTAGCATTAGGCAGCCACCCATCACAAATATGTCTGATACATTGTGGAGGTTAGATCGCCTGGAATATAAATCCAATTGTAACACAGCTAAAAAATGAAATTCAACTAATCAAGAATGGAGCAACTGCAGAGACATACACTTGATCCTTCGGTCTACGAAGACCATAGAAAGGGTTTTCCACTATGATGGATCCTATTCCAGCTTTCTTGAGAAGTGGTTTAGCCATTAATTGCCTTCTCCTCCAGAAGAACTTTGAAAAAGATGTTGGGTTTAAGTTAATGACTTGTTATTTAAAATTTAAATAATGTTAGTGATGAGAATTAAACTTTCATGAAAAAACTTATTCGTGTTTAAGTTGAAACACGGTGTTAGTGTGCTTTTATATTAAATCAAAATAAAGATGCAGTATTTATTTATAATATACAGTGATTTTATCTTACATAAATATGTGTGAGGTATATTAAAATAGTATACTATGTACAATTAGTGAATGGGTTGCAAAATATCCTCGGGCAATGATTGGTGAAATTAATAATGGATATTACTTAAACATATGTATTGAATATAATGATTTGATTTCTTAAAATTAATAACTTTTTAATCTTACACAGCTTGAAAGTATAATTACTTAACTGCCTCAAAAAGATTATTTAAAAAAAATTTCTGCATAAACTATTTTCAGATAAAATTTTTTTACATATATATTACTGCCTACCATTAAATTTTTGGTCATATTTTCTACGACTGAATTCAAGGCAAATTATTAATAATAAAAGTAATTCAAAGAAGGCCTTACAAGAGGAACAAATAGCTCCTACAACAGGAGCTAATTTAAAGTATGATCTAGGGTTTCTCATTTAGCTATCTTCCTTCACTTTTGTTTAGAAAATCACAACATTCATTACTGAAGTTTTAAATAAAAGGAGTTTTTCTGGGGATAAGAATTTTCTGCATTCAGAAAACATTGCTAAGGGTTTAAAACATATGACGATGATAACTAATTCATTAAGATACTATTATTTATATATTTGACTAATTGTCATGATATAATGATTATGTACCAAGCAAGATAAGCTTTCCTTACAGAACCTATTCTTTGATGAAAAATTGATCATTTTCACAATAAGTTTGAAATTGATGGGATTCAGCCTTAAGACCTCCATAAGGTGTGTTAAACCATAGCTTGATGAAAAGGCATTCAACTACCACATAAAATATTTGGGCTTACATGCTGATTAGGTCTAACTTTTTCCTTCTGTTATTTTATATTATTTTGACATCACTTCCTTTGCTATTTATTTCTAGTTTTTCAATTAAAAAGGAGGAATTTCTCATGAGATTATTATTTCAAGAATTTTAGAGTAAAATAATCCACTTGAAAAAAACTACAGTTTTCTGGTTATTTTGAATGAAAAACTTCCATTACTTTGCAGGACAATATTTTTCCTTCACAAGAGAGATTGTAACCTTATCCTAAGGGCAGTTTACTTTTAGATCGATAGAACTTTATTCCTTCTAAATCTTCCCTCCACATGGTTAAAACAGCACAAACATTCAAGATACTGCTATGGGTCAAGACCTTTGCCCCTTAGTTCATAAATCATTGCTTCATAGAATTGAGTTGTGCAACAGTCTCAAAGACTTTTTACAGATTGAATCAAAAGATCATTCTAATTACCGATTTACTATTTCTATTAAATGAACAATTTTCTTCCATCAAGATACTTTTTTCATAAAATCTAAATTTCAATATGAGGTTTAAAAAGAATACCAGTATAAATGAAGGAATGAAATAAGTGACTTGAAAGATTTACTAGCAAAACTAAGGATATTTAAAAGCAAGATACTTGGAAAATACTATTAATAACTCTTTAATGTAATATATATTGGAGGTAGGGGTTGAATAATAATTGAATGTTTTGGTTTACAGAATTACAAGCAAATCAGTGACTACCACCAGAAATTGTTATTTCCAGAGAAATACTAACAATTATGGCAAAGAGAATTCTTTCAAAACAAATTGGCTCTTAAGTGATTGCTATAATTTTTAGAATCAAGTAACTGGAATAACAAAATATGTCATATGATAAAATAAGTAACTGCAGAAATGAAAAATCCTTTATATGACCAAACTAGGATAGAATAGGTTTCTAAAAACTAATTCAGCACTGAATATATCCCTCATTTTATAATGGAATAAATTATTAGATAGTTTGACCAAGGATTGTTAGATTTTTTTCATAGTTTCAATTTTTATAGGAAATAGTACATTCAAGTAAATTTAGTGAGAAATGAATGACGATACTTTCATTTAACCCTCGAGCACTCGGGCCCCATGGCGTAACACGAGCAGTGTACTGGTGCATGGAGTGCGCCAGTGATTATTTTAAAAATATTTTCTTCAAATCATATGATTTCCATAAATTTATAATTTATAGCCATTATAAAATAGTTTAAGCCTTGACAATCGATTGATTTCATTTATTTTTAAATAGATATTTAATGATAAACAGAATAAATCAGGCTTTAACATTTTTAAACGCTTGAAACCTTCAAGGAAATAAGTTATGTATAAAGTTGTGCACAAACCTTCACAGTTCACATTCATTTATTATTACACAGAAATGGTCTTATTATCCCAAAAAAATTACTCTTCTTTGTAGAAAAATATTCAGTTGAACCTGGGCACAGGGTGCGCCAGCGCTACATGAGCTTCAAAAGAGTTTCTTTGTTGCCGTAAATTGAACCCAATTTATGCAAAACTTGGGTGGTACATAGAGAACATTGTTGCAGGAAGACTTGAGAGAGACAGAATGAATACAAGGAAAGATAAAAAAGTTACAAATGAAAATGTATACTCAGTGCACCTGGGCGAGTGCTCGAGGGTTGATAAATATTATTTAACTAAACAAACCTAAATATATCATTAAGACATCACCAAATAAAAGTTTAAAGGATCATTTTGAAAAGGAGTAATTATGAAGACATCTAAAACTTACATTAGAATGTATTGGATTTATGATAATTAGTATTGGAGAAAAAAATTTTAAATAGCATCTAGCAAATACTATATTTGAATATCAATTTTGGAAAGAATGGATTTTTTTGTAAGATATAGAACTTTTGGAAGTAAGACAATCAACAGTTTTAAACATTCATGGTACGCAAACAATTAAGTGATCAATGCCTTTAATTTTCTTTCTTATGTGAATTATGAATACTCTTTGATTGATAAATCCAGAACCTTTACAACATTCATCATCTTCAACACATTCAAATTGGAATTCAATCAAACTGACTGATAGTACTTCCATACTTTTAGTTTAAGTGCTGGCATGCAAATTTTAGTTGTTCAGCTATTTAATTCCCCGAGTGAGTACCAAGGGATCTTATGAGACTACCCTCACATGCAACTGTTTGCTTTGCTGATGAAATAGTTTGTGTTTTTCCTGAAACTTAATGCAACTCATTGACTCACACATACTTTATCATGGTCAACTGATCCGAAACAATTACATTACTATAAATAATGCAGATCAGCTAATCAAATCGTTGCCCAACTAAAAATAGCATGCCAGTGCATAGCCTTAATCATATATCCTGGTCAAATTGTCTTAAAAGCTTCAGAGTTTAAAGCAAAAACAGGATCTAAGAAAATTGAAGTAAGCAATGTAGTTACAGTGAAAAAAAAAGAGAAAAATAACACAGGAAAAAATCTTTAACATGATTAGCTTCATAAATGTATGCATAAAAATATACATCATTGCAGGAAACATACGTGATCTCCAGTACCAGCAAGGTGAACACACATGGGTTTCCAATCGCTTTTCCATTCTTTTGGCAATATTACTTGGAAATAGGAAGTCTCTACCTCTTTTGGAACAATTCCCGGTAAATGCTTGGCAAACGGAGATAGAAATTCCCCCTCTAGCACCCTGCAGTCTGACCGTTCTTCTTGCTAGAATAGAAAATATATACCATTAAGCATAGTATTTATTTGGAATATATTACCATATCAAAGAGGCAATGAAGGAATGTAGGTGAGAACAAAATTATGGATGTCTGGCAAAATCACAATGCTATTGTATTTAGAGAGGTGATATTAGGAAGAAGAAAATGCTTTAAAATACTATGAAAAATTAACCAATTAGACTCAAGACCACTTTTTATGTATCATTGAGCACGTTACTTACTATTAAAGGAAAGTTAACCTTTACAGCATGTGTGAGCATTGGAGCTTAAAGGAAAATTAAAAATTGAGCATTAATCGATTTATTATTACTCATTGATGAACTGAAAAGTAATTTTTTTACCAAATTAAATTTAGAAACTACTTTGTGATCTGCTTTCGCATCAAGAAAACCAACCACAAAAATTGAACATTTAAACCTTCTAAATAAAAAATTAAACAGTAACTTCTTCCTATATATTTTTCGAAAAGGAGACTAGTTTTGTCTAAAATTTAGACATCATCAGGCACATTTAAATATTCTACTAATTATGTCAAAAGGCATCAACTTAGTCTGGATTTTTATGACTATCCTAAGTTAGGTGCTCTTCCTGAAATCATAACTGTATTGTAATTATGTGGAATCTCTATGTTTTCTTATGAATTATTTATAGTATTTTATTATTCAAATGGAAATTATTAATACTTCATTGTGAAGCGTACCATGTGAACCTAAGTAATTCAATTTCAATCAACTTGCCAGGCTCAAAGTAACATCATGCTTCATTAAACAGAAACAGACTAAAGACAATTCACAAAGATATTTCAAAACACTACAATCCTTCATTATAACTGTGCTAACGAATATAAAAATACTCAACACAAATATACACCCACTAAGTTACCTTATTTATGAGCTTGGGAGTCATAATTCACTCAGTTCACATAGGTGATGAATGTGAACACTAATTCATGTCCACTTATGGTGATTGAAGGTTGAAAGGATTATTGCAAAATACTACTTACAGCACACTACTCGCAGAGTATTTGAAGTAAGTACGATGAACTCTTGCTTTGTTTTTTCTATATGATTGGAGATAACATTAAATTAAAGCTTAACAAATAGAATTGGAGGCAGAATATAAAAAAAACATTTTCTGCTCTTAAAAAAAAGACACTGAAAGGAAGAGAGTAAGGGTTATCAAATAGTAGATATAAATCTAGGTAGGTTTTCAACGACATCACAGGTAAATAATCTCATTAGAAAATATATGAAACGAAAATATAACAAGGATATAACTCAAAAATAAGATCTGGACTTATCATTCATCATAGAAATATATCATAATATGGATATCGCATGAAATGTTATGGATATTAAAAATCATAGGCTTGAATGAACTCGATAACAGGATTTTTAGCAACTGAGTTAACTGCTTAAAGTGGTATCTCCAATAAGTGAGATCACTTGTCCGAAATCTATAATACTAAATTTCTCCTAAAGTTGACCAGTCATACCCATTACACATAAAAAATATTATTAAGTGGGTATAACATCTTACAATAAATTCCCAACATTTTTGTACTTACATATATTTCAGAGTGAAATAACAACATGCTTTAACAATAGTTTTTAGCTGAATCAATTCGCTGGCTCGAGAAACATTAAATCAACTACGACAATAAGTCGTAGAATAAGAATTAAAATAAAATACGACCTTTGAACTATGAGGAATGGTTAGGAATCGTGAATCTGGGTTATATTAATTACTGTATTCAATCTATAGAGAATCACTAACAAAAATAATGGAAGATAGAGATGTATTTACTTACGTTTCCGATAACACTAAGTTTACTTTGCAAGAAACTGACAATGATTGGCAATTCAAATATTTTTCATGGGAAATAAATATCTCAGTATTCCATGAAAATTTACCTTAAGTATAGAAATCGGGTAATCTCTTGGCACCAGATTGAAGCAGGTTTCTCTCGTCGACATTATTTTTCGAAATTCGAACAATCTGAAAGACAAAAACTCAACTTCTTTATAATCCAGCAAACACGACATAACAATATTCAACAAATAAATACAGATTTAGGGAAATATTTCTAAACGATGATATAATTGCATTACCTTTTTAAATTTTCTGGCTTGCCCCATCCTTTGGAGAAAAATTTGGAATTCACAATTGAACGATAAACTAGGTCTAGCCTACTTACAGGCATCTTGGTGTTTTCCTAAAATAAAATAGCTATAGGTAAAATTACTTTTTTCTTGCTATCGAACCTAACATAACATGCAAGGTTTCTTTTCTGTATTCGCTAATATATTAAGAGCGAAACTCAAGGAGAACAACTTACAGCTAGAATAAATTGCAAAATGTAAGGTGAATCATTAAACTAAAATTCATGACATTGACAAAAATATGCACTGATTCACTTAAAAAAATGTATGTACTAACGTTCGCTTGAAAGTTCTTCGAAATTTCTTCTGTAGCATCAAAAGATTATGAAAGAAAATCATGTATTCATAAGTAAATTACAATATTAGAAAACAATAAATTTCGAAAATAAATATTAAAATATATTTGCTCGTCAGTGAAGGGACACATACATCTCGCTCATGCTCCATCACCGTAAATACTGAATGCACATAGGAGCAGAAACGTGATGCGTGACGTCAAGCATTTCAATAGTTGAGAAGTTACATTTTCTCGTAATTATATTGTTAGTGAAAATTTTTCTTAAAATCATGCAGAAATTTAAAGCTTTATCAACTTACAATAAATTTTTACCGATGGAGGCAAAAAAATCGCCATAAGAATATTTGTCTGCGTTAACTTTTCTCAAGCTGACATTCGCAATTATTTAATAGCAAGTACTTGATATTCCTCGAAGATTAAGTAGGAAAAATAAATTATAGTAAGGTGAGCTTCCTATTGTGATCAATAAACTGAATCAGAATGAAACGTGCGGCCCATCATGAACACGATACAGGCTTTATTTACTTCCAGAAAGGGTGGAGGGGGGTTACCGGAACGACAACAGCGCTGTCGCGTTATCGATGAGAACCACCAATTCCATTGCGCGGTCATTTGAAAGAAGATTCTATGCGATGATTTTTCATATCGTCCCCTATCATGAATAATCAACACGAATGCTGACTTGTGGCTGAATTAAAATAATTTTTTTTCATTTTCATACATTTAAATCAATGAAGTGGCAAAAAAACCACTACGAAAGAACATGTTAGGGAGATAAATAATGATGCAAGGAAACAATTACTGTCCAAGAATTAGAGAAAACTGTCACAAGATCGATATAGATGTAGGTGGAAGGTTGACGAGAGCAAGACCCAACTATTACTGCTGCACCATTAGACAGAAAATAAAAATTCTCTATCTCGTTCGAGAAATGTGGATTTATCTATTAGTTTTTCTGTATAAGAAACTTGGTTTTAAGAAAGATTTTACTGTTGATATATAGGTGACAAGGGTGGCATATCTTTTTTTGAAAAATTGATGTATTCAATTACTACGAGATTTTTTTGAACACCAAAAAGGAAAACTCGTGATTCGAAAGTGATGAGAAAACTTAGAAAATGAATATTCTTTTACGTCATAACATTCTGTAAATGTAATGGAAGGACTTTTTTCGATATATATGTTCAAGTTAGCTGTAGCATTATGTTCAAAGTCCTAAAGATATCAAATCAAACCTTTTAAATTCGTATAATCTACAGAGGAAGCCACGGTAACAACATCCATATTTTAATTTATTAAGTTTATTAACTTTTAAGTTCATTAACTCTCTTATAATAACCTAAACTAATTAATTCATAAAACCATTAATAATTAACGACATAATACCCCCACTTTACCTTGCTTTCTTCCATTTTCATAGTCTGTCTTCATTGTAGTGAGCAGGGCCGGATTAAGGTTTCTGGGGGCCCGGGGCCAGAGAATGGTGGTGGCCCTTTTTTCAATTGAAAGATAGAGGATGAAATTTCAAACAATAGGTGAAAGTGTGATTTTAAAAAGGTTATCAATTATAAGATTGAAAAGAATTTTCAATGTTCAAATTTTTTTTATTTAACAGTTTTCATAAAAGGGTCTGTTTTTCAAGTAAAACATTTTTTTTTAATTCAACGTCTTTTCAACCCGCATGAATTTTTCTCGATTTTTTCCTAGCGAATACATCAATGAGATTTTCAAAAGATAAACTTTTTAATATGTTGCTTTCGATAGTCAGAATCATCAAACTAGTCAGACGTTCCTGTCCTATGCTCGTCCGTAATCTGTTTTTGATGATTTTCATTTTTGAAAACGATCTTTCTCCACTGCAATTTGTCACCATCATGGACAAGTAAATGCGAAGTACTATCTCCGCATTAACAAAGGCTGAGCGTAAATCATTCTCTATGATTATGCGCTAGAGAAATGTCTCAATTGATTCTTCTTCAAGCTGTTTATACAACTCTGACAACTTGGCAAGTTGAAGCAATTCGAGAGATAGAGTTGATTTTAAATCATCTGGATAGAGTTCGATGAGATTTTTCGCCGCGGCATTCAACTCTTCAGGTGTCATTGTCAGAAGCTTACTCAAAAAACCAAATCTTTTACAAACGACTTCATATGCTGCCATGCGTTGCGACAGTGACGTAAGTGTGGAATCTACAACTGTGAGAAAGGCTTCAGTGCGAATTTTATCTCTTGGTGACAGCTGCACAGGAAGTGTTTTTCCATAGTCAAGTGGCTGCAGTCGAACATTCGGTTTCTTGATTCTTGAATTTGTATGATATTGCTCATTTTTTGACAATTTTTTCCCTTCATTCTCGTAGGCTTCGAAAGAATTCTTTTTTATTCAACGAAAGATTTCAGCGATTTTACAGCATTGCTGAGTACGACCGTAGGACTTTACAAATATTTGCTTGTAGCATTGAATCTTTCAAGGATATTGTGCCAGATACATGTGTTAATTGCAGTTTCGAGATGACCCATGTATCGAAGAAGTCCGAGAGCTTCTCTTTTGACAATATATTTTTGCTCTTCATCAATGCTGATTTCAGTCAAAGCTTCTTGAACTGGATGATAACCATAATAAAGTGTTTTGACTGCTTCCAAAAATAATTGCTTATTTTTGGAATTTTCGACAGCAATTGCTCATGGTGTATTACCTTCTCGGAAGCTTCTTTTCTATTTTGTGCTCCAGATGGATGGTTTCGCACTTACGTTGATCTTCTTTTCGATCAGCCATATTGAACTGCTAATACTTCTGTAATTCGGAAACGTTTCATTTGTAAATAAAAAAAATCTTGTTTAATTATCTATAAACTGTGTCATAGAATGAATCAATTTGAACCATTTGTGCCATCCAACTAAAAATTAATCGATATTTCCGAGAAAAAAATCCTGATTCCACTGGGGGCGAAACCCAGGACCTCTCACTTTCCGGGCGAGTGCTCTGACCCTGAGCTATGTAACCATTAAATTTATCTCTCGGAAATATCGATGTCACTTTTATTTTTCGTATTTTTCCCTCGTTCAAATCTTATCATTCGAGGAAACAGCTTTGAATTTCGTCAATCTAATTCTTATTTTTATCATCAAGCTCGGCTCTTTGTTTTGGAACAGTCCCACTTGATGTCCCCCTGCACTATTTTTCAACCTAAGTGCGAATAATTATAAAGCACTATGTCATTAAAATCTACTCGAAAGTCATATACATATATAATAAAAAAATATGCGTATTATGTAAACATGTATCCCAGACAAAGGATAAACAAAAATCATTCCCCTATCATTTCTATCTACGCTCATAAATTACAAAAACAAGGCAAAATAAATATCATGGCTATCTGTATTCGAACAAAATCCTTTTAACCAGAAAATCATGGCACAAAATTATTTCCACTTTTTCCCTTACAAAATAAACGCAACTTAAAACAAATCGTCATAAAATAAATTATTCCGCAATACTAATCTTCTGCTACACAAAAGACATTCCGTTTTCCCTCGTACCTAACCTAAATTGTAAAATGGAAAATACTAGAAATCCCAACACTGGACTTCATCACAAAAATTGTCAAGATTTTCTTGACAAATGTGCAATAAAATACCAAAAAAAAACTACCTCACCAATTACTCTTATCCATGATAACTGTCACCAGAATGTTAACAAAACTGTTATGTTTATAACCTCGATGAGGTACTAAACTTGATGATACATACAATACACGGAACATAAATTTTCGTAGCAGCCATGACAGGGCGCAAGGTTGCCAGTATTAAAATATAGATTGTCGCCAGTCGACTCGCTGGAAATCGCCAAAATCGCCACCTGCAACTCAAGTTATCACCATATTGGCGCCAACAGCTAATCGTGTGAAATTTCCATTTTTAGAGGGAATATTCAAAGAAAAACATGGTGTTTGACCGGTTTGGCGCATGGGAAAAATATAAGAATTGACTAGGACAGACGTATGGGGTCGGAAAAAAAATTTCAAAAATATTTTTTTTGATAGAAAATTGCCAAAATTGCTGCCATATCGATACTTATATTTACACAGATCCTAGTATCAAGTCAGCTGCAAATATAAAGAATATAAAGTGTACATGGCTTTTGAATGCTCAAAATTTTGGTACATTAGTTCATTACATTTAACACTTATAGTAACTGGAAAACTTGATTATTAAACAATTCATCGAGAAGTTTTCGTCTATTTTTTCGAATTCAGATTTACTATGATGTGCTTAACCATTGGAAGCTAGTTATTTGATCCAAGGTACAGAAAAAATTGTTTTCGACAGAAACTTTTATCACTGCTGGTGGGGGCCCCCAAGTGGTGGAGGCCCGGGGCCACTGGCCCCCCTGGCCCCCCCCTTAATCCGGCCCTGGTAGTGAGTATATTTATCAATTTACCGATTTTGCTCTTACTTATACCTAATTGATATACATATTGGCTTTGCTCTTTCTGATGTTTTCTCTTACCAGCTTCCTAGTCTTAATATCTCGTGTAGACCTCCTCTTATAGCAATTTGTAGATTTACTTTGACGATTCCTTGTAAATCATACGACCGAGATAAGAGAATGCTTATCTGACGGAAACACCTGTCACTTGCTGGACCCGTACTATCTTAGCAACAGGACATTTTTAGTTGGAATGCTGTGTTTTTTCACTTATATATGTTCATCTAGTAGAGAAACCAAATTAGCTCGTTAGTATCTTCAATTGTCTAGAACAATTAGACGCTCAATGAGGCTGGAAAAACGATGTAAGCGAAACAAGCATTGCTCGCAGCTGCGAAATTTTACCTGCGAAAAGTATTAGTTTGCAACAGAATAACCTTACTCTATTACTTTGACAAAAGCAGACATTATGTAAAACTAAGAAAACGTATGAAAGACCAAAGGATATAAGTTTTAAAGACAACCGTCTTAAATTAGGCAGAAAGGGGGTAGGAAAATTCTTTTTGAAATCCTCACAAATAATTCATAATGATCCGTTGTCAAAGCGTAGCTATGTAACAAAACGAGGATACTAACTTAATAAATCCCATAAAAACATTATTATCAGAAAATTTTAGTATCTCACTTTTATCGAACGACGATCCTATTCCATCACTCATTCGAATGGCTTCGATTAAAACAACATACAGAGGTGCCAGGACCCCCCTCCGCTTGGGGAGCCAAATACCTTGGGCCTTTACTGATGGTCGATGTAAACATCTTTCAGAAACAGCTTCGAGACGCATGGGGAAAGTTAGCGAATACAATGAACAGGTGGTTGGTTTTCCCCATCGAGTAGAATGTTTTCTGAGATTAGACGGATAGATCGAAAGGCGGGCGAATGCAGACATATAAGTGGTGGGTAATTGATGGTAATAAATCAAATGCGATGAATGGACTAAGTTCCTGCTACCACATCATGACAAATTGAATATTTCTCATTGAGGAACAAATGAAAAAATTAAATTTTACTAATCACAAGAAATTTTATTTTGAAACGACCATGGTTTCAACTCTTGGAGTCATCCTCAGATTAATCAATCAACCATAAAGTCAATCTTTTAATTTGTTCTTGATGGAGATTAACCACGAAGTCACGGACCAAGCAGTGGATTCTATTTATCGTTGAGTAAATAGAATGTTTCTCATTTGTATTTTGGTACAGGCTGGGGCGGAAATATCTTTTGTTTACTTTCCTCTCACTGTCAGTCTTGATCATGATCTGCGAAGATACTGAAGTATGAGAGCGAAACTGAAAAATAATAGCAATACTGGTCATAACAAATGGACGATATATAAAGTGTTACTAATAGGGTCATTTTGCTGTGCTTTCGTTGTCGTCTTCCTCTGATAAAATTATAACTTGGCGAGGAAAGCAATGACAAACAACTCCTCAGCTTGCCCAGGCCTCCTCATTGCTTCTCCGGGACTTTAGGTTTAATGGTGTAAGGTTTGATGTTAAAAGTGTACTGAACACAGTAAAGATGGTTATAATTAATTCAAAATTATTAGTCCCGACTTCGTGGAAAGATATACTAAAGGAGAGAAGAAAGACGTGTTAATATCCATACGTATTTATTAAGTCGATCCATTTCGGCTACCGAGCGATTATCACGTGATGATGACCTGATGATGGCTTTCTAGCCAAAACCGGTCGACATAATAAATACGTGTGTAAAATACCAAGTCTTTCTTCACTCCATTGACAATTATGATGACTGAGACAAGCGGGAATGGCTATGTGCTTACGGTAGCGCAAATGCAGCAATTTTTGTAGGGAAGTAGCTTCGTCAGGAGAAAAGTGCGGATGAAATGAATGCTCATAGCGTTGGAAGGATAATGTATAGAAGCAGAGCGATCTGGGTTAATAACAAAAATGTGGATAGAAAGAGAGTCTATGCTAGCAATAAGGAAGAGGTTACGCTGCTTGGGAATTAGGGAATGGATTGTCGAAGGCAGGCCGATTAACTTGGTATAACGGAGAATGGTTCCAGAGGTAAAGAAGGACCGATAAATGCTGATTGAATGCGGAAAGATGTTAGATATACCTTCTTAGGAAAACAGTTTGGATTAAAATATATATTTAAGTATCTGAAAATAGAGATGGAAGGAGTATCGTGAGCAGAGGAGGACACTGGCAAAGAAAATAACATGAAGGTTGATGAAATATATTACGAAAGACTTAGCTAGTCACAAATCCATGAAAAGAAAATGTAGGAATGAAGATAATGCTTTACATGTGTCCACTTATCCAGAGTGGTATGTGTATTTGTACATTTTCCGGAAATGAAAGTTATGAATGCATGAATGAATGTATCACACAAATAGTAGTAACAACCAAGAACGACAAAAGGCATGGTAAAATTATAGAAAAGAGGGCACGATGTAATCAAATTACTCGTGATTAACATTATTTACTACAAATAACGTGCTCTGAATAAAATACAACAAATGTTCTATTATCGGCAAGTCCAACTGTTCCTCCTTGGATTGTAAATAGGTTGTTAATTATAGAAGATTGTTAGTTTAGAAATCATAAACACAGGAGTTGTGGTAATAGAAAATAATGGAAAGCTTACAACGAGATATACCGTAAATTAAACCGACAACTCAGGTAAAGAAAGAGAATTGAATACGGCTGTTAATGAATCAGAAGTTTAAAATCGCTAATAGCCAAGACACGTATATTACATATTCTCTTTCACCAATAAAGAGCGGCGATCCTTCTTGTTTTCTCCGAACATCCGTGAAGGAGGTGAGGAACGCTGACAAAGGCTATTGGAGATTTTAAACCTCCAGACAACTTATGTAGTGCTATCAGGATTATCGTAGGGAAAGATCACAATTACTATCTTAGCAAGAAAAGATCTAGTATCCACACTTTAATATCTATATTTTTATTTATAACCTTTCACCAACAGAGAGAACAATGAGGTTAACATTTTGGAGGCATTTTAATGAAAAACTGCATCTCTATATGATTTTACTAGTGTTTACCGTAGATATAAACCTCTAAGTCCATTCAAATACATATTTATCTACACTTCAGCTTCAGGGGCGTCCGAGGTGGGCTTAGGCCTCTTTGGCCGTCCCTTCTGCAGGCGTGGGGCTTCCCCTTCCCAGCCTCGGGGAGAATAGGTAATGTCGTTCTGAAGAAGTGTGGGAAGACGTCGCTTCTTCCCCGGAGTTGCCCCTGGAGTGTCGTCCCATTCGGGGTTGGAAGGGAACTCCGCTGCGGCGTCCAAGTCGTGGGGCAAACGGTGGGGTTCCACGTCGCTCCGGAGTTCGACCACTCCAGTCGTCATCGAGGTCTTCGTCGGTGATCTCAACGGATGATTGACCGAATCTCGGTGTGTAGGTCGCGGATGGCCTTCTTCTCACCTCAGGAAACTCTGTGAATGGACATTTAAACTTGAACTCTGCTTAAATAGGATTGTCTAGATCAGGGGTTTAAAAACTCTCCAGAAGCCGTTCCGCGCCTGTAGCTACCGATTTCATTAGCGACGGAAAAACTCGGAGTACTGTTTTGTTTTCCTTCACCCCCTGAAGATTATAGTATTGCCGACATCGGTGGTGGAGTGTTTAGTTCTCTAGCTTTTCAACTCTGAGGCCCCGGGTTCAAGTCCCCACTAACCGAATTTTCCCGGGCTAAGCCATGGGTATTTGTGTTCGTTGGGTTAAAAAGGAGAAGTCTGTACGACTGAAATTCGCCCTAATAAAGTCGATAATTATTAATATTATTTTAAGATGATTGTATGGCTAGTGGAATGTAAATTCTTATAAAATCAGTAGTGGGGGCCTTACCGCTGTTTCCAGAATCGGTAGAAACTGGTATGGAAAGCTGGCAAAAGTGGCTTTTGGAGAGTTTTTAAGACATTGACTGGATCAACCAAAAATCTCGCAGAAAAAGGAAGTTCGAGTAGTCATTGGGAACTACCACTTCAAAAGCAAAGAATACACGGAAACGAAAAGTAACGACATGGCTGGGAGTCGAACCGAGGCCTCCCTTTCCGCATCTCGTTAACAGAGCGGGATTGACGCGACATCGTTAGTTGTCAAATTATCTGCCTGGAAAGTGATATGGATTAGCAAATGTATACAGTATTATCCTTTTCTTATTCTCTGCCCCACTTCAATTCTTTGACCAATAAAAAAGAGCGGAGTTAGAGAAGAACTTAACAAAATCTTACTTATTTTACTCCTCGTGATAGGAAACCAATATCGTAAAGCATCACAATGATAAAACGCAATGAAAAAGAAGTAAAGTATGAGGTGAAATTATCTTAAAAGCAGTCTTTCTTAAGAACACACGCTAAAGTTGGTACAATCTTTTTCATTTTGTCTCGTTAGTTTACTACAAAGAGAATGTAAAATATTGGTCTACATAGAAGCCATGAATTACTGAGTTCTTGCCAAACGAACAGAGTTACTCCAAAACGGAATTCGCATTTGTGAGAAGTGGAGAACTAAAAAAGCGCCCAAGGCCGTGAAAATGAGTGGAGAGGTTCAGATAATGACAATCAATAGGAGAGTATTGATCTGGTTTTATGCCTTGAATTCAGAACGATAGATGGGCGACAGCGATAAATGGTAAATTTTTTTAGCAGGGTCACTTGGAAAATACTTTCAAACCTTCTATTTTGTTTCTTCAAGAAACTATTTGCTTTTAAAAGTTTACTTTTTACCATATGAGCGACTACAGATACTACTAGTTAAATACGAGATTCAGAAAAGATAGAAATAAAATATTGAAAATGAGTGTTGATATGTAATAACTTTTATAGAACTTACATTTTCATCTCTATGCTTGATCAAATCTAAATGTGAAAGCAATTATCTTTAAGAAAAGTTATTTGTAAAGGTATAATTCGACAAAGGAAATATTTTTACCGCGAAAAATATTTGATAGGTGAATAAAAAAATGGGAAAAGTATGCGAAGCTTTGGCGAAGATACTGTTAATGAGAAAAAGAAATAAATTGGGATGTAATTTTGAAATTGAGTGGAAAGAGGGGCCTAAATTTATGTATATTTATTATTTATTTATTTATGTATAATATTCCTGGTGCTGGCCAGTCTAATATTATGTTAGATACCACAAATGTCGGAGGTTTATGGATGATATTTAAATTCCTCCGCTTCTCCCTAGGAATGATTTAACAGTCCAAGAATTTGCGAATTACTTCATGCTCCAAATGACTAATGAGATTCAAAAATGTCAATTTTTAGTATAGAGTTTTTGCGAGAATCTCGTGCTTCCCGAGAGAAAGAATAATTCTCCTAACTAGGTCACTTCATTAACGAATGCTATGGTCATTATCGGAAAGACCCAAATGAGAACTTAAGAAATAATTCCTTTAACTATCCCCCTTTAAATATAAACACTTGAGGAGATCAATGTTTGTACATTTGAAACAGTTTATATGTAAATTTTTAAATTTCGATTGCGGATCTGAAATAGCCTTCGCAAAGCAGTGTCAATTTTATCAGAGTAGACGAATCAAATATCTAGGCGAGCGCAAACCTGCTTGCGAATCTTACTTAATCCAAGAGTCCAAGTGTGTCTTTGGTGTCCTTTCTGAGCTTCCTGTTTTGCCATCGACAAACAGAATGTGCTTAATACAATGTGTGTGTAATGTATTCAGCTGGAAAGCCTGTTGGATCATCAATCTCTCTATCTAGAGATGGAAGAAGGGAATAAGGCTTACGACGAAATATGAGGAGTGAGGTAGTTTGCCTTTGCTTTCCTTACCGAGCCAAATAGTGCAAGCGAAACGAGTTCACGCAGTAAATGAAACGCAATGACTCTACGAGTAACACCTTTCTGCTAATTCTATACGGAGAGACCTTAATCAGTGCTATTATTCAGCACTACTCATATCTCAGCAGCCTTCATATAATAATAGCCTTTAAGGAAGACTTCAATTTAAATGAAAATCAAATTTTACTTTAAAAAGAATTTTCCATTCATCAAGATATGGTAGCAAAACCTAATACCAGACTAATATTAGAAAAAAATCTATACCCAGCACACGATAAAAACAAAGATCCCCGACAGGAAACGTAACTCATGTAAACGCTATTTTCATAATATATTGATTACATCTCAGGTAACCTGTATGTTTAAGTTTTCTTATTCATTACGTAGTTTCTGTGAGCATTCTTACCGATGAAAATGTTTGTCATTGCATAGCGCTTGCCCTTGTAGAAAGGCAGAATACGTTAGTATGCATCTACTACATAACGGAATGGCACTAAAGTGTTCTTCCCGAAGCATAACTGCGAGGATTTACGAGGCAATTCAAAGGATGTCGTATTCGCAGAAGAAACATTAGCGCTCCTTTAACGTCAAAGAGCAAAGCAGAGGTGATAATTGGACGGCGCGATGATTCAATTCAAAGCTGTTTGTGCAACGCATCATGTAAAAAAGAGGAATGTAGTATTCTCATAATCCACATCCAGCCTACGTAAGCCGCGATACAGGAGCGAGTGAATTTCCTTATTCTATATTACCTTGAAGTTTGTTATAATTAAATGAGACGCAGCGGCGGCATGGTAGGAGACAGAGAGAAGCGCATACTCTTCGTGCAAAATTTTCCGCTATTGTGTGTGAGATATTGGCCCATGAGTGATACACAGAGAATTTCTGAAGCACCTTTGAAGGCCACCAAAGCCCACGGCGATTCCTTGAGTAGTTCAGACAGGGTTTGTGCGCCATCCAAAGCAGAGGAAGGGTCTCCAAGGATGCGGCCATCCACCCAAGAGTCCTCTTGGTCTGTTTCTAAAGAGAGAAGAGTCAATAGAGGAAAACATCCCATAATGAAATATAGATAGGTACATCTCTTCACATGTTTAACTTTAAGCTATTAAGAGCATAACTATTCTCAATTGGATGAGTAAAACTGTGAATTCTAGGCTAGGAGATTCAACGATCAATGGATAATTCATAAAGAAAACAGAAACGGTAGGTTGGCGGAATGCAATGATAAGTAAAATGAAATATTTCGGAAAAGAACGTCAGCGGATGGTGCGAAAGAGCTGGTTACGAAAAATATAATGCGGAAAAGTGAGAGATATATCAAGTTTAAAGTCCACGGAATACAGAAATTGTGGGAATAAGATGCGAAGTACAAAGTAAATATTTTAAGTGAAAATGAAAGATGGATAAAAACATCGAGAAAGGAATTGAATTTTAGAGGGAACCTTTATCACTCGATAAAAGTTCTGTTAGTGATGAAGGAAGCACTGTGAAGATATTAGCATTTAAGTTATAACTCATGTATCAGCCCAGTTTTCTGAAATTGTAAAAGTTAACTCAAAATATATATTTTTATGAATTCAGTATTAAAATAAAAGTATTTGAGATGCTTAATTCTTAAACAAATAACTGATATGTTCTCCGGACCTTCATTTTTTGCATTGACCTAAATAATTTCAATAAATATATAAAGGCAACGATATTTCTAAATATAATACATTTTTATTACGCCTATTCTCAAGATGCTTGGACGAGTAAATCTTCTACGAAAAGAGTTAGATATTCATTTCTACAAAAGAGCATCTAACAACACAGCAGTGGATAACAGGATTTTCTTCGAATAAACTCTTAAACGGAAGCATTTTATACTTATAGTACATCCTAGAGACGACGCTCCTATTCAGCTTAATTGAGATCAATTCAACTTTATAAAAATAGAAAATTTTGTATTGAAACTGCAATCTATTTTTATAACCATTTCTTCCATGTGGAAACGATCTATATAAATAAAAGGAAAATCAGCGAACTTTAATTACATTAGGTCCTTGTTAAGTAAATACTAAGAAATAAAATAATAATTGAAATAGAGATTTACTCAAAAACATAATGAAATATACATAAATGTTAAAGATATATAAATGATTAGTTATTGAAGGATAAGCACTTTTGAAATAGTTTAGAGCAATTATCATTAGCTTAGCGATATACTTTAAATTTCCCAATTCTTAAAAGCTGCAAGGGTTCCAATTTTTGGAGCACATATATTAGTCTTTTGCTAACAAAAGAACTGTTAAGAGGGTAAAATATAAAAATCTCTTATCTTTTGATGAATTTTGGATACAGATTAGCTTGTGTTCCAAGAAGATTTTAGGGCTTGGGTAATTAATTTATGTACGCAACAAAATGTTACACCTTCCTTCCTTTCTGCTATATTTCTAAATGAAGTTACATTTGGTACCGTACAATGTTTCCTTAATCGCGGTAAATATACAAATCCACGTATATATTGATTTGTGATCAAAATAAATTTATAATCTAATTGAAAATAAAGGCTCAAAATTATAGAAGGAAAATAAAGTTCAAACCACAGAAAATACGGAAATGATTAAAATATTCAAACCTTAAAGTTCAAACCCTTATTTTCAAGACACAGAAGCGGGATTGGATGACAAGAGATATGAAAAATAGATAAACCGCGGTAGCGCTCGAATTTAAATATATATCAATCAACTAGATAACAAACCTGAAAAAACAGATATAAATAACATCGACTGAAAACCATGACTAAGTTGATGCTTATGAAAGGAGACTTAGAGATAAATAATAAATCAGTCAAAATCTCACATTTAAACGGTACCGAAAGACTAGCTAAAAATTCAATTTTGCCCCATACTACATATATCGAAGCAAATAAATGATAAGGACTTGGAAGAACAACCCATAAAGATAGAAATCTAGAAATTACTGATATACCTTATTTTTAAAACTTCACTTAAAAAATAGACTCTGCAAATTTGTAACGATCCTTTTTGAGAGAACATGTGGAAACCCTACGCACTGCAAAATAAAAGCATTAATATGTCTTTCGAAAACTAAAGAGATTGTGGAAGTAATTGATCCTTTATACACAAATGTCCGGGAATGTACGTAACGAATACCTAAGTTGAAGCAAATGGTGTTGAATCCAATAACTTGAAGTAAAATTTGTTTCAGCGGAAATAAAAAAGCTTCAGCATTCAATCCTCAACAAGTCCCAAAAAGTAAATCACCAAATTGTAAAGTTTTCAAATTTCGACTGGAAAGAAATTCTTAAATGACCGCTCCATAATATTCCATAAATATTCCAGCTAAGAAATAAATGCGAATACTTCGAAGAAATGCGACCCTAAAACTTTGTAAGATGACGACAGGTCCGTCACCTCAAGGGAATAAATTTAGTTCCAAAACTGACGGGAGCAACGGAAAAATGAGATAAAAAATCACGAAACGACAGAAATGCACCGTAAATAATTTCGAAATTCTGCGTGACTGAAAATTTACTCGTTTCCAAAGTACAATGAAGCCAACAATACATTTGTATCGCTTTCCGTTATTCTTCTTTTAATTATTCAAATACAGGTGACTTGATGGGGAGCCTATGTATCAAAGAAGAGACTTAGTGATATTCTAAAAATTTATTTTACCCATCTAAATCGCTATAAATCAATATGTGAAAATTAATAAATCTATTCTTTGATTTCCAATTGATAACGACTTCTTAGGAACACAAAAATCGTTCGTAAGTTGGAATCAAAACTCCCACCGAGAGTTCAGTCCCTGAAAAAACTTTCTGAACCGCGGTAGATAAATCCGTAAATTTTTAGTATCTACTGCACATCAAATCACTCGAAAATTTGTCCTCTCACCCTTTGTAGACGCCCGGTTGACCGCCAAAATTCCGAAAGACAGCACGAAGATGTAGAAGGCGAGGGAATGCATTCTGCTATCAGTAGTCGCCATCGCTCCAACCGTGTGACTGGACTCGAAAGGAGTCCGAGTGAGATTTTATAGTATCCTAGGGATCCTCTTTTCCGTCGGGATTTGCGGTCGACGCGGGGGACCCAACGCGTGGGGACAAACAAAGGGATATATTGCGACTCGGAGGGTGACAAATTGACTCCAATCAAGCTGTCTGTCACCGAGAGGCTTTGCTAGCATTATCTCATTAAAGTAACTCGCGGAGACAAGGAGCGAGGGAATGAGAGAAGAAATTTTATTTTTCGTCGCTTTTCGAAATTTTATTTTATGATTATTTGTTTCCAAATAATTATGCGTAGGAGTGAAAGATTCGTGAATTTGCACTGAATTATTGAATGTGGAATAGAATAGACGCAGACCGCCCTTAATTCTTTACTCAGCGTTTATTAAAGAGTACCTTGACTCTTAAAAAAACATAGAATTAAATATTTCTACCAAAATTTAATTACTATCTATCTATAAGTTATATAGATACCTATCAGTTATCTACCTATTATTGTTCTGCATTGGCAATATGAGGGATGGATTTAGGGTGTCAGTGCCCGAAGAAATAAAAAAATTGAGGCTCCCATAAAGAATCAACGAAATAAAAGAACCTCCATTTTGTTATAATCATAAATTATACATCTTAGAAAATTTAGACACTCCATTAAAGGATGACCAAGCAAAATAATGTACTACAAGAAATATTTCTATTAATTACTAGAAAAATGGATCGATTTTGCATTAAATAAAGACTTAGTTGTGTATTATATTCTTTAAACGTATTGTAATTACTCAACAGACATTAAGAAATTTCTTTGAGTAAATGCTTGTAAACATCTCCCGAATAAAGAAAGAGTGAACGTATCTATATCAAATTTAGGAAAACATTATATCAATTGGAGCTAACGTTAGCACAGTGTGATTGAGACCCTCACCCAAACGAATGAGATTGTTAGCTTGTGTGTAATTATAAATCTACCCCTGTGTTCAGATATAATTCTCTAACAATCATAGTGGAATCAGAGGAATAATCTTTTCCCGATGTAAAATTTGCAATTATCGAAAGTTTATATGCACGGCGATTAATTATAAGTTTTTAGTTACAATACCGTAAATTCTAAATTCATTTTATTATTTTTTCCATAGAAATATCAGTAATAAATTTCAAAGAGTCACGCAAGAATTTTATATTGAATACTGATTGTTGATAAATGACTCCTCAAATTTTTTTCCTTCCCCATAACAAAATCAAGAAAAGACTTAGTTTTTTTTGCTGCAATTAAACGAGAAAAGGCTCCCTGGCACACACTTAAGAATGAGAAACAGTAGAAACGTGTTCGAATTTTCATATTACATATTTTATTTTACATTTTTATTTTTCAGTGCTTTCTTTTGCTTGTCAATCTTCACGGAATCGGAATTTTATTTTTTATTCAAGTACTTGCATCTGATGCAACAATAAAGCGTATCCTAAATTAAAATACCTTTACTCAGAACTTCTCAACCCATTACATTTAACCCTATGAGGGCAGTATTAGCGGATGACCTTAATGCCGACAACCCGCATTACACACATCAATCACCTATTGCTTATGTTCAAGGGAATGTCGCGGTTTCGACTAACCCATATCGTGTTATTTCACACGTTAATTAATTACAACCTTATGATCAACGAATACATAGGATTATTTTTAATCAATGAAGAAAATCTATTTGAAAAAAACTGAAACTTATTTTTTACGTGAAAATTACCCGCGTCAAAATTCGCTAGTCCCTGGCAATCCGTAATAAGTTGGAAAATATTGCATGAAGGTAAATTCAAGTAAATTTTTCACAAAAATGTTAACTTTCCTTAAACTTTTACCTTCTTGATGCATCTGTATACTATTCTACCCTTAATTATTCCATGTTTAATTGCGCTTTGATTCAGTTCCAAGAAATGTACGAGTTATTATTACTGAATGATTTATAATTAATTTTAATTTAATTGAATTTCTTATTAATTTAAATTCTTTTAATGCATTTTTATATTAAGACGTGCGGGGTATGTCTTATTGGTTGCTTAATGTTATTGATTTTGCGTAATGAAATATTTCATGAATATCGTTCTTGAAACGGAGTTAAAACTTATATTCAAAAGATCCGTACGTTTTGTTAGATAGTTTCATACTAATTTTCATCTCCTTGATTTCACACCCTTAGAATCCCGTAATCATGTAATTTGCCAGTAGATAAATCAGTTAATAATTGCTGTTGGGCAAGCAGGAGGTGCCGCGGCGGCTTAAAGAAGGGGCCTTAGTGTGACATGAGACAAATCCCGTCTCCTGCGGCGACTCCCACGCACTAACGCACTCCTAACGATGCCTCTAAATAGAATTTCTTGAGACGGAATTGTTTACTATTCTTGAATCGAGACGAATAAAAAGGAATAACTTCGCAGTTCTTTTGATTGGCATGTATTCAACCAATCCAAATGATTGCCTAATCAGTTGTTTATTATCGATAAAAGAGAGATCAATAGCGTCTCAATGCAATGGCCTATACTAACATTATATTCTTCCTTTATAACACGGAACCAACATTATAATCACTTACGTGAATGTATATTCTGCTTACTGTTATGGAGCTTACTTTATGGAGTTGTTATGAGTTGATTGAGATGAGCTATTTTATAGTAAATCAAGAAAGAAACAATTATTTAATGTATTTTACTGTAATGTAAGGACATTGGCATAATAATATTAAAAAGTGTATGGGAATATACGTGTTATTAGTTTATGCGTTATTGTTATATTAGATGATTTGCACATTATTATATATAATTAATCTAACCATTAAGTCTCCAAAGGTTTAACATGCAGTTGAACACTTAACTTGCCAATAGATATGAATCTATGTTGAATTAAAGCTTTCTTAAATTACGATTATGAATAGAGAATCTGAAATCGTTCTTTAAGAACGGTAAACCATTCATTAAACCTGTTATACATGCAGGACAACATACATTTCTCTTTGTTCACATAACATTGCATAATTTGAATATATATTACAAATGTATTGCTACATTAATGATGATTAATATGTTAATTTTAAAAAGCTAATTTTTTAAATGTTGCATTTTATATACGAGTGAATTTTTGTGAGTATGATGGTATATATTCAAACGAGAGAAGTATATATCTATTATCTTAATATGCAAGAAAAAACCTCTTCTTTATCATGTTAGTCTTATTCCCATCATTTATTGGGTCGGCTGGTGATTTCTGTATGATGACTATGGATATTTTGTTATTGGTATTAATTTTTACGGTCCGATGCCCTTCCTGACACGCCAACCCTTCCCTAAGGAGACATGACTCCCTCCGGAAATCGAACCTGGAACCGCCTATACCAAAGACCGCGTCCATTAAGGTATCATGAAGCCGTAATGAAAACTGAAGATCTTAGGTTAGACATAGAAAGTAAATGATGACTAAATGATTTCAAAGGTCCAAAGAGAACTTAACGGAATAAAGATGTAGAGAAAGTTAATGGGAACCATAATAAATGCAGGGAAATGATTCATTATTTTCTGTTTCCAGATTATGATAAGGAAAAGTGATGAAGTTTGGAGGGAAAAAAAAAGGGCGAGAGAGAGAGAGGAAGCAGGAAAATACGGAAAGGCCTTAAAGAGAGGTAAAAAGAACTAATAAGAATGGAAAATCTCTTTGATGATATCGATAAATGGCTGAAATCTAAGAAAAAAATTATCTCCCTAAATAGAATATTTCTCTTCCCTCTGTAAAAAGGAAAGAAGTAATTTGAAAAGAAATTAGTATTAGCACTTAGAGTTAGCATTAGTATTAGAAATTAGTAATAAACATGCTTCATGTTCGTCGAAAGAGGAAGACGAATGAGTTTCAATTTTCTCAACTGAAGCCATTAATGTGTATGCTTTGATAATTCAACCACATCGTTCATGCATTCAATTTAAAAGTATATGTTACGTGAGAGGTTTAAAAATCTTCAATACCCTTCTTTGTCAGTGCTTCGCGCCTAACCATCGGTTTTCGGAAACAATATCGGATTCCTAAGAAACAAAAAATACGTAATTGGGAGACGGCAACAGGACTTTGATGAGAAACCATTTTCCCTGATTCAAATGCTATAAATGTTTAATATTAAGCAACATACAAGCAATATATGTAGTTCTTTGCCGTTGAAACACTTTGGAAACATTGAGAAACCATCAAGAAAAATATGCAAAAATTTTAAATATTTTTAATAAAAATGTAATATTTAAACTAAAAATCGCAGCGTCGAGTTGACATTTTTTATAAGTTATACCTAAGGACCACCAACCACAAACCTTTAGCATTAGCCATTGACCGATTTCGAATAAAAAGTTTTTTCGATCCGTCCTAGTGCCCATATCTGAAAAATATGATAGTAATTGGTAACTATTTGATAAGTTATGTATTATTGATTAAAGTAACCAAATCAGGATATAATACGTCGAATAGCAAATTTGAAGGGAATCCCTCGCGGATTTCTAACACATTGAGCGTCTCCAACTACGCTAATTAGACGTTTTAATCAACTCCTCTTACACTAGTCTTCCTGCACGTGGTATAAAAAGATTAATTTCTCTTGCTCCTCCTTTTCCCCCTTGATAATAAATTTAATGAGGTAAAGTCGTATCGGATATAAAAACTCACTAACTTGGATGGTTTTAACTTCTAAAATTATAAATCATATTTAATTCGAACTTTTCCTCGTTCCGTAGCATATTGAATCCGAAAAATTTTAAAATCATGGTCAATTTGAAATTTTTAAGTTAATTCGAGCTTATTACGGCCAGATAAAATAATTTCACAAAAATATTTTCTAAAACAGGTAGTGGCCGATAAAAAGCTGTAGAAAATCCTGGCGATGCAAGTGAACCCGTGTTTTATTGAAACAACTGGAATCACAAATTATTACCGAGAGACTTGATGTAGCAATAAGAATTGGCGACTCTTTTGAGACGTGGTTTTTGGATAAGCAGTTTTTTCCTAAATTCACTAACATAATATTGTAGTAAGAATATTTTAATTTGTTTTATTGTTTGATTATTATATTGCACAATTTTTTTAACATAAAAACAATAACATGAAGTAAGATATTTAATGATATTTCAAAAATAAATGTTTTATATAGGTATAATGAAGTGCGTTTTTTAACCCTTAATAAAATTCTATCAAGATGATGAGGAAAATGACCAAGACCCAATTACACAAGAAATTTTAATTAAAAAATTTAATAAAAATTTCTTGTGGAATTGGGACTTAGTTATTTTCCTCAACACCTGATGGCTTTCCACAATGTTAAAACTTCTTCCATTGATTGAATTCTATTTATTCAAAGTTTTGGATACTTCGAAACTTTTAACTAGTCCCTTCACGTTTGTATTATTTAAACTCTATACCTATTATCTATATATCTCTATCTGTTTATATTTGCAAAAGATATTCGACCGTAACCGACCGGAATAGTAGATTACGCGATATATAACTATACTGCTACATGCTCAATGATCATACAAAAAAGCGAGCGGTAACAAAGGGTCGTCCGCTAAATGTTCCGAATCTGTACCCCGAATTCTTTCGGCGCAATCGAGAGCGCTCGTGGCTGAGGAGCGTAAGATTGCAATTGGGTTTCAACATTCCGTTCCAAATTGAAATGCGACTCATCCGTGAATATAAGAATCCCATTGTATGCGACACACCTCGCTGCGTCAAAGGACGGCATATACTTTTCTCGCACGCGCTGTACCTCGTATGTATTCTCTCCTCTTGGCAGCGGATATTGTCCCGGCCTCTGCCAAACATCAGACACGTATTTTTGGCCCTCGGCTTCCCAAGGTGGAAAATAAATATCCCATTATGCATTTCCACTCTTGCATCGCCATCGCCTCAAGATAACTTCCCTTGTGTACGCGAAGTTAACGGAGCACGTAATTTAACTATCCAGAAGATTAAACTCGTGAGTTCCTCATTTTCTGCATTTATCCTGCTCGTCTTCTGAAGAAAGTGTATCAACACGTCCTTAGGGGTTAATAGGTTTAATTTCAGGAATTGTGCGGGATGTAGGTTGTATAAATTGTCGTTGATTTTTTTCTTAAGTGTTTCGATATCTAAGTTGTATCGCGGTTTTAATATTCTGAGAGGTTGATGAATATCTACACGTCATTAGGGATTGATAGGGTTTAGTAGTAACTTTAAATAGACCTACATACTATGCGAGATGTAGGTTGTAGAAACTATCTTTGTTTATAATAAATAAAAGTGTTTCGACATCCTAGGTCATTTCGCGTACGAGCTCCCACTGGGAATCGAACCCGGGACGGCTTTCATTTAACCCGAACGAGCTACCCACTTAGCTATCCGGGAGCCCTTGATCCATGGGCTCCCATCCATGATGAAATTCCGACGCAAAATAAAAGTACGCATTGTTATTATGACGCCAACTAATCTTTCTCATGAGAATAGAATGTTGTTGTATTTATCTTTTATCGTTTGTTTACGCTGAAGTAAACGAAAGTAAATAAACACATCTCGTGTATGCATATGATCAACAATATAGAGGATAGAGGTATTGAACTATACTCTGTATTGATTAAATTGAACGTAGATGGTGAAAATGTTCGTTTCATACCATAAGTACAAATTAGTTCAGTTCCTTATTCCATCTATTGTGATTAAACCCTAAATTTGTTAGCTATAAATTTTGAAAATAAGTAATGTATTTTAGTTTTCAATAATTTCATTTTATCAAAATTAACCTTGAATACTTCAAGGATATTCTTATTTTTGGGGATAAATTATTATGAATAACGGGTTTCCAAAATTTTAGAAATATAGCGAGGAGATCAGGCCTTCATGCTTGCTTTTGCTAAATAAAAGGTACAAATGCGAGGAAGATGCAATCTTTCGTTTAAAAGGATATTATCTGCCTGTCTAATGAAATTTCTTAAAGCAAAAACAAACAACTTATATTTCTGCTTGGAAAGTGAGATCTGGGTTCGATTCCTAGTCATATTGCTATTTTTCAATTTTGTTTATCCTTGGGTTTATTCATGCTCACGCCTATGAGGACATATATACCTCATTTACATCTTCTTTGCAACTATTATGCATTCCTAGAAAATCTTCCTTTGTACAGGCGATCCTAACATCTATTACAAAAAGTTCTTTAACTTTAACTGAAAGCATATTCCGAATCAGCTTTGATTTTAAAATTGAATAAAATTTCTCAGAAAATGACTATAAACGTAGGATGTAAAATTCTTACTCAATCGAAGATTAGCAAACGAACAGCGAGGTAGCGAATGCTGCGAATCCGACGTAGCTAGGAAAACCCAAAACTTTTTAAATTTTAGATCGATTTTTCCAAACCTATTGTCTAAACCAAAGAATAAACTAATAAAATACATCATAGTATAAATAATAATATCCAATTTCGTAAAAGAGGAGGATTATAGAAAAAATAATCGAGATGCGCTGTAAGGTAGACGGATGTACCGAGAAAGAAAATTGTGGTTTCGTTTAACAGCTCTTCTTCAACTTGGCTCAATGAATATATAAGAGATGTACTTATTCGAAAAGCTTCCAAGGGATTCTAAAAATCATACCTCGATAGATTAAACAGTTTAACTTGCCAGTATCTATTTCATTCAGTTTTTCATTCATAAGCCTGATGGTAGTTTAGCTAAAACAATTTGGCAGCGAGTAACATTAAAAAAAGATATATTATTGAACCAGGATTTAGAATTTAACCAAACTCTCTTCAAATTACTTGACAAATAGTCTTTCTACGATCTCATAATGACACATAGTTTCTCAACGTTCTCCTTTTGTGACACATTGTCTCTCTACGATCTCAATTTTGTTCCTTGCCGTCTCTTCTCCCGACTTCCTTGCATTTCTTTGCCGACCCTAATGACTTCTTGGAAGTCGAAATACGTATAGCCGCTTTGCAAGTTTCTTGATGGTTTTTGGAATGTATTCTTTAATTATAGTGAGTAACATGGTAAAATTATTCTTCATTCAGTTTTTAATTCATGAACCTGTGGGTAGTTTGGCGAAACAAAATGTTGGCGAGTAACATAGTAAAAATATTCTTATATGTACAAAGAGACTGTAGGAGAGGGCCGCCCTCTCAGTTTTCGAGTGGTTCTATGTTTCCAGAGAGGGATCAACAACAACCGCGCCTACTACGGTCATCTTAACTTCCAAGCAGTGAACCTCATTAGTAGCGTCAGCTAATTATATTATTAGTCCCCCCATACCGCACATCGTACGATGTGCAGAGGAGCGAAGTGCCGTCTGCGACGATTGTATCGTAAATACCGAGTGACGTCTCAGACGTATCCTTTGGAGGTTCTATCCCATGTCGTGCGGCGTTACTAGTCAGATGTTCCTTTCGCTCTGTCGAGTTATCTAAATAATTGGTGGATAAATTGTCAATGAAATTTTTAAGGAAAAGTAATCAATAACAGTTAAAAATAATAGCAATCACTTTGGAGGATTTCAGCACATGACGTGGAAGTTTCTCAAACGTTAGAGATTCTTCATTGGTCGAGATTTTAACAATGAAAATTCTATGTTACTTGGACACAAAGATTACATCGCTACGATTCCAGGAATTGCATCTTTCTGAGTCTCTTTCTGGAAAAAGGACTTTAAACCTGTTTACGATCATGCAACTAAGAGAAATTTTCAGATAATGAGACCATTTTACGAAAGCTCTTATTAAAAGCCGAATCTTGAATGAATATGTGTAATTGCGTATAGAAGAGCAGCTTCGATGCAAATAGCAATAAGAACGGTAAAGATGTGATAATTCTATATTCATGGTATTGATTTAAAAATACTGTTTACTTTTCGTATGAAACGCAAGTAAAAATGATAGTGCTCTTTAATCTGGACGATGCTATGAAAGAATAACTTTATTTAGCTATGAATCATTCTTCCGTGGCTGAATTACTGAAAACAGCTACAAAAATCACATCTAGGGAAATATTTTTGATTAAAATCGAAGAAGACAATCGATTTAATTCCTTGCTACATTTACAATTCGTTCTACATTAATATCTTGCCTTGCGGCGTGCAGCATTGTAACTGCTGTGAACACCAGTTGTACGGACTACTCTGTTACTATCGCGTATCGTTCGCGGAAAGAATGGCTTTTTTTAAATAATTGTCCTAGCATTGATTTCTCTCAGTTTACCCTCATTATCGGATTGGTCGAAGTAGCAGGAGGGTTGCATGATACCGCTTGTATCTTTCACAAATATACTTTCCCTTAATTTATCAAGGTTAAGGTTATCTCCATTTCTCAAGGTTACATCCCTTTAGATTCATACACAAACCAACCCCCAAAATATTCACAAAAATCTTACGAACACAACTTCTCGCACACTATCTTACACTTAATCTCTCATTCGTAATTGTTCTTACGCAAACTCGTACAAGAGAACCTTCTCTCTTACATACACTTTCTCTTGCACGCTCTCTTTCTCTATCACGCTCCACAAACACTACAAAACTGGAAACGGGCTCAGCTCGCTGTACCGATGGTGTCAAGCGTAAGGAGATAACTTGGCCTTTGAACGCACAAAGGCCAAACAACTCTGGAAGTCAGTTAAAAGGGTCATAAAACAAAGAGAAATAAAGTATGGTATTTGAATTGCATGGAAGGATGCAAAAAGTAAAATCTGATTATTATTCCTCGATAATTCTGTATAAATTCATCATAATCCTGGCAAATCTACGCTACTAATGCAACTATGTTTGTTCTTTTATGGGAAGTTAAGTTATATTGATTACCTCCTCACATTTGTTTCTCTTGTACGGAAGAGAATAGAGACAAAAAAGAATTACTTGTCAGCTAGCTGTAGTGAGAAACTTTTTGTATCTATATACCCTGGTCGGTAAGCTATCCTTTTATGGAGCAGTTACTTATATACATTTTTAGTATGTTTAAAATCTACTTTTCATACTCCAATGATTACTCAAGATAATTTCTTGGGAATTATCGTTTATTGTTTTGCTACATTCTAAATGTGGACAGTGGCATGGTATACCTTCATAAGTCTCTGTCTTTATGGAGTATAAACAATCATCACACTGTACTTTAATTAAAACAGTACTAATATATGAGTTATTCTCATGCATATTTGTGTTAATTTTGTTTTCTGTTCTGTTGACTGCAAACTTACTATCATGAGATGATAATACGCTAACGAGTGCGGAGCAAGTCTTCCCTGCAAATGCCGAAAGATGGGATTTCATATGCATAGCTAGATGAATTTTTGTACTGCGATGGTATAAATTAACTTGATGGAAAATAAATACCTCATATTGGATTTTCGCTCTTGAATCGCCATTAGCTTAGGATGCCTTTCCTTTAGTTTGGACATACGTTATCGTACAATTTATTTAACCCTTCAGCTGTCGGTAATAGATTAAACTTTCGAGTTATTTTCCGCATTTATGATATTCATCTTCATTGGAGTTGAAAATTATGGCCATAAAATGCTGTCATATTCAAGTAATTGCGTCAGTTAAACATCAAGTACAAGATTAAGATAAAAATTCGTACGCAAAATACGTAATGTTATTACTATGACTACATTACATTCGTGGTAATATTAATGGTAGGTAATTAAGCAACATCTTGACAGAGAGTGATGCGAAACGATTTTCTATCAATGGATTTTGAAGATGCTTGGGATAACCGCCTTCTCACATCAAATCTGCTCCATCTGTTTCCGGAGGGGGAAACGCCACTCCCGTGACTACTAACGTCATCTGCACACCCGAGCGGTGAACTTCCTCTAGGGTTTGTATTAGGGTGACCGGTTTGAAAACTTGATGTTGGCAAAAGTATGTTGTATTATATACAGTCATTTGCATAACTATGTGCGTAAGTTCTGATTACGTATAGTATGCTGCTCTTGAGTCCCAAAAATTCTTTAGGCACTACGTGATTTGGAGGTAGAAAAGAAAATCAGTGGTCGGGGTAGATGTTTTCAAACGAAGCGAGTGAGTGAAAATAAGGTGTGATTGTGGAATAAATGGGAACCGGATTCGAAAAAACACAGCACCTTACACCATTGGAATGGTTTGAAGGATACTTTGGTCTGCGACTGAGAAATTTTACCGAAAGAAAAGGTTTTACTATTTCAGATGAACGAGGAACATGGCAACGTCTTGCCTCTTTCAAGAGATTTTAACCATTAGGATATTAATGTTAGCGTTGCGCGATGTAGTCGCCGTCCCATGGAATTATTAGGGTTTTGAATGAACCGGGCAAGAGAGGCCCAGATATCCAGAGATGCAAGAGTGCTCTCTTGAATAATAATTCCCTATGAATGTGCGGTGTGCAAAGGTATCAATAATTTAATCAATTAAGTGTCTATCATATACGATGGAAGATCGGCTAAATGGCATATGGTGCATTTGGAGAGAGGAAAAATCCGGTCATTGATCCAGCGTTTTTTACGTATAGATCTATTACGTGAGACTCCAAGATAAATAGTATATTGATACTAGCTAATAATGTTGCCCCCAAAATCCCGATTTTCTTAATGAGAATATATGTTTGGGAGTTTCCGAATTTTTTAGAGGTTCCCTTAAAGATTTAAAATTCACAAATACATCGTTTTAGGAGGTGGTCCTCTATTGTATGGAGATAATACTTCTTCCAAAATTATCATCGGTTCGACTTAGATAGTTGGAAAATTTTCTGAGCTTTTTAAAATTGTCTTAGCTGGCATTATTAGTCCACGATATACTGAAATCCACCAAAATTAAAGTTCGAGTCGATACGATATTTTTAAATATTCGGAAGTTCTTCATCATAAATGATCGTACAAATTAGAAGTAGCGGGTATTAATGCAAAAGTTATAAATACGATAAAGGACTTTCTCTCCGAAAGAGAACAACGAGTAGTATTTGATGGCATTAGTTCTAACCTGGATAAGGTGAACTCGGGCGTCCCACCGAATAGCGGAATAGGATGTCATCGATGGTAATTTTAAGATTTTTGCGGACGATGCGGTTATTTAATTAAAAATGGAGAATAGAGAGGACAGATTAACATCATCAAATTACTTTACTGGCACGAGAGAGGTTAGGAGTTTACGTTCGTTACAATATGATAGCGATAATGAAATAAACTATGTTAAAGGCAATACTAACATCATGAATGATTTTTTCCGAAGCGTTTTAAAAATACATCAAATCCTCTACCGAAGGTTGATAGGTCTGTAGCGATGCTGAAAATCACTTTCATTGAAAACGGCATCATTAAACTATTGCGATATATTGGATCGTTAAGTGCTCCTGGTTATGAAGACATACCGGCTCAAGAGTTCGAGGAAGTAGTGGAGAGCGCCTTTTCTTAAAAATAATATTCGACAACTCCATGAGTGAAGATGGGGTCCCGAAAGATTGGAAAATTGCGAATGTCACGCCAATATTTAAAATCGGCTTAGAAGAAGATACGGCTAATTTAGTATACATCAATGATCAGGGAATTTACATTCATAGTGAAGATAGGATATTCATGGGCAGTAATTATAGTGAAATATAGAGTTTAGAGGATAAATTTACTCTGTCAAACGACTTAGATAGAATTACGAAATCGTGCGGTGATTGGGAAGTACAGTTAAACGTAGAAAATTGTTCAGTAGTTAACTTGTTCGGAAGTAAATCTATAACAAATTATTATTCGTACAGTCTCAACATGGTAAAATTAGTGACAGTAGAATCGGTGAAATATTTTGGAATAACCCTTACGGATAATTAATCATGGAGCTCCTACATCCGAAATATATGTGGAAAAGCACTTAAGAAACTCGGCTTCGTCGGAACAATCGTTAGGAGAGAAGAAAAGGTTTGCGAGCGATGTTACTTTGAGCTAGTTAGGCCTCACCTTGAGTAGGCATGTAGTGTATGGGATACTGCCGAAGTGTTGTGTTCGTGAATTAGAAAAAGTACAACGAAAGACAACAGGCTTTGTGAAGAATTGCTACGATAAAGCAGTGAGCGTTACTCAAATGATTCAGGGCACAGGATGAGAATATTAAGAGGATATAAGGTTGATGCCAAGGATTCATTTACTAAATAAATTCTTAGAAAGTACGTTGTGCTGATATAATGCAAACTCCTTATCCTATCCTATAATCCTATTACGAATTTTATTTCTGAGAGTTACAGCAAAGAAGGGGAAATATCTGAACACATATTTAGAATATAAAAGGGAATCCTGCCGCACATACATCAATCTCCCAAGTAAAACGTAATGAATCATTCGCGTTTTGTAAGAATTGCATTTCAAATATTGAAAACGTATTATATAAAGTAATTTTCTTGCCATGCTGAGAAGTTTTCGGTTTCCACAAAATGAGTGAAAAGTGGTTTTTGTTCGAATTAATTTCAAGTTTCAGGTTCAAATTTCAGGTTCAAGCAAGAAGTAACCTTCCTGCGCATTATATAGAGAACAACTGCATTCTTCTCATTCAAGTCTTGTATATCTCTCATAATTTTCCCGCATTTAATCAGACTTTTAAAGCGGCTAATATGAATTGCAAATTTAGCCACAGTCATTGTGAAAATTTCGAAACATTTACTTTAATTTATCAAATTAAGTGTAACTGATTATTACATATAAATTGGGTCACCATTAAAGTTGATTATTTTCAAAATAATTTGGTAAGCGACAGTAATTTTGTCCATCGATTGAGGCAAAAAATATTTGTGGTTTTCTGGGTATTTATTAGTAGAATTTAATCCGGAATGCTCTTAGGATTTTCTGAGGGAAATAAAAAAGATTCATTCTTTGGAATGCTCGATTTAGAATTCCACGTTTTAGCTCCGATAAATTTTTCTGATGCTTAAGCACTACAGTAAGAAGGCAACATCAATAATATTTATAGTGTCTCTAACTCTAACAAAGCCATGTTTGAAAAGATTTTAAGTCGTAGAATTCTCTTAAATGACTCAGTTAAACTAATCAAAGGTCGTAAAAATAAGAAAAACTTTTAATAAATTTTCTTCCCCTTAAGCCTCAAGTCCTTAATCAGGTTTAGCAATATTTCAAACATGTTACTGCAAGTGAATCTGTTCTTCTGCTCAATCTAAATATTGAATCTACAGAAATATAATTACCGCTGATTTCAACATGTTTCTGAAAGGCCGACCAGCAATCGTATGATTAATTTTCGGAAGCTTCGTCTTATTTCGAATCATAAATTTATGAATATGTTTATTCAACGGAAACAGGATTAGCACTTAACCGTTTTAAATAGAGATACTTGAATTAAAAACCCGATATCGCTCGTTAGTGATACCCAACCCGGTTGACTTAAATGAGTATTTCTGGACCTTGATCATCGGTTCTCGCATGGATGAGTGATTCAAATCCGATGGTCGTACAGTGGGATAGAACGAGAGGCTGAACGAGAAGCTAAAAAAGTAGGCTTGCGAATAGCTAGTTTTTGCACGTCCGTTGCAAGTTATTTCAGTGCGTTTTTGGTCAAATGACTTCCCTGCTTGAAAAATTCGTCTTATTTTTCTTGTATTAAATGTTTTCGGTATTTTCATAACTATAATCGGGTAAATGGTATTATAGGTCTGAATGTACTGACAATACTAGTCCGCAATGTTCATGAATCTGTCGAATATTAAAAGCAATCGATGCGATATTTTTAAATTTTCCGAAGGTATTTGATAAAGTCTTTCGTCTTAAATTATTGTATAAATTAGCAGTGTAAGTAGTTGTTGTTGTTTGTTGCTCGTTGTTCTCCAACAAAGAACAACGAGTTGTACTTGATGGCATTAATTCAAACCTAACTGAAGTAACCTCGGTCGTTACAATTTTTAGCATACATTAGTATTATCTCCTTGATAAATGATATCAGCAGACGATGCAGTAATTAATGGAAAATGGCGAGTGATGTGGATAGATCATCCCTGTCAAACTACTTAGATGGATTAATGTTACGTTTCGATGGTAGGTTTTAATTTAGACGAGTGATAGTTTAATTCTTCGAAAGTAAAACTGTTACTCATAATTATTCTCATTAACTCCATGGTTTGAACTTATGAACAGCAGAATCTGGAGTAAAAATTAAAAGTTATCATGCAATACCCACATCATGGGGAAAAGCACTCACGAAAAAAGCCTTCGTATCGAGAATAGTCGTTGGGAACAAAGAAAAAGTTCACGAGCGGTGTAACTATATACCTCAGCTAGAGGGTAAATTTATTAGTGTATAGGTGATAAAATTTGTATTCGGAAATAAAAAATGTACCACGAAAGGCGATACCTTTTGTATGGTATTGCTTCAATAAATTATCGAGTGTTTATAAAATGATTCAGTACACAGTATGGGAGTCTTTACAGTGTAGATGTTCTATATAAAAGTAAATTTACTAAATAAGTTCAGAGAAAATTCGTTCTCAGAATGTTTAACGGATGTAAAGCGACTTCCTTGATGTATGGGCCCTAAATGATATCACTGAGAACATGGAAATAGATACTAGAACAAATCGATTAAAGATATCATTATTCCGCGAACGATGAGCGAAGGACCGGGTGCTTGCACACCAATCTACACTTTGAAACTGGTTAAAAAATGGTCACCTTTAGTCAGAGGCTAATTCTTATCCTTAAGTCGACGTATTAATGTAATGCCGTATTTCTGATAAATGTAATGATAATCTAAACATTGTCCTCGAAAAGTTTAAATTTTTATCGTGGCTTAAAACTAAAAATTACGTTAAAAGATTTTGAAAACTAGCATAGCACAGTTCTATCGGTTATGATTCTTACAAGCTCGATATTAAATATTAATTGTTGACTGATATTAAGTTATCAGCTGCGCATAATCCGTAGACTTCGAATTTATGGCCCGAATAATCATTTTTATCTCTTCTAAATAATTACTTCTTCCAGAAAATGTCTAATGTATATCATACGCGATCCTTTTAACCAAGTTTTACCACTCGAAGCTCAATATTCCTCCTCTTCAAATTTATTTCGCATATTTAAGAACTAACCATTGCCTTAAGAATATAACAACTAATTTATAAAGTAATGGAATCCTATTTCGAAATTTTTTCATATTTTTTCTTTTAAGTATTATAGACTTTAAATTGTTTATGCATAATTAAAATATCTTTATATCTCAATTTTTCTTCAGTATGATGGAAAATTTAATTTCCTTCTATCCGATATTACCAGAAATCTGCTTACTATAAATCACTCTGAAAGTGACAACTACTTTGAAATATTTGAAAGACAAACTTAATGGCTTCTGAATACATAAAACTTTTTCATACTATCAAAAATTTTATCAAATGATTATTGGATGATTCCAATTTCTAGGTATTTTTGATCATTCAGTACTATTTTATTAATTGGCTGAAAAATCTACAATGAAGTCTATAAATAACTTTCCTACAAAGGTTATTAAGGAATAGTGTAATTTTAGACGTCGTGGTTCTATGTAATAAAAGAAAGAGATGAATAACAATAAGAAAATCTCGTAAATTAAGATAGTAATGTAATTTCAAAAGAAGAAGTAAATAAACTTCAAGTGAGGTAAACATTTAAAGATAGTTTAATAGAAATTACTGTATCATTTAACAATTCGGTCAGCAATGGTCGTCCCTAATAAAAGAACCAAATCCTACAAACAAAAGTGCACTATATAGCTACGATACCTATCGTTTATTTTAGTCTAATTCTAGTAATAAAAAATCACAATATGTTCATGAGCAATTCTGATAAAGTTACAGTTTTTGTATTTTACACGGATAGCCTACTCTGCTCTCCGTTTACTGCATAAGTGCATCGACAATTGAATTGAGGAAAGGTATAAGAATGATTTGAATAATTTCCAATTGGATAATATGAAGAAAGCTTCAAGTTTTCCGCGAGGTGGTATTGTAGCATGTCATACCCATTTAATGCTATTTCTTTCAACTACAAAATAACATCTATAGTACCGCAATAGATAGAATTTCTTTGACAATAACCAAGCATTATCGTATTTTTCGAAGACATGACTAATATTTCAATTTCATGGCTTGAAATACCAACGCATTAATAACGAGTTATTGTTTTGAACTATTTTACAAAAGGTATAGTGGTATATGACCCTGTTTAATGCCTATCCATTCATAGAAGTAAAACCGAAAAATTATAAATCTTTAAATGATGAAATATATATTTTTGATATCCCAAATGGTTTACATGAAATTTAAAGGTGGTTAAGAATAAACTTTAGAATGCTACAGTCTAAAGCCACTTTGATGTATTGATCCTTTGCAATTTAGAATCTACCTGAATCTTCATTAACATTGATTACGAACACAAATAACAGCACTTATTCCTGGATAAGATGCACCGACGTTCTTGGAGGTTTTCCTTATATTCAGTCAATGATGAAGGGAAGGGAGGATTGGGAGGAATAACCTAACACCCTAATGAGTGGACCCGGCCGTGTCAAGGTGGCGTGCAATGAAGTTCACCCCATGCCTAGGGTCCCTTCTTTACCACCTATCTCCGGTACCGCGAGATCCGACCTTATAGACAAAAGGATCGAACAGGAGTTATTGAGGACAGAACTCAACTCCTGCATAAGAAGGTGAAAGAAAGGGCCCTGAAAGAGATGCCTGAGTCAGTAGGCCTTTCGGCTAGGGTTGAGAGTAATAAGGCACTATTCCCTCTTCCCCTACGGAGCAGGTAGTTAGTACATATACATGCATATCTTTATAAACTACGGACACCAAATACTGCATCGACTGTGTTAAATGTATATTGGTAGCAGTCAAGGAGAATATTATATGGGGAATTCAAAATATTTGAATTGAAAAACTTTTAATTACTTTCATAATTATAAAATTATCTTTATATGAATCGTAAGATGAAATTTAAATGAGAGTTTCAAAAACTAAATGACTAAAATTAATAACTTGCAATGATGCCTCAGTTTATTCAACTATTTAGGATGGATATATTACCTATATCTAAGGTATATATGATCAATGAAAGGTATTTGATGATAAAGATGCAGTGATCAATTTTTATTAATTGGACTGGGAGGAGAGGAATAGGAGTACTCACAAATTGCCCTCAAAATCAGGAGATACTGATGGTGTGCTCTCCTGTAAAGAAAAAAATGCAATTATAAGTAGCGAAAACTTCTCATGGAGAATTTTTATTAAATATATATATACCGGTTTATTTTATATTATCATGATGTAAATTATTTTCCTCTTAAACCAATTGTTAATCAGTAGCGCTAATAATTTGAAATCGATATTACCTATGTATTTCGCATTAACGATTTATATTATTCGAGCATCATTATCTAACTAGTTAACTTACTTAAGGATCGTCAGTATTGATCTAAATTAACATTAACGATTTTTAGTCTGTACAATGCAAATAGATTTAATTTTAATCATTTTTTCTATACTTTGTTTGACTTTCATCGCTAACGCCTATAAAAGGTATAGATATTATATTTTTCGCCGCTAATAACATTCTGACTCCGTGGGTCGCTGAAGATATCCAATAAAAACTACATTAATTTTTCCCAATTCATTTGATTACCGAGGACAGTTATGACCAGCGTGATACCTGAAGTAAAATCCTATACAATTTTAGGTAAAAGGACGATGTTGAAAATTGTATCTGAGAAAAGCCGCTTTTGATCGACATTAGCAGAGTTCTTAGCTAAAAAATTTAATCCGAATGCAATTTACAGAATAAAAAATGAGTTTTTGCAGTACCAATTATTAATAACTTTATAGTGCAGTATGAAATACACATGGAATGAGAATTTACAAATGTTTATTTACTACCGAGAGAAATAATAGTGAGCTACCGTAAAATTTTTTCTCTCATAAAATCGAAGGAATCAGTTGCCAAGGAAACAGTTATGCAAATGTGTGTCAATGCGAGTCATTATGAAGTAAAAATTATAATTAAGAAGATGACACGTATACTGAGAAGTAATTGAAGTACTAAGAAGTTTTAATATTTTTTACAGTATGTTAACTTGCTAATGATATATGGAATATATAAATGTATCAAAGCTCTGAAATCGCTTGCATATGTTTAATTGAGCTCATGACTAAGCATTCAATTGAGTTACCATTGAGTGCGTCGTACTTTTGAAACACTATTTTTTATAATTACAGTGTTACTACAGATTATCACTTGAGGCAGTACAGAAACAAGAGAAAATGTTTTGTCTTGATTTTTTAAATGGTAAATAAAATACAACATAGACCGATTAAAGAGAGTTATTCGTATTGAAGGTTGTTGGAAACCTATTTTGTTTCTAACTAATATATTTACGAATATATAATATATCCTGTATATTTTGAGAACAACTGTATCGCGAAAGCAATGGAAAGGGAAAGCAAAATAGACGACAGCCTTGAAGATTTCTCGGTATGTAGGAAAATACCTTTCACTAATGCCTACAGAGAATTAGAAAGACAGGGAAGCAAAAGTGCAAGTTTGTGACTCACTAAGTGACACCCCAAAGCTAACAGAAAAGGAACGAAAGCAAAACTGCTTCAAGTATAACTTCGATATCATAAAGTCTTATACTTAGATAGATAGTATCAAAAAATATAGCAATCGAGTAAATTATTTCCATCAATTACCATGATACTGTATTTAAAGGATGAAATACAGAAACGCGAAAATGCCATCCGACGACTTCGTATCTTTCGCTGTGCTTTAGAATTTAAAATGTAAAGTACGAGAAATTAACGTTCAAGTACACGATAATTGCGATTTCCTGGACATCACGGCCACTTCCGAAGATTTTATTTTTTTCTAACATTTTAATTTTGTTGAATCGATGATAAATCCCTTGTGACTTGCATTAATAAACCTCGATATTACTTTAATTCTCGATAATATGGTAGAGGAACATTGTAAGAAATAATTCAAAGGCCATAATTGCAAAAAAGTAGAGGGAAGTCCTTAGCTTAATGTATCTGAGAAAGACAACGGAAGGTTAAAGAAGAAGCCATAAAGGTTCTAAAAGAAAAATTGACTTAAGCTTACTCTAGCATATTCTGTAAATAGCAATACTGTGAGAGCAATACTTTGCTCAAATATTTATAGAATAAATTAATTTGGCAATAAAAAGGAGATTGATTGAAAAAGGACCTACGATGAAAAGCTTACATTCTGTGAATAGTTTTTATTACTAAAAGGTAAACTTTCTAGTATGCGCCTATTCAATTTAAATTGATTTTTTACTAATGTACTTGTACTTGTACTTATTTACTTGTACTAATCTCCTCCATTGCTATTTAATTTATTTATTATTACTGTTAGTATCCTCTTTTGCACGTTTGCTTTGAGCAATGTGTATATGTTCTGTATAATTTAAAGAAATAAAAATGGTAAGGTAGTATTAATGTTAAGTACGAATAGAAATCATCAGCTAGTTGAAGCTTTTAAAAGTATAGAATAATTTACGTTTCAACGCAAACTCGAAAGCAGTTTGAAATTCATAAGCTATCAATTGCAAGTTAAAACAAATATCGCCTAAGTGGAATTATCTACAAATAAATACTAAATTAAAATTATTCATCGCCATGCATTTGTGTTAGCATTAGTGGCTTACTAAAATCCAAATTCTTAACAGTGCATACGAAAAATGATCTAATCGATATTAAACGCAAGTATAGTATTCGTTTATCCTATTAAGAGGATACAGAAAGTTGGAAAAATGTATTTAAATACCGTTTGTCCATGAAGTAGGGAAGAGGAGGGTTGGCCTTCAAAAATCTAAGCAAAAGATTTCAAGGACTTTGGAACGCAATATCGGGTGTGCAGAGATCATTTGTATGATTCCCGCTGGCTTTTGTGAGATGACAATGTACCGAGACCAAAAGAAAAGGAAAGCAAAATGACGATACGAATGTAAACACCTTTCACTTGGTTACGAAAATGTACAGTACATTGGAGGGCGAAACTACATCTATCAAACGCAAAAAGTTATGTTTATCGATGAGATATGAAAAAAAGGTGTAAATATGAGTCCAAGATTGTGATCTGTGATTATGATTGTGAGTGTGATTGTGATTAATGTTAAAGAAAGTACTAATTCATGAATGAATGTAAGAGTTTCTTATATTCTGAAATCTGCAATTTCAATATAACAGAGGTGATTCAATGATAAACAAGTGCATAGAATCGAGTATACCTATAACAAATTCATCTAATTATCTTATTTCTGCGGAAGAAATCACCTACGATGTTAACCCCAACTTTTATTAACTAAATACAACGGAAAAACGAAGAAAACGAAAATGGCGTTCAACCAAATTAATACGCAACACCAAACGTGTTAACTGAAATTTAAAGAATCTTTAAAGCACAGCGATTTGACGTTGGCAAAAAAATAATATGGAGGTATTAAATGGGCTCACAAAATACTCGAAGTCACTTCAAAGACTTAAGTGGGGATCGTTTTTGAACCGAAAGAATATGAGAAGAACGATACGGAAACAAATGAGTTAGGAGTGATTCCTATACAAATAAAGATCGTCGACCTCGTGAAATGACATAGCACTTAATGGTTTTTGTGTAGATATTTCCTTTCCACCGTAACTGAAAATAGTTAGAGTAAGCAGTAACGAATTCTTTAAATATTGCACACTCGCAACGAGAGGATGGATAACCACCATTAAATTTAAAACATAAACATATAAAATAAGCAAATCATATAAATGAATTCTAAGTATAGTACTGCAAGGTGAATTATGATACTTTTATATAACAATATATATTACCTCGATACAAAAACTGAATTTGTTTCTGAGAGAATTTTTTATTGTAGACAAAACTCATGTTATAGCTGCATGAAAAAATTATTTAAACTTACATACCCTAAGTCTGAATAATACACTATAGGCTAAAATTAAATCATTTTAGCAAGCATAAAAAATATTCGAGTAAGAATGACTGTATTACTACGTATTTAACTGCAGTACAACCGCTATATATATTAATGTAAGGAGAGGTAACTTGATAAAATTGTATATATGTTCTTTAAGTTCCATAACAGTTATTTTCTAAGAAAACCCTGTCTATAATAGAGCTCCTACCGATAATCAGGGTTAACGATATGCTGGCTAACAACCTACAATATCGGAGTTATCTTACGGAACTTATGTTTTTTTAAACGAAAAGCAAAATATTTCGAAATTACACAATTTTTTTCATGCTTAGCGAGGAAATATTTCAAATAATTTATGTTGAATGATATGAATATAAGTTCTTCTTACCTGATTAAGAGATCCTGTCCACCGCTACGATCGGGTATCCTCAGTGACGAATCCTTTCACTGTCCTTTCTTTCGAAACGCGAACTAACCATACGGCAGTCTTGTATGGAGATCCAAGAAAAATTCTCTCTCTCAAAATCTGAAAGAACTGGAACATCAAATCAATAAAATTTGAATTAAGTTCAATCAGACAAGATTTGTGACCTGCAGCCAGCGGCAGGCATGAACTTTTATCGTTAACTTTCAAACGATGAATACCGTTATTTCAAAACCACAGTGACAGTTAACACAATGGTTTATGATAGCCGGTTTAAAAAGATAAAACATTTACTAAAAATACTGAAGAATTTTTTCGAGTGACTAAGATAAATATGATAGAGAGAATTTATTTGATTTTCAAAAATATATAATTGCTATCTTGTTCTAGCATAATGACGGAGACAAGCTTATCATTAGCTAATAGTTAATGCTAAATATGAAAAACGTAATTTTAAGAGAATGAGTGAACGAGATATAGTAGCTTCCTCCGATTTAAAGAACAACGAAACTTAATTAGATCGTTTATTCGCGATAAACGTCATGCACTAACAGTATAAAAAGGTGATAGCTCAAATATTTCAAATATCAGGCTTCAAAAACAATAATAAATACATTTTTGGACTTGTTTAAGAATCCTAATCTAAAAATAAAAAAAAACTCGCAACCGTTACGAATCCTTGACTCGAGCCTTGATCTACCATTTACCGAGCGCATGCTCTTTTCGGACGATTAGAGAAACTATTCGGAGTGCGGAGCATCTGTTCGAGTCAGGCAAAGTTAGGCTTTTTCCCAAATATAGGCTCCTCTAAAAATTAAACACCGATGAATAGTTACTTTCATTAATCAGTAAAGTTTAAGATTTAAATTTTTTCGATTTGTTCACGAAAATCAACCACGGTTGCTTCCAATAACATAACGTAAAGTAGATTTTATGTCAATGACTTGGACTTATAACACGCAACGTGAAGAGTAGAATATGAGAAACTCTATCTCTTAAAATAATTATTTCTTTAAAACAAGATCGAAGGAAAAATTGAATAAGATGTGTTATGCAACTTACCGTTTCCCAGAAATCCTAGATCGTGACGATGAACAACTCGTCTCCGTGAAACTGCTGGACGCTAAATTCAAATCATTAACGGTTTTTTCAAACAATTGAGAATACGACTTCACCAGAAGAAATCTCAGCGACGACTGAGAAAACAACCGTTCCTCTAAGCTATGATCAATATCACTGCAATCTGATTGGTCGAATTTGAATTTTAAGTCCTTAGCCCCGCCCAACGATCTGTCAATTGTTGTATTTTCGTAAATATTAATTATAATTATGTTTGCTATTATTTTGATGAGGAATTATCATCATCGGATATAAAAATTTATAAGAACATAAAATATTTCTTGTAATCAACATGTTTTAACTCAGAGTTAATTCGATAGTCGTCACAAAGCAATTGCATGACTTATCGGGACGGTTAAAGACTAGAAAATATTACTTATTTAAAAACAAATTTTTCTTTATTTTGGATAAATACTTAAAAAGAATTCCTTCAAATTTACGTTAATATATCCTAATTATCACAATTGAACTTCTCATCATCCGTGAACAAAAGAATGCGATTAGCGCATCGTCGCATTTCAAAGATATAAATTTAAATTACTAATAATACGAATAGTATAAATCTTTTCTTTAATTCAAAAATCACATCTTCGCGGAATATTTATGATTACGCAGTCCTAGAAGAATGCTAATCACTTCACTAGTTTGTAACATGTATGTTACGATTTCTTCCTCGCTAATCTACAAATGACCTTCATTGCAAAGAAAAATGTAGAGGATATGTGAATTTTGTCGAGGTCTCTTATCGGTGTATACGTATGCCTCATTAGTTTCTGAGAGAAACAACAATATTTACAACTACATTTCACAATGAATAGATCTAATCATTTGCCAAATGGAATATTAATGATATTTAGGCAGATATCAATCTTCCTGTGAAAGGATAAACTGGTATAACTCGAAACCAAAGTACAGAGAATGATGCTTTTTAACAAATGTATTACGTTATGTATTGTATATATTTTTCAAATTATTTCGTAAATGAAATTTGTGGATTACTTTAAGAAAGTATCTTCCTCTGTCATGCTAAATTTTCTTGAAACTAACCGACAAACAATCAATGATAAAGATAAATAATGGCTAGATAAGATCTCTTGGTAAACCCATGTAGTAAAATCAAACATTTCACATTCAATCATAGACCTATGAAAGAGAACAGACATAACTTCACATATAATGTTAAAAGCATTTATTGAAATGTTATCAAAGATTACCGTTTAGTTGTAGTGGGAATCATTTTGAGTCTTCGATTCCTTGACGATTTCTTCATCACAGTTGAAGAATTACATACCATTTTAAAACTTATACACCAACACATATTGGGAAATCACTGAGAAAAGACCTGAGTTTCATCCGCCATAATCCTTTTCACTTGAGAACTCCAATAATGAACCATTACGTTGCACTTGTGACACTCTCATTGTAAAATAGAAATCCAGAAGTATAAGGGATCACTTTCAATAGAGGCAACCCTCGTCGATAAAACATTTTTAGCACTTAAATATCACTAATATACAGAACGCCATCTCATGCACGAGCTAAACTTAACCACGTGGCCTTTTCCGCGCTTTTGGTGACAAACGATCGTCTTCTTCCAAAAAGTGAATTACGTAAAGGCGTTCCAAGAACCATGAGTAATGTTAGGTGACTGAATGTTCACGTCCTGTTTTCACAATGGTGGTAATTATCTAAAATTCTTTGCAACGAATTCTTGTGGATACACAATGAGTGCTTAAGACATCTTACGGATATGTTCAGCAGTGAAATATTCGACGAGGAAGTTTCTTTCAAGTATAAGGAAGGGCATCCATCTTGTAATTTCTTCCAAAGGTCTGAACTGTTTATGGGTGAGTAAATTGTATCGGTATAAGTTTTACGTGTGTCTTATGTGTGCAGAAATAGTTTTAATTACTGTAAATTTTGACACGTTATGTTAAGGAAAACTACAATGGGTGGTTTTGTGGTGAGAAGTAGCATAGATTAAGGAAGTTGATTATATTCTGGATGGGTAAAGACAGTTAAAGAAAGATATTCACGAGGAAAGAACCAAAAGGTATGATTCTTAAGTGGTAACGCGTGTGAAATGAACTTCTAGTCATAAATATGTAATATTAGCTTTAAAGACAGAAATTCTTGCTGTCAAAGTAGTCTGTTAAATTTAATGACTATGAATCCTTCGTCAAAGTGTAATTCATAGTATGTAACTCATCGAATAGAATGTATTCATTGAGAAATGTAATGAGCTCTTGATGTTTCTATAAGGATTCTTTCTAAGGTATAGGTGTGCACCGATAAGAGACCTTGATAAATTTCTTATTTTCATTTGCAGTGAAGTTCATTTGTAAACGAGCGAGAGAGGAATCGTAACAAATATGTTACGACATATGGAAGTGATTAATATTCTTCGAAGACATCGATATCATCGTAATTCCGAGAGGAGTTGATTTCTCTTAAACAAAAAAGGTATTTAGATAAAATATCATTAATGATTGAAACGTAAATCAATGAAGTGGGACGATGCGTTAATATAATTCTTTTGTTAATGGATGATGAGTTATGATGTATGGGATAAGATAAAACGAAATATGTTCACGGAGATTTAGTAAAAACATTCTTTTTAAATACAAAATATTTTCAATTCAGTAACGACATTTCGATAAATTGCTTTGTGACAACCATCAAATTCGTTCTACCAAAAAAATGATGCTGATAAAAAATTATATTCTAAAAAAATTAAAATAAAATTAATACAATTCCTCGTAAAAGTTATATCAGATATAATTAAAATTAGTATTTATATATATAATTAACAGACTGGGTGGTTGGGGCTACGGAATACGGCTAGAATTCAAATCCGACCAATCAGATTGCAGCAATATTGTTCATAGCTTATAGGAACGGTTATTTTCTCAGTCGTCGCTGGGATTTCATCTGGTGAAGTTGTATTGTCAGTTGTTAGAAATAACCGTTACTGATTTGAACTTAGCGTCTAACAGTATCACGGGGACAAGATGTTCGTCGTCTCCACCGAAAATTTCCTGCTAACGGTAAGTTGCATACATTTGTTATTAAATATTTCCTGCAATATTGTTTTATAGAATTATTGTTTTAAGATATATAATTCCCCATATTTAATTCTTCTCTTTGTGTATTATTTTTGTCCGTGTCGATCTAGTAAAATCTACGTTATGTTAGAATTATGGAAAGCAACCGACATATTTAATCGCGTCCTTTCATAAGAGTTCATCTTATTGTCAATTACGTGATTGATTTTAGTAAACGTATCGAAGACAATTCAATTGAAGCTTAAATGATTAATTAAAATATCTCGGTTTACGTGCATAGTTGTATAGAAGACTATGAAGGGAAGAAACTAAACTTTGCCGGGACTAGAACCCGATTCTTCGCACGCCTAGTGGTTGTTCTACTAGTCCTACAGAAGTATGCTATCGGTTAAAGGGAGGTCAAGGCACAAGTCAAGGATAAATAAGGGAAATATGCGGTTGCAAGTAATTAAAATTGTATTTCGGAATATTTGAAAAAGTGCAACAATGACTTCATTATAGCTGTTAGTGCCCGAAATTTCAGATAGTTTAATAATCATCCTTGAATACGGTTAGCGCGTGACTTTTATCGCCATTAAACGATATAATTAAGTTTCATTTTCGATCGGTTGCGTGCGTATCTCTTGTTCGTTTATTCGCTTAGTATTAAGTTGTCTTTCCGAATAAAAGTAATAACTAATGGTTAGTTAGTTTCCGTTGGTATGCTTGAACTAGATAGCTATTATCTAACTTTTGTTCTCTGCCATATTTATCGTTGTCACCCAAAAACATTTTTTCAGTTTTCTTCTAGTAAGTGTTTTGTTTTTTTTTTTAACTGGGTATCATGAGACCTAGTAACGGTCAAAGTGGTTTCAAATTAACCGTAAAGGTCGTCGTTTGGAAGTCACCGATCAAAGTTCATGCCTGGTCTTGATCGTTGGGTACAATGCTTGTCTGATTAAATTTAATTAAAACTTTATTAATTCGGTGTTACAATTTTTTTGGATTTTTAGAAAGTGAATTTTCTTCGATTGCCATATTGGACTAGCGTATGGGTCATTCACGTTTCGAAAGGAAGGACAGTGAAAGGATTCGTCGCTGAGGATACGCGAGGACAGCTTTCGACAGGATCTCTAAATCAGGTAAGATGAAGTTACATATCATCATCACATTTATTTTTTATATTTCCTCATTTTGTGGAATTTCAAATTATTTGGCTTTTCGATATTCTAAAAAGGTAATATTCATAAAGGTAAAGATAATATCACGTAAAATATTCGTGATTTTCTGGATTATCAGCTAGAATATTATTAATTATAGTGATCGGTAGAAGCTGTATTGTAGACTGACAACGAATTTAAAAAAATTCTGTTAGGGAACCGATAGGACATGCATTCAATTTTATAAAGTAACTTCTCCTTAAATAGGTCAATATAGCTGTTTTATTTGGAGTAGAATAGATAGTGATGCAGTGATACTTACTCAAAAACCTGATTTTTTGATCTAGTCATTTATTTTGAATGTAGAGCTAGCATTATTTAGGATTCGGATTGTCAGGCTTCGGTAATTTTTGCGTGCTCCTTTAACGTTAGTTATTTCGGACTATAAAATATTCTCATAGAAAGATTTCACTTTTGAATAGCTCGATATTAAATTGCACATATTACGTCATCATATTGCAACTTTAAGCCGTTGCATGTTTTTGAAAAATAGTGGTACTATTTTACTCGGCAATACTTTAGTTGAAGCCCATTTGGTTTCACTCGCTGAAGTGATAATTTTCATTATTTAAAATTAATCACTTCGATTCAAAGATATTTATAGAAAATCATATAGAAATCCTAGAGCTGTTTATAAATGCCTTGATGGTATGCTATTGCAAATTGTTTACTTTAAACATACTTATGTTAGATTTCTATTATTAGATTGATCTTTACCATATGTTTTAATGGTAATTCTCAAGGTTCCTTCGCCATGAACATGCGCATCTGTATCGAAAAAAAGAAAGGGTTAATATATTTTCAGTTTACTTTAATACGTTTAGCGATTTCTACATGATTAAAGAAAAATTCTACCAAAGTAAGTAAGTTCTTACTACATCGTATTTTCTTAATATTATAAGAATCAAGATGTTTATACCCGTATCATCATGTTTAGACAAATATTTATCAAAAATATTAAAGGTTGTTGATCCATATTAATGTCAGCAGTCATAACCATCATTACTAATAAATAAAATTACCCAGATTACATGTTATGAAGTAAATATAACGTTTTTCTTGAGAAAGGAATTCATCGTTAGATAAATCATTGGGTAAGAAGGATGTGAAAAGAGTGAATTTCGAAGGCTCACGTGGCCTTCAGGCTTCTGGCTCTTTTATTCGAGCTTTAAGAATGGCTCTCCTTCACTTCGCTACACTTGTGCGAAACTCGAAATATTTCCTTACTTCTTTCCGTAAGTATTATGAGTTAGGCAGATGAGAAAACTTAGTTCTTCGGCAATGAATTCTTTATAATACCATGAGGTCGTAGATCTTTATTTCTATAGAAAGTATTCCTAACTCATTTGTATTCCTGTCCTATATTTTTTCGAATTAAAAACCATTCCCACTCAAAGCAGTAATTGAAATAAATAAGTCAAGCACTATCAGAGCCTAGGTAACTTATCCTCGTTCCCAATTTTGTTAGTTATGCGTTAAGTCGAACCTATACGCCTTCATGATTTATTCATTTTTACTTTACATCGTGTTGCATATTAATTTGGATTTAAAACATCTCCATCTCCTTGTTTCGATGTTGGAGTCGTGGTATACTATCTAAGAAATATTTGGTATAAGCCATGAATATGAGATGTACTAGGAGATTTCGTTCTCTTAAGTAAGAAATTCAGTAGCGTTTTATAACGGTAAACTCGATTGAACATTGTAATTTATTATGGAATCATTTTCGTTAGAATAAAATTTCAGATTTTAGATTTGTGGTAATATAAAATGCCGTGTTTTTTAATCATACACTTTCGCCATTCAATTAACTGTAAATTTCCGCAGGCAGAAGTGAAAGTGGTGTTTACATATATATCGATATTTGTTTTCCCTTTCGTTAGCTTAATGAATTGTTATTCTTAGAAAAGACAGGCTCAAGGATGGCGTTCGTAAGACCTTCAAAATTTTGGAATCGTTTTTTGAAGGTCAAGATTGCCCCTTTCTTACTTTATGGCGAAACCTTTGCATCAAAATAATAATTTTCTGTGTTTTCTTACCTTAGGCAAAACAAGTAACATTAAACTTTCGTATGATTTCTGATACATATTGTTTCCTATGCACAATCACGTTTTAGTACCCTAAAATAGCCCTTTTACAATTTAAATTCTTGTCAATGTCTTTACATGGTGTTTCAGTAAAAAAGAAATTATTCACAAGATCGTTTCACATGGTGGATTTGGATTTCATGAATGGGGAGATCTAACCTTTTTTATGCTATTAATATTTAAACTTCTCAATGTCTTCTTCCTCAATGTAAACTTCTCAGATATTGAGTTAATTTGAAGCTAGTTATCTTCCAATGTGCTGCTCATGCGCTATTTCACCATATTTATCGAATGAATGTCACCATTGATTCAGTTCAAGTCAAGGATTTGATTAAAGTAAAGATTATAAGATTTTTCACAGCCTTAACTTTTTAACTCAGATAATATTTCTACCTTCCAATGCTTAACTTCGAATCTCTCTCGCATTACAGCTTGTAATGAAGGGATATTTTAAACCGTATCTTTAAATGATGAAAGATTAAAATTTTAGCCAAGAATATCCGTAACGTTGATTTCAAGCTGATTTTTCTTTACTTTTACAATTACATCATAATAAGCATCATCATTTTTTATGTAATTGTAAATGAATTTAATGCACACATCACGATGGTCAAAACTAACCTTGGTAATCAAATAATTAGCGGAAACTTTTATGTAATTTTTTGAAAGATTTCTTTGGGGATTTCAAGGATTTCGAATTATACTAACAGGGAAAAAGTAGGAAAATAAATTTTGATTGCGGCTTATTATATTATGCATTTGTTGAAATTCAAAATAAAAATTCCAAATATTTTCAAAATTTATGTAGATGGAATGCTTTCATAAGTCGATTCCTGGCGTTTCATCGATTTAAGCTTTATATATTTATAGAAACAGTTGCTATGATTTTAATATTCGTTACTGTAGAAGGTCCACACACGTTTAGAAACAACCAAATAAAAATGAATCTATTTGCACTATACAAACAAAATAGTGGCAATGTTACTTTAGATCAATGGAAGCACTACTTTATTCGGAACGCGGGCAATGTGCACCTATGCATAACTTGAGTTACATAAGTTGCAAATATATTAAATACACTAAGCATACTGATGACTAGGCTGTCATCAATCTATTCTGCAATATAATACTGTGTATTCTCTTTATGTTAAATATAACTTAAAATTTTGTTTGAATTTATTTTAGGATATGCTCTGCTGGTCGATATATATTTCATTTTGCAAGAAAGTTAACTTTAGTTTGACCATCTGCACTAAATAGTATGTGTAAATGACACTTTTCGGGACTCAGATGTAATGCAATTTGTAAATAACTCTAAAACTAAAACTTTGCGGGTGCTACGATGTTGGTCGGGCATCCAAAAAAAATATTCAAGCGATTAATTAACATATTGTTTTGCTAATAGTAAGTTGTGAAGTTAGATATTGATGTTCGAATAATACCAATTGTTAATGCGAAATAGATAAGCAATAGGGATTTCAAGGTATGAAAGCTACTAGTTAAATTGGTTTAAGAGGAAAGTAATTAACATAATAAGAATTTTAAATATTTTAGTTATGCAAATATATTTAAGTAGCAATTCATTCGGTAAAGGTTTCTCTATTAATAATTATTGTATTTCTTTCTTTACAGGGGAGCACACTATCAGTATCTCCTGATTTAGAGGCAAACTTGTGAGTACTTCCAGTCCTCTCCTCCCAGTCCAATTACTAAAAATTTATCACTGCCTCTTTACCGTCAAGTACTTTTACTGCACCATAGTTACATAGATAGAGGCAATCTATCCATCTTAAAAAGTCTGATGAGCTGAATCATCATAGCAAGATATTCATTTTAGTCAATTAGTTTTTGAAACATTAATGTAAGTTTCATCTTACTATTCATATACAGCCAATTTTTAAATTTTATAGTCATTAAAAGTTTTTCAATTCAAATATTCTGAATTCCCCAGAGAATATTCTAGTTGATTGCTTCAATATACATTTAACACAGGGGATGCAGTATTTGGTGGCCGTAGTTTATAAAGATATGCATGTATATGTGCTAACTACCTGCTCCGTAGGGGAAGAGGGAATAGTGCCTTATTACTCTCAACCCTAGCCGAAAGGCCTACTGACTCAGGCATCTCTTTCAGGGCCCTTTCTTTCACCTTCTTATGCAGGAGTTGAGTTCTGTCCTCAATAACTCCTGTTCGATCCTTTTGTCTATAAGGTCGGATCTCGCGGTACCGGAGATAGGTGGTAAAGAAGGGACCCTAGGCATGGGGTGAACTTCATTGCACGCCACCTTGACACGGCCGGGTCCACTCATTAGGGTGTTAGGTTATTCCTCCCAATCCTCCCTTCCCTTCATCATTGACTGAATACAAGGAAAACCTCCAAAAACGTCGGTGCATCTCATCCAGAAGTAAGTGCTGGAACTGGTATTTGTATTCAATAGTGTTAAGGTGAGGATCGAAAAATATAAATCTGACACTTCATTTTAATAACTTGGGCTTTATTGCCAACAAAAAAAATTAACTAGGTAATACATCTACAAAGGAGTAACGAAGACTAACTACCGAGAGTTCACATAAGCAATCACTCGTGCCACTCGCGCCACTCGCGCCACTCGCGCTCACTTGCGCATGCGCAGCAATACAGTCACACTGAGTCACATGCACAATAGTAAATGTACAGTATATTCGATATATATTCAACAGTGATACTCAACAAATAGTAATGAAGATTCAGGTAGATTCTAAACTGCAAAGGATCAATACATCAAAGCTGTTTTAGCCTGCAGCATATAAAAGTTTCTTCTTAACTACCTTTATGTTTCAAGTAAACCATTTGGGCTATTTAAAAACATATCTTTAATTATTTAAAGATTTATAACGATTTATTTTTCAAAAGATAGGTTTCTTCTATGACAGAATTGGTATTATATAGGGTCAGATATTGTTACATGATACTATAGAGTAACTATGGTTATTATATAGTATAGTTACACTATGATGATACTTTTAGTGAAATGTTTCACCTTAGTGTTCATACTTGAAAATACCAACAATCACCCATTGTTGATTCAGGCAGTAATACAAGCAATTTAATGGTAATGCTAGTCGTCTCTTGGAAAGCTAGGATAGTACCTCGCGGGAAAACACTTGAGTTTCGAAGTATTTTTTTTCATACTATCCAAATAGAAATTCTTCAAATGATTCTTACGACTTTCCTTAATGCAGTTGTCAACATACTTTAGCAGTCAACGATCTGTATGAAATACAAAAACCATAACTATATCAGAATTAATTATACAGAATCAGGATTGATGTTGTGGTACTTGTTAACGTATAAAGTTCCATAAATGACCAATCTTTTACTAGACCACTTTATTTTACGTAAGAAACGACCCGGGATTCATAGATGATGTAGCGACGCTACGAAACCTGGGTAGTGTCTTTTATAAAATAAAGTGATCTTGTGAAAGTTAGCTCAGTTATGAATTTTTTTAAATTTCAGAATTGCTCATAAACATATTGTGAGTATTATATTTTCTACCAAGGAGATTTCTAAGTTAGTATGCTACTAAAATTTGTAACACTCGAGGTCACCTAAATCGAAAAGGATACAGTGAATCGATTCGTTCTAATAATTCGTTCCATACATCTATTTCTTTGTTCTTCTTCGCGGTATAACATAGAGCTTATAAATTAGGGAGGTCGCTTTACATCCATTAAACATTCTGAGAACGTACTTCCTCTGAACTCATTTAATTAATTTACTTTTTAGATTAAATATCTACGCTGCAAGAGTCCCATACCATGTATTGAATCATCTGATTTAATTTAGCAATACTGTTTAAAACCTATCACCTTTCGTGGCACCTTTTCTAATTTCCGAATACAACACATATCACCAATTCCTCTTATGCATATACCTTCAAGGTGAGGCAGCACGGTTTTACCGGATTAGAAAACCACTCCTCATTAATTTGGATAGGACTGAAAAGTACGGCCAGAAACACTAAATATCCCATACAGAGCTTATGTTAGAACAAGTTACGTTCCAAATTGTACTATTATACTACTCACTTCATGTAGCTTTTCAAGAGAGCACTTTTCTTAATGGCAAGAAATGAAAACTTTCTATCATGCGTTAGTTACATTGCAATTCTTGCAAAACGCAAATTATTAATTATGATTTACTGAGGAGATAAAGATATATACGGCAGATTTCTCTTCGTATTTTAAATGTTCTCAGGTGTTACCCCTTGTTTTCGTGTACACCTTGATATACAATTTTTTTCGAATAAATTCGAGTTTACCCGCTCAGCATTTATCAGTAAATCAAATTCATCTACAGTGTCACTGCAACAGCACATTCGCCGACAGAATTAAATTGTGTTGTGAATTCTCCATCATCCGATTTTATTTAAAAATAGTAAACACTTGATGAAGTTTATTAGTCACTGAACATTCTTTATTTTCTTATCTTAAGATAAGATTCTCGGTATGGTGCCAACAACAACAACATGATGACAAAGTTGAAGTTTCTAATTGCGTCCCTTTTCTCTAAGACGATTTTGAAAATGCTAAGGAGGCCTTAGGATGAGATAGTGATTCTTTGACGGGGCCTTTTCTTTTAAGAGTAAAGCAAGTATGTCCCTAGTTATCGAGGATATACTATAGGAACTAATAGACTTGATATAAAATAAAGCAGTTAAAGAATAGTACAAACTAGTTTGTGGTAATTACAAAACTGGAGATTATCTATATTAGATGTGTTTGTCTCATTAAAGGAAAATTTAAACTAATTAGTTTAGTTTTGGAAAATCAACATCTCATGCCTCGTGATGCGATTAAGATTCTTTAGTAACATTAATAACGTAGTGACCACTGCAATAGATGTCAAAGGAGATATCACCGATTGTTAAATTACTAAGAGATTCCTCATATCTCATTCATGTTGATATTCACCACAGATGATAGATTATTATTGATATGATAGTATTATATATATGAGACGAATCTATATACCTTGGAAGATTCTCTTGGAATGCAATGATACTATGGGCTAACTATTCCTGCTTATAATATTTGGTATCTTATTTATATTAAAAACTCAATTCTTTATTAAATTAAAACGTTTTAATTACTCCGTGTATCATATAGCATAATTAAGAGCATGTTTTTACACAGCCTTCATGAACCTCGAGTCAATATGAAGAAGTATTAATTCTATTATAGAATTGGATCAATATAATTCGAAATTGGAAATTTTCTGACAACATGGGTATTACTAAAATCAATCAGAAAGCTTCTCCGTTGGGTTTATGAAAGGAAACAACAGGTTTACGTTTTCATTTTCCCATATTCATTGGTGACTTATAAAGTCATAGAGTGCGAAGTGTTTCTAATTTTCCTTGTTTTATTTGAAGTAATCTCATTGCCAAGTTTTCTAAAATATAATTCCACCATCATCATCGTAGCTTTTAGGTCCGTGTATTACCGTGAGAATTGATGATGTAGATATGAGGGATGAAAAATAGTAGAGCATAAAGTAAAGTAGAGATATACATCGACAAATTGTGCACAGTTCAAAGCGATTTGCCATTCGTGGATGCACGACATCGAAGGTCGAAGGGCCCTTAATTATTCCCGTTCATCAGCTTCACGTCACTCCTCAGTATTTTACTTGATTTAAGATTCCTCTGTTTTAAGCCGAGTAATCGAACTCCAAGTGCGTTGAGTAATGGCACTGAAACCCGGCCTCGGAGCATTCGAAAGCTGTTAATTTTTTCGTGTTGCATTAGTTGGTGTTGGGCGATATGGCGCCTATAATTTATGGCAGAGGAAAGAGCGGGAATCGGATGGAAAGATAACTCGACGTCTATATTCGTACCATCGCTTTTTGCTTCGCCTCTGTTCTTCCTTTTGGTCTTATAAGCGAGGACTGGGGTTTTTTCCGTCGGAAGAATCTATTGGGTGGAAGTAGAGATAATTTCTTATATATATAAGCGGGAGACGTGAAATAGTTTGTAAAGTGGCACTCATTTTTCGCAGTGGTTTACGGTGAGAAGATATACTCGGATAGGAATCCTAACATTATGATTTTCTACATAAAGGGGTTGTTTATGGAGGCTACATTTTACTTATGAAATACAGTTCAAAGATTATTTACCAAGAAAATGTCTGGTGTTGTTATTAAACGCAAATTAAAATCGATCTGACAATTATAGTTATAGTAGCTAGCTAGCAGCTTAAAAGTAAAAATCCTACTATCTAATAAATTTTGGATGTGTAATATGTCCCCAGAGCTGTAGAGATTCCTGCTTGAGGAAAATCATGAGCACACTACTGTAACACATTTCAAAGTTGGAGATATTCATTTCTAAATTAAATTTGCGCAAGAAATAGGAGCTGCATTTTCCGATCTTGATGTGAAATGGGTTTAGTTATAATGATTATCTCAATTTCGTAATTTCACTGTAAAATTATTAGGCACTATCAGTTTCTCTTCCATGGAAGTATCTTCAGGTATCTGGATCTAAAAATGCTTCCACAGAAGTGAAACCAGTAGTAGTTGAATAAGTGTGGAAATAACGAAGTTGCCTTATTCATATAATGGCTTTCCCCAAAGTTACGCCTACTCACATCAATTATGGGTGCATGTATCTTCAAATACCACTCAAATTACGTTCTCAATGGGAAGTCTTAATGGAAAAATTTTTAAAACTCAGATGACGAAAATTGAAGGATTTTATTCCCTGGTGATTCGATGACCAAGTAAAGAATATGGGCATTTGTCAGTCAGTCCTCTCTTTATAAGTAAGAAACAAAGATATAAATGGACAATAAATAAATTTCTCTAGCTACATTTGGAAAGATAGGTTTCTTTAGAGGAAATTTCATGTTCGATAACAAACGTTTAAGCTATGATAAAATCCCACGGCTGCAATTCACTCCAGTTGAGAATATATGATTACCGACAGAAGCGTTTTGAAAAATTCATGTGCTAAGAGCTTTCAGCCGATGTAAATTAAATTTTAATTTCAGAAAATATTAAACACTATCTCCGAATGATTCGTTGTCTACATCTTCAGTAGACTAGCCTTAGCATCTATTTCCCTGATTTTCTCATAGTGTCAGATCAGTTACACACTGGACACTAATCTTAGTTGTCTATAACAGCATTATCTCCAGATTAATCGTGCAAGTTTTAGATTTTGGATTTATATGTTTACCTAGCAAGCCGCCAGTAGCAAATTGCAGATGGTGTAGTAACCCCTACATCCTTACCTCATATATTCTGCTAGCTTCCCTAATTCATTTACAGAAGGAACTATCAAAAGTAACTATAATTCTTAGCTGATACTTCCTAATAACGTTTTTCCATTGCTTCTTGGAGATTGCATTTGTTATTAACTTAAATTAAAATTTAATTTACATCGACTTACGCTTCCTCCGGCTTAAGAGACGCAACAGAAAACAGAAGCGAAGCAAAAAGCGATGTTACGAATATAGACGTCGAGTTATCTTTCCATCCGATTCCCGCTCTTTCCTCTGCTATAAATTAAAGGCGCCATATCGCCCAACACCAACTAATGCAACACGAAAAAAATAACAGCTTTCGAATACTCCGAGGCCGGGTTTCAGCGTCATTATTCAACGCACTTGCAGTTCGATTACTCGGCGTAGAATAGAGAAGTCTTAAATCAAGTGAAATACTGCGAAAGAGTGACGCTGCCGAATGAAGCTGATGAACGGAATAATTAAGTGCCCTTCGACCCTCGATGTCGTGCATCCTTGAATGGCAAATCGCTTTGAACTGCGTACAATTTGTCGATGCATTGGAAGTTCGACTTTTTTTTGGCCTTATATCTACATAATTGATTCTCAACTTAAAATACGGATATACAGTCAACTATGAGGGAGAAGGAATTAATTTTTTTGGATAGCTTAGCAATGAGATTATGTCAAATAAAACAAATAAAAATAGAAACACTTTGCTCTCCTGTAATCGTAAAAGTCACGAATGATGGCGAAATAAAATAAATGAAATTTTAATGGAAAATAAGATGCCACACATTATTGGCTGGAACTGGTCGCCCATAGTGCCATATCGCTTTCCATGTTAATCTTCCATTTGTTGTTACGTTTATTTAGCTATACATTTAATAATGTGTTTAGCTGCTTGTTACCCAATCAAAAGAAAAGAAAGGTCAGGAATCCATGTTTATGCACTCTTCACAATCGGATAGTGAAGATAGATCTTTGTGGAATCACCCTGCTTAAATCGATTCCATGTGATTAGCTGATATTAAGATAGAACGACGAATTACGTACTAATATCTTCAATTGAGATTCAAACTTCTTCCTTCTTATCAATAGAAACTTGGCAGATTCCGGTATATTTGAGTTATATTGGTTATTCTTCGACACTCGTACATTCGTTGGCATCGAGTAATACTATGTTCATTAGTCAAATCTCTGTTCGTCATTTGAATCCGAAAATATCAAATAATATATCAGTGTAGGTATCAGTCTCTATACGAGTAACTCAATTTTCATAGCGAATATTTAATTTAAATGTCCGATATACGTTATAATAGAGGACAAGCACTTAGAGAACTAGGCTTTATAAAGAGAAAAGCCGGGGTTTTAGCAATTTTACTTTAATGTTGTTTAACTCCATGAACTGCCAATAAGCTGTTAATTGACGATTAGGAAAGCTGCAGCTTAAATCTCCAAGTAATTTTGAAAGTAGCCACGTCAGTTCGACATAATTACACAAAATTATTTCCTAGGAATTATTCGTAACATTTGAGCACTGCCGGGTGTTATAGATTTAGTAATTCATCCAATCACCTAAAAAATAAGGAAATTATATAATATAATTAAGCTATTGGTTAAGAAACGTTTTAATAGCCATACTACTTTTATATAGGCTTTTCAAACAGTATTCTCAAGGTTTATTTTGATGCGAGTAAAATAAGCAAAAATTTGTCTATCACGTATACTATCCTGAGTATTATTATTTGTCTCATTATATGTCAATCAATTAATTTCTTAACCTCTGTTTCGTGATGTTAGGCCGACCTTTAGAATACGTTATTTTAAACACAATATAAATTTAAATTTATGAGTTATAATGAAAAATCGTCAACTACGTTCAGATGTTAGAATTAGAAAAGAGAGGAATGAAAAAATATTTAAAAATAAATGTAGAAATTTACCCCCTACTGAATTATCTTCCCCTGTCATATACTTATTTGCTGACGAAACTTTTACTAATGAAAAACATCCATACACTCAAAATTGGAATTACCAGGCTATCATTTCCTAGTAGGTACCTCATTTTTTTAGGACGAAATAAAATTATTCTGGTCCTTAGCATATATCGCTAGATGGTCATCAAAAAGTTCAATTACAATATTTAAAATAGACAATAGTTTATGGACTTAAAATTTTTCGAGAGATTTTCCTAATACCCGATTTCACTGTCTTAGACTTACATTCCACTTTCGGTGCAAATAATCTAACCTAACCATGGTATAGTTCAATTAAGCGATAAACAACTCCTAAGAATCGTGGTACATAAGATTTTGACGATTTTATAAGAGGAAAATAATTCATACGCATACAGATATGTACCCCTATAGGCTCGACTAGCTAGCATTGTTTTCCCTTTTGCACTTACCATTTGGATAGTTAAGAGCTAAGAAGTAATATTTCCTAAAGCTGGTATCGTACGATGAACGACCAAAACATGCATAAGACAGCCCTGTACCTTTTTTCCAGCCTGGTCACACTGTTAGGAGCCTTAGAGGAAGTTCGCATCTCCGGTGTGCAGATGACGTTAGTAGTCACGGGTGTGGTGTTTCCCCTCTCGAAACAGGAGCAAATTGGATGCTGGGAGAGCGGTTATCTCAAGCATCTTCAAAATACATTGATGGAATATCTTCCTATACTGCTCACTAATAAAATTTTGACGCCAAACAGTAATGAGTATTAGTAATGAAAACCTGAATAGAGCTGTTTTCGACATGGTGAGCTACAAATTTTAGTAGAGTTTGATTTTAGGAATTCCATCGAAGGTGTTAGCATAGGTATTTATCGTTTTTAAAAATGTTACCCGATAAAGGAATAATTACCTAACGCTCTAAGCAATTGCCTTTTGTACTCTCACGATCTATTCTCGTATTTTTTGTTCTATGCAATCTCTCATTGCATCCTAATTATTTCTCATCGTTCTCATTAAAAGCATCTCCTTGGTATATATACATTATCATTAACTTTTTGTTACTAATTACGATTAATTTACAAACGAACAGGCTTTAATGCAGCCACTAAGAAGGAAAGCCTGCGAAATATATAGGAGAGAAAGAATAAACTGAATATAGAAAGATGAAAAATAACAAATTTAAATTAATTTATTATGCATATTTGGCAATTGATAATCCACCATCAATACCTTAGGAATCACAATTTCGTATTAAGTTGAATAAATACATTAACAAAGACATTAACAAAATTATGAACAAAATATACAAAAATTAAAAATATATACAAGCTAGTTTTGCCTGAAAATACGGAAATGTTCATTATTAATTTAAACTATGGTATAATCTTTAATTGGTACTTATTAAAATACTTAAAACTTAAAAATGATGCAGGAATAAAATAGATAGAGAGTTCGGAAGATTGTACACTCCTGGCCAAAATTAACGCAGCACCTCCCTAGCGATCCTTACGGCCGGTGCTGCGTTAATTTTGGCCAGGACTGTACAATAACGTTGGTGGTAAAAGGATTCTAAAGAGTAGTTATAAATGTGCCAACGTAAGTGTTGTTAGAAAACACTAGTGTATTCGGACTTTTTCTGCGGAAGCATTCCTAGGGTAAGATGATTAGGTAAAGAGATTTTAAAAGACAGTGCTGTATATTATCGTGAATGCCTCTTTCTTCCACTACAACCTTTAAACCCTTCCTCCACTACTCCCCATGATCTTCACGGAAGTTCTCTTCTTGTCCCCTTTTCTAAGGTTTCTCTTAATTCACTCCCCTCCTTTCTGCATTCCTTACGGGATTCTCTCTCCCTTTGGGACCATTTCTAGCTTTACGTTTTCACTCTAAAGTCAATCCCTCCCCTTTCTTCATTGACGTGCTCCTCCTTCCCAATTAGAACCTGCATTTTTCACCCCTTCGCTCAGCTCAACACCCGAGCAATTTTAAAACCGTTAAACGTCTCGTTGTTGTGAAATACGCAAGATTTTCTCTGCCATAATCAGAACAGTATATTTTTGGAGTACGTTTCAGAATATAATTATTCTCTTGCATCGTCTATCAACCCTCTTTGCCAATAATGGCGCGCAAAAGGTATAAAATCGTTTTCAAATGATTGCGTATTTTTTTAAGTATCGAATGATGACATATACATAAGATAGGGCTCCTTTCCCATCTGCAAAAACATGCGAAAACGTTAGGTGATACATGAGTGCAGGTTTCCAATATCGTATCGTATTAGGGTTTTAAAATTTTTGTACGCGACTAATTATTCTATAAATGAAATTTTACCTTTTTGAATGTTTATATTTTGGCCAAAATATACTCCTTTATTTTCAGGAACAAGTCTCTTTCTTAATGATTATGAAATATTTTTGGTAGCCGCAGTTTAGTTGTGAGGAAATACCTCAGTAGGTAAATCTGTACTGAAAGTTTCTGTAATTGAGTGCTTGAAAATTGAAAAGACAGAAAATTAGAAATGGTCCAGAAAGTATTATTAAAAATCCCTGGAGAGGAATATTTTTATTCCTACTGTCTGAATTCAGCCCTGATTTTACTTCTATTTTGTACGAATATCATAAATAATCCGTCGTTGTAATAAGCAGTTGGTAATAAGCTTCCACCCTGATATATAGGATGGTTGCGATAACAACGAAGGAAATTAATTTTCAGTAGCTTTCGGTAGTCCCTTAAAGTCAATTCTCCTTCAAACGATACGCGAGTAGCAGAAATAAATCTGCATCGCCTTTTCAAGATACTGAAAGAAGGCGGAAACTGGACGTATTATCATTATTAATTGATCCTTGATTTTAGGTGAGCTTGACACCTCTTTTCAACCTTACCCTAAAATATATTTGCAGAGTTGGACGAACCTAACACAGTAGTAAAATAAATGTCTCGTTATGCATTAGGTTACATTTACTACAATATCAAAGATTATACATTCTCGGAATAAGAAGTTTACGTTAAGCATCCACCCTGTAACCTTGGTTTACTATATACAAAAAAAGACCAGAAAAACGAATGACCTTGGTAGGTTCTAAAAATTCATTTCTCCTGCAAATAATGCTCCACTGGAAAAATAACCTGTGGCGAGCGCACACATTTTCTGTGAATTCCGAAAGGAAGCTAGCGGGTATTGGATATGTATATATATATTTTTATGTACAATGATAGAGAAAATGAATTTCTCGTGTTGCGTAACTGCTCTTAAATCACCGATAGCTTAGGGTAACTTACTTCCAGTATAGACAGAATGCTTTTTATCCTCTCATATTTATGTTTCCATGTCCTTGTAATTGGGTTGGTTCACAACTTATGCGAGATTTACGAGGGAAGGGATATTTTCACAAAATGCGTAGTATTATTGGATAGTCAACTGATCTATCATTTGTGGAAAGATTGCTGGTGAAAAAGTATTATTCACTGCAATATATCATTATCAATTTTATAATTATTTTCTGAAATCGTAACCTCTATATTTACGTCCTTACTGAGAAATGAATATTTATTTTTACCTTTTCCAGTTTTATTTAACTAAAAAACACGTGACAATAAATTTTTCTTTAAATACTCATTATAATTATTTAAAGACCAACCAATTCATCGTTAAAGATAATAGGTATACATTTCCCCGCTACTTTCTATAATTCCATAATATTCAAACAAAAGCCATCAGTGCTTATAAGGCAACACGAAGAGTGAGGTTGTCTACTCTTACTATCCTATGGAACGAGAATGCTAGGAATATAAATAATTGTGTGTCTACGTAAGTTTAGTACTTAGGACCCTATGAATGATACTTTACAAACCATTCCTTTAAAAATCATCTAAATGGAAGGCACTTTTCATAACCTTACTCCATAAATCCTTCCCTTATTCGATCCCAAATGCAATCTATAGAAAATTGCATCACGTAATTTATTTTAGCTGTTCACTACTGACTTATTATATATGCTTTTGTTTTAAAAACAGTTCCGTTTGAAGTCCCTTTTTACATCTTTTTTTAAATGAGTTTTACGGAAGCGCATTTCCTTCGTTAATGAGGTAATATCTTTATTCTCTTGTATTTCCTTGACATAATATTTATTTAAGAATCCTAATTTTGGAAATATACTATACAGATAGTTTTTAAGCTTCATTTCTAAATCGTAAACAAAACTAGTAAATCAGGAAGCGTAAAATGAGATTTTGAATAAAACTATGGAAACTTTCCGATAAAAAATTAAACAACACGGAGATTTACATTTATCAATGTGGTCATACCATGATTGAGAACTATCGGAAAATTCATGGTAAACCAACAACTTCCTTGCGGTCCATCGGTAAAGAAGCGGTACTGTATGGAAGAGCCCATGAGCTGGGACCGGAGGAAGTTAGAACGGGTTTCGAGGAAGAGTTTAGGAATGAGGGTGTAGAAAGATTAAGATGAGGTAGGTTGGGTATCGTATGGGGCGCGTGTTTCCGTCGTTCTGCTTTTGATTAGTGTCTTTCGAGAGCCACTTCACGCGACCTCAGTGATAAATATTGAAAGGAAACCTCTCTAATCTGTCACTGCACTGTAAACGCAAATTTTTGACAAAATATAGGAGGGAACTTATGAACGGTTTTTGGGATATTTATGTTGCATGCGGTGATGTGTAAATTGCCTTTGTTTTCTATTTAGTTCCAAGTATGATTCCTTGGCTTTCCTAGCAATGTTTTTGAGAGTTCTGTTTTTTCGGTGATTTTGACGTTTTTCCCACAAAAGGAGTTCAAAAATAATAAGTTATTACTATAAAATTTATGAAACTTCACAACTATCACGATGATAGTGTCTTCAAAATGTCTGAAAAAAGTAGTATATCATTTAGTTAAAACTTCGTCATACTACTATAGCATGAGGAACTGTATAGTACTATATAAACTCATCGTACTTATATATATACCGGGTGTCAGGGTTAAACACATAATAATACAAAATCCAATAACATGAGAAGTAAATGAGATATTTATTAGCGGTTTGCTTCTACAAGTTTGGTAACTCAAAATGTTTTTTTATGTTTGCTTGATGTTGGTGCACCAGTGCCATAATGCTATTATGCAGTTATTGTGAGGGATTTCTTGGATAATGAGTTCCCAGATAGCTTGATTGGGAGAGGTAGTCCATCGATTGCTTGGCCTCCTAGAAACTCACCTATGAGGCCGCTTGATTATTTTCTGTGGGTGTTTATCAAGAATCAAGTGTACCAGATACCAGTAAGTATTCTACCACAACTGCACCATGGAATTCCTGCAGGCATAAAAATGTCATGCCTGAAATGCTGCAAAACACTTAGAGAGAGTAAAATACAGATTAAATGTCTTTCTGCCACTAATGCTGTTCATCTCGAGGTGTGCTAACTGTGCAAAAAAAAACATTTTGAGTTACCATACTTCTAGAAACAAATCACCAATAAATATCTTAATTAATACTCAAGTAATTACATTTTGTATTATTATACGTTTAACCTGGACACCATGTATATACTTGTTCTTGCGTGTTGTTTGCCGAAAGTATTTCAGGAAAAAATATTTCATTCCCACAGTCTTTAACCGCATTTTAAGCAGCGAAAATCGAAAAACCGTTATTTTTTCCGCATCTGTTTCCAATTATCATTTGCTTCAAACACGAGCGTAGTGATACTTAATAATAATTTGAAATTTTAGCTTGTGACCTACTAACAAACACTTGAATTTAAATAGATGAACCTATTCTTTGATTATTTCCTTTATATTTGTTTATTTATTTAAAAGATTCATCCACAGTAGCTCAGTGATTTTAAAGTGAGTACAATAACAAGAAATTTACCATCAATATCAACAGTAACAAGTTTTTTTACTTTCTCCCTATACGTAGTATAGAGAAAGTATTGCATTCGCAAAAAAATTCGACCTCCAGATTTTGACGGAAATAGATGTTTTGAGACCCATAGAGCTCCTTTTCGTTATTTTCCCGAACATGTCTGTCTGTGGTAAAAAAGTTTGTGTGCGCTCTATCATAAAAAGCAATTATCCGATCATTTCCAAACTTCATATTTAGTATTTTCCTAACAATGCCAAAAGTTGATTAGTTTTTGGTGAATATCGCTAAACCGGAACAAAAGTTTGTTTCTTTAATATCTCCGTCAGAATGCAATGTAGGTATATACAATTAAATACAAAATTTATAGATAATGTACATTACTACAACTTTTGTATGAAACACTTATTCGTATCACTGATTGTTTAGGAGTTATTCTTGTATAATGGTTTACCGGAAGTTGTTGTTTATCCAAAAATGGAAGTTTTTCATACATATCTCTGTCAGAATGCAATGTACGTAAATACAATTATGTACCAAAGTTATAGATAATGTATTTAACTACAACTTTTGTATGAAACATTGTCCTATAACACTCATTGTTTTGGAATTATTTATATATTACCTGCATAGGCTTCTGTTTTCAATAAAAATGGAGAAAGTCATGTGTTGGCCACATCAGATTTTTTAAACTTAATATAAGTGATAAACAAAATATTTACAGAGAAGGATTCAGTACAAAATTATTTACAGGAAGATCTATTCAAACATTCTTTTCAGAATGAATCAAGTGTCAGTCTGACAGGGTTTATGAAGGGAAGTAGGGAGGTCAGAAGGTTAGGAAGTCGATATAATAGGAAACATAGTGCAAGGGACAAGTGTAGTTAAAGGCTAAAATTTAACTAAAAGAAATTTTGTTTAAGAGCCGCGTCCAATAAAAAACCTTGCATGTTATTGATTACCTTATCGAAGCGAAAATAACTTCATAATTTCGTTTCAATATTAGATTTTATTGGGAAAAAACAAATTAGGCCATTCCGCTCAGTTGGGATATCCCCCTCTCTCTCCCAATAGTAATGGAACCCAGAACCACTTACGCGACGAAAGCAATATCAACTCGACCAGTCAGAGGTTATGGTGACATACAGCGGTCTGCGATCCCAAAAATTTGGCGACTCGTAAAAAAGAAAGACGACAAAACGTGAAACTGGAAATGAAGTGGAATATGACAAATGGATTCGGATTTTTGGAGGGATCAAGGAGATATTCCAAGTGACGACACGAGGACAGCGGTGCATAAACAAGAAAAGGCGAGACTGGTGTAGGACTAGACACAAGGTCGGGACTTCAAGTTGTAAACACAAAACTAATAAACGACCAGTTGACGGAAGTGAGGGTCGAGGCAGTTGGACGGTTGAATAAAGGAACGGTTGAAAGTTTTCGAAGGGATACGAGTGACCACAGAAATGGATTCCATGTGTGGTCAATCAGAAGCAGTAAATTAAGAATGGAAAAAGATAGCATGGGTCCTGAAATACAAGGGTTCCGTTGGGTGGAGGAACATTACATTTTGGGGACATAAATTTTCCAAAATATTCTTAATATTGACTTAGGATAGATAACTCGGTGAAAGTCCTTATTCGTCTGCATCTCATGTCCATCTCTCTCTCTCTCACTCTCTCTCTCTCTCTCTCTCTCTCTCTGAGCTCTCCTTTTACGATGAACATACATATTTAAATCAAATAGCAAAGATTTTTTCCGCTAATTATGCTAAAGTTGATTGATAATGTAGCCAATATCGTATCAGATCGATGTTGGAGATATTTCACCCAAAATTATTCCGGAAATTGGGTAAAAAGAAGAAGAACCTGAAATGTAATATCATTTAAACTTTTGAAATAGACTTTTCATATATATATATATATATATATATATATATATATATATATATATGAAAATATCCATAACATACATCATCTTCACAAAGACGTCTTAGAAGTACCCAATTACAAGACGATCTGGATTTTTGTTTGGAGGAAAATTAAGTAATTTTCATTATTTTTTAATGTTAGTAAATAAACAAACGATACATAAAACTTCAGTTTTATACTTTCAAGCATACATATAAAAATGTACCAAAAAGTAAATATAAACGCAATAAGATTTTTTTAGACGTTAATTTAAATTTCGAAAATCGTGGAAAAGTAAGTGTAGATTTTGCGATCCCGTTGAAGTCAAGGATTCACGTCATGTTTTAAATTTTAAAAGAGGAGAATATGTCGTCTTATATTCGTGTAATTACGGTAAAATAGATACATATAAGGTTAGATTTGTAACATCTTCAACTTTCAGTTCTACACAGATTTTAATTTGAATTCCAATTTTAATGCAGTACTTTCAGCGAAACAAGATTTATTTCAACGAAATCTTACTGGCATTCAAATATTTGTATGAAACTTGGTTCTTTTTCTGAAATGATTTTTATAATACTAAGAGTGTCTAGAGAGTATACTAATTAGAATTCAAATTAGAATGACCGCAAAACTGGAAGAATTTGGAATGATGGGACTAATAACTAAGCTAATGGACATAATGAAATTATGACTATAGCTTCGAAATTCAACATCCTAAAATTGAATAAAACCTTTCTGGAAATTCACACATCTATTCAGCAAGTTAACGCTATTGAAAATTGAGGGGTCCCGAGCGGCATGGGAGAATAATTCAGACGCATGGTATATAATTTCCTCTAGATGGAAAATTCCTGCGGGTATTTTTTTCAGAAGCCAAGGAATTATCTCTGTTTTTAAAATGGTTTTTTATTAAGTCCTTGGTACACTGAAATGACCAGATGGGATCCCAAATCACCGATTTTCCCCTCTTTGCGGAAGTTTAAATTTCCGTCTGCATATAGTCATCGAAGGTAGGCATTTGTGGCCCATAATTAGCTTTTAACAGTTACAAACATTTTTATATCTCTAAACATTACTCTTCATCAGGGATTGCATCCTTCATTGGGTACCACCCCAAATGAAAGCAAGACATTATTGTTTCTCTAATCGCTACACTTTTCGTTCGTTTTCAAAGAGGCATCGACATATGAACGCCAAAGTCAAGTAAGTAGCGATAGAAATACTCAGAACCATAGTGGAAATAGAAACGTTATCAAGAGATAAGACTTTTATTTTTATGCCTCAACAACGTAATTTCGCAAGAGACCAATCCAAGCTCATTAAGTCGGAAAAATATATCATCAACACTCTATATTTCGTACGATAGCGCATACTATTTCCAGCATTAAATATTTAAATTTATATCCTGGATTTGTTATAACCATTGAGAGGTTTATTAGACGAGGTAATCCCTGAATCGCACTCTGTCCCATTTAATCTCTTGGAATATTTTACATAAGTATTTACAATAAAAAATGTATAGTTTGAAATAAGTAAAGGAGAAGGAACGATTTCGTTTGTGAGAAAAAATCCACCCAGCTGAGGGTTGTTAGAGAAAGAAACCAACGTTGTGGGAAAACATCCTCACAAGAAGGGGGTTTACTTTGAAACTTGGTAAACTTCAGAAAGGTTAAGATTTAGGTTGAACCTTAGATAATTCAGAGAAAAAACTTTAACAGTTAATATGCTCGTCTAAACAACATTTTCTAGCGCAACCAATTCATCAAAAATAAACGAATATACATGGACAATTCATGAGCACTCGAATATAACTGAACAAATGAACAACTTAAACATATAAACTCATCATACCGATATTCGTGTACACCATGGAGGGATGGAATCGACAGTCATTTTAAAAATCGTTGACGGTCCTGTTAGGGATTAATGAATTTAATGAAGATCGATTTTCTAGAACAGAATTCAGTTTTTACGGCAC